>CM066167.1:46693867-48005177 GCA_033629205.1 Lithocarpus polystachyus
AAATGTGTGAAATATTGTCCTGCCTTTTTATAATTGTATTTTGTCAATTCTTTAATTGCAGCATGGTGTGGTAAGAGTACTCAGTTTTCCTTGTTTTTTAAGGGAGTGCGTACTATGGTTGCATTAAAGATGCGCCCTAGACATTTTCCTATATATAACTCCTGAGGTGTGAAATTCAAGAAACCTCATTATACTTACTTAAAAATTTTCACAATAATTTTTCCAATAATTATTTTTTAATTATTACAAAATAAAAAAATTTTTTTTATACAAGATAGAACTTCTACTCTAGTCTAATCTAAGTATATGTGTGTGTGTGTGTGTGTGTGTGTGTGTGTGTGTGTGTAAAACTCTCTCCTGAAGGCTTAAACCCCAGCTCTTGCCCCCCCCCCATACCCCACAAGCATTTATACTTGTGGAGTGACCACCGCACTAAGGGTGCGCGGTGATTACAAAATAATTATTATAAAAATTGAGTTGATGAAATTTTATTAATTTTCAATCAATGCATCACTAACATCATTTTATTACTTGTCATTCAACTTTAAGCCATTATTATCTCTTGTTGTTGACAACAAAGGGTAGGAAATCAGTGGATTCTAGTTAGCTCAACTGATAAAGTTTTTGGTGGTTGAATAAGAGATCTGGAGTTTAATCATTGCTTATACCAAAAACCAATTGATGTCTTGGTCTGATAATAAAAAGCTATTATCAGGAATGTACGCCATAGGTTGAAACTCTCTTAAAAAAAAAAAAAAGTAGAAAATCAAAAGGGTCAACTCTTTTACAATGGGTTGGACTAATTTGAATTTTATTAGACTTATATATCTAACATCGGTTAATTTAGGAAAATTAACTAATTATAAACATGAACAAAATCAGAGGTTGTGATGATGACTTATAGTTACGAATTTTTCAAAACAATAAGTTAGTGATACAAATATCATTTTCATTATAAATTGGCTATAAACTCGGTTGTAAGCTACAACCTATAATTGAAAGATGATATGTGTCCATCTTCCTATCATGTGCAATACAAATGACTTACTAAATCATACTTAAGTGATTATATATATAACAAGGACACATATCATCTTTCTATTATTAGTTGTAGTTTAATCTTGGGCTACAATTAAGTTTATGGTTAAACTTTTTTCCTTTCATAATTGCTAAGCTAAGATGTTTTGATTTGTACATAATAGAAGAGCCAACGGTGGAATCGTGTGAAAATGATGTTACACCAATATTGATAACTTGTCACCTTAGCATTTTTTTTTATTAAAAAAAATACTCTATTTTATTTTTAGGTTAGGAAATTTTACAATACCTATACTTTTTAAAAAAAAAAATTATTTGGGTGTAAGTACGATAGTTTTATTAATAACCGGGCATGCATGATGATAATTACTTTTTTAATTATCGCGTATATCAATAACTCACATCACATAATTGCTTTTTCAATTGTCGCATATATTAATAACTCACATCACATTAAGTAATAACCCCCTAGGGGTGTGCACCGCTTCAAACCAACCGAACCGATGCAAAAATTTCGATTCGAGTTCGGTTTGGGTTTTATTATATAAAAAACCAAAATTTTTGGTTCGGTTTTCGGTGGCAAATTCTAATACACCGAACCGACCGAACCGAACCGAAATATATTAAATAATAATTTGTACAAATTATTTCCACAAAGATCCTGGTATCCTAGTGGTAAGGACACGTGCTTGTATCTAGTCAGCCTAGGTTTGACCCTTAGTAATAACCTTTTTATTTTTCCTCTCCTTATTACCAAAACTACGTCATTTTGGGGTTTGCTTTATAACCCTATTAATCCTATTTTCAGCATTTGTCTCTCACTTCAGGTCATTATTTGGGGTTTTGTTCTTCGTGTTTGGGTTTCAAGGTTTCTGGGTGTTTGGGTTTTGTTCTTCGTGGTTTGGGTTTTCTTGTCTCTCACTTCCGTTGGCAACATCAAGAGAGAAAACATCAAGAAGCAAGAAATGAAAAACCCAACAAACACCAAGAACAAGATTCAGAGAGAATCAAGAACAAGAATTAAGAAACCCACCCAAAGATCCAGAGAAAAAACATCAACAAACCCCATTGTCGCCACTGCCTGAAGCCTTCACCACCTGGGATCAATCGCCTTCGCTGTTGCCACCTCTCTGGTTTGATTTTCTGTCTTTGTGGTTTGGGATTTGTTCTTTGTGGGTTTTTGTTTGGGTTTCAAGGTTTCTGGGTTCGTGGTTTGGGTTTCGTTCTTTATGTTTGGGTTTCAAGGTTTATGGGTGTTTGGGTTTTGTTCTTCGTGATTTCTGGGTTTCAAGGTAGAAGGTTGTGAGTTTGGCTTCGCCGGTACCTCGGTACGCTTCTTCACCATTCTCTTTTTTTTCTTTTTTTCTTTTTTTTTTTTGGTTTTGTGTTTGCTACTTTGCTTGGTGCTTGGTGTTTGGGTGGTGAGAAAACGTGGGAAAGCAAAGGGATTTTCTGGGTTTGTTAATTTTTTTCTAGGTTTGCTTTCTTAGAAATAAATGATAAGGAAACCGAAAAAACCCACCTAAACCGACCGAAACTGAAATCCAACCGAAACCGATTGATTTCCAATTACTTCAGTCGGTTTCGGTTGAGAATTTCACAAACCAAAAATTTTGGTTTCGGTTGGCCAACACTTAGAAAACCAACCGAAACCAAACCGACACACCCCTAAACCCCACTAGTTTTTTTATTATTTTTAAATTAACTTTTAAATTTCATGTTAGACTGTGTTAAGTTCAAATAAAATAATGTTTACCTCAAATCCATTGGTAGATTCATTCCACCAACACGTAGCCACTTATATATATCACTTCTATTTAATTTTAATTTTTATTTTTATTGAATTTTTGCATAGATAATAACAGGGTCGAGCATTAACAGTGACTTTGTCACGTTAGATAATATTTTTTTGTCTAATTGAACAGTAATTCCATGGTAGATTTCATAGCCGGAGGGAGTAGATTGATCTTAATAAGGGCTTCCTTACCCCTATTATTATAAAAGGAAAAAAAAAAACTATTTTACACTCATTTTACGTCACAGTTTTACACATATTCATAATTGATGCAATAATATATCCATTTCAAAGACAAAAAAAAAAAAAAAAAAAAAAAAAAAAAAAAAAAAAATGTTTATGTTTAAAACATGAAATTAGACGTGAAAAAGTGGAAACGCGGATATTATTGCCCATAATGTCTTTTTTCTTTTGTTCTTTTTTTTTTTTTTTTTTTTTTTTTTGCTAAGAGCCCATAATAAACATCCTAAATTCACTAAATTTCTTTTTTCGTTTTTGTGATAATAAGGGACGATTTTATGAGGATATAATAAAGGACAGCAACCAGCGCCATCCAAAGGAACAAAGCGTTCATAGAGCATACCAAATTAAGAAGAAAACACACATAAGAAAGAGACTCAAGAAACATAACAAAATCCTGAGTTTGATGAACACCAAGCCGGCCAAGTACATCAACATCAACATACTTGTTAACCTCCCTAAATTCATTAAATTTCTAGCTTTTATGATGCCATCTGATCTACTCAACTTTTGTTTTGTCCCTGCTTTAAAGTTTGACAAAAGGTGTCAAAGTAGGCCATGTGATAGTTGATACGTGTATCACCGAACTTATATGCAACAAAAATTAGCAAAACAGATGTACATGTTGAGGACCACCAAGCCATGCAACCTATAGCGGTAGATGGTAGTGGACTCCATGTATACTCTCACACTCCTCACTCTCACCAAGAGCAAATTACAGAAATGGCAACATCACATGGTGAACAAAAGCTAGCAAAATTAAATGCCAAAAATTTCATGTGTCTATGTTTCCACTTGATCTTTCTACTTCTTTCCTCAAAGCCTTCAGTTTCTTTCTCAATTGTCAAGACTCTGCCAGGATTTTCTGGTCCTTTTCCCTTCAAACTTGAAACTGGGTGAGTCTCCCGACAGTGATCCTTTCTAGAGATATGTTAGCTCAATGTAATAGGTCCAAGTCCAATCCTTCTAGTTTAGGGTTTAGCTTATTATAAATACTCATGTTATGGTTCATTGTAATACAATATTTATGTTACACTCTAATATATTATTGATATAGTCATTTAAAGTTTTCTCCGTGGACATAGACTATAAAGTTGAATCACGTAACTCTAGTGTATTCTTGTATTCTATACTTTATATTTTCGCTTCTGCATCAATTTTAACATATTTAACATAGTAAATCAATGCTAATATTTAACATAGTATTAGAGCCAAATTGCATTTTTTGGCCTATGGCAATAGGCTAACATATCTCTAACAATTCTAATGCCTTCCATTTTATCTTTTTATGCTATTTTGAAAATTTCATCAATATCATATAAAGATTTACAACAAGACTATAATCCACACAAACCACTATGTAACCCAATGACTAAATGTTTGTAAGCAGATACATCCGCGTAGATGAGAACGAAGATGTGCAATTATTCTACTACTTTATCGAATCTGAAGGGAACCCCAGAGAGGATCCGCTTGTGCTCTGGATCACTGGTGGTCCTGGCTGCTCTGCTCTCTCAGGAATTGCTTTTGAAATAGGTTTCTCTTTATTATAATTAATTTTTTTTATTATTATTATTATTTTAATAATAATTAGTTTATTTTATTTTGGTGTTAAATGAAATTTAATTTTGATGATAAGTACATATTTTACATTGACCTTTGTGCTGACACCGCTGCTTTGGACCTATTCGCCAAGAACACTACTTTTATACATGTTCGGACGCACATTGCACATATCACCTCATCATTTGTTCTTTCATGCAACTAGCCTGTAATGAAAGAATTGAAAAATATGTATTTATATATGTTGCATGAGTAATGTCATGTCACAATATTTTCACAACAAATTTTAGGTAATAAATTGATGTAAGTTATAATTTGAGATCACCATTTACACAATTTTTTTTATCCACCAGTAACAGTTTGCTACTTAAGATTTGTTGTGAAGATAGCATTATTCATAATATATACACACTCTATAGAATAGATAGAAGTCCACATATGTTGACAAACTTTGGATGGGTTCCAATAAGTCAACTTGAGTTTGGATACATGGTTATGGAAATAGTATGGTGCATGAGATTTGGTGAAAATGTTGACAAATTAATCTTAGGAGGAAATAGAACAAAGCTATAGGATGCCTTAATGTTAGGAACAGAAAATGAATTGTCAATTTACAAACAGAGTGCTTGGATTTGTAGTTTACCTGCAAAATGAAATGTTGCAGGTGAACAGACTTCTATAGTTTCATTATTCACATATCCCACATTCCATTTTCAAACCCAAAAGACCCTTCAACCTCACCATACCTGAATCCTAAAGCAAACCCTGAATAGTAATCTAAAGCCTCAACCTTCAAGCACACAGCTCAATTTGATTTAACCCTAACCCAAATTGTTCTCCTTAGGGTACTGTGACGGCAAGATGATAGTTGATCTTAATATATTTGGATTCGATAAGGGGGATTCTTGAAGTGTCTTTTGGATTGAAGCCTAACCCAAAAGACCCTACAAGATGCTTTTTCTTTTTTCAGAGAAGTTTTGATGTAGAAGGGATTTGATTTTTTTTTTTTTTTTTTTTTTTTTTTTTTTGACATTTCCGATTTGGAAATTTGTTAAAATTGTTTGTATTTGAAGGGACTATAGACCATATGATTTTTTTGTTTTTTAAGTTCTTTATACTGATTTTTTTTTTGGGTACCAATTCTAAATTCTAAGAGGGAGGCCATAATTAATTTTAAGATATATAGATTAAACTAATACTGTGTTTTTTTTCCTCAAAATCCTTTGTTTGGGGGGGGGGGGGGGGGGGGAGACGGGGGGGCTTTGCCATTACTTATTTGATGGCATGTTGTAATTTGGGGTAAACAGAACCCCATTTATACAAATATGAATTAAAAAACATTTAATTTGTGTTTGGATTTTTTTGAAATCAACATAAAAATAACAGATGATGATTTGATTTTTAGAAATTCTGTTCAAACAAAAACACTTATAGAATTAAATTACTCTAGACATCTAAAAACATTTCAAATCCAAATATTAATAGAACTCAAATCCATCCATAAATTTAAAAAATATAAAATAATATAAAAACCATTTCATATTTTACTCAAGCCATTTAAACTCTGTCTATATCACATGCAATGGGAACCAAACTTTACTATTACAAATATGCATTACATATTCTCAACTAACTCTCACAAAAAAATAAATAAATAACTCTCACAAATCAAACTTACAAAACTGCACTCACAAGCCTCATAAACACAGACTCAAATAAGCCTAAATCTCATTACACTCAAAATAAACTCTTTGCATCCAAACTTATTACTTTTATTTATATATAAACCAAACTTATTACTTTTATTTATATATATAAACCAAAATTATTACTTTTATTTATATATATAAACCAAACTTATTACAATAAGGTAGAAATATTTTTTCATCCTTCAACTTTACAAGAAATTCAGTTTTCATCCCTAAGTTATCGATAGTTATTTTTTCATTCCTAAATTATTGAAAATATTATAGTTTATGTCATTCCATCCACTTACATTCACTTTCTATCCTACATGTCTAATAAAATGTCATGGTGGCATTACTAAATCTGATATAGAAGATAAGATTAAAAAAATTACTTTAATATAAAATTTCAAATATTAAAAAGATGGTTAGGACATTCTATTAGGAAAAATGAAAACCCTCCCCTAGTGAAACAAGGGTATGAAGCACCCCACATGTCGTGAGAGGGGTGCTTCGTATGCCCATCTCACAAGATACCAACTCCTCAATAACACTTTTGTTCACCATGTTTTTTAAAAGCAATTCTTTAAATATGTTGCCACATACATCGTGTAAAATTTAAGATGTATGTTGATTATAATTTATGAGTTTTTTTTTTTTTTCCCCCCTAATGATTTGAGAGTTTATGAGCCATAATTGTTTAGGTACGGAATTTTAACCTAATTTAATTTATCTTTTTGGTTGAGGAGGTTTGGTTATGGTTTAGGAATTTTTTATTGTGTTTGGATGCAGAGAAAATGTGAGGAAGAAAGGAAAGGAAGATATATACATACATATATATATATATATATATATATATTAATCTTAGTGTTGACTGTAACAAATGAAGTTATGCCACCTATTCAAACCCCTTTTCTTTTTAAAAAAATAGAAAAAAATAATTTGTTCATGTCATATTAATCTAGTATCTAGTGCTCATTGAAAGATTCAATAATGACACTAGCATTCTATCAGACACAGAAGATGTAAAATTAACAAAAATGGACAAAATGACATATAAGTGTAACTTTTTTAATGATTTTGAGACACAAAAAGAAATTTTGATAGAAAAGGGACGAAAACTGAACTTCATTGAAAGTTTTAGGGCAAAAACAATATTTTTGCCATACCATAAACAAACACATAAATTACATATGCAAGCGTCTTTTAACCCTAAAAGTTACCTTGCATCTTTTAGCTTCTAAACACTTTTTACACTACCAAATGACTCTTTTTTTTTTTTGTGTTTGGGGGGGGGGGGGGGGGGGGGGGGGGGGGGGGGGGGGGCGTTTGGTGGTGTTACACATCATGGTCTTGTAAGAATAACACCTATACATAAGACTCCAACTCCCATGTCCTAGTGCATATAATGTATACCAAAGTACCAATTTTTTATAAGGATCGGAAAACACTTTCAACAAAAACAAAACCTTACTCTTCGTTTGTTTCGATGGAAAACCCTGTGTAAAAATAGTTTTTTGTGTTTTTCAGTGTTTCGTAACATTAGAAAAATAAGTCAAAGGAAAACTATTTTTAGTCAACAGAAAAAGTATAACTTTTTTTTAGAGATTGTTTTCCACTATTTTTTTTTTTTTTTTTTTGAAAAACGACTCTATCTTACAGCAAGCTAAATAAGGAAAATTATAAAATTGTTTTTAAGCTCATTTAAGGTTGCTACAAAACAAAAGAAAATGAGACAGTTTTATAGAAATGGTTTTACTAACATATGCTCTTAGGGTATATATTAGTAAACCATTTTAGAAAATTTTTTATGGAAAAACAAAAAAGTAATTAACTTTTTTGACAGCTTTTTCAATTTTTCATAAAAATTTTCCTAAAATTGATGATTAATGTGTGCCCAAAAGGCATACATTGAGTGAGTTCCATTTAGCTCAACTAGTAAAGTCTCTAGTAATTAAATAAGAAATCTAAGTTTCAATCCCCGCTTACACTAAAATCTAATTGGTGTCTTGGTATAATAATAAAGAATTATCATCAAAAGCGGATGTCATAGGTTAAAACTCTCTAAAATAAAAAATATACATTAACCGGACTCATTTTCAAGAAAAAAATATCGCTGAAACAAACAGAGCATTAGTTTCTTTTTTTTTTTTTAAGGAAAAAACTTTCTTAAAAAATATAATTTCGTAAGCTAAGTTAGGAATTTGAGGAAATAAACAATAATTGAAACATGTAATTAATGTATATTGATGTGCCTAGGAGTTTCATCATAATTGTAGTCATGTGTGCACTCTTGCACAAACGAAGTTGGGCATATGGTTATGGATCTAAGACCATGTTAAAGGCTCCAAAAAAAGAAGCAGCAGTATTTACTATTTAGAATAGTGCCATAAATATAATTTTTGTGCGTCTAGCAACCTACAATTACGCTCATCTGATGTGCCATTAGGCATATATAACGTAGCCCCTTAGTTCCTTGACACTGCCATGTGTAAGGGGTGTCAATTCAGGTTAGCGTGCTGGGTTTGTGACGTGTTGACGTAGAGGTATTTGACTAATGTCATAAATATAATTTTTGTGCATCTAGCAACCTACAATTACGCTCATCTGATGTGCCATTAGGCATAAATAACGTAGCCCCTTAGTTCCTTGACACTGCCATGTGTAAGGGATGTCAATTCGGGTTAGCGTGTTGGGTTTGTGTCGTGTTGAGGTAGAGGTATTCGACTAAATGGCTCAACCCGAACCCGATCCTTTTAATAATCGTGTCATGATCCTTTAACCATAACCCAACTTGTTAATAAGACGGGTTGACCTAACCCAACCCGTTTAACACACTTAAAAAGCAGGTCGTGTTAGATTGACACAAATGTAACACAACCCATTTCAACCTACATAATATTAAATATAACATCCATCTAAAAATATTTTGTTTTACATCACAAAAATAGTGCATACACTTCAAGTCTTTAACCTACATTCAAAATAATATAGTTCAACAAAAATATAACATCCATCTAGAATGAGTAGTACGGCTGAAATAAAAAAAAAAAATAGATATTCATAAGAAGGTTTAGAGATTTAGGGTTTGTAGGGTTTAAAGATCTAAGGTTTGTAAAGTTTCAATTTCCAATTATATCACTTGTAAGTTTTTGTAATTACTCACTTTTCTTTTTAAATTTAAAATATAGGTTAGATGTATAAGGTATTTGACAAATCTAAAATAAAATGAATATTTATTTTTTATACGAATTAAACAAGTTGTGTTAAATGGGTCATTTCGGGTTGACACAAATAAATTGGCGTGTCAAACGTGTCTATTGCGGGTTACGTAGGTTGACCCGCTTATGACACGTTTCTTATCTTGTCACTTTCAGGTTAACCCGTTTATAACGCAAACCTATTAAAGCCCAACCCTAACCTGCAAAACCCCGTGTTGGGTTCGTGTTGTGTTCACGGATTGGGTCGAACATTGACACCCCTAGCCATGTGTTCATCCTAACTGAGCCTAATTTTAGTGTGTGAACATGCTTTTACATATTTTTGGTTTTTTTGTAGGCCCTATAAGGTTTAAAATGGTTGAGTACAATGGCAGCTTACCAACTTTTGTGTTAAATCCATATTCATGGACCAAGGTAAATGCAATATATTGACTATGATTGTGCTTTCAAGTTCGTTTTCCGTTTTCTGAGACATGTTTATAAATATACCTAGGTTGCTAGTGTAATATTTGTAGATTCTCCTGTTGGTACTGGTTTCTCATATTCAAGGACATTGCAAGGGTCTCAGACTGGAGATATAAAATTTTCCGATTCGATTTATGAATTTTTGAGAAAGGTGCGGTATCATCTTCAATCACCATCCACTTTACTCAAATATTCACTAATTTTGTTTCGCTACCGAGTAACTTTGTAAAAAAGAGAATAAAGTTTGATATATTGATATAACATTACCGACTTATCAATCCATTTTGCCCATAATTTGGCAATCTGGTTACGAATTTTTGTATACCATGATGGTTGTGCATCTAATGAGGGTGCAATTACATGCACAACCATTTCAGTTTCCATTGTTAGTTATAAATTCTCCTCTCTCTCTTTTTTTGAGAAATTATAAAGTCTCATTTACATCACTATTTTGGCCTTGTTAAACAGTGGTTGCTTAGTCATACCAGATTTATTGCTAATCCACTCTATATCGCTGGTGACTCATATTCTGGCATGGTTGTTCCAATCATTGTTCAAAAATTATCAGAAGGAATAATGATAAATATATCTTTTTGAGCACTTCCATAGCTTCTCTTGATAACAAAAGTCATTTAGTTAGGATGCTGCAGGTATTGAAGCTAGGGACAAACCACCACTCAATCTCAAAGTACACGATCTAACTCCAAATCCTCAATTATTTTGATATACTCTTGCTATCCACGTAATGTTTCAAGAACTGTACAGGGTTATTTGCTTGGTAATCCAGCGACAGACAAAAAATTTGATGTCAATTCCAGAGTTCCATTTGCTCATTGTATGGCAATTATTCCTGATGAGCTTTACGAGGTTATTTGGTAACATCTCTTCTAGTAGATTTCCTAGTTTATACAGAAATTCATCACTAACAACCTATTTGCCTTTGATTGTCACCAATTGTCTTAATTCTGCATTTAAAAAGTGAACGTCTTTGTTCAATTTTTTGTAGAGTGCTAAAAGAAGCTGCAATGGTGAATACGTAGATGTAAACTCCAGCAACATACAGTGTGCAAATGATCTTCAAGCTATCTCAAATGTCGGTAGGCCACTCTGTCTTTTCCAATTTAACACAGACTATACATTTTAATCTTATATTCTTTTTGCATTATTGATTAGACTGCTATCTTGATTATATAGTGCACCGAAGGGATACACTCGTCGCTCATCACAACGCCTAAATGCCCTTCGAACTTTTGGCGAGTACTTATAAGAAGGCCTGGAGACCCCGATCCATTACGTTGTAGTGTAAATCCTTCACCACCCCCCCCCCCCCCCCCCCCCTCTTCTCTTACTGCAAGTTTGTTTTATGGATGTGATGAAGTCTGAATTACTACCTTATATTATAGAACTACAATAATTTTCTCAGCCACATATGGGCAAATAACGCTACTGTCCAGAAAGCACTTCATGTCAGAAAGGTAAGAGAAGCTCTCTAGAAATTAACATTGATGTAGAGTACTGTTGCTAGCTAAAGAAAATAAAACTAAACAAACAAAATCTAAATAAGATTCAATCCTTCAATTAATTTCTATGATGAACAGGGAACAATTAGATGGTGGATAAGATGTAACAAAGACTTACCTTACAAGAGGGATGTTAAAGAGTACAGTAAGCTATCATTTTTATCTCAACCGCAAAGGTTTTCGAGCTCTGATATACAGGTTTGATAGCAGACTTCTTGTACTTATATTTCATGTTCTCTCTGCAACTAACACAAAACAAGATAAGAGCGAGATGTTTTAAGTAGGCCAAATACTCTAATTGGCAACTCAAATAATAAGATTAAGCTGCGAAAATCAAATTTGAGTGTATTAATACTGTATGTATCTATCATGCAGTGGTGATCATGACATGATCATTCCATACATAGGAACCCAATTGTGGATCAAATCTCTAAATTTGTCCATTGTTGATGAGTGGCGTCAATGGCTGGTAGATGATCAAGTTGGAGGGTAGGCCTATCCATTGGTTATACTGATGTATTTTACTATGTTGAGTTCTATTTTAAGTTTTGATTGTTTGGATTTTTATGCAGATTCACAAGGGGATTCCCAAACCACCTCACATATGCTACTGTAAAGGCAAGAGTGCTATTGCTATTTTCAACCATAATTGTTTTGCAAGTGAGGGGAATTTTAATTAGTATGACTTTTGCAGGGAGGAGGTCACACAGCTCCAGATGAAATGCCTAAGGAATGCTATAACATGTTCAAAAGGTGGATCTCTCATGAACCACTGTAAATCACTCTCTATTTCCAGCTCCAGATAGCAAATACACTAGAGGTTGCTATTAAAGCTAATAAATACCAGTTATGATAAGGCCATGATGTGCTAGATTGAGATCCGGTGGGTATTGCACAATGCAATGTACAATAGCCCGGATCCAAATCCACATTTTGTAAAGTGTATGTAGTGTACAAACAGTTGGGATCCTTAATACACACAAAAAGAGAGTTGACCTGTGGCATCCTTAATTTAGGCTTGAATCAACGAAAATTGATATGCCTTGATTCAAGCTACAATCAAGGATTGCTTCTGATTAAAATTTGTGATGTATCTTTGTGTTAGAAATTAAAACATCTTTCCCTCTTCCTCATGTGTGCATTTTTTTTTTTTTTTAATCTTTTAGGCGAAACCAAGGATTAACTAAATACAATGCTAAAACTAAAGGGGAAAAAAAAAAATATATATATATATATATATATATATAAAAGGAAAAATGTGTGTCACCAACAAGTTCAAAAAAACCCAACCCCCACACACCCCCCCCCCCTCCAAAACCCAAAAAAAAAAGGACTAACAAAGTGCACTTTGATTGCAAAACATATCATTATCCCCAAGAATTAAAATTAAAGGCTTGATACATATTTGTGTTTGGCATGACACTTCGATTGTTTTTTGTTTTGTCTTGTTGGGAATGTGATTGTTTAGTATTTGAGAGCTAAAGTTAAATATTTGGGATTTGGGCATTATCTGACTCCAAGTAAAGAATTGTACGAACTTTTTTCTTTCATTTTGAATTTGTGAGTGTGTGTTTTTCTTTTCACAACACTAATCGGTCTTTTAGTTAGAAGGATGCTAGGCATATAATAAAATACTCACAAATATGAATTTTTTAACCTTCTTGACTCACATTATTTCCTTCATAGCTTGAATATTCACCTAATAAAGATAATCATTTTTATCAATCATGCTCTTTTTAATTAAACATTTTGGATTAATAGAAATAATGCATTCACTGTCTATGGATTTAAGAATTGGAAAATAAAGTGGATAGAAAACTGTGTTTTTTTAATAATAATACAGCTAATGATCCTAGTTCACTTCGCACAAATGTTGAGTTGCTGAGATATTATGTAAGGACTTTATGTCATTCATCTTATTTCATCCACTGAAGCACTTATCCAAAATTTCAAAGATGATACATTGATTTGCGATCCTTTACTTTAACACTATGAAATTTATTTTGTAAGGTTAGCAATATATATGAATGCTTATTATGTTGAGAGACGAGACCAAACTTGTCATCAACCAGATGACTTTATAATTGAGAATGTGTTGAGTTGCTTATACTTAACACAACTTTCGATTACAATAATAAAACTGTCAATTTGGTGAATGTTTTCTAGTCATGGATATTGTAAAAACTAGAATTCAAAACAAAATAGAAGATTGTGTCTAATAGACTCTTTGAGTTGTAATTGAAAGGAAAATTATTGCGAAATTTCGTGTAGAATCTGTCTAGGTGAATTTTGGTATTTAAAAAGCATAGAATTCAATTTCGATAGATCACAAATGATTGAGTTGAAATCAATTAAGAAATTGTCATTTTCCATCCTTATTATTGACAAAAAAATTTATTAGCACTAATCAAATCATGATGTATTAGCAATTGTGAAAATGTTTCATTCATTTCCTTTACATTCAACTCTCACAAGATGTTTTTCATTCAATTTATTTTCTTGCAAACATCCATACAATAGAAATGAATTTTTTATTCTTTTCCATTTTTTCCTATTTGATTTTACTCATTCCATTCCATTTTTGTGAACTCCTAAACATGGGGTATATGAGAATACAAATCCACAGTGGATTTGAATTAGGTAAATGACACTCCTTCAAGATTCTAAATGTGACAAATAAATTCATGCCACAAGACATTTACTTTGTCAATAAATGTCACTCCCTCAAGATTCTATAAAATATTTACTCTACTTTTTTTTTTCTTTTGGATCAATAAAATCTAAAGTCAAAGGCTACTACAAATTCTCTTATATAAATAAAATACTACCTAATTGTCGAATTACTAACAACAACAAAAATTCAATCTACTTTCAACCGCAAAAGATATATTTTTTTAAAAAAAATTATATTTGAGAACCAAAATTTAAAAACATAAAATAATTTTGGTAAAGAAAATTTTTTGATAACACAAAAAAAAAAAAAAAAAAAACAAACAAACAAACAAACAAAATTGATCACTATCATAATGATAAGAAAAAATCTAACTTTAAAAGATGAGTGATTATTTTTCTCAAAAATAAAAATAAAAAAGATGAGTAATTAAAGTTTGTCTACAAATTTGGTTAAAATTAGGCTTCAATCTATATGACTCACTTAAAATAATTACATATGTCCATGTAGATAAATCTTTTTATTGAGTTATGTAGTGGTACAATTATGTCTTGAGTTCATGCTTATAAGACATAGGTGGGGTGCAGACAAACTGTGCTTAGATCAAAATCCTCCCCCGCGAGTTAAAAAAAAAAAATATATATATATATATATATATTTGGATAAATTACAAAAACCTACCCTGAGGTTTGGGATAATACCAAACCCATCCAAGAGTTTAAAAAAATGACCAATTTGGTCCTTAAACACTAATACCGTTTGTACACCGTCTATTAAATCATTCTATTTCCATTTTTTACGTTTTGCCTTTCCTTTGCTCTGTCACTTTGCTCTCTCTTCTCCATGCCAGGAAATCTCTCCGTCTCTCTCTCTCTCAAGCCAAGCTATAAGGTTTCAAACCCAGCAAAGAACCAACAAAGTCTGCCATCAGAACGGATTCAAAGTCGATTTACCCATAAATCTCACTCCATACGCTTTCGTTTAAAGTTGGGTGGTTCACTATCTAGGAGGATGGTGGACTTCGATTGTTGGGCAGCGATGAGTGGTGGTCAGCGGTTGCGAGATCATAGTTTGGTGGAGCTCACTGTCGTGGGTATGAGTTTAATTTTTTAATTTTGATTTGGGTTTGTTTGGGTTTGGGTGTGAATCATATGATGTTGGATAGTTGGAATTGTTTGGGTTCGAGGAAGATGAGTGGGTAGTGATAGGTGGTGTCGTGGTGGACGGCGGTTGCTGGGTCACACAATGGTCTTTGTTGTGGGTATGAGTTTTGTTTTGAAATATTTTTGATTTGGGTATGTTTGAGGTTTGATGTTGGATGGTTGATTGGTTAAGTTGATCCACATTTGATTTTCTGGTGTGGTGCTGGATCTAATTCGGTTGATTTTGTTTTGATCATTGATGTAGTGAGTTTTTTTTTTTCTTTGAATGTTCTGCAATTTTTTTTTCTCAAACGAAACTGTGTATGATTTTGGAAAGGGGATATTGGTTTAATAAGATTTTCTTTTAAATTTTGCTTACATACATGGTAGTGTATAAATTGTATAACCTTTGGATATTGATTTGAGCTTGTGAGTGAGAGAGAGGTGTTTATGTTATAGGCGAAGAGCAAAGAATGAAGAATACAAGATGAACCAAAAGATTGTTTGGAAGAGAATGAACAAATGGCACTACACGCCGTTTATATTTAAGGACCACATTAGTCATCTTTTAAAACTATGTGTTGGGTATTACCCTCAAACCTCAAGGTAGGTTACTGTAATTTACCCTATATATTTATATAAAAGAGAAGAGGAGAGAATAATTTGGTTACTGCTTACAAACTCGGAAACCTGAAATTTTCAGAAAAACAAAAACTCAGAACACCATTGACCGTTGTATGCAAATACAATTACCAAACTGAAGGGCATTCCCAAACACAAACAGCCTTGTTATTTCCACTGAACTGAAATTTTGTCTGTCTCATTGTCATTGAGCCTCAATATTCTAAACCAATGAACCGTGAACAAAAACGGCGCAGATTCAATGAAGCCCTTGTCAACATGCTTTATCCGCAACCTCCACCTTCTCCGCCAGTAATCTCTCTCTCTCTCTCTCTCTCTCTCTCTCTTCTTTTGTAATGTGGATTGTAATTGTGTGACATTACAGCCAGAAGAGGAGGAAAAGCCAGTGAAGCTATTAGAGGAAGAGTTTGCTGTGGATCTTAGTTCAGGTTTCAATATCTATATAATTATTATTATTATTCTCTTTTTCAATTTCTATTTAGAATAAGAAAAATTGATTCTTGATTGATGATTTGACGATTGGATAAAATTTAGATGGTTTGGAAAAGAGTGGTTGCTCTACAAGTGATGATAATGACGATAGCGAGTCTGGGACGCAGAAGCTGACGAGGGCACAGAGGAAGAGGCTTCGCAAGAAGAAGCTCAAGGAGGACGCTTCTCGCCGCGGAAAAATGATTGGGCCGTTGTTACCTTCAACGAAGGAAGTCGGTGATGGTGGTTGTACAGGTGGTGTTCGACAAATTGCCGCTGAGAATGTTGATGCTACAAGTGATAAGTCAGGTGAGATTCTCAAACGCTAACCAAAAATGATGTTTTTATTGTAATTTGTATTGTATATATAGAATGTTGCCAGTAATGGTAAGGCTGATTTTTGCATTTGTTTAGCAGAGCAGCCAGCTTGTGCTAACCTGAAGAAAGGAAAGCACAGAAGGATGGCTAAAAGGCTTGCAAAGGAAAGGTGCAAGATAGCTAATGTGGAGCATTGCGATCCAAAATAAATCACCCTTTTGCCAAAGATAGGGGATTTTACCCGAAAGCATGTGCCCGATGTTGAATTTTCTCCTTTGAAGTGTTGGAGCTGAAGATTCCTAGCTAGTGTCTCAATGCAGATTCTTGTTGTATATGATCTGATAAGTGGATTCATTACACATGTAGGAATTGCCAATGATGAAGAAATACGTTAGAGCATTCACAGCAGTGAATGCATATTTTTAGCTATTTGCCTCGTCTAAAAGTTACTTTATCTATAATTTTAACTATTAGCTCTTTGCACCCCACAGCAATGTATCTATAATTTTAGCTATTTAATTAAAATAATAATAAAAACCTCAACAACAATCACAATATCCTCTGCCTCTATTGTCAACCCCCGGCACAACCACCTCCACCGTCAGCTCCAATCACACCCACAACCACCACCACCACCACCACCACTAGTCCACAGTAGGGGGGGGAAAAAAAACACCAACCCAAATCCCCAATCTTTTTCCTCAACCCAAACCAAACAAAATCACCAAATCACAACAAAATTCACCTCCACCGCGGCACAACCAAACCACAACCACCATCAAAGTAGCCTCAAGCTCAACCAAAAAGCAACCAGTTGAAAAAAAAAAAAAAAAAAAAAAAAAAAAAAAAACCCGGGAGCTTGGATCGGCGCCAAACTCAACCACGAACCCAGCAGCTCAACCAAAAAGCAACCAGTTGAAAAAAAAAAAAAAAAAAAAAAAAAAAAAAAAAAAAAAAAAAAAAAAAAAAAAAAACCCAGGAGCTTGGATCGGCGCCGAACTCAACCACGAACCCAGCAGCGGCTTGGATCGACGCTGGGCAGGAGCTTGGATCGGCGTTGGGCAGGGACTTGGATCGGCAGGGGCTTGCATCGGCGCTGGGCAGGGGCTTGGATCGGCGCTGGGTAGAGTAGGGGCAAGTGGAGGAAGCAGGAACTTGGGTTCGGTCGGCGGCGAGTGGAGGAAGCAGGAACGAAAATTGCAACGGAAGAAATGAAGATAGACTGAGGGAGAGAGGAGCAACGAGTAGAAATGGGGGAGGAGGAAGAAAAAGAAAAGAAAAAAAGACTGATACGCGTGAACCCGTGAATAAAATATTATTTTTTTTTAGATGTGAGCTACAGTGCACATCTAAAAATAGATGTGCATTGTAGCTGTGGAGCTATATTTTTTAAATATAGCTCCACTGCTGTAGCCTTTATTTTTGTTATAAGTGGTGCTAAATAGCTATATTTTTAGCAATATAGCTATTTAGCACCACTGCTGTGAATGCTCTAAGATTAGATCCATTGGAAGTAGCAGGATGAATCTAGTACCAATCCTGATTGAAAGGTTGAAAAGGAAATCCTAGTGAGGGACTCTGTCAATTGCCCTTGTGGATCGCTGCATCATTTGATGTAAAATGGAGAGTAAGGGGCAGAATAGTTAACGGAGTCAAGATGAGGAACTCAATCTTGAAGAATAACTTACACTGCATTTGGAGACTGCAATGCCCTGTTTTCAAAATTTGAGTCCTCACTCACACTGTTACTATTCTGTTTGTAGTTTGTTGTGTAATCTGTACTTTCAATCTTTGAAATGCCTTTTTTTTTAACACCTGAACTGATGAAAAGTTTTACTTATCAGGAGAGGATTATGAATCAACTTCTTGAGTATAAAGATTTGATCACTATTCACAAATAAAAAAGAAAAGAAAAGCAAAGGCTTTTTTGTTTATATGGACCAGCACTATATTGTAATTGTATACGTATAAGAGAAGCAGTTTTTGTTGTGGAGTACTCTCACCTTATCCGTCTCTGATGCCTCACCTGAATCAACTCAAGTGTGAAAGTTTCACAGTTTCTGATTTTGAGCCTCACCCACGACTAGAGAGAAAAAAAAAAATCAATTTTTACTTAAATACAAATTAAATCCAAATCTAGTGGTAATCATAGATAATATTTTACTACTACTTTTGCTACTTCATTCATGTTTTAAAATACCAATATATTAGGACAAAAGTTAGCTACAAAATTGGTTGTAGCCTAAAGTTATAATCTTACTAAATAAAATAAATATTACAACATATTTTGAAAATCTAACCGTTGAATTGTATGTTCTTTACACTCTTAATACACATGTCAAATTTTATGTCAATCGGATATTATATACTAAATGATTTATAAGCTTATATTTTATGTATAATTTTAAACTACAAAAACTAACAATTTAAACAATTTATTGATGGCATAACTATTGATCTTTAATTTTCTATAAATTTTGCAAGCATGGAAAATATAAGAAGAAGATGTAATCCAATTGTGGAATTCTCAAAATTTACCTTCAATAAAAAGATATTAAGTAAGGTCATAGTCTTAGACTACAACTAATTTTGTAACTAAACTTTGTCCAATATATTATCAAAGATATAAGAAAATGCATGGCCATTTGGTACCAAATAAGATGTAAAAATCTAGAAAGCTATAATACTACTAACACCACCATTTTTATGATAGTTGAATTGGAAGTTTTTATTTATTTTCATCTGCTCTACTACTAACACCACTTAGAGAGCATTTGGTTTGAGCGTCTCTCCCCTTGCGTCTGCGTTTTTTTTTTTTTTTTTTAACTAGCGCCTATTGCACTATTCATGGGACATGAACATTGCATTTAGGCTAATAAATAGTAACCGTAGTATGAACAGTAACTTTATTATTATTTTTTTATTATTTTCAGTTTTCAGCCAAATAAGCGATATTCAAACAGACCTTTAATTATTAGTTATTCAAAACTTGTCACATTGTTAGTTCTAAGCCCTTATCCCTTGTAAACAACCAAAGGGTAGAAAACTAAGAAGGGAAACTCTTGACAATAGATTGGACTAGACCCACTAAAGGCATGCATGACATGTTTTGTTTGGTGCATAAAAGAGGTCTTAGAGGTGGAATTCAAATCTTCTACCTTACTTTTTTGGCTTCATGGATAAAAATAAATTAGTTTTAGTAGTGAAATTCGAATCTTCTATTTCACTTTTCCTACCCCACCAATAAAAGTAAAATCAAAACACTCGACTCCTATTTATTTATCAAATTAAAATTTTTAAAAAATAAGTTTTTTTTTCTACATTAAATTAAATTCCGCTGCTTCTCAAAAAATAATAATAATTCCGCTGCTAAGGTGAATGCAGTTTTACTGCTTATTCATCTCTGTCGACTATTTTTTTTTTTTTTTTTAATTTGAAAGTTTACTAATAGTATTATAAACATTTAAAAATTCTCTCTTTAACTCGTATTAAGCAGTCAGAGTTCAGCCACTCTAAGTAAACTTGTTTGGGTACAAAAGTAAAATAGACAAGAGTAGGGTTTAGCATTTTAACAAGCCCATCTCTCTCTCAACTCCACTCTCTCTGTTTCTCTTCTTCTATTCAACTTCAAGAGCTAAAACTAAAACCCCTAACCTAAAACCCAAATCCTCTCTCTCTCTCTCTCTCTCTCCTTCACAAACCAACAATGGTGGAGGTAAAGCTATCAGAGAGCCGAGACCTAACCCGGATAGAGCGCATAGGCGCACACTCCCACATCCGGGGCTTAGGTCTAGACTCTTCCCTCGAACCCCGCGAAGTCTCCGAAGGCATGGTGGGCCAGACCTCTGCCCGAAAAGCCGCCGGCGTCATCCTCCAGATGATCAGAGATGGCAAAATCGCCGGCCGCGCCGTCCTCTTAGCGGGTCAGCCCGGCACAGGCAAGACCGCCATAGCTATGGGCATGGCCAAGTCCTTAGGCCTCGAAACCCCATTCGCTATGCTCGCCGGCAGCGAGCTCTTCTCTCTGGAAATGTCCAAAACAGAAGCCCTAATGCAAGCCTTTCGCAAGGCCATTGGCGTGCGCATCAAGGAAGAGGCCGAGGTGATCGAAGGCGAGGTTGTCGAGATCCAAATTGACCGCCCTGCAGTCGCTGGGGCCGCCTCTAAGACCGGGAAGCTCACGCTTAAGACTACGGAAATGGAGACTGTTTATGACTTGGGTGCTAAGATGATTGAGGCTCTTGCCAAGGAGAAGGTGCAGAGTGGCGATGTCATCGCCATTGATAAGGCTTCGGGGAAGATATCAAAGCTTGGGAGGTCCTTTTCGCGGTCCAGGGAGTACGACGCCATGGGACCTCAGACAAAGTTTGTGCAGTGTCCTGATGGGGAGCTTCAGAAGAGGAAGGAGCTCGTGCATTCTGTTACTCTTCACGAAATCGATGTCATCAACAGCAGGTATTTCACTCTGTTTTATTGTATATTGGTTGGTTATATCTGTTGTTGTTGTTGTTGTTGTTACAATTTCACTCCTGCTAGATAAAGAAGGTTAAACAAGGTATCTGGTCTGTTAACTATGTTAGAAGTGATATTAGTAGAACAAAGTTAAACAATTTAGTATATGTGCACCTTCTATAACTGAAACAAAATCGAGTCTTAGTTCTGCGCAAAGTCAAGCTGACAGTTATGGCAAACAAAGAAAAACCATTGGGTTACTGTAGATTGTGCTTGGCCTCTTAAACTATGTTGCTGCATACTATGTCTTTAATCATGATTTGATCTGCTCACATTCAGCATTCAGTTTTAAGGGTATCTTTCTTGTGGAAATAGGCGGATGTTGAATTTTGTTAAAAGTAATACTGCACAATTTACAAGTAATTGGGCTCATCTTGTAAATAGGAAAACTTAAGCTCCTGCTAAGTCTGTGATTCCTTTTGGAATGAACATGTGTACTCAAATTATAAGGGACACATGCTGGTTTTTACCATGGAGATTTTTTTTTTTGAAAGGATAATTACACTAAACCAACCTTCGGTTTGGGGCGGTTGCACCTTGCCTACCCATGTTTTATTAAGTATCACTTTATCTTGCTGAGATGAGCTCTGTTATGCAGCCATAACTCACCTCTGTGCCTGCAGTTAAAAAAATGATAATAACATAAAACAAGCTAGTTCTTTCAAAATAGCCCTTTTCTTTCCCACTTTTCTCACTTTCTGTTCTCACCAAATACACACCAGATAATGAAATCTTCTAAACCCATTGAATAGTACAAGGATGGGAACACTAAGGAGACGCTGGCTCTGGTCAATTATTGAGAAGAGTACACAAATGAAAGTGACGAGGAGTACCACGTCTTTCATATTTTCACAGGCGGCTGCTCTTAACAGTTCTCTACTTCTTGTTTCAAATCCATTCTCAGAATTTCCAATTAATATATTTATGAATATTTCCAAAATTAGGTTGTTTTTCTTGTCTCTGTTTTTTATTATCAAGGCATTGATATGGAGGTGTTATCTGCAGGTCTTTTTGATTGCAGACTCTCTGTTCTTAGTTAGCCACGGTATTTCATATTTTTATGTTTGGTTTTTGATTGGGTGAAGACTAACTTGAACCGGGATTCTTTAAGAATATGGAGTCAATCATAATGGATTTCTCCTTGGAGATTGTCAACATAACATTTGTCATAACTTGTCATAGCGTTTCTGACATCAGTTTTGCAAAATGTTTGGAGACAAAGGAGAGAGAGTGATATATATTAGAAACATAGACCAGTTGGAGGCTATAGTGTATTTATAATGATCACTGATCTTTCTATTGTCATCATCTCAATTTTGTACCTTGGTTTTGGTTTATATGAAAACTGGTATCATTTTTTTCTTTAATTTTTGCTCTCGTCTTGTATACTCCCCCATGTACTTGATTTTTGTCTTTTTTAATAAATTTATTTACTTATAAAAAAAAATGAATACTGGAATCATAGGGTTATAACTAGTAAATCTGTCTTCTTAGAGTTGGGTTTTAGTAACTTTAGTTAGTCTTTTCAAAGAATAGAATAAGTGAAGACAAAAGATGGCCATTAATCCTTATCCTATGGTAGGTCTTTTCCTTCATCTTTGATTCAATTTCTCTCTCAGCTTACACTATCACCCATTTGAAATCCGTAGATTTGCCAAATCCTTTGCTGAGCCTAAACATAGTTGGATTTGCTTCCTTTCCTTTGGCAATACTGCTTTGTTTCAATGCTTTAGCTATTAGTGTTACTAAGAAACAGAATGACATAAAAAGGGAAATGAAAGTTCCTTTGGTGATGATGGTGTGTTCACCAATGTTGGAATTTGGAGCCAAACTACCTTCCAGTGGCTAAAGCTGATTTTTAAAAGGGGTTGAGTCAAAAAGTTAAGATGCCTCATATTCCTTCAGTTCCTCAATCTGAAACAGCAGAAAAACAGAAATATGAAGCATATTCATTGCCAAAGGCCATGGTCTTTTATTTTATTTTTTTTTTTTTTTTTTTTGTTTCCTTTCTCTGTAGGAGTTAACACAAATGCATCTTATCTGTTTCCCTTTCTAATCACAAACTTTGTGAATTTCTTGTTGGGAAAGGAAGGTGATTGAGCATGGAGCATCCTCTATGGTCTGATTCTTGCTTCCATTTATTTTCTTCACAAGGACAATGATTTTTTGGTGCCAGTGCATCAGTGTACGAGTAAGGGCAGTGCTAATGGCATTAATTTACAAGAAACCTCAATCCATTATGTATGCTAGCTTAAGCAATGGTAAATTCATAAACATAATCAATGTGAATGCTAAAAGAATTGGAGACTTCTGCTGGTAACATCATCTTAGGGAAACTAAGGAAACTAAGAGAGGAAGCTGAAAAGATAGTTCTATTCCTGATCAGCACTGGACTTTCTCTTTTGGGCTTCACCCACCTTTGTTTCAGTTAATGCTTTTGATATCTGCATTGTATTGAACGTTAACAAGGCTTCATTTTTCGATTATCTGGTTTTTTATGGAGAGACAAGGGTTCTTCTGAAAAGAACATGGCCTTTTCTAAGTTATTGGTTCTTTTAATGGCCGGGACAAATGTGGGTTATGGCTTAATCATGGAGGTAATCTCAAATCGGTGAATTGATGCCTTTTAAACCATGGGTAGGCAAGATGCAGCCACTCCAACCCATAGGTGGGTTATAAGAAGGGTTTTCTTTCTTTGCTAGCCGCTTTCCTTGCTTGCTGTGAAAGGGAAAGACAGATTCCAAAGAGTTTCTCTCTACTCTTCCCCCCTTAGCAATCCCCCCAGAGAAGAATCAGAGCTGGAGGCAGCCCTCATAGTGTAATTATCCCATTTCTTATAAGTAAAATCCCATTAAAAAAATGCAAAGGGATCCTACCCAAGTATACAGGAAGTACTCAAGGAAAATCCATAGCAAAGAATAGAGAGTAAAAAATATTTTAAAAAATATTCATACAATCTTATATGAAAGAATGATATCTAATTCAAACTTATAATGTTCAAAAGTCCAAAGAATAATCAAATCAAGAACCTCCATACGGTGTTAGTTTACTCCTTTCTCAAAAAGCATGCAATTGTTCACTACTGATTCTTTTTAAGCAAACACAAACATGTACATGTATGCACGTGTGTGTGTGTGTGCACGCATGTATGTATTTTTAAAACTATAGTTTGATATTACAGTTTGGTCCCCGAAGCAAAAATTCCTGGCTTCACCCTTGAGTATATATTTAAAGACAAATTGTCCAAAATGGGGGAGGCACAGAACTCACTAACTTGAGAATCCTAAAATCAAACTTGTGGTGGAACTAATGAATCAGAAGTGTTTGGATCATGTCATTCATGTGATTGTTTTAAAAAAGTAATAGTTATCAGTAATCACCTTAATATGACCATTGCACCAATTGTAATCCTTTACTTTTCTATTTAAAGGAGGTCAAAATTATTTTCTTCTTTGAATTCCTGTTCATGGTTCATACCACGTTTGTGCAGCTTACCATTTTTTTTTTTTAAATCTTTATATGAAATAGCATAGGGTGTTTTGTCGGCAGCTTCTGTGTCGCAATCACAAGATTCTTTCATGCCATCTAGCTTTGTTGAAGAGAATTTTCTTTTACCAGCCATACAGATCAAGCTAAAATTTTGGCTCATTTAGGCTGCAGGTTACTTTTCCTGTTCTTACACTGATTTTCTAAGCTATCAATTTCAGGACGCAAGGATTTCTAGCTCTCTTCACTGGTGATACTGGTGAAATCCGTGCAGAAGTGAGGGAACAAATTGACACAAAGGTGGCAGAGTGGAGGGAGGAAGGAAAGGCAGAGATAGTGCCTGGTGTCCTCTTCATTGATGAGGTGCACATGCTTGATATTGAATGCTTTTCTTTCCTGAATCGTGCTTTGGAGAATGAGATGGCTCCAATATTGGTTGTTGCTACCAACAGAGGGATTACTACAATCCGAGGCACAAATTATAAATCCCCACATGGGATTCCAATTGATCTCCTTGATCGCCTTCTCATTATCACAACTAAACCTTACACAGAGGATGAAATCCGCAAGATTTTGGACATCAGATGCCAAGAGGAAGATGTGGAGATGTCTGAAGAAGCAAAGCGTTTGTTGACTAAAATTGGTGTAGAAACATCGTTGAGATATGCCATCCATCTCATCACGGCTGCTGCATTGTCTTGCCAGAAGCGAAAGGGAAGGATTGTGGAGATGGAGGACATTAACCGAGTTTATCATCTGTTTTTGGATGTGAAGAGATCAACACAATATTTGATGGAGTTTCAAAACCAGTACATTAATGAAACTGCAGATGGTGACGAAGAAGATGCCAATGCCATGGAGTCTTGAGAGTTGGTTTGGAAGTATGTGATTATACATGTGCCTTTATTTATTATTTGCCAAAGCCTGCTATTGACTAAGGGTAACTCTGCTTGATGTGTTTTTCATGCACCTAGATGGGATTAACAGTAGTCTGTTAGTTTTCACTCTTCACTGTGCAAGTGCATACTGTATGTTTGTAGGACTGACCATTGCAATTGTTTGTTAGATAGTTCTTGTGTCTGGAAAAATATTATGCATTTTTCAAGCTATCATGCACTTTTGGTTTACAGTTTGCTAACGGAAATGAGGCATGCACTTAATGCGTAATCTCTGAAATTTACAATATAGTGTGGGAAGTATTTATCAAGTGCTACTACCAGAAACTACCAGAAGTAGACCTATCTAGAACCATCTTCAGGATCGATTTTATGTTATAGGCTCCATTTTGCTGAAGGGTAATGAAATCACCGAAATACGATCCATTTAATTATAGGCTCCATCTTGACTACTTTGTCATTCAAGGTTCACCTTGTAATGACTAATGATTGGGACATCGACCCTTCATACTGGTCCTAATAAAGAAATAGAAGCATAAATTGTTCTTTCAGTCATTTTAAATTGTATTTCTGTGATTAACAGCGAGTTTTCAAAAAGCTGTATGCAAACTGAGGATCAAAATAAGTTAGATTTTAAAACTAATTAATAAACACAAAAATTGGAGTGTTATAGAGTCCGGAGGTAGGCACTGGCATCCAATTAATTTTCGACTTATCACTTGCATTGTGTTTATAGCTGCTGGTGCTTCTACAAATGAACACGCGCATCTCTCTCTCCCTCTCTCTCTCTCTCTCTCTCAATCACACACAACAAAATGATTCGATTGCCCCACTCTCCCATGAGTACATGTTTGATGTTTCCAGTATGACAGTGAAATAATATAAGGGAAGAAATTTAAACCACAAATTTTTGCTTTATGACACGTCATCTTGGCCTGTCACAGCACTTTTGATTTGCCCCAAACCAAGTCATCTACAGTGAAAGCTGAAAAGTTTGGCGAATTATAAAGGCAGTAACATGTTTTTTAATATTCAGTATAAATAATTGGCATGGCTCATGCCAGAAAAGTCTGGTACCACACAAAAGGTCACAACAAAAGTTATAACTGTCGCATGGCGAGTTGTGATTTGTGAAAAGATGGTGGTGGGACCACTACCCTTCCACCAACCTCAACTCGTCATATGGCAAGTTGTGACTTTTTCTGTGAGCTTTTTTGTGGCACTAGACAAACTCGGCTCATGCCTGGTGGTTTGCAGAATTAATTAACAAGGGTAGACAATAAATAATGGAAATTAATGCAAACTAAATAAGTTAGGTAGCTGCATAAAATTCAAGCTAATACCATATTGATTAGACATTGAAGATAGAAAAATATTTGTTAAGAGTTTTTATTTATTTATTTATTTTGAAATGTAAAGAGTTTATTTGGTTAGTTGAGCTACCATGGATGAAAATAAAATGATTGTATGGCGTGATATGTTTTAGATGCGGAGAAATAAATAGATTCGAGGACCAAAGGTTCTTGATCCTGTTTTAATTACAAGAGATATACATAAAGTGTACTTAACACAAAAAATGGGAAGTGAATGTTTGCACTCTTTCGCCTTTGAGACACATTAAAATTAATTTTGATGCGGGTGTGAGAAGCTCTTTGGTGTTGCAGATAGTGGTATGCAGAGATCATAAGGTGGAAGTGCTCTTGATTGGACTAAGGCTCTATTTGGTTGAAGGAGTTGAAAAATGGGACGATAGAAAATATTTAGTTTTTCCTCACACGTGTTTGGTTGGAAGAGTGGAAAAGTGGTTGGAAGAGTGGAAAAGTGGAAAAAATGGAAAAAAATTTTGTTTGATTGAGGAGAAAAGTGAGAAAATATAATATATAATTTATATAAATTTACTCTTATGCCTTTATTACATAATATGTAAGAAATAATTTATTTATACTTATTAAATAATACAAAAATTAACATGTCATACAAATAAACTTATATTATTTTTCTTTGTTATTATAGATATTATTATCTAATGTATATTTTATATATATATATATATATATATATATATATATAATCTGGACATATTGCTGAGTGTAAAAAAAAAAAAAAAAAAAAAAAAAAAAACTGGGCCAAAAAAAACTGGGCCAAAAAAAAAAAGAAAATCTGGACATGTTCGCCAATCTATATTACAGCTCAAAGACCATTTGGCAAATGTGAACATGTTCTTGCGTATAAGACTTTATTAGGAGATTGAAACCTAAAACAAAAATTCAGTTTTATTTATATACATACCTTACAGTAGATTCTTCGCTGAGAGAGAGAGAGAGAGAGAGAGAGAGAGAGAGAGAGAGAGAGAGAGAGAGAGAGAGAGAGAGAGAGAGAGAGAGAGAGAGATGAATTACCGTCGAGTAGGGGTGGCAAATGGGTGGGCTGGGTCATAAATGGGTTAGGTGTATAATTATTCATTTATCCATTTATAGTCCATTTATATATAAATAAATTATTCATTACTAACCCAACCTATTTAATTAGTAACCCACCCATTTAAGCCAATGGATGGAAGAAAAATTACGAGAGAGAGAGAGAGAGAGAGAGAGAGAGATCTGAGTTGGAGAGACCGAGTTAAGAGAGAGAGAGAGAGCTCTGTGTTGTGGTGTTAAAAATTAATGGTTCGCTATTGTTGTTGTTGAAGAGCAAGCGGCCATGGAGATCAGACTCATCGCGAAGAACAAGTCAGAAAACCGGCTCAAAATCACGAAAGCCGGGGCGGTTAAGTTGAGGCAGTTAAGCCGTTAACCTCGTTGATTTCCTCAGCCGATCCTCAGCTCCAAGAGTATGACGTCACAACGATTTTGAATCTCTCGCTCTGTGACGAGAACAAGGAGTTCATAGCCTCCTCCGGTGTGATTAAGCCACAAGTTCGAGCTTTGAGACTTGGAAACCATGATTTGATTTATGGGTTATGATTGGAATTGTACTTGATTAAGACGTTTTTGTTTGGTTGCTCGAAAAATGGAGGAAAAGAAAATAAAGTCATGCTTTTCTAGGATCCTTTCTTTTTCTTTGCTTTTATTATCAAAAAAATGAAAAATTAGCTACTTTTGGGCTTAGTTGAGTGGTAAAGTTTTCGATTTTGTTTGAACAATCTTATTAGGTGTAAAATTCCTATTTCCGTTGTTTTCCGCTACTTTCTTAGTAACCAAACAGGGAGAGGTTTGGACTTTTTGTTGTTGGTGAAAGTAATTTTGTAATTTTTAGTTTAGCTTTTCTAGAAATTTAGAATTTTTTGTTGTTTATTTAAATTTTAGATGGGTTTTAGTGGGTTTATCCATTAAAACCCATATAATTAAATAACCCAATAGGCCTTTACCCATTTAACCCAAATCTTAAATGGGTTAGGTTAAAACTTATCCAAATAAGATGGGTAATGAGTGAGTTCATGGATATGAATAAAAATTGCCACCTCTACTGTAGAGCTAAGCGGAGGAAAATGGAGAGGAAATACAAACAAAGCACAGAAGACGTCAGGTGTGTGGACCATGTTGTGAAGTGGGTGGGGGCAGCTAAGATATTTGAGGTCAATTTCGTCATTGCGTTGAGACAGGAGTTTTCACTCATGTTTCTCTCCGATTTTGAGAGATAAATTTTTAGTGGGGCAGGGGAGAAAATGCTTGGGTTCCACCAAAATTTCTATCATTTCTCTCCTTACCAAACAACACTCAAACCTATTTTCTCTCCTCTATTTTTCATCTTCCCTATTCTACCTCCAACCAAACATACCTTAAGGGATGAAGGATTGAGTTAAGAGAACAACTTAATGCATAAGCAAAAGCAGTACTTCTTGCGGTTAATTGAAACAAAAGTGTGTTTGATGCAGTAATCCTGACACACTTTTTCTTTTGCCAAAGTAATCCTCACACAGTTGAGTGTTTTTATTGTATTTATATAAATGAATGTACATAATAAGGATTGTAACAGATAAAGATTACAATAATTCAAAATATGAATATGCTAAAATCAAAATAAGGAGATATGGTTAATAAATTCTAGAGGGAAGGCAAATGTTCGAACCATCAATGAAACCAAAAAGATCTTGACCTTAAGTTATAGAAGCAATTGGGTTTTCCAATACAGAACATTATTGTTGGTAAGATGAACGAAAAATGGTGGGCATTGGACAAGGAAGGGAGGGAGTGGGTAAGGGAGATGTCGTTGGGTTGACAATAGAAGAAAATGAAGAAGATGAATCAGAGGCCATGAGCGTGTTTAAAAAACAAGAACAGAAAAGAAAAGATGCTATAATACCAAATTGAAACAGACGTATGTTTGATGTAGTAACACTCACACACTCAACTGAGTGTTCTGTATTGTATTTATGTAAATGAAGGTACATTATTAAGATTGTAATAGAAAAATTGCATTATTCAAAACATGAATATAATTAATACAAAATAAGGAGATATGGTTTATATGATACAAGTGATAAAAGAAAAGAGTTTCACTTCAATACAAATCTGTCCTTTTGGAAATAGTTTATTTAACTTTTTGCTACAAGTGTGTTAAAGCTAAAATATACTTGTGCTTTGAAAAAAATGAGAAAAAGTAAGAAAAAATGAAATTTTAAAAAGGTGTACATAAGAGCTTAAAACTGAATTTATAAACTTTAGCAAAACAGAGTTTTAATATTGTGGATCCAATTAGCCACTCTTTAAAAGTTCCTACTAGTCTATTGCTCCAAATAGGAAAATGTTTTTTTTTTTTTTCAAACTCTTCCTGTATCTTTTTATTGAATTGAAATTTTGAAATTCAAATCATTGAATTGCAAGTTCTTTATGTTCTTAACATATATGTCAAGTTTCACTCAAATCGGATATTATTTAATATTCGATCAATAAACTTATTTTTTATGCATAATTTTTTACTACAAAAAACTTAAAATTTAAGCATGTCATAGTTATTGATCTTTAATTCTTTTAAATAAATTTTGCAAGTATAGAAAATATAATAAGACCATGCAACTCAATAGTTATTGTAAAGACACGGTTTCAGTTCTTTAGGCCCAAGATTGTATGGATCGACCCAAAGTGCCCAGAAACAATGAATTTATAGAGAGTGGGAAAGGAAAGCTATGCCAGATCGGTTTAGATGATTAACAAGATGAATTCAGGTCTTAAGGAGAATGAGATGAAGGATTTAAATTCAAGAAACGGTCCTCGGCCAAAGTCCGAGGAGATTCACCTTTGTATATCTTTCTTTTCTTTTTTCTCCCTCCTTGATTTGAGGTTGAGACGGAACAGTTATGGGCACCCTGTCAAGTATTGGGAACGTGGGTAGCTCGCCTGCTAGGATAGAAGCACCCTCGGGAAGGAGGAATCCAGGCGCCGCTACACTGATTCGATGGAGACGAGGATCTCTAGCCTTTATAACGTACTTAGGTGCTTGGAAGCTAGTCGAGATGGGCTTGTAACCCAAGATTATATGCGCCGCTCTGAGCTGGCCGTCCGAGTTGACAAATACCTCGGCCTTCAGTATTTTGTCCAAACTTTCTCTATTCACCAATCCAAGCTTGGGCTCCGTGGCGTGCTTATCTACAAAACCATTGTGACAAAAGAAAACGTTAGGATTGAGCTCAATACCGTGAAAGTCAATAATCAAAACAAATCCTCCTAGACTAAAACCCCACCTGGTTCCCCCTCTCTTGTTGGGCAGTGTAAGTCGTCGTGCCAATCGCCCGACACGATCAAGAAATCTTTGTTCAGACCCTTATTGGACTCAGGCAAACACTGGATTAACCTAACCTCGGGGTATCGAGATTTCAAGTAGTACCCCTGACCTTTGAGGTGGTGGAGGTTGTAAACCCAATTGACATCGTGGTGTGTCAATCCTAAACCTAGTTTCTCATTCAAGGCGTCTACGCAACCCAAGATTCTAAACACATTGGGAGCGCATTGGGTGGGGGCCAACCTATGTGCTAGAAGGTAATCCCTCATAACCGCGCCCATGGGGATCTTTATCCCACCTTCTATAAACGAAATCATAGGAATCACGACCTCTCTCTCACGCCTCTGCTCGTGCCAGTCGCCCTCCTCACAGTATCTAATGTCTACTCTAGAGGGGATCCTATACTCATCCTTAAACCTCGCTATCCCCTCCTCAGAGTCTACCAAACCCTTGAATCTACCCATTCCTAGAGTGTACTAACGAAACCTAAGGGACTCTGGATTAGAATGGGGGATCGATATGAAACGGGATTCAAAAAATATATATATAGACGAAACAGACGAAAATAAATATCACAATACGGAAAAAGAAAGGATAAGGGTGTATGATGACTTACAGAAAGTTAAGGAGGTCTCCTCGGGCAAACTTTGGTATTTGGAAAGGACACAAGTAACAAAAACGGCTGACAGGATTCAACGGATGTGGTCTATAATCAAGTGAATGCAAAAGTAAGAAAGAAATCAGACAAAACGATATTTATATCAAAAAAAGCAATCGAAAGCGGGAAAAATCCCGCTTGCGCCTTGGTCGAAATCGTGACCGTAGGATCTACATCTCACCGTAGAACGTGGGAGACACGGAGCCGAATAAATTTAATGAAGAGACGCCTCGAACACCGCAACTTCAGAAACGCGCTTCAGGAAACCTAAAGGACGCCTCAACCAACCAAACGAGCCGAGAACGAGCATAAATGGTGATGGAGTATCGACATCCTCCTTTTTGCCCGAGAGCCCAAAAAGAAGCATGTCGAGGGGCTATTGTGGGGGCAAAGGGCCAACAATGGGCTATCGTGGGGGCAAAGGGCCAACAGGAGAATTGGGCCTGCGCTTTGGGCCCAATACCCATGACGAGGATAGTGATCTGTCCGAGGACGGTCTCACTTATCCCACGGCGCCCGAAATGGATGGTATGGAATATAAATCCAAATTGAAAGGCCCAAAGAACAACGCCGAGGATAACGCCATCTCGGATACTCGAGATGGGAATGAACTTCGAAGCTCTTCCGGTCAGAAGAAACGTCCTAGAAGGTCCCGCTGGCCTAGATGGATGTAAGAGATATGCACACCAGATATATCCAGAGAAATATCAAGAAGAAAGGCTGCCAACCCCGCATTGAATGACTCTGCAGCTAATCCCCTAGCCGCATTTATGTGGAGAAGACACATGAACAGTACAATCTTGGCCACCGCAACTCACAGAAGGTCAAAAAAGAGCGCAGGGTAGGACAGACACTCAAGTAAAGATCCGGATGATCAACAAATGTAGGATCAGGATAATGTGGAAGGATATATATAATGTGAATGAACTCCTCATAGTAGGAGGGGGGAGAAAAAAGAAAAGAAAAATTTATACAAAGGTGAATCTCCTCGGACTTTGGCCGAGGACCGTTTCTTGAATTTAAATCCTTCATCTCGTTCTCCTTAAGACCTGAATTCATCTTGTTAATCATCTAAACCAATCTGGCATAGCTTTCCTTTCCCACTCTCTATAAATTCATTGTTTCTGGGCACTTTGGGTCGGTCCATACAATCTTGGGCCTAAAAAACTGAAACCGTGTCCTTACAGTTATATTTTCAAAATCTAAAGATTATATTTTTAAAATTTCAATAAAAAGATATAAGAAAAATTTTAAGAGTATTTTTTCAAATTAAATATTTTGTTGGTCTTTACAATCTTTTTCTATTTGTGCAAATCTCTTGTGTTGAGATCCGCTAATTCTTCTACCACTCCATTTCTAGTTGAGATTCTTGTTGTAATTAGGGCTTCGTTTGTTTTGGCAGTAAACGGAATTCAAAAAACATTTTACACCACGGGGCGTGTTTGGGTTGGCCGGAAAATTCAGTCAAACGGAAAATGATTTCCATTGACTGTAAAATATCAGGCCTTGAACTGTAAATTATTTTCCGGACCTATTTTACCTTCAAACTAATTCCACCCATTTTCAGCCCACCTAAACCGAGAGAGAGAGAGAGAGAGAGAGAGAGAGAGAGAGAGAGAGAGCTTGAACCCACCGCCGATTGAAGCTCGCCACCTGAAGCTTGTCGCCGCCTGAAGCTTGCCATCGATGACCGATCTCATCGTCTCGACCTCGTCGCCGATGATCGATCTCGCCTCAATCTCCTCGCCCATGACCGATCGCGCCGCCTCAAAGCCATCGGCGATCTGATCGCACGGCCTCAAACCCATCGCCGATCTGATCGCGCTGCCTCAAACTCATCGCCGATCTGATCGCCTTCGCTCCCGTCCGCGCGATCTTGCCCAGCCACCTCTTCCTTTTCCTTCTTTTCTCATGATCGGATTTGATGATTTTTTTTTTTTTTTGGTTTTGATTCTGTTGAGTTTATCTGAGAAATAATATTATAGATTTATTTGGAAGCTGAAAAAACGTGAGAAAATGTGAACAACAAGAAAAAAATGTGTTTTTTATGGCATTTTCAAGAATACAACCAAATACTAAAAAATATTTTTCAAAGTATTTTTTAAGATGCCACCAAACACTTGAAAATATTTTCTTTTTCGAAAAGTATTTTTTCCTGCAAATATTTTACACTTAGATAACATTTTACATTAAACCAAACGCACTCTAGGTAGAAAGGAATCTCATTTGAGAGAAATTATAAGGTTCACATGGAGGACAAGTGATATAATCTACCATTTCATTAAAAGACTCATACCGATTTAAAATTATTGAATTAAAAATTTTTTTAAAATACTGACTCAGTAATTTTAAACAAATAAAATTTTTTTAGTAAAATGGTAAACAAATAACGTGGTCAAGTAGAAGACAATATAATTTCTTTTATTATGAGTTGTACTTCGTAGCCCTACTTTGCATTTAAAATGTTTCTAATGTGTCACATCATTTATCAGCGTCATAATTACTAAATGGTGTATCATTCTGACATTTCTACCAAACAAAAAGATGTATCATTCTGACACTTATTTAAGAAATAATATCTTAAACTTGTCATTTGTCAATTTAGTGTGAAATATATATATATATATATATATATCATTTTACAAGTCTAATTTTTTCTTCTGAAAGAAAAAATATACATATTTCTAAGGCATCCCCCTCCTAGGATTTCTCATAATCTTTAATTGGGGCATCCATCCAAAGAATATTCACAGGATGTATAATTATAACACGATGATCATAAGGTCTGAGAAGAGAGTTCCAGTAAAACAAGAAATAGTATTCTGGGTTGAAGAATGGAATATATAAGTACACAATTCCGGTGTTAAAAAACCCCGTGTTTTAACTTTTAACCAAATTTAAGAGCCATTTGATTAGACATTTTAAAAGGTAAAAAACCTATTTTTTATAATTCAAAACTCTATTTCAAATAGCAACTTTTCGTAACTTTTTTTACAAACATTAATTTCAAATCCAAAAATTTTGCAACATTTTGTCTAAATGTACCCTTAATGGTGAACCCATAAATGCTATTCATCTACCGCTTCTTAATTATAAAGAATGGGCACAGAGGGCACCCACCCAACAACATGATGCATCCATCATATGACATGAAGCTCTTAAATTATCCTTCAATCATGCACTAATATAAGCCCAAAAAGGCAAGTCATACTTTAATTAATATCGATGTAGACGTGAAAGTAAAAGCAACAAAACAGGGAATCAAGTGCATGCATAAAATACAGAAACAAATATTGCTAGTAAGCAAAATCCAATGTTAAGATCGCTCTCGAGTATGAATATCAAAAAAACAAAACAAACCAAAAAAAAAATCACCAAAAATCACCCTCCGGTCAAGGCCCTTTACCAAAAGTCGATTCTTTCCTTTTCTTTTTTCTTTTCCTTTTCTAATAAGAGTTGTGCTAAAGCTCATGTGATTCTCAGCAGAATAATAAAGTCAATTAAAGTATCAAAATTATCCCATATCTCTTGACTAAAAAAGGATTATTCTTATGGAAACCAACCCCACATTACAGGAAAGAGTAATGGTACACGAAACACTAAACACTAAACCAAAAGCAAATAAATATAGACACCTCTCTATCCCCAATCAAAAAAGTAAAATATAATATTCACTTTAGTAAAACATTAATTTAGCGGGACTAAAAAATAAAAATCTTACCCAAAAAAACAAAGTGAATTTAATACTAAACACATAATACACGCAATCACATTACACTGTTTCTTTTAGAAAAGTTTCACTACAAATCATACGTACAAAGTTGTTATTAATTCGTCAAAATTACTTCTTGTTTTTTTCCAGTATCAGCCAATATCATACTAATAGTATTTTTCTTCTTTCTTTTTATAACAAAACCCATCTCACCATCCATCCTCCTCAGCTGGGTAATCAAAGGGCACAGCGGAGAGAGAGGAATCCAGTGGATTGGGGTGCACGAAACCATACTTGCGAATCACCTGATTATCAGCGAAATTCAAAGCCTTCCGCATCCCATCCCAGCACGATGTGCCTGGGTACATCTGATTGTGGTCCCCACTACAAGGCTGACACCCGGTAAAGTGCGTGATAAACGGTCTTCTCCAACTCCACCTTCCATTCCCAGCATCTTTCAAGTGCTTCTCCCTAAACGCACCGTATTGCTCGCTCACTTTCTCCGCGTGCCTCCTCCTCAACTTTCTGTCTTCTCTCTCTATTTCCATGTACCTCTCGGTGATGTTATCGAGCGTCCCCACTATTTCGTGCCAGTAACCCTCGAAATAATACTCTCCCTCTAAATAAATCTTGTCCGCCCATCTGTCAGCCTCTTTGTAAATCAAGTAAATGAGACCCGTCTGATCGTCTGACTCTGGAAACAGCTTGTCTTTGAACGTTGATCTGAGAATCTGGCCCCACTTGTTGTAGTCTGGGGTTTGTGGGCCCATGCTGGCCCACACATCGATAAGGTCCATAGACCACTGACAGTTCCTGATTAAGAAAACGCCGGCGTTTAGGCCAGTCCAGCTCTTGGCCTGGTAAATCATCTTGGCCCACCCGTGAACGACAAAGTTGTGATCTTTGTACCTATGTAATGGGGGTTTAAACTCCATGTCGGTGAACAACGCGTCCGAGTCAACCCACCAGATCCACTCGGCCTCCGGGTGAGCCAGCATGGCTGCTCGGACCACCGGTAGCTTGGCCCAATACGAGCCCATTTTCGGGTGCAACAACGCGTTGTTGTAGAAGATATCGTAGCCGTGGATTCTACAGTAGTCAACCTTGTTCTTGAAAAACCTTAGCAGCAAATGGTCGCCGATGGGGTTCTTACAAGGCTTCGGCTGCGACCCACTCACCATCACGACGCGCTCGCTCGCTCCGGCGGCGAATGATGGGTGGTGCTTCAGCCACTCTCTTCTCTTCTCGTCCCAGTTCTTCACTGGGCTTCCGATTGAGTAACCGAGTTCCGGGTCATCGTAGAAGGTTGACTCGTCCGAGTCGTGGGTTAGGTTGACAGCGCAGTTGAGGGGCGAGTTTGAGCGAGCTTGAGTGGGAGAGAAATCGGGGTTTGGGGTAGGGGAGATGAAGGAAGAGAATGTCCAGACAAGTAAAAGAGCGAAGAATGCTCCACTGAGGAAGATGAAACTGTCGGTGAGCCACACAGAGGCTTTGTTCCGCACAGAAGGTTTAGCCATGTGAGAAGTGTGAAACTGAGCCATTTCAGGCGAGACCATTACTAAGGGGTTTTGTTTCTTTGATGGGGCTCTTTTGTCTCTTCTCGTTGTGGCTGTGTGAGTGACACTCGTATAATGGTATGGATTAAAGCAGCTGCACATGCATATCTGTGAAGCTTTGACAAACTTCTTTGCTAAAAATTATAGCAGAGAGAGAGAGAGAGAGAGGACTATAACACTTTTTTTCTTTTTTTTTTACCACTAACTAATGTTGAGTGTATAATCTGCAGTGGGGTTTTTGGTGAGAAAGTGACAGGTTGTGTAACTGTGTCTGTCCGTGTGAGTGAGTTCACTGGTTAAAGAGACTAGAAGAGAGTACTGCGTCGGTTTAGCAGAGCTGATTCTGCTAAAATGCGCTGCCTTTTGAATGGGATAGGGCATGAAGTACGGCAAAGACTGGTCCCACCTTTAAACTTATGCTTGGCAAGTTAGAGTAAGAGTTATGCTGGTGCCACGTACATGAGAGTTTTGATTGGTAGACGGGTGACCCTTTTTACGGCTTACAACTTTTCACATAGGTGATTTGTGGCATAAATTGTAGTACCAGCCTATCTCTTATATTAATGTTACAAATATAAATTATTTAAAACAAAATTTAATTGCAATATTTTACGAACAAAACTATTTATATGATAAATTTTTACTAATTTTTTTGTTATTAACATTATTTTTTTATTACCACACACATATTTGACATGATGATTAATTTATAAATATAAGTTTTGTAAGGTGAAAACAATAACTGGAGTTCAAATTGCAAGATTAGACTTGATGCACATTATAAATTAGGCTAAATTAATTTTCCGTATTAAAAAAAATAAGAAAATAAAAATAAATAAAAACATGATTTTTTTTTTCATTTGTTAATATCCACACACCACACCACGACTTGTAAAATACCATTTTGTAGACCTATAATTTATCTTTTTCTAATGTTGAGGTGGAAATGAACCGACACAATTTGCGTGAGGTTTTTTAGCTTTTTGTTCTGGAGTTGGGCCACTTTGGCTGCAAACCCTCCCTTCTTTCCGTTTGGCTGTCGGTGATTACTTTCACGGATTGCACGCAAGTAAAAGAAGCTGTATTGGAAGTATGTATATGATTCATCATTCATTCATGCTAAAACGGGGATCACATGAACGGTTGTTAGTTGTTTGTTTGTTGAGCCTTTAAGAAGTTTGAAGGGCCACGTTGGCCACTGCCCATCTCCTCTCCTCTCACAGGCACAGCCATGAGTTGAGTATCATCTCTCAGTAACACCATTGAAATTATTTTAAAAAAAAATGACACACGAATAGTAATTATACAATTCTGTAACGTTGCCACTGTTCAGTTGAGATAAGATAACTGTAGCAATTTTGTCCAAACTTGATAAGCGAGGGTCGTTATATAACAATTGTTGGTTCATTGTTTTTGTTTTCCAGGGCTCAACTGGGTCCAGTTTTGTAATCTTCCCTTATTGAAATTAACTAAGGAGATCGTTTTCAGCTAAAAAAAAAATGTTACATGTAATCAATCAACTAGACCTTTCGAGTTCAAATATTTTGCAGTTACAAATATACTGCCAACTTTGTATCAAGATGAATTACCCATGACTAGGGGATGTGCAACCAACTTACCTTTTTATCAAAATCGATTTGATCCAACTCAACTCGTCGAGTTGGGTTGGATTGGATTGTTAAATTTATTTTTATAATGAGTCGAGTTAGGTCAGGTTAGGTTAGGTGCAGGTTAGCACTTATATTTAATATATATATATATATATATATATATTATAATTTTATTATTTATTCTATTGTTTATCAACTGAGTTGGGAACTTGGGATAGAAATATATGATATTCTTAAAATAATTTGTATTGATTTGGTGTTATGCTTAGATTTATTAGGTAATAAATTTGCTCTTATTTGTATTGGTGTTATTTTAATACTCAATTAAAAATTTAAAATAAAAAAATAATTGTCCAACCCAATTCAAGTAGGTTGGTTTGAGTTGGATTTTTTTCAACCAGATCATGATGAGTCAGATTGAAAAAAAACCTTAACTCGACCCAATCCGACTAATACACACTCCAACTCGTGTCTTTGGAGTAGATAAGGAAATAGACAAAAAGGACATAGAAGTTTAGCCACACCCCAACAAAAAAAGAAATAGAATAATCTAAATTTATGTGCTTCTTGCTAACATTTTTTTTTAATCCTTTAATTTATTTTTTTATGCATAGTTTTTTTTTCCCTAGGTATAAATATATTTTAATCAATTTTTAACAAATGAACAAGTAAGTTTTTTGTTATAAGTTACATCTAAATGTACACTAGAATTGTAGATGAAGATTGATGAACCATACAGCAAACCCTAATGTGAGCTTGCAAAAAATATGGAATGAATAAACACAATTGCTGCCTATCTGGAAAATTCCAAGTCTAGATCGCGTGAGTGAAACTACATTGGGCCTCTTTTCTACCAAAAATATACATATGAAATCACAAGAATTGTTTAAGTGATGTTAAATGTTAGGATTATTCAGACCATTTTGGATATATATCACTATCAATTTCTTTATGACCTTCTCCACTCTCCCCGTGTATGTATTAAAATAATTAGTATTTTCAAAAAAAAATGTTAGGAATATTCAATATATAAACTTTGTAAATTGATATGTCACATTAATTTATAAATATTTTGAAATTAAAAAAAAAATTTATAGTAAAATTTGTTCTAAATTAATGTTTTAATGACACTCCTTGATATTCATAGTTCAAATACTTCCTCTCATTATAACTGTAAAGATGGAAGGCCCAGGGGTGTATATTGGGCCGTGGGCCTTGTTTGAGGACATTCAACAGTTCAATGACAGTTAGACATTAGCTAAGACATACAAATTAGTAGGGTATTAACATACAAATTAGTAAGGTATTGAAGGATTCTGGCCATGAAGGTTTGGGAAGGTAGTCCGAGGAAAAATGCCTCATCGACTAAGCAGGGCAGAGGTCCGAAGGTTTGATCAGCCATCAAGAGCAACACTTCTGACGATTCTTCTAGTAAGGATAAACATCAGGAGGGAATAGGACAAAGGGAAGCTAAGAAATATCTAAGAGAAAGCTACTAGCACCGCATTAGATGCTCTGCAGCTAACTTTCTGGCAGCATTAATGTGGAGGTGATACCTGAACAGTGATATTCAGCCTTACAGCTATCTTTAAAAACTTCAGGAAGGTGCTGATGGGATAAGGATCAAAGCAAGCAACTTGACCTATACATGGAAGGTGGAGATAAAGCAAAACAGGAGATTTTAAGAAATAAATACCCTATTACAAGAGGATCATCTGAGAATATGTAGAACAAACACTATAGCAATAAGAACTGTAATTGTAATCAAGTTTAAGAGAAATATATACAAGAGCTACTCTCCTTGAACTTTGCCTAGGAAGATTTTTTTTTGTACGAAACTTATTTATCTTTGTTTTTTTGTCATCTTTAACCCATTATGATTGCTATCCAACTCATTGAAGTATAGTTTCAAATCCACTCTCTACAAATTCATTGTGTTAGGCTCTTTAGGCCTTAATCCTTTTATCTTTTGGGCTTTGGATCCAAAACGTGTTCTTACAATAACTATTAAATAATAAATTAAAAAAAAATTCAATTATTGAGTAAAGCGTATAAAAAAAAAAAAACTATAGTACAAAGCCTAACCCCTCAACCATAAAGAAAATTCAATTAAAAAATTCTGTAGTACAAAGCCTAAAAAATTCAATTAATGAACATAAAGAAAATGTTCATTAAAATAAGGCCTAACCCCTCAACCATATAGATCTTCCGTAAACCGATTAATTTATTTCGTTATATTTTAAATTAAACAGTTGCCGACGCAAATAATTGTATTCAAAATTTCAAATTTAAGAGAGAGGTCTATTAATTAACTAGTATTCCGGAAAACAACCATTGCGGAAAACAATATAAAATGAGAAAGCATAAATTAAAAGAGTAGCTGTATGACAAGAGACATAACAGGAGGACCATTAGAAGGAGAAACAATCGAATCTATTTTGTTGGTTCATCTAGTTTTAAGAATCGCATTCTTACAATGCCCACTTTCTACTTGATAAAAAAGCTGGAATAACAAGTATGATTTCACATGACATGGATGCTCCATTAAATATATGTCTATAAAGTCTTGTCTTTGGGAGCAATATTCCATTTTTTCTCTCCCTAACAGGATGGAAGATGACACTTCTAAAGGGTCCATCTAAGCTAGATAATCTCCCTATAATTCTATCATTTTTCAAACCACCCACACATACCGTCATGCTCTCGAGAGGGCAATACTTTTTTTTTTTTTTTTTTGAGAAGAAAGGCAATACTTACATACTCTGGGAACATTGTTCCCTCCTCTCATATGAGAGGTGGACCTCATGATAAAAACCATGTGTAAAGCCCATTCTTTATGTGAGATGCGAGAATATTGCTCCCAGACTATCTAATAATTTTTCTCTCAAGGTACGTACAGTAAAAGAAAACTACATACAATCCCTTGCTTGTTGTGACTACAATGGAAAATATTGATTTATTTTAATTATATAAATAACTCCATAAAAAAATAAATTATAATTTTGGGGTTACTAAATTTATTATGAAATTATGTTGATATCAATTACAAATCATAATTTTGCCGTTACAAATGTATTATGAAATTGCGATAGCGGTTACAAAATATTTAATTTCTCTATATGTAACTTGCTTGTATCCAAATTCTATATAAAGGACATACATACCACTACCGCTGAGTGAGATATATAGAAAAGGTGTGAGATAATATGTGATATATGTAATATGTATGACATAATTTTATGGAGTATTTTATTTAGTTTTTTTTTATGGCAAAGAAAAGGTAGTTGTTTGGTGGAGTTTTGAACTCAACCACTTGTGCAGAGTTGGTATGAGCTATGCGACAATTCACCAGATTGTTATTGTTATATCTTAGAAGAGACAAGTCTAATAGAAAATTTATTGCACTGATTTGTGTACTTTGCCAATTGCAAAAGAATTAAATCTCTTTAAAGAGAATGAGATTTTCATATCTCAACCTGATTGGTTTTGTTATAATTTTTTTTACCTATCTAGTTGGTTTCATTTTTTTAATTTTAAATTATGAATTTTTTAAATTATATTTTAGTGTATTATAAAAAATAAACAAAAATAAAAATTATATTAACTAAATATTCTTAAATCTAATTAAGGACCGTGCAAAAAGCAGCAACTCCATCAAAAAAAGAAAGAGATAGCACCATAATTCAGTCAAAATTGGTTATTTCTTTATACTTGCACGAGGTGTTTTTATCCCAAATTTGAAGTAAAAAAACAAGGTCCAATCTACCATTGTAGGCCCGTTGCCGTTAGATTTAATTTTTACGGGCCTTTTATGCGTGCAAAAAGCCTAAAGCACTAATTCCTCCGAAAAGAGAAACAGCCCATGATTCAGTCAAAATTGGTCAATTATTTATACTTGCACGAGGCACCTACCCAACAAAATGATGCCCTCCATCACGCAAAATTATTGAAAGTCGAAATTCCAACCTAAAAAGAAAAAAAAAAAAGTGAAAATTATCCTACAATCATGCCCTATTTTAAGCTAAAAGCTAAAGTACAAATTCACATTTTAATAATATATACACTTTCATATCAAGTTCATATTTTTTCATATCATGTCTATATTCTTTCACATCATGTGTAAAATGTGAAAACTTAATATAAAAATATAGATATTGTGTGAAATCCTATACATCTGAGAGTATGAAACAATAATTTCTCTCAACAAAGCGAAAACGAAAACAAATCATCCTTATACTAGCGCCATAATATTGATTTCACTAAATAAACCAACCTTCATTATGAGCCACTTGTCCGTCCTCTTACTTGTAGAGATAAAAAAATCCATAATATGTGGTTATACTCTGTAAATGGTTATTCTAGGCCCCCCTTAAAGTCAACAAATTTGTGTAAAATGAATTAATAGACAATACTTAACTCTGCTTTAAATATGATTATGAAACAAATTGATGAAGATATTGCTAAAACTCAAAAAGGAATTCAAACTCGGCCTTATCAAAATAACAAGATTAAGTCTATCTTATCTGATTTGGTTTTGAAGACCAAAATATGATCTTGAGATCGAGATTGAGATCAACGTGGAAAAGATATCGAGACTATTTAGCCTCAATCAACCATCGGAGTGTTTGAAATGACACAGTACATGTTGAGACCAAAATGTGGTCTTGAGCTTGAGCCTTTCCAACATGAATTCAATATCGAGATTCGAGACTGTGATTCATCAATTGACCACGTTGTAATTAAAGTACTAATAATTTTTTTTTTGAGAAGAATTAATACTCATAATTGGCATAAGTCATACACTAGTTTAGAAATTATATCACCTGTAAGTGGGTAATTATGCCACATGTAAATTTAATAATCATGCCAAGTAAATCTTATGGGAAGTCCTTATAAAAAGTTAGAAACATTTTTGAGAAGAAAAAAGTTAGAAACTTAATTCTTCATCTTTAAGAGAAGTTATATGGTAGGAAATAAATGTAAAAGACTTAAAACTTAAAAGGCATATCTTACTCTCATAGAGAGAAATGTTATGTCTAAAATATTTTCACAACACTTTTTCAACAAATCTTAAGTAGCAATTTATAATTGATGAGCAAGAAAGTAATTTTAGTCGTGGGTTCAAATTAGAATCAATAACAATTTACCACTTAAAATTTGTTATAAAAATATTGTGAACGTAACACTTCTCTTTTCTTAAAAGACTTAAACATAAAAGGAATGTGGTTAGAATGAAGTTAAGTAACTAATTTTAGTTCTAAATATACTTAAATTTATATTTTTTTAATCCCTAAAAAGCTTAAAAGTAATTGATTTTAGTTCCTAGCAAACTTAAAATGATCACTTTTAGTCCCAATGGAGTGATGATGTTTATATTTTTAGTTTAATTACGTCATTTAATGAACTAATCACTTTGAATTTCATACTAATGCTACTTTGACAATATTTTACAACAAATCCTAGGTAACAAGTTGTTAATGGTATGTTAAAAAACGATGTCAACGATGAACTCAACATTTCACAACATTTATGCACCTAATGTATAGAGTAATTTTTAAAAACAAAAAAGATTTTACTTTTTTACAATTATCACGGTAAAGAATCATTATAAGTTATATACTTTTTTAACTTAATCTTAACCGTTAATCTGTTATTATAAAATATATATTAAATAAATTAATGTCCTATATTAATGGTAAAAAAAAATATGTATAACTGACATATAATAAATAATTAATTAAATAATAGGTAGGAGATTATATAAAATAAAAAATAAAAATAAAAAAGGGAGAAAGGAAGATCATGTGTGCATAATTTTTTTTTTTTTTCTGCCTAAAATGAATGAGACTATATTATGAGAGACTATGACTATTCAATATTCATTATTCACTAGCAAAAAAGATATTTATGTTTTACAGTTTACCACCATGATGGCTCAAGCCGGATAATCAAACGGCAGAGGAGATACAAAAGAAGAATTCATTAGATCAGGGTGTACAAAACCAAAGTTGCGAAGCACCTGCTTGTCCGCGAAATTCAAAGCCCTTTGCATTTCAGTCCAACACGTGTCCCTAACATACATAGGATTATGGTTCCCATTACATTGCTGACACCTAGTGAAATGCGTGACAAAGGGCCTCCTCCTACTCTTATATCCAGCGTCTTCCAGATATGGCTCCCTCAACTTAGCATAATACTCGCTGAGTTTCTCTGCGTGTCTCCTCCTTAACGTGGGCTCCAATATCTCAACCTCTTTGTACCCCTCGGTGATGTTCTCATATGTTTTCACTATCTCTACCCTTGAAAGTAGCACTCGTTCTCTATGGAAGTCTTGTTCCCCCATTTGTCTTTATGCTTAAATAGTAAATAAATCAAAGCCGACTGGTCATCTGAGCGTGGGTATGTCTTGTCTTTAAATGTTGATCATTGGATCTGGCCCCATTTCTCGTAGTTTGGGCTATTTGGGCCCATTTCAGCCCAATCATTCACCAAGTCCATGGACCATTCCTAATCATGAACACTCCAGCATTAAGGCTCGTACCACTCTTATTACCTTTATCCTCGTAGACCAAATTGGGCCAGCCGTAAACAACTAGATTATGGTCCTTGTATCTGTCCAGTGAACAAGTAAGAAAGAGTAAATTAATTCAAGTTCAGAGAATGAAAAAAAAAAAAAAAAAAGTAGGAAAAGAGTAATAATAACATTATTATTATGAATAATAAAAGTGGACATTTTAATTATTGAAGTAATTGGGGTTATGGAAGGCATAATCCCAATTAATGTATTGATGACTCATAGCCGACCCCAAAAACAATGTTGTTGTACCTGTCTAATGGAACCTTAAATTCCATATCAATGAATATCGCGTCGGAATCAATCCACCAAATCCATTCAACCTCTGGGTGGGCTAGCATGGCAGCCCGGACTACAAGAAATTTGGCCCAATAAGCGTCCATCTTGGGGTGCAAGTAAGCGTTGTTGTAGAAAATATCGTAGCCGTGGATTCGACAATAGTCAACCTTGTTCTTGAAAAGCCTTAACAACAAATGATCACCGATTGGGTTCTCAAAGGCAACGGTTGTGATCCCGTGACAACTAGGATGCAATCACGTGCTCCTGCAGCAAATGATGGGTGTTGCTTCAGCCAATCACTTCTCTTCTCCTCCAGGTGTGGCCTAACAAATTTGGAGGCCTAAGAGGATATATTTAAATGAGGCCTTTTTGTTATCACTTAAATAATATTTAGCTAGTATTTAATATCATAATTTCTTTATAACAAAAATCTATTCCTTTTATTTTGTAATATGCTTTTTTTTTTTTTTGGAAAAATTCTAAAGTTATAACAAATTTTACTAAAAATATTTTCAAATGATGTAGAAATGAATGCGATTAGTAACACTTCAATAAGATAATAAACAATTGTTTGAATGAATGATGTTAGAGATATTATAAATTTTTATAACATGAGGCTTACAAAGATGTATCATTAGTTACAAAAAATAATTCAAAAATGTATTTAATAGGTTATTGACGTCCACATATCATATTAATTGTCACATCAATTTGTATACTTTTCAAGTCAAATTAATAATATTTCTAGCATTTTCCTATCTGAATTATTTCTTGCGATTAGTAGCACATATATTTATAAGGGAAAATGCTAGAGATACGAATTATTTTACAAAAACTTCTACAAAGTGATGATGTGGTGAATGATTATAGATAAATAAAAAAGTAATGTTATCAGTGGGCCTAGATGAGAACAAGTAAGAAGTTGATCATAACAACCGTTTGTAAAAATGTTTGTAAAATAGTTTGTAAAACTATAGCATTACTCTATTTGTAAGACTCATATATCTAAAGTTGTATTATCTCTAGCATTATTCCATACTTTGGAACTTCTTAAAAGTAGAAGAAAATTATAAAACTAATTTTTTTTTTTCCTATATCTCTAATTTTTTTTTAGATATATCAAATTTTGCCCCAAAATTTAAGGCCTTTCTCTAGTAGGGGGCCCGGGGGCCCTGGGCGGTGGCCTAAGTGGCCTAGGCCTAGGGCCGGCCCTGTTCTCGTCCCAGTTCTTCATTGGTTTTTCACTAGAGTAGCTCAGTCCAGGGTTGTCATAAAATGATTTCTCAGGTGGGTCGCATAGTTCATGTGCAGCACAATTTGGTGAACCAACAACAACCCCATCTGGTTCAAGTTTAGGTTCACTTTTGGATTTGGTGAAAGGAGAGTGAATGATAGGGATGGGGTTATAGAAAGACAATAAGGTCCAAAGGAGTAGAAGAAGAAAAAGTACTAAACTAAGAAACAGAAATGTATTGGCGAGACAGACACATGTTGTGGATTTGTTTTGAAATGTGGATTTCACTATGGGATGTGAGGGGTTTGGGAACTGAGAACAATTGTAAACAAGAGGAGGCCATGTTAAAAATGAAGTTTTTAAGGTTTTGAAGAATGGCTTTTGAACTCGCCTGATATGGGAGATTTCTATGTATCAATGACTTGCCTTCAAGCTTGCCTATATATGGGAGATTTATAGGTATCAATGAGTTTCTAATATGTACACTGCCATTTATGGTAGCTTCGGCCAGCCACATTTGCTAAGCTGCACTAGCCAAATTATATTGTTTGCATTAATATGTTTTAGACTGACTCATAGTAGGCACAAGCTTTCATAGCTCAGTTGGTTAGAGCACCCGTTTAGTAAGCGGGAGGTCTTGAGTTCAACTCTCAATGAAAGCACAAATTGACTTCGTTTTTTTCATCTTTATGCAAAGCACATCTCAGCATAGGTAATGCTGGATCTTTCCTATAATTTGTCAAAATTATTGCACGGTCAAACCTATTCTTCTAATAGAGAAGACCATAACCACAAGACTCATCCATGATCCGTCACAACACAAGGAGAAGTAAGCTTTTCACTCTCTCTCTCTCTCTTTTGGTACCCTTACTTTTACCCAAAATTTGCTCAATAACATCCCATTAGAAACTTAATTCATTATTTTTGAATTCAGATACCATTGGTAAAAATACAGATTACAGACCCAACTTCAATAGGTGGGCATCACCCAATTCCATTTTTCCTATTCTGCTGAAAATGAGTTATCAAATCCCACAAAGGGTCCAATGCATAAATTTACATTTTAAGTGGATGGTAGGACAGAACCTTACTCCACTGCCATCTTATTACCTACACCTATGTGACTATCCATAAAGTAACAACTGTAGACCTCACCAACTAGGCTAACTAGCCCATCTTCTTGGGATTCACTATGAACAACCTTGAAGATCACGCCATCGGAGATAAACTAACCCTGCCTGATAATGAGTGTAGGCTCCAGCAACTACTAGCACATGAAATAGTTGGTGGCTGTGCCCAGCAATGTCGAATTTCCCAGGCATCCAGCGTTCAGGAATCCTTGTGGCATAAACTACTGCTCCAAGACCATAGAAAGCCCCCATCAGCAGCTCATATCCAGTTGTGTGGAGAACTTCAGGTTGGCCCCAGAACAAGATAAGCTTGTGCAGGATTGGTGCTACCCCAGAGAAACCCATGCCACAAAAGAGACATGCACGAATGGTGCGGAACTGAGGGGTTTGAAAGACTGGCAGGAGAGAAAACAAAACTGTGGTAATTCCCAAGACAGATATAAATCCCAAGTAGAGGTTACAGAAGAAGGGGCTGCACATGAAGGAGTAGTAGACAGGAGGAAAGAAGGAGGTAGATATAAGGGCAGCAATTCCAACATAATCAAGCCTGAGCAGGATGTATGATAGGCGCTCAGAGTGGCAAGAAAGGAGGTGGCAAGTGCTGCTAGATAGCAAGCAAAACATGGCCCCACCTAAGAATGCAAAAAATGGCCACCGCGTGATTGGTCTAACCAGCACGGGTGCTATAATGTTTGCCACATCTTCCTTCATGCTACGCTGCATTTGATCAGAAACACAATGAAGACATTAGCTGCATGAAGCTGTAGAAAATAAGTCAATCCATCATAAGAAAAAAAAAAAAAAAAAAAAGATTATATGACTCAAAATTATTTCAATTGTTTATCTATCAATCGAACCAGAAATTGGATATTGTCAGTTATGATCTTCCTCTGTAAAATATACACTCACCAAGAATCTATTAAAATCTCAAATATTGGAACATTGTTTCCAAAAGGAAATTGTAGAAAACTTTTTCCCTAAACAATTGAATAAACAATCGATGTGAAAATTTGGTTTGAAAAAAGAATAAAGGATCCCAACGTAGAATGCATTAAACAAAAAGGCTGATTTTATAAGGACTAATATGCAGTCAGTGGCAGCATTACAAAAGAATCACATCCAACGAAAAATCATGAACAGCATCAAAGAGGTTCAACTGTAAATCTTAAGATACAGTACTTAATTCTATATTATAATGACATTCATTAAGTACCTTGCTACATGCATGATCAACCCTGCCATTTCTGAAAATAAGGTATGACATGGTAATTATTGTCTGTTCGATGAAAATAAAGATATGCCAAACCATTTCTTTAAGGAAATGCTAAGATACAATTTTACTTGAAGCTCATTATGCCTTTGTTGGCACTTACAAGCCTTCCTTCACACTACTCTGTTGATAAATATAGATTCAGATAAGGCCAAAATTCTATGACACATATAATGTCTTTGGTGGGGAAGCTCCAAAAAATAAAGTTCACAAGGGTGCTAAAACTACATTTCCAATAGACCACCAAAAATAAAATTAGTCTTACAAGAGGTTGAACATCACTGCTTATTTTTCTTTTTCCTTTTTTTTTTTTTTTTTCCTTTAAAAATCATGGACATCACCAAATCTTTAACAGTGAAGTCTCGGGAACACTACAAACCACATCCATCTACACTAATTCATGGAATTCTGCAATTGTGTTACTTCAAAATGGATGGCATATTGATGAGAAATATATCAAGAAGTGAGGCAATCATAACAGACATGCATTACATAGATACATATTGCTTTTTTTCCTTTGGCTGAACTAGGATTCATATTCCTACTTAAACCACTACTTCTACTACATGATCAATGATCACTAGAATTCCGTATTTTCTATCTATTAATTGATGGCTCAACACATTTACCCAGGGACTGCAATAACCATGCTATTTTGAGCAGCCAAAAGTCATATCTTCCAAATTTCAATTTCTCTCACAGATGATGCAACTTCTTTCTTGAAGCTTACAATTCACCATCAAACAGTCTTTAACTAGTACCATAACGAGTTCTCACTGACACAACCATCTATTCCTTTTTAGGATCAAACCATCTCAATTAGACTCCCTAATCTTATAATCATGTAAAACTACACTTGATTTCTGAAGGAGTTCAAAAACTACAGGTCATAGACTCAGTAAGTGGCTGGAATTGATTGCTTTTTAACTCAAAATTCGTAGTATCTGGTGATGATAAGATTAGGGAGTCTTATATCATTTAAAGTCTAAGGAATTAAAAGACTAGTACTAAAAATGTGTACAAGATTCTATAAAAATTAGTTGGCTAGAGGAATATTACATAATAAACACCAAAAGACAAGGAATACTATGCCAATAATAAACATTAGAAAAATGCATGATGAACCAAGAAAAATCAGATAGAAATTGTTTGCAAATTACTGCCATAAGCCAACGTTATAAGGACGTGATGATCAAACATAAACAACCATCCAGTTTTTTAAAATCAATCATGAAATGAGTAGTGACCATTTAAGATTATCATAGCGTTCATGCATTGAGGTGTGTGTGTGTGTGTGTGGGGGGGGTGGGCGGTGGGGGGGGGGGGGGGGGGGGGGTAGCATTACCAAAACACAAACATCTGTGTAGTTGCCACTGGAAAATCGCTCAGGCAAACAATTATTTAGGAGTTCCATAACATGCCAACCCGAGAGTGATGGAAGAATATCCATTGAAGGCAACGTGGTCTTTAACTCCTCCCTAAGTTTGTGCAGATCAGGCATGTTGGGCAAGGAAGGGAGGCATGTCATAAGTTCTGTATGCAGTTTGTGCAGGTCAGCCTTTTTCAGAACATCAGGAATATGTTGTAGAGAGTGAAGATCAACACTTGGAACCTTCTTCGCAGTGTATATGGTCAGGGAAAGGAAGAGGAAGAATCCAATCAAATGCCTGTAAAAGAAGTACATGCTTAATGACGAGAATGTTTAGAGGAGTTCAGAATCTTTTTATCTTTTGAACCATGAATTGAGCAACAATCATTTAACAACCTATATATAAGTAAAGAGGATGCAGCACATACATGTTATAGAGAGAAAACAAATCAAACATCAATTTAGCCTAACAACATAGATACACCTAACCAAATATTGTACCAAAGTCAAAACTATGTTTTTATAATTGTTAACAAGAAGTCTTAAAATGTAGTACTTTTTTTTTTTTTTTTGTTTGGTAAAGTCACTCATTCACTTAAGGAACAAATCAAACCAAATAATAAAGTTAAAATCAAATTATAGAATTTCATTGTTTTATAGGTAAATACAACTCACCCATCCATACAAGATTGATCCCATGATCAACTTTGAGGACAATACTTGTCAGTCAGCACATATCTTCCATTTGTTTCCCCTTCAAGAAAATAGAAGAAAAAAAACTCTTTTTTACAGAAATCCATTTCCCAGCAACTCCCAATTCCAAACAAGAAGATTACACACATATAAAGAAGTTTGGATTTGGTTACTGAATGGACTAATCCGCATTCGAATGAAATGAACCTATAACACTTCATAGGTTCTAACATTTCTTTTTATTGGTAAGTTACACATGCACCCAACGGTTTTTGAACCCACAACTTTCATAGGTTCTAACTGTCATCATAACCCAAAGTTCACATAACTTTGAGGTCAATGTTTGTCAATTTGCACATATCTTCATTTGTTTTCCTTGCCAAAAAAAAAAAAAAAATCTTTTTTAATTTAAATCGTTGTCCCAGCTACTCCCATTTCAAACAAGAAGATTACATACTAAAGCACTTTTTTCTACATATATGTCCAGTCCAACCAACAGATTTCCATTAAAATCACATTATGAATAATCCATTTACTCTTTCAAAGAAAATAAAAGGAACAGTAAGCCTTACGTCCAAACGTTTAGTGTCTCATTGTGAATAGTGAACATGCTAAGCAAGATCTTCTTCAATGGCCATTCAGGCCGGTAATGGCCCACAATGAACTCATTGTCCTTCAAATACGCAGGCAATGAGTGGTACTCAACCAGCTGGTACTTCACCTTCCTCCAAAATCTCTTCCTTTTCCCTTCCTTTGAAGAATGTGTTGGAGAATTCTCCATTGCTTCAGAGGAAGCTTTCATTTCCTCACCATTTCGAAGACCTTCAGTCATCCTTTGATTAACCCAAATACACAAAAATAAAAAATAGTTAATAAATAATAATATATTAAAATTAAAAAATTAAAAAAAAAATCCACAAAAACCCAATATTTATCACCAAGATCAGCATAATACAGCAACCCAGCTTAGTTTCAATAAAAAATTTTCATTCATTTCAAATAAAAGCAATATAAAACAAGAACCCCAAAAAAGAAAAATTATTTTTCTTTTTAGTTGGTCTCCTAATAAAGCAAATAATGGACATACAATTGTAAAATACAGAACTTTAAGAAATGAGGCAAGCAAGTGAAACCCAGATGAGGAAAAAAAAAAAAACCTGAAATTGAAGTAGCAGCAGCTGAGAACGATGACCCAGAAGAAGAATCTTCAGCTGCTTCAATTATATTTGTTATATATTGCTCATATAACAAATATAAACGAATTTTCAAGGCTGAGAAAACCAGCAGTACCTTCTAGAGAAAACGGCAAAAAGATGATTAGAATAAGAAAGACAAAGAAAGCGGAAGAAAGTACGGAAAAATCTAACGAATGGTAAAGTATATGGGTTTGATTAATTGTCGATACTTTTTGCCGGTTCAGAAATGCCCACAAAGAAATGTTTTTTTGACGTAAATAACTATGGCAGGTGTTTATAAAAGAGAGAGAGAGAGATTCTTTGAAGAGATGCGAAGATGCCACGTTCTCAGGGAATATGTGGCGACATATAAAATTTGATGCCAATGTTTGCGTAATGCGTATTAGCAATTTGCCGCTAGTTCTGGGTCCAGACCAATTTAGGTGCTTTTTTGTGGACCCATCCTTAAGGCGGGATATTTATTTGGTTTTTTTGTTTTTCTTTTTTTTGAAGTTTACAGTTTCAATTTTAGAACAAGGTAATGATGTTTCTTATGCATAAATATTGATGTTAATTTTTTTTTAAAGAGTTTTAACCGCGTCCATTCATACTGATAATTCCTTATAATCAAATTAAGATATTATACGATTTTTGGTATAGGCTTGTATTAAATTTCAGATCTCTTATTCAACTATCAAAAACATTGTCAATTGACTTAACTAGAACTCACAAATTTATGTTAATTAAATTATAAGAATGGGTAATTGTCTCACATTACTTAAGAGAGTGTGTTATGTGTAGTATAACTTGCCCCACTCTCCTTTAAAAGTTACCGTGGCTTTTGAGTGGAGTTGTGGTGTGCCTTTGTGTTAGAATCCATTTTCCTCTCCCTTGTGTGTGTGTGTGTTTGTTTTCCAAAAAAAAAAAAAAGTTTATTTGTTTTATGTATTTGTTAAATGATATATATTAGACAAAAAGTGGACTTAAGCAAATAAGTTAGTAAAAAGAGCCTTATAATTTAATTGATTGACACGTCTTATTATTTTCAACTACGACATCAAAAATTTATATATCTCATTTCCCAACTATTAAATTATTAAAAAAAAATTGCCAAAAAATACTAAGTGGCTTGGAACTTTGTCGGTAACTCTATTTGTTTTGATGTAAAACTTTATGTGAAAATGGTCTTTCGTGTTTTTTCTATTTGGTAGTATTAGAAAAAAAAAAAAATAGTTCAAATGAAAACTATCTCGACTTATATTGCTTGGCATGAGATAGAATTGTTTTGCACTAAATTTTTTTTGGAAAATAACTACATTATGCCAAGCTAAATAAGGAAAGTCAAAGAATAATTTTCCAACTTATTCTATAAGGTTGCTATTAAATATAGAAAAATGAGATAGTTTTATAGAAAATGTTAATTCTCAAACAAATGAAAATATCTTCATGGTCACACACCTAGCAGAATGAAATATACTTCCAGAAAGAGAAAGAGGAGAGCAAATTAACTATTGTTAACAAGCACTACCCAAAACTATGTCCTCTCCTTCTCTCACTCACTTTCCTCTCTACCTTGCCACTTGATTTCAACTAAAATAGTTCTGCTTTGATATTGATCACGTTTATAAATTTTACTGTCGATGTTTATGTTACTTTGCTAATCTCTTTTACTTGACCGTGCTGGACACTTCTTATTACATTATGAGAAATAATTGAGCATGTATGCTTTGTTTTGCTACACTTTTTTTCATTGATTTGAAGCATTGCTGGACTTTTTGTAGCCTTGCTGGACATGATCATTTAGTATGTTGCACTCTTTGAATCTTGTCAACTTAACCCTGCTAGACATATTCATTTGAACTTTACTAAACACATTTGATTACCATTTCTAGATACTTTTTTAAAGTTCTATAAAAAATACCATATTGAATTCACTAAACGCATCATCCTAGCTTTGCCGGAAGAATTAAAAAGAATTTGTTGAACATGTTATTTTTACTTTCCCCTCTTGTTCTCATTCTTACTAAACACTCTGGATTGTTTTGCTAGCCCATGTAAGTGAACCAATGTGATTCTTCACTTCTCTTCCCATGATTTGAGTGTATATTTAACTTGTCACCACTATAAATCTCTAATTGGCAAGCTGTAATATTGTTAAAGTTATTTTGGAATTGATTTTAAGGTTGTTGAGGTTACTGTTGGATGTCTAGTATTACGACTAGATATCCAGTTTTGTATTCGTATTATCACTTGTAAGAAAATAGAGTACATACCTCTATAAGATCATATACTTGTTTGTTCCACGTTGTAAACCATACCTTTATAGCTTGAATGGTTTGTTGCTCATGGTGGTGCTTGCTACTAGAGCAAGTCACACAATATCCATGGCCTAAGAACCATAGGACAGAACCCAAAGACATGAGAGAATGGTGGAAATGAAGAAGAAGATGTTCTATTTTCCATGGCCTAAGAAGAAGATGTTCTATTTTCCATGAGTTACACAAATGAGAGAAGTTACACCCTTCCATTTTCATGTAATCTATGTTACATGAAATTAATCCCATTAAATGCGGCTAGTCAAAGGTCATACTTACCCACTAATGGTTAACTGTCCAAATTCTAACACCACTAGAAGCCTATGGTTTACTTAAACACCACCATACCATGTCACAACTAACATCAGAGCCGTTGGATCTCTTACTCTTGTTGTTGGATTCTCTAGGATCTCACTACCCCCCGTAAAGGAAAAGTTCCATTGGCTGCTCCAAGTTAGAGTCAAGATGGTCAAAGGACCACCCTGCCTGAAAAAAAATATTATTATTTATAAAATTTAAATATTTAATGAATTTTTTACCTAAAAAGAATGTGTGACCACCTTAAATTTTTTTAGGTCCAATATAATTAAATTTTGGACAAATTTTAGCAACAAGCTTGATTGTTGATTAAAACTACAAGTCTACTCAATATTTTTTTTTATTAAATATGAATTTTAACAATTTTACAATTAGATTACATTTTTTTTTCTTATATCTTCCATGCTTGTAAAACTTCAAGAAGATTAAAGATAAATAGCTTATGTTATCAATCAAATATTTAATTTTCGAGCTTTTGTAGTCTAAAATTATACGCAAAAAATAAGTTTATGGATTAAATAGTAAATAACATCCAATTGACATGTGTTTTAAAAACACAAAAAACATACAATTCAATGCTTATATTTTCAAAATATGTAGTCATGTTAATTTGTTTAGTGAAAGTTGCAATTTGTAGTCAAATTTTGGTCCTTTTAACAATATATTGGGCCTTTACAAACAAAAAGAAAAATTCAAGAAAAATTTTATTTAACTAAAATTTTGAAAGAGATATATATAGCTTGCAGCATTAATAATGAAATATAACTATTTTTTTTATTAAATATTGTATAATTTAAGTTTCTTAATAACCACTGAAAAAAATTTCTAGAGCTGCCCTGAAAAGTTCTTTAGTTTAGTTCCCTACGTTGTTGTTTTTCTTTTCTACATCATTCTTCATCTTATTTTACTTATTAATTATATTATTTTATTGTTAAAGAGTAAACACAACTATAGCAACAAACGGTGATCCATTGACATGAGTTCTAGACTCGACCATTCCCTCATACTTGGTTTAACTATTAACATGTTAAGTCATGACACGCGTTATTGCAACAAAAAGACCGTAACTATTGTAATCAATCCAAGCTTTAAGCATTGCATAAAAGAACTAATAGAAGAATATTTATGCTTGGATTAGCTCATAAGTCATAAGTGAACGAGTCATCATTGACTCTAGCAGGTGATATGTTCTTGAAGCATTATGCATGTTGCTTTTTAGTAATTTAATTTGTGTGCCTTTTAGGGTGGCTACAAATTACGATTGGGACAACATCATTATTTAGTCGGTAGGATATTGTCTTTCAATTTCAATTTCAATTTCAATTTGTGATGAAAACGTAAGCAATATGACTATAGAGTTTTAGATAAGGAAGAGTTGATTTTGTTGACTTTTATTTTTTTCATGGCCCAACTTTTGCCATTTTTAGGTAATGGGCTTTTATTGTCTAGTTTCATTCCTTTTAAATTGGATTTAACTGTTAAGGAAGTTGCGTTTCATGTATTCTATATAAACCTCCCCACCGATTGTAAAAGTATGGAAGTGAAATAAGAAGCAAGAGTGTCTGAATGAAGTTTGGTGGGTAGGGGTGTGCAGCTAACTTATCGACTCAACCTAACTCATCCGGTTGGGTTGGTTTTTAGGAGTTGGTGGATTGAGTTGAGTTATGAAAATTTTCTTAATAGTGAGTTAGGTTAAGTTCTGGTCATAATAATCACAACCCGCTTAACCCAACCTGACCCGACTCACCTATATATTTAAAATATAAACTATATATATTTAATATATATTTACAAATATATTATATAATTAATAATTGTTTATTTAATTTTTTCCCCCTATTCGGCTCTTCCTATATAAAACTCAATTATCTCGCAAACCCTAACAATTTTATTTCTCTCTATGCCACCTTCCACTTCCACTCTCTCACTCCACTCCTATTTATTTATAACTGAGTTGGGATACTAGTTCATATATATTTTGTTTATCAACTCAGATGGTTATTTTTGTTTATAACTGAGTTGAAATGCTAGTTTATATATATTTTATTTATCAACTCAAGTGGCAGGTGAGAATGTGAGATATATTTTTTTTCTACTCAATTTAATAATAATAGTAATAAAAAATAAAATAAATTAAAAAAACTATTCAACCCATAGGTTCAACCTGACCCAACCTAATCCATGTGGGTTGGGTTGAACTCTAGTGATGAGTTGGATTGAGTTTGATTTATTTTTTTTTTTTTAAACCCACTATGGTGAGTTGGGTTAAAAAAATCCCTTCAACCGGATCTAACCCAATCCATCCACAACTCTAGTGGTGAGTAGCAAATTGTGTTGTAATCGTTCAAGTATCAATGAAACTTCTTCTTCATTGAGAACTAATTCTACTTATGAAACTTATTACAAAGTATTTGATAGGATTTTTCCAATGTAAAGAATTAGTAATTTTAACAAAATTTTTGTAGAGAAAAACCAAGATGAATTAAAAAGTTCCCTAAAGATATAATTACTAATTAGCACGTAATGAAGCTTCCAGGCAAAAAGATGGGCCTACATGTATATTATATCAAATCTTTTACCATTTCAAAATCAAAAGTTATTTTAGGCTTTTGAGCTTCTTCTTTTTTTCCCTAGGTGTGATTTAAACCCACAAATTCCAAGAAGACGGACAGAAATTGTTTTTGCCGAATCAGATGCTATCTATAGAACTAACTTTAATAATATCATTATTTTGCAACTTGTTTTTCTGAAAAAAGAGAGGATTCTTAATTATTAAAACTTAACGAACACTCAACAGATGACAATGAGAGAGCCCGAATCCAAGACACCATTTGGCATACAGTCTCTGACCCAACAATATTTTGCAACTTTTAGATTGCAAATAGTGCAGCACGAGTAAAACCACGCGGATTATTATTAACTTATTATCACGATATGCGACTATAAGGACTAGTGACTAGTGAGGTTCTTTGCAATAAACATCGACAATTTCCTCCTCCTCCTCCTTTTTAATATTTTTTTAATAAGCTTCGTGTTATCATTTTGGGATCTTCTATTCTATCTAAATCAAAAAATTTGTTTTACCTGTCCCAATGGCCCCTTTTCTTTGAAAAAGAAGCCTGACAAGAAAAGCGAATGTATCAAGAATAACAGGGGTAACAGCAACCAAATCTAGGTAATTTTGACTTCTAAAGTACAAAATCTAATTAGGTTTGGCTGTATATACATTATACAAGCGGATGAATGTTTGAGCTCCAGCTCAATATCAAGTTTTTGAGCTCAAGGACATTATCAAACTCATTTGGTTTGAAGTAGTCATCATCTTAACCCTCAATTAATTAAAATCTTGGTAAAATATGAGTATATTTATCAAGTCTATATCAAGGCTATTACTAAGCCTATAGATAAGCCTAGACTTAGCTTAGTTTTTTTATCGAGCTCTATTGTTCACTAACCCGTTCATGAACAATTTTTTTGTTTGGACTTATAGCTTGTTTATTAAACAAGCCTGAAACTAAGAGTCAAAAAAGATTTTTTTTTTTTTAATAAACAAACAAATATAAATGAGTTTTTCATCTATTTAAACCCAAGCACTTTATGAATAATTTGGTTCAATTATTGCCCTAAGCTTGGGTTGATGCTAGGAACTATGAATGTTTTCAAATTATCTAGTTTGCTCCCTAAACACAAACGTAACTTAACACCGTTTGAAAATTGCCCAGCTCCTCCTACTTCTTTTTTCATCTATAGCTGCTATTTATTTGTCATTGATTACCCAAACACTTCATCGTATATATAATTGTCATAATATAGTCATTGTGAAACACGTGCAATCAAGACAAGCTATGGGAAGGAAGTAGAGGACTTGAAGGAGTAGTGAACTTTCAAACGGTGTAAAGTATTGATTGTGCTAAAGAAGCAAATTAGATAGTACCTATTATTAGCCTAGACCTTAGAGGTGGTTTTTGTATTTTATCCTATTTAATTAAAGTAAAAATATCATTTTGGTCTCTACATTTTGGGATCGCTATTAATTTGGTTTCTACATTTTGGTAATATTCAATTTGGTATATGTTATTTTCAACTTATAATTAATTTAGTCCCTAACTACTGTCAACTTCCTAATGAAAAATGCTAGCTGTAATGGCAAGTTGAAAACAACATGGATTAAATTGATAATAGAGACCAATTTGACTATAAGTTGAAAATAAACTAAATTAACTCAACTTAGACAATATAGACCTTGACTACAAGTTGAAAATAACAAGTACCAAATTAATTGCTACTAAAATAGATGGACCAAATTAATAATCAACCTACAATGTAGATACCAAAATGATATTTTCAATTTCAATTTAATTTGGCTAAGAGAAACTTCCTTTTTCAACATCGTTCATTTCTTGCACTCATGTACCCCTGAACTCGTGAATTAATGCCAGGGAAAGTCCTAGTATCAGAATGGACTTTGCTATCACCTTTTTTTAGATTTATGGGAAAGTTTGTCTGTCTCCTGCAAGCTCCTAGGATCCTTCCTTGTTTCTGTCCTTTATCTCGAATATGTTCGATGCTTCTGTAAACACTTCTGGGTAACACTTTGTGCTGGACTGTAAGGATAATTACATAAGTGCTTATCTGCAATGTATATTCAACTTTTTTTGGGAGAACAGTGACAAACTCGTCAAACTGAACTGTTTTTGTTTTTGCGTGTGCGCGCCCTTTTGTTGGGATGTGCAAATGTGACCCATTTTCGGAGTGCTATTTACACTAGTGCGGAAATCCCAATTGAAACCCCTTTTCAAATCATAATAAATTACATACTTATTTCTTGCAGTGACATTTGGATCTAAATTTTGTACTAGTAATTAGTAAAATACTAGAGCAAATAAAAAACAGCTTGGAGATAGCTATCATATTGCATGTCACTTGCCAGATAATTTTCTATGGCACCAAAATGTCATTTTTGCTCTTGTGGTGGACAGCAAGTGTTGCTTCATTGATACCAAGTGCATGGCTCAGTTGGCCAATTGAGTCATAAAATCACTAATCCTTTTACAAGAAGCAGCCTTAACGACAATGGAAAAGGTTGGATTCCTAGTCATCATGGGTATGTGCAAAGGTTGAATATATGAGCCCTTCAAGTCATCATGGGCATGTTATTCAAACACACAGGTGGCCATACTAAAAATGAAATTCACCTTGAGGTTTGCTTGTCTGTTGTCAATATTTTCAACCAGATTCTGACGGGAGCTATGAAAAACTTGCTTTCATGTCACCTTATTGAATCGATTTTCACGGAATTTGTCAATAATAAGAAAAATGAATGTACAAAATTTCTTGGTTGTGACAACTGACAAGTACCTCAGCCTTTTATTTTACATATTTTCATACAAAAATTGGAATCGGTTCAACACAAAATGAATAATGTCAAACGGCATACTGTTTGAACAAGTCAAAAAACTTCCCTCACAATCATCTTGCAGTAGCCACACACACATACGAAGAAACTTCAAACAATAGACGAAGTAGAAGGTAAGATTAAACATCTGTTTCCAGCACTAATTCAGTTGTGAGTCTTCGCTTTACTTCAAGTCCTTGTTACCCCAGTTTTATGAACATTGAAGCTTATGCCAATAGCTGCATCAGTCACTCCTACAGTACTTGACGGCATTGGCTGCAACTTTTTTTGTATAACGTGTGCCAGTATGCACTTTGTCTGCTTCATAAGGTTGTAACATTTTTTCACCAATTCCTGTGCCAGAATTTCAATTATTCTAACAATTTGTATGCTTATATTACTTCAAACATTAGGCTTAAAAAGTTCACTGTGTCTGGTCTTGCTAAAAAGAGAAACAGGACATCATTGACAATGCTGCTTCTCATGTAGCATAAATTGGCATTGTTTGTGGATTCTACCACCAGAAAAGCCTATTTTCATTTATTCGTTTGTCACTTCATTAAAAGTGATGAGTCTTGCAAGCCACACAACAAATTTATTTGGCAAGGACTAACTAGCTTCTAAAAGTAGTTTACCAATAAGCCTATGCTTAGTCATATAGGCAGCATCATATTGATAATTTGAATTTGCAAAGTGAGGCATACTTTTCTTACTCTTTTGTGAAAGTAGCCCAACTCTTGGTCATCCACATATTGATCTGTTGCACATAGTACGGCAGCTGCTGCTATTGAAGATGGTGGATAGTCCAAGAAATCGATCACTGTTAAAAACATCATGTTAATTAGCTATAATATTTATGTGAGAGAGAGAGAGAGTGAGAGAGAGAGTTTCAATTCAGGAATTACCTTGACAAGTGCTGATAATTAGATCCGAGGCACGCGAGAAAACTTGACTGCAATCTTTTAGTGGAGAACCAAGACATGAAAGCTTAGCAATGAAATAATGGACAAAGTCGAAAGGTGTAGTCCTGCGCAATCTATACTTAAGATTGGCCATGACAAAGATCTCCATTCGTTGAACTGTTTTGGGCTTGAACAGGAATCTCGGTTCCTTCACCTGCAGGTCTAATAGAAGTGGCACGCTTGTTTCTTCCATTTTTGCTGCCAGGGCCAGGCAAGCAACCGATAATAGCTGCAGGGGCCACCCTTTACCTTTCTGCAGAAAAGCCTAACAAGTTAACACAAAACCAAAACAATCCTGCAATGTAATTGTATACTTTTTTTCTGTTTGAGTGTTTGTCTAACATGACTGAGCCTAAGGATAAGAATTACCGGCAATGTATGAGAGGAGAGAAAACAATCCAGATAGTTTACAGAAAGATATGCCGTTTCAGGCCGAAACTGGTAGTAAGCATGCACCTGTAGGATACAAATCATTTTTGAAGAAAATGATACAAGAACCAAATACCAAATATATATGTGATGCAGTATAAGTACCTTCAACATCCAATTGACCGCGTCTTTTCTAGCACTGATAATACTAGGATTTCCACGTAACCGATGTAGTAATTCAAGTTCAAGCATTTGATCAATCTCAGAATCGAAGACACTAGTAATAGAGCTCTCCTCGTCCGACAGGAAATCCAGAGTTGCATGAAAATCTTGGTCACATGTTTCAGCATTTGAGGAAACCACATCATCAGATACTTCATTGCAATATAGATTAGGAGTAGAGTAGTCTGATGACATTGGCATTGTAGGCGACTGGTAGTGAATTAGTAGAGACTCAGCATCACCATTTTGGTTCTCTCTTCGAAAGAATGGTTCAGAAATATATTCAAGTCCTATTAGTGAGGCTGAGCCAAGTCTTTTTCGTGGATTTGCGTATGGGAAAGCCATATGACATGGCAGGATAAAATTGGCCCCTCAAAATGAAGCTTCGTTGAGGAGCAGCCAAAGTTAAGTAGGGCCAGTTTCAGGCTTTTCAAGGTTTACTTTGTATCACTACATCCTTTTCTGCAATGCCCACTTACAGTTCCTGAAGTTGGTTTTCTCTCCATTATTGTACTTCCAAGTCCACAGCGAAAATCGACTATGCTACATGATAGGGCAGCAAAAACGTTATTGGGCAGCGAGAATATTCGATTTCATGCGTGACCATAAAAAGTAAATACTGAACATAAATGATATGCTGTTACTAGCAGGGACATAATGAGCATAGTAACAAATCAAGTAGACGTTGGCTCGCTTGACTGGCGCAATTAGAAGATGGTGAAGAGATAATTGAGTCATAGGACTGATATAAGAGTGTGTTTGGTTGGACGAGTGAAAAAGTGGGAGAGTAGAAAATTGTGGGATAATAGAAATGATTTTAATTTCCCTTCTTTTTATTTGGTTGGAAGTGAAAAGTGAAAAGATGGAAAATTGTGGGATAATAGAAATGATTTTAATTTCCCTTCTTTTTATTTGGTTGGAAGTGAAAAGTGAAAAGATGGAAAAAATGAGTTTGTATAAATTTACTCATATATCTTTATTAAAAAATGATACCCAATTTAAAAAAAATCATTTCTAGTTAAAAAAAAAAAAAAAGAGGAGGCAACGTTCACGCCCAGGAAACCTTAAAAAAAATAAAATAAAAAACCAACTGGACTTTGCCCATGTGCATTGTAATTTTGTCATTTCACCATCAAACTCTCCCCACTTAGTTTTCTCTTCATTTTGGAGAGACAAATTTTGTGTGGGCCTAAGTGGAAAATGCCTATGCCCCACCAGAAAAATTTCTCTCCCTCCCCTTTTACGAAACAACACCCTTCCCCATTTCCCTCATATTTTCTCTCCTTTTTTTTTTCCCATCCCTCCTATTTCACCTCCTACCAAACACACCCTAAGAAGCAATTATAATAAGTAAATTATCTTGATTCTTGATTGAATAAATCATAATTAAGAAAGAAAATAAACAAAATAAAATGTTTTGTCTTTATTCCGCCTTTGGCATTAATTAAGTAAAGATTTTTGAAGGAACGTCTTTGACAAAAAGATATAGAGGGATTAGGGTCCTTTAAAATTCTTAGGGTATGTAACTTCACATTTGAGTTTTTAAAATCATATTTATCTATTTGAAATTAGTAAATTAGTAAATTAGATTTTGTCACATCACTAACATTTAACCATCATCATTTTGGTAATTATTAAATTATTGCCACATCCGCCCCTCAACCTTCCTTGAACTTATGTTGTCCAAGTATAAGAGCATCCGCAATAAGCCCAACAAAATCATTTTTCCCAAATTTGGGTGAGTGTTTGGTTATGTTGTTTAAACAACAATTTTCGTTGTTTAAGCAACACAACACGTATTTCCACAATACTTTTTCATCCACACGTATTTTCACAACACTTAAACAACGTTATTAGAATAACATTTTCAAACGTGTCTAAAACAGTAAAACTGCCTGTTGAAGAAAAATTTTTCACACCACATTACTTCATTTTATTAGCGACCGGCACTATGTCAACACTATCATGGATTTTGGGAAACCAAGTATAAGAGCATCCACAATAAGCCCAACAAAATCATTTTTCCCAAATTTGGGTGAGTGTTTGGTTATGTTGTTTAAACAACAATTTTCGTTGTTTAAACAACACAACACGTATTTCCACAACACTTTTTTATCTATACGTATTTTCACAACACTTAAACAACGTTACTAGAACAACATTTTCAAACGTGTCTAAAATAGTAAAACTGTCTGTTGAAGAAAAATTTTTCACACCACATGACTTCATTTCATTAGCCATCGGCACTATGTCAACACTATCATGGATTTTGGGAAAATCTCTTTTAAAGCCCAAAAGAGCCCATATTTACACAAAAATGCGTCAAAGCCCATGGTTCAAGTTCATGACACATCATCTTATTTTCAGCTCACGATCCAAACTCATGAGTCTCATCGGGAGAATTTTGAGAGTCGTAGTTTGGAGGGCCAAGAAGTATGTTCAGTAAAGCTCTTGTGGTTCAAAGTTGAAAAAGGAAAGCATGTTGCTTGGCATGTCTTCCCCAATTCCATGAACTCCGACAGGTCAGTGTGCAATAGGTAATATTTAGTAAGCCTCTCATATCACATAATAATTAAAATGATAAAACTCCTCATGCTCTTTACATAAAAATTAATGTACATCATATAATATAAGTTTTAAAATATAATTATATCATTTCATTTTAATTATATTATTATTTTCATTTAAATCAATTCCAAGTACATGGCTAAATATATAGTAGTTTCTCATATTTAGCATTCAAGTCCTTCCCTTGCTTTCCATTTGTTTAAAATACAAAAAGACCATAATTACACCTCTAAAATTTCATCAAATATTAACCAACTAGCCTATTACTTACCAAAATTATATATGGACGAAACATATAATTTTCCAAAATAAGAAACTTAGCCAAAAAATACCAACATTAACTCCAGCAGAAACTACAACAACTTCTACAGAAACAGCTCTAGCAGAAACTGCAACAGCTCTAGCAGAAGCTGCAACAACTCCAGCAGAAGCTGCAACAGCTCTAGCAGATTGACACATGTCATAAAATGACATCACTTGCCCATTAATGCCCAATTCCAGTAGCTTGCTATCATACCCAAAGAAATAGAAAGATCTCATAAAGATTATCTTACCATTTTTAGCCAAACCGTGAAACTTAGCCAAAAAATACCAATAGCAACTCCAGTAGAAGCTGCAATAGCTTTTACAGAAACAAGTTCTGCAGAAACTGCAACAGCTCCAGCAGAAGCTGCAGCAGCTCCAGCAGAAGCTGCAACAACTCCAACAGGTTGACACATGTCATAAAATGACATCACTTGCCCATTAATGCCCAATCCCAGTAGCTTGCTATCATACCTAAAGAAATAGAAGGATCTCATAAAGATTATCTTACCATTTTTAACCAAACCATGAATTTAATGCTAAATATTTTCCTCCAACCAAAAGATGTCATTCACATGACATCATCCAGCTATAACAGCAGCATTAAAATCCCAAACTTTCTTCTTTTGGCTAAAAAACAAAAATCCACTAATGAAGTCACTTACTTTGTCAAAGACTTTTCCTTATTTGCTAAATTTCCTTTCAACTAATTCTAATCCAGTTACATACTTGGCTCTATGTAAAGAGGACCAAGCTACACACTAATGAAAAGATCCATCCCTCTCTCATCCTCAATATTCTGAAACTTCATTTACTTTTGCTACACATATCTCTAAATTTTTCCATACTTCTCCTTCTCCCTTACAAAAATATCTCTTCTTAGATAACACCATTACATCACACCTATTACACGACACCATTACATACTATCCATCTCTCCCACACTTTAATATTCTGAAACTTCATCATTTTGCTGCCCAAAAACACATTTTCATCTCATTCTTTATTTCTCATACAAAATCTCCCTTCTTAGAAGCAACATAACCCATGACATAACACAAAAAATCACTCCAGTAGCATCTTTAATCTCATGTATTTACTATATTTAACCTTCATATTATCTATCTCACACTTCCATATATTTTACAAATACATTCCTCACAAAATACCTATACATGCTTCTCATATATCTTTAAATTTCATGTCCTATAAAGTATACATATACAAGATTCATGTCTAACAAAGTATCTACATATAATACTTATGCATATTACAAACACCATATCTCACAATATATATATATATATATATATATATATATATATTTCTGACCATCTCCATACATCTTAAAACATATCAAGCACTCTTCCAAGAATTTATTACTAAAAACCATTTCTCATGGAAGACATATTTATAATGCTAAAAGCCCTTCTTATGAAAGGCAAAAGCTTATAATACTAAAAGTCATTCTCATGGAAGGCAACACCACTCATATTTGACTAAAAACTAAAAGAACGTTACATGGAGAAAGTCATTTAAGTGCATGATGAAATGGGTTAAACTTAACCAACTTATGCACACGGTTAGATATATTCTCTCTCCTTCCAGTTGCATCCATTTTTCCCCTTCAATTATGAAGTCACCATGAAAGGACTCATAATATCATATTGTACTACTGGACTCATTTTATCGCGCTACGGAAATGTCATAAGTCTACTGCTGTTCTATGGCTAGAGCTACAAACTGTCAAGAGAAGTCAAAATCTCTCTATATTCAAGATTACATTATTAACTACATGTTAATTCATTGTTATTGCACCGCTGGATGCAAGTTACATTAATGTTATCTCACTATTTAATAAACATGATCTTACTAATACTTCATTAATAAACATACATATTAATAAATCGATCTACCATCGTTGCACATATATTATTTGGACATGGACCATTGCTGGACATACCTCATTATGTTGAACATGAACCATGAACCGTAGCTGGATATGGACTATTGGACTCGTCCCATTATTGGACATTTGATATCTAATTAATTATTCTCTAATATTGGTTATCACTTAATATACATAATAATAACATATCAACTCACCATTTAATCAAAGCTATCATGCTAAACATATTATTTATTTATTTAAACCTTTATTTAGATTCTCAGATTATGGGTTAATCTATTTTGTAAGCTTAAAAATACACCGGAAACCATTGGTGTATACGGCCCAATGTCGAGTTCCGGGCTAAACTCCCCAAAACAAATTCAAGCTTAGCAAAGTCACACTTCCAACAGAAGACACGTGGCTACGCGCAAAAAAACTGCCCCCGACACATACATATCAATAAATCGATCTACCACCGTTGCATATATATTATTTGGACATGGACCATTGCTAGACATACCTCATTATGTTGAACATGAACCATGAACCACAGCTGGATATGAACTATTAAACTCATCCCATTATTGGACATTTGATACCTAATTAATTATTCTCTAATATTGGACATCACTTAATATACATAATAATAACGTATCAACTTACCATTTAATTAAAGCTATCATGCTAAGCATATTATTTATTTATTTCAATCATTATCATGATTCTAGGACTTTGGGCTTTATCTATTTTGTAGGCTTAAAAATACACCGGAAGCCATTGGTCAATGTGGCCCAATGTCGAGTTCCAAGTTGAACTTCCCAAAACAAATCCGGGCTTAGCAAAGTCACACTTCCAGCAAAAAACACGTGGCTATGCGCAAAAAAACCGCCCCCACCTTTTATGGTCTCTAACGAACTCAACTAGTACTGCCTCGACCCATTTTTTTCCCCAAAATTTGTCAAGGCAGATTGACTTTGATTAGATATGTACTGAGGTCACCAAATCTCTAATGCTTTAAAGTTCTTGAAGGAATCTGCAAGGAAATTGGTAGAAACTAACTTTGTAGGGGGTCATGATCCTGAAGATGGTGTTAGGAAAAATCATTTTCTGATTGGAACATAATTTGCTTTTCAAAAAGAGAAGAGGAGCTGGGTTGTAGGGCAATGGGACATATGAACAAAGCTTTGTTAGGTAAACAATTTGGGAGGGTTGCTTCTAAGCTAAATTATTTGTAATTTAAGTTATCACAGTCCTAGAATATGAACAAGTAATATCTTCAATGCGTTAGGATGCTTTTGTTTTTGTTTTTTTGTGTGGAAGTTAGTCGACAATGCTTTAAGTACTAAAAGTAGAGTAATGGAACACTCAAAAGTAAAATGGCATTGGCAAAGTGTTGAGGTAATAGAGTCCTTAAATTTCTCTCTAATTTAGAGGGGTTTATAACTTTAATTATATGAGGTTCTTCCAGGAGCGAGATCTTCCCCATGCAATCATGAAAAGAACCTGAACACCATTTACGATCCCTCCATAATTTTTGAAGGGATTTTGCCTAACGACACATTCACCATGATTGCAAGTAAAGGTCCTATTGTGTTGCATTAAATGCAAACTAGGATAGGTTGGCCTTAATTAATTAATACGAGATGTGAATGGAGATGGCCCCTTGTAGACTCTTCTCTTTAGGCAAACGAGGTCAGCCATTGTTGATCTTTCTGTGAGCTTCTCTTTTTTGGTCCAATATAGATCGATTCAGCTTGACGGCTTAATCATTTTATGCTGTAGTTCGGCTATACTTGGTTGCTTTGACTGAGGATGTGTGGTGTCTTGATCAGCCTAGTAGCCTTGACCCTTGAGCTTAGAAGAATGCTTAACAGTAGGCCAATTGTTGCGTTTTTAGGCCTCACCTTTTAGGTTGGGTTAATAGAGCTAGGTTTACTCAAATCGAACCCCCTTAGCCAAATTGGAGAATTGCAAGGCCTGAGCTTGTGCAATTCTCCCTTCCAATATTAATAAATAAATAAATAAATTTGTATATACTAATATTATTCCTATGCGATGCATGACTTAATGAAGATTCATATGTAAACTAAAATTTATTTCTATTAACTATATGCCAATAGGCCAAGGAATGGTAAATTTTGGTTTATTCAACTTTTGGAATTATGCTACTTTCTAAAGTGGCTTTGGTTTGCTGAGCTGACATTTGTTTCTTTTTATCCCAACTATGCTAGTTTGTTTGAGCCTTTTTTTTTTTTTTTAAATGCGGATTTTGGTTTAGAAGTTATTATGTTGATACAATAAATTGTCACAATATTTTAACAATTGTTGAGCTGTCAGTTTTTTATTTTTCAAAATAAAATAAAATAAAATAGTAAAATGTGAGATTAGAACCAACCGCAATTGAAATAAAGATAGTGTGAAAATGTTGTGACTTAGGTGTCAGTTCTTATAGATCAAAACAAAAATAAAATAATAAAATATCATACTGGAATCCATTACAACTAAGGTGCAATGTTTAAACATTGTAATGTTGTGACTTAGGTGCAATGTTTAAACTCTAAAAACTAAGTAAGCTAAACATTGCACCTAGACTCATGTAGAATGATAAAGAAGTAAGTATGAATGACAAAACTTTCATTATGTATGGTTGAAGGTATTTGATGACGCTTTAATTGAAGCATATGACATCATTTATGATGAAAATTTAAATATGTGACAATGTCTTAGCAAAAATTAGTTGCTTATTGTTGGAAGATGATGATATTCGTTATCATTCTTAGAAATTTTTAGTAAGTGGATATTACCTGTAGGGGTAAAAGGCCCAACATCAGATCCTGGGCCGTGGGCTTGTCCGAGGAGACCTGTGCGTCCGAGGACAACATATCTTGAACAGTTGGCCCAGCCTGATTCGATGCTGAAGGAAGGTTGACCAGTGGAAGAGAGCCTGGTCTGAGGAGACTTCCTGCTCGGATGATAAAAGGGTTGTCCTTGATGAGTGCACCAACCTCAGTCTCAGCTCTCCCAAAGAATCCCCTGATTTGTGTTGACCATAAGGACAGATGGCAAAGATCAGATATTAAGCAAAAGGCTGCTGCCACCGCATTTATAGCCCTGCAACTAACATCATGGCCGTATTAATGGGAAAAGACTCCTGAACAGTAACCTTCATCCTTTACAGCTGCCCCATGAAGATTCGAGATGGGGGCGGATGGGATAAGTATCAAGAAAAAAGCCCACGTAATGGGGGGAGGACATATAAATAGAAGAAGAAGGAACAAAAGGAAGGGATCCGAAAGAAAAAGGCAACAAAGAGAAAGAGAGAAAGAAAAGAGAAAAGTCCACACAATATCTGTATGAACACACTCCTCGGACAGTGCCGAGAAGAATATTGTATCCCTTGATCAACTTATCAATATACATCTGGTCATTACCATACTTGGGCTTTTAACCCACGCGTGTCCAATCAAGTGATCTTCAACCCACCCTCTTTACAAATTCATTGTTAGGATATCATATACAATCTGGGCCTCCAGCTACTTTGTTGATAGGCCCAATCGCAAAAATTGTGTCCTTGCATTACCTTTAGCAAATAAATGCTAAGAAACTATTATAGTAAAATAGATATTCAAATATTAAATAGTTACCATAACTTTGTGTGTGATTAACTATCAAAATTCTTATACGAATGAGATTAACTTTATATAACATACATTTTTTATATATGTATATAATTTCATACTTTTTCAAATAGAAATTTTATCTTAATTTTCTCACTTAAGAGATAGCATGTGCCTTGCACGTGCCACCCTAACTAGTTTTTTAAAAGTAATCAAAACTAAATTATTAAATAAATAGTAATAATAAATTATAAAATAAGTAAATAATTTTAACATAAAATTGCTTTAATTTTAATTTTTTTTAGAGTTTAGACTTTAGGCTTTATAAGTGTTTATCTTTCCTTTTTTTTAAAAATTATCTTTGTACTTTGTGTTAATTTCTTAATATGAGATGTGGTATGAGTTGTATCATTCCTATTTAGGTTATGTTTAATCTATGTCCTAATTAGCACAAATAATAATAAACAAAATAGTTCCTCTATACCGATTTTTTCCTAGTAAAGTCTAATTAAAAAAATCAGCACACTCACAAATTAAATACAATAGCCAAAACCTAAAATCAAAACATACCCAAAAGAGTTCAAAAATTGAGAATATTAAAAAAATAATAAAATTTACATAAGAGACCCAAAAACTTAAATTAGTGTCCATTATTTTACTTCTTTATAATAAACTTCATTTGGCATAATATCCTACACACAAATTTAGAAACAAAGAACAATAAGTAAGATGAATTTATTAGATTAAAATATAGGCATAAGTTGCATCTTGGGAAAAAAAAGTGAAAAAAAAAAAAAACAGTATAGGGTGTATTATATGGGATTTAATTATAGGAATGATTTTATTGGTTAAAATAGATTATATCGAAAAGCCATGGCTTAATATATATATATATATATATATATATATGAAAATTTTGATGATAGACTATTAGTTGGAGTAGAATTTAAATTTCTAAAATTAGATGATAAAGTTTTATCTAAATTAATTTTTTGTTAAATCTTATCCCTTAGTCAAGAGTTTTGTACCTTGCTCTTATACATTATGGGCGAATAATTATAATTTAAGTATAAGTTTTAGTTACCCCAACTGATAAGTTTTTATCATTGAATAAAGGATTTGAGATCAAATTTGGCCTTAAAAAAATTTATCCCAATAAAATATTAATTTAATAAGATGCAACTTGAAGGGAAAAAAAAAAAAAAACAAAAACAAAAACGTGAGTTGTATGGGATTTTTTAAGTTTAGAAATATTTGATGATAGATTTTTAATTTTACTTAAGAAAAAATGCAAAACTCACTCTTTAAGTTTCACATAAATTCATTTTAGTCCTTTAATTATACTTTCATTCAATTGAATCTTTTAAATTTCAAATATGTTCAATTAAGGCTTCTATCCAATTCTGTTAAGTGCTTGCCGTTAAAGTGTCTAATTTTGTTTGTTTTCTTTTTATTTTTTTTCAAATCATTAAAAAAAAAAACATTTATAGTTTCCTAGATCTGCATAATGAAGAAACACGATCAGGTACCCAAACCAAAAAATGTCATTCTTCTTTACCTTCACCATCATTCTCTTCTATCTCCACCTCTTCCTCAATCCCACTTCATACTCAAACCTTAGTCCTCAACCCCCTCATTGCCCCACAAACCATATCTAGGAATTGGCGACCAATAGTTTGAATTCCTCATAGTCATAAGCTTCCTTCCCTTCGTCCCTTCCTCTCTTTTCTTTTGATTTTTGCAATTAGAACTCGATTAATTTGGTGGGTTTTTTTTTTTTTTTTTGGTGTGGAAGTTTTGACCAATGAACATATTTAAGAGTAATATGTTGTTGTATGTGTTTTTCTTGTTTTGGAGTTTCAGTCATTGGAATAAGCTTGTTGTTCCCGTTGTCAATTAACGAATGTAGACCTATTATTTCTCCCATGGAGGAATGACCTGCTATTGATTTTTTTGAGGATCCTACGAAGGCTATAGGATCTATGCGAATCTAAAATGTGCTTTGATTGAAAACTTAAGTAATTGAATATTTTTGTCATTTAGAAATCATTGATTGAAAGTTACAGATGTTGGGGATTTTACCAAATTAAGGAGTAACAATAAGTGAACAAAATGAACACATCAAGTAAATAGAAATTAGTGATTGACTTAGAGGCACAATTAAATGTTATTCTTAGACAATATTTGTCCCCATACGCAAGTTGCTAAAGAGTTTCTACAAACTTGTTTTCATGATATAATTAAGTTTATTGAGTTCTACAAATAGCAATTTTGGAGAATATTCACAGGATTTCTTGTGTTTCTTTGTAACTTACTATTTTGGGAAAATGGTCTTATTTTCAATTGAACATTAACCTCTATTTATACCCATAAAGTTATAAACCTTCAAAAGGTACATATGGAGAGTAAAAATGTTTCATAAAACCATTCACAAAGCTTGAAACATCTTCAACCTTTCTGAACAGTCACTAAAAAATTCAGCAGAAAACTCAGTTTTTTCGAGTTTCTATCGGTTGAGAGGTCATTTTGATCAATCAAATGCTCTTTTCGATCGATCGAACAGGAATCGAATAGCAATCGAACCATCTAGAAACTCCAGAATTATTTTCTTACTATTTTGATCAATTGAGCCAAAGTTTCAACCGATTGAAAATGCTGAATTTCGAATTTTTACTTAGAAAATTTCAGAACTTGAATTTTCACTTTAATAACTTTATGAAACAATATTCTCCAAACTCAAACATCATTATTATTACAACATATCCATGTATATATCTATGTATACAATAACAGTTGTTGAGTAAAATAGATTCTTTAAACTCATGCCATGAGGGTTTGTAGGGGGTAGTAAGGGAGTTGATGAATAGAGTTTGGGTTTAAAGTGGGGCTAAGGAAGATCAACCAAACCTGTTCTTCTTCTTCTTCCTCCCCGTCTTCTTCTTTATCTTTTAAAAAAATAATTTAAATAATTTTTATTTTTACTTTGGTTTTTGAAATTTCAAAATTAGACAGTTAACGGTAAGTAGTTAACGGAAGTGAATGGGAAGCCTTAATTGAACAAATTTGAAACTTAAAGGACTTAATTGAATGAAAGTAAAGTTAGAAGACTGAAATGAATTCAAGTGAAACTTAAAGGGTGGGTTTGAATTTTTGCCTTTATTTAAATTAAACAGTTATTAAATAGTATCCCTTAATTTGAGGAAATATATCATAAAATTAAATTACTAGTTAGTTATTCTTGAAATGTTGATAACAGACTTTTAGTTGAAGTAGAAGTCAAAAGGTTGGTTTTTATTTTTTTGAGAAAGAAATCGGGAGTTTTTGTTTGGGATTTAAGTTTAGAATTTTTTATAATAGACTTTTAGTTTGAATATAATTAAATTTGTTGAAATTTAAATGTATAAAATTAATTTACTAATTAGTTGTTCTTAAAATATTAATAATAGACTTTTAGTTGGAGTAGAAGTTAAAACATTGGTTTTTTTTTTTTTTTTTTAACAAAGAAAACATAGTTTGTTGTTTGGGATTTAAGTTTATAATTTTTTTATGAGAATAATGCTAGAGATACAAATTATTTTACAAACTGCTGATGTAGTGAGTGATTATTGGTAAATGAAAAATGATATTAATGGTGGGCCTAGATGAAAACCAATAAAAGGTTGGCCACATCAGCAATTTGTAAAAATTGTGTAAAATAGTTTGTGGCTGTAGCATTATTCTATCAATATTTTAAGAACAACTAATTAGTAAATTAATATTATACATTTAAACTTTAACAAATTTAAATTCTATTCAAACTAAAATTTTATTATTAGTTCTAATATGGTTCCACCACTAAATCACATTTATATTTTTAAATAATTATTTAAAAATTACTAAAGCCACATCAACAATTTGTAAATATGTTGTAAATTAGTTTGTGTCTGTAGCATTACTCATATTGATAATAGACTTTTAGTTGGAGTAGAAGTCAAAACGTGAGTTATATATATATAAAGAAAACGTGCATTGTTTTCTAGGAATTAAGTTTAGAATTTTTTTATAATAGACTTTTAATTTGAATAGATTTTAAATTTGTTGAAATCTAAATGATTAAGTTTTATCTAAATTATATGGTTGTTAAATACTATCTCTTAATTTAGGGAAATATATCCTAACAAATAATATAAAATTAATTTACTAATTAGTGAAAATAGCCTCTCTCTTTTTTTTGAGAAAAAGTGAAAGTACCCATTTAACGCAACTACGACTTCTTAGCCCAACTTTTATTATATAGTATATAATGATATAATATGATATTACTAACACTTTTTTCCCCCTTTGAATTATTAGCATAGCACCTCTTTGTTTTTTTTTTTTTTTTTTTTTTTTTTTCCTTTTTTTCTTTTTAAAGTACTAAAACCTCTCTTTTTTCCCCCTTTTTTTAATGAGAAAGATAACCTGATTAATTATATTGACTTTTAAAATCTTTCCCTTATTATAATTGGTTCCACAACATACATTGTATATCCGTGGGTCTCGAACAAGTATTTAAAAATATCGAATTTGAATTGAAGTGCCCTACATGGCTACACTGCACTTTGCTATCGAAGTTGTAGTTCTCACCAAAAACTTTGTTGTTGTCCAAAATCCAAATAGGTTGGTCCTGAATCTCCTAATCATTACACAATTATTTCTGTAAGGCCACAGATTTGAACTCTAAGCCCAAACGATGAATGGACCAGCCTAAAATGCCCCAAAACAATATATTTGTAGAGAGTAAGTTGAGAAAACTGGGCTAGGAACGAGTTGGACAATGGACATGCTAGATTCAAATGATAAGTAAAAGAGAAATAACAAGTTCAACTTCAGAAAAACGTCCTCGGCCAATGTCCGAGGAAATCAGTTCTTATATATTTTGTTCCAAATGTTATTACACATTTTGTTCTTAGTGGCCTTCCCCCCCCCCCCCCCCCCATTTCTTTCTCCCCCTCTTCTTTTTATACTCCCTTCTTCCTCCCTCTTTCTCTCCCACGTGCAGGCTATATGGTTGGTATTGATACTTGTCCCATCAGCATCTTCCTGAAACTCTTAAATCATAGCTGTAATGCTGCTAAGCCACTGTTCAGACATCATTTCTCCATTAATACGGTCAGGGTGTCAGTTGCAGGGTATTAAGTGAGGTGGTAGCAGCTTTTTCTTTAGATATTTTCTAATTCCTAGCTTTGTTATACGCTTGTAAGATACGCCCTTAGTAGTAGGACCTTCTTGCACCTCATCCTAAATAACTAAGTATACATCCTGACCTTTGCCTTATTAAGCCGAGGATCTATTCCTCCTCAAATTACCTCCTGATTTTTCATAGTCAAAAATTGGTAGTGAAGCCTATCATCTGCTTCTTCAATACTACTAACCCATCCTCGAACATTTGAACCTCCTCGGACAGACCTAAGGCCCAATATATGTATTTGGGCCTCTAGCCCCTACAATAGCCCCCTCAAAATTCCAATTTTTACCTCCTGTCTGAGGAGAAAAGTGGAGTTTTGAATCACAAAAGTTAAAATAACTCGTTTTCCTATATTTTCACACGTGGGAACATGGTTTCACGCGTTCTACAACTGCCACAGACGCTTCGGATCCCACGATGCGTCATTGATGGCTCTAGGCGACGCCTTGTTTCTCCCATCCAACGGTGGGAAATAGATCAAACAGTAAACATTTCTCCTTGAATTTTGAGCGGTGTAACTCCCACTCAATTATATCTCCTATAAAAAGCATCCGGGGAAATCATTTCTCCCCATTTTTACAAGTCTTCAAGCTTTCACTAAACTTCAAGTGCTCCATTCCTCAAAGATCTTCTAAATACTTCAACATCTCGAGCTTCCTCTTTTATTATTACTTTACTTTAAAAAAAAAAAAAAAACTTGTTTCTTTCTTAAAAGTTAGAAGGCTAGTACACGTGCTTCTCCTCGTAAGTTTCTGAATGTTTAAATAACTTTTCTGTGGTTTTTTCTTCTCGGCCTAGCTCCTCGACCTTCAGTTCTTTATCTTCATTCATTTTAAAAAAAAATTTCTTTTGTCTCCATAAAGTTTGCCTAAATGGGTAGGTTCAAACATCTTGTAGATTCCGACTCTGTCATGGAGGCTTTTAGGGCTAGGTATAACATTCCTCAAAGGGTAAACCCAAGGTTTTGCTCCCCAGACCAAATACACACCGATAGGGATGTAGGTGAGGTGGTCATTACTGTGATTGCCTTTATAGAAGGGAGAATGACACTCCCCATGGGCACAATGACTCGAGATTACCTCTTCAACCATAGGCTGTGTCCCCATCAATGTGCACCTAATCTGTTTAGAATCTTAGGGAGCATAGATGCTCTAAATACACGCATGAACCTAGGGCTTAGGTGACACGACGTCGTCCATATGTACAAGTGCCACTCCCTCACCAACGCGAGATACTACCTCAAATCTCGCTCTAACGTTGTTAGAATGGTGTCGTGTCTTCCCAAGTCCAATAAGGGCAAGAAGGACGACTACGTGATTGCATCCGGAGAATGGCATGATGATCTTCATTGCCCAACTCGAGAAGGAGATCTAGGTGGGGTACTTAGATTCAGGTCTTTCGGAATGGGATTCAAGTTCCGTATTTTACAATTTTCTATTTTTGTTCTACTCTGATAACAAACTTTATCAATCTGATTATCGTCTTCCCTTCGGACACTTTTGCTGACAAAAGGAACGTCGCTCCTCGACTTAGCCTTGTCAACGTAGCCGGACTTAACAAGCTACTACGGTCCGAGATCTACATAAGTGCAGACGGGCAATTGCAAGCCTTTCACTAGATACTAGGCTTCCAACCTCTGTCCTCGGCATTTTAAGACGTGGGCAACACAATAAGGGCAGGCGACCCCATAATCAATAGGATAGACGTTTCTCGGCTTGGATTCTTGGCCCTTGAAGATCTTCCTTCTGTTGAACTCCTTCCTCAACTCAATCTTCAACAAGCAGCAATTCCAAGGGAGGAAACAGTATCATCTCGTCTCTCCCTTGAGGCCGAGATTGATCAATTCAGATTTGAAGAAGAAGAAGAAGAAGAAGAAGAAGAAAAAGCGCCAGGCAGATTTGTTGAGCTTTCGGATTCCGAGGGCGACCTTGCCAGATCTTCCGCTATACACCCTCCTGAGCCTTTGATAACTCAGATTGATGCCAATTCCGAGGAGGAAGAGATGGCCACCATTCCTAAGAAAGGACTCAAGGAATTAGTAGCCGGGAGGAAGGGGTCATCATCGAAATATGTCCCTAAGAACCAACCCCTTCCTAATCCTCCTCTCCCTCTTCTCCCAACCCCTTTTGGTCTTCTCCCCGACCCAAACCTTTAAAAGAAGAAAGGAAGGGGAAGGACGTTGAAGACAGAGAAGTCTCTCCACTAAAAGGGCCAAAACAGCAAAAAAATATCCAAGGACAGACAGAAGGAGACTTCAGTGGAGAGCAGAGGAGATTCCCTCGAGGCCGAGATGTCAAGGCAAAGGCAAACCTGGGCTCCCCAGTTAGAGCTGGATGGCACTCCAAGCCCATAGGATGCTTCCATCCGCAACTTCTAGGGAGGGCACTCAGGTTACGTGGCCGATACCCTAGAGCAGCCTCTTCTCCTTCCCAGGGACATGGAGGCTGCCAGGCTCCTCAAACAGCCTGATTTCTTCTTGTCCCTTAAGAGAGACCTGGCAATTGTAAGACGTCTATCTTATATTTAAAATTTGGTACTTGATCATATATTTTCTTTTAATATATATATATATATATTTTATTATTACTTGTACGCAGGTCACTCAACAAGTTTTTGTGGCTGAGGAATGGGTCTGGGAAGCCTGCAATGAGGCTAAAGCCCAAGCCCAATCCTGCACTAAGGTGGAGAGATCCCTAAGCGCTCTCAAGCATGAGAAGGCCGAGTTGGCGAAGAAGCTAACAGCTGCAGAAAGGGCCTGCTTGAGTGCCAAGTCCTTTTTAAAAAGCGTGGAAACTCAGGCCGAGGAGCAACGGCAGCGGCTCCATCTGACTAAGATCGAGTTGGCCACTCAGAGACAATTAGTTCTAGACCTTAAGGCAGAATTGCAGAGAGCAAATGATGTGGCTAAGGCAGCTTCCGAGGCTGCGGAGGCTACATCCTACGAGCGTGGGGTTCAGGAGACAGAGGCTCGGCTCGCGGAGGAGGTGGCAGGAGTCTGCAGGGACTGTTGCGCCAAGACATAGGCGGAAGCGCTCAATCGTGCAAGGGTCCCTACCAACTCCGAGCTGATGAAGGCCGAGAATGTCTTCTTCCCAAAGGACATTCAAGAAATTCCTAAAACACTCCCCCCTCCTAAGCAAGTTTCTACAACCCAGGCCCCTCCTCCTATCGTTGAAATTGTTAAAGGGTCCAAAAAGAATAAAGAGGTTCAGCCACCGGTGAAGACCAAAGACTCCGTGGACACCTTAACAATTAAGGATGTAGTTTCCAAGGCCAAAGATGCAGAGCCGAAGCCCAAGGCTAGAGATTCCCAAGCTAAGATAACTGACATAAAAAAGGACTCGCACTCGGTGAAAAATTAGCTCTAGGGATTTCTTTACTTGTTTTTCATCATGTAGTTTATTTTATCATTGTACTTTCCTTTCCGTCTATAATATAAGTTCCTTTTCATTAATGAAAAAATGTCTTTCCCTTTTTCTCTTCATCTTGCGAAGTTTTGTTTTTCTTTGTTACTCTTATTCCTTTGTTAATAACTGACCAAAATTATCAGCAACAATATGCCGTTACAACTCATACCTTAAGAAAAGCTAATAATATTATACCACAATTCATGTAATTAATTGAATATGTGCCAACAATAAAAAGTAACTGTTATATACATGCGTTAAGAATTAGATCTGCTGTAAGGTATGTGGTCCGAGAGACCAAGCGTAGCCAAGGTTCCTGCTTAACACTTAGGAGAATATCATGGGGTGTTAATTTTCCCAAAGTATGTGGTCTGAGGATCAGGCATGACTATGGTTCTTGCTTAACACTTAGAAGAATTTCTTAGGTTGTTAATTTTCCCAAAGTATGTGGTTCGAGGACCAGGCATGACTAAGGTTCTTGCTTAACACTTAGAAGAATTTCTTAAGGTGTTAATTTTTCCAAAGTATGTGGTATGAGGACCAGGCATAACTAAGGTTCTTACTTAACACTTAGAAGAATTTCTTAGGGTGTTAATTTTCTCAAAGTATGTGGTCCGAATATGTTTTCAAGGTTTTTCCTTCCCTCATGGACAGATTCAGCAAAAAATCCAAAGGTCAAGGAACTCGACTGCATGTGATAAAACGGGACCCAAACGCTGAGTGAGCTCTTTGAAAGAGTCAATAGAACATGCTCTCAAATCATCGAACCACCTCATTGCCACAGGCCCTAAGCTGGACGAAAATACCTTGCACATTAGGGCCTTGTTCTGGGAGTGTACTGCCATTCTCCAATTGAAGTGGCTGACATGTTCAACAGGGTCTGTCCGGCCATTATAGTTGGTCAACGTGGGCTGAGTAAACCGCCGAGGAAGCCTCCCACTCTCAATTCTACGCGTGAAAGGAGACATAGAGATTCAGTTAAGGGTCCTGCTCATTGCATCATTCCCCAGGCCCCTTGAGGATAAGTCTCTGTTCTTGCGCTCACAATGATAATCCTCCTCATACGTGAAGGTTTCGCTCGGAGGTGTCCTTAACCTACACCTATAGTCACCATCCCCCTCGCCGTCAGAAGAAAGATCAGAGACTGAGGGATTTCGCCTTCTCCGCTTATGGTGTAACTTCCTCTTCAGATAATCAATCTCCTTCTGCATGGCTTTGGCATTCTCTTCATGAGAGACGTAGCTACCACCCTTAAAATGACTCTCACTAGTGTGGGTAGTATGCACACTTCCCTTTTGGCCATCTTTAAGCCCAAGACCATGAAAGTGGTCTTCCCGTTGAGACCCCATAGACTCTGGTTGGTTTGGACCTGAACCTACCATGATTGAAAATCAGACGCATTAACAAACTAGCTTTCCCACAGACGGCGCCAATTGTAAGGCTGCAAATTTGAACTATAAGCCCAAACGATGAATGGACCAGCCCAAAAGGTCCAAAAACAATGAATTTGTAGAAAGTAGGTTGAGAAAACTGGGCTAGGGACAAGTTGGACCATGGACATGATAGATTCAGATGATAAGTAAAAGAGAAATAACAAGTTCAACTTCAGAAAAACATCCTCAGCCAATGTCCGAGGAGATCAGTTCTTGTATATATTGTTCCAAACGTGATTACACGTTTTGTTCTTAGTGGCCTCCCCCCCCCCCCCCCAATTTCTTTTTCCCCCTCTTCTTTTTTTACTCCCTTCTTCCTCCCTCTTTCTCTCCCACGTGCAAGCCATATGGTTGGTGTTGATACTTGTCCCATCAGCACTTTCCTGAAGCTCTTAGATCATAGCTGGAAGGCGTTAAGCCACTGTTTAGACATCATTTCTCCATTAATGTGGTCAGAGTGTTAGTTGCAGGGCATTAAATGAGGTGCTAGCAGCTTTTCCTTTAGATATTTTCTAATTCCTAGCTATGTCATACGCTTGTAAGATACACCCTTAGTAGTAGGACCTTCTTGCACCTCATCCTAAATAGCAAAGTATACATCCTGACTTTTACCTTATTAAGCCGAGGATCTATTCCTCCTCGGATTACCTCCTGATTCTTCATAGTAAAAAATTGATAGTGAAGCCTACCATTTGCTTCTTTTATACTACTGACCTGTCCTCGGATATTTGAACCTCTTCGGACGGACCTAAGACCCAATATATGTATTTGGGCCTCTGACCCCTACAATTTCAGTTGCCTTAGGAAATGCTATACGTGTCCCCAATGTTTCAAAAGTTTAGTGTTTCCTTTATTATAAGTTAATTACCAATAGGAAATGTTAACGAGTGTCCTTAGGACATTGGTTAATAATCCATTTTAAGAAAGTTTTGACATCACTTTTATGAGAAATGAAAAAAATTATCAAAATATTAATTGCTTTTTTTTTTCTTTTCCCATCAAAACTTTCTTTAATTAGAATGTTAACCAATACCCTAAAGATACTCATTAGCATGACCCATTACTAATTTGTGGATATAAATTTTTTTTTTTTTTTGGTGATAAGATAATGTGTTGATATAATCATATAATAGTTGTTAAGAATGGATTAAAGTTAATACCATAACGGATCTAGAGCCATTTATCATTTGCCATCATTATTAATCCCACTCCGTGACTGGCTTTTGGACTAACTTAGTCCTTCTTAGCTCTAGCCCATGTCTATAAGTTCGGCCTGAATTTGGTTTGAACATAGGCATGCTAAGGCCCAAAGAATTAGAGTAATTTTGTAGCCTGGGCGAAGCCCATACGTCGGTTTAGTAGTTATGACCATCAAAGAACATTTCATGCCAAATAAAGAACCAAAAAAAAAAAACCCATAACAGGAAAGTTGAATTTTAACCCAACAAAATTTGAGTCCTTGACCTACAATGATCTCAAAACGTACTGATTAAGTGGGGAGTAGATGGTTGTGGAAATAAAGGGTTAATAATGCCAGTCCTCGCAATGTTGGCGGAATGGTCATGAAAGAACAGTCAGTAATTTGGTGGAAACTCATTATGAATATGATGACTGTGGGTTTTTACCTTCCAAAAAGATACAAAATGTGTTTCACTCTCACCTGTGAGGCTGTGAGCTGCTAATATGGTTACCAACATAAAAGCGGCTTCGTTTGGTCAAAGCAATAAATCAGAGAAAACCAAATCAAATTTGACAAGAAAAAAGTGGTAACGAATTAGCCTAACTCCTCTGTTTGGCTAAGACTTCAAGACAATGGAGAAGGAGAGGGAGATGCGTGCGAGTACGAAATTAATTAATATTGGTTAGAATCCCACTTTCACTACCGGAATGTTGTATGGATAGTCGTTATCTGGTACTGTATGGACCACAATCCCTTAAAATTGTGAAAATCGTGTTCAACCTATGATAGCTGGGTTTGGTTGTCAATATGACTATGATGATGTGAAAACCCATAACCGAAGATAAGATTATATGATTTTAATTACTACACTAAGCAAAGTCACTCTTCCCCCAACATTTTGATTTTGATTGAAGACCAAGGATCAAAACAGGAACCATTTTTAGTTGGTGATTACAATTTGTCAAATTAATAATGGGACGTGAAGAATTTTGAAAGCAAGCGTCGGATAATGGGCTAGTGACAATACACTTCACCAAAGACGATCAATCGAATAATTTTGGTGTAGCTCTCTCTTTTCTTTATTTATTTTGTTTGAAAAAAAAAATGTAAAATACAAAATAAATAAATAACATACAAGTAACATATTCAGCAATCTATGTATAAGAATTCATTGTGAAAATTTAAATAAAAGGTAGAATAGATTAGATAAAGATCGAACTTATGACTTTTTACTTTGATACTATATTAAATTATTGATTCTCTTAAAAGTGTAAGTTATTGAGATATAGTAAATTTAATAATTTAACCACACAATTTTAACACTATGCATTCTTTCTTTTCCATTTTTTTTTATTCTCTCTCTCTCTCACTCATCCAATCATCCTCTCTCTCAAACCAGCATTACCCTTTTTTTTATTCTTTCTCTATCATTACATGCATGCGACCCTGTGTTAGGTGTAAAAAATATATTATTTTAATAAGGTGTATTATATAATAAAAAATAAGGTGTATGATATATTGTAAGAGTTATTATATAGAATAAATAAAGTGATTTTTTATTAAGACGAAATATGAATACTTTTATTAATTTATAAGCAGATGAAAATGCTCATACACATAAAGCTTCCGAAGTCATTTTGTTCTTGTTGTTATCCGTGCTTCATAGTAACAACCACTAAAAATTTCAATTTTCACTTCAATTTTTCTCTCCAATCTTTTACTTTTAAAAGTAAGTTTAATCACACATGGAACATACTATATTTGTATAAACCCATTTATATAATAATGATTTTATCATTATTAATATTTTACCTTTAGACTGTGACAATACATCCAATTTGATAATATTTCATCACATCAAATAATAAACCTTCTGTTTTTGCCACTTTGGAAAGTTAATAATACAATTTTAGACATGACATTACTAAATAACTTTTATGTCTTATTACATTCTTTTATTTGGAAAATTATGTCTCATTACATTGAATAATAACTATACCATGATATACCCTGATCCAATTTTTTTTTTTTTTTTTCCTCTTTAACCCAACGTATCTATCAAGTATCAATGAAGAAACCTACCATTTTTATCAGATCATGACCTCAAAAATCCTCCAATTAAATTTGAGATCCAGACCGGTCCCACAACGCACTCTCTATCTCTCTGAAACCTTTAGACGCAACCCCCAGGTGTTTTTGCAGATCTAACACGTCTCAACTAAAGTAAAAGTTTTTTCTCTGTATTCGTTCGTACACCACTTGCTCTTTCTCCTCTCTCCTCTTCAATAATCTGATCATGGAATCGTCATATATGATTTAAAGCACCCACCACTCTCATCTCTCATTCCTCTAAAACCCACGCACACCCACCCAAAACGAATCATTTCCCATTGTTCTAAATGGGCTAAAGTTGAAGTACTGAGAGGGAAATAAGTTCTGGGTACTCGGGTGTTTTCGTTATTCGGTGATCTCTCTTAGTCCTTAGATATTGTCAATCATTAATGTCTGATTAGCAATTTCCTAATACAGGGACTCCAATCCCTTCCCTTCACCTAGGTATGGTACTATAGTATTAGTATAGAAATGAAACCATAAAGATTACGTCTGTTTTCACCGTACGTATTTTAACGCTAGCTCCGAAACAAAACGTTTTTTTTTTCTCTTTCAGAGTACTAAATAAGAGACAGTTTTGAGTGTTCGAAGAATTAATTAAATAGCTTCAGTTGTTTGGATATATTGTTGGGTTGTAGAGTAGTTTTAGAGTTTCACGCGGAGTTTGCTAGCAGAGAGAGAGATATCATGGGGAACTGTCAGGCGGCGGAGGCGGCGACGGTGGTGATCCAACACCCGGGGAACAAGATCGAGAGGATTTACTGGTCGGTGAGTGCCCACGAGATCATGACCTCGAACCCAGGCTACTACGTGGCACTTGTGGTGACCTCTCCGACTTTGAAGTCAGAGAATGGGACGCCATTGAAGCAGCTCAAGCTTCTCCGACCAGACGATACCTTGCTCATCGGACACGTTTATCGTTTAATCAGCTTCGAAGGTAAAGTTAAACACTCTAAAGCCTAGTATTACTGCACTACAGTCTACATGTCACAATTATATAAATGTACTCAAACCCATAACGAACGATTTATATAAGATCATGCGCGCCATTCCCATAACTCGTTTAATGGGTAAATTTTTTTGCTATTAATTTTGTCATGGCCAGTCTATTCTAGCTTGTCCCTTGCTTGGATTTACGTGTGTTATTTTTTTGGTGTATTAATTAATTGTTGGTTGCAGATGTGTTGAAGGAGTTTGCTGCAAAGAAGTGTGTGAAACTGGGCAAATTGCTTGAGAGAGGAGGACTTGGGCTTGGCGTTGAGTCGAGGAAAAAAGGCTTGGGTTGCTCGAATCCAAATCCGAATCCCAAATCTAATAATAAGGTTAGTACTTAAATAGTTAAACCTTAAAAAAAAAAAAAAAAAAAAACACTTTAATCTTCATTGATTTTTACTGTTAAATTATTCAAATGTTTTAGGGTAAATTAGTCAGAGTGGCATTTGATTTTGTTTTTTTTGGGCTTCGATTTCGAGAAACCCTTAGTACGGGGCCTCGTTGGCATATTACTTATTAGGCTCATGTCAAGTCATAGGAATAGGGATAGCTTTAGCGTCTATTCCATTCTTTCATGAAACTGACGGAAGGACTATTCCAGTAATCAAAAGTACAGTAGGTAATCTTGAACTGGCTCCTTTTTCTTAAAATTATAAACAAAAATTGTTTTTTGACAAAAAGTTAACAAAACATATAGTTATTAACCTATTATTAGTTTTTTTTTTTTTTTTTATATACGAGTTTATCTTTTCAATTTTACATAATTAGTTAAAAAAAAATCTTGCATCAATTTTTTTAATTAATTATTTACTTTATTAGGATACGTATATTTTATTTTTTTAAATTATTTTTTCCACTTCACCTATCACAAACATCATCTACTACTTTCGACATTCATTTTTCTAAAACGTAAAGAATGAATAAAAAATACATATACACAACTACAATTTAATAGTTAAAATGCATAATTTCACACTAACCTAGGTAGGTATTTTTAAAGTTGAATGGCTAAAATTTTGCATTTAAAGGCTATTTTTGCATGACTGATGCACTGCTTCAGTTTCAATTAGGTCGGTTGATTAAGTTCTTTTGTGGTTGAACAAAAGATTCGGTTTGGAATTCTCGTTATACCAAAAACCAATTTATAAAAGAAAAGAAAAATAGGAACGATAACCAAAAAGTGTCAGACCATGTATACAGTATATCTTTGGTGGAAAATTGTGTTGGAGGAATCTGGACTTTCCTTAATTTACGGATCTCGAGGCATTTCCTCCATGTACCATGTTAAACATGCTTTATTTCATTTCATTAGAAATTTTCCCTGGATAAAAATGCGTAAGAGATGACGTTGTGAAATTGGTTTCAGATTCCTCACAAATGTGCATTTTTAGCCAAACTTAAGACTTATTTTTAATTTATTTTTCCTCCATGTGCCATTCTAAAATTGGTTTCGCTTCGCATAGATTATTTTTATTAATTTATTTTATTATTTAGTTTATTTTTACTATTATTTATAGGTCCTATTGTATTTTTTGGTATTATTTATAATTCTTACGATGTTATTTTAGTTAATTTTTACTTTTATTTACAGTATTTTTAGCAAAAAAAATTTTAATTTTAACAAAATAAACAGATTTCAAATGGATATTTAATAAGTTCAGTTACGCAAAATTCAAAAAAAAAAAAAAACTAATTTGATTACTTTTTGTTTCTAAAAAAAAGTTGGACAAAAAGAAAAAAAAAAAAAAAACTAAAAGTTTGTGGCAAGTTGGCAACGTATACTAAGTTTTGAAAAAGTAAGAAGAATATACAAATTTTACTATCTAAAATTTATAAATTATGTGATAATAAATATAATTGGTTGTCATAAAAAAACTTAGGCCATTTGTTGTTTGTAATGTTTTAAAATACATGTGAATGTAAAAGTGTGTAAAAATATATGTAATGTTATTTAAAAATTAAAAATATGTTATTTAATTACTCTGCCAACAGGCCTTAGTCACTGAATCAATAATGTTTGAATAGTTTATTTATTTATTTATTTAATTAATTTGACGTTTTTTTGAGACCTCCACCTCTCGTCCTCCCCAAGCTGCAGATGAAGACTTTTTAGGCATGGTGATGTCGGCCTTATTTATAGTTATCAAAAAGTTTTATGACAATTTTAGCCATGCACGTGTTAAACAGTTATTAGATTACTTTTAATCGCCAAATATAAGTATTTAGTATTAGAGTGGACCCATATGCAAAGTGTGTGTTGAGAACAATTCCATAATTATTCCACAAAAAGAAAATTTGTAGACAATTTTTGTGCTATAATTTTTGGCACAATTCTAAAATAGTGGCGAGTTGAAAGGGGTAATGATAAGTAATCACTTATAATCAATCGGATAAGTTAAGTGCTTTGATAAAAAAGTTTTTCTTAGAAATTTATTGCTCATGAAGGGTCGGTTTAGAATTGGCTTATTTTGTTGAAATTAAAAATTTTTTGTTAAAAGTACGGTAGATAAAGGTAAATGTTGCAGATGCAGATGTAAATGCTGCAGATGCAATCTAGACAGGGCACCAAATGTTGTTGCAGACTGCATTTATTAGGAGAAAAATAAAGTTGGACCTGGTCGCTTGGAATTGTTTCCTGTAGTAGTTCCATTCCATGCTACAGCTAGGAGAGTTTATAAACTTAAACATGAACGGTTAATATATAGTTTAACAAATGAACTTCAATTGTAGATCATGGTGACTGAAATGCATGCGTGTACTGTGTCCTTCGAAACCATTTTTTCACACTGTTCATTTCAACATTAGCACCTTTAATTTTCTGAAAAGATCATTGTCATCGTCCACCATTTACTTGTCTCTTACTAGGAGCAACGACAAAGAAACAAAGTCACTTTAAGAAATCACGCAAAGGCTTTTTCCCCATTTATTGACTTTTTGGTACTTTGTCCTCCATTTGATTGATGAATTATCAATTATCTTTGCTCTGGGGACTTCTCTCTCGAAAAGAAAGAAAAATAAATAAAAATCCTTGTTCTGTGGTCTGTGTGGCTGGACCGAATGGTAAGTATAGACCTTGGACAATACCATCTGAATTCGAAATATGTTGATGCAATTTACTTTGTAACTTTTTACAACATCTTTAACTGCATTTTTTTTAATGGTTCAACAATGCTTATAAAATTTACAATTTTTTTACATTGTTGCTTTTATCGCACATCAATCAGAATTTGTCATTTAAACCATTGCCAAAAAAAAAAAAAAAAAGAATATTAAAATTTATTGTTTATCTAAACTTTTTGGATTTTGTTTTCTGGTACATTAAACTTCTTAAATGCAAAGGATAGGTATGCTGCATTTCTTAGATGATTATTATGATTTACTTATATTGCTTCAATATTAATTTATTTATTTATGTAAATCTTTTAATGACAATTGTACTTTTATCCTTATTTAAGCAAAGTTCCAAAAATAAGCTTATGACAATTGACAAGTAACAACCAAGTCAGTATACTTTTCTTGCTTCAAGCTAGTAGTGAATCTACTGCAATAGCAAAAATAAACAAAAAACAAAAAAAGAAGAAGGTGGCAATGCCTATTGCTTTTTTGTTTTTTGAATTGTCAGTGTCTCATGACGTGAGTCTTAACTCTAATTCATGCCTGTGCTTTCTCTCTTTTTCAGATGGAGCAGGAGATTCACCATGATCTGGGAAGCAACGATGGCAGCACCAGCAGCAGCACTGGTAGAAGCGTGGGTAGGCACTACGGTGGCGGTGGTGGTGGGCAATGGAGGCCAGCCTTACACAGCATTGCAGAGATTGGGACTTGAACGCACTAGCCCAACCAAACCTTTCACTTTCCACTACTTTTATTTTCTCTGTCACCAATAAAACAAGAAGCAACCATGCATCCTTTCACTACTTTTATTATATTCTCTCTTCCTTTTTCAGAAACATGTCTTTTCTGTTTCTGCTAGACCTTGCTAGGGTTTTGTGTTAGATGTACCTCGTAAAAGTTGGACAAGTACGTATAATACTCTGAAGATTAGATTAACCACTCTGCTTAGAATGTAATTAATTAGCTTTCCATTAAAATTGTGGGTTGGATATTTGTCGCGCGCTTATATATACTTGCTCCTAACTGTTCATTAAAATTGTGGGGTATTACTTTCACCTATATGTGCATGCCAAGAAAGAGTGTTTTCTTTTTTAAGTTAGCTCTAAAGATTTGCACCGGTGCGTACGTACTCTTCGTACTGAAAATGAAGAAGATATGTATCTAGCTAAAGAGTGAGAGTCTAATTGGTGTATCATAATGTGATGATAGTGGTTGTCTCAAATAACAATAATGTTACCAATTAAGCATGGTTTGTGTTGGGGATAGTGGGGGAAGGAAAGAACAAAAAATGAAGGGTTACGGGCAAATAGTCTCAGGATACAGCAAAACTTGATTATCTACTGATATTAATTCTAGAAATACTCAAGAAGTTATATATATATATATATATATATATATATATATATATATATATATATAAAATGCTGTCTTCAAGATTTGTTTTGTCCTGACTTCACAGAAACTAAAGGGCTGCCTACAGGCAAATTGTCTTCAAGATACAACAAAACCTAATATATACATATAGTAATTCTAGAATTAGTCAAGAAATTCTATATAAAATATTTTATGTAGAATATATATATATGTGTGTGTATACACATATTGCGGGAAACAACTGATTTTGTCCTCTATTTTAATTTTATAGATATAGTGAGGATTCAAATGAATAGGCACCATAAAATGACACTAATTAGGTGTAATACCATTTCAAAAAATAATTGAAAACACTTTTGATTGTAAAGCACATGAAATCATGTCAAATGGGTTGGTAAAACTTTTTTTTTTTCTTTTTTTCTTTTTGGCATAAAACACATCATTTCAAGCTCACTCGAAACTCGCTCGAGCAAACTATGCAGAATTTTCATATAGAAAGGTTTGCCTAACATTCGCATGATATCTCATTCAAAACAACTTGTCCGAATTTCAAATAGGAAGTCCCGCCTGATATTCACTAGACACTCTCTCAAACGATCTAATGCAAAATCATTTCCTCATTTCACAATTGGATTCTTGTTTATTCCAACTTCTAATGTTACAACCTACGTATATTTATCAAATTATACGACGGAGAGCACACCAAGACTAAATGGATTGAATTGGAGATGGGTCCTAACACAAACAAGTTGTCTAACGGGTAGACTCAGAACTTTAAGGGTATGGAAATGAGTTGAAGATAATGTCACTGAGATAGTTGGAATTGGAGTTGGATCATGGATGTTGCCGGTTGTGATGTTTCAGGAGAAAAGGGAAAAGAATACATTGCCAAACCGTTTTCATCATTTTTTTTCGGATGGTAAAACAATAGAAAACCAATTTAAAGAGTAAATTCTCAAAAAAGTTTTCATTAATTTTTTGAGCAAACTTAAAAATATATATATATTAACAATAGTCTCCATGAAACACCCTAAATCTTAAAAGCTGAGAACGTGAGTGGTAAAACTTAAAAGTCCAATGAATATTTTACGTTCCCCAACAAATCAAGCACCACGCTGAAACGCATCAATGTCTACATAGTGCTTGCACCACTAGACTCCCTTTTAAAATTAGAAAGTGTAGAATGTTTCTGTCGAACAATTGATTGAATTATTGGTCAATAATGCAATGACTTTATCTCTTACTACTTTTGATACATCCCTTACCTTTAATCATAAGCTCATAAGATTTTTGTGCCATGTTTTTTGTCTTGGGCTTAAGTCTTAACCATGTCAACCAAACCAGAACAATATTTTATGCAATGAACATGATTTCCACTGTTGGGATAGCACGTAGATGAGGTTCCATCTTTTCTTCCATTTGCAAGCAATTCTTGTTGACAAAGAAATAGGGAGTGGAAAGTTAAGCAGATGATCATTAGAAAATTTCAAAAGAAAATTGCCAGGTATATTTCTGATCGTCTTTTTGGGCAAGTGGCCACTAGTAAATTGGCAATCAACAAGTGCGCTCGACATTTTGTCCAATTCAAACCTCAAAAATAATACTTACACAAAAGTAATATATAATGTGTTAACTTTAAAATAAAAGCGTAATAATAAGGAAAATTATTCTTTATATTATTAGTGTAACATTAATAATATTCATTACTATATCAATTTATAAATTTGTTGTAATAAAATTGGTAGCATTTTTGGGAATAAAAATCTTTTGTTCTGTTTTTTATGTTCTATTTTGTACTTCACCAACTACAGTTGTCATGTGCTTTTTTATTTATTTTAAAATTTGACTTGTAGAATATACTTATAGAGAATATATATATACACAATTTTATTAACCAATAATAATTACATAATTTGCACATATTTTAGGAGCATCTCACCAAACAACTATGCATAATCTACTATCATATGTTAAGCATAAAGCTCTCAAATGGTGATGAAAGTATGAAACACGATGGCATCGTTTATGACAAGCGTGTATGTGTTCCCCCTCAAAAAAAAATAAAAAACGTGTATGTGTTAGTTAATGAAGACACTTGTGAGAAGTTTTGTTTAAAACTCACATGTGTAGTCACTTGAGTTACAAGACACTGTATTGGACTAAAGTCTATTGTTAAGACTGTATCAGAAGTCAAAGAAACTAGAGCAGCTGAGTGAATCATTCGAGTCTAGAAGTCCAAGTAGCTGTAGAGCTGAAGTAGAGACCAACGACAAGTAGTTTAAGCATGAAAGCTATATGTAGTATAGTATTAGTTAGTGGACATGTGACTTACACGTGACTGACTTAATTGTACACCTCTATTGGTTAGTTAGGAAGTTTGTTAGATCAGATAAGTTAGTTTTGGCTTGGTTTAGTTGCTTAGTGATGCTATATAAATACCTGTAATTGCCTTTGTTTAACTCAGATCAATGAAATCACTTTCTCAGTAAATTTCATATGGTATCAGAGCCTTCCTGCTCTATTTTCCCAAAATTTCTAGGGTTTGTTCTTGAGAGCTTTGAAGCTTCGTCAATGGCTGAAGCAACTAATACTTCGTCTTCTTCCTCTGTGCAAGATCCTGCACTCGTAGAGGATATCTCAAATCCTCTATTTCTTCATCACGTTGAAAGTCCTGGAGCCATGCTTGTGTCTGAACCGTTGATTGGTGAGAATTACCATGCTTGGGTTCGTTCAATGAGGAAAGCATTGGTTGCAAAGAACAAGTTTGGCTTTGTCAATGGTAGCATTACTCTCTCTTCACCATTGATAAAGACTCCAGCAGCAGTTGATGCTTGGATTCGCTGTGACAACATGGTAGGTTCTTGGTTGATGAAGGCTGTGTCACCCCAAATTCGAGTGAGTATCACCTACAGAGACACTGCTCTGGAAATCTGGAATGATCTCAGGGATACACATTCTCAAGGGAATGGACCTAGGGTTTTTCAACTTTAGAAAGATATAGCTTCAATGTGTCAGGGTGAGTCTACAATTACCAATTATTTTACTCAATTGAAGCTATTTTGGGATCAACTTCAGAATTTTAGGCCTACTCCTACTTGTTCTTGTGGCAAGTGTACCTGTAATTTGCCTCAGAAGCTTGAAGATCTTCGTCTTCAAGAGTCAGTCATGCAATTTATGATGGGGCTCAACGAATCATACTCTCAGATCAAAGGTCAAATCTTGTTGATGGAACCATTGCCAACCATTAACAAAGTCTACTCCTTGTTGATTCAATAAGAGAGGCTGAGGAGTGTAGGGCTTGGCAATTCTGTTCACATAGAGTCTACTACTCTTGCAGTGAAGGGTTCTAATGTCAATTCCAATCCTAATTTTCCTGGTTTCTTTGGTAATTCTGGTACTTCTGGAGGAAAGAATTCAAAAGGCAGAGACAGACCTATATGCACTCACTGTGGGAAGCTTGGACATGTCATGGAGAAATGCTTCAAGCTACATGGTTTTCCTCCAGGCTTCAAACCTAAAGGCAAGAACTTTATGGTAAATCAAGTCAATGTTCAAGAGGCTTGTGCAGACAATGGTCATACATCTATTATTTTTCCTTTCACTCAAGAGCAATATCAGCAGTTTTTGACCATGTTGGGGACTCAAATGCAAGCTGTTCATCTCACCTCTGGTGGCAATGAGACTCAGTTCAATATGGGCAACAAGGAAGCGCACATGGCCAACAATGTGGTTAAGCCTAATCCAGTTGTGCCTTCTTCTTCCAGTGCCACAGACGCTTTCACCATGGCAGGTATGTTTAATTCTACTTGTCCTGATTTGAGGCATTCAGTCTTTTTTGCCCAAATTACACATAGAACAGATTTTGGTGGTAATACTTGGGTTATTGATACTGGAGCAACAGACCATATAGTGTATTCTATTCATCTGTTGACTGATTTTACTACTGTTAATTGTGTGGTTGCACTTCCTAATGGTGAGACTGCCTTGGTAACTCATATTGGTTCTATATGTCTTTCTGAAAATCTAGTCTTAACCACTGTGCTTTGTGTTCCATCTTTCTCTTTCAACCTTTTATCTGTAAGCCAACTCACCAAGAAAATGCATTGTTGTCTCATTTTCTTGTCTACTTTTTGTTTCATTCAGGACCTCAATTGCTGGAGGACGATTGGTGTGGGTGAAGTTCATGATGGGTTGTATCTCCTTCAACATAGCCCTTCTGATACTTGTGCCATTCCAACTCAGTCCCAGGCTACTCCATCCTTTCAATCTGTTTTTAATTCTGTTTTTCATTCCATTTTTAGTACAAATAAATCTCATGTAGTCAATAATGTCAAAATTCCAGCTTCTGTCTGGCACTCCAGACTTGGGCATCCCTCTGATGCTAAGATTTCTGTTTTGAAAAATGTACTTCCTGATCTCAATTCTATCTCTAATGAAATTTGTGAGATTTGCCCTCTAGTTAAGCATAAAAGGCTTCCTTTTCCCTTTTATAAGCATGATTCTGAATTTCCTTTTGATATGATACATTGTGACATATGGGGTCCCTATGTGGTACCTACTGTTGCAGGTCACAAGTATTTTCTTACCATTGTTGATGATTGTACTAGATCAACTTAGGTTTATCTTATGAAATCTAAGTCTGAAACTAGGTCCTTATTACAATCCTTTTATACCATGATTAAGAATCAATTTGGTAAGTCTATTAAAGTCTTTAGGACAGACAATGGATTTGAATTTCAAATGATTGAATTCTTTAAGCTTCATGGCATCATTCATCAACATAGTTGTGTTGCCACTCCACAACAAAATTCTGTTGTGGAGAGAAAACATCAACATATACTTTGTGTTGCTAAAGCTTTAAGGCTGCAATCAAATGTTCCTATTGCTTATTGGGGTGATTGTAGCCTCACTGCTGTACATCTTATAAACAGACTCCCTTATCCTCTTTTTAAAAACAAATCTCCTTTTGAGTTTCTTTACAATAAACTTCCAGATTATTCACATCTCAAAGTGTTTGGTTGTTTATGTTTTGCTTTTACTCTCTCTCACAATAGAGGCAAGTTTGATCCTAGGGCTCTTAAATGTGTTTTCTTGGGGTATCCTTTTGGGGTTAAGGGTTATAAGCTCTTGAATTTGCAAACCAAATCTTGCTTCATTTCTAGAGATGTTCCTTTTCATGAATCTGTATTTCCCTTTAAGTCTCTTCCTGCTTCTATTCCTTTATCTCAACCTGACCCCTTTTATCATGATTGTTTTCCTGATGCTCCACCTCTACCTATCACTGATTTTATTCACCATTCTGCTCCTATACCAGACCCTTCAGTTCATATTGATTCCACTATTCTTGAAGAACATTTTATTGATCTTCCTGAGGATTTGTCTGTTTTTGTTCCTAATGACATTACTACTCCTATTGCTGATATTGCTTCTTCTTCTTTGTCCATTGAACCTGTCCATGCTCCTCATCCCCTTCCAGCTAGTCCTATTCCAACCACTCCTGTTCTTAGGAAGTCTACTAGAGTCTCTAGACCACCTGCTTATCTTCAAGCCTATAAGTGCAATGCTGCTCCCACCAAGTACCCTATTGCCAATTATATTTCTAGTCACAAACTCTCTCCTTCTTACTCTCATTTCTGCAGTAGTATCTCCACAATTCAGGAACCACAGTTTTACCATCAGGCAGTTGGTGATCCTAATTGGGATGCTGCCATGGCAGCTGAAATTCAGGCTTTAGAACTCAATAACACTTGGTCTCTTGTTCCTTTGCCCCCAAATAAAAGGGCTGTTGGTTGTAAGTGGGTCTTCAAAATCAAATACAAGTTATGGCAGTGTAGAAAGGTACAAAGCAAGGTTGGTTGCCAAAGGTTATACTCAACAGGAGGGTTTGGATTATACTGAGACCTTCTCTCCTGTTGCCAAGATGGTGACTGTTAAGCTTTTCTTGTCTTTGGCTGCTGTGCAAGGCTGGACTCTTCACCAATTGAATGTAAACAATGCATTTCTTCATGGAGATTTGCATGAAGAAGTGTATATGTGTCTTCCTCCAAGCTTGCCCAACAAGGGGGAGCTTGTGTGCAAGTTGAATAAGTCCTTGTATGGCCTTAAACAAGCCTCAAGGCAATGATATTCCAAGTTTTCAACAACTCTACTGCAACATGGTTTTCTGCAGTCTAAGGCAGACTCCTCTTTGTTCACCAAGCACTCAGGAGCTTCTTTCATGGCACTTTTGGTATATGTTGCTGATATACTCATTACTAGCAATGATTCTCAATCTATAGCAGACCTGAAAGTTGTCTTAGATAAGCAGTTCAAGTTGAAGGACTTGGGTAGTTTGAAATACTTCTTGGGTTTGGAAGTGGCTAGGTCTGAGAAAGGCATTTCATTATGCCAGAGAAAGAATGCCCTTGAAGTAATCAATGATGTGGGAATGCTTGGATGTAAGCCTGTTAAAACTCCCATGGAGGTAAATCTCAACCTAAGCAAAGATGAAGGCAAGTTATTGGCTGATGCTAGTATGTACAGAAGATTGATAGGGAGGCTGCTGTTTCTTACTATTTCTAGGCCTGATATCACCTACTCAGTACATAGGTTGAGCCAGTTTATGTCTAAGCCTAGAGAGCCTCACCTCAGGGCAGCTTATAGAGTAATTCAATATCTTAAAGGTACTTCAGGACAAGGCTTGTTCTTTTCAACTCAATCCTTCTTACACATCAAAGCATTTGCAGATGCAGATTGGGCTGCATGCATTGATTCTAAGAGGTCTATCACAGGTTATTGTGTATTTCTTGGTGATTCTATCATCTCTTGGAAGTCTAAGAAGCAAAATACAGTTTCAAGGTCCACAGCAGAAGCAGAGTACAGAGCAATGGCTGTTGCAATGTATGAAGTGACATGGATTTTGTATTTACTTAAGAATCTGAATGTTAAACACAATCAGGCTGCCTTGTTGTTTAGTTATTTTTCAAGCAGCAATTCACATAGGAACTAACCCAGTATTCCATGAGCGTACAAAACATATTGAGATAGATTGTCACATTGTGAGGGATAAGGTGCAAGCAGGAGTTATAAAAGCTAATGGATATTAGAACTCAATATCAGATAGCTGATTTGTTGACAAAAGCTTTGAGTTGGAATCAGTTTTATGGCCTTCTTACCAGGATGGGCATTTCCAATATTCATTCTCATGATGTCCATCCTGAGGGGGAGTATCAGAAGTCAAAGAAACTAGAGCAGCTGAGTGAATCATACGAGTCCAGAAGTCCAAGTAGCTGCAGAGCTGAAGCAGAGACCAACGACAAGTAGTTTAAGTATGAAAGCTATATGTAGTATAGTATTAGTTAGTGGACATGTGACTTACACGTGACTAACTTAATTGTACACCTCTATTGGTTAGTTAGGAAGTTTGTTAGATCAGATACGTTAATTTTGGCTTGGTTTAGTTGCTTAGTGATGCTATATAAATACCTGTAATTGCCTCTGTTTAACTCAGATCAATGAAATCACTTTCTCAGTAAATTTCATAGACTATGTACACAAGTGGCAATGAAAAATAAAAGAAAAAAGATAACAAATTAAAATACTATCAAATCGCATCAACTTAAAGTAATATTCAACACAAAAAATTTATTAACCTAAAATAGAGATGCAATCAATAAATAAAAATCTACCAAAATCCAAAAGAAATTAATATAACAAAATATTCACTTTTTGTATGAACAAAATATTCACATTTTGTATGGACAAAATATGGATTGAATGGAAGACAGAATAACAAAATTTATAAAAATTAAAATGGGAGAAGAATAGTAAAAAAAAAAAAGAAAAGATGAAGAGATAGAGGAATTGTAATGCTAAGATATAGAGTAGTAGGGAGATAAGAAGGTAAAAGTGAGGAGGAAATATTAGAGAAATTGTAATTGTAAGGTGAAAAATTAATAAAGAGAAGAATAGTTAAAAATGAGAGAGAAAATGCTGGAAATAGATGGATGACGTGGCTACTAATGTGACTCCACTCAATTGGAGCACAGCAACAATAAATACTAGTTGCTAACCCATGCAATGCACAGAATAGTTAAATAAAAATTAAAAGTACTCATTTTACTTAAAGGTTTATGACTTAACTTTTAAAAATGTATAACTTGAAAATGAATGAAAATAAGTTATTTTTTGTTCAATATAATGATTGAGAAAAATTCTTTTTCTTTCATATCATTGGTTTTCACATGACACATTCCGACGTGTGCTATTTTATGGTGATGACTTCACATAATACTCAACTGCAATTAAATCTACTATCTACTACCAATCTAATCTATGTTATCTTAATAGTAAATCAACAAATTGTATTCTCATATTCTTAGAGCTTGCCACATTATTATTATTATCTATATATAATATAAAACCGAATATTTTGACTTTTTAAGAGATTTACGTTAGAATTAGGATTAAAAAAATAATTATATATTTTTTTAATTAGACCTCACGTTCGAATTTTTTTTTTTTAAAGCACTCACTTTAGGTTTTTTTTTTTTTTAAAAAAAGACTCACGTAAAAAAAAAAAACTTTAGGATTAAAGAAAAAAGAGAGAGAGACTCCTATTAAGACTCTCTTACTATTTAGTTTAAAAAATTAAAAAAATTTTATAAATTAAAATGATGAGGAAAAAAAAGAGAGAGACTCTTGTTAGGACTCTCTCCCTATTTAATTTTAAAAATTAAATTTTTTTTTATAAATTATAATGATGATGTGGAAAATTGTAGGAGTTTCAGAAGTTTCGGTTTTATATATATATATATATATATATATATATATATAGATTACGCTGTAGCTTTTAGATAGACAAGAGCAGCCATGTTTTTTGCTTTCGAAAAACTTTTTTCATATATTATTTTTGAAAGTTTTTTGTAAGGACACAAATCTAAGGATTGGGCCTGCGAACAGAACAAATTGAGGCCCGAGTTATGTACAGTATCCTTGCAATAAATTTGTAAAGAGAGTAGGCTGGAGAATACTTAATTGAAGACGTATGGGTTGATGGCCCAAGTATAATTATAATCAGATTTACGCTAATGAAATATAAGGTAGGTACAAGGTTCTCCTCGGCATAGTCCGAGAGGTATGTTTTAACTGATACAATGACCACTTCTTCTTCTCCCCTTTCTCACCTTCTTCCTCTTTTCTATTTATATGCCCTTCCTCCCTTATGGGCCAGTTAGGTGGGCTTTCTTGGATACTTGTCCCATCAGCCTCCATCTGGAGTCTTCATTTGGCAACTGTAAAGGATGAAGGCCACTGTTCAGGTGTCTTTTCTCATTAATGCGGCCATGATATTAGTTGCAGGATCATAAATGCGGTGGCAGCAGCCTTTTACCTGATATCTGATCTTTGCCACCTGTTCTTTTTGTCCATTTAAATCAGGGGATTCTCTGGGAGAGTTAGGATTGATGTGGGAGCATTCATTTGGGACACCTTTTTGACAATCCGAGCAGGCAAGTCTCCTCGGACCGGTCTTTCTTCCACGTAACTTACACTTTAGAAACGAATTAGGCTGGGCACTCTTCTCAAGATTTGTTGTCCTAGGACGTACAGGTCTCCTCAGACAGGCCGTGGCCCATTACCTGATATTGGGCCTTTCACCCCTACATTTTTATTTTCTATGGAAATTTAAGAATCTAAGTTAGGGTTAGGGGTGAATCCCTAATATTATAAGTTGCCTAGTTATCAATCAAAAATGTTTTTAATGTTTATATTATTGAAATCAATTGTTCTCTTTTTATAATTGGTTTGTAAGATTGATGTTTAATTTTTTAATTAAAAAAAGATTGATGTTTAATTTCTAATTCTTTCATAAGTCTATTTTTGAATCTTCTTATTGTTAAAATAGGGTTTTATAGTCTTTCTAGCAAACCACATTAATTTTGTTAGATATTACTTTTGTCATTGTATTGCCTTTAGGGTATGCAATGTTCTTGGGTTTTTTGAACAAAGTTATTCTTGTTAAACTAAATTTTTGGAACAATTGATTGATGGAATCAACTAAGAGTTTTGCCAATTAAGCTTATTTCTAAATCTTCTAAATGGGTAGTTTATGTGTTTACTTACCTGATTGTGTACTAAAATTGATAGTAGATGCTTAATGTTATTGGTGGACAAATCTTGACACAAGATGATTTTATTTACTGAATTTTATCAAACTTTTTTTGTGCTAGTTTCAATTATATTTGTCCATATATAATTGGTGCTTTTGACGTGTTCTTATTTTCCTTTTCTTGGTGAAATGACAACCTTAGTTACACTACAATTTCCATTACAAAATTAGATGACATCACTATGAAATGCAATAAATTAATTGTAAGGACCAGATTTAGCTTCCTTGCCCAAAAGATAAATGGATTTGGGCCCAAAAAGCCTAATACAATGAGTTTGTAGAGAGTGAAATGGAAAACTAGGCTTTAATGAATCAGACAACGATCAAAGTGAATCCAAATGACAAGAAAATGAAGATAGACTGGTTCAATATAAAGAAAATCATCCTCAGCATAGTCCGAGGAGATTAGTTCTTATATATTTCTCTTGAGTGTGATTACAAGTTCAACTCTTGATTGCTACATTATTTTTCTCTTAGTTTTCGATCCCCCCTTCTCACAGGATATCTCTTCTATTTTATACTATCTTCCCTTTTAATCTCCACCTCTCACGTGTAGATCAGATTGTTGGTGTTAAGCCCTGTCCCATCAGCGCCTTCCTAAAGTCTTTGAGTAGTAGCTGTAAGGCTGAAAGTTACTCTTCATGCATCACTTCCTCATTAATGCTACCAAAGAATTAGCTCCAGAGCATTCAATGCGGTGGTAGTAGCTTTTTCCTTAGATATTTCTTAGCTTTCCCGTTGTTTTATGTTTCTGTGAAGCATATCCTTATCAATAGAGTATTCTGGGAGGTCAATCTGAATAACAACATGAACCCTTTGACCATTGCTTCGCTTAGCCGAGGATGTAATCCTCCTCGGACTACTTTTCCAAGCTTTCCTAGTCGCAACTTGCCCAAGAAGTTCTGGCTCTTACACCATCATTACTATTTATCTGTTCTCGGACTAAAGAGTGTTCTCAAACAAGGTCTAAGGCCCAATTTCCATTCCTGGGCCCCTTCTCCCTACAATAGCCCTTCAAAACTCCGGTTTCCCCTCCCATCTGAGGAGAAAAATGGGGTTTTGAATATGTATAATCAATTTCACACATTTCCTTAATTTCTACAAGTGGGAGTGTTGTTTTGCATGCCTCATAACTATTCCTGACACTTCGGAGTCACAAACATCTCATTAAATGCTCTAGGCGGCGCTTTGTTATCTCTATCCTACGGTGAGATGTAGATCCTATGGTTGGCGTTTCTTTCCAAATTTCACGTGGGATAACTCCCACTTATTTCCTCCCCCTATATAAGGCACCTGAGGGAATCATTTTTCCTCATTTTACAAATCTGTGAGCTCTCAAGAAATTCCTAACTCCCCAATCTTCAAGGCTTCCCAAGTTTCTAAAGTCTCCAATTCTTTTTCTTTAAAAAATTTAAACTTTAAAAAAGTACCAGAAGCAATACACGTGTTCATTCTCGTAAGTTTCTTCTTTTCTAGATTACTTTCTCCTCGGCCGGGCTCCTCGGCCTTCCATTCTTCATTTCATTTCCTTGAAAATTTCATCCGTTTCCCTTTTGCTTAACTAGATGGGTAGATTTAAGAACCTTGTAGACTCCCTCGCCGTAATGGAGGGCTTTAGAGCTAAGTACCACATCCCTCAGGGAGTATCCTTAAATTATTGTCCACCGAACCAAATACTTACCGATAGGGAAGAGGGAGAGGTGGTCATTCCCATAATCGCCTTCATAGAAGGGGGAATGACACTCCCTATGGGTAGGGTAACCCTAGACTATCTACGCAACCATAGGCTGTGTCCCCACTAGTGTGCGCCCAACCTATTTAAGGTCTTGGGCAGCGTCGATGTTCTCAACGGACTGATGGGTTTGAGACTCACATGGCACGATGTTGTCTATATGTACGAGTGTCATTCCTTTGTTGATGTGGGGTATTACCTTAAGTCTAGATCCTCGGCAGTCAAGCTCGTCTCAGACCTCCTTAAATCCAACAAGGGTATGAAGGATGACTATCTGATAGTCTCAGGGGACTGGCACGACGATCTTCACTACCCAACTCGGGAGGGAGAGCCAGGTGAGGTACCCTAGGGTTAGGTCCCTTGTCACAGAATTTAGTTCCTTAGTTTTTCCTTCCTTTAATATTTCATCTCTTTTTGATGATGGGATTTACCGATCTGACTGTGATTTTGCTTCTCGGCCATTATTACAGATAAAAGGCACGTTGCTCCCAGACTCAGCCTTGTTAACGTCGAGGGTCTCAACAAGGTGCTGAGATCCGAGATATTCGTGAGTAAAGACAGGCAATTGTGAGCCATCCATCTTATCTTGGACTTTGTGCCTTTGTCGAAAAAGTTTCAAGAAGTGGGCAACACGATAAGAGTAGGGGATCGTTGGCTATCTCGGATTGACGTCTCTGTGCCTGGATTTCTAGCCTGCGAAGATCTCCCACCAGTCGAACTTCCCATCCATCGTGCTCTTCCCGAAGTAGTAGCCCTAAAGGAAGAGACTGCTTCCTCACGTTTATCACTCAAGGAGGAAATAGACCAATTCCAACTCGAGGAAGAGAAGAAAGAACAAGGAATTCCTGTTATCCCCATACCGGACGCCGAGGACGAGTTTGATGGATTTTCAGGTGTTCGCACCCAAGGCGTCGTGGTAGAGCGTGCAGTTGACCAGCTTTGAAGAGGAAGAAAAAGAAGAAATGACCCTACACCCAATGAGAGGCTTGAGGGACCATATAGCTGGGAGGAACAAAGGATCATCATCAAAGGAGGTCCTCAAGTCTAAGGTTGCTGACAATCTCCCCCCTCCTCCTCCTCCTCCCACAACCACACTTGGCCTACTCCCCATCCCCGACCTGAAGAAGAAGAGAAAGGAGTAGGATTTGGAGGAGGGTGAATTGGTCCCTCAGAAGGGGGCCAAGCAACAAAAGATTGCCTAAGACAAAAGGTCCTCCTCGGTGGATAGTAAGGAGGACCTAACTAGGGCAGAGTTGCGCTAACAACAGAACACGTGGGCTCTTCGGCTGGAGCTAGATGGTGTTGCCATCTCATGGAATTCCTCCATTAGGGAATTCCAGAGAGGGCATTCTGCCTACGTTGCTAAACCCCTAGAGCAGCCCCTTCTTCTACCCAAAGATATGGAGGCTCTAAGGCGCATGACGCAACCAGACCTCTTCATGTCCCTAAAAAGGGACCTTGCCATGGTAAATTTGCTATCATATCTTTTAATTAAATGATAAGGTGCTTGTTCCATTCTCCCTTCTTTTTCTTCTTACATTTTTTTATGGTTTTCCTCTGTTGTTTTTGTGTAGGTTACCTAGTAGGTTTTTGTGGCCGAAGAGTGGGTCTGGGACGCTTGTAATGAGGCCAAGGCTGAGGCCCACTCTTGTGCTGAGATCAAGAAGTCCTTGGGGGCCCTGAAGTAAGAGAAACAGGAGTTGGCCACCAAGTTGACTGTTGAGGAGAGGACGAGGAGGAGCGTCGAGGCCGGACTAAAAAATGCCCAAGACCAAGCTGAAGATTAGCGCAAAAAGCTCTATCACATTGAAATAGAGCTGGCCACACAAAGACAGATGGTCGTGGAGCTTAAAGCTAAGCTGGAGAAGGCCAAAGCCAACGCTTGAATAGCCGAAGAAGCTGCGGAGGCCTCGAGGCAAGCATCTTACAACCTCGGGGTAGAAGAAACCGAGATCCGGCTAGCTAAAGAGCTGGCCGAGGTATGCAAGGATTACTGCAAGGAAACGTCGGTGAAAGCCCTTGACCTTGCAGCGGTCCTTGCTACCTGGGAGTGGAGGCAGGCTGGGGGTGTGTACTATCCTCTTGACATTCGCAAAGCCCCAGCTACCCTCCCATCTCCCTCTACTCCTGCCCCAGAATCCTCTGAACAGCCTCCAACTGCTTAGGACCCTCTTCCCCCCCCCCCCCCCCCTCCTCTGAGGCTTTTAGAGGATCCAGCCAAGTTGGTGATCAAGGCCGAAGAGATGAGGTGGCCAAGGATAAGGGCAAAGGCAAGGAGATCAAGCTCCCCTCAGAGGCCAAGGATGCTGCAGTGAAGACTAAGAAGGCCAAGGCAAAATCCAAAGAGAGGTAAAAAACGCTCCTAACTCTCAGCCGAGCAAGAAAGACAACCCTCCTCCTCCAAAGGCCAAGGCTTAGTATTAGAGTTTTATTTTTTCTTTCCTTTTTTATTTTATTTTTTTGTAGCTTTCCTTGTATATTTTATTTTTTGTAGTGGCATTTTGCCATTGTGTGTAATGTACTTTTCCTTTCAGTTAATCAAAAAACTTTACTTTTCACTCTATGTGTCTCTATTTTTCTTTGTTGTAATATTTATTCTCTCTGATGACACTTAAAACTGATGACGTTGATGACAGTAGTAAATTAATGCCACCCTGACTTTACCAAGGCTAACAATGGTGCATTGCTGCTAACTCAGACAAATTAAACACATATAAATAACAAGGAAATGACCATGTACTTGGGCAAATAACCAAGAACATTAATTTACCCAAAGTAACTGATCTAAGGAACCAGACATAACTAAGGTTCTATTTAATGCTTAGAATAGATGTCAGGAAGTATTAGTTTACCTAAAGTAGATGATCCGAGGAACCAGACATAACTAAGGTTCTGTTTAATACTTAGGAAAATTATAGGAAGTATTAATTTACCAAAGTAGATTGTTTGAGGAACTAGACATAACTGAGGTTCTGTTTAACACTTAAATAGATGTTAGGAAGTATTAATTTACCCAAAGTAGATGGTCCGAGGAACCAAACATAACTGAGGTTTTGTTTAATACTTAGATTAGATGTCAAGAAGTATTAATTTACCTAAAGTAGATAGTCTGAGGAACCAGACATAACTGAGGTTCTGTTTAATACTTAGGAAAATGATAAAAAGTATTAACTTACTCAAAGTAAATGGTTCGAGGAACCAGACATAACTGAAGTTCTGTTTAACACTAAGATAGATGTCAGGAAGTATTAATGTACCCAAAGTAGATGGCCCGAGGAACTAGACATAACTGAGGTTTTGTTTAATACTTAAATTAGATGTCAAGAAATATTAATTTACCCAAAGTAGATTGTTCGAGTAACCAGACATAACTGAGGTTCTGTTTAATACTTAGATTAGATGTTCAGGAAGTATTAATTTATCCAAAGTAGATGGTCTGAGGAACCAGACATATATGAGGTTCTGTTTAATAATTAAGAAAATAATCAAAAGATATTAATTTACTCAAGGTATGTGGTTCGAGAGACCAGGCATGACCAATATTCTATTTGATACTTAAATAAATAATAAGAAATACAGTGCATAATATAATAAACAAGAACATGACAATGAAAGCTTTCATTAATAATAATACTTTCTCAGGTTATTTACATTCCAAGGACATGTTACACCATTTCTATCCAGATCTTCAAGATAATATGCACCTACTCCAACCACCGAGGTAATGCGATAAGGCCCTTCCGAATTGGGCCTTAACTTTCCTCATGCTGGGTTTTTTGCATTACTCCCCAAGTGCTAATGGCCTTAGCTTCATGTTGGCATCGTAGTCTTGCTTGAGCTTGTGTTGATAATAAGCCAGCTGGACCATGGCATTTTCTCTCCGCTCGTCAATTAAGTCTAAGTTTTTCCCTAATAATCCATCATTGTTGCTTAGGATGAAAGAACTCATTCTTAGTGTTGAGATTCTAGTCTTCAGGGAGATGACAGCTTCAGCTCTATAAGTCATTGAAAAGGGGGTCTTCCTGGTGGACTTACGAGGTGTAGTCCGATATGTCCAAAGAATGTGTGGCAACTCTTTCACCCATCTTCCTTTTGCGTCATCCAACTTATTCTTGAGCCCACTCACTATGACTTTATTGACAGCCTCGGCCTGTCCATTCCCTTGTAGATATGCCTGGGTGGAATATTTGTTTGTTGTGCCTAGATCACAGCAATACCTCCTGAAGGCCTTGCTATCAAATTGAAGACCATTGTCCAAGGTGAGTGTACGAGGTATTCCAAACCGAGTGAAAATATTTTTCCAGATAAATCTCTTGGCATCCACGTCCCTGATGTTTGCCAATGGTTCCACTTCAACCCACTTGGTGAAGTAATCCGTACCAACTAGCAAATATCTCTTATTCCTAGCTGCCTTAGGGAAAGAATCTACAATGTTCAAACCCCATTGAGCAAATGGTCAAGGGCTGGACATAGGATTTAGGACTCCCCCTGGTTGATGAATGTTTGGTGCAAATCTCTAGTATTGATCACACTTCTTCACATAATCCTGTACTTCCTTCTGCATGTTTGGTCACTAGTACCCCTGAGTGAGGGCTTTGTGAGACAAAGACCTACCTCCTGTATGGCTTCCATAGATCCCTTCATGCAACTCCTCGAGGAGCAGTTCTGATGCCTCAAGGTGCATGCATAGCAAGTATGGCCTTAAAAAAAGAGCGCTTGTACAATTTTTGGTCATTAGACAACCAAAACTGAGGAGTCTTTCTTCGTATCTTGTTAGCCTCCGATTTCTCTTCAAGCAAGATATCTTCCTTAAGGAATAGCATTATAGGATCCATCCAGCTGAGCCCTACCTTAATTTGATGGATACAGGCCATCTCTCTTTTCACTTTAGTGGGCCTGTACAAGTCTTCAACAAGGACGACCCGAGGTAAGCCCTGTGTCAAAGAGGTTGCAAGAGTGGTCAGAGAATCAACACGTGTATTTCCACTCCGGGGGATATGCAGCAAACTGAAAGATTCAAATCCTGATTGTAGTTTTTTAACATGATTCAAATATTTTTGCATTCTCACATCCCTGACTTCTAACTTTCCTCTTATTTGGCTTACAACCAATCTTGAGTCCGAGAATATTTCCACCACCTTTCCACCCATTTTTCGAACTATGGCCATCCCCACCAATAGAGCCTCATACTCAGCCTTGTTGTTTGTGGCCGAGAAGCCCAGTTTTAAGGATTTCTCAATAGTGATCTTTTTAGAAGATATTAGAACTTTCCCCACTCCAGACCCTCTATGATTCGCTGCACAATCAATGTATATTTCTTAGAGTAAAGGTTCTTACAGGGAGATCATGCCAACTGATTTTTCATCAATGTCTTGCTTCTCAACTTTTTCTTCAAATGGGGTTTCAGCAAACTCGGCCACCAAATCGGCTATGACTTAACCTTTTACAAAGATGCGAGGCATGTACTTAATATCAAAGCTCCTAAAATCGTGCCCCACTTAGCTATCCTCCTCGTGTAATTAGCACTTTGTAGTAGAGATCTAAGTAGAAGTTGGGTTAGAACAACAACGATATGTGATTGGAAGTAGTGGGAGAGGTTACGTGTAGCATGCACCACTGCCAAAATGGCCTTCTCCAATGGTAGGTAACGGACCTCAGCTTCATGCAACGACTTGCTCACATAATAAACTGGCCTTTGTACAACAATATCAACCCATACCAACACCAAGCTCATCGCGTGGGAGGCCACTGCAATGTAAGCAAACAAAAACTCATCCACCTCGGGTCTCGACATAATGGGTGGCCGAGAAAGATATTCTTTCAACTGCTGGAACGCCAAGAAACACTCCTCGGTCCATTCAAATCCCTTCCACTTGTTCAACAACTGAAAGAAAGGCCTACACCTGTCTGCTGATCGAGTGATGAATCGATTTAGAGCAGCAGTCATCCCTGTTAGCCTCTGGACCTCTTTGGGATTCCAAGATGGCTGTAAATTGTTGATTGCCTTAATCTAGTCAGGGTTAACTTCAATTCCGTGGTGTGTAACCATGTACCCCAAGAACTTTTCTGATCCGACACCAAAAGAACACTTAGAAGCATTAAGTTGCAGCTTGTGTCTCCTCAAAATCCTAAAGGTATTCTCAAGGTCGTTAATGTGCTTAGATTCGAACTTGCTCTTGACTACCATGTCATCTATATAAATCTCAATGCTTCTCCTTAGCTGAGGCTCAAAAATCTTGGTCATCATCCTCTAATAAGTGGACCCCGTATTTTTCAGACCAAAAGGCATCACCTTGTAGTGGTAGTTCCCAGTAGGAGTGACAAAAGCTGTTTTCACCTGATCATCCAAGGCTAAAGGTATTTGATGGTACCCCTAAAAGGTATCCAAAAAGCTCATCTGAGGATGGCCTACAGTTACGTTCACTAGCTAATCAATCCGAGGCATGGGGAATAGGTCCTTTGGACAGGCTTTATTCAAGCCTGTGAAGTCTACACATACTCGCCACTTCCCATTCTTCTTCTTTACTACCATTGTATTAGCCAACTATTTAGGGTAGAACACTTCTTTAATAGCCCCAGCTTACTTAAGCTTGTTCACCTCTTCCTTGATTGCATCGAAATGCTCTTTAGATGAGCCCCGAGGTGGTTGCTTTCTAGGGAGGACAGCTGGGTTAGTATTCAAATGATGGCAAATGAATTATGAATCTACCCCAGGTGCTTCATAGGTATTCTAGGCGAACACATCAATATTCTTCCTAAGAAACGTTAATAGCGCCTTCTTCTCTCGAGGAGGTAACTGAGCTCTGACTTGAAAAAACTTCTTTGGGTCGCCATCTGTAACAATTTCCTCCAACCTCTCACACTTCGCCTTTCTCAATATCGCATCTGTAGATAGGACTGAAACTTTTGATTGTTATGAGCCCCCCCTCAGCAAAGGCCTAAGACTCAGCTGTAGGCTGATGCATAATGGCAACCACGAGGCATTGCCTAGCCATGGATTGAATCCCCACAAGCTCTTTAACCCGGCCCCTTGATGGATACTTCACCTGCAAATGCAGAGTTGAAGAAACAACCCTTAAGGTATGAAGCCATGTTTTAGCCACAACGGTCATGTAGGGAGAGTATGCATGCACCACAATGAAGTCCACCCCAACCACCTCTGACTTTGCCTGCATGGGCAACCTAATCTAGCCCCTTGGGATGACAACCTTATTATCAAAACTCACCAGAGGTGAATCATAGGCTGTCAGATCCTCAGGCTTTAAGTTCAACCCTTTGTACAAGTCAGGGTACATAATCTCTGCACCATTACCCTGATCTACCATCACCCTCTTCACATCATACCCCTTTATTATGAGTGTGACCACCAAAGCATCATCGTGCGGTCCTCGTCCGAAAAACTCAGCACCAGTCGGATCTCCACTCTAGCCTTCTTCGGCTCAGAATCAGACTCCTTAGTTGGTAACCGAGCTACAGATATCATTTTGGAAGAATGGGGACCTGTTCTCCTAGGTGCAACAAAGATGACATTGATTGTGCCTAACGGGAGCCTTAAAGAAACGTTCCCCTAAGCACCTGACCTTGATTGGTCTCCTTGCCCATTAGGTTGATACAGAAACTGCTGTAACCTTCCCTCTTTGACCAGTTGCTCCAGATGGTTCCACAGAGTTCTACAGTCCTCGGTGGTATGCCCCTGCTCCTAGTGGTATTGGCAATGAAGGCTCTAGTTGCGCCTCAAGGGGTCGCCTCCCAATTTGTTGGGTCATTTGAAGTATGCTTTATTCTTGATCTTCTCCAAGACCTGATGCACTGGTTCTCGAAACACAGTGTTAAGCACTTGAGGAGCCGTAGGCCCAGATTGTCCAGCAAAATTCCTTCGGAGTCTGTTATTGTTGTAGCGGTCCGACCTGAAACCCCTCCTTTCTTAAGGGATAATCTTACCCTTACCCTTCCCCTTCCCTTGTTGTTGGTCTTCCTCGACTCTCTTGTATTCGTTGATATGATCCATAAGTCGCCGCACACTCCTTACCGGCTTCTTGGTCAATGATTTTCTCAAATCATGCTCTACAGACAAGCCGACCTTAAAGGTCTTAATGGCCACATCATCAAAATCCCCATCGATTTCATTAAACATCTCCCAATATCTGTCCGAGTATGTTTTCAGGGTCTCTCCTTCTCGCATGGACATAGACAATAGAGAATCCAATGGCCGAGGAACCCTAATGAATGTAATGAAACGAGATCCAAACACTCAGGTGAGCTCCTTAAAAGAATTGGTAGAACCTGCACCTAGGCCATCAAACCACCTCACCACAGGCCCTAGGTTGGATGGGAATACATTACACATCAGGGTCTCGTTTTTGGAGTGCACTGCTATCCTCTGGTTGAAGTGGCTTACATGCTCCACAGGGTTTGTACGGCCATTGTACATGGCAAATGTTAGCTGAGTGAAACGCCGAGAAAGTCTTCCTCCCTCAATCCTACGTGTGAAAGGTGACCTAGAAATTTGATTAAGTGCTCTGCTCATTGCATCATTTCCCAAGCCTTTGGAGGATGAGCTTTTGTTTTTGCGTTCATGGTGGTAGTCTTCATCATATGAGAAAGACTCACTAGAGGGAGTCCTTGACCTGGGCCTATAACTATCATCACCATCAGAGAGAGATTTTGAGCTTGGAGGAGTCCCTTTCCCCTGTCTACGATGTAACTCTCTACGTAAATGATCTATCTCATGTTGCATGTTCCTAGCATTTTCTTCATGAGAGATATGGGTCCCATTTCGAGATTGGCTCTTGTTAGTGTGAGTGGTGTGTACACTTTCCTCGCGGTCCGTTTCTCGTTCAAGATGGAGAAAGTGATCGTGACGTTGGGAACCCCAAGACTTTGCCTAGTTTGGACCTGATCCTACCATAGTTGAACGTTAGACTCACTACAACACCAGAATTCCCCACAGATGACACCAATTTTAAGGACCAGATTTGGCTCCCTTGCCCAAAGGATAAATGGACTTGGGCCCAAAAAGTCCAATACAATGAATTTGTAGAGAGTAGATTGGAAAAATAGGCTTTATTGAATCAGACAACGATCAAAGTGAATCCAAATGCCAAGAAAATGAAGATAGACTAGTTCAATCTAAATAAAATCGTCCTCGACATAGTCCGAGGAGATTAGTTCTTATATATTTCTCTTGAGTGTGATTATAAGTTCAGCTCTTGATTCCTACAGTGTTTCTCTTTTAGTTCTCGATCCCTCTTTCTCACAGGGTATCTTTTTTATTTTATACTATCTTCCCACTTCATCTTCACATTCCACATGTAGATCAGATTGTTGGTGTTGAGTCTTGTCCCATCGGCACTTTCCTAAAGTCTTTGAGTAGTAGCTATAAGGCTGAAAGTTACTGTTCACGTATCACTTCCTCATTAATGCGGCCAGAGAGTTAGCTACAGAGCATTCAATGCAGTGGTAGCGGCTTTCTCCTTAGATATTTTGATAGGAATCACCTTATTCCTAACCAAATAAGAAGAACAGGGGATTTGGAAACAGAATAGAACAGAGAAAGATTAGGGGAAAAAGAGATAGGAATTAGAAAAAGAGAAAAACACAGGAGTTTGTATTCATTTTCTTCTATTGTTCCATATTCAGAATCTACATTCCTTTATACCCAAGCCTAACAGAATTGGGAGACTTCCTATAACTGCTTCTAACTAACTAACTAACCACCTCTGATCCAAGCCAGCATCTCTAAGCCACATCAGCACTCTATGCATATGCCATCAGCACTCTTCGCACAGCCCATTGGCACCCCTCGCACCAGCCAGCAGCAACCCCACGCACCAGAGCTAGCCAGCAGCAACCCCACGCCCAGAGCACTCCTATCATATTTCTTAGCTTTTCCGTTGTTTTATGTTTCTGTGAAGCATATCCTTATCAATAGAGTCTTTTGGGAGGTCAATCTGAATAACAGCATGAACCCTTTGACCTTTGATTCGCTTAACCGAGGATGTAATCCTCCTCGAACTACTTTCCCAAGCTTTCCCAGTCGCAACTTGCCTAAGAAGTTATGGCTCTTACACCATCATTATTGTTTACCTGTCCTCGGACCAAAAAGTGTTCTCAGACAAGGCCCAATTTTCATTCCCAGGCCCTTTCTCCCTACAATTAAGTATGCTAATCATGTAAATTTTATATGAGGAAACTAAAAACTATTAAAAGTCTTCGATGCAAAGATACTTTAATAGAAAGATATTTTTTTATTCAATTTTTTTCATAAAACATCAATTATTTATTTTTATCACACCATAATAGTATCAAGATTCATATCATTTTCATATCACATAATTCATGCTCGATGATTCTTTGGAGGATCAGTCAAGAAGAGACTAAAGGATTATGTATAGGATTAGGTCCTTCTGGTGTTTGCTTGTTAATTCTTGCTCAATGATTTTGTAGAGGGCCAGTCAATGAAAAACTGGAGGATTATGTATAAGATTAGGTCCTTCTAGTGTCCGCTTGTTAATTATTGCTAGATGATTCCGTAGAGAATCAATCAATGAATAGATTCGAAAATTATGTATAGGATCAAGTCCTCCTGGTTTCTGCTTTTTAATTCTTGCTTGATGATTCCGTAGAGATCAGTCAATGAAGAGATTGGAGAATGATGTATAGGATTGGGTCCTTCTGGTGATTCTTTATTAATTATTGCTTAATGATTTCGTAGAGGATCGGTCAATGAGGAGATTAGAGGATTATGTATAGGATCGGGTCCTCCTAGTGTCTGCTTGTTAATTCTTGCTCGATAATTCTATAGAGGATTGGCCAATGAGGAGATTGGAGGATTATGTATAGTATTGGGTCCTCGTGGTATATGCTTGTTAATTCTTGCTTGATGATTCTATAAAGGATCCGTCAATAAAGAGATTGGAGAATTATGTATAGGATCGGGTCCTTCTAGTGTCTTCTTGTTGATTCTTGCTTAATGATTCTGTAGAGGATCGGTCAATGAAGAGATTGGTGGATGATGCATAGGATTGGGTCCTCTTGATGCATAGGATGATGCATAGAAGTAATCTTTTTATTTTTTTGTTTGTTGTGGTCGAAAGTCACGAACATTATTTTAAACGGTGTCTTTGCTCCTAACAAATGACGTTGGTTCGAATCTGAAACAACATGTCATTTCAAGGTTTTAAAAACGTTTGGTATGCCACATGTAATAACGGGAGTGAATCATGGATTAGGCTTCTGCCATTATATATAGTAATAGATATAGATTTGTTTTTAAAAGTGATTTTATGATAGGAAAAAAAAGTTGATAATAAGTTAATAAGAGCTAAGTTTTTGTGTTTATCTAAAAAAATTAATAAAATCACATATAAATGAGAATAAAGCCATAGAGGAAAAATTGATTGATAAAACATTAAAACTAGAGAAAAGGATGATAAGAAATGGGGGAAAAATGATATTAATCATTAAGCTTTTGTGTCTATTCAAAAAATTGATATCCATAATTTATTATTATTATTATTATTATTATTATTATTATTTGATAAAGCAGTAGAGGAAAATTCAATAAGAAAAATGTGTCTTTCCAAAAAATTGATAAAGCAGAGAAGGCAAATCAATAACAACAATGAAATTTAAAGGATGAAAATGACAAAAGTTGATGGTAAACCTTAATTAACCGCAACATATAACAAAAGTTGATGGAAAAACCTTAATTGAATAAACTTGAAAGTTAGAGAGCTGAAATGAATGAAAGCAAAGTTAAAAGATTGAAATGAAATCTAAAGAAAATTAAAAGGTCAGTTTTGCATTTTAGTCAAATTTTTAATTTTTTAAAGAGTAATAGGAAACAAAGTTGAGGACTTGGAATTGAAAACTGGGGTTGGAGAGGAACAGCCCATGGGCCATGTCCATCCAACCTAGACGGCCCGGAGTAAAGTCGGTTAGGCCCAATTAAAGCTGTAGCGCGCATTGCAAAATAGCAGAACTACCCTCCCCACTTCACCGTATTTTCAAGCCCCACTACCTTTCCCACTCGATAACCCAGAAAATGACGGGTTCTGCAAAACCGGTTCGGATCTCCACCGGCTATGCCTGCCTTCTCTTCCTCGCAATTTCGGCCTGGGCTTCCATTGTCTCCGCCACTGAACCTTCTTTGGGTACCATTTCTTCCATTACATGTTCTATTTCGCAATCTAGGGTTTTATTTTATCTTATTTATTATATTGAAATTTGTATTTAGTAATTGAAAGCATTAAATAGTAGAATTGGATTTTCTTTTTCTCTTTCCTTCCTATATGGTTCTGTTTGGTGTCAAAGAAAGAAAACTGAGGGAAAAAAATGTCATTTTTATCTTTCGAGGGCAAACAATGAGAAAATACCATTTTACAGCCAGTTGATTAGTAACAGATATTTAGGTAAAATTATGTTTGATATTTTTGCTTATTGTTGTAAAATGTTACAATGTTTTTGGTAAGGAAAATTATTTATTATCTTTTTCATCATGCAGTGGCATTTGAATCAGTTAATTTGATAGAATTAAGTGTTCCATTTCAGTTTTTTTGTGATGCAAATTTGATTCTTAGATACCAAGTTTGGATGTTATGCCCTCTGTTTGGTTTTCGAAAGGTAGGCTCGAGAAATGAAGTTTTAGGGGACTGAGAGTTCTGTTAGGTACATTTGGAGGTAGAAATTGGTGTGGCTTTTGAACGAGTAGATGAGTAATGATTTTTTTTTGTTTTTTGTTTTGTTTTTTAGCAGTTGTTGGTGAATCTACTAGGCTGCAGCTATCTCATGGCTTGCGAGTAAATACTTCTACTGGTTCAAAGTCTGGCACTTCAGTGGTTTGTGAAAGAGTTCATATACGGGGATTGCCAAGGCTTAAAAATCTCGGAAAGATTGCCCACATAGTGAAGGTGAATGTATCGCAAAGAGATCCAAGCATTCGTACATCGAAAACTGAGGTTTGTTTCCATAGGTGAGTCATCATATCGTGCGGTTTTCACACCTGACTTTGCATACCTAAAGACTGATTTGACTGGATGGGAAAAGTAGGTTTCTGTAGTATAATTCTGAATTCTTGAGGTTATAATTCCTTTTAGTGTTGCTGTTGCTTTGGAGAAGTTGGCAGACATGTAGCAATTTTATATTTGTTCAAGATAAAGAATTCTACTACTTGGTCTAATCCATTTTTTAAATATGTGGGAAGTACACATGTGGAAGAGCAACCTTGGCTGTATAGCTGTAGTAACAATCTCAAATAATAGAGATTTTGAATTTGGTTACATTAACTCAATAATTTTATTTGATATCTTAATTTTAAGAGTATAATGCAGAATTGACTTTATTAATGAGGTACTGCTTGTCTCAATTCTCAGCTAACAATTAAGTAATTTTTTTTAATATTCATTTTTAAGTGGTTAGAAATATTACTAGTTGAGTCAAATAATGGTTGAAGCATATGTTACCAATTTAAAAGCATATTTTTAGTAAATAAGAGTGGAATGTTTACTTTGCAGGAATGTCTCTCTTGGCGTCGGGATGTGCCCTCAAGGTCAGTGGGAGAAAGTTGTTAAGGGATCTTGGGTTAGGTCCATGTCACCTTTTGATCACAGGATCTTAGATATACGGACTGCTGGTTCTTCCTTAGAACCCTTTGAGGTGTCCATTGAAGAAGGTAATTGTTTTTTGTTTAATCTGTGGATACCTTTTTAACCTACCATATCTATGAAGCTAGTAACTTGTTCCATTACTTTGTTGTTTTTTTCTGCAGAATTTTTTTTGTATCGCATAATATGTTTAATCTTGGGAATAGTTTTGATGAGCCTGGCATCCCCTCTGAGCAAGTCATTTGTATTTTATTATGGAGGTGCAATGTCAATCGGGGTCATCCTTGTAATATTGATTATCCTATTTCAGGTAATATAGTTTTCCATTACTATTAATATTATGGATATCATTTACAGTTTTAAGCTGTAAATGTAATTTGAATTTTCTGTTAAGATTTATTGGACTTGCCAATTAAGTATTTAGTCTATGTTAACTAATCAATTATATTTTCCAAGAACCTTGTTGCTCAACTAGTTGGCAAATCCTGGAGTTTCTAAAAGAGACATTTAAGGCTCAAAATCCCCCTCCCTTAATTATCGAATTACCAAAAAAAAAAAAAAAAAAAACAGTTTTACCTAACTTTAGATAAAATGGTTAGTGGTAACTAAGACTTCCTTGTTTTCGTTGTTGTTATTTTATTTGTGCACAAAATCTGGAGGTGTGAGTGTGAGGATGATGTTATGGCCCTTATTAGTCTTCTTCTCCAGTGTTTCACTTATGATTTTGTTTGTGGTGGTGTCTATTTGATATTCATTTGCAAAATCTTTTTTTTTTTTTTTGTTCAAATTTGTAATTTTAGTAGCAGTGTCTTCAAGTACCAATATCTCATTATTTTAATATCCATTCTGATGTCTTTCCTCCTACTTCTCCTTTTTATTCTTCTTCTTTCCTTTGGTTAAATTTGGTTGTCCTAGTTTTGCTTCCGTATTGTTACTTGGGTAAGGTTTCCTAATTGTCCAAAAGAATTTACTGGATCCCACATTCAGTTTGAAGTTTGAAACTCATATATGCTTTGCATTCAGTTTGATATTTGACATCTCTTTAAAGTTTGTTTTAATGCGTATTACTGATTTTATCTTATGCATTTCTTTTCAGCTCAAATTGGATTTATCAGTTTTGTTTTTGTAATTTATGTCAGCTTGTTGGTGGGGTTGAGGCTTTGAACGATTTTTGTGTCTTTAACTTCAGCCTGGAGAAATTATTTTAGTTGCTTTGGCATCTGTCTCTCATGTTGTAATATGTTAGTATTGTTCTTGTTATTGATAGGGGATGAAGCTTCTCCCAACTGGCCGAAGGAACTCTCTTGCAATTTTTATGTACTCATCTGTTGTGGGTATCAACCTTGAATCAACTCACTTTTTCCCTCCTCAATTGTATCAAATAGATTATATGAATACAATGATTTTTTTTTTCTCAGGTTGGTTTGGGATCTTTTCTTCTCCGTTACTTACCTGGATTGTTGCGTACGATACTTACAGAGATAGGAATCAGTGAAGACATGTATAATCCTGTATGTAAGTTATATTAAATTATTCTGATAACTGCCTTGTAAATCTATTATAAAAAAAGAAAAAGAAAAAAAGGTTTAATTACCATTTTGGTCCCTAATGTTTGCCGTATGTGTTGAAACAGTCCCTAACTCAAATATGTCAGTTTAGTCTCTAACCTTTTGGGTATTGTGTCAAAACAGTTTCTGCCGTTAATTGGTAAATGGAAAAAACTGATGTGGCTAATGGGCATATTAAAATATTAATTTTTTCCATGTGGTCTGCCACATGTCCTTACCCGGTTTCCTTGGTCCTTCTTTTGATGAGCTAGTAATAGTATTTAGGAACCTACCTCTTTATCGACCTCGTCAACTTTTTATTTTATTTTTTTATTTATAGTATATTTACTGAAGTGTTTCGCTATTTTACTTTGATGCATAAAGTTCTGGGTTGGCTTTATTGCCATTGCTTTGGCTTCTGTGGTAGAGAGGTGGGTGGGAATGCAATAAATCTTACATATCAAAAAAGAAAATAGCCCAGGTTAAAGCACAGATACAATCATACTAGTCATCTACATTATCCAGTTGCAGTTGTGAGCTTGGCAAAATCTATATTAGGGTTTATTTTTGTTAGCATCATTGTAAGTGATTTAGATAATTCTACAGTTGGAATATGCTGATTAACTGCTAGCACTTTACTACTCTTATGCCCGCTAGGAAAAGGGTAAAATTATCTATTTCCCTGTTCAATCTGGAGTGTCTCCTTGAAGTTGTTTCATGGAAATTCCCTAATGTCTACAAGATTTTGATTGCCATCCTTCCAATCTATTAACCTTTACATAATTAAAAAGAAAAGTTTTCTTTAGATGTGTATGTAATATTGGTTGCCTAAATTGAAACTCAAATTCTTAATTCAGTCAGAACCATCGAATTACACCACTATTCTTTATGTTGATCATTTGGTATCTTTGTTTCTCCTATTGTATCCAGGATTTCTTGTGTATTAGAAGTTTCATTTCTGTAGTGCACTTGGATTTTATGTTAAAGCAGGCAGTGGCTGCTATATTGAATGCTTCATTCAAATTAGAAAGGACAAAATTTGGCTTTGTAGCCAATAGCTACAGCTTCCACTTAAAAAATTAATATGACAACATATTTTAAAAATTTAACTGTTGGATTGTATGTTAGTTATGTTCTTAACGCGCATGTTAAATTTCGTGCTAATTGGCTGTTATTTACTATTTGATTCATAAACCATTTACTATAGGTATTAACTGATGGTAATGCTTAGCAGATTAAGAAATTGAGATGTTTCTCAAAATTGTGAATTGCAGTTGGCAATATTTCTGCTGGCTTTTCTTGTTCTGACCGGAGCGTGGATGGGCTTCTGGGCAGTCCGCAAACTTGTCCTGACAGAAAATGGATCAATTGATATAAGCACCTCAAACTTTGTTGCATGGTCCATCCGTATTTTGGCTGCTGTTATGATTCTTCAGGTTTCTTTTCATTGATCTCAGAAGTATCAAATTCTTATTCCCCACATCTGTATATATAGCAAACCATGGTCTAGTTTATTGCATATGAGTGTTTCATTCTTGAACAAAAGGTAACCACCTTGACAAGTATGTTCTGCTTTCAGAGTTCTGCGGATCCTCTACTGGCAGCAGAAGCTTTGATATCTGGAATAATGATCTCTTCATCATTGTGGAGAATTTTTAGATTCATTCGTCGCCTGTACAAGTATGATTTTACTATTCTGGAGCTTAACGATTACCTTCCATCATCAGGAATTCAAGATCTGCTTCCTTTTCATCCACTAAGGTCTTCAGCACTGATATGTTTAATAGGTGTCTCCAAAATTTGATAATGTGGGAAATGTTCTGTGGTTTTTTTATTTTTTATTTTTTATTGGGAGGAGAGAGAGGGGTGGGGAATACTTTCTTTGTTTCCAGTAATCTGAAGATGATTTATTGATTGGCCTAGAAAAATTACGCAACATATTTGCATGATCTTTTGAACCTTTTTAGCTCTAATAACTCATCTTAAACTTGTGCAATATCATCATGCATATTCTTTTTCACTTGTCATGTGTCGTGTGGTTTCAAATGCATTAAATTTGTGAACTACTTGTACAGGAATACAGTGAAATTTCCAAAAAAGAACCGCAGAAGATCTCGGGTTCCTGATTTATCAGCTTTTGAAGATTCACGTGACAAATATACATACAAGGTTCAGAGTGATGAAGACCCCATTTTCCTTGCGCCTCGAACCAAAAATTTCACTCTGGCTTCATGCAAATCTGCTGAACGAGGTTTGCCTGATTCTTGTATTCTTAATCTAACTAATAAAAAGAAATATATTAGGATCAATGCCTGTTACACACTGGAAATGCTCTTTATACATTCAATCCTTCAGGTTTTTCCAGGACATCACCTTGTCAGCAGTCAGATTCAGAGTTATACCCTTCCACATTCCATACTACACCTGAAAAGAAAATTTTCTCGAAGGCTGAGTGGAAAAACTTCACCAGACACTCCACAGAGAAAGCTATGGAAGAACTTGTTTCTTCGCCTGATTTCAGCAAATGGCTTATTGGTAATGCAGAAAGAATAACTGTAGACCCCAACACATCTAGAGCTGATAAGCGCCGTAAGTGGCTCTTCTGGTTTTAAGCAGCCATCATTGTTGCTCAAAGTAGAGGACGCATTCTAGTTTACTTGTTTGGTAGGATCAATTAAACATCACGATATATACTCAATCAGGCTGTTGTTTTCATTCAGTTTACCCCTCTCTCTCTCCAGGGATTGAATTGGTGGGGATTGATTAATAGACTGTTTCAACAGTAATATCGTTGATGTGTCCACTGCTTATTGTGGCTTTGGATTTTGTTGGCCATGTCATGAAGCATTTTAGGTGCCTAGCCTAATGCTCTCTGGGAAGTATTCCTTGCATCCTACTGTGACTGCAATGCAAGCAAATCTCAGTGGCCTGTGCTGCATTAACAGTTATACTACAATAGCGCGAGGCTTGTTGGTGCTGTGCCAAATCTTATCAAGGTGGTGCTGTGCCTGCTATGAAGATGAGATTGTTTAAGAAATTAGATTTTATCTCTTCTTTTTTTAGGAGGAAGAGAGAAAGAGAGAGAGAAATTGTGTAATTTATGTGCATAGGTTGTTGTACGTGCTAATTTCACTGTGATTTTGCCTCCAATGCAACAAACCCTGGGTACCAAGATTGATCTCCTTGTTCATGGGATAATTAAAGAGCTCAATGAATTAATTTGTACCTAGACTCTTTTTTTCTTTCACACTTGCAGTCAAAGGTTCAGATCAGACACAGCATTTTCCTCACACCACTCAATATTCTTTTTTGGGTAAATTAGGGAATTAACTTTCATTAATTTTTGGCTAACAAATAAAAGAAGGGTGTAACCTAGCTAAAGATGTTTCAGTTTCACCGCAAGTTAACTTTCATTACCTAAAAAACAAATTCTGGAACATCATAATAGTGGATGACAGGGCTTATCAAGGTGGACTCAAGTTAAAAAAAAGAGAGTTGAAGATGCGTTGTTTGGCAGTTCAGACTCTGGGTGTAAAGTGTAAACCATTGCGCCGCACTTTTTGACATTTAAATAAAGGCCAATCGGGTAGGTTCTGGCTGTTTCAAAGACGACAACATTTATGCTGTTGTTTTCACTTTTCACTCTAAAATGGTGGTTGTATTCTGTTTCTCTTACCCTGTAACAATTCATTTTCTGTTTCCCTTGCCTCTGTAATTAGTGCATAAATCTCCGACTTTTGCAGAGTTTGATAGAAGTTATAGTAGATTGTCTTACCCTATATAAAATAGAAAATAGAAAACTAAAAGGAAGAAAAAAAATTGTTGTTTTCTGTAATATGTATTTGATAGAAGGGATAACAAAGTAGGATGATAAAAAATGTAACTCATTTTGTTTGGTTGAGAGAAAAATAAATTAACAAATAACATTACAAAATGTCAAGGTTGACTCTCATTTAAGATATAAAATTGAGAAAGTCTAAGGATACAACAATATGTTACAATAATTTTACAATATCTTCATTTTTAGTTTTGGTTAGTCTTGGTATAATATTCACTTATTTTATATTATATTATTTTAATTTGTGATTGGCACAAAATATATTTAATATCATTTGAAAGTTCTCTGCTCATCCAAATTCTCTACTTTCTTGCAATATTGTGTTTTGACTGCACATGTCATCACAATGAATGTGACAATTATATAGAGAAATTGTTTATGCTTTATATAGCCAATGGTAAATAAATACAAACCAGAGATGGAAAAAGAAGTAGATAATATTGGGAATTAGTATTATTCCCACACGAAGCATGGCATAAGCTCAAAATTTTTTAAATAATTAAGACTAAATGTTTAAATAAATAGTATTAATAAATTAAAAAATAAGTAAATAATTTTAATAAAAAAATTACTTTAAATTTTGATTGTTTAGAGTTTAGACTTTACCAGTGTTTATCTATTTTTATATTTTAAAATTCTTTTTGTGTTTTGTGTTAATTGCTTACTATGAGATATAGAATGAGTTTGATCATTCTTATTTGGGTTATGTTTAATGTATACCTTAGCCAACACAAACTATAATAAACAAAATAATTCCTCAATATTGATTTTTCCCTGGTGATAGTCTAATTGAAAAAATCAACACACGCACAAATTAAATACAATAACCAAAAGCAAAAATCAAAACATACACAAAAGAGTTCAAAATTTTAGAACATAAAAAAATTACATAAGAGAACCAAGAACTTAAATGGATGCCCATTGTTTTGCTTCTTTATAGTAAACTTCTATAAACTTCCTTTGGCATAATATTTTATATGCAAATTCAGAAGTAAAGAACAATAAGTAAGATGAATTTATTAAATTAAAACGTAAGAATAAGTTGAGTTTTGAAAAAAAGAATAAATACAACAATGTGAGGTGTATTGTGTGAGATTTAATTATAGGGATGACTTATTGGTTAAGAGAGATTGTATCAAAAAACCATAGCTGAATATATAATTATATATTAAATTCTAAAATTTTTGATAATAGATTTTTAGTAGGAGTAGAATTTAAATTTCTAAAATTTAGATGATAAAATTTTATCTAAATTAAATTATTGCTAAATCTTATCCCCTAGTCAATAGCTTTGAATTTTAATAACCTAATAGGAGTAATAATTTAATGAGATGCAACTCGAGGGAAAAAAAAAGAAGAAGAAAGAAACAAAAACGTGGATTGTATGGGATTTAAGTTTAGAAAATTTTTATAATAGACTTTTCGTTTGAATATAATTTAAATTTGTTTTAAAGTATTGTTAAATCATGCAACTTAAGGAAAAAAAACAAAAACAAAAACGTGAGTTGTGTGAGATTTAAGTTTAGAAAATTTTGATAATAAACTTTTAGTTTGAATAGAATTTAAATTTGTTTTAAATTATTGTTAAATATTATCTCTTAGTCAAAACGTGATTTAAAAAAAATAGTGGGTTTTTGTGTGGGATGGTTTAGAAATTTTTTATAATAAAATTTTAGATTGAGTATGCATTTGAATACCGCTTATTTTGCTGAAAACTGAAAACTGAAAACTGAAAAAAAAAAATTAAAAAATATTTTTTTACTATTTACTACAGTGTTTGTCATTGTTCATTGGCCTAAAATCACTGTTCATGGCCAATGAACAGTGACAAACATGCTGCTTAAATGGCTGAAGAAACGCTGCCGCAAAAATGTAAAAACCAAACAGAGCTTAAATAGAATTTAAATTAATAAGAATAGCTACTTGGCACAATCACAGCTTTTAAGTCAACTTTTATTTTAGTTATATTTTTTCAAACAGTATTAAGTGATAGGGTTATAAAAATATTGTAAGAAATTTTAAAATTTTATATTATAAATAAACTATCTATCGAAATAAACTGAAATAATAAGATAAGAAAAACACGTCCTTAGCACTTGGGTTATATTATTATTTATTCATATAGAATCCGAGAAATAATTAGTTTTTACAAAAAGGAGGTTATAAAAAGTTGAAACTACTTTTTAAATTAAAATTTAAAAATAAAAAAGATATTTTTAATTTTTTTAGAAAAAAGAGGAAAAAAAAAAGAAGAAGTTAAAACTTGAAACTTCTACACGTTCTACACTTCCACTTGAAACTTCTACACGTGCTACACTTCTACACTACTTTTGCTTTCCTATTAGCTTAACGAGTGCGATGCGATCAACTTTTATTCTTTACTTTATTGATAAGGCAGAGGAGCACCGTGTCTCTCTCGCCGTTCTCTTTTAGAGTTGGTTTGGGCATCGAAAGGAAACTTCGTTTCAGATTCCAGTCTCATACTTCGCTGCCTTCATAGTTTTCTTCTATAAAAACCGCCTTAACCTCAAAACTTTATTCCAGTCGTTCTCAAATATTTTAGTTAAGCAGAAGGAGAGATTTGTTTTGTTGTGAAGAAAAGATGAGTAATTACTACCCCCAGCAACAGCCTCCTGTTAGTGTTCCTCCTCCTCAAGGTAGCGTGTTCTCAGAATCTCATATGGGGTTCTTTTGAACTTAAAACAAGTACTAGTTTTTGTTATTATATATATATATATATTATAGTCTAAAAGCATTGATGGGTTTTTGTTGTTGGATTCATGTAGGTTATCCAAAGGATGCTTATCCTCCAACAGGATACCCTGTGCAAGGCTATCCTCCACCTGGGTACCCGCCACAACAAGGGTATAATCAGTACTCACAGCCTCCTGGGCAACAGCCTACTTTTCTTGAAGGATGGTGTGTCTCTCTCTCTCTCAAACACACACACACACACACACACACACACGGCTTATGTTATGTTGCTATTTTATTTTATTATAAAAATATTCGTCTACATTTTTAGAATGTGAAGTTTGAAGATTTCTGGTCTCCTTTGATCTTTTAATTGTTCAGCATATTAGTTTTTTTGGGGGTAAATATAGGAGACAAAGTTAAAAACTGGACACGGGTTAGCTGAGCTCCAGTGCACTGCAACCAACACCATATGAACAAGTTTTCGTGTTGGCTCTAGGGCACTGGAACCCTTGCCCTTAAAAACCGCAAGAAGTGTCAAGTGTTAACAGTATGAGAAAATTAAACTTCAGGCAGATCTAACAAGCATAGAGGTTCTTCGTCAGCCGGGGGATGTTTAAACAAAAAAATCTGTACTCTTCTTCCCTTTCCTAGTGTTCAATGGTGCTCTGCTGTAACATATACAACAGATTCTTGCTTTCACAGACAAAAGGCATCAAGTAACTTAGGCTAGTATTAAATTCAATTACAATTTAGAAGAGTAAGCTATATATAGTGTAAAACAAACCTCTCGATATGTCTTTGAAATGTGCATTGGCCCAAATGCGGCTCTAGGGTCTGTGATTTCCTAATGTGCGCCTCCTCAATTTAAAGGACACAATTTTGAAATAAATACCTGAGTCAGTGGTTAAAATGTGCATTGGCCTAAATGCGGTTCTAGGGTCTGATGGTTTCCTAATGTGTGCTTCCTCAATTTAAAGGACACAATTTTGAAATAAATACCTGAGTCAGTGGTTAGCTCTAGTATCTTTTTCGGTGCATTATAGTTCCACATCTACCATTGCTATTGCCATATTGATTTTGGTTTTTTGTTTTGAAATTTCCATATGAATGGTGACGCACCATTTAACTTTGCCTTAGTTGAGGGAGATTCTATTCTTTGTGCCTTCCAGCGTGGAATCTTTGAAAGCAGAGAATAATTATTTTTCAACCATCATTTATGATAGCAATTTTGCACTAGTGAAGATGGCATCTTTTGTATTTGAGTTCGTAAACATTAGGCTGCATACATTATACTCAAAAATGCAAACAAGCATTTGTTTCTGATAACATAGATCAATTAGTAAGAACTATTTAATTAAGTGATATTTGAATTTAAAAAAATGAAGCTAAGAAATATGGTGATTCGGGAAAAATTAACATGGTTTGGTTCATTTTGCAGTTTAGCAGCACTCTGTTGTTGCTGCCTTTTGGATGCTTGCTTCTGAGGAGAACCTTCAGCCATGCAGCCATGGTCATTCATCTATGATGTCTCTTATTTGTTAGAGTGGATTCATGTTTAGGAAAAGTACTTTCGTCTAATGTCTGAGTTGATATTTTATTTGGATATGTATAAACACTAGTTAAAGATTTTATAATAAGTAGTTACTTCTGTGATAAATGTTGGTATGTCTTTTATTTGCAGTTTGTTGGATTTTCTGCAATGCAATTCTGCTAAAAGAACCAATTTTTTTTTATAAAAAAACATTGTAGATTGGTTCTCTCTCGGTTCTTTGTATGATGCAGGGTATTTTAAGAGGTTGTTTACATTTGCAGCTAGCCTTGACACAAACCAGTAGCAACAGTAGCTAAGTCAGCAGCCACCCTGATCCTCTTGTAACTAATTAATTAGTTAGTTAGATTGATGATTGTTTAAGCATTGGTTAGTAGGATTTAGACACTTGTCAATCATTTAGAATGCTGCCAAACCAAACAACTAGTAAATGTACAAGAATGTAAGAACTTTGTAAATCAGTTTTTGTATGTGAATGAAATAGGTATTTGAGCGCTTTTCATGAGAACTTTGTGCTCTTTGTAGAGGTGCCTAACCTCTATCAATTTATTCTAAACAACTCACACCTCATTAAGTTCTGATTCATATCACAACCCATTATACTTCCCTGCACCATTGTACTTTCCCAATTTCTCAGAACACTTGCAAGAGTTATGAGTTTCCAGGGGGCCTAAAGCAAATGCTGGGATTGTGTTAAGCTTTTGGGCTTATCAAGTGAACTTAGATTTCTTTGGGTTTTATGAGCAGAATAGATCCTCTCCATTTCACTCGATTTTACATTTAAGAGTTTATTTCGTCTCTAATAAATTACATTTTACCATGTCATTTGGCACTAGATGTACTTTCTAAGTTTGTAATACATTCCAAACCATTAAAGGAAGCCATTTAAGCCACTAATTTGGATTGCCATGACCATGATTTAGTACTTGCACGTAGTAGTTGTCCCTTTTGTAGAAGGTATTATTACTTGCCCAAGCATGCTGATTTCTGAAACATGATGCATGCTTAATGTCAGATGATAGACTTGAAGAAGGTGCTAGGGACCAAATATTTTTACTTAAATTGAGGTGCAGATATGTCATCCGAAATGCCTTCGCAATTAGTAGGACCATACACTTGTAATTCGTTTTCCCTTCAAAAATGAAAGGAGAAAACTAGTTTTGATATCCAGTTTGAATTATGTAAAATTTGGTCCAACTTGGCTTGCAAGCCTCCTTGATTGGCTTAAATTTACAAATAGAGTTTTATCTCCAAACTGATTTGGAGGAAAATTCTTTCGAGTGCCAATGGACAGGCAAATGAGGGTACTTAGTCTTAACCATCCATTGAGTTAATTCAGGTAAATCTATAGTTTCAAGTTTCCTTTGCATTTGAACTCAATTGTGTTTATTTGAAAAAAATAAATAAATAAAATTTTTAGGGCGTTTCAAATTCCGAGAGACCGTGATGTTAATGACAATGGGGCTGGTGGGAGATCTAGTGACAGAGATGTTAATGAGGATGTTCTTGTGGACTGGCAACCCAATAAGGCTAAGGCTAGAAAAAAAAAAAGAAAAGAGTTGTTTAGAGATTAAATTGTTAAAATCATGGGTACCACATTTAAGGGGATGGAAACTAACATCTCTCAGCTCTCAAAGGAGGATGAGGACTTGAATGTGGACGGATCAGAGGGTGATTCAAATGATGAAGAAGATGTAGGTAGTGTTGTGCGTCTACCCTTCAAGTTCGAAAAGTGTTACTACCAGGGTTTTGAAGACGTCGGAGTGTACGAGCAGATGTTGAAAGCGGGACTTAGATTTCCTTTAAGTGCTCTCCACCGTCATCTCCTTCAGTACTTGGGACTGGCCGTTACCCAAATCTCTCCAAATGCCTGGAGAGTCTTACTAGGTGCGAAAGTCCTATACAAAGTGTTATGTAATGGGGCGCGTAGGATAACGGTGGAGGAGTTCTTCTACTGCTACCGTCCATCTGAAATTACCTAGTTAAAGGGCATGTACAGTTTTTTGCCAAGGAGTCCGTCGCTTAGGCTAGTGTGCGAGACCCCCAACTCAAACAAAAACTGGAAGAGTTGGTACTTTTTCATTCAAGGGGACGACTGGATGTGTCACCGCAATGACCAGGATTACATGCCTGTGGACAAAACCTGGGGTATAATGCCTCCGTCCTGTAGGTGCCCGTTCGTGTTAGGTTTCATTTTCTAATACTTGTTTCATTTCGACTTGTAAGAAATTGACATCTCAATAATTGTGAAAATATTGTAAAATTTGTTGTGTTATTATAACAATATATATGCCAGCTAATATAAATATTTAAAAGAAAAAAAAAATTTAGGCACTGCAATTGAACAAACCAAAAGGGCACTGTAGCAGTGCATTCGGGTTGAAATTTGTTGTGTCATTGTAACAATATATATGCCAGCTAATATAAATATTTAAAAGAAAAAAAAAATACAAACTGATTACTGGAAAAAAAAAAAAAAAAAAAAAACTTTAGCTATTGTAGCTACAGTGCATCAGCGCATTCGCGCTTTTTTTATTTATTTATAAGAAACTTAAAACTTAATTCAAAAAAATCAAGAGAGAACATCATGTGAAATAGCTTGCTCAAGAAAGCAAGGATTATATAAGAAACTGATTCAGATAAAAAAAAAAAAAAAAAAAAAAAAGTGAGAGAGACATAGAGAGAAAGTCGAGAGAGATCGAGAGAGAGTGATTGGAGTGGAGAGATTGAGAGAGGCCTCGCACGACGTCGCTACAGAGGCCACCATCACGCTGCCTATACATTACTTGTTTGGTACAGTACAACGCGTCTTTCTTTTTCTTTTTTTTTTTTATTTGTTTTTTTTTTGTTAAATGTTAAGTTCTCATGATTGTTATCCTTTTTTAATTCATCTATACATTTACTTGACTTATTTTTAAGTTAAATAAACTAATAAAACTAAGTTTATGTTAAACTAGCACTAGGTTTTGCTCAAGAATTTTTCTATGGTAGTCATAAAATTGCATCCATGTTACTCATAATTATCTCTTTGGCTTCACTACAAGAAAAAAGGCCTATTACAACGGGAAAAATCGTTGCAATAACTACAAAATTGTTGCAATAAGGTATTATTGCAACTTCAAAAAAGTTATTGCGAGCCGTTGTAATAAACTTTGAAGCAATAGGTTTATGTAATACAAAGATCTTGTTGCAATAAATCCTACATATTGCAACAAACAGGTTGATGCAAAACTTCTTTATTACAACAAATAATTTTGTGACAATAGTTTACTACTTCAAAGGTTTGGTTGTAATACGTGAAAAATGTCATAACTTATTACAACAAACAACCTTATTGCAATAGTGGTTAGGGTTCCTCTCATGATAAATAGTATCTAATCCATTGGATCCCCCTCATAGACAATGCAGCTGTTTGTTGTGTATAGTACTGGCTTGAGATGATCACAAAGCGCATCCAATAGTTGTTCATCCATTTTTTCAAACATTGGCACCTAAAAAGATAAAATTGACTGAATGAATGCAAGAGCTAGATGTTGGACATGAAGGGAAAAAAAATCAAAGAAAAACACTCACTCTCTTGAGAAGATCTAAGCAAAGATGTCGCTTTATGTCCCTCCTTAGGTCTTTAAGAAGGTTACGAATTAGATTCTCTTCCTCAACACCTCTGGTTTCTTGCCATTTATATCATTCGTATCGTTTGATCCGCTCCCTTAAGTTCTTAGGGAGCATATGGCGGGACATCCACTGTTCAGCATCAATCCTTTTCACTCTCATCTCTTCCACTCTCACTGTTGTAGATTGCAGATATTTCTATAACAGCACAGAAACATAATATAGCATCTTGGTTCATTAAATCAAGGACTATGAAAATTCCAACAAAAGGTTTCAAGTTGGAGTTAATAGTGGATACACTTTGTAAGATATCATGTTTTTATAGAAGATTTAGCACTTGGTAGATTAAATAAGAACAGCAGAAACATTGAGAATAAATACAACAAAGAGAGTTTAACGGAAGATGGTAGAAAAATGCAATATTAATATGGAGTACTTTGACTTTTGCATTATTTAATTTGTATCTTTAATTTGTTATTGTAGTTCCTCATTATAAACATTATAATGAGGAAATACAATAACAAATTAAAGATACTCCATCATATTAATATGTCCACAAATGCAATAGTACATATATTACCCCAATTATTTTTGTTGTTGCAATATTAATTGTTGTAACAGGTCTTTTTTCTTGTAGTGCTTCTACTTTACCATGCACAATTCTAGGTTTTCATTGAATAGAATCTCAAATATGAACTTGTACTTTTGCTTTGAAGAAAATGGATTGCAAGCGACTTAAATTTGTAAGGTTAGTTTGTTCAGGTCTGGATTCCAATAGTCCCCATTGTTGCTGTTATTCTGTTAATTTGATTCTTTTAAGCACACAATTTTATCAGAGTGTCTATGTTACTTCTATATGTCTATATGTGCTGATGGTATCATGAAATAAGAAAATTTTTGGGAGTAATTTCATGAAAAACCTCAGATCTTTAATTAAGTTATGAAATATCTATTGTTTTGCATCAATAACTATCATAACTAGTCGCAGACCCGCGTAATGCGCGAGATAATTTTGATGTCATATTATTTTTTGTTAAGTAAAGAATGAGAATAATATTTGAGATTGATTAATAATAGTCTCAAACTCATCTCACAATAGTGTGATTATATTGTAATATATATAATAAATTTTATGTAAGTAAAGAAGTCTTTATCTTGATTTTTTTTGTGCGTGTATATATATATATATATATATATATATTGGCGAGGAAACATGTTGTATTTTACTTTCAATTATTATATATGACAAAATATTTTGTAATATGTTATAATAGTGTGAGATATGTATCAAAACACAAGACAATTAAAAAATGGAAAATGTATAATTTTTATTAGAACATGAAAATGAATCTTGTTGGTTTCATATGAAAGCTAACATTATTTTGCATTTTTGGAGAAGTTATTGAGCAATTTATCGAAACTTTGTTTCCATTTTATCACATAAGAACTATTAAACAAAATTATAATAGTTTTTATTTTGATAATCACTAAACTCATGTATGAGAGTCAACTATTACAAAAACTTTTCTCCTCAAAACATATATTGATTTCTATTCTTCCTTTCCATACAATTTAAAAAATGTGAAAAAGTAAGGAAGTTAAATGTACAGTTGATCGTTTCTCCAAAAAATAAAAATGTGTAGTTGATCTTAGTCAATCAATAAATAGCATAAAGGGGGTAAGGGAAAGCAAACGTATTCACAGTATAATTGTTTATATATGTCCATAATTGTTTTAATATAATAATACTCTTGCTTTCTAAAATATTCATATAGCAGCTGTATCTTGTTTGATCTCTCCCAGTTTTGCAGCTTTAACCCAACTCGTAGCATATAAACCAATGATCATGAAAAAGAACCTAACAAAATGAAGCCAAACACAATTTTTAAATTTTAGTGATAATTAACAGAGAGATTAAAAGATTTCACAAATATATGTGTGTGTGTGTGTGTGTGTGTGTGTGTGTGTAGGGGAAGGGAAAAATGTATATATGATACATAAGTGTTGAGGGAGGGGAAAGGTTGAGGAAGAGGAAGAGACTTTGTATGTTTTGGTAATTGAAAATTGTATTTATAACTGCTAAGTTTCATAGTTAATGTTATATATACATACATACATACATATATATAATTAAAAAAAAAAAAAAAAAACTCATCAAATCCAATGTAGTAACATAATAGTAAGCCTGAATAGAGGACTTTTGGGCTACTATATAGGTTTATGAAAAATTTAAGACTTTCCATATTTATTTTTTTTTTCCCAAAAATTTTTATCAAAGAAAATAATTTCCTTCATAAATGAGAATTTTATGGATTTTTTTTTTTCAATTAGATAGAAGAAATATATATGAAGGAAAAAAAAAATATATATATATATATATATGTATATTGATTATATTTCTAAAAGAGCTTATAGTGAATATTTAAGTACATATTATTTAAGAATTATAATAGTGAAATTTGTAGTACAAAAGAAATGCCTAGTTGATTTCCTGTTGTATTTATCTATTATATTTATTATGTTAATTCTATTATATTTTTAAATATTTAAGCAGTATGATGGATTGAAGTGCAACATATCATAGCCAAATTGAACAATAAGATATAAGATATAAGTTTAAGGTTTTTTTTTTTTTTTTTTTTCTCTTGAGAATTAGATAAGCTTAATTATTCTAATTACTAAGATAATATGATTTAATTCATTATGGATTGTACAAAATCATTCTATTTATATACATATATATATATATATATATATATATATATTTTAGCATGATTTGAATAAAGTTACAGGATTTCCTAAGAATGAAATCACGTCAAGGTATATGTTTCAATTGAGAGAATTTTTTAATTTAAAAGTAATGGACATTAGCATTACGGGGAAATGGGGAAACTAATTTCGTTTTCCAAACAATATAATTAATAGGCCAAGTTTTGAAACTATATAAAATACTAACACCTCGAGCCTTAGAGGCTCGATTTTGCATAGTAAACCGAGCCTCAAAGGCTCGGTTTTCATGTTGTGAGGAAAGCTGAGGTGGAGCATTTTTCCACGTGGAAATCGAGCCTTTAAGACTCGGTTTCCACGTGGACTGCTACTTGGAAGTCGAGCCTTAGAGACTTGTTTTACCAAAAGGAAAACCGAGTCTCAGAAACTCGATTTCCAAGCTTAAAATATTCCCAGTTCACATGATGTCTCTCTGTATATAGATCTGGTTTTTTCTTTTCTGGGTCTGCATTTTTTTTTTCTGTCTCTCGGGTTTCACTCCTCTATCTCTCTCATACACACACCAACACTCATTGTAGTAGCTCTCACTCCCCCTCTCACTCATACAAGCTGACATTTTGCACATCCTCATGGCAGGTAAGGCTATTGGTTGTTAGTGGTTGTTGATTTTGCTAGTGTAGTAGTTAAGACATAGGTTTTGTTAGTGGCTGTTGGTTGTTAGTTGTTATAATTATTGATTGTATAGGTTTTTTTCATGGGTATTTATCATGAATTTCTTTTGTTGTTTGGTTTTAATATTTGTCTTTAGTTTTTTTTTTTTTATGCTTGAGTGTGAAATTATAATCATTGATTGTATAGGTTTTTTTCATGGGTATTTATCATGAATTTCTTTTGTTGTTTGGTTTTAATATTTGTCTTTAGTTTTTTTTTTTTTATGCTTGAGTGTGAAATTATAATCATTGATTGTATAGGTTTTTTTCATGGGTATTTATCATGAATTTCTTTTGTTGTTTGGTCTCCAATTTGTCTTTAGTTTTTTTTTTTTTTTTTTTTTTTTTTTTTTTTATGCTTGAGTGTGAAATTATAATCATTGATTGTATAGGTTTTTTTCATGGGTATTTATCATGAATTTCTTTTGTTGTTTGGTCTCCAATTTGTCTTTAGTTTTTTTTTTTTTTTTTTTTTTTATGCTTGAGTGTGAAATTATAATCATTGATTGTATAGGTTTTTTTCATGGGTATTTATCATGAATTTCTTTTGTTGTTTGGTCTCCAATTTGTCTTTAATTTTTTTTGTTTGAGTATGAAATAATGATTGATATATTTAAGATGTATTATTTGTATCGTTAGGTTTTTAGTGATTGTATTGTTGTTTGGTTTGATATTTTGATTTATATTTTTTGTTAGAGTTGATTTGAAATTTTGTAATGGGGGTGAGTTTTGGAGTCTAAGGTGATTTTTTTTGTTTGAGTATGAAATGATAATAATTGGGGGTGTTTGTATGCGATGTGAGGCGAGTATAAGCAAATGTGGGGTGAGATGTTGTAATTTTTGAACTTTGAGTAGATAGAAAAGGTTTTGCAATTGATGTTAAATGAAAGAGATAAAATATGTGACTAACATATTACATTTGACTGTAATAGGTTCACAATCTTTGAAGAATATTAATATAAATGTATACTACGGTGGACCCCTTGTCAATCCTGAAGAGATTGACGGATTTCCATTTAGAGGACCGGGTATCGAATGCTACTACATGATGATACGTCGTAAGTTGAAGACGTTGAATGATTTGAAGAGGAAGATAATGGAAGAATTGAATTTGAACCCTGCTTGTTATGACATAAAGATTATTTATCGTTACCCACAAGAAGTCCTTCATGAACGGATAAATTACGGGTATATGGCGATCAAAGAAGACAAACATGTAAAGCTCATGTTTAATATGATCCATAAAATGCCCCAAGTAAATGCTGCTCAGTTGTACGTAAGTTCGGAGCCACTTGCAGAAGTTAATACTAAGGAGGTGCAACAAACAACTACATCTTTACAATTTACAGCCCTAAATGATGGATGCACTACAATGGGAGACTATACAATGGGAAGTTATATGCTCCCATCTCAAATTCATGCTGCCAATACTGGTGAAACATTCCAACCTCAAGAGACACATTTAGGGGAGGAAGACGAAGACGAAGATGAAGACGAAGACGAAGACGAAGACGAAGATCATGCTGCGTATAATGGTGAAAATATTGATGATATGGATGAGTACGAAGAGAGAATTGAGCAAGGCAACTTTGACAGGGATGTGAATGACCATGAACTCGTTCCCAATTTTGAAGAGGAAAATATGGAGTACCATGATGAAGGTGATGCAGACGATAATATTGGCGTCCAACATGCTCCAAATACAACCACTGCCTACACACCTCCTGCGGAGTCATTCTACGCAAATATTTGAGAAAATATGGTTGATCCTTCACGTCTTCAGATACCATTTGTTTCTACTTGGGAAGATGGGATGCATTTTAGTAAAGGGTTGACTTTTGCAAACAAAGAGGCGGTGAAGCGTGCATTGATAATATACGCAGCAACAGAAAATAGAAATTCTTTTATCCGGAGGTCGACCAAAACTAAATTGTGTGCCGCATGCATTGACACCAATTGCAAGTGGTACATTGGGGCATTCATGAAGGCTAAACTTAATGGTCTGTGGATGGTTACGTCTTATGTGGGTCCACACAGTTGTATACTCTTTGGCCGGCGAAGAGATGGTAAAATGATGGATTCTAATTTTGTTGCATCTGAAATCGTGGGAAAATTGCAAGAAAATCACACTACTCGTATTCACGACCTCTGGGAGATCATGCATACTAAATATGATCATGAGCTTTCTTACTATAAGCAAGCCTTACTCCTAAAATTTTGAGTTCAGCTATGAATCCTCAACGAACGTAAATTTTGGATAAGATTAAGAATACCATAACACTTACACATACCAAAACAAAAAAGTTCGGTAAAACTTGGTTCAATCGGACAGAGTATGCATATGTACATACATATATGTTATAAAGGAACTTGATTTTTTTTTTTCAACCTGTACAGATTTAGGCACAAAATTGAGCATTTGGACAAGTCCTATTTTGGCCTAAATCAAGCATTTGGAAAAAAAAATTCAGAAATAAACACAAAGAGAGTATGTCACTATGTTCTCAGTCTTCCATTTAAAACTACAAATTTCATAAGCTACGGATTCAATCAAAACTGTCATGTTAGAGAAAGGGTACTGAACCTACATAAATGATAACTATTTCCATAACAAAGACTGTCATGCTATGGATTCAATCAAAACTGTCATGTTAGTAAAAACTCAGATCTTAAACCATAACAAAGATAATGAGCCCATGTTCAGTTTGATAGTTAAAAGCAAAAGATACAGTCAGAAACTAAACAAAGCAAAACAACAAAGAATAAGAAATGGAGAAGATGGTAAGTGAGAGAAGATGGTGAGTGAGACAACACGGTGAGTGAGAGTGGAGAGGGTGAGTGAGAGAGGCGCTCAGAGCTGCTTACTTGAGAGAAGACGGCCGGTGAGTGTATCGCGTGAGAGAAGACGGTGAGTGTATCGCTTGAGAGAAGACGGCCGGCGAGTGAGAGCGTGAGATTAGGTGGGAGAAGACGGTGAGTGATAGCGGAGAGGGTGGAGTCTGTGCGAGAGAGAGGGTGAGAGTGAAAGTGAGAGTGGAGAGTGAGTGAGAGGCGTTAAATTTGAAAAAAAACTCCTATTAGAAATCGAGTCTTAGAGACTCGATTTCCACAGATCGCCACGTCAGAAATCGAGTCTCTAAGACTCGATTTCCACGTGGAAAAGACTCCACGGTGGACCTGATCAGATCAAAAAAATCGAGCCTCAGAGACTCGGTTTATAAGCCTAAAATCGAGCCGTTGAGGCTCGAGATGTTATTAACTGATATACTTTAGCGACGGTGCTTACTAACTGAATAGTTCCCAAATTGGGCTCATTTCCCAATTTTCGCCTTAGCATTACCATGGAAACATAAAGAAATATTACATGCATGTCCACAGTCATAAAATGGATGCAATACTTATAAATTGTAAGAATTCTTTTTTTTTTTTTTGAGAAAATAAATGGTACCCAAATACAAAGAAAAAGAGGAACACCTTACGGTCAATACCTGTCAATCATAATATTTTGTTTCCTCTTCCAAGGTGTCCTCATAAGATATAAATTAGCATCGATTTAGATGAGATTAAAAGAAAATTAGCAAGGATTTATGCAGTATTTAATTTTAAAAATTATAAAGCTCTTCAGAAAAAAAGAAAAAGAAAAAAAGATGAGAGGCAAATGATCATGTACTAAATCAATAAAACGTATTCCAATTCTTTAAACACAAACAATTTTAATGGGTAAAAAGAAATTATGTAAAAAAAATTTGTAAATATGAATACAAAGAAATAGAATATCAATTGAAAAGAAAAAAGAAAAAAAAGAAACATGGTATATACAACCCTAGAAAAGAAAATCCAATACAAACCTTTACATCGGAATTAGTCAAAAAATTAATAAAAATAACCATATTAAACTAAGTTATAATCCCAAATACAAAGAAAAATAGGAACAACATATGGTCCATACGTATCAATCATAATATTTTGTTTCTATTCCAAGTTATCCTAAGAAGTTAAAAATTAGCATAGATTTAGATGAGATTAAAAGAAAAGTAGCAAGAATTTATGTAGTATTTAGTTTAAAAATTACAAAGCCATTCAGAAAATAAAATAAACAAATAAGAGGCAAATGATCATGTACTAAATCAATAAATTGCATTCCAATTCTTTAGACACTAACAATTTTAATGGGTAAAACATAATAATATAAAGAAAAATTATAAACATGAATACAAAGAGATAGACTATCAATTGAAAATTGGAAAAAAAAAAAGAAAAGAAAAAGAAACATGGTATTTACAACCCTAGAATAGAAAATCTAGTACAAATCATAAAAAATTGCCGCAAAAAAGCAAAGAAGTTCAAGGGAAGAAAAAGAAAAACTGACCTCAAATGGACCTTCCAATTCTAGTTGTAATTTGGTGATTGATGGGTTGGAAAGAAAGCAATTCAAAACCTATATATAAAAAAATTAAATCAGTGGGTTTTAAATCCAAAAAGAGGCAATTGAATGTTTTGATGGGAGAAAGAAGCCGTTTTTTTGATAAGGAGATGATAAGTCAAAGAGAGAGAATGATTGATTGCTAAAGTTAAGGGAATTTGGATTCAATAGAAAAGTCATTAGTAGTATAAATATTAGCTATTTGTTTGATGGGAAGATGATGAGTTGAGAGAGAGAATGAGATTGATTAAAGATAATATATGAAGTGGAAACCCAAAAAAAAAAAAGGAAAATAAAAACTTTGTGACATGGTGATGATGTGGCTTAATCGAAGCGTAGCAACAATAAATGCTACGCTTCAGCTTTTAGATATATATAGATTATTCATAAAGTTTGAAAATGGTTATTATTTGGACTCTTATAAAATATACTAATTAAAAGTAACCAAAATCAGTATGTTACATTTAAGACTAAATCTTACACTAAAAAGCCCCACAAATAAATGATAAATAGTATTCTAGTGCAAAAATTCAACTCAATAATGGTGTTTAAATTATATTGTATTTATTCTATTTTCTCTTTTACAAATGAATAATCTGTTTTGTGATATTCTTCAGTGTAAAGAAATACTATGATTCATATTGAATACCTGTAATGCCTAGACAAGTATCAAGAGCAGCTTATTTGGATTTCCTTCACTTTTATTTGTCACTCACAATAAGCCATATGGGTCTAATTTGTAATGATTTTAAAATTATCGTTGACGTTGAATCATTGATACAATTGGAGCTTAATCAAGGTTTTTAGATTCCAAAGTCAAATTGTATATGCAATTGGTATATAATAAGAAGACAGCAAGTGAAACTATTCTAGAAAGTACTAGATGGAAAAATCTAAAAAATCATGTTGTTTAGTGTTAGGTTCAAAGGAATTAGGAACTAATGTATTAGAACTTCAATTTGTAATGTTGGCAAACCATGATCAAAACAATCCTTAGTCTTGTGTTAGACTTGCTCAAAGTATGGCTTTTTATGTAAAGTTGGAATCGAGTTAACTGCAGAATTTACTGTGCACTTCTGCCTGACTCGATCGATCGAGAATTAGACTCGATCGATCGAAAGTCGTGCAGAATGTTTTTCTGCAGAATTTTCCAACTCAGCCCTAGTCCATTTAATGTATAGGGTTTTATATTTTGCCCTAAGTATATAAGGGAAAACCCTAGCCACGTTTTTAGAGTTCTGAATGCTGTGTTTGTGAATCTAATTGTTAGATCTAGAGGTGTTTACCTTCACATACACTTAGGGTTTCCAAACTCAAGATTCATGTCAAGAGATTAGTAAATCATACAGTAGCAGAATCAAAGAGTTTCAAGATATACAAGCAGGTGTTGCTTGTGCTTTGCTGGAAATTCAAGGAAAGAAGGAGTCCGTGGTCTCGGAGCTGTCACGTGGTCGTGGTAGTAAGTTTCCTACAAGCAGGTAGCAATAGGATATTAGTGGTCTAAGTCTCTATTGTGTAAACTTCGATTCTTTCATAGTGAATTCGTTTTACCTTAAGGATAGCTAGGTTAAATCCTCCCCAGGTTTTTTACCGGTTTGGTTTTCCTGGGTCATCATATCGTGTGTTCTTTATTATTCCGCACCTTTGCATGATATGATATATTTATGTTAACCTATATTTGAATAATTTACCTAAGTTAATCACTTGGCTAAATAACTAGGTTAATTTTTTTGGGTTTAAGGGGTCTAAACAACCTTACATTTAGGATCATTAAAAGACATTCTAGTTTAGGCTGTAAACACATAGAGAACTTAGATGACCTAATTTGGCGATTGGTAATGTTGCAAATGGGTGAATTACTAGGTTGTCACTTGTTCTTTCATTATTCATTTTTAGTGCACCATCTCACGGTTAGGGACCACTCATATGTATCAGTTTATAAAGGATTCCAATAAGTTATTCATTCTGGTAGTATCCATTCAAGTACTTAAATAGCTGCTGAAACTTTCTTTACGCATGCTACTTTATTATTATATTTATTTTTCATCCAGGTTTGAAGATTGGAGTTCTCAAAGATTTCTGGGTTCTAGGCAAAAATATTCTATTGATGATGGACCACAACTGAGAAAACCAAGATCAAATTTTGGCAGTGTTTTGAAGATTAATGGCATTCCTTCTGTAGGTGATTAGCCAAGTAAAGAGTCAAGTCCTCGTCCTAGGAAGATAATTCTTGATCCATTGGGTCATACTTGGAATAAAATATTTGTGCTCTCTTGTGTCATAGCTGTTGCCTTGGATCCTTTGTTCTTTTACATCCTAGTGATCGATGACAAGGATAAATGCCTTGATTCAGAAGAAACTTTGACGATTATTGCTTGTGTTCTTCATTCACTCTTTGATGTCTTTTATATACTTCATATATACCTTCAGTTTCAAACTAGGTTTATTGCTCCTTCTTCTCGAGTATTAGGAAGGATGAGCCAATAAATGATCCGGTGGCTATTGCAAAAAGATACTTATCCACATACTTCTTGATTGACATTCTGTCAATTCTTCCATTGCCACAGGTATGCATGTGACAATTGATCAGTATGAAGTATCATTACCCTGGTTTATTACAAGAACTCTATGTTCTTTTTGCAATCATCACAACATATAGTTTAGGCCCCACTGTAGTAATAGGTTCACACTGTCATTGGAAGAAACTTGCACCCTAACTTGTTACTTTGCCATTAGTGCAGGGAGTTATGTTTCATTCACTTTTATTTTTGCTGCTATTACACCAACTTAAGGAAATGAGCTTACGTAACAGATTAATGGATTGGTAATGAATTGGTTTGTTTGTGGTAGGATAATTTTATGAATAATTTATTTCCTCATTTTTTTCTGTTTTGGTTAAAAGACATAGTAAGAGTTAGGCTTTCTTTGAGGGAAACTTAGACTTCCAAGTTAGACTAGTGAACAATTTAGAGTTTGGGAAATCATGAGTATCTTTGTTCATTATCCACATCTGAATCTAACTTCCAATTAGATCAAAGTAAGCACCGTATTCCTATAATATTCTAGCAATAAAACTAATCGTAATTCATCCTAATACAAACTTACATATATGAATCTATCATAACATGCTCCTAATTTTTCCTAACTTAAAAAAGAAAAAGAAAAAGTAAGACACGTAACAGAAAGTTTTCTAGAGGTTGAATAACTACATGATTTCTAAACTTATGCCCTGACAAAATATTTGGCTATTATCAATAGCAAAACTGATTTTATTATGGCAAAGTGATACTTTGAACACACATGGGGTGCATAATGCATATAACAACTTATATGTAGAAGAATGAACCATGTCTTTAGTTGAAATTTTGTTAATTGCTTGATGTAAAAGAATTAAGCAGTTAAGGTAATGTCAGTTTTACAATTATGACGTCTTCTGCCTACATTGTTCAGGTGGTAAGTTTTCTCATCGTTCATTCAATGAAAACCAAAGCTCCATTAGTCAAGAAGGAGATGTTGAAGTTAGTAATCTTCTTGCAATATATGCCAAGACTTTGCCGAATCTATCCACTATATGTAGAAGTAACAAGAACCTTGGGCATACTAACTTAAACAACATGGGCTGGAGCTGCTTATAATCTTTCTTTGTATATGCTTGCCAGTCACGTAAGTTGATTTGGTGGTTTTTGAATACTTAATTACACTACTTTTGAGATTTGCTTCTTTTTTTTTTAATGCAATACTTCTGAGATTTTCTGATCACAAATAAATATGACAAACCAAATTGTAGGAGCATTTTGGTACTTGTTTGCCATTGAACGAGAGCATACATGCTGGCAAAAACACTGTTTCAACACTACTGGTTGTGAAGATAAAGATTTTTACTGTGGAAAGAACCGTAACAAAAACTTTGCAGATCTATATTACATTTGCTCTTCTATTGATCCTGATGACATTAAAAATAAAATGGTCTTCAACTTTGGAATATTTACTGATGCTCTTAAATCTAGAGTGGTGGAATCAAGAAATTTTCGAGAGAAATTCTTTTACTGCTTTTGATGGGGTCTTTGTGGTCTTAGGTTAGTAAATATATGATCTTCAAATTATATTCTTACTTAGTTGCCTTGCAGTCAAAACTGTATATGATCTCATTGTAAGTGAACTTTACAGCTAGAGGCTTTTTTTTAACTTGTGTTTTTTTTTTTTTGTTTCATCAGTTCTCTTGGTCAAAACCTGAAAACAAGCACTTATGTTGGGGAGAATCTTTGCTGTCTTCATATCAATCTCTGGGTTGGTATTTTTCTCATTACTTGTTGGCAATATGCAGGTAAAACTTTGATCCTCATCAATACTATTTGCAACTTAATCTTGTAAATTATAAAATGATTATGATAATACATTTGGGCTTTGTGCATTAGCATATTATCCAAACCTTCCAACTAATGTGATCGGCTTATGACATTTTGTTAATTTATCCTTAAGAAACATGTATAGTTGTTGCATTTTTCTACCATCTTCCGTTAATCTCTCTTTGTTGTAATTATTCTCAATGTTTCTGCTGTTCTTATTTAATCTGCCAAGTTCTAAATCTTCTATAAAAACATGATATCTTACAAAGTGTATCCACTATTAACTCCAACTTGAAACCTTTTGTTGGAATTCTCATAGTCCTTGATTTGATGAACCAAGGTGCTATATTATGTTTCTGTGCTGTTATAGAAATATCTGCAATCCACAACAGTAAGAGTGGAAGAGATGAGAGTGAAAAGGATTGATGCCGAACAGTGGATGTCCCGCCATATGCTCCCTAAGAACTTAAGGGAGCGGATCAGACGATACGAACGATATAAATGGCAAGAAACCAGAGGTGTTAAGGAAGAGAATCTAATTCGTAACCTTCCTAAAGACCTAAAGAGGACATAAAGCGACATCTTTGCTTAGATCTTCTCAAGTGAGTGAGTGTTTTTCTTTGATTTTTTTCCCCCTTCATGTCCAACATCTAGCTCTTGCATTCATTCAGTCAATTTTATCTTTTTAGGTGCCAATGTTTGAAAAAATGGATGAACAACTATTGGATGCGCTTTGTGATCATCTCAAGCCAGTACTATACACAGCAAACAGCTGCATTGTCCGTGAGGGGGATCCAGTGGATTAGATACTATTTATCATGAAAGGAACCCTAACCACTATGACTACCGATGGTGGAAGGACTGATTTCTTTAACTTTGCTGTTCTCATGGCTAATGACTTTTGTGGAGAAGAGCTTCTTACCAGGGCATCAGATCCTCACCCCTCTACAAGTCTCCCCATCTTAACTAGAACAATGGTAACTATAATAGATGTTGAAGCCTTTGCTTTAATGGCTAATGACTTGAAGTTTATGGCATCTCAGTTTCAGCATCTTCATAGCAAGCAGCTCCAGCACACTTTCAGGCAAGGATTGAAGTGATGCTTGTCAACTTTTTAAATAATTATTATCACGACTGTCTAAAAAATGCAGGTCTATATAAACAAAAACTTCTACATAAATTGAAGCCATGCTAATCAACTTTTGCGATGATGACTTCTAGGTTCTACTCCATACAATAGAGGACATGGGCAGCCCATTTTATCCAAGTAGCTTGGTGCAGTATTGTGTGAGAAAGCTTGGTAAGTCTTTGCGTGAAGCAGAAGACAAACTACAAGATGCTTTGGCAAGTGAAGCTTAGACCTCTCTAAGTATTGGTGCTACTATTTATGCATCAAGATTTGCTGCAAATGCACTTCGACCCTTGCGACAAAATGGTGCACTCAAGACTAGAGTGCCACAAATACTACCACTGCTGCCACAGAAGCCTTGCTGAACCCATTTTCAAGTGAATTATACTTTAAGTTTGTGTTGTACATACATAGTTGGCAAAAATACCATTTTTGTCACTACATATTATGGTCAAAATCAATTTAGTCCCTACATGTTAATAGTAGTTGTAAGGACACAAATATCTAGTCGTTTGGGTGGGCTAATAGAATAGCTGGAGGCCCAACATATATTTAATACCCCACAATGTATTTGTAAAGAGAGTGGATTGAAGATTATTGGATTGGACGCATATGGGTTGAAAGCCCAAATATGGTGGTATTCAGATGTGTATTAATAAGATGATCGAGAGTTACAATACTCTCTTCAACACTGTCCGAGGAGAATATCAGTACAAGTGTTGTTAATGAGCTTTTCTCTTTCTCTTTTTCTTTCTTCCTCCCTCTTTAGTTCCTTTTTCTTCTCTTTATATGCCCTCTCATTTGCATGGGCCCTCTCTGTTCATTCTTGTCCCATCCCCCTCTTCCTGAGCCTTCCTGAGGCAGCTGTAAAGGAGGAGATCACTGTTTAGGAGTCTTTTCACATTAATGCGGCCATGATGTTAGTTGCAGAGCCATAAATGCGGTGGCAGCAGCCTTTCACTTAATATCTGATTTTCATCATCAGTCTTCGCGGTCAACACAAATTAGAGGATTCTTTGGGAGAGATAAGATTGAGACTGGGACGCTCATTCGGGACACTCTTCCAGCCATCCGAGCAGTAGGTCTCCTCGGACAAGGCCTTCCTTTACAAGATTCACACTTCAGCGTCGAACCAGGTTGGACAAATACTCCATGAGATGTTGTCCTCGGATGTCCAGGTCTCCTCGGACAAGCACACGGCCCAGGATCTGATGTTGGACAAGCCCACGGCCCAGGATCTGATGTTGGGCCCTCTGCCCCCACAATAGCCCCTCAAAGTTCCAGTGTTCTCTTTTTATCCGAGGAGAAAGGTGGGACTTTGATTTCCACCAGGCTGAAACCCATCAAGCGCTCCAACAACTCCACGTGGATGTGACGTTTCGCGAGACTTCCACTTTCCAAAGACGCTTTGGAAGTTGTAGCGCATCCTTTATTACTCTGGGTGGTGCTCTGTCCCCTTGATCAACGGCTGGAGGTAGATCGTGCGGTTGGGATTTTCCTATGAAATTTTGAGCGGGATATAATCCACCACTTTCGCATGCTAGGTATAAAAAGGCCGTGAGAAGGTGGGTTTCCTCACTTTACCTACGTTTAAGCACCCAGTATTCCAATACATACTACCAGCATTCGTTACATCGTCTTAGACATTCCGAGGAGACCTTTATAAAGATCCCTAGGTTTCTAAGAGCTTTTCGAACTTACAATATCGTCCTCCTTCGTAAGTATTCTCTTCCTTAGTCATTCCATCTTGGTTAAGTATCTCGGCCATCTTCGTCCTCCTTTCCATCTTCGCCTTTAGGGGAGTTTCTTAGCAAGCCTTTACCCTTAGATATCGATATGGGTAGATTCAAGAACTTAGTTGATACTCCCGCAGCCATAGAGCGTTTTAAGGCGAAGTATAATATTCCCGAGGGGGTTAGCCTCCGTTACTGTTCACCGGAGGACATCTTAGTTTCCCGGAGGACCGGGGAAGTGGTCATCCCTGTGATTGCCTTTTTAGAAGGGGGAATGTCCATTCCCATGGGTGACGTCACTAGGGAGTACCTTAGGAATCACAGATTGTGTCCACACCAATGTGCTGCCAATGTGTTTAGGATTCTGGGGTGTGTAGATGCCCTTAACGAAATGATGGGCCTAAGACTTACCTGGCATGACGTCGTACACATGTACGAATGTCATTCCCTGAAGGAGGGGGGATACTACTTGAAGTCCCGCTCTCCGGTCGTAAAAATGATCTCGTGCCTCCCAAAATCCAACAAAGGCATGAAGGACGATTACGTCATCGTCTCGGGGGCATGGCATGATGGCCACCACTGTCCGACCACTAAGGGGGAGCCAGGTGGGGTACTCTGGGATTAGATTAAGACGATTATAGGGCTTGCAGTTTAAATTTGCCTTTATTTTACTGTACATACGTTTAGCCTCGGAATCGTGATGACTAACTTCGTGTTTTTTTTTTTTGATTGTCGTTACAGATAGACGGTTCGTCTCCCCCAACATCAATTTTGTGAACGTGCAGGGGTTGAATTACCTGTTGCGCTCGGAGGTATTCCCCCATACGGACGGCCAGCTGCGTGCCGCTCATTTGATATTGGACTTCACTCCAATATCCGATAGCTTCCAAGACGTCGGGGACTCTATCCGATCAGGGGACAAGAGGATTCACCGGATAGACGTGTCTCGGCAAGGATTCTTGGCAAGCAAAGACCTTCCCCCAGTCCCTTGGCCGCTTCAACAAGTTGCCCCTCAAGAAGTTTCACGAAGGGAAAGCTCCGCCTCAACTCTACCATCATTGGAGGCAGAAATAGACCAATTCCACTTCGAAGGGGAGGAAGAAGTACAGAACCAACCTCTCGACTCTCAACGTTCCGAGACCCCGGAAGACATAGAAGAGATGCCTTTACAGTCGAGGAAGGGGTTGAGAGCCTTAATAGCAGGGCGAAACGAGGGGACATCCTCAAAAGAGGCCCCTAAAGAGAAGGAGGCCAGCAAGCTCCCTCCTCCGCCTCCACCAACCACCACAACCGGTCTCCTTCCTATCCCAGATTTAAAGAGGAAGAAGAAAGTTGTGGAATTAGACGCCGAGGAGGGCGAAGTGTCTCCTCGGCAGCAACGAGGAGGGAAGCAGCAGAGGAGGGAAGATAAGAGGGTCTCTCTGCCAAGGGCCCGAAGTGAACCCCATTCCCGAGAGGTTCAGCAGCCACAAGTTTGGGCTCCTCGGCTGGAATTGGATGGAGCCCCAATCACCGTGAACGCGTCCATACGCGAGTTCCAAAATGGCCACTCGGGATATGTCGCCGAGGCCCTGGAGCGCCCGCTGCTTCTCCCTCGGGATATGGACACAGTGAGGGCCTGGAGGCAGGTCGACCTCTTTATGTCCATGAAGAGGGACTTAGCCATGGTAAGTCCATGGTACTTTTTGTACACATATATAAGATTCAATTGCGTCTAAGTTACATATTTTCATTACCTTCATATAATTTGGTGTTTCTTATCTTGCAGCTGACTCAGCAGGTTTATGTCGCGGAGGATTGGGTCAGGGACGCCCGCAATCTGGCCAGGGCCGAGACCCAATCCCGCAAAGAAGTGGAGAAGACCCTGGGGGAGCTTAAGCATCAAAAGCTCGAGCTGTCCAACAGGCTAATAAAAGAAGAAAGGGACAGGAGGAGTGCTCAGGCTGGGCTGCAGAACGCCCAAGACCAGGCCGAGGACCAGCGGAAGAAGCTACACATGACCGAGATAGAGCTGGCCACTGCGAGGCAACTGGTTTTAGACCTTCGCGCCCGAGCCGAAAAGGCCGAGAAAGCTGAAAAAGAGGCCAAAGGGGCGCTGAGGGCGGCAGAGGCCGAGAAGGAGGCTGCATACCTCCGAGGCATTGAGGAAACTGAGCGGAGGCTTGCAGAGGAAGTAACGGAAGTTTGCAGGGACTACTGCCAATCCACCTAGGAGGAGGCTTTGAACATGGCTGGAGTCCCTGCTGACTCGGAACTTAGGCTGCCAGGGAAGACGTATTTCCACCCGGATCTTGCCTTGATGCCAGCCGGCCCCTCCTCCTCGTCTCCTCGTGCCTTGGAGCAAGCGAGCCAAGCGGTGATTCCACCCGGAGCGGCTCAGGAAACTCAAAAACAGATAGATGCTCCGGATGAGGCACCGGTGTCCACGGACCCTGATCGAGTCGAGGACGCGGCTCCCTCAGCGACCCTGCCAAGCGATGAGGGTCACCCCCTTTCCTAGGTCGGGCAAGTTTAGAGTTAGGATGCTAGGGTACTTTAATTGCTTTTGAGAATAATTCCAAATTTGTACTTAACGAGCAGATCATATATTTAACTATTGTATTTTAAATTTGTGAATCAATGAAAGCATTTTGCCAGACTTCATCCGTTTCCAATTTCTGTTTATTTCTTTGCGCAAGGTTTATGTTTATGGACAGAAACCCAAAACCCTGGTTTTGACTTAATAAGTGCTGAGTACAATTTGTCGTCATAACACTGACTCGTTAAATTAAATAAGAATAAATGCTTAGAATAAACCCAAGGTAGGTGGTCCGAGGAGCTAGGCCTGACCAAGGTCCTGTTTAACACTTAGTAGTGATATTAATTTACCCAAGGTGTGTGGTCTTAGGGACCAGGCACGATCCAGGTTCTGTTTAATATCTAGTAATGTTAATTTACCCAAGGTAGGTGGTCCGAGGAGCCAGGCCTGACCAAGGTCCTGTTTAACACTTAGTAGTGATATTAATTTACCCAAGGTGTGTGGTCCGAGGGACCAGGCACGACCAAGGTTCTGTTTAATATCTAGTAATGTTAATTTACCCAAGGTAGGTGGTCCGAGGAGCCAGGCCTGACCAAGGTTCTGTTTAACACTTAGTAGTGATATTAATTTACCCAAGGTGTGTGGTCCGAGGGACCAGACACGATCCAGGTTCTGTTTAATATCTAGTAATGTTAATTTACCCAAGGTAGGTGGTCCGAGGAGCCAGGCCTGACCAAGGTTCTGTTTAACACTTAGTAGTGATATTAATTTACCCAAGGTGTGTGGTCCGAGGGACCAGGCACGACCAAGGTTCTGTTTAATATCTAGTAATGTTAATTTACCCAAGGTAGGTGGTCCGAGGAGCCAGGCCTGACCAAGGTTCTGTTTAACACTTAGTAGGGATATTAATTTACCCAAGGTGTGTGGTCCGAGGGACCAGGCACGACCAAGGTTCTGTTTAATATCTAGTAATGTTAATTTACCCAAGGTAGGTGGTCCGAGGAGCCAGGCCTGACCAAGGTTCTGTTTAACACTTAGTAGTGATATTAATTTACCCAAGGTGTGTGGTCCGAGGGACCAGGCACGACCAAGGTTCTGTTTAATATCTAGTAATGTTAATTTACCCAAGGTAGGTGGTCCGAGGAGCCAGGCCTGACCAAGGTTCTGTTTAACACTTAATAGTGATATTAACTTACCCAAGGTGTGTGGTCCGAGGGACCAGGCACGACCAAGGTTCTGTTTAATATCTAGTAATGTTAATTTACCCAAGGTAGGTGGTCTGAGGAGCCAGGCCTGACCAAGGTTCTGTTTAACACTTAGTGATGAGCAGTATCAGAAACTGTAATGAGAGAATTGAAAATTTTATTTAGTAGTAGTACCTTTTCAGGTTATTTACATTCCAGGGATGTGGCACAGCCCTTTCATCTAAATCTTCTAAATAAAAGGCTCCTATCCCAGCCACTGACAGAATACGGTAATGGCCTTCCCAGTTAGGTCCCAACTTCCCCCAGGCCGGATTCTTCGCTGTACCAACGACTTTTCGTAAAACCAAATCTCCAGGTGCTAGTGGTCTTAGTTTGACATTGGTATCATAACTTTGCTTGAGCTTGTGTTGGTAATAGGCTAGTTGAACTGCAGCACTTTCTCTGCGCTCGGCGATTAGGTCCAGATTGCTCCTCAGCTGTTCGTCGTTGTGGGCCGAGGTGAATGAACTGGTCCTGAGTGTGGGAAACCCAGTCTCTATGGGAATGACCGCCTCTGCACCATACGTCAAGGCAAATGGGGTCTCTCCGGTAGATCGCCGAGGAGTGGTCCTGTATGTCCAGAGCACATGCGGTAACTCTTCCACCCATTTTCCTTTGGCGTCGTCCAACCTCTTCTTGAGACCGTTCACTATGACTTTATTAACTGCCTCAGCTTGGCCATTTCCTTGGGGATATGCGGGGGTGGAGTATCTGTTTGTAATGCCCAGTCCACTGCAGAACTTTCTGAACGCTTTGCTGTCGAATTGGAGCCCATTGTCCGAGATGAGGGTATGAGGCACCCCGAACCGTATAACGATACTCTTCCACACAAACTTCTGGACGTCAACATCCCTGATGTTGGCTAACGGCTCGGCTTCAACCCATTTGGTGAAATAATCTGTTGCAACAACCAAGTATTTCTTACTTCCGATTGCCTTAGGGAAAGGCCCAACAATGTCTAGGCCCCACTGAGCGAAAGGCCAAGGACTTGACAGAGGATTCAGGACTCCTCCCGGCTGATGTATATTAGGGGCAAATCTCTGGCACTGATCGCACTTCTTCACGTACGCCTGTGATTCTCTTTGCATGTTCGGCCACCAGTACCCCTGAGTTAAGGCCCTGTGTGCTAGGGACCTTCCCCTAGTGTGACTGCCACAAACTCCCTCATGCAGCTCCTCAAGGAGCAACTCAGTAGCATCAGGGTGTACACATAGCAGATAGGGTCCGGAAAAAGAACGTTTGTATAGCCTATTGTCCTCTGAAAGCCAGAACCGAGGGGCCTTCCTTCTTACCTTGTCGGCTTCGGCCTTGTCAGCTGGCAAGACATCCTCTCGGAGATAAGATATCATAGAGTCTATCCAACTCGTCCCTACCCTGGCCTGACAGATGCTAGGCCCTTCAACTTCTTCCGAATGCCTCTGTACGTCTTCCACCAGGATAAGCCGGGGCAGCCCCTGAGCTGAGGTGGTTGCAAGAGTCGCCAGAGAATCCGCGTGGGTGTTACCACTCCGAGGAATATGTTGCAAATCGAATGACTTGAACCGCGACTGCAGCTGTTTGACCTGCTTCAGATATTTCTGCATTCTTTGATCACGTGCTTCCAACTCTCCTCGGACTTGGCCAACGACCAAAGCTGAGTCCGAGAACACCTCAAGGACGCTACCCCCCATTCTTCTGACCATAGACAAACCGATCAGCAACGCTTCGTACTCAGCCTCATTATTAGTTGCCGAGAAGTTTAGCCTTAAAGATTTTTCGATGACAACGTTCTCGGGGGATATTAAAACTAGCCCCACTGCTGAACCTCGTTGGTTGGCTGCACCGTCCACATACAATTTCCAGGATTCAGAGTCTTGCACGGCGATGAGACCAACTGAATTTTCATCCGTGGGAATTACTCCAGTAATCTCATCTAACACGGGCTCAGCAAACTCGGCCAACAGGTCGGCTAGTACCTGCCCCTTGATCGAGGTGCGAGGCATGTACTTTATGTCGAAAGCCCCCAGTATGGTACCCCATTTAGTAATCTTTCCCGTATAGTCTGCACTCCTGAGCAGCGACCTGAGCGGGAGCTGGGTAAGGACCACAACCGTATGTGATTGGAAATAATGAGGGAGCTTACGAGTGGCATGAATTATCGCAAAGATAGCCTTCTCGAGTGGCAGGTAGCGGACCTCGGCCTCATGAAGAGATTTACTCACATAATAAACAGGCTTCTGGACACCATTGTCGACTCGGACAAGTACCAGACTTACCGCATGTGTGGCTACCGCAATGTAGGCGAATAGGATCTCGTCCGTCGAAGGGCTAGACATGATGGGTGGTCGAGCTAGGTATTCTTTCAGCTGTTGAAAAGCTAGAATACACTCCTCATTCCATTCGAACCCCTTCCACTTATTAAGTAGTTGGAAGAAAGGTCTACACCTCTCCGCGGACCTGGAGATGAACCGGTTAAGAGTGGCAGTCATCCCAGTCAACTTCTGCACTTCCTTTGGGTTCCGAGGAGGTTGCAGACTATTAATTGCCTTTATTTGATCGGGGTTCACCTCGATTCCCCGGTGAGTAACCATATATCCCAGGAATTTCCCTGATCCAACGCCGAAAGAACACTTCGAGGCGTTGAGGCGTAATTTGTGTTTCCTTAAGATCTCAAAGATATTCTCCAAGTCCCCGATGTGGTCGGGCTCAAGCTTACTTTTGACCACCATGTCATCAATGTATATCTCAATGCTCCTCCCTAGCAGTGGTTCGAACATTTTTGTCATCATTCTCTGGTAAGTGGAGCCTGCGTTCTTAAGGCCAAACGGCATCACCTTGTAATGGTAGTTCCCAATGGGAGTCACAAAGGCCGTTTTCTCCTGATCGTCCAGGGCCAGGGGGATCTGGTGGTATCCCTGGAAGGCGTCCAAGAAGCTCATTCGTGAATGCCCTACGGTTGCGTCCACCAATTGATCGATCCGCGGCATAGGGAAAGGGTCCTTTGGACAGGCTCGATTCAGATCGGTGAAGTCCACGCATACGCGCCATTTCCCGTTTTTCTTCTTCACCACCACTGTGTTAGCCAGCCACTCGGGGTAGAACACTTCCCTGATAGCCCCAGCCTGCTTGAGTTTATTCACCTCATCCTTGACAGCGTCAGAATGTTCTCGAGATGAGCGCCGAGGTGGCTGCCTTTTAGGTAGTGCAGCCGGGCTCACATTGAGGTGATGACAGATGAACCCGGGATCTACCCCCGGGGCTTCGTAGGAATTCCAGGCAAACACGTCCACATTACCCCTAAGGAAAGACACCAACTCTTCCTTTTCCCGAGGGGGTAGCTGATCTCCAATCTGGAAAAACTTGTTTGGATCTTCTCCGATAACGATTCTCTCCAACTTTTCACATTGCTCCTCGGGAGGGTCCTCGGCTCCATGGGGATCCGGGAACGTTGATTGCTATGAATGCCCGACTGAGGTGGTCATCAGCTCGGCATCCTGCTGATGCGAAATGGCAGCTATGAGGCACTGCCTTGCCATAGGCTGGCTTCCCATTATCTCCTCTACTCGTCCTCCAGACGGGAACTTGACGTTTAAGTGCAACGTCGAAGAAACTGCCCCCAAGGCATGGAGCCAAGGTCTGGCCACGATGGCCGTGTAGGGGGAATAAGCATCCACGACGATGAAGTCAACTTCAACTATCTCGGACCCTGCTTGCACAGGCAGCCTAATCTGACCCTTTGGGATGACGGTCTTCCCGTCAAAACTGACTAGGGGCGATTCGTACGCAGTCAGATCTTCAAGCCGTAGGCCCAACCCCCTGTACAGGTCTGGATACATAATCTCGGCTCCACTCCCCTGATCGACCATCACTCTCTTCACGTCGTACCCTCCTATTCTGAGGGTAATGACCAAGGCGTCGTCGTGGGGTTGTATTGTCCCCACCTTGTCCTCATCCGAGAAGCTTAATGCTGGTCGGGCCTCCATTCTTGCACGTTTCACCTCTTGATTATCTGCCTCAGCAGGCGTTCCCAAGATAGACATCACGCCTGAAGGGCAGGATCCAGTTCTCCCGGGGGCCACGAAGATAACATTAATCGTGCCCAAAGGGGGCCTTGATGAGGCAGTCGCCGAAGCCCCTGGCCTAACATGATCTCCCTGGCTGTCTGGCCGGTAGACGAACCGCTGCAACTTCTCGTCTCTCGCCAGTTGCTCCAAAAAGAATTTCAACGTTCTGCAGTCCTCGGTGGTGTGCCCACGCTCTTGATGATACTGGCAATGAAGGCTCTGGTTGCGCCTCAGGGGATCTCCTCCCATCTTGTTCGGCCATTTGAAGTATGGCTCATTCTGAATTTTCTCTAGAATCTGATGAATGGGCTCTCGGAATACGGTATGAACAGCTTGGGATACAGCAGATCCGGACCGCCCACTATAATCTCTCTGCGGCCTGCTATTGCTGTATCGGTCCGACCTGAAGTCCCTCCTCTCTTGAGGGACAGCCTTTGCTTTTCCCTTTCCAAGTAATTGGTCCTCTTCGACCCGCTTGTATTCGTCTATGCGATCCATCAGTCGGCGCACGCTCCTCACAGGTTTCTTGGTCAGAGATTTCCTTAGGTCGTGCTCGGCTGGCAAGCCGACCTTGAATGTCCTTACAGCGACATCATCGAAACTTCCTTCGATCTCATTAAACATCTCCCAGTACCTGTCTGAGTAGGTCTTTAGCGTCTCTCCTTCGCGCATGGACATGGATAGCAAGGAGTCTAAAGGCCGGGGTACCCTGGTATTCGTCACGAACCGAGAGCAGAAGGCTCTAGTGAGCGCCTGGTAGGATCCGATAGAATTTGCTGCGAGACCATCGAACCACCTCATGGCCGCAGGCCCTAGGCTGGAAGGGAACACCTTGCACATGAGGGTCTCGTTCCGAGAATGGACAGCCATTTTTTGATTAAAATGACTCACATGCTCCACGGGATCAGTCCTTCCGTTGTATGCGGTGAAGGTAGGTTGTGTGAAACGTCGAGGAAGGCTCCCTCCTTCGATACTGCGCGTAAAGGGCGACCTGGAAATTTGATTGAGTGCCCTTGTCATGGTATCACTCCCTGTGCCCCTTGAGTACGTATTTCTGCTCCTGCGGTCATGGCGATGTTCTTCCTCGTAGGAGAAAGACTCGCTTGGTGGTGTCTTGGAGCGGGGTCTATAACTATCATCTTCCTCATCTCCACAAGAGTCATCCGTGCCAGATGGGCTGCTTGACGGACTACGTCTCCTCCGTGTGCGACGCAACTCCCTCTCGAGTTGATCAATTTTACGTTGCATGGCCATCTGAGTCTGGCCACCAGCATTCCGGCGTTGACTCCTTGCAGTATGGTTCGTATGCACGCTTCCTTCGCGATCCCTCTGGCGCTCGAGGTGCAAAAAGTGGTCGATGTGCTGAGAATCAGCTGACTCCGCTCTGTCTGCTCTAACCATAGTTCAAGCTGGAACGCACAGGTATCACAATAATCTTCCCACAGACGGCGCCAATTGTAAGGACACAAATATCTAGTCGTTTGGGTGGGCTAATAGAATAGCTGGAGGCCCAACATATATTTAATACCCCACAATGTATTTGTAAAGAGAGTGGATTGAAGATTATTGGATTGGACGCATATGGGTTGAAAGCCCAAATATGGTGGTATTCAGATGTGTATTAATAAGATGATCGAGAGTTACAATACTCTCTTCAACACTGTCCGAGGAGAATATCAGTACAAGTGTTGTTAATGAGCTTTTCTCTTTCTCTTTTTCTTTCTTCCTCCCTCTTTAGTTCCTTTTTCTTCTCTTTATATGCCCTCTCATTTGCATGGGCCCTCTCTGTTCATTCTTGTCCCATCCCCCTCTTCCTGAGCCTTCCTGAGGCAGCTGTAAAGGAGGAGATCACTGTTTAGGAGTCTTTTCACATTAATGCGGCCATGATGTTAGTTGCAGAGCCATAAATGCGGTGGCAGCAGCCTTTCACTTAATATCTGATTTTCATCATCAGTCTTCGCGGTCAACACAAATTAGGGGATTCTTTGGGAGAGATAAGATTGAGACTGGGACGCTCATTCGGGACACTCTTCCAGCCATCCGAGCAGTAGGTCTCCTCGGACAAGGCCTTCCTTTACAAGATTCACACTTCAGCGTCGAACCAGGTTGGACAAATACTCCATGAGATGTTGTCCTCGGACGTCCAGGTCTCCTCGGACAAGCACACGGCCCAGGATCTGATGTTGGACAAGCCCACGGCCCAGGATCTGATGTTGGGCCCTCTGCCCCCACAGTAGTTAATTTGATTCTTGTTATTTTCAATTTGCAATTAATTTGGTCCTTACCATTTGTGAATTGAAAAAAAAATGGGTTGTCAATTTAATCCTCGTTTTTTATGCCAATTTAAATAGTCAACCATTATACAGTGTGTTGATTTTAATGCATTTACATTGAAGAAAAATAATTCAAATCATGACCCTGAGTTGAATTAAACTACACCATATGATGAACTGATTTCCTTGAATTTTTGCTGAAATCCACTCTCTAATTTTGTTAGTGTTTAAACCTTAAAGTTTAAATGAAAATAAAACACAAGATCCACTTTTTTTTGAACAATAGAATAATGCAGAATAAAAACATCTGCAGTTCTAAACTCACACGGCATCTTTGATACATTCCCTTCCCATAAAGGCTTTTAAGAATTGCACATAAACACATTACAGTAATAGAACCAGTCAATGTACATGAGGACAACTCCTTCACCAGAAGAGAAAGGAAACAATCCATTGATAATTTCAGCAACAGATATTAACCTAGCATTATCAAAGAGATTTAATCTCTTTCAATAGTTTCATGCTCTACAGTTCACAAAAATGTTCATTAGCTCAACAAATTCCATACCTTGATAAAATAAAAAACAATAACTATTGCATGGATCATTGAAAAAAAAAATGGAAATAAAAAATTTACAAGGTGACAAATTCTATCTAGCTTTTGAATTTTTTTTTATACAGAAAATCTTGCTTTTGATTATGAATGAGAAATGAAAATCTAATTGTGCAATTAGCTAGGAACATCTACTCTAAATTTAATACAAAGGTAAACATAAAATTTGCATGCTTTATGTTTTAAAGAAGTTTTTGCAAATTGACTAAAGAAAAAAAACAAAAAGAAAAGTTAACGGATGCCCTAAGAGTATTAGTTTAATAAATATTTTTAGAAATATTTTAAGGAAAAAGAAAAAAGCAACCGACTTTTTTAACAACTTTTTATATTTCCCATAAAAGTGGTATTAAAAATTTCTCCAAAAAAAAAAAAAAAGGTGGTATTAAAACATTCTTATTAATAAATACTCTAAGTGCATCTGTTAATAGGGTCCATAAACAAATGACTAGGATACACTACCTAGGATAATCTTTTTTGTAAGTTCGTTTAGACCCCTTAAACCCAACAGATTAACCTAGAGAATTAGCCAAGTGATTAACTTAGGTAATTTAAACAACTCTACGTTAATACAAATATATCAAAAACAATAAAGCAATGGAAAATAAAGAACACAAAGATATGATGACTCAGGAAAACCAAACCGGTAAAAAACCTGGGGAGGATTTAACCTAGCTATCCTCAAGGTAAAACCGAATTCACTATGAAAGAATCGAAGTTTACACAATAAGACTTAGACCACTAACATCCTATTGCTACCCAACGTAGGAAACTTACTACCACGACTACGTGACAGCTCCAAGATCCACGGACTCCTTCTTTCCTTGAATTCTTCAGCAATCCACAAGCATACCTGTTTGTATATCTTTAAGTTCTCTTGATTCTGCAACTGTATGATTTACCAACCTCTTGACATGAATCTTGAGTTTGGAAACCCTAAGTGTATGTGAAGGTAAACACCTCTAGATCTCACAATGAGATTCATAAACACAGCATTCAAAACTCTAAAAAACGTGGCTAGGGTTTACCCTTATATACCTAGGGCAAAACATAAAACCCTATACATTAAATGGGCTTGGGCTGAGTTGGAAATTTTCTGCAGAAAAACGTTCTGCTCGATTTTCGATCAGTCGAGTCTAATTCTCGATCGATCGAGTCAGGCAGAAAGTGAACAGTGAATTCTGCAATCAACTTGATTCCAACTTTACATAAAAAGCCATACTTTGAGCAAGTCTAACACAAGACTAAAACAATGTTTTGATCATGGTTTGCCAACATTACAAATTGAAGTTCTAATACATTAGTTCCTAATTCTTAGAACCTAACAAACTCCCCTTTTGGCAATCCGTGACAAAACACAGACTAAACAAAAAGCTCAAAGTTTACAAATTGAAACAGCCCATTACAAAATTAAAAAGCCACTAAACAATTCAACCTAACTACTATCTAACAGTTGCAAAGTAGACAGCAGCACGACTGAATCAACCTGTATATTCCTGTAACACTTAACAAACACATAAACGCATGTGTGGAAAATACAAGGAATATAAAAAAAATAACTTCTTGATTTCACATGACACAAAATAAAGAGATATATCATGAATAAAATCATAAATATAAATCAATAAGCAAAGTAGCATAGTGAAACAAGAAACATATACATCAAGATGTATCTCAACAAAAAAAATATCTCCTAACAAGAGCCAAAAAATGTAAATACAAAGTGAAGCATATAGATACAATCTAATAACTCCATAAGCTCAACAGTGTCACAGTAAGATACAAAACTCAACTCCCCCTAAGACAAAAATCTCCTCTACAAAACATGGACTCTACTCAATAGATACACTCTCCCTTTTTGTGACGAATTGCCAAATGGCACTCACTCATCATCAAAAGGAGGTGGCGGAGGAGAACGATGAAGACTCGCCAAATTCGCTCTCAAAGCTCGAAGCTCATCAAGGACATCCACCAGAAGCTGACCATGAGCCGCCTGAACGGTCATGACAGTGTCCAGAGTCCGACGAATATCAGAAACATCCAAAGGAGAAGGTGGAGGAGCATTATCAGCAGCAGCAGCAGGAACAGCAGACGTCTCAGCTGCAGGAGCATCTGTAGAAGAAGAAGGGGGTGGAATGACACCAGAAGGCTCTACCCTAGGACACTTAGAGCTAGCTCGAAGTTAAGCAGCCCTTTGCCTCAAAAAGGTAGCACCTATAGGAGCAATAACATGAACAGGTTCAGAAGCAGGAAAATCACCTAAACCGAGATAAAGGAGAATCCTATGAATAAAAACAGGAAAGAATAAAGTATGAGCCGTAGAACTAGACCGATGTACCTCGTTCAAAGAATGAAGGAACAAATGAGGAAAACTGATAGGAGCATCAGTAACAAGGGCATACAAAAACACACATCGCTCAAGAGGTATGGTGTGGAGATGAGAAATGGGCCACAAGGAATGACAAGCAATCCTAAAGAAAAGGTAATAAAGCTCAGAGAGCTTAGTAGACGTGATCCGAGGATCAGAACCCTATTGGATAGAAGACCCAGTGATGTATGACATAACATCATCTAGAGGTGGAGACTCCTCATAAGGAAAGACGGGATGATCAACAATGGGCACCCCAAGAGCATTAGACACCACCGAAGGGGTAATGCGATACTCTACACCTCATAACTAAACCTTAACCAAGGTGTTGGTATCATAGATGTGGATAGAGAGGTTCGAATAGAACTCTCTAATCAAGGTGGTAGGAGGAGGAGGATGCTCAAACTCGAGCAAAGATAACCAACCCCAACGCTCAAAGTTACGTCTCACCTTAGGATCTACCTCATCTAGAATAACCCTACGCTCAGCCCAAATATGACGCCTAAGATTAAGGGTCTCACAGGTCTCTTGGTTCTTTTCACTAGGAAACCGATCACTATCAAACGAAGGTGAAGGGTCAGAAGTCCTATGGGCTCTAGTTTTCCTAGGCATGGTGCTAAGAACAGAAAAGAGAGACACAGAAGAAAAGAGCAAAAACAAAAACCAATGGCAGACTGTAAGTTAGCACAGCATAAAATTAAAAAAAAAAAACAATCTATATGACGCACGAACAAAATGTTCAAATGATGCATGAACTAATGTAGTGACAGAGGTCAATAATGATCCAAATCAACAAAATTGGCTTGAGCATAGAATTTAAATAAAAAATACCCAATTTAGGAAAACCCAATTTTCAAAACACAACAAATTGAGAAATTGATCATCACAATAGTTAAATAACACAATATAATGATCAAATTAATCAATCTAACAAGCCAATTTCATCAATTTAAATCAATTTGAACAAAAACCCCAAATATATCAATTTCTAGCCCTAGATTTTCAAAATTTCCACAAAGCACCAAATTAATCAAATTAAACCACATGTAGTGCTTGGATAAGGTGTCCCCACAAAAACCCGTGATTAATTTGAGAAAGAAACACCCAACATCATTGTCAAAAATACCAAAACACTAAAATGCCAAAAATAACCCAAAATGCATGAAAATAATGCATGAATCATGAAAATAAAAACAAATGGAGGGGCAAAAATGTCTTACCGGCCTTGGGAGAGAGGATTGATGCAAAAAGATCGGAGGAAAACGACAAAAACACCAAAAATTGCTTTGATCGGTTGGTGAGGAGACAAAAAAGTTTGAAAAAGTTTTGAAAAGGTGAAGAACACGTGAGAAAAGTTCCTTTTTAAAACACTTAGCCCGATTTTCGATCGATCGAAAAACAGATTCGATCGGTCGAAAATCCTTCGATTGATCCACTACCAATCAAGAACCGATCGAAACACACAAAGACTTTACTGAGATTTTAAAAACAATTTCGACCGATCGAAAAACAGACTCAATCGATCGAAATTCTAGAAAATTGAATTTTTGAAAAATGAAACTTATTTGCTCAAAAAACTCCTCAAAGCATTAGATTTTATGAAAAGAATGCATGAGTATGAGATGAAATGTTTTCCAAAAACCCATGTTTTTAACCCAGATCTCTCAAAGCAAGATTTTCCCTTAATATCCCTCAACCATTTAAACAAGCAAACATGGTCTGCATCAAATTCTAGAAATATTCAACCTTGGTTGGTCAGACCAAAAACACACACAATAGCATGTACACAGTTTAGTAAAAAATAACTTGTATAGTGTGTGCAACTAGCATAAGCTTGAGAAACATGTGAGGTGATATGCACATAGTAATCAATCACAATTTCTACAAAATCCATCACATGAAATTGAAAGAGACTATTACTTAAAGAGTTACATCATATAACTCTCACATCTCCTAGAATAAAAGCTTGCAATCATGTAAGTTTCTTCATTTGCCTCAAAATTAATATTCAATTTAATTGATTAGAAACTTAATAAAAGCCGGGATAATGTACACATCAATTTTATTTGAATTGTGAAATTATTATAGCCCAATAATGTACACACCAATTTTATTTAGAGGCTACACCTTATGTTCTTGTTGTGCATGTGCTACACTTTCTCGAGCACAAAATCTTACGATATGCACTAAGGTGTTCATGATTAGCTAGTAAACAGTGTTGAGATAGTTATTTATGCCTTTCTCAATAAGATCAAGTCCGACAATCAAAGACATAAGACTTCAAGATCAAGATCATGTGATCAACAATTATAGCATCTTCCCACACAACATGCACTACAAAACTTCAGCTAGTAAAGTGCAATAGAAATAAGTGCATCAAAGCTAAACAAAGTACATAAACATGTTATGTAAAATTTGATTGACCAACCTTGTCTTCAAGTTCAAGGAAAAAATTGCAAAAACACAATTTGCAAATTTTTTTTTGTTTTGTTTTTTTTTTTATAAAAGCAATAAACATCCTAGAATGAAGTGCATGAATGTTATGCAATGCAAATCCTAGAAACAAAGGTCACAAAAGATAGAGCAATGAAGCACAAGGACCATGTCAAACAGACTCAATTAGGTCGAGCCTTTTGCATCCAAAACCTTTTCGATGCAACTCTTGCATTGGAGTTATGATTCACATTAGAATTCTGAGTAACTCCAGGATTGGAATAAAGGTTTAGCGCCTTTACCAATTCACCAATAAGTACCATAGGATCATGTGCTTGGGGCATAGGTACTTTAGTTTTATTTGCTCGCTTTGCAGCTTGCAACTTAAAACAATTTGTCCGAATGTGTCCAGACTTTCTACAAAAATGACAAACCCATGCAGGCATATCATGCAACTTGCCCTTAGAAGAAGTAGAAGCTCTAGAATGAGAAGCTTGAAGATCAACCCTAATCTTCCTAGGTGGAGTAACATCTACAGATTTGACAGGTTCACTCACCAAGGGTTTGACAATCTCACTTTTAAGAGGTTCAGAAGAGGGAACAAATTTAGTGGAAGGAGATTCAAGTACGGAGATGCTATCCACAAAACCTAAGCCAGTTTTGTCAGAGGGAGACTTTTGAACACTCAACATGTGATCAAGTTTGGAGCTTGCAGACCTATTAGTTTGTTCTCTAGCAATCGATAATTCAAGTTCCAAACATTTAACTTTATCAAGTAAAAGCATGTTCTCAGTTTTCACATTATTCAAAAGCTCATTTGCATCAAACAGTTTCACAAGTAAATTTTTCTTTTCAAGTTCCAGGGATGCAATTTTCTTTAAGCCTAAATCAACATTCATGGCATCCTTTGTAGCATCCTTTGTAGCAACTTTGTAAAGTTTATTATAGGCTTCCTGTAAATCTGCATCCTCAGAGAGTTCTCCATCAGAAGGGTTCTCTTCAACAGACACGCTTTCATTAACTACAGTAGTAGCAGTGAAAACAATGAAGTTTCCATCCTCATCACTAGCGGATTCATTGTTAGAAACTTCATCATCACTAAGAGTTACAGTCATAGCCTTACCCTTAGACTTCAAACATGTAGGACATTCAGATTTCACATGACCATACCCTTAACATCCATAACATTGTTGTCCCAAAGAAGTATTAGAAGGTTGACCTACTTTCTCTTTAGGTTTTTCAGTGTTATTAACCTTAGTGGGATCATTCCTCCTAAAATTTTTAGGTTCAGCAGTGTTCTTGCCTCTTGCCTTTCTGTTATTGTTCCTAAGAAAGTTTCTAAAGTTCTTAGCAAGATAGGCAATCTCTGTAGCAGAGAGTTCATCATCAAATCCATCATCCTCAACATCATCAACAGACTTAAGAGCCATTGATTTGGATTTGTTTGTCTTGGGCAGGTCCAACTCATAGGACTGAAGAGATCCAACAAGTTCATCAACAGGGATGGAATCCACACCCTTGCTTTCAGTGATGGCAGTCACTTTGGGTCTAAAGTCCTCAGTCAAAGATCTAAGAATCTTCCTAACAATTTTAGGTTGATCATAGATTTCACCCAAATTATATGCAGAATTAACAATATCATTCAGTTTAGCATAGAACTCATCAAAAGATTCATCATCATTCATTCTAATGCTTTCAAATCTAGAGGTTAATTGCTGCAATTTATTTATTTTAACTGCCTTTGTGCCTTCATGCACAGTCTGGAGGATTTTCCAAGCAGTATGAGCAACCTCAACATTAGAGATTCTCTTAAATTCCTCCATGAAAACAGCATTGAAAATAGCATTCATAGCTTTGCTATTGAAAGCAGCTGCCTCCTTTTGAGAAGTTTGCCACTCACTCACAGGAGTAGTGGGCTTCTCCCATCCGTACTCAACGGAGTTCCAGACTGTCTCATCAATGGATTTCAGGAATGCTTTTATCCTTATTTTCCAATAAGCATAATTGTTTCCATCAAAGTGAGGTGGAACAACAAGAGAGTGTCCGTGTTCCATGACAACAGGGGTCAAGGATCAGCTCAAAGATCAAAGGATCAAAAACAAAAGCTACCCGTTTTGATACCACTTGTAAGTTCGTTTAGACTCCTTATACCCAACAGATTAACCTAGAGAATTAGCCAAGTGATTAACTTAGGTAATTTAAACAAATCTAGGTTAACACAAATATATCAAAAATAATAAAGCAGTGAAAAATAAAGAACACAAAGATATGATGATCTAGGAAAACCAAACCAGTAAAAAACCTGGGGAGGATTTAACCTAGCTATCCTCAAGGTAAAACTGAATTCACTATGAAAGAATCGAAGTTTACACAATAAGACTTAGACCACTAACATCCTATTGCTACCCAATGTAGGAAACTTACTACCACGACCACGTGACAGCTCCAAGATCCACGGACTCCTTCTTTCCTTGAATTCTTCAACAATCCACAAGCATACCTGCTTGTATATCTTTAAGTTCTCTTGATTCTGCAACTGTATGATTTACCAACCTCTTAACATGAATCTTGAGTTTGGAAACCCTAAGTGTATGTGAAGGTAAACACCTCTAGATCTCACAATGAGATTCACAAACACAGCATTCAGAACTCTAAAAAACGTGGCTAGGGTTTACCCTTATATACCTAGGGCAAAACATAAAACCCTATACATTAAATGGGCTTGGGCTGAGTTGAAAATTTTCTGCAGAAAAACGTTCTACTCGATTTTCGATCGGTCGAGTCTAATTCTCGATCGATCGAGTCAGGCAGAAAGTGAACAGTGAATTATGCAGTCAACTCGATTCCAACTTTACATAAAAAGCCATACTTTGAGCAAGTCTAACATAAGACTAAAAGAATGTTTTGATCATGGTTTGCCAACATTACAAATTGAAGTTCTAATACATTAGTTCCTAATTCTTAGAACCTAACATTTTTAATCAAAATTAGTCGCTAACCCGTGCGATGCACGAGAAAGCTATTGGATATGAGATTTTAAAAACTTTTCATTAAACTACCCACCACAAAGATATTAATTTACCATAACACAAACTTTTAGTATGAAAACAAAGATAATGATATTTAATGGATTGAGTAATAACACGGGCTTTTAGAAGAAAACAATTTGATTTAAAAAGTCGGAAATTTTAGCACAAGCAAGAGCAACTACAATTGTTAAGGAAGGATTAAAGGTCCTATAAGAAATATTTTTTCCAATATTTGGGCCCAATGGTAGAGTTCAAAGAAGACAACCTGTTACACAAAATTCTTCTAATTATAATCAACATCCTAAACTGTATATTCAATCCAAAAATGTGTAACCAATGTTATATATTGAAGTGTTGTACAGGGCAGAGAATCGAACAAACATATTCTTATGACCATGCCCATATAGCTTCTAAGTTCTAACTATTATGCTAAGGAACCAAACAATATTAGTAATCGAAAAAGTATCATGATCCAGCACACTGATTTAAAAGTTACAATTTCAAACACAACCTCACTATGAAAATTCCACCGACATTCAAATGTCACTTAGTTTAAATAAAACTGTAAAAGTAATAAAACTAACATTTGGAATAGAGGGGTAAGCATATCTTTTGAATCTAGAACATTTTTTCCTTAATTATTCACACTTTAAAACAATAATGGCAAATTTCAAAACCAAATATAAATATATTAACATATAATACGAAACACTATTATAGATTTTATATTATACAAGGTTCTTAGCTATCTCTGCTTCCAATTGAATTAGATTTCTGTCCTCTATGGTAACTTCTGTCTCTACTAATTTTAATTGAATTTAGGTTTCTATTTTAGTTGAATTAGGTTTCTATTCTATGTGGTAACTTATATCTCCTAATTCAAATTGAATTAGGTTTCCATTTGACCTGTAGCTTCTTCTCCTAACTCTGATTGAACTTCCCTCCTAATTGAATTAGATGTCCATGTAATTAGCATGCTTATAAAATAGTTTTGCATTTTTTTAATCTTATCCTTTCTGCTTAAGAATAAAAAAATGACTTTATGAAATAAAGTCCCCAGCTTTTTAATTCATCAATAGAAAAATTGAATTAGATTTCCATGTAATTAGCATGCTTATAAAATAGTTTTGCATTTTTTTAATCTTATCCTTTCTGCTTTAGAATAAAAAAATGACTTTATGAAATAAAGTCCCCAGCTTTTTAATTCATCAATAGAAAAAATTTTGAAAGGTTTGGATTGAAAAGTTGCTTCTGTAACTTTGAATCTAAACCCTTCAATCAAAAAATTGAAAAAAAAAAAAGAAAGAAAGAAAGTAAAAATGCCAAAATTGTTGTGAGAGAATTTCACTCTACAATAACCTAGTGGTATATTGCACGGGATCTCCATGCATGAACGGGTGATGTTTAAGGATGTAAAAACCAATTAACTAAATAATATATACATAAAAAGGAAACAAAAAGGAAACATAGAATATGAAGGCATCTTTAAAGATTTTGCATAAGTACCAAGAAATATATTTACACAGACTATTAAAGGAAAAACAAACACAAACACAGACCATTAACGGAAAAACATACACAAACTACTATTAAAGAAAGAATTACACAAACACAAACCATTAAAGGAAAAACATACACAAACTACTATTAAAGAAAGAATACAAAAACTAAAGAGAGAAAGCTGTGAAGAGAAATTTTCGTACCTTGAGGTTGAGAAAGAAGTGTTTGTAACAAAAGAATAGTTTTTGGCAACATACATAGGTTTATACATATATAGGAGAGTAAAATCCAATAAAATCTGATATGATTTGGAGACTTCCACGCCACTCCAATAAAATCCAATTCCTAATGGGACTCTTAATACATAGCAACCGGCTAAGTGGCATTAATCTCACTATACGTATCTATATATGGTCTTCTAATATCTATCATATAAAATTAGAATTTTTTTTAATAATGCTGACGTGGAAAAAAGAATCTAAAATAAAAAGAAAAAGAAAATAATGATGACGTGTAAAATTGTGCGAGTTTCAGAGGCTTCGGTTTTATATATATATATATATATATATATATATATATATAGATTTAGTACCTTTGACTTGGGATCTACTTGGTCTACCTTTGAGGTTCCCCAAACTAATGAAAATACTTTTTTATCAATTGTAGTTCCTTAATGACTTCTTCCATACTCATTCTCTCTTTTGGGGATTCCATTGAACGTAACATTCCAATGTTAAAGATTAAGAGTAAGAACTTTTGTATGTTGGCATCAATTTGCTTAAACTCCTCATTGTCATCAGCTTCTTCTACTTCAATTTCATTGGCATTGTCATCATTGTTATCAGCTTTTTCTTTTGCCATTATTGTTGCAGTTGTTGCTCCCATTTCTATAGTTTCTCTTGGTAAAAGTAGTGGCTCGACAATTTGAACAAGTCTTTTTGGTAGTGCCATCTTAACAAAGTTATGGAGATTCAAACCATTTCTAAACATATTATTAGTGGGCCTCCTTCCAATGAACATTTCCAATACAAGGACTCCAAAGCTATATACATCCCCTTCAGCTGATGCCTCATCACCAATGCCATACTTTACAACTCATAAAATGTATGAAAATTTAGCAATTCTCTATATATATTAAAAATATGGATTGAAGGTCTACAAAATGCAAAGTCAAGAACATAGAACAAATATCTATTTAGAGGTAATATGACAAATGTTATTACTTCTAAAATGGAAGGAAGTTATTCGTAGCTTTACCAAAGGGGTCAAATTACTTCTTGTTTTCCTTGCTGCTTCATTTTGATTTAGGAAATATATGCGTAGAAAGAAGATATGAAGCTTAGTCAAAGGATTGCAAATTGAAAAGTTTATCAGCAAATCAACTTAGGCGTTTCTCAGAGTTTAAGTCAAATTTAAATCTTATTTTTACTTCAAAATTTTCAATTTTATGAAAAATATAAAATTAATTATGTGCTTGTGGGTTTATTGACGTGAATATGTGTTCTAAGAGACCTAGAAATATAAGCAAGAGAGTTTTTGTTTAAATGGTACGAGTATTGGAAAGACTATATGCTTGAAAATTCATGGAGTTAAATCCTATCTTTTGATAAAGTGACCAAATAAAAAAAAGCAGTATGTTTGAACAGTTACAAATTTAAAACTAAATAAGAGAGTTAATACCTGGAGCAGTAGAGCCGATAGATCCCTTTAACCCGATTGTACTTGTATGCTTTTGAGAAGAATCATTAGCAGCTGTGAGGGGCCTTGCTAAACCAAAATCACTTACATTAGCAATCATCTCATTATCAAGAAGAATATTACTTGGCTTTAAATCACAATAAATGATTTTTTGCTCACAATGATTGTGAAGATAATTTAATGCAAAAGCCACATTCATTGCAATAGTAAGTCTTTGAAGAAAGCTCAAATTTTTTGATTGATTTTCACTATCTACCATTGGATTTAGCCACATATCTAAGCTCCCATTTGTCATGAATCCAAACACTAGTGCTTTGAATTCATCACCATTATAATTTATACTAGAGCAACATGTTAAGATCTTTACAAGATTTCGGTGCCGAACATTTCTTAACACATTGCATTCTGCTATAAAACTCTTGGGAGCTCCTTTCTTTTGAAGGTTTAGGAGCTTCATAGCCACTAATCTTTCATCTAGCTCAAGAACTCCTTCAAAAACTACTCCAAAACTACCAGATCCAATCAAATTGTTGAGAGAAAATCCATTAGTTGCTAGATGAAGCATTTTGTACGAAATTGTTGGAAGGAGATCAATATTTGAGACTATAGACGATGGTTTTTTTTTTTCCTCCAATAAAGAACAAGAAATGATGAAACTAGAAGAATACAAGTAACAACAGAAACAATTGTGATTTTTAATCTAGAAGCAAGGGACTTTCTTGATCTCATAGTTTTGAAGCATGTTGGTAGTTGAAATTGTGGAATACCCCCACAAAGCTTATTGTTTCCAATTATTGATATTGCATTTACATTTCTAAAAACTCCTTCGGTTTGTAGCTCACCCTGAATATCATTGAATTAAATGTTCAAATATTTTAGGAATGAAAGCTTCCCTAGACCCTTTGGAATCGACCCTGATAAGTTGTTTCGTGAAATATCTAAATATTCAAGGCTTTTCAAAGAAGCCGTGGATGGTGGTATGGTCCCCTTTAAAGAATTCCATTGTAGGTATAGCTCATTTAAGCTCAAGCAACTTCCAATTGTCAAAGGAATTTCACCAGAGAAATTGTTTTTGGAGACATGCAATAAATACATATTTTTCAAATTGCCTACTTCAATAGGTAAGTTTCCACTTAATGAGTTGTATGATAAATTGAGTAATAGCAAGGAAAGACCAAAAACTTGATGCCGTATGACTCCTCTAAGGTAATTTTGTGAAATATCCAACCATTGCAAACTTTGGCAATTACCAATATTTTGAGGTTTCCTAAGGAGCTTGGGATTTGTCCTGACAATTTGTTTCCCCCTAAACGAAGTCTTTGCATCTTTTGAAACTCCCCAAAATAAGTAGGTATCACACTTGTTAAAAGATTCCCTTCCATGCCCATATAACTAAGTTGATAAGATTGTGCAACGTTGCAGTAATCATCCCTGATATTTGATTGCCTCCAAAATATAATCCATGAAGCTGTGTTGACAAGTTGTCAATAGAATTGGGCAAAACATCTTTGAATTGGTTCGAAGTAAAATCCAGTGTTCCCAATTTGCTACAATTTCTTAGAGATGTAAGAAGTCTAAGTCTCTTCCTAGTTTATTAGGACCTATATTTAGCCTTCAAGATGTAGTAGATTTCCAAGATTAGTTGGAACTGATCCCGCAAAGTTGTTATCACCTAGATCAAGTATTTGAAGCCGAGATGCATTACATAAAGAACTAGGGATTGTTCCAAAGAATTCATTAAGAGCTATGTCAAATGCTTGAAGATTAGGTAAAGCGAGGCCTATGTTTGCTGGAAGACTACCACTAAGTTGGTTATCTGTAAATGCTAACAAGCTGATAGATGATATATTGTTGAAAGGGGTAGAAATCATACCATTCAGTTTATTGCTTCCAACTGTGAAAGATGATAAGCTTTTCAAATGGCTTATACTTTCGGGAATATTTCCCTCTAAATTATTATGTGTTGCACGAAAATGCACAAGTAACGAAAGATTTCCCAAGGAAGGTGGGATTCCTCCCGTCAAATTGTTTGAAGAAGCCTAAAAATAAAAAAGCTTTGACAAAGTGCCAAGCTCCATGGGGATTTTCCCAATAAGTTTGTTCCACCTTAGGTCCATCATCCTTAGTTCGGAGCAATTGGTCAAGTTGGCTAGAATTTCTCCTCCAAACGTGTTATTTGAAAGATTTAGGTGTTGCAATCGGAACAAATGACCAACTTCTTTTGGAATTTTACCATAGAAACTGTTGTTTTGAGGTTGATAGCCTTGAGACAAGTGAGATTGCCAATGTAAGGTGTAATGGTTCCATGCAAGTTATGGCCTTCTAGTTCCAAGGCCGTCACTCTTAGATGCCAGCGGCCACATGTAATCCCATACCAGTTGTAGTACTGGATAGAATGATTCCATGAGTTCAAGATTCCATATGGGTCATTGATGGATTCTTTAAATCTGAGCAAAGCCAAACGATCAATCTCATTTGTTGGAGTGGCAGAAGAAGTGGTAGGTTGCAAGCATAGAAGGGTTATAGTAAAGAGTAGAATCCTATGAAGGAATATAGAGCATAATGTAGGAAAATTGGGTTTCTGAAGCTTCATTGGTTTGGACAAGCAGGAAAGAAAGCTAGTGAAATATTAGCCTAAGGTAGAGCTAGAGACAGAAATTTTTATTTTATTATATATGGGTGGACGTAAATTGTACTTATCTCTGTAAGTATAAATGTAGGCTCGGTTAACTTTAGGTTCTCAAAACTCTCGTAATACCTTAATGCTAACTTTGTCTAGTACCACAAAAATTCTACTTAATAAGTGGTAGAAGTAGCTTCATTTTTTTAATTTTTTCTAAATTTCAGTAGCAATAAATTCATAACGTACGTTCTTCCCGCCAACAGACTCAACACTAGCGTCTGATTAGTGTCATCAACAATTTGCCTTTTTCGTGGAAGAAACCCTTTACCTGGGTTAGGTACAGACCTACTTTTCTTCTTATTATTTGACTTTTTATTTATTTTTTAGAAACAAATGCAGCTACTATAGGTTAGGTCTATAGCCACATTTATAAGTGGTTTTAGCCGCATTTTTAAAACGTGACTATAGGTTAAGTCTATAGTCGCGTTTGTAAGTGTTTTTGGCCGCATTTTTTTTTTTTTTTTTTTTGATAGGGTCTATTGCCGCACTTTAAAAACATGGCTATAGATCCAGCTGAGTATTATTATTTGTTTTTTTAAGAAGGACCTATAGCCGCATTTTTCAAACGTGGCTATAGCAAACCTATGGCCACATTTTTAAAACACAGTTACAGGTTAACTCTATAGCCGTGTGTAAAAACGTGGCTGTTGGTCCAATTGAATAATTTTTTAAAAAAAGGGACCTATAGTTGCGTTTTTTAAATGTGGCTATAGGCCTAGCAGATAATTTTTTTTAAAAAATATGAATCTATAAGTTAAGTCTCTAGCCGCGTTTAAAAACGTGGCTATAGGTCCAACTGAATGATTCTTTATTTTTTTAAAGGAGAACCTATAGCTGCGTTTTTAAAATGCAGCTGCAGGTTTTGTCTATAGTCGCGTTTAAAAATGTGGCTATAGGCTTAGCAGATAATTATTATTTTTTAAATATGGACTATGCCCGCATTTTTAAAATGTAGCTATAGGTTAAGTCTATAGCCGCATTTAAAAACATGACTATAAGTCCAACTGAATAATTTTTTTATTTTTTTAAAGGAAAACCTATAAATGCGTTTTTAACGCTCCGTTTGTTTCAATGTAAAATATTTACAAAGGTAAAATATTTTACATGTAAAATATTTGCAGGAAAATATTTTCATTTTACAATGTTTGGCAGTGTATATGAAAATATTGTGTAAAATATTTTCCAGTGTTTGGCACAACGTAAAATGGGAAAAAAAATTGGTAAAAATTTAAAACATTTTTTTATTAACTTCCAAAAAACACATAGGGACAGGGGAATGGCTAAAAATGTTGAATTTACTTATACAAGTTCAAAATAATGAATATACATTGATTTTGATCGTTTTAGGGATACTATGATAAATACCGTTCTCACTGCAGTACTAGAAAAGGTTTGTCAAAAATGAACCAAGGCATAAAATTACACAACTAGCCTGCGTATACTTTAGAAACCAGTACGTTAAATATAACATTATCATAATACTAATGAATCTAAAATATAACATTATTCCATAATAACTCCAAAACATGTCAATTAGTGTTGCATAATCATCCATAAACATACTTACAATAACAAAACCCAAAGTCTATGACCATATAGCTAACATTGCTTGACATAATTATTAATAACCTAAAGAATACTGTGGTACCACTAAAACCAAACATAAATTATTCAGCAACTTCAAGTTAAAAGGTTTTGTTGAAAAATTTCTCTAACCAAAGCTTTCTCATCCTATCATTTTTAGCCATAAAGGCCCTTCCTGCCTTTTCATCATTAACCAAATGATCAAAAGCTTCATCAAGCATGTCTTCCTCAAAGCCTTCAACATTCATCACTACTTTATGAAGCTCATTTGTATTTACTGGGCCATGACTAAGACCTGTAACAGCTACTGCAATCTGTTTGAGTTGTTCAGTCATCTCACTAAAAAAACCATCTTCATTCATGGTTGCATAAGTTCTCTTTCTATGGCTCCTTCCCTTAGATGAAGTTCCATTGGAAGCTTCTTGGGCATCTTTTGGCAATGTATCAGAGTCACCTTCAAATTCTGGATTTTGGATGTCATTCTGTGGGGTTTCATTTTCAACCAATGGAGAACGTTCACTCCATTGCTTTGAAAAGCCACCAGTTGCCATGTCCTTACCAACAACAATAGCCATCTCATCATATTGTTCAATTTTTTTATTTAAATATGGCGCATGAGCTGGATGAGCCTGTTCAAAGAAATATGACAATGTCAATAAATTGGATGATTTAATATAATAAATGTATAAATCATTATTGATCCTTAAAAAAAAAATGAAGCTCAATAATATAAATTTCATACAAGCACTTCAGCATCATAAGTTTGCTTGTCACATGTGATCATTTTTAAATTATCATCCCAACCAAATCCACTTTTTTTTTTTTTTCCGAATCTCCTGAATGAGTTTCCACTCTTTTCTAACCGTACGAAGACGGTTATGCACATGTGATGCATAACACTCTACATTAAACTTCACACCAATTTCTTTTGCCACTTTGTCAAGGGATTGAGGCTTAAATTTGTTTGAGGGCTTGTTGCCTTGTTCAGCCTCAACAACCAACATTTTAAATAGCATGTCACACATTGGTTGTGTCCACCTAAGTTGAGATCCTGGTTCTTTCCCCTTGTTCTTGGACATTGCTATAGCCAAAAGGATAATCTAATGAATCACAACCAAATACAAAGCCAAATAAAGTTGACAGCACTTATGCTTAGTTAGCAAAAATAAAGTTACCTACAGATTATGAATTAATTTAAAAAAAAAAATTCAAACAGCACATAAATATTCAATTATGCATTTTAAAAAGTGTACAAGATATCCACGTATGCTTAGTTAGCAACCAAATACAAAGCCAAATAAAGTTGACAGCAAATAATCATAGAAAGCTGTAATAAATCATCAACAAATAACTCCAAATAGCCTAGACTAAATAAATTTATGCATGTCTTCTAATTATGTAGTTAGCCCACATTGCTTGACATATCTCATCCCTCTTATTATTCCATTCTCTACTTTCCACTATAGCTTCACGTCGGCTAGGTTGGACTCGATCACTAGACTCTGTCTCACATGTTCCAGCTTGCATAATTGGGTCATTAGGATCAACCCCCATGATGTGATTGTGAATAACACCACATGCTAAAACTACATCCACTTGTGTATTAAAAGACCAAAATGGTTCTGCATCCAAGACACGAAAACGTTTTTTTTAACTCCAAACCCTCGCTCAATGGTAGTTCACAACGAAGAATGACGAAGGTTGAATAATTCTTTTGCATTTTCAGGTGGATGATCACTAAACTCTTTCAAATGATATCTAACACTTCGATAAGGAGAAAAGATTCCAGGTCTATTTCCATAACCAGCATCACCAAGATAATATTTACCTACAGATTATGAATCAATTTAAAAAAAAAAAAAAATCCAGCATAAAACCAAACAAAATGGCTAGTTATCTATATAATACCTTTTGGAATTTTAAGTCCCCTTGGTCTACTAAGTGCATCATTTAAAATACGAGAATCATGAGCACTGCCTTCCCAACCAGCTAACATATAGGTGAATCTTAAGTCAAATGAAATTGCAGCTAACACATTTTGTGTTGTCCCCCCATTTCGACCACAAAACCTTCCTTGGATTTCAATTGGAACAGATGCACGGACATGAGTTCCATCAATTGCTCCCACACAATCCTAATGATGACCAATATTAAGTAATGTTCATTTAAAAAATCACCTAATAAATAAAAAAAACAAACAAAATTTGAAAAGTTTACCTTAAAGTAAGGATAAAACCTTCTACTATTCCTTATCTCTGGGGGTGTAGAGTTGTTAGGTAATCTAACAACATGCCTACATAACTACAAAACTGCTTTAAGGACAATTTTAAAATATCGATAACTTGTCTCAATCGATCTATGGAACCTGGCAGCAATGACTGGAAACCTAACATTATGGCCAATAGTATGCAAAAACATCAAGACTTGCTCTGTAACAGGCATGTAGATAGTCTCACGTACCAAGTTTCTCTCAACAAAAATTCTACATAATTCATAGAAAGCTACAGGTCTCATTCTTATCATAAAAATGCAACGTGCGTCACCTCGATGAAGAATATCACTTATAAAACCCTCTCTTTCATAATCCCGGTTCACATGAGGTTGCCTAATTATAAATTTTTTAGACCTAATATCTTCTAATATTATAGCTCCTACAGCAAGGACAGATGCAATTGTGGCAAGAACTGCTGCTCGGATTTTTTGGTTATCCATCTACATAACAAAACCAAGATAATGAGGTTTTTTAACAATTCTTTAGCCACACAAAACTTTAAAAAAATAGAAAAAGCCAACCTTGTTAAAAATGTGTTATCAAAAATAAGAAATAATCCAGAGGGCACGAATATAAATGCATTATATTTTAAGATTAATTTTTAATTAAGTCCTGCTAAGGCATTATTATATTATGGATGCTTTGCCATTAGTTAATGACTCTCACATGCACGTGTATGAATTTTAAATGTATTCATGTTGTACAATTAGAATAATTTGGTGTTAGTAAAGTTATTTAGTTACCTAACTAAAGGCAGTAAGACTATATAAATACACACTAGCAAAGAAGGAAAAAGAAAGAGAAAAGAAAAAACTAGAATAAGAAAATGCAAGCTGCTGTATCAAAAAAAGAAAAAGAAAATGCAAGCTACAGACACTATCATCCAAATCCTCCATTTCCTATGTAAAACTTTATTCTCAATAATTTTTTAACACTTTTATAAAATGACCAAGGATTTTTTTGGTGAGTAATGAGAGGGAATAAAAGTACATATTAACATGAATAAATAAGCTTACCACACCTAAAGGAATCTATGGTTACAGAATATAATAATAGATAAGAACACTTATCAGTTTAAGAAATCTACCTAAGAATCAGAGTTTAACAAGAGAAGAAATTTTCTCAAAACCTAAAGGCCAAAAATAATACTCAATATTCTCTGATTTCCATCTATATATATGAGATTGGCCTTATATATAGAATCAACTTGGAATAACAAATACAACTAATTAACAAGACCCGTTAATAAGAGTTATGAATTGTAAAGGAAACTTTAGAAAACAACCACGCAAAGGGATTCCCCAACATACATTGACGTTTCTCATGGTGCACAGGTAATTTTAACTAGACCATACTGATGTCGCAATGCATATACACAGTTTATACCACATGAATGGGTAATCAACCTCTGGCAAAGTAGTGAATATAGTGCTGCCAGAAGCACTTTGGTCCCATTTCAGTAAATATATTCATAATAGTTTTATTTAGAATAATGATGATATTTTGTGGATGTCTGCTACACTAAAATTTATGAAAATTTTCATAAATTGTTGAAAGTGGAAATTAGGGGTAAAAGTGCGGTTTTTTGTTAATTTTATTTTATTTTATTTTTAAATATTTTTCTTTCTGTCTAGCAATTCACTAGTAAGGAGAGATAACACACAGTCCACAAAGTAGATTCTTTACATTAGGGAATAATAAGGAAGATTGAGTTATCATTTAGCAATAATTTGTGTTTGCACTATGTGACATGACCCCATTTGCACTGACAAATGCTTTCCTAAAATTCACTTGAAAAAGTGTAGGAAAGCACTTGTTAAAAGTAAAAATATGGTGTAGTGAAGTATCTTATCATCATTTTTCCTGAGATACAAAGTCATGCATTACATTTAATTTTGAAATGCTGCTATAGGATGCATATTATGATGCTTATTCTTATTTGATGAGTAATAAAAGTGAATTCACAAGAGGAAAAATGAGTACAGCCCCTGTACATGAGGTATGCAACAGATACACAAATGAAAAAAGAAAGAGGAAAATAAGGCTAATATTGCAATGATCTGTCAGATGAAAGAGAGCTCATTATGACAAATTTAAGGAGTCTATGTCTGCATGTGTATATGCATGAACCACCAAACACCTCCTCCCCCCCCCCCCCCAAAAAAACCTAAAAACCACCAAAAAAGAAGAAGCAATGATCTTGGTCTCACCTCCAAAAAATACAAAATCAGATTGAATAAGTCTTGGTTCCTTTGTGCAGGGGTTTTAAATAAGTTGATGCTACTTCTATCAACTTAAAGTAAATTGATAGAAAAACGAAGAAAAATGAAATCAGATTGAATAAGTCTTGGTTCCTTTGTGCAGGGGTTTTAAATAAGTCTTGGTTCTTTTCTTTTCCTTTGTTGAAAGTAAATTCATTTCTGTTTTTCAATCAATTTTTGTATACCCAGTTGGCATTCTCATGATCTAAGTTGTATATTTATGCAGTTTATAGAATGTCCTAATGTCAACAAATGAAGACGGTCATTAGGTTCTTAAACATACATTTTGTGTTAAGTATAAATGTTTAGCATCCAAAATTGAAGAACTACCACAGTAGCAGACATACCAAACTTTTTAACTAATATCATATCAAGATCCATTGTTTTTAATGATATCATTAGGCCGTACAACAATTATTAGTGTTTTTCTGTTTTACAGATTTTCTTTTCATTGCTTAAGATATTAGTGTCTGCAAGATTGTGTTTTAGATAGTGTCAATGGTCTTTTGCCCAACTGGCACATCAACCCTAGCAGTGGGACATATCTGAGAGTTGATTCTCCTCAAATAACAAATTGCAAAACCCAAATAGCAAAACCCAAAATCTCATATAGCAAAACCCAAAATCTCAAAATTGTTACAAAAGCCACTAGCTTTATATCCTATGGCAAACCCAAAATCAAGCAATCATCAAGTTTAACAACAGTACCCAGCAACAAGAAGCAATCACCGATCTATTTTTAGATTGAAAAAATCAAACAAGCACGCACCCAACAATAAGAAGCCAGCATAAAAGCCAAAATGAAACAAAACCAAACAACACACTCAGATATATAATAATAATAATAATAAACAATAAATCGAACCTAAGAAAACCAGAGAAGGGTTAGAGACAAAGAAAAACGAAAAGAAAAGGATAAATCTAATCTAAAAGGCAGAAAAATACCTGGTTTTGCCAGCGATGGGCGGCGCCGGTGGAAGCTGGAGCTGGCGGTGGTGCCTTGGACCTTGGAGCCGGAGATTGGCGGGAGAGGGGACCGGAGGTGGCTGGGATATTTGGAGAGAAATCTGTGATTGTGGCTGGATTTTTTTGGAGAGATATACGAGAGGGAGAGTTTTAGCGTGAAAGTGCGAGAGGGATAAGTATCGGGTTGCGAAGGATTGAGCAAATGTACAATGTTTTCCCAAAATTTTAAGCGTAAAATATTTTACATAAATTTTCTTAGGTTGTTTTGGTTAACTGAAAATATTATACTTTTGATCAAATATTTTACTGTCAAACAAACACTGTAAAATTGAAAAATATTTTCCTGAAAATATTTTATATTGAAACAAACAGAACGTAAAACGCGGCTACAAATTTTGTCTATAACCGCGTTTAAAAATGTGGCTATAGGTCCTACGACAGCATCTTGAAGAACCTATAATAATAATAATAATAATAATAATAATAATTAATGTCTTTTCGTACTTGCAACTTTATCTTGCAACTTTGTCTTTTCCTACTTGCTGCTGGAAGCTTTTAAGGTTTAAAAAAAATAATTAAAAAAATAAAAGTTTTTAAAATATTGAATTAAGTTCACGTGGGTTAGTGTCCTATCAAATGCACATTGCCCAAACTTCACACTGCCCAGACTTCAAATTTAAAGGCCATTAATGCTACACTTGTCCTAAAAAAATTAAAAGTTAAAAAGCTATTACCGTCCATAACCATAACATAAGATAAAAAATAGAAAAGAAGGAATAGGTCTGGTTTTTGGGACTTTACGCGAACAAGAAGAAGAAGATTAGAAGGTGGACAAGATGAGAGGATGAACGGAAAAATAGGGTCACTACCAGAACACCATGGCAACAGTGGGGAGGATCTGAGCTATCTGGTTTTTTTATTCTTATCCACTGACATCGTTTATTTTGGTTTTTTTTTTCTTTTAAAATTCCGACCATATTTCATTATTCCTTCTCATTTTTTTTCCCTTTAACTTTTTATCTCTCTTTGCAGTAGATCTGAAGATTGAATCTCTCTTTGCTTTAGATTTGAAGATTTTATATCAATGAAGCTAAAGTGCCTCAAAAAATTATCTCTCTTTGCTTTATTTTTCTCTGACCCATGGCCGAAAATTATTTTCTTTTGTTTGATTGTATTTTGATTAATTTTGGGTTTGAGCATATGGACTCTTTTTGGTTTTTGTTTCTGTTGGGGATTTTCTGATTTTTGTTTGGGATTTGATATTGCGGGTTCGAAAGGCCGCATTTTTAGCTTGGATTTGTGTTTGATTGCAAAGTGGGTTTGGATGTGGGTTTCAGGTAGACTAAGGCAAATGGATTTGTGTTCATGTACTGTTTTCTTGTATTTTATAGCATGCGTTTGTATTGTGAGCATGTTGTGTTTGATTAATTTTGAAATTTTCTAGGTTTTTGTTTGAATTTGAATTTGTTGGGTTTGTATTTTTGTTTTGAATTTCTTAATTTAATTAAAATTAAAAATTTAAAGTTTAATAGCATTAATTTTAAAAATTAAAATTTTAATTTTAAAAAATAAAAAAAACTTTTGATTGCTAAAAATAAATTTTTGGTAATCAAAGTTTTTTAAAAAAAATTTAAGGGTCTATAGCCGTGTTTTTTAAATGCGGCTATAGGTTGAGGACCTAAGCCGCATTTGTTAAACATGGCCTACGTAAAGGCTATAGCCACATTTTAAAAATGCGGCTAAAATTGCTCCTATAGTTGCGTTTAGGAAAAATGTGGCTATAGACCTATCAAACCTATAGTTATGGTGTTTAGGCCACGTCTCGAAACGCGGCTATAAAAAACGTGGCTATAGACCAAATGGGCCTATAGCCACATTTTTAAGAGCTATAGTCGCATTTTAAAAACGCAGCTATAAGACTTTTTTTTGTAGTGTACTTTTCTTCTTATTACTTGACTTTTTTTATTTTTTTAACAAACACACAGGGAAAGAAAAATAAGTTCTAACACAAAAGCACGTCACAAACTCCACTAAAAAACCTTAGTTTATTTATTTGACTTTCAACTTAACTATCATGTAATCAATAATAATCCATGTAATGAACAGTATTTTTATTTATATCAACATTCTTTTGCTTCTCTTTTATAATTTGACAAGTCTTTATTGGCCCATGTGATACACCCGACTTTTATTTATAACGATTTTATAAATTTAATTGTAAGTATACGTGCTTTTATTCTAAATGAAAATGGGTAAATATTGATGTAATAACTTTTGTCCCAAAAAAAAGGTAATATCAAAAAAATTTTCAAACAAATTGTTTGTACACCAAAAAAATATAATAATAATATCAATAATAACGTTTGTGTGAAAATAATAATATCCAAATTATATTATGAAACCAACTTAGCATATTGGCAACTGTAATATTACAATTTATTGGGATATGCTTAAAAGCTATATGTTGCAATTGATTCTAGTTAACTTAACTAGAAAAGTTTTTTGTTGTCAAATAAAATATTTGCTAACACTAAAAATCAATTCATGTCTTTGCCAAATTATAAAGAGCAGCCATCTTGTAACGAGTGTTATAAGTTAAAATTTTATTGTATTTATAAAATTATATATATATATATATATATATATTTTGTAGAAATATGAGTGCTAAATATCAAAGCATATATGTAGAAGATAATAAATTTCAGGCATTCATGATTTTAGACCCCATTTGAACTACTTTAGTATTTTTAGTTATAAGAGTTCAATCACATACATATATTAGAGCACTAGCATTAGGGGGTGTAAAAACTCCCCAATTGCTATTTTCGCAACCAAAACCCAAGAAGAGAGCTCCATCTAGGGATGAGAATCCGAAATTGTTAAGCATCCGTGAATAGTTAGTTTCCATATTTACAACCAACTGTTCATTAGATTGCAAATGAAAATAATATATTTTGTACATTTTTAGACCCCTTAAAATAGCAAGTTGTTTAACCTAGTTATTTAGCCAAGTGATTACGTAGATAAATTATACAAATTTAGGTTATAACAAAGCAAGCAACAAATAATAAAGCAGTGGAAAAGATAAATAGCTCAACGATATGATAATCTAGGAAAACCAAACCAGTAAAAAACCTGAGGAGGATTTAACCTAGATATTCTCAAGGTAAAATAGATCCACTATGAAAGAATTGAAGTTTTACAATAGTGACTTAGACCACTTTGCTACCTCGAGTAGAAACTTACTACCACGACCACGTTACAGCTCCGAGTTCACAGACTACTTCTTTCTTGGATTCACAATAACCACAAATACTCCCACTTGTGTTTCCTTTAAGCTCTTTATGCAGCAACTAAAACGATCACCAAACTCTCGACATCAATCTCGATCTTGATAACCTTAAGTATGTATGAAGGCAAACACCTCTAGATCTCATAAGAGATTTACACATACAGCATAAACAACAACATGAAATCGTGGCTAGGGTTTTTCCTTTTATACTTAAGGAAAAATATAAAACCCTACACATCATATGGGCTTGGGCTTGAGTTGGAAAATTCTACAGAAAAACAATCTGCACGAGCTTTGATCGATTGAGTCTAATTTTTAATCGATCGAGCCTTGTAGAAAGTGAACAATAATTTTCTGCAATTACTCGATTCCAACTTTACATTAATATACTTTGAGCAGCTTAGTTCTAGACTCTAAGTTTTGATCATGGTTTGCCAACATTACACATTGAAGTTCTACATTTAGATCCTAAATTCTTAGAACCTAACATATTTATTCATTCTCTCTCTCTCTCTCTCTCTCTCTCTCTCTCTCTCTCTCATATCAGTTCTTTGCATTCTCTCTCCCTTCTCCCTTCTTTCTTCTCCCTCAGCCCCTTTCACTGACCAAATCTCTCATCTCTCAGCTTGTCTCCCTTGTAAATCATTTTGCTTATTGTTATAGAAAACAGTTTGGTTGTGGTTGTTGTTTGGTAGGCTTTGGTGGGTGTTTGGGTTGGATTTCGGTGGTGTTTGGGTTGGCATTTGGGTGGAGATTGGGTGGTTGGATTTAGGCCTGGTGGTTGTTATTTGTTCTAATGGTTTGGGTAATTTGTTCCAATGAGTTTGGTGGTGGGTTTCAGTGTTTGCTGGGTCTGTTTGGTGGTGGGTTTCAGTGCTTGCTGCGGTGAAGATGATGATAATTATGAGGAAGAGTTGGTGAGAGCAAAGGGGTATATGAAGCTTGAACTCTGAGCCAGCATATTTAAGACATCTGAGTCCGACTCGATCAGAAGAGTTTTCTTCAAGCTGGGTGGCGGAGCGGTTCAGCTTGGGTTTGGATATTGGGTTTTTTTTAGGTTTGAATTGCTCGGTGGTGATGGGTGGTGCGATTTGGTTGATCGGTGGTGGTTGTGGGTGGTGGCAGTAGGTTGCTCTGGCAGTGGGTGGTTTGGGTTTTGGGTTTAAGCTTGGGTTTGGGTTTAGGTATTGGCTTTTGTTAGGTTATTGGGTATTGTTATTGAGTTTGAATTGCTCGGCAGTGGAAGGTGGTGCGATTTGGTTGATCGGTGGTGGTTGTGGGTGGTGGTAGTAGGTTGCTCTACGGTGATAGTATTGGATGGTTTGGGTTTTGAGTTTGAGTTTGGGTTTGGGTTTGGGTCTTGGCTTTGTTTGGGTACTAGGTATTGGTATTGAGATTGAATTGCTCGGCAGTGGTGTTGGGTGGTGCAATTTGGTTGATCAGCGGTGGTTATGGGTGGTGGCAGTGGGTGGCTAAGAGGGAGATAGGAAGAGAGACCGAAATTTAGTGAGAGGAAGTTTGAGAATATTATTTTATTTTTATTTTATTTTATTTTATTTTGTTGTGTAGTTATATTATTTTAATGGGTTGTATGTAAAAATAAAAATTGGGATATAGAGTGTATTGTAAAGTGAGTTGGTATAATAGATAAAATAGATTTTGAGGGTATAAAATAGAACTTTTTTGGAGTCCCGGATAGGAATGCTCTTATATTATGAGAAATGCTGGTCAAATTTAAAATCAATTACTGTAAAATTGATTGGAATAAGATTGTTTACCAATTACTTTTCTTATATTTCACAGAAGTAAAAATCTTTTATGCTAAAAAAATATTTTTCAATCCCTTCGTAATAACTCTCCCTCCTTTCTATAAAGTTTTCTATTTAAAAAAAAAAATCCCTCATTTCATATGAATGAGAGCTCTCACAATAAGTTAATTAATGATAATTATTATAATGTGAGAGGGAGAGCACTATTCTAAAACTATTAAATAATTACTCACTCAGACACCTCACAATGACGCTATATATCTAGGGTTTTACTAATATATGCCTTAGGCCATATATTAGTAAATCATTTTAGGAAAATTTTTAATGAAAATATGACTAACTTTTTTTTATCAATTTTTCTAATTTTTTATAAAATCATTTTCAAAAATTGATGATTAATATACACCTTAAGGGCATACATTAACCGGAGCCATATATCTATAGTCAACATCTTTTAAATTCCATAATAGTATCCTTAGTCAATTTGCAAAAGTGCCTCTCTCATCATGTTCTTCGTGCAGCTATCCTTGGGCTAAAATAGTCGTCTTATGGCCTTCAATCGTCTTCCATTGCAGACACTGCATTTTGTACCCCTAACGACTCGGGCCCATGTTCCTCAATGATGTTGAAATTCAAAAGCCCAAGGCTAGTTTAGGGCCTAATCAAATCTAAATTGACTTGAGGAAAGTATTTATGGAAATCATAACTCTTTTATAAACTAAATAAAGCTTTTTTTGGAAAAGAAAGGCCACCAAAACCCTAGACATGCGTACGCATACACGCCTATGCGCACGCATGTACCAAACCTGCGTCCACATGCTTTATGCATGCGTATGCATACACGGGCATGTGTGCGCATGCTAGGGTTCTAGAAACTATGAAAGACAAGTTTTTCTGTATAAAAGTTGAGGTTTGGAATGAGTCCCATATCGTATAGGAACCATTCCAAATCCCTTTTTTTCTCACTATATAAAGCCATACATTGTACCTTTTCAAAACACACAGAAAATCCTAAGGAAAAACACAAGATCTATTAGAAATAGTGAATCAAAAATGGAGTTTTTCATAAAACATCCTAAAGTCAATATTTTTCTTATTGAGGCCTATTCTGGCCTTGATCTTAGAGTTTTAAGCTTACTAATCACTTTTGTTTTTTATTGTGAATAGATTTACTAAGGGGAACGATCAAAATCAAGCCAAAGAGTTTTGCTTTTGAGGTATAACATTCTAATCTCTTTTCTCTTCTTTTCTTTTTTTAATTCATTTTTCTTGTTTGTTTTGTTTATATATGTTCTAATATGTCTTCTTAGTTTATGTTTATATAGTTTTTCTATTTTTAAGCATGTTAGGTTGTTAGTTTTTGTTCTAGTCTGTTCTTGTTTCATGGGTTTGGGTTAGGGCGTATGCGTACACATGCTCTTTGCATGTGCACGCATACTCAAAGTATGCGTACACATACATCTGGGCTATGTACGTAGGCCCTATGTATGTGCATGCATACTCGTGCCCAGAAACCCTAATCTGAACTTTTATGCTTTTGTTTTCTTATTTTAATTATCTAAAATGCCTCTGTTCTAGTTTTTTTCCACCTGTATATGTCTGTATTTCTCTGTTTACTTGTTTGTTCCTCATACGTTAGATTAGGGTATCTTTTCAATAAATTCTTTGATATGCCATAAACATGCATATGATATGACCATGCATTGATGCATAGGTGCTATGATTCAATAAGGTAAGTGAGGTAAATCATGCATTCATATGAACATGCATTTGTTTGACTATGCTCTTGCTTTGATGAACATGAGTGTATATTTGCAACATTTTTCCTTGAACAAGAAAATATGCTTGTTTGATTTTAACATGTCTATGTTTCTACCATGATTTGCTTGCTGCCTTAGATGAGATATGTGATGCAATGCCATGATAGATGTATGCTAGGGTTGGGATGAAAACGTTACGTTGTATGCTTAAATGTATGCTAATGTATATGTGAGTATAGAATACAATGTTGAATTTGACTTTAATAGAATTAAGATATAAGACACAATGAATGGAAGCCAACCCTCAGGTTGGGTGGGGTTGGGTGCCTTACACCTTTCCATCCCCATATGTAAACTCTGAACACTTGCTCTTGTAGTAAGATTTGTCCTTCTGTGAAAAGGCGATGTACATATGGTTCCTAGACCAAAGTGTGCTCCCCCCTCCCCCCAGTTGCTCCCACATTGGCAACTCCATTGGGGATAAAGAGTTTGATTCCAATGTGTCTCATTTATTAATTTCAATAAAGGTTTGTTCAATATTCATTTGTACACACTTCACTTGGAACTTTTTGTCCCTTTCACCCCGATTGGTGATAAGTGGGAAGATGAGTACGCTCCATTTGGGCCAAAGTCTTTCAAAGTTCATCCCACTTACTCACAATCTGTGTCATTTCTTATAATAAGCTTTGAGTACGTTAACAGTTTGCCACCAATCCACTACAGTTTTTAGGCCCAATGTTGGAATCATGACCCACCTAGTTATGAGTGAAATATTGATCTATCCTTTTAGCTTTAAGGAGCTTACCCACACTTAAAGAGATCCTAGATCCTATTAATAAAAGGATACCCTTTATATCCTTTTTTTGTTCAACCATATAGCTTGTGTTCACCTTATTCTAAAGGACAAATAAAAGATATAAAAATTTGAGGATGACCTAAAAGTTATGGCATACCGTAAGATGTTAGGATAAAAGAAATGAAGTTCTCACATGTAAGAAGCTTGTCCTAAAATCCAAAGGTATATTCTAACTTGAAAGGTTCATAAGGCCATAACCTAATTGCTATCATAAGCCCAAATCGAAAGGCCTTTAGAAAAAGAGGAACTTGGGCCTAAGGTAACAAGTATGCTATGGACTTAGCATCTAACATCCTACAAAGTCAATATGAAATTCCCTAATCTTAGGCCTCCTTGTTGTATGACAAGGCCCAAAATGATAAGAAATTCATGGACTTTGAAAGGAAGACTATAATATATTATAGCTAGAGGGCTACTTCAAAAAATAATGATGATAATGAATGATAAAGGAAGAGCCCAAATGTGATGGATACATTGTAAGCCCATGTTTGAGACAAAGGGTTGAAAATCTTTAAGCACATTCTAATGAAAGCCCACGAGAGTAAGATGAGAGCTTATTGTAAATGGACTAAAGCCCAATAAAACAAGGGGGAAGGTTCAAGAGAGGAAAGGGAGTAATTGTGTAATTGGGTCTTCATTAAAATGAACTTAAATACTTTCTAAAAACATTTAAGTTAATAAAAAGGACTTTTTAATTGGGAAATGGGCTTAATAAAATGGGACTTCTTTTTAGGCACCATTGCACCACCAAGATCAAGTAAGCACGTCCCCACTCCAATTCGGGTCCGAGAAAAGAACGAAAGGCGTTTGGTCAAAATTGAGGGAACATATCAAGAAGAAACATTTCAAGAGGAAGTATCTTAAGAAAGAATGGCTGCTCCAATTGATGACATAACTGCACAAAAAATATTCAAGACAAAAGAAGAACAAAATGATACTCTCAAGAAGATGGGAGGACGTCTCACCAAGCTGGGGAGGGCAAGCTCAAAAAGCCCATACATGTAGAGATACATGATGAAGATGAAAGGGAAGACTGGGATGAAATGGATAAGGCCGAATATGAAAGGAATAAGCAATTTGAGAAGCTCACTGTGGACATTGTGGCCATGAAGGAAAAGATGGAGAGAATGCAACTAATATTCCACAAGGCTTAAGGGATGGATAATTGTCTCTACAACATAGGTGGCATAAGCTCCAAGACTCCCATTGCATTGCCTCCAAAGTTCAAGATTTATGATGTGGAAAAGTTTGAAGGGACTGGAGTTCCAAAACAACATGTTAAGAGGTATCTAAGCATTGCTGAAATAAAGGGATTGGATGAGAAATAAACTTTGCATGCATTTCCTCTCTCACTTATGGGTGGTGCATCAAGGTGGTACAATAACTTAGATCCAAATAAAACCAAGGTGTGGAACAAGCTAGTGGAATTATTTGTGGATCAATTCATTTTCAATATCATAATTGATGTAACTCTAAGGGATTTAGACACTACCAAGCAAGGGGTAGGAGAGATGTTTTCTGAGTACATGACAAGAGGGAAGGGAAAGACATCGAGAATCGTACAATAGTGCAAGGATCATTGTTAGTGAGATGGGAATGATCAATGAGAGGCCAGTCACTAGAGTATCATACAAATCCTTACAAAGAGCCCACTAATGAAAAGTTAACAGTGTGCACACTAGGCATCCAATGACAAAGCACATGAAGATAGGAGTAGATGATATTGTATTCTCAAAATATGATGCTAGAGGAGTGAAGCAACCCCTTGACGACCCACTAGTAATCATGCTTGCTATAGAAGGACACAATACTCATCGTGTATTGATTGCCAATGGAAGCTCAGTGGATATCATGTATATGACAACCTTCCAACAAATAAAGATAGACCCTAAAAGGCTTTTTCCTTTTATGTATATGGCATAGGGGAGATCCGCAGAGATAAAGTACTGGCTTGAGAATGCTACCAAGTTGTTCTAGCTGGAAAAGAAGATTACACATGGATTATCGAAGAAGAGCAACAAGAACCAGTTGAAGACTTAAAGATTGTGGAGTTAGAAGAAGGAGACACATCCAAAACAACTAGGATAGGAACAACACTATCATTGTCAATAATAGACGACCAGATATCCTTCCTGAAAGAAAATTTGGACATTTTCGCTTGGACTCATGAACACATGCTAGGCATCAATAGAGGTATCATAGAGCATCATCTAAACATTGACCCAAAAAAGAAGCCCGTCCAACAGAAAGGACAAGTATTCGGCCTTAAACAGAACAAGGCCATAATGGAAGAAGTGGATAAGCTTTTGGTAGGAGATTTCATCTAGGAAGTCTACTACCCTAAGTGGTTAGCAAACGTCGTCATGGTAAAAAAATCAGATAGGAAATGGAGGATGAGTGTAGACTCCACCGACCTTAACCATGCTTGCCAAAAAGATAGCTTCCTCTTCTATAATGAGCCAAGGACTCTACTAGTATAAGGTGATGCCTTTCGGGCTAAAGAATTCTAGGGCCACATAACAAAGATTGGTAAATCTGATGATTAGCAAGCAAATTGGGCGAAACATGGAAATTTATGTCAATGACATGCTCGTCAAGAGCAAAACGGCCAAGGATTATCTGGACGATTTGAAGGAAACCTTCGATACATTTAGGAAATATAAAATGAAGCTCAATCTTGCGAACTGCACCTTCAGAGTATCATGAGGAAAGTTCCACTGTTTCATGGTTTCTCAACGAGGGATCGAGGCCAATCTTGAGAAAGGAAAGGCCATTTTGGAGATGACATCGCCCAAAACAGTGAAGGAGGTATAGAGACTAACAGGCCATGTAGTAACCTTGAATAGGTTTGTTTTAAAAGCTATGAACAAGTGTTTAATGTTCTTCAAAACACTCATGCAAGCTTTCGAATGGACGAAAGAATGTGAAACCGCATTCTACAACCCGAAGGACTACTTGTCAATACCACCACTCCTAAGCCCCTCCATAAAGGGGGAAGACCTTTATCTCTACCTTGTAGTTTCCTAAATTGCAGTAAGCTCAGCTCTGATCTAGGAATAAATATAGGATATAGAAGTCAGTGTACTATACAAGCCAACCTATCCAAGATGCAGAAGGAAAATACCTGGGTTTGGAAAAGGTTTCTTTCGCATTGATTGTGGCTTCAATTTAAAAAGGCACATCTGATCATTGTAATGACTGATCAACCCATCAAGAAGGCCATGAGCAACTCGAGCTCAACTTAGGAAAAAGCTTGTTTATGTTCATTTGTTTAGAAACCAAGCCAAGTTTAAACCTTAAGTTTAGGCTCAATTATTAAACAAGCCAAGTCCAAACATAATAATGTGTTCATGAACATGAGAGCTCGATTTAACCATATATAGTATTATATTTTATATGTGTACTTGTCTAAAAATATATTAATGTAGACTTGAAATTGAATTGTATAAGTCTGTTAATAGGTCCATATGATATTAAATTATTATCAATCTTGTTTGGTAATGAGCTCAAGCTCGGCTCGTGTTTGAAAAAAAATTAACTAAACAAACTTTTCTCCATAAACTTTACCAAAATTTGATTTTCATTTTAAAACTCTAATACTCTGTTTGGTTGGGAAGATTTGGGAGATAATGGAAAAAGGCAGAGAGAAAATCACTTTCGTGTTATTTTGTTGGGAGAGAATAAGGGGGTGAAAACTGGTGGAGCCCAAGTGTTTTCTTTTCAGCCCCAAAATAAATTCTCCCCAAATTGATGAGAAATGTAGAGAAAAAATGTGAACAAAAAAATGAGTAGCATTTTGGACAAAACTATCTTTGTGCAACAACGTTCTTTTTCTTCTTTCATTATTAGCCTTTTAGACTGTATTTTGGCAACAAGTCTATCCTAAATAGGTAAACCCTCTAAGACCCTAAACGACAGCAAAAGCTTATGAGATTACACAAAAATTAAATTCTCTAGGTCAGCTTTCTACACTACAAATTTGTTGTGAAATTCAGTACAATTGTCGATTTATTACCAGCTTTTTTATCCGAATGTACACAACTAATGTTATAAACCATAGTGAATTTTGAAGTGAGTTTCTGAAAATGATTTCTTCCTAGAATCAAATTGATCTTACCAATCTAATTCTTTAGAGCATTCATATTGGGAATGACATATGCCATATGTTGGTTCAATTTAGCATAAAAGCCCAAAAACCCTACTACATCTGGAATTGTAAATGTAGACTATCGCAAAAAAATTGCAATTATGCTACAGTGCGATTCTAAATGTAGAATCGCACAGTAGCTCAATTGTAAAAAAAAAATTATTATTTTATTCCTTTTCTCTCTCATCTATCTCCCTGACTCTCCCACTCTCTCAACTCTCTCCCACATCTCTCTCTCTCTCTTTTAGATTTCTCCCTCTCCCTTTGCTCTCTCTCAGACCACCTGTCAGTTCGTTTAGACCCCTGTAAAACTAGATTGTTTAACCTAATTAATTAACCAAGTGAATACTTAGGTTTATTATTCAGATCTAGGTTAAAACAATAACAATCATATCAAGTAAAGCAGCGGAAAAATAAAGAACACAAAGATATGATGACCCAGGAAACCACACCGGTAAAAACCTGGGGAGGATTTGACCTAGCTATCCTCAAGGTAAACTGAATCCACTACGAAAGAATCGAAGTTTACACAATAAGACTTAGACCACTAACATCTTATTGCTACCCAAGTGTAGGAAACTTACTACCACGACCCCATGATAGCTCCGAGATCCACGGACTCCTTCTTTCTTTAATCTTTGTAAAACACAAACACCACCGTTTGTGACTTTGAGACTCCACTCAAAGGTATAGCAACACAAACTCTCCTGTTTGTGACTCCAAGACCACCCTTGAAGGTTTAGATCATCAGCACCTTTGATGACTAGAGAAGGCAGCAACTTCAGCAATACCGGATCTCGAGATTCTTCAAGGAACAACACCGGTAGAAGTAATATGAGAGTTTTAGGAATAAAACCCTAAATACAAAAGAGGCACACTCTTTTCTCTCTAAAAGGCCTTTTAAAAAACGTGCTTAGGGTTTCCTTTATATAGTGAGAAAAGTAGATCTGAAACCCTAATCCTAAATGGGCTAGAACTGCTGTTTGGGCCAACTTAAAATTCTGCAGATACGACTTTCGATCGATCGAGCCTGTTTTTCGATCGGTCGAACCAGGCAGATTCTGAAATCTTCTTTCTGTAGCTTGTATGTTCTTGTGTGCTCACAATTTGCCAATTGTTCTAAGCTTTTAGAACCTAACAATCTCCCCCTTTGACAATTCGTGACAAAACTTTCATACAAAATGAAATGTTAAAATACAAGAACAACCCAATACAATAAAATGCCCAATTACATCACAAATCCCAATCTAAGACTCATAACCTAGAAGTTGCCAAGAAGAGGTAGAAGGTCTTGATCAGAATACACCTGTCTTTCCTGAAGCACTCAACAAACACATCACCGCATGTGTGGAAAGAAAGACATAAAAACAAAATGAAACACAATATAAAAACAAAAATAAATTCTAACACTCCCCCTAAGTTAGATACATCAAAAAGTCTTTATATTCTCCCCCTTTTAAAAACAATTTCATCTCCCCCTAAACAAGACAAACAGGCTTCCTAACATTTCATACATTTCATCTATTTCTCCCCCTTTTTGTCACGTATTGACAAAAAACAACTCAAACAAATAGTAGAGTGACAGTAAACATGAGAGAAAAAAGAGAACCAATGGAATATAAAATAGTTCAACTCTATAGAAAATAGAGAGAACTCCCCCTATAAAGAGCAATAACTCCCCCTATGAACAACAATGGTTAAAAAAAACTTTTCTCCCCCTATAAAAATAAGAAAAATAAAACAAGTTTTGGGAAAAACAGTTTTGGGGAAAATTTAGGAGGTGGGGATAAATAAAAAACACACAAACCTAAAAAAAATAAAGTTGAGGATACACATGAAGAAAAATATTCTCTCTTTCAATAAATGCAAACTTGACACTATGTGACCCATAAACAGTTGCTTGAGAAGAGAAAATATTTGCACATTGATTATCCATCACATCTCTTAAGAAAAATATTTTCTGCAATTCACACATCAAGAAAAATAGCATATACTAAAATGTACAAAGGACTCAAAAATTAATCAATCAATTTTTAATTCAAATTGAGTACCCAATTTAGCAAAGTGTATGCATGGTATGTGTGAAAACAATGAGAGATATGACTGCAAAACTACAAGATGGATACAGAAAACAATGCAACTCATGTGAATCCTAAACATAAATGATGCATGAAAAAAAATTTTGGTAAAAAACTCTAAAAACTGAAAATTTTTCAGTTTCGATCGATCGAGCATCGATCGAATACCAATCGAGTCAGACAGAATCAAACCAAAAATTTTAATCGCAATTTCGATCGGTCGAGATACAGATTCGATCGGTCGAAATTTTGGAAAACTCAAATTTTTGAAAAACAGAGCAATTTAATGCAGTAACTCCTCAAAGCATAGTGATTCATGAATGAAATGCATGAGTATGAGACTGAAAGTTTTTCAAAAACATATGAATACAACCCAGATCTCTCAAGAACAAGTTTATCAACCAATTTGTCCTCAAAACTCAAATTTTTCATCAAAATCAAGGAACATATAATCTTGGATGGCCACAACAAAATCACACACAATAACATGTACAAAGTTTAGCAAAGAGTAACTTTGTGTAGTGTGTGCAACTAGCAAAAGCTTGAGAGACATGTGAGGTGATATGTGAATAGTAATCAATTACAAAGTCTACAAAATTCATCACATAAATTTGAAAGAGACTATCACCTAAAGAGTTACATCATATAACTCTCACATCTCCTAGAATAAAAGCTTGCAATCATGTAAGTTTCTTGATTTGCCTCGTTATTCAATTTAATTGATTAGAAACTTAATAAAATCCGGGATAATGTACACACCAATTTTATGAATTGTGAAATTATTATAGCCCAATAATGTACACACCAATTTTAATAGAGGCTACACCTTATGGTCTTTTTGTGCATGTGCTACACTTTCTCGAGCACAAAATCTTACGATATGCACTAAGGTGTTCATGATTGGCTAGTAAACAGTGGTGAGATGGTTATTTATGCCTTTCTCAACAAGTTTAAGTCCGACAGACAAAGGCATGTGACTTCAAGATCAAGACAAAGTGATCAAAAACTATAAACATCTTCCCACACAACATGCACTACAAAGACTTCAGCTAGTAAAGTGCAATAAATAAGCTCATCTAAGTTAAACAAAATACATATACATGTTATGTAAAGATAAATATGGCCAACCTTAATTATAAATCCAAGATATATAATACAAAACACATAAAAATATTTTTGGTTTTAGAAAAATTTATGACCAAAAACAAAAAGCACACATTATGCTAAATGAACAAAAATGCAAATGCAATGCATGATAGTGCTTAACTAAGTTATAGAGGGTACACAAACAAGAAATATCAATTTCTTAATTAACCCTTGAGTACATGTACAAACTAGTACATACTCACACAAAATCAGAAAAAGCTTAGCACTTATATAACACATACTATTCAAGTTTCTCCACAATGTCAAGCATGTTCTAAATCAAGAGAGATATCATAACTCATGTAATCCTCAAGAAAAAATTAAAACTAGACACAAAATAAAATATTTTTGTCTTTTTGAAATTTTTCAATGTTTTTGGATTTTTTTTTAATAAAAACAACCTAAAAAAAACAAAACAACCAAAAACAAAACAAAACATGTCCACAAATAATTGAAAGAATTAAATCAGGGACAAGTCAACAACACTCACCTTAGAGAATCTTTTCTCACCCATATAGCACGAGTCTTCGGCTTTGTAGGTGAAAATCCATGTGAAGCAGAGTGTATTTGAGGGATTACACCAATCTTCTGAGAAAGACTAAAATCCTGCAATTTCCTTTCACAAGCCAACAAGCTTAAATTTTTCAAAAGCATATGAAACAATTTATTTGGACTTATGGCAGGAGAAATATCATCACATATCCTAGATTGAAATACAGAATTTTTAAATTTCAATTTATGACAATTAGGACGAATGTGACCAGAGACACCACAAAAGTGACAAACAGGAACAAATTTAGGAACATCAGTATTCCTAACAGCAAATCTAGTCTCAGATTTTGGTTTTTGTCTCAACAAAGAACAATTTGGTCTAATATGACCAACAACATCACAAAGTTGACAAGTAGGCACAAAAACAGATTTCTTTTGCACACTAGCAATAGGTTTAGACATAGGTTTAGAAACTTCAGCGTCTACATCAGAATTTTTACCTTTGTCTAACCTAGCAAAATAAGCCTTTTTTTTATTATTCTTCTTGAAAGGAGGGATATAAACTTTTTCAGCTTTAGGCTTAAGAGAAACAGAAACACTTCTGTTGACAACAGTAGGCTTGGTACTAGTCAAATTTTCAATTTTAGCTTTGGATTCAGCTAACTCTTGTTCCAAGCTTTTCATCTTCTCATCTTGAGAGGAAATTTGATTTCTCAAAAATTCATTCTTTTTATTAGATTCATTTAATCTAACAATCATTTCCTCTTTTTCAAGATTAGCCAATTTTAACTCTTCCTTGAATTTCTTAGCAATTCTCATAGTTTTCAATAATTCCTTACGAAGAGTTTCACAGGCATCAAAAAGATCAACATAAACAACAGTGTCATTTTTATTCAAATCATCACAAATATGAGCAGAAAGACACTTCAAATTATCCATGATAACAGGGATCAAGGATCAACTCTTAGATCAAAGGATCTACAACAGAAGAGCTACCCGCTCTGATACCACTTGTCAGTTCGTTTAGACTCCTGTAAAACTAGATTGTTTAACCTAATTAATTAACCAAGTGAATACTTAGGTTTATTATTCAAATCTAGGTTAAAACAATAACAATCATATCAAGTAAAGCAGCGGAAAAATAAAGAACACAAAGATATGATGACCCAGGAAACCATACCGGTAAAAACCTGGGGAGAATTTGACCTAGCTATCCTCAAGGTAAACTGAATCCACTACGAAAGAATCGAAGTTTACACAATAAGACTTAGACCACTAACATCTTATTGCTACCCAAGTGTAGGAAACTTACTACCACAACCCCATGATAACTCCGAGATCCACGGACTCCTTCTTTCTTTAATCTTTGCAAAACACAAACACCACCGTTTGTGACTTTGAGACTCCACTCAAAGGTATAGCAACACAAACTTTCCTGTTTGTGACTCCAAGACCACCCTTGAAGGTTTAGATCATCAGCACCTTTGATGACTAGAGAAGGCAGCAACTTCAGCAATACCGGATCTTGAGATTCTTCAAGGAACAACACCGGTAGAAGTAATATGAGAGTTTTAGGAATAAAACCCTAAATATAAAAGAGGCACACTCTTTTCTCTCTAAAAAGCCTTTTAAAAAACGTGTTTAGGGTTTCCTTTATATAGTGGGAGAAGTAGATCTGAAACCTTAATCCTAAATGGGCTAGAACTGCTGTTTGGGCCAACTTAAAATTCTGCAGATACGACTTTCGATCGATCGAGTCTGTTTTTCAATCGGTCGAACCAAGCAGATTCTGAAATCTTCTTTCTGTAGCTTGTATGTTCTTGTGTGCTCACAATTTGCCAATTGTTCTAAGCTTTTAGAACCTAACACCACCGTTGGCCACCATCGCCCAACAACGCCAAGCCCAAGCTGCGTCTCGATGTTTTGCTCCGATGGGTTTGCTCCAATGTTTTTTTTTTTTTTTTTTATTGGTTATGGCCGATGCTAGAGGTTAAGGGAGGAAAAGAGGTTGGTGGCTCTCTCAATGATGGTTTTGGCCGTGGGTATGGATTTTGGCCGTGGATATGGGTATGGCCGTGGGTATGGGTATGATCGTGGCTTTTTTTTTTTTTTTTTGGTGGTGGTGGATTTGTGACTGATGTGGTGGTGGTGGTGGTGAGAGTTGCCATGGTAGTGGTGATTTTTGGTGGCCGTGGGTGATGTTCATGGGTGTGGTTAAGTTGTGTTTTGGTCGTGTTTTTTCTTGGTGGTTGTGGATTTGTGACTAATGTGGTGGTGGTGATTTTGGTGGCCGTGGGTGATATTCATGGGTGTGGTTGAGTTGTGTTTTGGTCGTGGGTGATATTCATGGGATTGGGTTGGTGGTGGGTGGATGAGAAAGAGAGAAAAACATAGAGAAGGAGAATAGAGATGAAGAGAGAAGAGAGAGAGAGATTTTTTTATATTATTTTATTCTGTAATTTATATTATTTTAATATATTGTAGGTAAAAATAAAAGTTGAGATGCTAAGTGTATTATAAAATGGTATTGTATAATTGATAAAATAGATTTTTGAGATGATAAACTAGAATATGATAGAATTTGCGGATGTGAATGCTCTTAACCACTTACACTTAAAAATTTCAATCACCTTTGCAATAGATTTTGAGGTCATTCAGATAAAAAAAATTCCCTGAGATCTCCGAATCTTTAAAGACTAGCAAGTCCAATCTGGCCCACGTGGGGTGGTTTGGAATTTGGATTAGGAATATTTTACAACCCAAATTGCAAAGTCTCTTTAACCCTTTCGCTGGGTAATTTGATTAGGTGTAGAGCTACGTTTTCTTCTTATTTTACTTTTTACTTGACTATCATGTAAGCTTGTTATGAACAGTGTATTTTTCCTCGTATTTTACTTTTTTCCTTTTTCCTCTTATTTTTCGTCTCATGTGATGTGAGAGACTTTTATATATATCAAAATTTTAAAGTTAACTGAAAGTACATATGCTTTTAGTTTAAACAATAAAGAAATAAATAAATAATGATGTAATAACATAATGTTTTCAATCAGAATTTTATCCACTTGAAACTTACGTGGCATACAAAATAGTATTAAAATTGCCACCTCAACAATTTAACAAAAAAATATATCACGTAAAAAGGAAAAAACAACAAAATCAAAATTTAAGCTAAAATAAACTAAATCCAAAGTGTAAAATAGCAGTGGAAACAACTCGCCATTGCATCGTAGAATTTGACTTCCACTTTCAAAATCAAAATTAGCTAAGCAATCCAACAAATTCACACAAACAGCAAAACCAGCCTCATGATTCTATAATAATACTTGTAGTTTACAGAACCAAACAATAAATTTTTAAACGAAGAAAAATTAGAAGGAAAGAGTAATAGTAGTCCTAGAAAAGAAAGAACAAAACAATAGAGATGAAGAAGATATAAAGACGAGTTGAATTAGGGCATGGTTGCAAAATGGATCGAAAATTCGAAACCCATGGCCACTGCTCCTCAAGTTTGTTGCCTCGGTCCTCTAGCTCTAGATATGTTTTACTATGGGCTTGGTTTTTTGGTTGATTTTCAAAGCATTGGTGGTTGTTTGTTTTTGGATTTGGTTTCTTGGTATTTTGAGTTCCATTGATTGTGGGTTTGGGTACTTTTAGAAGGTGGGTTCTACTAAATTTCTATGTATTTGTGTGTGTTGTATTGATATCCATTGGTTCTGGGTTTGTGGTTTTGGTTCATTTTTTAGCCAATTAGTGTTTGGATAGCAAGAAAATGGAAGAAAAATAATAGGGAATTTCGAGTTTTTTTTTTTTTTTTTTAATTCATTCTACTTTTTTATTGGTAATCAAAAAATGGTTAGAGGAAGGCAACCAATGTGGCTTCCCTACTTGAGTATAACTATAGCAGCACCCTAACTGTTCCTAGGCAGGACCCCATACTGTCGGTCAGTTAAGTTAGTTTGGCCGTTTGGGATGGAGATGAGATATAAGGAACATAAACACACATTTAGTTGTTTGAGGCTCGAACCTAAGTCCTAAAGCTTGTTGGCCCAGTTTTTTACCAACTAGGCCACCCGAATGTTGGTAAATTCATTTTACTTTTTTTCATAATTTCATCGGTTCAAAATTTTGTTTTGCCCTTTATTTTTTTCAGATGTGGTTTTTTTTTTTAATTTAATAAATTGTAGAGGTTATTCTATACACCAAGTAAGCTTCAAGTATGCCATCAATACACATCGTTAGCCAAATAGACATTTTACATTTGTAAGTTAACAGTAAGGACCAAATTGATTGTAATTTGAAATAACATAGACTAAATTGACTACTGCTAAAATGTATTAACCAAATTAACTATGACCACAAAATATCTAAAATAGTATTTTCCCTAAATGAAACAAATATATAGTTACTCAAGTGTAGGAATTATTGAATTATAAGTTTTTGTTATGTTATTCAACAAGCATTACGGCAATATAGATAATTATTTCATTGAAGAAAAGCAAGTAGCCAAGAGCCATGTAAGAGTCCTACTCGATGGTCTCCACCTTTATGGTCTGTTTGGATGTTTATTGTAAGAAGTTTAGACCCTTTAAACCCAAACAGATTAACCTAGATATTTAGCCAAGTGATTAACTTAGGTAAATTAAACAATTCTAGGTTAACACAAATACATCATATCATGCAAAAGTGCGGAAAATAAATAACACAAAATATGATAACCCAGGAAACCAAACCGGTAAAAACCTGAGGAGGATTTAACCTAGCTATTCTCAAGGTAAAAGGAATTCACTATGAAAGAATTGAAGTTTACACAATAGCTTAGACCACTAACATCTTATTATTACCTCGAGTAGGAAACTTACTACCACGACCACGTGACAGCTCCGAGTCCACGGACTACTTCTTACCTTGAATTCTCAGCAAAGTACAAGCACACCTGCTTGTATATCTTGAAGCTCTTGATTCTGCAACTGAATGATCACCAAGCTCTTGACATCAATCTTGAGTTTGGAAACCCTAAGTGTATGTGAAGGTAAACACCTCTAGATCTCACAAATAAGATTCACAAACACAATATTCAGAACACTAAAAACGTGGCTAGGGTTTTTCCTTTTATACTTAGGACAAAACATAAAACCCTACACATTAAATGGACTAGGGCTGAGTTGGAAATTCTGCAGAAAAAACAATCTGCACGACTTTCGATTGGTCGAGTCTAATTCTCGATCGATCGAGCCAGGCAAAATTGCACAGTAACTTCTACAGTAACTCGATTCTAACTTTACATAAAAACCTCATACTTTGAGCAAGTCTAAACAAGACTGAAAACGTTTTGATCATGGTTTACCAACATTACAAAATGAAGTTCTAATACATTAGTTCCTAATTCTTAGAACCTAACAAACTCCCCCTTTAGCAATCCGTGACAAAACACAAACTTAACAAAATGCTCAAAGTTTACAAAATAAACAGCCCATTACAAAAAAATAGCCCAACTAAACAAATTCAACCTAACTACTATCTATCAGTTGCAAAAGTAGACAACAGCACGACTGAATCAACCTGTATATTCATGTAACACTTAACAAACACATAAACGTATGTGTGGAAAATACAAGTAACATAAAAAAGAAGTTCTTGATTTCATATAACACAAAATAAAGAAATATATCATGAATAACATCATAAATAAAAATCAATAAGCAATGTAGCATAGTGAAACAAGAAATATATACAAAAGATGTATCTCAAAAAAAAAAAACTCCCCCTATCATGAGCCAAAAAATGTAAATACATAATGAAGCACCTAGATACAATCTAAAAACTCCATAAGCTCCACAGTATCACAAAAAGAAACAAAAACTCCCCCTAAGACAAAAACTCCCCTACAAAGTACTCAAATGTACTCCCCCTTTTTGTGACGAATTGCCAAAGGGTACTCACTCATCATCAAAAGGAGGCGGCGGAGGAGAACGTCGAAAACTCACCAAATCAGCTCTCAAGGCTCGAAGCTCATCAAGCACATCCACCAAAAGCTGACCATGAGCCGCCTGAACGGTCATGACAGTGTCCAAAGTCCGACGAATGTCAAAAACATCCGAAGGAGACGGTGGAGGAACATCAGCAGCAGCAGCAGGATCAGTAAACGTCTCTGCCGAAGGAGCACCTGCAGAAGAAGTAGGAGGTGGAGTGACACCAGAAAGCTCTACCCTAGGACGCTTAGAGCTAGCTCGAAGCTGAGCAACCCTTTGCCTCAAAAAGGTACACCTATGGGAGCAATGATATGAATAGGCTCAGAAGCAGGGAAATCACCTAAACCTAAGTGAAGAAGAATCCTATGAATAAAAACAAGAAAGAACAAAGCATGAGCAGTAGAACTGCTCCGATGCACTTCGTTCAAAAAATGAAGAAATAGATGAGGAAAACTGATAGGAGCATCAGTGACAAGAGCGTACAGAAACACACATCGCTCAAGAGGGATAGTGTGGAGATGAGAAATGGGCCACAAGGAATGACATGCAATCCGAAAGAAAAGATAATGTAACTCAAAAAGCTCAGCAGAAGTGATCCGAGGATCAGAACCCCACTGGATAGAAGACCTAGTGATGTAGGACATCACGTCATCAAGAGGAGGAGACTTATCATAGGGAAAGACATGATGATCAACCACAGGCACCCCAAGAGCATCAGACACTACCGAAGGGGTAATGCGATACTCTACACCTCGTATCCAACTCTTTACTAAAGTGTTGGAATCATAGATGTGGATAGAGAGGTTCGAGTAAAATTCTCTAATCAGGGTAACCGGAGGCGGATGATCTATGTCTAACAAAGGTAGCCAGCCCCTACGCTCAAAATTATGCCTCACCTCATCATCAACCTCATCTAAAAGAACCCTACGCTCACCCCAAATGGTACGCCTAAGGTTAAGGGTCTCATATGTCTCCTGATGTTTCTCACTCAGAAACCTATCACTATCAAAGGAAGGTGAAGGGACAGAAGTCTTATGTGCTCTAGTTTTCCTAGGCATGATGCTAAGGACAGAATTGAGAGACACAGAAAGAAAAGAGACAAGCAAAAAGAAAAACCAAGGGCAGACTGCAAGTTAGCACAACAAAAATTATATAAAAAAAAAATTCTATATGATGCATGAGCAAAATAACCAAATGATGCATGATCTAATGCAATGACAGACAGTTCAAATATGATCCAATATCACAAAATTGGCTTGAGCAAGAATCTTATATCAAAAATCCCAAAATTTGAAAACACCAATTTCACAAAACCCAACAAATTGAGAAATTGATCATTACAACAGATAGAAAACATAATATAATGATCAAATTAATCAATTTAACAAGCCAATTTCATCAAATTGTATCAATTTGAACAAAAGCCCCAAATTCGGCAAATTCAAGCCCTAGAATTTTTAATTTTTCACAAAACCTCAAATTAATTAAATTAAACCCCAAAGATCACTTGTATATGGTGTCCCCACAAAAACTCAACGATTTATTTTGAAAGAAAACAACCAAACAACATCAAAAATCTCAAATATAGAAATACCGAAAATAGCCAACAAATGCATGAATTTATGCATGAAAAATGAAAATAAAAGCAAAAGGAAGGGTAGATTGGTCTTACCGGCCTTGGGAGAGAGATTCCTTGCAAAAGAATCGAAGGAAAACGACAAAAAATCGCAAAAAGATGCTTGACCGGTTGGTGAGAGTGAAAAGGAGTTTGAAAAGATTTTGAAAAGTGAAGAACACGTGGAGAAAAATCCTTTTTAAAAAGCTCTCAGCCCGATTTTCGATCGATCGAAAATTAGATTCGATCTGTCGAAAATGCCTCGATTGATCCAGTATCAATCGAATACCGATCAAAACACACAGAAACTTTCTAGGGATTTTAAGAACAATTTCGATCGGTCGAAAAACAGATTCGAGCAATTGAAATTCTGGAAAAAGCAACTTTTTGAAAATCGAAGCAATTTCAGTGAGAAACTCCTCAAAGCAATAGATTTTATGAGAATAATGCATGAGTATGAGATGAAATGTTTTTCAAAAATACATGTATTTATCCTAGTTTCCCAAAAACAAGATTATCACATAATTTTCCTCAAAAACTCAAATAGCAAACATGTTTTGCATCAATTCTAAAGAAATTTTCAAACTTGGTTGGTCAGACCAAAAACACACACAATAGTATGTACAAAGTTTAGCAAAGAATAACTTATGTAGTGTGTGCAACTAGCAAAAGCTTGAGAAACATGTGAGGTGATATGCAAATAGTAATCAGTCACAATTTCTACAAAATTCATCACATGAATTTGAAAGAGACTATCACTCAAAGAGTTACATCATATAACTCTCACATCTCCTAGAATAAAAGTTTGCAATCATGTAAGTTTCTTGATTTGCCTCTTAATATATACCAATTTTAATTGATCAGAAACTTATTGAAATAGCCGGAATAATGTACACACCAATTTTATTTGAATAGTGAAATTATTATAGCCCAATAATGTACACACCAATTTTAACATTTTAATCGAGGCTACACCTTATGTTCTTTTTGTGCACGTGCTACACTTTTTCGAGCACAAAATCTTAAGATATGCACTAAGGTGTTCATGATTGGCTAATAAACAGTGGTGAGATGGTTATTTATGTCTTTCTCAATAAGATCAAGTCTGACAATTAAAGGCATGTGACTTCATGATCAAGACAAAATGATCAAAAACTATAAACATCTTTCCCACACAACATGCACTACAAAGCTCAAACTAGTAAAGTGCAATAAAATAAGTTCATCTAAGCTAAACAAAGTACATAAACAAGTTATGTAAAGATAGATTGACCAACCTTGTCTTCAAATTCAAGAAAAATACAGCAAAACACATATTGCCAAACCCATTCTTGTTACTCTTTTTTTTTTAAATAAAAAAAAAAAAAAACAACCTAGAATGAAATGCATGAATGTTATGCAAAGCAGATGCTAAAAAAAATGGTCACAAGAGGTAGATCAATGAAGAACAAGGACCATGTCAAACAGACTCAATTAGGTCGAGCCTTTTGCATCCAAAACCTTTTAGATGCAACTCTAGCATTGGGGTTATTATTCACATTAGAATTCTGAACAACTCCAGGATTGGAATAAAGGTTTAACGCCTTTACCAATTCACCAATAAGTACCATAGGATCTTGTGCTTGAGACACAGGTACTTTAGGTTTATTTGCTCACTTAGCAGCTTGCAACTTGAAACAATTTGGACGAACGTGCCCAGACTTTCCACAAAAATGACAAACCCAAGCAGGCTTATCATGCAACTTGCCCTTAGAAGAATTAGAAGTTCTAGAATTAGACTTTTGAAGATCAACTCTAATCTTTCTAGGAGGTGTGACTTCTACAGATTTAACAACTTCACTTAAAGAAGGTTTGACAATCTCACTCTTAGAAAGTTGAGTAGAAGGAACAAAGTTTGTGGAATGTGGTTCAGGCACAGAGATGCTTTCCACAAAACCTAAGTCAGTTTTATCAGAGGGAGACTTTTGAATACTTAACATGTAATCAAGTTTGGAGCTTGCAGATCTATTAGTTTGTTCTTTAGCAATAGATAATTCAAGTTCCAAATTTTTAACTTTATAAAGCAAAAGCATGTTCTCAGTTTTCACATTATTCAAAAGCTCATTAGCATCAAACAATTTCACAAGCAAATTTTTCTTATCAAGTTCAAGAGATGCAATTTTCTTTAAGCCCAAATCAACATTTTTAGCATCCTTTGCAGCAACTTTGCAAAGTTTATTGTAGGCTTCCTGTAAATCTGCATCTTCAGAAAGTTTCCCATCAGAAGGGTTCTCTTCAACAGACATGCTTTCATTGACTACAGCAGTAGTAGTGAAAGCAATGAAGTTTCCATCCTCATCACTGACTGATTCATTGTCAGAAACTTCATCATCACTAAGGGTTACAGCCATAGTCTTACCCTTAGACTTCAAGTATGTAGGACATTCAGATTTCACATGACCATACCCTTGACATTCAAAACATTGTTATCCCATAGAATTATTAGAGGGTTGACCTACTTTCTCTTTATGTTTTTAGGGTTATTAACCTTAGTGGGATCATTCCTCCTAAAATTTCTAGGTTCAGCAGTGTTCTTGCCTCTTGCCCTTCTGTTATTGTTCCTAAGGAAGTTTCTAAAGTTCTTGGCAAGATAGGCAATCTCAGTAGCAGAGAGCTCATCATCAAATCCACCAGCATCAACATCATCAACAGACTTAAGAGCCATTGATTTGGATTTGGTAGTCTTGGGTAGGTCCAACTCATAGGACTGAAGAGATCCTACAAGTTCATCAACAGGGATGGAGTCCACATCCTTGCTTTCAGTGATGACAATCACTTTGGGTCTAAAATTCTCAGTCAAAGATTTAAAAATCTTCCTAACAATTTTAGGTTGATCATAGATTTCACACAGATTATATGCAGAGTTAACTATATCATTCCATTTAGCATAGAATTCATTAAAAGATTCATCATCATTCATTCTAATGCTTTCAAATCTAGTAGTCAATTGCTGCAATTTATTAATTTTAACTGCCTTTGTGCCTTCATGCACAGTCTGGAAGATATTTCAAGCAGTATGAGCAACCTCAACATTAGAGATTCTCTTAAATTCCTCCATAGAGACAGCATCGAAAATAGCATTCATAACTTTGCTATTGAAAGCAGATGCCTCTTTTTGAGAAGTTTGCCACTCACACATAGGAGTAGTGGGCTTCTCCCAACCATATTCTACAGAGTTCTAGACTCTCTCGTCAATAGATTTCAGGAATGCTTTCATCCTTACTTTCCAATAAGCATAATTATTCCCATCAAAATGAGGTGGAATAACAAGAGAGTGTCCGTGTTCCATGACAACCGGGGTCAAGGATCAGCTTTAAGATCCAAAGATCTAAACAAATAACTACCCGCTCTAATACCACTTGTAAGAAGTTTAGACCCCTTAAACCCAAACAGATTAACCTAGATATTTAGCCAAGTGATTAACTTAAGTAAATTAAACAATTCTAGGTTAACACGAATACATCATATCATGCAAAAGTACGGAAAATAAATAACATACGATATGATAACCCAGGTTACCAAACCGGTAAAAACTTGGAGAGGATTTAACCTAGCTATCCTCAAGGTAAAAGGAATTCACTATGAAAGAATTGAAGTTTACACAATAGCAACTTAGACCACTAACATCCTATTGCTACCTCGAGTAGGAAACTTACTACCACGACCACGTGACAGCTCCGAGTCCACGGACTACTTCTTTCCTTGAATTCTCAACAAAGCACAAGCACATCTGCTTGTATATCTTGAAGCTCTTGATTCTGCAACTGAATAATCACCAAGCTCTTGACATCAATCTTGAGTTTGGAAACCCTAAGTGTATGTGAAGGTAAACACCTCTAGATCTCACAAATAAGATTCACAAACACAATATTCAGAACACTAAAAACGTGGCTAGGGTTTTCCCTTTTATACTTAGGGTAAAACATAAAACCATACACATTAAATGGACTAGGGCTGAGTTGGAAATTCTGCAGAAAAAACAATCTGCACGACTTTCGATCTGTCGAGTCTAATTCTCGATCAATCAAGCCAGGCAGAATTGCACAGTAACTTCTGCAGTAACTCGATTCCAACTTTACATAAAAACCTCATACTTTGAGCAAGTCTAAACAAGACTAAAAACGTTTTGATCATGGTTTGCCAATATTACAAAATGAAGTTCTAATATATTAGTTCCTAATTCTTAGAACCTAACATTTACAAAAGGAGGGAGAGTAGAGTAGAGGGAGGGAGAGTAATTCAATTACCTTGTTTGGAAGTTTTTTAAGGAATGAGTGAGAGGGGTTTGGAGGGGTTTCAATTGCCTCTAACCCCTTATTTTTAATTCCCCCAAATTGGAGAGATTTGGAGGGAGAGTAGAGTAGATAAATTATTGAACAAATGAATTCTCCAATTTACCCTTTCTAAATTAACAAAATTATAAACTGATTATATAAATAATCGTTGTTTGTTTCCTTAGAAAATTAAGGTGAATGAAAAACAAAAAATTGAATCTCACTAGCTAGGGCAAAAGCCACGGTGTCAGAGCCTACGAATTCGAATCCCAAAACGGAGCTCTCCGAAAAGCCTTCCAAAGCCAAAGAAGAAGGCGAGCTATCTTCTGACGATGCCGATGACAACGGCGAGGACAACAATAACAACCTATTGCTCTCCAAAACCATAGCTCATATTCAAACTTTTAGCTAGTTTTATTGTATTTTTGGTTTCATCAAGTTCAATGCTTGATTTTTGTGTTTACGTGCTGTTTCTCATTACTTGGCCTCTATTTTGTTGCTGAGAAAACAGAGGAAAATAAAGGAAACCTTTTTTTTTTTTTTTGGGTTCTTCTTCAGTTTTGTCCACTTTTTGTGTTTACATGCCATTTCTCATTACTTGGCCTCTATTTTGTTGCTGAGAAAACAGAGGAAAATAGAGGAAACCACTTTTTTTTTTTTTGGGTTCTTCTTTAGTTTTGTCCACTAATAAGGAGCTTTCACTTAGAATAAGATACATAGTTGTTTAGGTCGAGTAGTCACAAATGATAATGAATCTGAGATTTAGAAGCTCCAATTTATTTTTCTTTTCGTACAATTTTAGCTACCACAAGGCCTTACTGATTTTTTTTTTTTTTTTGTAAAAGCCTTACCGAAAATTTTATTTGAATTTAATTAGTTATTTTTTAGTTAATATAAGCTTTAATGGTTCGCAATTTGTTGATTTTTATATTTAGCGTGAATAATTTTTATTTTCTTAACATTTTGAAATTGTAATGAAAAAAATTCACTAACATATTCTAAGATTTGGACGAATGATAATTAGATTCAAGATGTTACAAAACTGATAAATTAATTATAGACCAATGTTGCAAGTCCATTTTTAAATAAGGGTAAAATTTGTCGATTTAAATCATTTCCTCTCCTCTCCTTTTCATCCTAATTTTTAAAACATCCAAACAAGAGAAAGGGCTAATTACTCCCTTTTCCTTTACTAATTTTAAAAACATCCAAATAAGGTAGAGGATAACCATTTCTCTTTATTCTCCTCCCCACTACCCTCCTCCCCTCTACTTTCCTCCCACTCTAAACTTCCAAACAAGCCATTAGTGGTGATTCGTGATTCTGATGAAACATTATAGCAGCTTTGAGCAAAATAAATACAAAATCCACACTTAGTTGAACTCACAGGGCCATTACCGCAAGTCAGGCAGTGACATTTGCAAAGGAACTACGTGTGCAAGGGTCCATGTAGGGTAGTTTAGCTAATGTGTAGTTCATGCATATGCACAGATGCAATTAAAAATAATCATAATTAATTATACAGTTCATTTTATACATTTTTTTAAGAAAGGGATCCAATTTTACATGGTATTAACTTACACATTTTTTTAAACAATACATTTCTAAAATATGTAATGGTTTCTCATTATAAATACTAGTGTGTAATCTCGTGCATATGCACAGGTCCATTTAAAAACAATCACAATTACATATAATATATATATAATTTAAAATTTAATTGGATCTAGATTCTTCGATTTTTGCCCCCAATAATTCATTTGTCACAAAAATTAATAAATTAGATGAGATACATGATACAAAATTGAACTCCAATTAAAATTCAATCTAAAATCTAATTGAATTTAGACTTTTTGATTTTTGCACCTAATAATTTACTTGACACAAAAATTTAAAAATTAAATGACACGTGACACAAAATTAGACTCCAATTTAGAATTTAATTAAATTTTCTCTCCGCTTTAGCTATTAATATATATATATATATATGACTTATAAATTTGAATTATTTTAGTTATATGATTATGCTTTTTATGGTTTATTATATTGAACTCCTCGTTTTCTACATTAAATTAACTAATTTGGCACAAAAATTTAAAAATTTAGATTAGATAGGAAACGTGACACAAAATTAAACTCTAATTGAAATTTAATTTTTACCTAAATTAACTCACTTGGCACAAAATTCTAAAATTTAGATTAGATGAGACATATGGCATAAAATTAGACACTAATTGAATTCCAATTTGAAATTTAATTAGATTTTCTCTCTGCTTTACCTATTATTATATATATAGACTAGTGTGTAACTCTGTGCATATGCACGGGTACATTTGAAAACAATCACGATTTTATATATATATATATATATATATATGATTTAGAATCTAATTAAATCCAGACCCTTTGGTTTTTGCATCCAAAAATTTATTTGCCACAAAAATTAAAAAATTAGATAAGACAAATGACACAAAATTGAACTTAAATTCAAATTCAATTTAGAATCTAATTGAATTTAGACTCTTTAAATTTTGTACCTAATAATTCACTTGACACAAAAATTTAAAAATTAGATGAGACACGTGACGCAAAATTAGACTTCAATTTATAATTTAATTGAATTTTCTTTCAACTTTGGCTATTAACATATATATATATATATATATATGTATATATAATTTATAATTTAATTGATTTTAGACTCTTTAGTTTTTGTACCCAATAATTCACTTGCCAAAAAAAAAAAAAAAACCTTAGATGGACACGTGGTGAAAGATTGGATTCCAATTAAAATCTAATTTAAAATCTAATTGAATTTGGACTCTTTGATTTTTACACTCAATAATTCACTTGACACAAAATTTGAAATTAAATAAGACAAGTTGGCGTAAAATTGAGAATCCAATTAAAATCTACTCAGATTTGTCTATCAATATATATATATATATATATATATATTTATATATTTGACTAGCTTGTAATTATCCCATATCATTCAAGAGACTTTTATTTATATCAAAATTTTAAATTTAATTGTAAGTATATATGCTTTTAGTTTAAACAATAAATAAATAATGGTGTAATGATATAATGTTTTTCAAACAAAATTTTTATACATAGTAAAGAATAATTAAGTACGTGTGAAAAAAAATTTAATATTTGAATTATTTTATAGATACATAGCTGCTAATTGGCTAGAAAGTTAGTTTCAAGAACCTACTATGTGGTTGCCATGTGATTGGTCAAAGCCTAACAAACATCTTTGACTAACTATTAGTGTAGGGGTAAAAGGCCCAATACCAGATCTTGGACCGTGGGCCTGTCCGAGGAGACCTATACATCCGAGGACAACAAATCTTGAGGGGTTTGTCCGGCCTAATTCAATTCTGAAGTGTAAGTCATGTGGAAAAAGGACCGGTCCGAGGAGTCTTGCCTGTTCGGACTTTCAAAAGGGTGTCCCAAATGAATGCTCCTACATCAATCCTAGCTCCCCCGAAGAATCCCTTGATCTATATGGACAAAAAGGACAGGTGGCAAAGATTAGATATTAGGCAAAAGGCTGCTGCCACCGCATTTATGATCCTACAGCTAACATCATGGCCGCATTAATGGAAAAAGACACCTGAACAATGACCCTCACCCTTTGCAGCTGCCAGATGAAGACCCCAGAGGGAGGCTGATGGGACAAGTATTAAGAAAAACCCATGTAATGGAGGAAGGGCATATAAATAGAAGAAAAAAGAAAGAAAAGAGGGGGGGGGGGACAATCAAGAAAGAGAGAGAGAGAGAGAGAGAGAGAGAGAGAGAGAGAGAGAGAGAGAGAGAGAGAAAGAGAAGTACTCATAGCATTTGTATTAGCATACTCCTCGGACTATGCCGAAAAGAATATCGTACCAATCAAATATCTTATTAATACAAATTTGGTCGTAACCATACTTGGGCCTCCAACTCATACAAATTCAGTCAAGTGTTCTTCAGCCCACTCTCTTTACAAATTCATTTTAAGGATACCATACATAGCTTGGGCCCCAACTTATTCTGTTCAAAGGCCCGATCCACGATCTGTGTCCTTACAATTGGCGCCGTCTGTGGGAATATTACTATTGTATCTGTGAGTTGAAGCTTGAACTATGGTTAGATCAGACAGAGCGAAGTCGGGTGGCTCTCAGCATATTGACCATTTTTTGCACCTTGAGCGTGAAAGAGACCACGAAGGGAGTGTACACACAAATCGTACTGCGAGGAGTCGACGTCGAAATGACAGTGACGAATCTCATGAGGGCATGCAACGCAAAATTGATCGCCTCAAGAAGAAGTTGCGCCGTGCGCGAAGGAGGCGTAGTCCGTCTAGCAGTCCATCCATCACAGACGACTCTTATGATGATGATGATAATGCCAGTTATAGACGCCGCTCCAGGACACCTCCAAGTGAGTCTTTCTCCCACGAGGAAGAGCATTACCATGACCGCAGGAGTAGAAACACCCACTCAAGGGGTACTGGGAGTGATGCCATGACAAGGGCACTCAACCAAATTTCCAGGTCGCCTTTTACACGTAGCATCGAAGGAGGGAGCCTTCCTCGGCATTTTACTCAACCTACCTTCACTGCATACAATGGACGGACTAACCCCGTGGAGCATGTGAGCCATTTCAATCAGAAAATGGCTGTCCATTCTCGGAACGAAACTCTCATGTGCAAGGTGTTCCCTTCCAGTCTGGGGCCTGTGGCCATGAGGTGGTTTGATGGCCTCACCGCAAATTCTGTCGGATCCTTTCGGGCGCTCACTAAGGCCTTCTGCTCTCGGTTTGTGACGAACACCAGGGTCCCCCGACCATTGGATTCCTTGCTGTCCATGTCCATGCGGGAGGAGGAGGATCAGTTGCTTGGAAAGGGAAAGGTAAAGGTTATCCCTCAAGAGAGGAGGGATTTCAGGTCGGACAGGTATAGCAATAGTAGGCCGCGGAGAGACTACAGTATGCAGTTCGGGTCTGCTGTATCACAGACAGTCCATGCCGTATTCCGAGAGCCCATTCACCAGATTCTGGAGAAAATTCAGAACGATCCATACTTCAAGTGGCCTAACAAGATGGGGGGAGACCCCATGAAGCGCAACCAGAGCCTCCATTGCCAGTATCATCAGGAGAGGGGGCACACCACCGAGGATTACAGGACTTTGAAAAGCCATTTGGAATAACTTGCGAGGGAAGGAAAGCTACAGCAGTTCACCTATCAACTAGGCAACCAGGGAGACCATGTCAGGCTAAGTGCTTCGGGGACCGCCTCATCAAGGCCTCCTTTGGGCACTATTAACGTTATCTTCGCGGCCCCCGGGAGAACTGGATCCTGCCCTTCCAGAGTAATGTCCATTTCCAGGACATCCACCGAGGAGGCCAGCCAAGAGATAAAACGGGTGAGGATGGAGGCCCGACCTGTCTTAAGCTTCTCGGACGAAGATAAATTGGGGACAATACAGCCCCATGACGACGCTCTGGTCATCACCCTTAGAATATGAGGGTATGATGTGAAGAGGGTGATGGTTGATCAAGGGAGTGGGGCTGAGATCATGTATCCGGACCTATACAAAGGACTAGGCTTACAGCCTGAAAACCTGACAGCGTATGATTCACCCTTAGTCAGCTTTGATGAGAAGACCGTCATACCTAAGGGTCAGATAAGGCTACCCGTACAAACAGTGTCTGAAGTGGTCAAGGTGGACTTTATCGTCATGGATGCATACTCTCCCTACACGGACATCGTGGCTAGACCTTGGCTCCACGCCCTGGGGGCTGTTTCATCAACCTTGCATCTAAAGGTCAAATTCCCATCCGAGGGACGAGTGGAGGAGATTGTAAGAAGCCAACCCATGGCAAGGCAGTGCCTCATAGCTGCCATTTCACATCAGCATGCTGCCGAGCTAGCAAACACCTCAGTCGGACATTCGTAGCAACCAAAGTTCCCGATTCCTCCCAAAGCCGTAGAGCCAGACGAGGAGCAATGCGAAAGACTAGAGAAAGTTGTCATCGGACAGGACCCAGATAAGTTCTTCCAGATAGGGGCTCTGGTACCTCCTTAAGAGAAGGAAGAGCTGCTGGCGTTCCTTAGGAGAAACATTGACGTGTTTGCCTGGAACTCTTACGAGGCCCCAGGAGTGGATCCCGGGTTCATCTGCCATCACCTCAATGTGAGCCCAGCTGCCCTCCCCAAAAGGCAGCCATCTCGGCGCTCATCCAGGGAACATTTAGACGCTGTCAAGGATGAAGTAAACAAACTAAAGCAGGCAGGGGCTATCAAGGAGATCTTCTACCCAGAATGGCTGGCCAACACAATGGTGGTGAAGAAGAAGAACGGGAAATGGCGTGTATGTGTAGACTTTACGGACTTGAACAGAGCCTGTCCAAAAGACCCCTTCCCCATGCCATGGATTGATCAACTGGTGGATGCCACCGTAGGGCACCCACGAATGAGTTTCCTGGACGCCTTCCAAGGGTATCATCAAATTCCCTTAGCCCCGGATGATCAAGAGAAAACAGCCTTCGTAACTCCCATTGGAAACTACCATTATAAGGTGATGCCATTTGATCTGAAGAATGCAGGTTCCACATATCAGAGAATGATGACAAAAATGTTCGGACCACAGTTGGGGAAATGCATTGAGATTTATATTGATGATATGGTGGTCAAGAGCAAGCTGGAGTCCGACCACGTCAGAGACCTTGGAATCATCTTTGAAATCTTAAGGAAATACAAATTGCAACTCAATGCTTCGAAGTGCTCTTTTGGCGTCGGGTCAGGAAAGTTTCTGGGCTATATGGTCACCCATCGTGGAATTGAGATCAATCCCGACCAGATAAGGGTGATCAACAACCTGCAGCCTCCTCGGAACCCAAAAGAAATCCAGAAGTTGACTGGAATGATGGCCGCTCTCAATCGATTCATCTCCAAATCCGCAGAGAGATGTTGGCCTTTCTTCCAACTGCTGAACAATTGGAAGGGATTCGAGTGGAATGAGGAATGTGTTCTAGCTTTCCAACAACTGAAGGAATACTTAACTCGGCCTCCCATCATGTCCAGTCCTACAATGGACGAGGTCTTGTTTGCCTACATTGCTGTAGCCACCCATGCTGTGAGTCTAGTACTTATACGAGTCGACAATGGCGTCCAGAAGCCTGTGTACTATGTGAGTAAATCCCTTCACGAGGCCGAGGTCCGTTACCTACCACTCGAGAAGGCTATCTTTGCAGTAATTCATGCCACTCGTAAACTCCCACACTACTTCCAATCACATATGGTTGTGGTCCTCACCCAACTCCCACTCAGATCACTGCTTCGAAGTGCAAACTATACAGGAAGGATTGCTAAGTGGGGTACCATACTAGGGGCTTTTGACATAAAGTACATGCCTCGCACCTCGATCAAGGGGCAGATATTGGCCGATCTGGTGGCCGAGTTCGCTGAACCTGTGTTAGAAGGGACAACCGAGACAACGCCCATGGATGGAAATTCAGTTGGCCTCGTCTCTGTGGAAGATTCCGCACCTTGGAGATTATACGTGGACGGTGCAGCCAATCAAAGAGGCTCAGGAGTGGGGCTAGTTTTAATATCTCCCGAGAACGTTGTCATCGAAAAATCCCTCAGACTAAACTTCTCGGCAACTAATAATGAGGTCGAATACGAAGCATTGCTGGTCGGAATAACCATGGTCAAAAGTATGGGTTGGAGCACGGCAGAGGCATTCTCAGACTCAGCGCTGGTCGTCAGCCAGGTCATGGGAGAATTGGAGGCTCGTGATGAAAGAATGCAGAAATATCTAAGGCAGGTCAAGCAACTGCAATCACGGTTTAAGTCATTCAATTTGCAACACGTTCCTCGGAGTGGGAATGCGCACGCGGACTCCTTGGCTACTCTTGCAACCACCTCGGCTCAGGGGCTACCTCGGCTTATCCTGGTGGAAGATGTACAAAGGCATGCCGAGGAAAAGGAAGGGCTCAACATCTATCAAGTTCGAGTAGGACCGAGCTGGATGGACCCCATGGTGACCTACCTTAGGGACGACATCTTACCAACAGACAAGGCCGAAGCTGGCAAAGTGCAGAGAAAAGCCCCTCGATTCTGGCTGTCAGGTGATAGTAAGCTCTACAAACGTTCTTTCACTGGTCCATACTTGTTGTGCGTACATCTTGAAGCCACAGAACTACTTCTCAAAGAGCTGCATGAAGGGATTTATGGCAGCCACACAGGAGGAAGATCTCTAGCACATAGGGCCTTAACTTAGGGCTACTGGTGGCCAAACATGCAAAGGGAATCATAGGCATACGTAAAGAAGTATGACCAATGCCAGAGGTTTGCACCGAACATACATCAACCAGGAGGAGTGTTAAATCCATTGTCAAGTCCATGGCCTTTCGCTCAGTGGGGCTTGGACATTGTAGGCCCTTTTCCTAAAGTAGCCGAGAGTAAGAAATATCTGGTCGTCGCAACAGACTACTTCACCAAATGGGTTGAGGCCGAGCCATTGGCAAACATCAGGGATGTAGATGTCCAGAAGTTTGTATGGAAAAATATCGTGATACGATTTAGTATACCACATACTCTCATCTCGGACAATGGGCTTCAGTTTGACAGTAAAGCATTCAGAAGATTTTGCTGCGGGTTAGGCATCACGAATAGGTACTCCACCCCTGCATACCCTCAAGGCAATGGCCAAGCTGAAGCAGTTAATAAAGTCATAGTAAGTGGTCTTAAGAAGAGGTTGGATGATGCCAAAGGAAAATGGGTGGAAGAACTACCACATGTACTCTGGACCTACAGGACAACTCCTCGGAGGTCTACCGGGGAGACCCCCTTTGCAATGACCTACGGTGCTGAGGCTATCATCCCCATAGAAACTGGGTTCCCCGCACTTAGAACCAGTTCATTTACCTCGGCAGACAATGACAAACTACTAAAGGACAATCTGGACCTAGTCGACGAGCATAGAGAAATTGCTGCGGTCCAACTAGCCTATTATCAGCATAAGCTCAAGCAAAGTTATGATGCCAATGTCAAACTGAGACCACTTGCACCTGGAGACTTGGTCTTGCAAAAAGTCATGGGCAATGCGAAGAACCTGGCTTGGGGGAAACTGGGACCTAACTGGGAAGGCCCTTATCGTATCCTATCAGTAGTTGGAATAGGAGCCTTTTATCTAGAAGATTTAGATGAAAGGACTGTACCACACCCCTGGAATGTAAATAACCTAAAAAGGTACTATTACTAATGAAAATTTTCATTTTTGCATTGAAGTCTACTATACTGCTTATTAACTAAGTATTAAATAGAACCTTGGTCGTGCCTGGTCCCTCGGACCACACACCTTGGGTAAATTAATACAAGTAAGTATTAAACAGAACCTTGGTCGTGCCTGGTCCCTCGGACCACACACCTTGGGTAAATTAATACTACTAAGTGTTAAACAGAACCTTGGTCAGGCCTGGCCCCTCGGACCACCTACCTTGGGTAAATTAACACCTCTAAGTATTAAACAGAACCTTGGTCGTGCCTGGTCCCTCGGACCACACACCTTGGGTAAATTAATACTACTAAGTGTTAAACAGAACATTGGTCAGGCTTGGCCCCTCGGACTACCTACCTTGGGTAAATTAACACCCCTAAGTATCAAACAGAACCTTGGTCGTGCTTGGTCCCTCAGACCACACACCTTGGGTAAATTAATACTACTAAGTGTTAAACAGAACCTTGGTTAGGCCTGGCCCCTCGGACCACCAACCTTGGGTAAATTAACACACCTAAGTATTAAACAGAATCATGATCAGGTCTGGCTCCTCGGATCACCTATCTTGGGTAAGTCAACTCTTCTCTACTTACGAAATCCCTCGGGTCCTATCTTCTAGGTCTTATCACTACCTCATACCTATCACTGAGCACCCTACAGAAACCTTGTATTTCATATTTACTCAGACCATCCTCTCTGAGTTAGTATTTCCATTCAACTTTAATGGGAAAGTTAGGGATCACGTTTGCTTGAACTCATCCAAATTTGTTAAGACGGGGTTAAATTGGTTGAATGATTTTAATGTCATCATTAAGGCTTTCATACCCCTGTTGTCCTCTTCATTATGTGGGGATACAGGTTTATTTCTATTACTGCTTCATTCTGTGAACTTAAACTTTCCATAGGCTTAAGAACTTCAAAACGAAATAAGCAAGTGAATGAAACTGGAAACAGAAGAAGGTAAACAAAACATTCTCATTAAATGGAAAGGTAAATTACATTAGCTAACCACCTTAAGTGGTTGTTACATATAAAAAAAAAAAAAAAAAAAAAAAAAAAAAAAAAAAACCACAACTACAGACAACTAAACCCTAGTTTTATGCCTGGTCGGTCTGAGGAGGAGCGCTATCATGGCCGCTCGGCTCGGTCGCTGAGGGAACTGCTTCCTTAGCCTCGTTAGGATCCGCGGTCACAGAAGTGGCCCCCGGAGTGACTTGTTCCTTCTGAATCTCTTGAGCGACCTCAAGAGGGGCGAGTGGTTGGCTCATTTGCTCCGGGGCTCGTGGCGAAGAGGAGGAGGGGTCAGCCGGGGGCAAAGCGAGGTCTGGATGGAAGTACGTTCTTCTCGGCTGCCTGAGCTCCGAGTCGGCTGGGACCCCGGCCATGTTCAGGGCCTCCTCCCAAGTGGACTGGCAATAATCCCTGCAAACTTCAGTGACCTCCTCCGTGAGCCTTTTTTCTGTTTCCTCGATGTCGCGGAGGTATTCGGCCTCCTTCTCGGCCTCGGCAGCCCTCAGCGCTTCCAGAGCCTTCTTTTTAGCCTTCTCAGCCCTCTCCGCTCGGGCATGAAGCTCCAGGACCAGCTGCCTCTCAGTTGCCAGCTCTATTTCCGTCATGTGCAACTTTTTTCGCTGATCTTTAGCCTGATCTTGGGCACTCTTCAGCCTAGCTTCCGCGCTTCTCCTCTCTCTTTCTTCAATAGTTAGCTTCTTGGCTAACTCCAGCTTCTAATGCTGTAGCTCCCCCAGGCTTTTCTCGACCTCCTTGCGAGATTGGGTCTCGGCCCTGGCCAAATTACGGGCGTCCCTAACCCAATCCTCTGCCACGTAGATCTGCTGGGTGAGCTGCACAATAAGGAAAAAATTTACGTCACCACAAAGATAACAAAGTTGCACAATTTAAACATAAATAAATCCTATGTGCACCGAGGTGACCAGGAACTTACCATGGCCAAGTCCCTCTTCATGGACATAAACAGATCGGCCTGCCTCCAGGACCTCACCTCCTCCATGTCCCGCGGCAGGAGCAGTGGGCGCTCTAAGGCCTTGGCGATGTAGCCCGAGTGCCCGCTTTGGAACTCCCGTATGGAGGCGGTGGCAGGGATAGGAGCCCCATCCAGATCCAGCCGCGGAGCCCAGGCCGGTGGTTGCTGAGCCTCCCCCGGGTGGGGGTCACTCCTATGCCTGGGTGGGGAAACCCTCCTATCATCTCTCCCCACTTTCTGTTGTTTCGCCCCTTTTTGCTGCCGAGGGGACACTTCATCCTCCTCGGCTTCCAAGTCCACGACCTTCTTCTTCCTCTTCAAATCTGGCATGGGAAGAAGGCCAGTTGCAGCGGTGGGGAGAGGAGGAGGGGGAGGCAATTTCCCAGCGTCCTTCTCTTTGAGGGCCTCCTTGGACGAGGCGCCTGCATTCCGCCCTGCCACGAGGGCTTTCAATCCCTTTCTTGGCTGCAAAGGCATCTCGTTCGTGTCTTCCAAAGTCTCGGGACTTTGAGAGCTAAGAGGTTTGGTCTGCACTTCTTCCTCCTCTTCGAATTGGAATTGGTCTATTTCCGTGTCCAAAGATGGCAGAGTAGAAGCGGACTCTTCCCTTTGTGCAACTTGTTGAGGGGAAATCTGTTGGAGCGGCCAGGGAACCGGAGGAAGGTCTTTGTTTGCCAAAAAAGCCCGGCCGAGATACGTCTATCCGACGTATTCTTTTGTCCCCCGCTCAGATAGAGTCCCCTACTTCTTGGAAATTGTCTGATATTGGAGCGAAGTCTAAAATCAAGTGAACGGCGCGCAGCTGGCCGTCCGAATGAACAAACACCTCGGAGCGCAGCAGATGGTTCAGGCCGGGCACATTCACAAGACTGAGCTTGGAAGCGACAAACTGTCTATCTGCAATCACAATCAAAAGAAAAACACAAGATGAGTCATCACACCTCTAAGCCAAACGCATACACAATAAAATAAAGTGAAATCTAAACTGCAAACCCTATAATTATCTTAATCTAGTCCTAGTACACCCCACCTAGCTCCCCTTCCATGGTCGGACAATGGAGGCCGTTATGCCACGCCCCTGAGACGACGATGTGGTCATCCTTCATGCCCTTGTTGGACTTCGAGAGACACGAAATCATCTTTACAACTGGAGATCGGGACTTCAAGTAGTACCCCCCCTCCTTCAAGGAATGACATTCGTACATATGTACGACGTCATGCCAGGTAAGCCATAAACCCATTATCTCATTGAGGGCGTCTACACTACCCAGAATCCTAAACATATTAGCGACACATTGGTGCGGACACAGTCTATGATTCCTAAGGTACTCCCTAGTAATGTTACCCATAGGAATGGTCATTCCCCCCTCTAAAAAGGCGATTACGGGAATAACCACCTCACCGGTCCTCCTAGAGGTTAAAATGTTTTCCGGAGGACAGTAATGGAGATTAACCCCCTCGGGAATATTATATTTCGTCTTAAAAAGCTCTACGGCCACCGGGGTATCGACTAAATTCTTAAACCTACCCATATGGATATCTATAAGGGTGCTACGAGACTCTCCTAAGGCGAGAAAACGTAAAAAGACGAAGGCCAAGGTACTCGGCTGAGATGAAAAGAAGACTGGGAAACCAAATACTTACAAGAACAGTAGGTATTTTTGGTTCGATGGCTTCTGAGAAATCTAGGATCCTTGGTGAAAGTGTGCTCGGAGTTACTAGAAAAGGATGATACAGGAGGGCTAGAATGCTCGAGAACTCTGATGTACCAAATGAGTCAAACCGCTCCCTCAGAGCCCCTTATATAGTAGAGGAAAATGAGTGGGAGTTATCCCGCTCGAAATTTCACGAAGAAATCTCAGCCGCACGATCTGCACCTCACCGTTGATCAAGGAGACAGAGCGCCACCCAGAGCTATAAATGACGCGCTACAATTTTCGAAACGTCTTTGGAAATCGAAAGTCTCACGAAACAGCGCCTCCACGTGGATTAGTTAAAGGGTTTGATGGGCTTCACCCCTGTAGAAGTCAAAATCTCGCCTTTCTCCTCGGATAAGAGAAGAAAACCGGAATTTTGGGGGGCTATTGTAGGGGTAAAAGGCCCAATACCAGATCTTGGACAGTGGGCCTGTTCGAGGAGACCTATACATCCGAGGACAACAAATCTTGAGGGGTTTGCCCGGCCTAATTCAATTCTGAAGTGTAAGTCATGTGGAAAAAGGATCGGTCCGAGGAGTCTTGCCTGTTCGGACTTTCAAAAGGGTGTCCCAAATGAATGCTCCTACATCAATCCTAGCTCCCCCGGAGAATCCCTTGATCTATATGGACAAAATGGACAGGTGGCAAAGATTAGATATTAGGCAAAAGGCTGCTGCCACTGCATTTATGATCCTGCAGCTAACATCATGGCCACATTAATGGGAAAAGACACCTGAACAGTGACCCTCACCCTTTGCAGCTGCCAGATGAAGACCCCAGAGGGAAGCTGATGGGACAAGTATCAAGAAAAGCCCATGTAACGGAGGAAGGGCATATAAATAGAAGAAAAAAGAAAGAAAATAGGGGGGGACAATCAAGAAAGAGAGAGAGAGAGAGAGAGAGAGAAAAAAAAAAAAAAAAGAAGTACTCATAGCATTTGTATTAGCATACTCCTCGGACTATGCCGAGAAGAATATTGTACCAATCAAATATCTTATTAATACAAATTTGGTCGTAACCATACTTGGGCCTCCAACTCATACGAATTCAGTCAAGTGTTCTTCAGCCCACTCTCTTTACAAATTCATTTTAAGGATACCATACACAGCTTGGGCCCCAACTTATTCTGTTCAAAGGCCCGATCCACGATCTGTGTCCTTACAATTAGGTTATTGCACTTATCACTAACAATTTATCAACTAACTAACTTTCCGTTATAAGTGAAAGAATCTACTTATCATTCAACATAAGCACTAGTAAACGACTAATTTTAAAAATGAACTACATCAGGTTCACAATCCAAGTGATGAACTCTTGAGGTTTGATAATGGGTTTGTGTGCCAAATGATCCAAATCTTAAAAGAGTGACTTTAAGGCTTTGTTTGGATAACGGAATGGAAAACTTGAGGGATATAATAAATTTTAATTTTCTCTCGTATTGTTTGGTTGAGATAATGAAAAAGTAAAGGGATAAAAAACATATTTATTTGATTGGAAAGAAAAAAAAAATATTTGTATAAATTTAGTCTTTTACTTTGTTGCATAAAACATTATAAATTTTTTAATAGATAACAGATATATATATTACTCACTAACATTTTTTTTAATTATTCAAATTATTATAATAATAAAAAACCATCTCAGCCATTTATTATTATTAGTTTTAATTTTTTTTAAAAAAAAAAACACATAAAATTAGCCGTGGGTGGCTATTTTTTGCAGGTTCTTCTTGTACTGACCGTTAAAATAATTTTTTTTTAAGAAAAAGAAAAAGAAAAAGAAGAAGAAGGAGAAAGGCTCCTACCTGCCTGGTACTGACTGTCCAAGACGAAAAAATAAAAAATATGTTTATTAAAGAAAGATGGTTAATATGGGACAGATCGAGGATAGCAAACTTGACTTTTTGGAGCAGAGAGAGAAGCACCAGTTTTCAACTTTTTTTTTTTTTTTTTTTCCATAATGGGGAGAGTGTGCGTTTGGCATTTGCTAAAAAATACAGTTTTTTTTTTATTATTTAGCTTAAATTTGCTACTATTCACAAGCTTCATTGCACTTTTGATACTATTTACGGGCTTATTGTACTATTTCACCTAACTTTTAACTTTATTTGCAATACTTTAAAAAAAATTAATTTTAACTAAATAAACTGTTCCCAAACAGACTAAAATTTAAGTTTTGGTGGACAAAGAGAAAAACACACTAGGACCACCAATTTTTCAAGCTCTTTTCTCTTGTTACAACTTACAATGTTACTAAACAACTTAAATTTGCGTATTTTCTGCACTTTTCTTCTTCCATTTTTTCCATCTGCCCACTTTTCACCGTAAGTAAACAGACCATAGGAAAGTACTTATTAATAACTAAACATCCGCTAAGGAAGTTCTTAATGGATGCCCAGTGCACCCACGGGGCGCACCAAGATACGCTGAAATTTGAGAGACTTCCCTGGTCGAACAATATGAAGAGGGAGATTGCTCAATATGTTGCATAGTGCATGGCATGTCAACAGGTGAAATTTAAACATCAAAGGCCCACGGGCTTGTGACACCCTCTTCCCATTCAAGATGGAAGTAAGAACACATGACTATATGGACATTGTGACAAGGTTGCCAAGGACTCCTAGAGGTAAAGATTAATTTGGGTGATTGTGAATGAACTAACGGAGTCAGCACACTTTCTAGCCATTAAGGTGGATTTCTTACTTAAAGGGTTAGCAAGACTGTGTTAATGAAATAGTTAGAATTCAAGGGACTCTCGTGTCCATTGTATCTGATAGGGATTAGAGATTTATGTCTCAGTTATTGGGGGAACTTGCGTAAGGCAATGGGGAACAAATTGAATTTAGTATAACTTTTCACTCCCAAACGAATGGACAGTAAAAAAGAACCACCAACGTACTAGAAGACATGTTAAGAGTTTGTGTTATTGACTTTAGAGGCTTATGAGAAGAACACCTACCTTTGGTGGAGTTTGAGCATATATAATACCTACCAAGCCAGTATCCAGATAGCTCCACATGAAGCTTTGTACGACAGGAAGTAGTTCAGGTCACCTATTCGTTGGAATGATATTGCAAAATGGAGAATGGTGGGCCTCTTGCAAAATGGAGAATGTTGGGCTTGAGCTTGTACAACAGAAACAAAAAGTGGACAAAATTCAACTGATAAGAATTTAGGAAGCGATTACAGACAATATCCAAAGTAGACAAAAGAGTAATGTAGATAATAGGAGACGAAAAATGGAATTCGAAGTGGCTGACCATGTGTTCCTAAAGCTGTCACCTCCTAGTGGAGTAATAAGATTTCATCTTTGGGGTTTAGGGCCGTAAATGAAGCAAGTTGTTTATAAATAACTCGGTCTTGGTTCAATAAAAAACTCGTTCATTTTTATTTGTTTATAAACAAAGTCAAGCCCAAGCCTTAATTTTAGACTTGTTTAATAAATGAGCCAAGTCTAAGCAAAAATAAATGTTAATTAACAGACTTGGGAACAATAGGGTCCGATAAGAAACAAGTCGAGTTTAGGCTGGTTTATGGGATTGGTAAAAAGCTTGATAGGAGCTTAAAATATAAACTCATATCTTAGAAAGTTTTTAATTAATTGAGAGTTAGGACCACATGTCCAAACCAAATAGGCTTGATAATATACTTAATATAGGTTTGATAATGATAGTTGTATTGGATCTCAAGCTTAAGCGCTTAAAATTGAGCTTGAGTTTGAGCTTGAGTTTGAGATTGAGCTTAGCTTGACTAATGAATTAAGTCATGCCAAGCCAAGCTCAAACTTTAGAACTTTCTAATGATCCCAAACTCAAACATAGTTTGTAGACTTGGTTCGAGTCCAGATTAAGTTTGAACATTTTACATTTTTATCGAGCCAAGTTTAAACATCTAATACTCGACAAAGCTTAGCTTATTTACAGCCCTAGGCAAATTGCTCCACCACACACTTTAGCAGGGGTACATTCACAAACAATTCTAGATTGGAGAGTTCTCAAGGATTTAAAAGAGAAAAAGCTTTAGCGAGGGCATGACCTCATACAATTCTTGATTGGAGAGTTCTCAAGGATTTCAAGAGAGAAAGGTTGAATATTCTCTTGCTGTAAGAACCCAAGAAAAAACTTGTGTCTAACAACTGTAGGGGATTGAATCTGCAAGTGGAGTGGCTGAGTTTGAATGTATTTTCAATTTGTTATTTGTAAGTGGGGATTGGGTTATAGGCCAGTCAGTCAATCAATAGTTAGTAAATGTTAACACTAAAAGACAATTAAACAATTAGACAATGGATGATTTTAAATAAAATAAAATAAAAATTAGACAAAGGGCATAGGACAAGGGAGTGATTGAGTGAAAACAAAAGCAAATATTAACACAACAAAAATTTTCTTAATAGAATTACAAAGATCAATTGTTGTTAAAGTTTAGTTGAATTGTTATATAAAGTTACAATTAATTTATACTTTTTTATCGAATTTGTGAGTGGAGTGGTTGAATTTGAATGTGTTTTTAATTTGTTATTCGTTTAATGGGGATTAAGGCATGGGCCAATCAGTCAATCAAAAATTAGAAAATGTTTACACTAAAATAGAAATCTCACTTTAGCCTAATCTAAGTGTATATGTTTGTGAAACTCCCTCCTAGAGACTTGAACCTCGACCCTTACTCCCCACCTCACAATAACTTGTACTAATAAAATGACCATCACACTAATGGTGCGCAGTGGTATTGTATTTAGAAATAATAGATTGTTTCCAAGATTTAATCATAGCATCATAATTAGTATGGTCATTGATGAGTCAAAAAATAACCTGGACGACTTGAGGGAGACCTTCGACACACTACGTAAGTACAAAATGAAGCTGAACCCAACGAAATTTGTTTTCGCTGTTTCATCAGGGAAATTCTTAGGATTCATGGTATCTCAACGGGGCATCGAGGCTAATCCAGGCAAGATAAAGGCGATAATGGAGATAAAATCCCCATAGACGGTGAAGGAAATACAAATCCTTATAGGAAAAGTTGCAGCCCTTAACAGATTCATCTCTCGAGCAACAAACAAGTGCTTGCCCTTCTTCAAAGTCTTAAAAAAGGTCTTTCAGTGGACTGACTAATGTGAAGAAGCCCTGACGAAGCTAAAAGACTACCTAACACAGCCACCATTGTTAAGCCCTTTAGTAATAGGAGAGAAGCCGCATCTCTATTTGGCAGTATCTAATACGACAGTAAGCTCGACACTATTAGGGAAGATGAAGATGTGCAGAGACCGGTGTACTATACTAGCCAAGCATTCCAAGGAGCTAAAGTAAACTACCCAAGGCTAGAGAAGATCGCCTTCGCCCTAGTGGTAGCCTCCAAAAAACTCTGCCACTACTTTCAGGCATATTCTATTATCGTCATGATAGACCAACTGATAAGAAAGAAGATGAATAAGATAAATGCAATAGGGCGCTTTGTCTAATGGGCCATAGAGCTTAGCTAGTTCGACATAGAATATTGGCCCCGAGTTGCAATCAAAGCCCAGGTCCTTGCCGATTTCATTGTAGAGTTTACTTGCCCTCAAGAAGAAAAAGAGCCCCAAAAGAAGACATGGACGGCCCAAACAAATGGGTCCGCCACCAAGAAAGTTGGAGGAGTGGGTGTAGTCCTCATATCATCAGAGGGAGAAATCTTGAAGTACGCGGTCAAATTGCAGTTCCCAGCAACGAACAACGAAGTCAAGTATGAAGTACTTCTAACAGTTGCAAGAGTATTAGAAGCCAAGACCCTCGTCGTCCAAGCCGACTCTCAGCTTGTAGTTGGCCAAGTAAGAGGAGATTATGAAGCAAAGGAAGAATGAATGCAGAAGTATCTGAAGATCGTCAAAGAACTCCTACAGTAGTACGACAACGTAGATTTCTAGCAAATCCCTCAAACAAAGAATGCTGAAGCAGATTTCTTGGCACGACTAGCCTCGTCAGCCAACCATGGCATATCTCCTGAACTATGTATGGAAACAAGGGGATAACCAAGCATGGAAGGAGAATAGGTGATGAAGATACAAGAGCAAGACGAATGGATGACTCCCATCATCCGTTACTTGAAAGAAGTACGGCTCCTAGAAGACAAGAATAAGGCATTAAGATACAGGTCAAAGCTGCTCACTTCATCATTACCGACGATGTCTTATACAAACGAGGACACTCTCTTCCCTATCTTCAATGTGTTAACAAGGAAGAAGTCGACTACGTACTGCGAGAGATACACGGAGGAGTCTATAGTACCCATGTGGGAGCAAGATCTCTGGCGGGAAAAGCACTCAGAACAGGTTATTACTGGCTAACACTACAGAAGGACGCACATGACCTCGTCAAAGCATGTGTCATTAATACATGACTTAGAAAAAGTTATTAATACATAATAACATCATCATTCATGCATGAATTAGAAAAAGTTATTAACACATAACAACATCATCATTTATACATGACTTAAGAAAAATTATTAATACATAACAACATCGTCATTTATACATGACTTAAAAAGAAGTTATTAATACATAACAATATCGTCATTTATACATGACTTAAAAAGAAGTTATTAATACATAACCACATCGTCATTCATACATGACTTAGAAAAAGTTATTAATACATGACCACGCATGACTTAAAGAAAGTTCCTAATACATGACCACATCGTCATTGCTACAAGGTTTAAAAATGTTATAAACACATAACGGCATCGTCATTCTTACATGAACTGTAAATGTTATTAATACATAACAACATCGTCATTAGAGCAAGATATCACTCTTACTAATGACATGGTCATGAATATGTAACTGCTGAAGAAAAAAAAATCAATGACAAAGGAAAGTGAGTAGAGCTAAAAGTTAAAAGCTGACGATAAAAATATAAACATACTCATTACCTATGTAAATTGTTTGCTCAAAACAGACGAGCCCAAGAGATTGTTCAAAAAGAAGAATAAACACGCTCAAAACAACGAGCCTAAAGGAATAGAGTTTTTGTAGAAGAATAAACACGCTCAAAACAACGAGCCCAAAGGAACAGAGTTTTTGTCTTACAAAAAAAAGAAAAAAATTTCTAAGGCAAAGCAGAAGATGACGGGTCAATGCGAACAGCTTTGTCAACAGCAGCAACTTCACCACCTTCTCCTACTCCCTTTGTGGATTGACGGTCAGCTAATATCTCCTTCTCAACGGCCTTCATGCCAAGTTTTGAAAAGTCCAAGCCAGGATGATGCTTGCCCAAATACTTTCAGAAAAGCTCAAAACCTTCCATGTAATAGTCACACAGCTTGTCCGAGTATTCATTAAAAATTTTAAACTTCTCTACTGCCTCCGAGCCAGCTTTCTTAGCCTTCTGAAGAGCCTCTTCTATCTACTTATCCTTCAGCTTAGAAAAGACCTTCTCAGTGTCAATGCTCTTCTCTAAAGTCTTCAGACAATCCTTTTCTTTCTTGGCCTTGTTAGTAAGAGCAGAGATCTGACCCTTGAGTGACTCATTCTCAGCAAAAAGGGACTCCACCTTGGACTTCGCCACCATGTACTTCTCTTCATAATCCAAGTACTTCCCAGTGATGTACAAGGATTCGCCCAACACCTGCGAAAAAGAAAAAGAAAAATGCGTTGAAGAAGAGAACACAAAAAAGAAGAAAAAAAAATTTTATTCACAATTCATACCTGCATAACCTTATGCATATGAGAAAACATCAACTCTTAAGACGGCTTCACCCCCAAGGGTGAAAGGTCGTCAACTGATATTGCCTCATGAGCCTTCAAAACTGCAACTCTCGCGTCATCCCAAAAAGAACCTGTGGGAGTCTTGTCCTTTCCTTTGGCTTTGGAACCACCGTTATTAGAAGCAATTAACTCCAAAGAAGAAGTAGGTGAGGCTGGGCATTGGGACACGGACTTGGCAACGGGTGAAGTCACCATGGGATCATCCTTAGGTGGCTCCATATCCCTCTGGCGTTTCCTTGTCAAAAGGCCACCAGTTAGGCCAGCCTTAGCCTTCTTCTCCTGAACCTCGACCAGTTTCGCCTCTGAAAAAGAAAAGAAAGAGACAATGATTCCCAGCAAGAGAGAGAGAAAGAGAGAGAGAGAGAGAGAGAAGAGAGTTAGTGTGATTACTCTTCTTGACGGTCTTAATGTTCTTTTGAACTTTGCTGGAAGGTACTGGACCAAGAAAATGAAGAAATAGAGATTAGGGAGAAATAAGCTCATCAAAGTCCTTAACAGAATCAAGATAATCTTTAACCCTCTCAACATGAGTATGGTACCTCTTCTTTATACGAGGGCAAATAAAAGCTGCAAAAACAACAACACATGCACATTTATCAGTACCACATTCGCTTAAAAAAATTATATACATATCAAAGAAGTTAAACAGAAAGACGCACCAGACACAAGAGTACCCCAACTACGGAGCAATTTAGGAGCATCATCTGGATCCTTACCTAGAGTAAACTCCCAACTGTCACCAGAGACGAAGAAAAAGTTGGTTTTCCAATTTCGAAGAGACGAAAGGGAGTCAAGAACCAACCTTGAACTCCTACCCCATGGTTTAAACTCCCAATAGTCCAGATACTTAGACTTTCAAACACGATAGAAGTGCAGAAACTCATATATCCTAATGATGTCTCCGTCATTGGCAGACATCCATATCACCAGACAACATACCACTATTCTCCACGAGTTCGGCACTAACTAGGCCGGGGAAAGTTGTAAGAAGGAGAAAAGCTCTCTAATGAAAGGATGGATGGGGAAACGAAGTCCACTAATGAAGTCAGCCTCATAAAAGCACACTTCGTTAGCATAGGAGTGACAAGCCCTATCGTCACCATCAAGGATCCTCATTTTTGTAGAAGAAGAAAATTGGAACCTATCTTTAATCCTTTTCTCGTCCTTCTCCCTAAGAGAACAACGTATACCCCAGGCTTTATGAGGGATAGAAGGAGAAGTGACTTCAAGGGCCCCACAGCCTTCGGATGAAGACAAGCTTGTTTCAAGCTCACTAGACCTAACCTCCTCAATAAACATTATCAAGGTTTGAGCGACTCCTACTAAACGGTGAATCAAGGGAAAGAAAAAGCAAGATGGACCTATAAGAACAATCTCGCCCTACAAAGGATCCAACCCTAGGACGTTTCCTACCTACAGACTCAAGCAGACCACATAGACGAGCAAAAAAGAAAGAAACAGAAGGGCAATCTGACTAAACTAAAGAATGAACTACCACAAGAACACAAAAACAAAAAAGGGAGCTCAAAGAGACTTACCAAAAACAAAAAGGAGTTGATGAGGAAAGACTCAGAAGAAGAAGAAGAGCTCCGAGCAAACGAAACACCACAAAGAGAAAAAATGAAATGAAAATGGAAAGAAAAGAAAGGGAGGGAAAAAAGTAGAATAAATAGAAGATCGTGCGCTGGAAAATCGAGATGAACTAACACGAAGGAGACATCCTAACCGAACACATGTCACGTGGTAGACGAAACATCAACTCGCAATAAATGCACCAAACATGGAACACGAAGCGATAGATGGTCATGTTCTTATCTCGTCTCAAAGACGAGAATACGAATAGGGGGCAGTTGATGAGTCAAAAAATAACCTGGGATCATCATTCCCATTAATGACAATCAAAGCAAGTGTTACACATTTATTGCGCGCATTGACGATGAAACGTAACAGATGGAGCAACGGTAACAAATGAGTTGTGAACTTTAGAGCTCCCATTGATAACGTACTAGCTATAGAACGTAAATACAAACATTTATTGTCCATTAAGGCAAGGAACAACTATAAAAGAAAGGAGCAACAGAATCCAAAGGTACACACAAATACTCATCCAAACTTTCTCCTTTTCTAATTTAAGTATTAGAGTGTTTTTGGCAAACACCACACCGATGTGTTCTATTCCTTTCCAAAGATTTCTTGCAAGTTTGCATAGGAGACATGACCAATCACAGCATCGTCCATCCACTAAGACGAGGATCTCAACTGGTGATTTTTCGCATCATCAGTCATTATATGAAGAAACAATATACCAAATGAACTTATAGTTTATCTTTTATTATCTTCTTAGAACTATGGACAAATTTGTAATAAAACCATATAGACCACAAAATTTTTCTCCTACTTAAGTTTTATCTTCTCTTATTGACTCTTTAGAAAAAAATTCGAGAGCTGCCACTACATATATAAATATAAATATATATATATATATATATATATAATTTTAGTTAGCATGATTACCGAGTTAGGTACTTACTATAGGTTATCAATGTGGTGCATTGCTAAAAATGTTTTGTATTTTTTTTTTCATTTTTTTAATTTTAGAACGTCAAAGGAATTTTACTTGTCATTGAAAATAGTTGCTTTAGTTTTATTGTGCCTTGCACACTTGTAAAGTGAACTTTCATGAGTGTGTAGCCATTGTCATGTGACTACTTATATATTGGGTTTGGGAAGTGATAATAATAAAGTGATTTTAGCAGTGAATACATATAAAAATGATATTAATCTAATCATACTTTGTTTCGATGCATGATAATAACAAAGTGATTTTAGTTGTGGGTACATATGAAAGCAGTATTAGTCTAATCATAATTTGTAATTTTAAGGGACGAACAAATATTATGTCAACGTTGCTTTTATCACAATGATAGATGTACAATATGCCGTAGGTGTAGGGTCTTGCACGCCATAGTTTGTTTAGCGCTTTAATTTCTATGGTGGGCAATTTTTTAAACCTAATCTTACAACATCCAATTAAAATTGGCAAGAAGATAACGTTAAAAGGAATCGATAAGGAATAGCATTTCTTCTCATAGTTGATGAAAAAAAAGACCTAATAATTCAGAAAGACGCATTTTTCACCCTAATAATTCCGAAAATATGCATTTCATGTCCTAATAATTGAAGAACACGACAACATAAGATAAAAGGATAAATTCGTTGACATAGAAAGCTTTCAAAATAATGGAGTTGCATGTTTGATGTTTCTAGACTTTGTCCAAAACAAAATTATAGAGATGCCATTTGATTAAGAACCACATAGCGATCGATCGATATGCCACAGGAATCTTGTAATCTTATTGAGCATAATTCTCGGTCTCCATGTATGATTGTTTACAGTTCCACTGAATCGTTGTCCTAGTTTTATCGGGTGGTTTTATTTCAGAGAACACTATTCCATAAAGTTTCCAGGGACAAACTTGTACCTTAAAATTCATTTTTTTTTTTTTTTGGTTTTTTTTCTTTGTAATTTAATTTTATGTAACGATTTTATAGTTTAAACAACCTTGTATATGCGTGGTAGATATTAGAAAACATGCTTATATTTGTTATGTGAGATGTGATATCTTATTCACTGTTGCTTCTCATCATGCATGAATAATCCAAATCAAAAATGGACTTCACCTTAGATATGCTTTGCCTGTCCCTGCCGTTGTGAAACTACCCTGCTATCTACTTTTGCATACCTTTTATATAATATGAACATACCCATAATACAGGGCTGATGCATGGAAAATGTCGTTCTTGTAGATATCATGTGCCGTATCTGAACAAAAAATCAATTATATCATACAACAAATATGAAATAGCATAATTTTCATATTGTATCATATCTATCATTAAAAAACATAAATTGTTGGAGTATATATGCATGTCACATGTGAAGTGTGGAATCGTTTAAGGGTTAATTTTGGTTTGCCAAATTGTAATATTAATATGACATTTACTTAATTAAGATTTGTTCTTTCAATATTTTTCTAAAGCATCTGCATACAGAAAAAAAAAAAAAAAAAATCTTTCTTCTTCCCTTTTTTTTTTTTTTTTCTCTATAAAGACCTTTAAAAATATTGGAGGCACCCTAAAGTAGCTAATTTCCTAGGGGTCTTAAAGTAGTATTAATAATTTAATAGTCTGAAGCAGACCAATTCAATCAAAAATAGTCTAGAGCAGAAGCATCCTTAGAATTATTTTTTTGTGGGTCTAGGCAGAATAGAAAGCAACATTGTCTTATCAAAAAAAGAAAGCAACATTGTATTCCTATACAGCCAATGTAAAAAATGCAAAAGTAACGATACAAGAGGTCATAACTCATCCTGTGCATGCTCTCATTATCAACCATTGAACTTGCAGCATGTCTTCCACTTGAATAATGTGAAAAAACAAAGCATCTCTAATATTCCACAATCCGTTTAGTTTGGTTTGTCTTTTTTGTCCTCGCAGTCTCCTAAACACTGCCGTTTTGCCGCGTATTGTACTTTCTCACTCTACTCCAATACTTACCTAACACCTGAGGGCAAAAATAGTACATCAATTTGAAGTCTTCTTATTGTGTTTCAACTTTCAACTTAAATTTCCAACTTATAATTGGCCTGAATTGAGGAATTCCAACTTTTGCTTTCAATATACACGTAAGAAAAAATAATGGCAACTTCAAAATCAAGGCCATGGACTTGCTTGCAGCGACTTCAAGACCGAACATGGCCTTTCTGTCACTGTAGGCCACGTTTCTCCAGTTTTGGTTTGAGCTTCAGAAATGACAAAAGGGTTCCTTCGGCTTGTGTGCAACTGAAAATGAGAAGAAGAGAACTGAAACTGTTCAGAAATTGTGTGGTCAAAGGGTACGGGTTGGAGGGTCAAGTTGTGAAACATGGTGATAATATTGGTGGTGATGAAGGGTATCATATCTCGGAGGAGGACATGGGTTTTGTCAAGGCCCTTCGGGAAGCTCAGCCTTATGTTCATTTGCACAGAGGCAGTACCTTTGTTGTGCTGATATCGACAGAAATTGTTTCCAGTCCTAGCTTGGATGCCATACTCAAGGTACCTTTCTCTTTCTCTCTCTGAATTCAATTTGTAATAGAAGTGAATTTGGCATATCAGCAAGGTATCTGGTCAAGGAATTACAAATCAGTAGAAACTCATAGATCATAGTTAGCAGCCTAAGGCCCGTCTGGATCTACTTATTTGGTTGAAATCGAAAATTTTTTGCTAAAAATACTGTAAATAAAAATAAAAGTTAGCTGAAATAGTCCTGTAAAACTCATGAATAATATCAAAAAGTGGCTTGAGACTTATAAATAGTAACAAAAATAAACTAAATAATAAAATAAGTTAACAAAAATAATTTTCGTCAAATGAAAACTAAATCAGTTCGACATTTTCTATGTTTGCTTGCTTCTAATTTGTTTAATGTAGCTGCCAATGGCGGTGGTCCACTGAAAAAAATTCGTATCCACTTTAGGCACACTTGGCTTTGCCACCCTCCTTAGAAAACGAAATTTTTTTCTTCTCCTTCCTCGAAAGCGAAATTCTAATACTTTTAAAGTAAGCATTTTATATTTAATTAGTTTTATCTTTAAATGAAAGAAAATATTAATATATTTTTATCAAAACTTAGTTGAAACTGCACTTACATAAAGGTTGGAACAAACGATTTATGGGCACCTAAAAAAATATATATATATTTTTTTTTTTTTAATATATTTTAGTGTTTATTTGGCTAAAACTTATAAGCTTATTTTTTAGCTTTTATGTACAATTTTTTAAAATATCAATTTTTCTTACCTTTTCAAATTAGAAGTATACTTTATCTTATTTTTAATAAAAAGTTAAATAAACTGTTTACAAATAAACACTTATGTGCTTGGATGAACTTATTTTTATGTTATGAGTTTTATTTTGTTTAGGCCATAGTATATACTGTTGGTTTCTAAATTTTAGCATATGAGTAATTTTAATTCCTAAAATTTAAGACAATTATTTTTAGTCCTTACAATCCTTTTGAAAAGAAAAATTTTGTCCCTAAAAGACTAAAAATGATTATTTTTAATCTCTAAAGTGTCTAATAGAGTGATGCTGTGTCAATTTTTTGTTGAGCACATTATTTAAGGAATTAAAAGCAGTCATTTTAAATTACAGGGACTAAGATTGTTGATGAACTAAACTTTAGGAACCAAAAATATATTTAAATCTTTTGTTTATTTTCCAAATCTATAATTGTATCTTGAAAAACGTGATACTGTAAAAGTTATATATTTATTTTGTTTTGAATTGAAAATAGCTTATCCAAACAAATGCTAAGCAAATTAAATTTATTTAGTTATTTATATTTTTTGATTAGATTTGGTTCTGATATAACTTTAAGTAATATTACACCACTTTAATAACTTGTTTTTTAATTCATATTTTGAAAATTTCACTATTGGATCACATTTTTTATATGATCTTAACATGCATACCAATTTTCATGTCAATTAGATGTTATTTACTATTCAACCCATAAACTTATATTTTATGCATTATTTTAAACTACAAAAACATAAATTTAAACAATTGATTGATGATATAACTATTGGTCTTTGATGATCTTAAAATTTTGTAAGCATTCAGAATAAACGAAAATAATATAATCCAACATTAGATTTATTAAAATTTGTATCCAATTAAAAAATATTGGGTGTTGCAACATTATTTAAAGTTATACTAGGTGTGACTTGAATTCAACCCTTTTTAATTTTTTAATGTTCTTACATTGTACAATAAATATACTTGTTTGTCCATGAAATTTAAAAAGTTTGGATTTGGCTCATAAAATTTCAAGATGTGAACAATTTGGTTCTTCCATCTATTTTTCTGTTTAAGTTACAAATGTTGTGCCAAGGCATCCCATTTCTTAGGGACCAAACAATCACTATTTAAGTGACCAAAACCAAACCGATCCTGCCGTTCGTCCCCAAAAAAAAAAAAAGTGAAGGTACGGATGGGGCATCTTGAGTTTCTACTTGGGTTTGGATATTCTTAAGGTTTGAGAGAAAATAAAATATTTAATTTCATGCAGGTAAGGTGCTTGCTGGGTGGAGAAAAGTTAGAAAGAAAATTGAAAAGTTGCTGAGTTGCTCCATTTCTAACCTTAGTCTTTGTACTTACTCTAAAAAGAAAATATAAAAATTATTGGAAAAAGTTTTTCTCCAAATCGAGAAATTTTTTTCTAATCTATCACACGGATGATTTATAAAACTATTTATTTATATTATTTAAACAACTCACATAACTTATTAAATAAATCATATGACTTAAGTACATATGAATGATTTTAATAATCACCACATAATAAGTTGAAGGAACTTTCTTTTATTTGTAAACTTTATTAAAAAACACTGATACCGTTTATTTTACTGAAACTGAAAACATATTACTGAAAGTACAGTAGATAAAGATAAAAGTTAGTTAAAATAGTATAGTGAGACCCATGAATAGTACTAAAAAGTGCAGTGAGACCAAGAATAGTAGTAAAATAAGCTGAATAGTAAAATAATTTTAAGTTTTCAGTTCTATCCAAACGTACGCTTAATGTCACTGTCTTACAAAATCTATTTTTAATGAATAATGGGCATCTGTTTAAAGGAAAATCTGCAAATTGTTGGTTATAATATTTTAAAGAGTTCAAGACATCATCGAGTTTCATCTTCAATGATGTCTGCCTTGTCCTTTAGGTATGGCCTATTTGGCTTGTACATTTTAATAATTGTGGGATAAATTGTAATAATTAAAAAAAAAAAAGTTTTAAAACTACATGTAGAGTCAACCAAACCATATTTTAAGTATCTTTTAATTTGTGATGGCTTATTTGTATTTGTTTTTACTTTGCTAAATAAAACAAGTGATTAAAAATACAATTATAACAAAAAATAAAGCTAAGTTTTTAAAAGTTAGACATAAGATAACATTCAAAATAAGTTAAACAAATTGTTTGGTAGAAAGTTGGAGGAGCAGAGAGGTAGAGAATTATAAGAGGAAATAAAAGTTGGAAGATGAAAAATGTATAGTATTAACTTTCTATTGTGTTTGTTTGCTAAAGATTAAAGTGATGAAAAAGTCGGTGAAAAAAAAAGTCATGGAAATCAATTTGCTTTGTCAGTAGCAATTCATTATCAAAAAAAGAATAAAAATGGAGATGTTGACATGAGAAATTAGGAATAAAGGGTAGATTAAGTTTTGTTTGTTGAGTGGGAAGTTTTGTAAGTATATTCCCATTTAGTGTCCGTTTGGAACAGTTTATTTAATTAAAATTAAAAAAATTTTGCTAAAAATACTGTAAATAAAAGTAAAATTGGCTAAAATAGTATAATAAAACCTATAAATAGTATCAAAAAGTGCAGTGAGACTCATAAATAGTAAAAAAATAAATTAAATAGTAAAATAAGCTCAAAAATCATCAATGACAAACGCACACTTAATACCACTCTCACTCTCTTTTCTGCTCTCATCCAATGTGGGACAGCCGAAAGACTAATAGGGGGAAAAATTGTATGGATTAGCAGTGGAAAACATTCGACCCCGCTCCTCTTCTTTTCTACCAAGCAATTTAGAAAACTTCAATCACACTTTCTTTATTTTATCCCCAAAAATTATATGCTTCCACATAACGCCAATCCAAGCCTCCTGTTTTCCAATTAGCAATTACCACTCCTATGAAAAAAGTTGATGACATTGACGCCCAAATTTTCATATCTTCCTTCTTTTGGGCTCGTGTGGTCTACTTTAAATATGAGTCAATATCCACTACTATTTACAAACCTGTAGCTCATGTGATTGAAAAGAAAATTGAAAACACTCATTCCTATCAGCTAGTGCAACTATGTTGTTAAAAAAAAAAAAAAACTAAATGCAAAATAAATATTTTCAATATAAATTTACACAATCTTTATAGCAATTATGGTGAAAATGAAATTTGGACTTAATTGACTAAAAATGTGTTAGCACTTAGCACGATGCGAAAAAGTAAAGGAAATTGACATGAAAGGAAAGAGAAGAAAAAGAAAAAGATGGCTAAAAAGGTGAAATAATAGAGCAACTTTAATTATGATTTATGGACATTGAGTTTGGGTTTCGGTATGGGTTTGGGCCCACTTTTTGAACAGTAGTGTTTTTGTTGGAAAAAGTTAAAAAGAGTAAACCTTAATTAATTTTAAGGTAGCCTTGTATTGCTAAGCTTTAGTTGTGCTGTCTGAATTGAAAGGCCCAACCCTTTTATTCTTATCATGACAATGCCAAAACAAAAACAACACCAAACTGGTCTGGGCCTTGTATTATTGTCGCTAGCCCCTAACTTTCGAGGCTGAGAGTTGAAACAGTTGTAGGTAACTGGGAAAATCCGAACTCAACCAAACACAAAGGTTTGGCGGTGGCGGCTGAGACAAACCTCTTTTCTGGTTCACTCTGGGTCTTACCGCCACAACTAATCACTATTACCAACCAGCCAGTCAACCATGGCGCTCTCTCTTTGCCACACTTCTTTCTCACCCTGCCACGTGCCCTGAGCTCTCCTCTCTCTCTCTCTCTCTCTCTCTCATCGAAGCAGAACCAGAACCTGTTGTTTCAATGGCAGGTTCGATTTCGAGCTGTTACAGTCCAATCCAAAGCCTTCCCATTTCAAAAAGCAGGCTTCTTTGGTGTCCTCCTTCCCGTAGCTTCCATTTCAGGACAGAAAGAAGCGAACTTTTCAGACCGTTGACCCTAGTGGGAGTGAAGGGCAAGAAGGGTATTTCGACGAGGTGCGATGTGCTTGGCGAGCCAGAGAGTGAGACCGAAGAGAACTATAATTCAATGGAGGACGAGCAGTTCGTGCGGTGGTTTCGGGAGGCGTGGCCGTACCTGTGGGCCCACAGGGGTGCCACTTTCGTTGTCATCATTTCCGGTGAAATTGTCGACAGCCCTTTCTTGAATCTCATTCTCAAGGCACGTCCTCTATTTTTTGTAAACTATTTGTTTGGTTAGTGAGAAAATGCAAGAGAAGAATAATTCTAGCATGATTGTTAGCTTTTGTTCCCTAATTAGCAAATTCTAATTAAGCTATGCTTGAACTTTATTGGGTCTTTTGAGAATTGCAATTACAATAAGAATTCTGCATTTGGAAAGTAGCAGTCTCTATATGATTAGGTTGTAAAATTTAAGAAAGAGTGAAAAGTACATGTCTATAGTATCCAAGCAAGGACTAGGAAGTAGGAACTAGTTACACAGATAGACAAATGCATTGTCATTGTGGAAGTAAATATGTGGCTGAGCTTCCTGAAGGGTCTTCACAAATTGCTTATCTTCCTCCTGGAAGTGTGTAATTTTCACCACAATGTTTCTCACTACCCTCCCACCCGTATCCTTTCACCCCCAAAATTCTTAGTTTTATATTTCCCATTCCCAACTGTAGACAAGCCAAAGAAACCCGTTCAGTTCTGGAGCTCAAATCAGAAATGGAGAGCCTGGCCTTAAAGTGACAGGTAGACCTGGTTTCTCCATGTTCTTGATATTTCGATAGTTACAATTGGGGAGGGGGGATTTGGAGGTGTCAATTGAGCTACAAGGCTTTTGGCATGGTTTCTTCATGTTCTTGCTGGAAAACATTAACCTGTCAGCTAGAAAACACAAAGAAGCCCTCCCGCCCTTATGTAGGATTTGATTTTGCGTCTCTGCTACAAAGCTTGAAGACTTTTCAAGCTAAAAGTATGATTCTTTGGTTACCATGACTAGTTTATGTCTGTGTACGCCTAATATGTTACCCTTCCAAGCTATGTTTATTAACATGATTAGTTGTCTCTGGGTTCACATTTTTATAGCGCAAATATATCTTTATGCAGGATATTGCTTTTCTTCATCATCTCGGGATAAGATTTGTGATTGTTCCAGGGACCCATGTGCAGATTGACAAGCTTTTGGAAGAGAGAGGTCAGCGAGGACCTAGTTGCTTTTGAGCCTTTATGTATCTTATTGTACATGTGCAATTTTGAGCCTCAGGGTCAAAATTTTAAATTGAATGATATCATTCTGTCTTTCAGTTAATCCATTTTCCCATAAAGCCAGTTTATTAAAATAATATATTCTTTACCTGCTTCTGATTTTTTTTTTGTTTATTATTTTTTCCCCAGTTAGATAGCGCTTGAGCAGGTGTGTAATTCTTGCAGGAACCGAGCCCAAGTATCTTGGTCAATACAGGATAACTGACAAAGAAGCGCTAGCGGCTGCAATGGAAGCAGCCGGGGGGATACGTATGATGCTTGAGGCAAAACTTTCTCCTGGGCCCTCCATATGTGACATTCGTCGACATGGTGACAGTAGTCGTTGGCATGAAGTTGGTGTTAGTGTTGCCAGTGGCAACTTTCTTGCAGCCAAGGTAAGGATATATACTCTTTATACTATGTCTTCAGAGACCCACATCCAATTCCTTTTCTTTTAAAGAATTGGTGGCCTTTCTGAGCTTTTTTTGGGTTGTGGGTTTTCTGTCATTGCTACTGTATGCTTGTTGGTCTGAGGCTCATTAAATTCATTTACAGAGAAGAGGAGTTGTAAATGGTGTTGATTATGGGGCAACAGGTGAAGTGAAGAAAGTCGATGTTTCTCGCATGCGTGAGAGGCTCGATGCTGGTTGTATAGTTATATTAAGCAACTTGGGCTATTCCAGCTCTGGAGAAGTTTTAAATTGCAAGTAAGCTACATAACTTTTGATAGGTATCGTTGATTATTTCTATTTCTTATCTCTCTTGTTGTATGCTTTTCTTCTACCTGATTCTAGAACATATGAATCTTCATTTCGTTTGCAATTTTATTTGGTTAGGGCCTAAGGGTGTTGTCTTGGTAGTTTTGTAATCTTTGTTTGTTTTGGTAGCGAGAATTTGGTCATGTTTAGCTCCTGCTTCCCTTGCATGTAAATTATAACGTACTGAGCCTCATTAACCAGTGTCATCTAATAAGTTGACTGAAGGGTTATCCCCCACCAAAAAAAAAGAAGATTAAGAAAAGTTTGGTTATCCCCCACCAAAAAAAAAAAAAAGAAGATTAAGAAAAGTTTGTTTAGTGATAACAAATTCTTTATGCTTTTATAAATTTCAGCACGTATGAAGTCGCAACGGCTTGTGCATTAGCTATTGGAGCGGACAAGCTTATTTGCATCATAGATGGTCCAATTCTGAATGAAAGTGGGCACCTTATGCGCTTCTTGACTCTTCAAGAAGCAGATATGTTGATCCGTAAACGGGCTCAACAAAGTGAGATAGCTGCTAACTATGTGAAAGCTGTTGGAGTCAATGATTTCACTTCTCCTGGACTCAATAATTCTAATGGGGCTGTCCCTTCTCCCCAGAATGGGAAGTTTTTTAGTGAAAGGCATAATCCAACCTTTCATAATGGTGTTGGTTTTGACAATGGGAATGGACTTTGGACTGGTGAGCAAGGTTTTGCTATCGGAGGTCATGAGCGGCAAAGTCGATTAAATGGTTACCTCTCAGAATTGGCTGCTGCAGCTTTTGTTTGCCGGGTAAGTCCATGATAGACACATTTTCTTTGCATCAACATCAGTAGTGGTGGATGTTTCCTAAATACTGATGCCTTATATTTTGTCATTTTTTGGGAATTTGTTAGAAAATATTACTGCAGTTAGTCTCTTTAACCATAATGTGCACAGAATCTGAGTGGTAACACGTCCCTTCCCCTAATATAGGTTATTCTTATTAAAAAAAAAAAAAGAGCAAATGAAATTGCCAATGAGTTGCTCAACTGGCAGTGGCACTTTCTCCTTCTTTAATAATGGGATGGAGAGTGAAGTTGTTAACTGGGTGCATGTGTAACTTTCCAATAAAAGAAATCAAAATTGATCTTTTTTTTTTCTGTACACTGCTGATATGTGGATACTACATATAATTTTCAAAAGGTCCTTAGTCAAATTTTATTAACTTATGTATTTTCCCTGCTGCTGGGATGAGAAAGGGTGGGGGGGAGAGGGAAGAGGAAGAGCAGGAGGTATTATCCTCATGCTTTATTATTCTTCTATTTCTGTTAATACTAAATGTTAAAAATAATTTGATCTTTGTCTCAAACAAGAAGGTTGTGTTGATACTATCTTGATGTTTATGTGCCTTGTGTGGTGTTTGGTTTCTCTGAAAAAATAATCCATCATATTCTCAGGTTTTAGAAAGCCCTTCACATGATATGTGCCTCATTTATTTGAAGTGTCAACTGCTTTTTATGTTGGTGCCTAGCACCCTGCCAACATACTTTTCTGTTTTATTGTCAGGGAGGTGTTCAAAGAGTTCATTTGTTAGATGGTACTAAAGGTGGAGTTTTATTGTTGGAATTGTTTACAAGAGACGGGTTGGGGACTATGGTGGCTAGGTATGACTATCATCTTAAGAAAAAAAAAACTTAATATCTGTGACTTATGTGGTGGTTATAAGCTAAAGTATGTGCTCCTTATTGGTAGGCATTCACACTCTCTCTCTCTACATACATACATACATACATACATACATATATATATATATATATATAGAATTAAGTTCAAGTTACACCTGCTGTAACTCTAAGCAATGTTACACCACTCAATATTTTTTAATTGGATACGAATATTAACAAATCCACCATTAGATTACATTATCTTTATATATTCTCCATGTTTGCAAAATTTCAAGGTGATCAAATATTAATAGCTATGTCATCAATCAATTGTTAAAATTCAAGTTTTCGTAGTTTAAAATAATGCATAAAATATGAGTTTATGGATCAAATGGTAAATAACATTCGATTGATATGGAAATTGGCATGCATACATATAGAATATGTAATTTAACGGTTGGATTTTCAAAATATTAATTCAATAACAAGTTATTGGGTGGTTAGAATTACACCAGGTGTAACTTGAACCCAACCTATATATATATATATATATATACACACACACACATATATATACATATACATATACATACATACATACATACATACATACATATATATATATATATATATTGGAGTTCCATGTCCTTTGTTTATTTCTAAAGTGTTGTGTGAATCAGTTAGCTGGTACTTGGTTAGCATCCTAGTGGACTTTCAGATGCCATTCTTACAAGTTACCATGTGGCTTATTATTGTGATTTGACTTTGCTTATCAACTTATGAGTTTTAGTAGTTTCCTTGTCCTTGGTTAAGTAATTTTTAGGCTTATAACCTTCCCTCACAAGACGCCTAAGTGGGTTTTGTATCTTTCCTTGCAGACCTGTTGCATTTATTCTTTTCCTTTTTCCTTTGAGCCAATTACCCTTTGAAAGGTAGGTCATTAAACTTTGCTAATAAGTGAACCTGGCTAACCTATTTTGCTAACTTGCCCTTTTCTTTTCTTGGTCTTTTACCCAACTGCTCCAGTTTTCTTCAATGTAAGAAATAATTTGATGATTAGCCCGTATTAAGTTCTGATCATAAGGAACACTGGAACAGACCCCTTAAAAATAGAATTGATGGTAAAGGTTTGCTGAAAGTTATTCTAAAGTGATAGGTGGTTAGTGGGAGTGCGGAACTTTTATTATCGGAACTTATCTGTGTGACTTTCCTTTATGGTAAGAGCTTGCCTCATATCATGTTGTGGTAACTTGTTTGGGTACAAAACAAGAAAAACAAGGTACTTTGGTGAAAACTGAAATTTGAAAATGCCCGCTCTCACTTTGTTTCATTCTTCTATTTATTGTCAATTGAATGAAGACACCCAATCGACCCCAAGAGCTATCTCACCTTTTGCTCTAATAAAGATGTGAAGAAATCTTCAACGTCCTCAAAAAATATTATATCATCAGTTGAGATGTTACAATATCTACAAAAAATAAAAATAAAAAATCAGTTGAGATGTTACAACTTTATTTTTCAGTCAGAACCTCCTCATAGTTATCCTGTTTCAATTGCTTATATTATTTGTTCGGTACGTGAAGCTTAATGGTTTTACAGTTTTCATTCTCAAGTTTAGCTCTTCAAGACAGTATAGCACTAAGCAGTTTTAGCGTCATCTCATGATTCCTACTCAAATGACCTATGAGTAAAATAAATTTAAGAAATAAGGAAGATTGAATCTATTTGCAACAAACTAATCAAAATAGTTATGGAAGATAGATTGTTTGAAAACTACATTTACCTTGAAGCGATCCCTTGTTCAGAAGTTGTACTTGAAATGGCATGGAATCTGCCACTAAATCTATGCGGTTGACATTTGATTCTTTGAATCATGCGGTCATGATGCTGATCTATACTTATCAAGCTGTTCTTCCTCCCATTCACTAACTTGTGCATTAAATTCTATTCTTAGTGACATGTATGAAGGAACCCGGATGGCTATGGTCAAAGATCTCTCTGGAATAAGACAAATCTTACTACCTTTGGAAGAAGCTGGAACATTGGTTCGCCGGACTGATAAAGAGGTTTGCACCCTTGCCCTTTCATATTTTTGTTCAACAGGTCTGGATATTGTTTTGCAGATGTTCTTACAAATGTTAAAACTCAAAACGGGCCTAATGTTTGGTAGTTTTACTTAAACTGGAATTATTTATTTGTTTCACATATTTTGTGTTAATAGCTTCTTGAAGCATTGGATTCATTCATCGTCGTTGAAAGAGAAGGTCAGATCATTGCTTGTGCTGCTCTTTTTCCTTTCTTTGAGGAGAAGTGTGGAGAGGTTGCTGCCATTGCAGTTTCTCCAGATTGTCGTGGACAAGGACAGGGTGACAAATTACTTGGTATGATTTTAAGTATTCCCTTCTTACAGTACTTCTGGAACATCTAGATGTGTATCCATAGAGTGAAACGTATAAAGTTTAGGAGGATTTGTGGACAAGAAATTTAGAGTTGTTGAAGAAAGGGTTATGGGTTGTTGTAGGAATTAAAAGATGGTTTGATGAGTTATTTGATGGTTAATTAGGTAGAAGAAAGTATGTTGGCTTCTAGGGTTTTGATAGGTAAAAGAAAGGGATTGATTTGGGGTTTTTTAAGGAAGAAGAAAAAAGAGAAGGTTTAATGATGTTCAAGGGCTGTATAAACAGTACGTGAACACTAACTGAGAGAGAAAAGAAGGGAAAATTGAGGAAGAAAACCTTAAGACCAAGGTGGCCCAATACTCAATAATTCTATTAATCAACTGTCCACCTCCTTTAAATACATAGAGCATAAATATATATAAAGACTCTTCCTTATACTAGTAGTAAACTAAAACCTAATAAATTTAATAAGTTGGACCCAAATAAATTAAAATCTAAGATACTTTGGATCTCCTAGAAGATTCAAGACTCAGCTAAATTACCAAAATACCCTTAATTCACAAGAATTATTGAAATTACAGGTTGGCCCCTGAATATTAAATTGACTGTAACTAATAAAATAAAAACCCAAATAAAAAACTTGAGATAATTACAATAAACCCACCTGTGGTTAAACCCGTTTTCACTTTGTCTACCCGTGATTTAAAACTTGACACTTTGCTCACCTGAACTTCAATCCGTTACCCATCTGTTACCCACCTCGCCCTCAGACGTCAGAAAAGCACTATTTTATTAAAAATCAGAACATAGCACGGATCAAAAACAAGAACTATTGAATTTTTTCCTCACGAACACAAGAACACAACATTTGTAATTATAGTTCAAACCCAAAAATCCATACCAAAAATCCCTCTCATTTTTCAAACTCAAACTATAATAAATAAAAAAAAAGTTTTAGAACCCAATCATAGATTAAACAGAAAATAGAAACAAACTAAAGAGAGAATTTCAATCACAGGCAAAATAAATCAAACAAGGGGGATCTACAAAATGGAAAGGGAAAAATAAAATAAAAAAGAAAGGGAGAGACAAACAGCACGATTGCTCATCCTGCCGATGGTGGTGGTCGAGTGCTTTGACCTAAAGTTTGATGGTGGCTTGTACGGCGGCTTGGCTGTTGTGGTGGTGGCTCGTAGTGGTGCTAACGGCGGCCATGGAGGTCAACCACCACTAGCAAGCCAAAATCAAATAAAACCCACAACCAAAAATAAAAATAAAAAATAAAAATAAAAAAAATTGAAACCCATGAAGTGTTGCAGTCAAATCGCCTTCATCCTCTCTCTCTCTTGTCCACCCACTCCACCACCACCACTCTCAGAACCCGCAACTGAGCACCACACCACCTCGCCCACAATCCACAACCACCACAAGCCACAACCCATAATCCCACCATAATTAGATCATTGTCAAACCCAAAACCCCAAAGCAAAAAAAGAAAAGAAAAAAAGAAAACCCATGAAGCAAAGATAGTGGTCGATTTGGGTTTTTGCTGTGGTGGCTAATCGGCCTCGTCAACTCCACCATCAAAGAGAGAGAGAGAGAGAGAGAGAGAGAGAGAGATCAGCTAATTTACTTAGATCAACAACCCAAATTGACTTTTAGTGCTGTGGAACAAAGGCGTAAATCTGAGTTTTAGAGAGAGTGAGACGATGGAGTGAGTGAGAGAGAGACGATGAGAGCTTCGGTGTTCATGCTTTTGAACTCCAATCTGATATGAGCCTCTTCACCGAATTCGTTGTGGTTGTAAAAGCTGAGAACCCAAATTCATATGTGGGCTTCCTATATGGCAAAGATAGTCAGGTTAACGTGTCCTACTCGGACTCTCAGCTTTGTTCTGGGAAAATACCAAGTTTTTATCAACCAAAAAAGAATTCAACAATGTCCCCCACTTCATGCTCGTAGAAGTTTTTCAGCAATAAAAAACCTTAACTTTTTTATTTTTGTTATGTTTGTTTTTTCCTAAAAATTTATTTTTCTAACAGCAAAGGGAAAGGTAGGTAACAGAGTCTTAACGGAAGTTACCACAGGTGAGTAAAGAGTAAATGATTAAACTACAGGTAGGCAAAATGAAAATGGGCTTAACCAAAGGTGGGTTTACTGTAATTATCTCAAAAAAAATTTTTAACCTTAAAAGACTCGTGCTTAGAACTTTATAACCGCATGACTTTTACTTAAATTGGACTTCACAAGTGGACCCCATAAAATAATTCTTGAATAGGCGAATTTGCAAAGTTATAGCAAATTAATCTTCCATGGCTGGGTCACAAGTAGTAATAAAAATGACTTATTAGAATCATTCTTTCTAGAAACCCTTTGGAAGCTTCAGTATATCATAAACATGACGTGATATTTTGCTCCAAACCAATGTTGTTGGAGATTGACATGTAGAGGGGGGAAAATTACTATAATTGTTCACATGAACTGCTTCTGCCCAATGATATGTCATGTCTAAAGTAGTTTAGCTTCTTTCAGATGCTGCAGTCACATCTCACAGAGAATATAGAATACATTATATATTTTGTTTCTTGCACTTGATCATGTATTCATAAAACTCTACACAATTTTCAAGTTGAACTCCAGAAAAAAAAAAAAAATATATATATATATATAAGAAAATTATATAACTCAAGTTCTGCTTCCGTATTAGTCTTGTATTGCTTTTTGTTTCTACATTTTTTTATGTCTAATCCCCTAGAATCTTCTTCAACCTCTTTTTCTTGATTTGAGAGAGACGCTTCAGGATCTGCTTGGTCCGCGAATTCTTTTTCTATTTGATTTCTATTTTCTAATTCAAGATTTTTTTCATTCGATAATGTAAAACTTTTTTTATTTCCAGCAATGCTTTTATGTTTATTAACATTTTCGTTTACATTAAAATTTAAAAAAAAAAAAAAAAGTAATTTGATTGGTATGACCCATGGTTTAATCTTATATGTATTATAAAGTATCACAAATTTTAGGAAAAACCAAAGTTCTAGATTCGATATAGGATTGGCTCCAGGTTGGTTGTGGTTTCTGTGGGCTCCCCCCCACCCCTCTTTCTTTTTTCCAAAAAATACAAGCTTTGCTATTTGTGAGACTCTTTTCTTTTCCTGCAATTATATAACTGAAGAATAAATGCCTACAGATTATGTTGAGAGGAAGGCAGCCTCCCTTGGATTGGAGATGCTTTTTCTGCTTACAACCCGAACTGCAGATTGGTATTTTTGCAACCGCCTACTACTTTATATTAATTCCATAAACGTATGCTAATTGTGTCGACTTGCAATGTGTTCAATAAAATACACACACACACACACACACACACACACATATATAAAGCCTGTATGGTTAACGCTGCAGGAGTATTTCTGCTCCTAAACTTGTAGGATACATATTCGTTCTACACACAGATTTTTTGTCATTAAATTGATATCATTACATGTACTGTTCCAACTTTGGTTTGTTACTTGATGAATTTCATAATTCTAGGAAAAGCATTGTCATCACTCCTATGTTTTTCTTCTACTTGATTGACAATTCATAGACCTGTTGGTTTTAATCTACTATGTTTATGGGAATATGTTTGTAAGGGAGGGGATTATTTCCTATTATTACTATAATCTGTTTAAGATGCTTCTTAGGGAGAGCTCTGATTATTGATTGTTACAACTCCATTCCTTACCATAGAATTGTGCATTTGATAGCCTAGGAAAACACAATTGGAAGATGTCATGTTTACTGGTGTCCCAGCCTGCCATGCAGAAACAACTCTGTTTAGTGCTGAGTTAATTGTAATTACTTCCTAGTTTATGGTATATGTTGAAAGGGTAAAATGCTTAATTTTGAAAAATGGATTTCCACCTTTTGTTTTACAGGTTTGTGAGGCGTGGTTTCTCTGAATGTTCATTTGAATCAATACCAGAGAAGAAGAGGAGAAAGATCAATCTATCACGTAAATCCAAGTATTATATGAAAAAACTGGTACCTGATACAAGTGGAATTACTGTTGATAGGGCAGTCATTTGAAGTTGCAATACCACAGTTTGGAAAATTATCTAATCAGAAAGTATGTCCTAGATGTCTTTCACTTTGCTGCATCAGATTTTTGGAGTCCAGTTTTGTTAGATTAGTCTGCCATCTTGTTGAGGCTTACCAAAAATAGCTGCTACTATTGGATAATACCAGCGTATGGCTGCATTGGAGTTTTGGAGTCATGAGTCTTGTTGTATGTTAAGTAGCGCAAGATATCAGCTTGCTGATGCTTCAAAGCTGGCAAATTTTTTAGATAATATATAGAAAAAGTTGGCTGTAACTGTCTTAATCAGTTATTGCACCCTTCTGAGATAGGATTACTTACAAGTTGGTTTACTTTTGGATGGTACATAACTGTAAGATGCTTTGATGACACAAGATAATGAATGATATGGTGATTCTTTCTAAAATGTTTGCTTTATTGTTCATTTGGTAGAAGATTGGGTTGTTTTACTCTCTTGGTTGAAGATTGCTGTGTCACTAGTACTTGCAGGCTAAATTATGTATACATCTATGTAACAAAAAGGGTTTGACTTGTAAGGGTTAACTGTTCCAAAGGTCCGTTTGAATTGTGATTTTAACTCTTATGCATAAATAACTTCACGTTTGATGAACACCATTTTATGTGGAGCAAATGCCGGTAAATGAACCAAACTATTTATAAACATCTTAGCTAAACTCAGGAAAAGACATCTTTATGTTCATTTGTTAGGCTTGACTATTAAACAAGTCGAGCTCAAATATTATATTATACGAGAAAACACTCAAATGCATGAGTTTGACTAGGATTAATATGATAAAAGTGAGTCTAAACAAGTTTTAGACCCACGCAGTTTCTTTTGCTAAGCTCCACACCATGAAATAGATAAGACTGACTCTTCTAACCTGTAATAGTTTCACGAGCTGAGGTGATCACAGCTGTGTCGTACTGAAGAAGAAGAAGAAGAAGCAAAGCAAAAAGGCAAACAGTTACACCTCAACTTGAGCCACAGCTTTCTAAGATAAAGAAAAACCTTGCCCTCACATTCCCCATCAGTATATACTGCAAAAAAGAGTTAAATAAAATAGAACTGTTAAATCGTTGAAGGATTTAAGGGGCTGTTTGGTTTTTTTTTTTTTTTTTATCATTCATCACTCTTCACTCAATTTTCATCACTCATCACTCGTCACTGATTACTTAAAATACCCTAATTTCCTATACTCACCCGTTTGGCACACTTCACTCAGCTTCTCATCACTCAATTTTCCTATTTTTTGTGGGATTCACGGATTGACTTGGTGCAGATTTTACTCTCTTTTTTTCCCTTTTTTTTCCTTCCACCCCTAATACCCAAACTCACCGAACCTAGTGAGAAAAAAAAAAAAAAAGTTGTGGCTAGACCTCTGACCATGGGTCCCTCAATGTGTGTATTTGCAAAAATGCCATCATAACTCTATTTCCATAACTTGAAAACATCTAAAATGTGTTTTCAGTTTCTATAACTCATCACTAAAAAATCAGAAAATTAAGTGATAGATAAAAACAATGTCAAACACACTTCTCAACTGTAGGACCCACATATTTTGAGTTATGGGTGATGGCCAAAATGGCCAAATACCACAATTTTCAGAAATTATTAGCAACAAAGCACTGTTTTGAAAATAAATGGGAAAGTACCACTTTTTCTAGAACTCGAGTTTCAGAAACTCGAGTTCCCCATCAGTTCCGCCACCGTGGCATAGCTGAGCTGGAATTTGTGTGATTAAAAAAAATAATGTGGTACTCGAGCTTGGCAAACTTGAGTTCCATACACAGTACTCGAGTATACCAAACTCGAGTACCTTTTGTAAAAAATATTATGTTTATGTTTACTTTTATGGTACTCAAGCTTGGTGAGCTCGAGTATCTTGTAAGGAACTCGAGTTTTGTAAACTCGAGTTCCTTGAAACTTTTTTTTTTTTTTTGAATAATCGACAAATAAACATAAACATAAACAAAAAAATAAGTAGTTTTTTTATGTTTTTATTTATTTAAATAGAAGCATTGTAAAATATAGAGATTTTAATTTAAAAATATGAATTAATTTCTACATTAATTAAATTATTTATTTTTTTCTTAAAAATTGTTCACTGTTTTCTGCAAAAACTATTTCTACGATTTTGCATAAAATTATTTTATGTTCAGCATTATTTAAAAAATTGTTCACTTTCTTTTCTGCGTAAATTATTTTTTGTTCACTATTTAAAAAATTGTTCATTGTTTCCTCATAAAATACCTAGTGAAATCGTATTTTCTAAATTTAAATACCAAATCTAAATGCTTTTTCATGCATGCTTAAATTTCACAATAATCGAATTTGTTTTTCCGCATTGATAAAATCTATTTCTACATTAATAAAATTTGCTCTCTGCACATCATGTTTACTATATATTTGAATCTGCTTACTGCATTCATAAAATTTGTTTTTTGCATTAATTAAAACTGTTCATTGTTTTCTCATAAAAATTGGTCACTGTTTTCTGCACAAACTGTTTTTAGCATTGGCGCGGTTATTGCACTTAAATGGTTTTAGTGTTTTTTAAAATATGTAACCATATGAGTAATAGACAAACTCCATGAAGAAAAAATGAATGATTCGTATAAATCACCTAATGGTAAATGCTTTAAATAATTCGAATTTGTAAAAAAGTTCGAATTAGTTGAATGTAGAAATTCGGGAAAAATCAATGGAAAATCAATGAACGTACCAAATCGTGAGGGTGTACATAAGATTTATAGATAGTCTAAACTTGTTGAGAAATTTGACTTCGTTGAAAGTACAAAATAATGAAAATTCAATGGAAAAGTATGTACGTTAGTTATGCAGATCATATGAATTTGTTTAGAAATTCAATGGAAAAGTACTGTTTTCTACATAAACTATTTCTAGCATTTTGCAAAAAATTATTTTCTGTTCACCATTATTTAAAAAATTGTTCACTCTCTTCTCTGCGTAAATTATTCTCTGTTTACTATTTAAAAAATTGTTCACTGTTTTCTCATAAAACACCTAGTGAAATCGTGTTTTCTAAATTTAAACGCCGAAACTGAATGCTTTTTCAACATTTTGAATTTTACAATAATCGAATCTATTTATCTGCATTGATGGAATTTATTTCTACATTAATAAAACTTGCTCTCTGCACATCATGTTTAGAGTATATTCGAATCTGCTAACTGCATTCATAAAATCTGTTTTCTGCATTAATTAAAATTGTTCATTGTTTTCTGATAAAAATTGTTCACTGTTTTTTGTAAAAACCATTTCTAGAATTCTGCATAAAACTATTTTCTGTTCAGCATTATTTAAAAAATTGTTCGCTCTTTTTTCTGCGTAAATTATTTTCTGTTTACTATTTAAAAAATTGTTCACTGTTTTCTCATAAAACTTCTACTAAAATCGTGTTTTCTAAATTTGAACACCAAATCTGAATGCTTTTTCATGCTTAAATTTCACAATAATCGATTCTGTTTTTCTGCATTGATAAAATCAGTTTCTACATTAATAAAATTTGCTCTTTGCACATCATGTTTACTGTATATTCGAATCTGCTTACTGCATTCATAAAATCTGTTTTCTGCATTAATTAAAACTGTTCATTGTTTCTCATAAAAATTGTTCATTGTTTTCTGTAAAAACCATTTCTAGCATTCTACATAAAACTATTTTCTGTTCAGCATTATTTAAAAAATTGTTCGCTCTTTTTTTTGCGTAAATTATTTTCTGTTTACTAATTAAAAAATTGTTCACTGTTTTCTCATAAAACTTCTACTAAAATCGTGTTTTCTAAATTTGAACACCAAATCTGAATGCTTTTTCATGCTTAAATTTCACAATAATCGAATCTATTTTTCTGCATTGATAAAATCAGTTTCTACATTAATAAAATTTGCTCTCTGCACATCATGTTTACTGTATATTCGAATCTGCTTACTGCATTCATAAAATCTGTTTTTTGTATAAATTAAAACTGTTCATTGTTTTCTCATAAAAATTGTTCATTGTTTTCTGTAAAAACCATTTCTAGCATTCTGCATAAAACTATTTTTTGTTTAGCATTATTTAAAAAATTGTTCACTATTTTTTCTGCGGAAATTATTTTTTGTTCACTATTTAAAAAATTGTTCACTGTTTTCTCATAAAACATCTACTGAAATCGTGTTTTCTAAATTTGAACACCAAATCTGAATGGTTTTTCATGCTTAAATTTCACAATAATCGAATCTGTTTTTCTGCATTGATCAAATCTGTTTCTAGATTAATAAAATTTGCTCTCTGCACATCATGTTTACTGTATATTCAAATTTACTTACTGCATTCATAAAATCTGTTTTTTGCATTAATTAAAAATGTTCATCATTTTCTCATAAAAATTGTTCACTGTTTTCTGTAAAAACCATTTCTAGCATTCTGCATAAAACTATTTTCTGTTTAGCATTATTTAAAAAATTGTTCACTCTCTTTTCTGCATAAATTATTTTCTGTTCACTAAAAATAAGTAGTTTTTTTTTTACCTATTAATTTTTCACAGTTTTTATAAAAATATTTTAAACTAAATGAATAAACTTAACTCATTGGCTCTGTATTAATTATTGACGCACACAACCACACTAATTCGTCCATAAAATAATACATTACGTGTCTACTTAACCAATTAAATTCTTGAACAATCACTAACTTTACAATTTTTCTTCTTGACTTTTTCTTACTTAATAACAAAAAGTTATTATAACATGATAACAATACACACACATGTAATAAACCCTCTCTATTTCCTAATTATTATATTATATTATATTATATTATATTATATTTATACTTTGCACACAAATATCCAAAGGGTAGAGCCGCCCCAAAGAGGCCTATCATTTTTTTCAATATATATATATATATATATATATTCAAATGTTGATAGAATAAATTTCATGTCTTCTAATGTTTGTATTTTTTAAAAACAAAGATATTCATGAGTACAAAATTATTCTAATGTTTCTATATATGTTTATGTTAATGTTTATTTTTTTTCTAAAAAAATGTTCATTTTTATTTTTGTTAATTTAAATGCTATCCTCAAAATAATAATTTTATATGTGATTTACCTATAACTTTTTTATAGGTTTTTTTAATATATGGAAAGAACACTACATTTTTCTAGTGATTTATTTTAGCTATATACATAACGTAATTTCAAATGCGTCTGGTTTGAAGAAACCATTTTATGAGGATAACTTTGATCCACTAGATTATGATAACAACGTGGATACAGATTGAAAGACAGACAGATATGCCAAGACAAAATGCTCTCCCGCAGTGATAGATCACTATTCACTGGCAATAGATTAGTATTCACTGGCGACAAACCACTATTTCACTAGCGACAGATCACTATTCACTAGCACGCGTGAATAGCTTCCTGAAAAATGAAGACAGTCCAGAAAGATACAGACAGATGTTCAAAAGTTTTTACTGTTTACTAGCATGCGTAAAAAGAGATCTGATAGATTAACTTGAGTTAAATTTACCTACTCAGTTTACTTTATCATGGTTTATTTCACCTATAAAAGAGATGGACTATGCATACAAAAGACAATTTTCTAAGTTTCAAAGATTCTAAGCTTTTAAGTTCCAAGTTTTAGAAAGCCTTTTGTAATAGCCTTCCCTCTCCCTCAGAAAAAATTTTGTACTCTCTCCCCCTCTTGTAATCTTGTAACCTTTCTCTTCAAACAGTTTTAGTTTCAAGCTTGTATCAAAGATAGCAGTTTGTTTTCAAGTTTATCAAAGACTGGAGTTTTTATTTAAGTAAGATTTTACTAGTTTCTGTTTTCATATTCCATACTCCATTTTAACCTTATTTTGAATATATCTATTTTGCTATTTACTTCTTTATTATCTATTTTATCATTGTTTTTGCTTTCATATTACTGCAACTACCGCCCACATCTTCAAATCTCACTATGACATTGGGAACATTTAAAATCTTGTTCATGTAGTGTTTTTCCAGCCTATATTGACATGACAAGCCCTACTAACTGAAATTATAATCTATGGAACATGAAATGAGGTTATAAATATACCACAATAATGATCTTATTTCTACCCCACTAACTTCGTAGATTGACTAAGCTATGAGTCGCAATGCCTCAACATCAAATCGTATAATGCGAAACAACTAACGTACATACTTTTCCATTAAATTTTCATTATTTTGTACTTTCAACAAAGTCAAATTTCTTAACAAGTCTAGACTATCTGTACATCTTATGTACACCTTCACGATTTGGTACATTCATTGATTTTCCACTGATTTTTCCCGAATTTCTACATTCAACTAATTTGAACTTTTTTACAAATTCGAATTATTCGAGGCATTTACCATTAGGCGGTTTATACGAATCATTCATTTTTCCTTCATGGAGTTTGTCCATTATTCATATGGTTACATATTTTAAAAAACAAAAGAAACCATTTAAGTGCAATAGCCGCACCAATGCTAAAAACAATTTATACAGAAAACAGTGAACAATTTTTATGAGAAAACAGTGAACAGTTTTAATTAATGCAAAAAACAGATTTTATGAATGCAGTAAACATATTCGAATATACAGTAATCATGATGTGTGTTGATGCCCAATTTTGCAAATCCATAGCCAAAAGCCCATGTGGAAGAAAGCCCAATGAAAAACAACGGCACAAAGAGCAAAAGGGGTCCAAAGAAAGAAATGCAAGGGAAATGATTCACAGAGGAATACAAATTTGCAGCAGGATGCAGCTTTGTCGCAGAATGCAGTTCTCTGGCAGAATGGCTTCGGCAGATGAAGACAAATTGGGCCCAAGACCCTTTTGATCCAATCAACATTATCTGATCCGCAAAGGCCCAAAACCTTTCGTATAAAAAGATAGGCATAAAAAACTAATATGAAGAAGCACAGTGAGAAGAAACAAAGAACGGCAGGAAGTGTCAGCGGTAGGAAACGCGTGAATGAAAGAAAAATCAAACTAAAGGAAATGACAAATGTAGCAGGAAACGCATGAAGAAACAAGACAAAAACACGCAGCAGAACAAAACAAAAACTAATCTGCTACGGCAGAAACGGCGTGGGAACGAAAGAAGACAAAAGCGAAAGACAGTGGAGCAAGCACACAAGGGCCGGAACTCTACCAACCTGTACCCAGCCAATACAAGGGAGGTGGGCCCACGGTCAAGGGGATTCAGAGGGTGTGGTTTGGTGGTGGGGGGAAAAGGGGGTCTATATTTGGTTTCCTGCCGTGACTTCTTTTGGAAAGATATCCTGCTGGGATGGTATCTTACCTAAAAGAAGTAATAAATGGTTGGGACCATTTGATGCATGCCATAGAGCTTCGTAGTGAGGTAACCCAATCCTTATCCATTTAAACCAAGAGGTAGAAGTATACAGCAAGAACAAACAAAAGAGAATTTTGTCGTGACATAGCGATGCAGCAGACATGTACTGAGCCATGGCAGTGGTCGGGGCAACCAATGGGTTAGTGGGTAGTCCTAAAGAGATGCCCACAACAAACCAAAAACAGTTGGTGAAGCCCTAGGGGTAAAAGGGAGAAATCTCATTGAATTAGCTCACTATAAAAGGAAGAAACAGGGACCAAAAAAGGGGAGAGGAAGCCACGGCAAGAGAGTAGTAAAAAACTAAGAGACAACCAATGGGGGAAAGAAAGAAAGAGAAAAATAAAGTGGTAAAACAAAGAGAGAAAACACGGTAGGAATAGAGGCATGCATCAATAGACCATCTTTTCCTTCCCTCTTAGCAAACCCACTCTTTGAAGTCTCCAAAAGTAATAGCCAGTAGCCATTTAGGCCTGTTCTCCAAAATGCACAACTTTTATGGCAGAAGCCTATGATAAGGTTGTTCAAGTTGGGGTTCGGGTTCCTTCTTGGTTTACTTATTCTATGGGAAGATTCGAAACTTGTTTCGGTTGCAAATGTGTTTGATTTCTGTAACTTATGTCTACTGCATTTAGTCATCCTGCCGTAGTACGTTTTTTATCACGTTTGTTGCATCAGTTGTCCTGCTGTGGTATCTTTACTTGCTGTACTGGTTATTCTGCTGTAGCACCCTTTTATTACATTTACCGTGTTCAACATTTTCTGTCGAAACTTTCTTCTTCATTTGTTATTAAGTGTTTTACTTTTGACTCATTATCCTGCCATAAGTATATATACATATATCTTGTTTCTCATGTTCTGCAAAATATATATTAATACGTATAAGTATATTTACGAATATATGTATGTATATATTTGAGAATATGCTAACCCATGTAAGCTAACATTTGCTTGATTTGTATTTTCTTTGGGTTTTAGATTTGTTTATGTGCAGGAAGTAAGAAACAATATTTATGCAGTAAAAGAAATTAAGAGTAGTCACCCAGATTACACAGCAGGAGACTTTACTACACAGCAGGAGACTTTACTGCACAGCAGATAGCTTGCTGCACAGTAGATAGCTTGCTGCACAGAGTTTTGCTGCACGGCAAAAAACTGGAGGAAAATTCCTTCTGCGGCAGGAACAGAGGATAAGCCCAGCAGAAAGCTTTATTGCACAGCAGACAACTTGCTGCACAGAGTTTTGCTGCACGGCAGAAAACTGGAGAAAAATTCTTGCTGTGGCAGAAACAAAGGATAAGCCCAGCAGAAAGCTTTACTGCACAGCAAACAACTTGCTGCACAGCAAACAGTTTACTGCACAGAGTTTTGCTGCATGGCAGGAAAGTCAGATCTGCGACAGAAGCTGGAGGAAAAGTTTCTTCTGCGGCAAAAACAAAGAATGAGCCCACTTTGTAGTGTCTTCCCTTGGACTTGGACTTAATGTTTGCGCACAAACCGGCAGCGGCAGAATGGTACTTTGGAGCCCATTCCGCGAAGCGCCGGGCCCGACTTCCTTCTTAGAAAAAGAAACGTAAAAAAGAACCCCGACAATGTGCAGAGAGCAAATTTTATTAATGTAGAAACAGATTTTATCAATGCAGAAAAACAGATTCGATTATTGTGAAATATAAGCATGAAAAAGCATTCAAATTTGGTGTTCACATTTAGAAAACACGATTTCAGTATATGTTTTATGAGAAAACAGTGAACAATTTTTTAAATAGTGAACAGAAAATAATTTACGCAGAAAAAAGAGTGAACAATTTTTTAAATAATGCTAAACAGAAAATAGTTTTATGCAGAATGCTAGAAATGGTTTTTACAGAAAACAGTGAACAATTTTTATGAGAAAATAATGAACAGTTTTAATTAATGCAGAAAACAGATTTTATGAATGCAGTAAGCAGATTCAAATATACAGTAAACATGATGTGCAGAGAGCAAATTTTATTAGTGTAGAAACAGATTTTATCAATACAGAAAAACAGATTCGATTATTGTGAAATTTAAGCATGAAAAAGCATTCAGATTTAGTGTTCAAATTTAGAAAACACGATTTCAGTAGATGTTTTATGAGAAAACAGTGAAAAAAATTTTAAATAGTGAACAGAGAATAATTTACGCAGAAAAAGGAGTGGACAATTTTTTAAATAATACTGAACAGAAAATAGTTTTATGCAGAATTCTAGAAATGGTTTTTACAGAAAACAGTTAACAATTTTTATAAGAAAACAATGAATAATTTTAGTTAATGCAGAAAACAGATTTTATAATGCAGTAAGCAGATTCGAATATACTCTAAACATGATGTGCAAAGAGCAAATTTTATTAATGCAGAAATAGATTCTATCAATGCAGAAAAATAGATTCGATTATTGTAAAATTTAAAATGCTGAAAAGCATTCAGTTTCGGCGTTTAAATTTAGAAAACACGATTTCACTAGGTGTTTTATAAGAAAACGGTGAACAATTTTTTAAATAGTGAGCAGAAAATAATTTACGCAGAAAAGAGAGTGAACAAGTTTTTAAATAATGCTAAACAAAAAATTATTTTTTGCAAAATCGTAGAAATAGTTTATGCAGAAAACAGTGAACAATTTTTATGAGAAATCAATGAACAGTTTTAATTAATGCAGAAAACAGATTTTATGAATGTAGAAAGCATTTTTGAATATACAATAAATATGATGTGCAGAGAGGAAATTTTATTAATTTAGAAATAGATTTTGTCAATGCATAAGAACAGATTCGATTATTGTGAAATTCAAACATGAAAAAGCATTCAGATTTGACGTTTAAATTTAGAAAACATGATTTCACTAGGTGTTTTATGAGAAAACAGTGAACAATTTTTTAAATAGTGAACAGAGAATAATTTACACAGAGAAGAGAGTGAACAATTTTTTAAATAATGGTGAATAGAAAATAATTTTATGCAAAATGCTAGAAATAGTTTATGTAGAAAACAGTACTTTTCCATTGAATTTCTAAACAAATTCATACGATCTGCACAACTAACGTACATACTTTTCCATTGAATTTTCATTATTTTGTACTTTCAACGAAGTCAAATTTCTCAATAAGTCTAGACTATCTGTACATCTTATGTACACCTTCACGATTTGGTACGTTCATTGATTTTCCATTGATTTTTCCCGAATTTCTACATTCAACTAATTTGAACTTTTTTACAAATTCAAATTATTCAAAGCATTTACCATTAGGTGATTTATACGAATCATTCATTTTTTCTTCATGGAGTTTGTCCATTACTCATATGGTTACATATTTTAAAAAACACAAAAACCATTTAAGAGCAATAGCCGCGCCAATGCTAAAAACAGTTTATGCAGAAAACAATGAACAATTTTTATGAGAAAACAGTGAACAATTTTAATTAATGCAAAAAAACAGATTTTATGAATGCAGTAAGCAGATTCGAATATACAGTAAACATGATGTGCAAAGAGCAAATTTTATTAATGTAGAAATAGATTTTATCAATGCGGAAAAACACATTTGATTATTGTGAAATTTAAGCATGCGTGAAAAAGCATTTAGATTTGGCGTTTAAATTTAGAAAACACGATTTCACTAGGTGTTTTATGAGAAAACAATGAACAATTTTTTAAATAGTGAACAGAAAATACTTAACGCAGAAAAGAGAGTGAACAATTTTTTAAATAATGCTGAACATAAAATAATTTTATGCAAAATCGTAGAAATAGTTTTTGCAGAAAACAGTGAACAATTTTTAAGAAAACAATAAACAATTTAATTAATGAAGAAATTAATTCATATTTTTAAATTAAAATCTCTATATTTTACAATGCTTCTATTTAAATAAATAAAAACATAAAAAAAAACTATTTATTTCTATGTTTATGTTTATTTGTCAATTATCCCCAAAAAAAAAAAGTTACAAGGAACTCGAGTTTACAAAACTCGAGTTCCTTACAAGGTACTCGAGCTCACTAAGCTCGAGTACCATAAAAGTAAACATAAACATAATGTTTTTCACAAAAGGTACTCGAGTTTGGTATACTCGAGTACTGTGCATGGAACTCGAGTTTGCCAAGCTCGAGTACCACATTATTTTTTTTAATCACACAAATTCCAGCTCAGATGTGCCACGGTGGCGGAACTGATGGGGAACTCGAGTTTTTGAAACTCGAGTTCCAGAAAAAGTGGTACTTTCCCATTTATTTCCGAAACAGTGCTTTGTTGCTAATAATTTCTGAAAATTGTGGTATTTGGCCATTTTGGCCAATGGGTGATGGAAAATCCAAACACCCCTTAAGATTCTCTCTCCCACACAGAAACCAAGGCTTTGTTGCATTTGGGGTTTGAGGCATGCCAAACAAATCCCAATGCCTTAGCCAATGTGAGTCAAGTTTTGTGAAAGAGATGCCAGAGACAAGTCCAGCAATGCAGATATATTAAATTTGAATATAATAAGCACATAATATTATTTATATATAAAAATAACTATATGATTTTTGAGGGAGGATCACAATGCCTTGCATTGCTCAAGACAATCACCAGAACAACAGCTTGGCCTACCAAGGTGAATCACATGCACCCAAGAATTACATATATTACAAGTCACAGTTGTCTCAATTATGTACTCTGCATAATACATATATCCACCACTATTATATATTATTAGTTGAGTTCTCGCATGATGTGCGGTGCAACTTATTATTAGTTTTCTCCAATATTTCGATAAGTTTTGCCAAAAATTTTGTTACTCAACTAATTGGCATCTCAATTTCCAATAGAAACATTCAGGATTCAGATCCCCACCCCCAACTATTGATGTATAAAAAAGATGTTTCAATAAATTTCATTGTAAAAAATTGTAATCTTTAGTTATTTTATATATAGACAAAATAGGAATACACTCAGAGTAGTATAATGATTTGATCATACTATATATATGTGTTTACAAATTGAAAATTGCATGATATAGTAGCTAATATAGATAGGCATGCTTTATGCCTACTAAAAAATGCATCTATCTTGCAATTATTATTATTATTATTATTATTATTATTATTATTATTATTATTATTATTATTATTACATTCTTGATTGTGTGTTACTAAAAAAATTTTCTCCTTTTTTCCATATTTCAAATCAATTATTTCTCACATAAAAAAAACCAATCGTTTCTCATATAAATCTTAGAAAAATGGTATTAAAATTATTTCATTATGCTTAAAATAATTAATATAACAAAATAAATATATTTATTATATTAGTGATCTTTCTAATTACATAGAATACATATTGTAGTGTTAGTTTCACACAAACACATATGCGCGCGTGCACACAAAGGAGTTTGGAAATTTAAAGGATTAAGATTAATTTTAGTGAATTCACAAATATTTAATTTTTTTTATGGCTTTTATGATAATTGTTGTCAAAACAACTAAACATGAATAAGAATGTCATATTTTAAATTTATTATTATTATTATTCCAAATAAAAATTGTTTTCTATATAGAGTTTATAAAAATAATCATATAAATTTATTTAATATAAATAATTAATGCACAACAATAGATAATGTATATGTATTTACTCTATTAGCTAATTCAATGAACTAATGCTTTAATATAAATGCAAATTTTGTTGAAGTAGAAAACTAAATGAAGAAAACTTCAAGGAATGCGCCACATGACATAACCTCATACTCTCCAACATGAGGCCTCTGTTTTTATATATACTGGCTTGTAACTCCATCCATATGCATGGATACACTTAAAGATATACAATAAGATACATAATATAATTTCTATATATATAATTTAAATACTAATTATAGTCATTTTTATATTTTGTTAACTCTTTAAAAAATTTGTAAGGATATTATTAGATATAAAATGTAAATTGTCCATGTTTTTTTTTATTATTATTGTGAAGCACTTTTTTTTTTCAATTTATTTATTCTAGACTCTTTAGTTTTTGTTCTTAATAACTCACTTGAATAAATATTTATGATGTGGTTTTACATTTAATTCTAAAACTAAGAAATAAAACTCTTTAAGAATAAATAATTTAAGACACATGGCACAAAATTGGAACTCTAATTTGGAATTCAAATTTGAGTTTCTCTTAGCTTTACCTATTATTATTGTTGTTGTTGTTGTTGTTGTTGTTGTTGTAAGGACACAGATTTGAACCCTTAGCCCAAATGATGGTTGGACCAACCCAAAAACAATAAATTTGTAGAGAGTAGGTTGAGAAAACTGGGCTAGGATGAGCTGGACAATAGATAGGGCGAATTCAGATGATAAAAAAAAAAAAAAAAAAAAAAAAAAAAAAAAAAAAGGTAGACAAGTTCAACTTCAGTAAATCGTCCTCGGCCAATATCCGAGGAGATTAATCCTTATATATATTGTTCTAAGTTTGATTGTACGTTCTGTTCGAAGTAGCTACAGTGTTTCTTTCTTAATTTTTTGATCCTCCTCCTTTTAGGTATCTTCCTCCATTTATACTCCTTTCTCTTCTCCTCCTAGCCTTCCACGTGCATATTTAGTGGTTGGTGTTGATACTTGTCTCATCCACCTTTTCCAGAAGTCTTTGTATAATAGCTATAAGGTTGAAATTCACTGTTCAGATATTACCTCCACATTAATGCGGCTAGAATGTTAGCTGCAGAGCATTCAATGCGGTGGTAGCAGCTTTCTCCTTTGATATTTTAAGATCTTCCCTTATTTTACGCTTCTGCAATACTTACCTATTCCGACAGAATTCTCTAGTGTGTTTTCCTGAATAGCAGACCATCAAAACGGATCTCGGCTTTGGTTATCCGAGGTGATACTTATCCTCGGCACCACCTTCTGAGTCACCACATTTACCACTAGCTTCTTTGTCTTCAACACAAACTCTCTTGACAGAGTTTAACTATCCTTGGGCTAATTTTAGTCCTCGGCTCGAGCTCTAGGCCCAACATATATATAGATAAGGAATTTTAGGCCCAATGCTCCTACAATAGCCCCTCGAGATACTTCTTTCTAAATCCTAGGGAAGAAAGGAGGATTTTGATGTCACCACACCTGCCATACGCTCGTGTCGGTTCACATCTCCTTATGAAGGCGCCTTTTTAACTACCCAAGACACGCTCATGATACTGCAGTGCTCAAGATGTGTTTTCATTAAATTCTGATAGTTCCCTGTCTCCCACGTTCTATGGCGTGATGCGAATCAAACGGCTAAAAATTTTACTAGGGCATGGGCGGGAATTTTCCAGCTTTTGGCTGTCTTTTCGATATAAATACCACTTAAATCAATTTCCTCTCTCACTTTGGCATTCATCTAGTTCTAGCGCACATACATTGAACCTATCAGCACTCCTCTTTTACTCATGTCCTTACAAATACCAAAGGCTTGTCCGAGAAGACCCTCTTTACTTCTGTAAGTCTTTATTAGTTTTTAAACTTTCTTTTTCCATATTATCTTCGGTTCTTTGTATTTCTTCTTTCCCCGGCTTTATTTTTTTTCTCTTCAATCCTTATAAACCTTCTCAAACCCTTCTAAAGATGGGTAGGTTTAAGTATTTGGTGGACTCTAAGGAGGCCATTGAAGACTTTAAGGCTCAGTATAGAATTCCCCCAAATGTAGGAATTAGATATTGCAAAGAAGGTGAGTGGCATGAGAAAAGGTAGGAGGGAGAAGTAGTTATCCCAATGATCGCTTTTATAGAAGGGGGGATGAGAATCCCTATGGGTACAGTTATGAAAGACTACCTTAAAGCCTATAGGTTGGCACTTACTCAGTGCGCCCCTAATATGTTTAGGATTTTAGACTCCATTGATGCCCTGAATGAAAAGATGGGCTTAGGTCTGACCTACCATGAAGTCAATTGGGTCTACAACCTTCACCATCTGAAGGGGCAAAGGTATTACTTGAGATCAAGGTACCCTGAAGTTAGATTAATTCAGTACCTCCCCGAATCTAACAAGGGCTGAAAAAAAGATTTTTTGATCGTGTCGGGAGAGTGGCATGATAGCCTCCCTTGTCTGACGAGAGAGGGGCAACCAGGTGGGGTCCTAGGCGTAGGAAAATTTGTCTTGCTTAATTTGTTTTCTTTTTGTCTATGTTGTTTATAATTCTAATAACTTTTATTCCTTTGATGATTTTGCAAATAGACACGCCGCTGAACCAAATTTTGGATCGGTGAACAAGAATAGTTTGGACAAGATTCTCAGAGTCGAAGAGTTTGTGAACTCAGACGGCCAATTACAAGCCACACACTTGATCCTGGGCTACATGCCCATTTCGTCCAGTTTCCAAGCGCCAAAGTGCATCATAAGGGCCAAGGATCCCTGCCTTCATAGAATAAGTGTAGTTGTTCCTGGCTTCCTTCTCCACGAGGGCGCTCCCATCCCAAAAGGCACCCTTTCTACCAGTCTGATTTTTGAAGGCATTCCCAAAGTTGAGGTACCATCCTAACGAGTCGCCGAGGAAGTTGCCTCATCATCCCAGCCAACCACTAAAGAGGAGGAAGAAATAGTGAACATTTCTGAATCCGAGGACGAGTTTGAAGTCTTCGACCATCTTCCCACCCCAGAGACACTCGCCAAGGACGTCAGTCATTCCCCCTCCGCACAATCAAGTCAAGTACAAGGTGACATGGGGATACAACGCAAGCCCAGAGCTAGCTTGTTGGACATGATGGAATCCTAGGTTGGGCGGAAAGTGCCAAAAGTGGCCCCCCAAACCAAACTCCCTCCTCTTCCCCCTCCTCATGATCAACAGCAAGATGGGGCTGACAAGAAAAGGAAGAGGGAGCAAAAAGGAAAAGAGGTGACTGAAGAGGGTCGAGGTGGCCTCCCTCATGAGACCGAACCCCAAAAAGGGGCCAAAATCACTAAGATGGGCCAAACCAAAACTCTGGGGGACGGTACACATGGGGATAAAGGACGAGAACTACGCACCAGGGTTCCAAACTGGAATCCTCCCTTGGTGCTTGATGGTTCCCCTCTTCCGGCCAATTCCTTAAAAAGGGACCTCGCTATGGTAAATTCTTCTCTCCTTATATATATATATATATATATATATATATTTATTGCTAACTACCAAGCATCCTTATAGGCTTTCCAAGCCACCTTTAGGGAAAAAAAGCTGGTTGATGCCTCCCATCACCAAATGAAGGTTGATGAAAGCAGAAGGATAGCTTCTGTTGAGGCCTTCAAGGTGGCCGAAAAGAGGATAAAAGAAACCGAGGCCAAGCTCGTGGAGTCTGAGCGGGGAAGAAAAAGCGCTGAGCCAACGGTGGACAACGCCGAGAGGCAAGCGAAAAGTCAACGTAAGCAGCTCCGCTTAGCCGAAGACGAGCTCATTGCTACAAGAAAGCAAATAAGACAACTAAAGAAAAAACTGGAAGAGGCGGAGAAAGCCAAAGATCAGGCTAAACAAGACGGCTATAATGCGGGGGTAGTCAAGACAAAGGAAGCCCTCAGGACCAAGGTCTCTGAGGTGTGTAGAGTGTACTGCTCCCAAGTGTGGAGTAAAGCTCTCAACCGAGCTGGGGTTGAGGCTTCCTTGGCACTTAGGAAGCCAGAGAACATCTACTACCCCCCTGCAATCCAGGCTCCAGGCTTTTTTAGCTTCCCCGGATGAGGCAGCCCCCATTATTCCTAGCCCTATTGATAAAGCCCCATCTAAGGATCCACACCCTTCCAGCAATCCTAAGGAGAATGCAGAACTGGCCACCCAGGTGGACAAGGCCAATGAAGATATCAAGGATATGCCCAAGGACTCTTCTAAGGAAGGGATGGGTTCCCACAATATGGAGTTGGTTTTGGCCACTCTTCCCATCTCTGCCAAGGAGGTCTCTAAGGGTATGGATTCCACAACCTCGGCAGCAGCGACTACACAGCCTCCTAAGATCCCTCAAGAAAAACTTGTGATAAAAATGAAAAAATGAATAGTTGTAGTTGTTTCTTATTTTTCTTTTCCATTTTTTTTTTTTTGTAATTAAACTTTCTCTTTTTTGTACTCAACCTAAATTAATGAAAAGTATGTTTGATTTCTTCTATGGTTTTTATACTTGTATTGATGTGGTTTTTATTTTATCATTAGTTTACATAAGCAATTGGAAATTTTACCCGTCCAGGGTGGCTAATAGCAAGCCAAGTTAAATTCAATACGTGTATCACCTCGGCAAAGCCTAAACTAAACTCCAAAAATTATACAAGCTAATATGGTACGCACTTAAGTTTAGAACTAATTTCTTTCCTTACGTACCAATATGATTAAAAGAATACAAGGATGATCGACCTTAACCAGATACAAGTATGCTAATGAATGTTTTAAGTAATGCTCATGAGCATCCACTCAAGCTTGTTTATCATGATGAAGTTTTTTGTTGTTCAAAGCAATTAGTTATATTTGACATTTAAGCTATTCGTAAGGAGCACTCAGTTACCTTAAGTTTGGAGAAAATGTCAGAAAGAATTAATTTGTGCAATACACATAGTCCGCAAAGTCAAATATGACCAAAGCCTTGTTCATTACTTGAAATGATGATAGGAAGATATCAATTTTCTCAAGGTATATAGTCCGAGGATCCAAGCATGACCAGGGGTCTGTTTGATACTTAGATAAATTATAGAAAGATATCAATTTTTTCAAAGTATGTGGTCCGAGGAGCCAGGCATGACCAGGGGTCTGTTTGATACTTAGATAAATGATAAAAAAATATCAATTTTCCCAAGGTATGTGGTCCGAGGAGCCAGGCATGACTAGGTGTTTGTTTGATACTTAGATAAACTATAGAAAGATATCAGTTTTCACAAAGTATGTGGTCCGAGGAGCCAGGCATGATTAGAGGTCTATTTGATACTTAGATAAACAATAGAAAGATATCAATTTTCCCAAGGTATGTGGTCCGAAGAGCCAAGCATGACCAGGGGTCTATTTGATACTTAGATAAATGTCTTGGGGTGTTAATTTTCATAAAGCATGTAGTCCGAGGAGCCAGATATAGCTTAGGTTCTATTTAACACTTAGATAAATGATACTTGACGCATAGTATAACCATCACATATATGATAAAGTATATTCTCATTAATAATAAGACCTTCTCAGGTTATTTACATTCCAAGGGCATGGTACAACCTTTTTTTCCAAGTCTTCTAGACAATATGCACATATTCCTGCCACAGATGTAATACGATATGGTCCCTCCTGGTTGGGTCCCAATTTTTCCCATACTAGGTTCTTTGCAGAACCAAAAACCTTCCTTAACACCAAATCACCAGGTGCTAATGGTCTTAATTTCACGTTGGCATCATAATTTTACTTATGTTGATAGTAGGCCAATTGTACCATGGCGTTTTCTCTTCGTTCTTCAACTAAGTCCAAACTCTTCTCCAATAAGTCATCATTGCTAGTCGAAGTGAAAGAGCTCGTTCTCAATGTAGGGAATCCAGTTTCCAATAGAATAACAGCCTCAGCCCCATAAGTTATTGAAAAAAGGGTTTCCCCAGTAGACCTCCGAGTTGTCGTCCGATATGTCCAAAGAACGTGTGGTAACTCCTCTATTCATCTTCCCTTGGCATCATCCAACCTCTTCTTAAGCCCACTCACTATGACCTTATTTACAGCCTCGGCTTGCCCGTTCCACCGTGGATAAGCTGAAGTGGAATACCTATTAGTTATTCCTAGCTCGCAGCAGTACCTCTTGAAGGACTTACTGTCAAATTGAAGTCCATTATCCGAGATAAGGGTGTGAGGGATTCTGAACTGAGTGACAATGTTCTTCCAAACAAACATTTTAGTGTCCACATCCCTGATGTTTGCCAATGGTTCTGCTTCAACCCATTTAATGAAATAATCAGTGCCGACCAACAAATACTTCTTGTTCCCTACTGCCTTGGGGAAAGGACCAACAATGTCCAAGCCCCACTGAGCAAAAGGCCAAGGGTTGGACAGAGGATTAAGAACTCCTCCCGACTGATGGATGTTTGGTGTAAATCGCTAGCACTGATCACACTTCTTCACATACTCTTGGGTATTTCTTTGCATGTTAGGCCACCAATACCCTTGAGTGAGAGCCTTGTGGGATAAAGACCTTCCCCTGTATGGCTTCTACAAATTTCTTCATGTAATTTTTTCAAGAGTATCTCAACTGCTTCAGAGTGTATGCACAGTAGATATGGGCCAAAAAAAGATCTCTTATATAGTTTTTAATCCTTGGACAGCTAGAACCAAGGAGCCTTCCTCCCATCTTGTCCGCCTCGAACTTATTCTCAGGCAAGACATCACTTTTAAGGAAAAGTAGGATAGTGTCCATCCAGCTAGGACCTACCTTTATCTGGTGAATAGAGACCACCTCTCTACTTAACCCAAAAGGTTTAGCAAGATATTCCACAAGAATTACTCTAGGTAAACTCTGTGCCGAGGAGGTTGCTAATGTTGCAAGTGAGTCCGCATGTATATTTCTGCTTCTAGGTATTTGCAATAAATTAAAGGACTCAAATTCGGACTGTAAATGTCTAACCTGGCTCAAATATTCATGCACTCTGAGATCTCTGACTTCTAACTCCCCTCAAACTTGACCTACTACTAGTCTTGAATCCAAGAATATTTCCACTGCCTTTCCACCCATCTTTTGAACCATGGTCATTTCGACTAACAGAGCTTTATACTCAACTTCATTGTTTGTGGCCGAGGAGCCTAGTCTCAAGAATTTTTCAATTGTGATCTTCTCAGGGGAAACCAGAACTAGCCCCACACCAGATCCTTTGAGGTTCAAGGCGCCATCAACATATACCCTCCACAACAAAGCTTCCTGTACGGAGATTACACCAACTGAATTTCCATCCATGTTCTGCTTCCTCACTTTTTCTTCTACTGGGATTTCAACAAATTCAGCCACCAGGTCGGCAAGGCCTTGACCCTTGATAGAAGTGCGAGACATGTACTTGATGTCAAAAGCTTCCAACATCGTTCCCCATTTGGTAATCCTTCCCGTGTATTCAGCGCTTCAAAGTAGAGCCCTAAGTGGTAGTTGTGTCAAGACAACAACTATGTGTGATTGGAAATAAGGGGGAAGCTTACGGGTGGCATGCACCATTGCAAAATAGCCTTCTCGAGTGGTAAATATCAGACCTTGGCTTCATGTAAGGACTTGCTCACATAATAAACTGGCTTCTGTACACCACTGTCAACCCTTATCAACTCCAGGCTTATTGCGTGAGCTGCCACTGCAACATAGGCAAATAAAACCTCATCAACCTCGGGTCTGGACATGATAGGTGGCTGAGAAAGATACTCCTTCAACTGCTAGAAAGCCAAGACACACTCATCGGTCAATTCAAATCCCTTCCATTTATTCAGCAATTGAAAAAAAGGCCTACATCTATCAGCCGACCATGATATGAACCAGTTTAAGGCAGCGGTCATCCTAGTTAACCTCTAAACCTCCTTGGGATTCCGTGGTGGCTGCAAATTATTAATTTGGTCTGGGTTGACCTCAATTCCGCAGTGCGTGACCATGTGGCCCAGAAACTTTCCTGATCCGACACCACAAGAACACTTGGAAGCATTAAGTCGCAACTTGTACCTTCTTAAGATTTCAAAGATATTTCTGAGGTCGTTAATGTGCTCGGCTTCCTTCTTGCTCTTAACCACCATATCATCAATGTAAATTTCGATGTTTTTTCCCAGCTGTGGCTCAAACATCCTTGTCATCATTCTTTGGTAAGTAGACCTTACATTTTTAAGCCCAAATGGCATCACTTTATAATGGTAGTTCCTAGTGGGAGTGACAAAAGCCGTCTTTTCTTGATCCTCTAAAGCCAAAGGTATTTGGTGGTAGCCTCAAAAAGCGTCCAAAAAACTCATTCGAGGATGCCCTACAGTCCCATCCACCAACTGGCTGATCCGAGGCATGGGGAAAGGGTCTTTTGGGCAGGTCTTATTCAAATCTGTGAAATCCACACATACCCGCCACTTTCCATTCTTTTTCTTTACAACCACAGTATTAGCCAGCCATTCAGACTAAAACACCTCTTTAATAGCCCCGGGCTGTTTAATCTTTGACACCTCATCCCTGACAGCGTCAGAATGATCTTTTGAAGAGCACCGAGGTTGTTACTTCCTAGGGATGGCAGATAGATTGACATTTAGGTGATGACAAATGAAGCTCGGATCCACCCCAAGGGCTTCGTAGGCATTCCAAGCAAAGACATCAATATTCTCCCTGAGAAACTTCACCAATTCCTCTTTGTCCCGAGGAGGCAGCTGAGTGCCGATTTGGAAGAAATTCTCTGAATCATCTCCTATAATAATTTTCTCTAAATCCTCACACTTCGCCTCCTCGACCGCACCACCTAGAGGTAGGGCTTCAGTCTTTAACTGCTACAATCCTTTATCTGTTGGAGCCGAGGAGTCAGACTCAGGCTGGTGCATGATGGCAGTTACTAGGCACTGTCTAGCCATAAACTGACTCCTAACCAGTTCTTCAACCCGATCCCCGAACGGATACCTTACTTTAAGATGAAGAGTAGATGAAATGGCCCTTAGGGCATGAAGCCGAGCCATGCCACAATGGCCGTGTATGGAGAGAAAGCATCCACCACTATAAAATTTGCATCCACCACAATAAAATCCACCTCCACCACCTCTGAACTAGCCTGCACAGGAAATCTGATTTGTCCTTTCGGGACTACAACCTTCCCGTCGAAGCCCACAAGAGTTGAATCATAGCTAATCAAGTCCTCCGACTTCAAGTTGAGCCCCTTGTACAAATTCGAGTACCTAATCTCAGCTCCACTACCTTGATCCACCAGTACCTTTTTCACGTCATACCCTCCAATCCTAAGGGTTATTACTAGGGCATCATCGTGTGGTTGTATGGTCCCGACTTTATCATCATCCAAGAAGCTCAACATCAGCCGGATCCCCACCCTAGCTCTCTTCGGCACGTGCCCAAAATTCTCAGAAGGTGATCTAGCCACCGTCATCAACCCCGGATGGACAAGATCCTGTTCTCCCAGGCGCGGCGAGGATAACGTGAATGGTGCCAAGAAGGGGCCTCTAAGGAGTATTGCCTTGAATTCCTGACCCCGCCTGACCTTCCTGCTCGTTAGACTGGTTCAAAAACTGTTTTAGTTTGCCATCTCGGATCAGCTGCTACAGGTGGCTCCACAAGGTTCTATAGTCTTCAGTTGTATACCCCCGTTCCCGGTGGTATTGGCAGTGAAGACTCTGTTTACGCTTCAAGGGATCTCTGCTCATTTTATTTAGCCGCCTAAAATATGGCTCATTCTTGATCTTTTCCAAGACTTGATGTACTAGTTCTCGGAACACATTGTTAACAACCTGGGCAGCTATAGATCTAGATTGCCCTCCAAATCCCTTCGCGACTGGTTATTATTATAACAATCCGACCTGAAATCCCTCTTCTCCTGAGGGATAATCTTACCTTTGTCATTTCCTTGTTACTGGTCTTCCTCAACTCTTTTATACTTATCGATCATATCCATGAGCTGGCGTACGCTGGTAACAGGTTTCCCTGTTAGGGACCTCCTCAAGCCATGCTCGGCTGGTAAGTCGACCTTGAAAGTCCTGATAGCCATGTCGTCAAAATCACCATCTATCTCATTGAACATCTCCCAATATCTGTCCGAATATGTTTTCAAGGTTTCTCCTTCCCTCATGGATAGGGATAGCAAAGAATCCAAAGGCCAAGGAACTCGACTGCATGTGATAAAACGGGACCCAAACGCCCGAGTGAGCTCTTTAAAAGAGTCAATAGAACCTACTCCCAAACCATCGAACCACCTCATCGCCACAGGTCCTAAGCTAGACGGAAACACCTTGCACATCAAGGCCTCGTTCTTGGAGTGCACTGCCATTCTCTGATTGAAGTGGCTGACATGTTCAACAGGGTCTGTCTAGTCGTTGTAGATAGTGAATGTGGGCTGGGTAAACCACCGAGAAAGCCTCCCACTCTCAATTCTACATATAAAGGGAGACATCGAAATTCGATTAAGTGCCTTGCTCATCGCATCATTCCCCAGACCCCTCGAGGATGAATCCCTGCCCTTGCGCTCGTGATGATAATCCTCATCATACGTGAAGGTCTCGCTAGAAGGTGTTCTCGACCTGCGCCTATAATCACCATCCCTCTCACCGTCAAAAGAAGGGTCAGAGATGGAAGGACTTCGCCTTCTCCGCTCATGATGCAACTTTCTCTCCAAGTGATCGATCTTCCTCTGCATGGCCTTGGCACTTTTCTCGTAAAAGATATGGCTATCACCCCTAAAATGACTCTCACCGGTGTGGATAGTATGCGCACTTCCTTCCCAGTCCCCTCTGCGCTCAAGATTATGAAAATGGTCTTCCCGTTGAGACCCCATAGATTCTAACTAATTTAGACCCGTACCTACCATGATTGAAAGCTAGACTCATTATCACCTCAGTCTTTCCCACAGACAGCGTCAATTGTACGGACATAGATTTGAACCCTTAGCCCAAACGATAGCTGGACCAGCCCAAAAGGCCCAAAAACAATGAATTTGTAGAGAGTAAGTTAAGAAAACTGGGCTAGGATGAGTTGGACAATAAATAGAACGGATTCAGATGATAAGAAAAAGAAAGGTAGACAAGTTCAACTTCAGTAAATCATCCTTAGCCAATATCCGAGAGATCAATTCTTATATATATTGTTCTAAGTTTGATTACACGTTCCATTCGTAATGGCTACAGTGTTTCTTTCTTAATTTTTCAATCCTCCTCCTTTTGGGTATCTTCCTCTATTTATACTCCTTTCTCTTCTCCTCCTAGCCTTCCACGTGCAGATTTAGGTGGTTGGTGTTGATACTTGTCCTATCTACCTTTTCCAAAAAGCATTGTGTAGTAGCTGTAAGGTTGAAATTCACTGTTTAGATATCACCTCCACATTAATGAGGCCAGAAGGTTAGCTGCAGAGCATTCAATGCAGTGGTAGCAGCTTTCCCCTTTGATATTTTAAGATCTTCCCTTATTATACACTTCTGCGATACTCACCCGTTCTGACAGAATTCTCTGGAGTGTTTTCTTGAATAGCAGACCATCAAAACGGATCTCGACTTTGGTTATCCAAGGTGATACTCATCCTCGGCACCACCTTCTAGGTCACCATGTTTACCACTAGCTTTTTTGTCTTCCAACACAGGCTCTTTTGACAGAATTTAACTGTCCTTGGGCAAATCTTAGTCCTCGGCTCAAGCTCTAGGCCCAACATATATATGGATAAGGAATTTCAGGCCCAATGCTCCTACAATTATTATTATAAATGACTTATAAATTTGAATTTTTTTTAGTTATATGATTATATTTTTTATTTTTTTTATATTGGACTCCTCGTTTTCTACACTAAATTAACTAATTTGTCAAAAAAAAATTAAAAAAATTAAGATTAGATGGGACATGTGGCACAAAATTAAACTCTAATTGAAATTCAATTTTTATACTAAATTAACTCACTTGACACAAAATTCTAAAATTTAGATTAGATGAGGCACATGACGCAAAATTAGACTCTAATTGAATTCCAATTTCAAATTTAATTGAATTTTCTCTCTGTTCTACCTATTATTATATGCATAGATATTGATTTGTGAACAAGCCATGAACATGAACTCAATTTAACTATATATAATATTATTATTTTTTATATGTATACTTATCTAAAAATATATTTATATAGACTTAAGATTAAATTGTGTAAATCTATAAATAGGTCTATATAATATCAAATTATTATTATATGTTATAAATAATATAAACCTTCTATTTGTAATAAAAATTCATCAATTAGTTAAGGAGTAAAAAATTTTAGTCACAGTTTTACCATGTGTTGATACCCACTTTTGATAATATGGACCCAAAGGCCTAATGGCAGAAAATCCCAAACCAAACCAAGAAAAAGAAGGAAGAAATTAGAGGATAGAAGCAAATCAATAGGGCCACGCCCCTAAGGCCCAAGAAGTGAATAAGCGTGGCCCAAGCAAAGGCCAAGGAGGAGGAATATCCATTGACCCACTATGGGAAATGGGCAACATGGAAGAATCAGCCACGGTGAGATGGCCCTCTCCAAGAAATAAGAATGGGCCTCGAATGGGCAAAAGAAGAAGGAATGAGGCATAAGGCCCAATAGGCGACCTAGCAAGAATTAATGGAAAACAATAAGGGAGAGACCTGGAAAGGCCCACTGGCAGCAAGACAAGGTGAGGCGAGCCCAGCAAACTCACACCATTCTCTATAAAGGGGCAAGCGCAAGCAAAAATACAAAATAAAAGGGACAAAAAAAATCAAATAACAGCAACAAAAACCTTGTGAAAAAGGAAGAAAACAAGGCCTGAAGAGAAAAGACAAAAATGCAATGGCCAGAGCACCACCAACCTGTACCCAGCCAATGCAAGAAATGTGGGCCCATAGTTGAAAGAATTACAGAGGGTGTGGTTTTGTGGAGGGGGGAAAAGAGTCTATTTCTAGTATCATGCTATGACCTCTGTTAGGAGGTGCTCTACTAGGAAAGCATCTTTACCCAAAATATGTGGTAAACTGGCTGGGAGAACTTGATGCATGCTAGAGAGATTAGTAGAAAGAGACCCAAGGTTTTACCATTCAAATGGGAGAGAGAGGTACACGAGAGAACGAATTGGATGAGAGTTTGTCGTGGGATACGTAGTGGAAGAAAGAGAAAACGCTGTACATGCTCAAAGGTAGTAGAGGTTGAACCCCATACAGCCAGAAGGGTGGTGGGCATATCTGAAGAGTGATTGCAGCGGACAAAATGGTTGGTGAGCAATGAGGGTAAAGGAGAGAAATGACACAAGCTTGATTTGGTGTGTAAATAGGAACAATATCCATAAGAGGAAGGGGGATAATGACTTAGGCAATCTAAACAAAGAGTTAAAAATGAAAGAAGAGAGAAAAGAGAAAAAGTGAAGTAAGACTTAATAAAATAAAGTAAACAACAAAAACAACATACATTAATAGACAAATCCTCTCTCTCCCTCACGTAACAAACCCACTCTTTGTAATTTCATTGATTGAAAAGTAGCTATTCTGACCCTTCCTCCAAAATGTACAACTTTATGGCCTTATTCAGTAATAAGGTTGAATAAGTTGGGGTTTAGGCTCTCTTCTCTTGTGCACGAACTGAATCTGAGTAGATCCTACGTAGATAACAAGTCAAGCCCAACTCTCATACCCACTGCAAAAAGCCTTAGCCCAAACACTATGTAAGTATAATCAAGTAGCTTGTGAATAAACTGAAGCTTGTTAAACATGAAAATGAACTTAACTTAAACTTGTAATCTTGTTTGGTAATGAATTCAAGCTTGGGTTGTATTCAAAATAGAAATAAATAAACAAGTTTAAAGTTTTAATATTCGACTCAATTTAGCTTGGCTCATTTACAACTTTGCAAAATGCTCATAAGACTTTTTTTTGGTAGACTTAGAGCTTTTTTGGCATCAACTTCAGCTTTTAGCTTCTAGTTATGTATAACTTATTAAAACTTCACTTTTTCTCCTTTTTTCTCACTTTTTCAAAAAATTTCAAGATATAAGTATACTTTAGCACACTTTTAACAAAAATCTAAATAAGTTGTTCCCAAACAAACACTTAGTAATGTGTGAAACAACCTTTCACCAAGCAACCAAGAGCTATTGATCAGCTTATTATAGGTTTGCGCTCTACCATGGTATAACTTTTTAAAACTTCACTTTTTCCCCTTTTTTCTCACTTTTTCAAAAATTTTCAAGATATAAGTATATTTTAGCACACTTTTAACTAAAAGCTAGATAAGTGGTTCCCAAACGCACACTTAGTAATGTGTGAAACAACCTTTCACCAAGCAACCAAGAGCTATTGACCAACTTATTATAGGTTTGTGCTCTACCATGGCATATTCACCTGCCTCTTGGATGTAGTTGGAAACCTTTGCTACTGGCCTAGAGTGGGTATTGGCCTATTTGGTCTCTAATCATCTTCACAACAAATTTATATTCATTTAGAATTGATTTATTTTGCTGAAACTGAAAACTTATTGCTGAAAGTATTGTTATTAAAGATAAAAAAAAAAGTTAACAGAAATAGTACAATGAAGTCCATAAATAATATCAAAAAGTACAGTAAGACCCATTAATAGTAGTAAAAATAAGTTGAATAGTAAAATAAGTTGACAAAAATAATCATTGTCAAACGGACACTCAGTGTAAATGTTTTCTAGGCCAACCCGAAAAATTAAGAACCCAAAGCCGGGATCCTTCAATTCAGGACACCAGCAGCATTGCGCCACATCACCTCTCCAAAAATGAAGGGTTATGTATCATTATGGCCAGTGGTCAAAGGCATTTTTGGTGATGAGCAAGGTACCTCAAAGTTGAGTTAAATAATACTTCTGGTTAATTTGCTCCATCCCTGATATTTATTATTGAGCACCTAACCTTTTAAACAGATAATCGATTGAATAGCAGATTCAGAAACACATGGGATCAGCTCTTCTTGCAAAGCAAGGTTTGTAAACCAAAGCATGAACAACTTAAACGCCAAGCAAAGGAATAGGAAACGAAGCTGGTGTAGTAGTGATCCCTATGAATACAAAGAAAGAGGACACGAGTGACAACTGTCCAATCAATTAATTGTACAAGGAATGCAATTTAAACTTGCTATGATTTACAAAAAGAGTACAACCATAACTCCCATTTATTAAAATCAAGGAATTCATTCGGGATGAGTGACTTTCAAAGGAAAACTGCATGCCCCATTGTCCCTTATGATATAACCAACAGAAAAGATCAGTGAGAGAAATAAAATCATTTTTCCTCAGTTTTTGGGGGTTCCTCAGTTTTCGGGGGACCCTTCCACTTGAAGTTGTCTGCATATGTTTTCACCTGCAACCAGAACAGAAAAAGGTTCTACAATAGTTAGGGCTGATATGGATATTTTGAACAAGCAGATGAAACAGTATTCTAAGGATGGCTATGATCATGTTATGTTTTTTAGGTCATGTGTCGATACAACAATACAAGACTAGCCACATGCTTACTAAAAACCATCTAAATCGTGAACTTACACAGCCACAATGAATCAATATTCCAGACAGTGGTACTTAATAACCCAGAAACCTGACCTAAAGGGTCGCGGATGGGTTTGAACAAGTAGAAAGTCAGCTGAGCCATGGGGGGTAGTTGTTTGAGGAAATTTAGTATTCAGGCAGGTGTCAAGTGTGAGAAAAACCCACCCAACAAACCCAACCTGTCCAAATTTAATACATCTTATTTATTTTTTAAAATTGGCTGCTTCTTATTGGCTCCTTGGATTATATTATCAACTATTGGCCAATCACATTTCTCTCCCTCGATCATTCCAAAGAACTCTCATTCTAAGTTTCATTGCCACCATAGATTATATTATCAACTATTGGCTCCTTCCACTAGCATTGCTGGAACTCATTTCAGCCACCTGAATCCATGTGGCTTCTCATTCAGTGTATCATCATCCTACTCAAAGTGAAGATGAGTGTATCATCCACAAAGAGAAGAGAAATGACTCACCTCTCAAATTTTTTGACAATTCAATAGTTGGGAGGGGAAGAAGGGATTTGAACCTTAGATGTCTCTATTGAAAACACCAAGAGGTGCCAACCAATTGAGTTACAAGGCTCTTGATGACTCACCTCTCAAATTGTCAACGGAAACTTCAGATACCTTCCTGACACTGCCCTTGTAATCATCCTACCCAAAGCTTCCATGACAATCACAAACAGCAATGGGAAAGTGGAATAGTGGATCCCCCTGCTGGACACCTCTGCTACTAGCAAAAATACCAGTAGGTGTGCCATTCACCAAAATAAGAATTTTATAGTAGAAATATAGAACTCCACCCAGTTCATCCATCTTTCACCAAAACCACACCTTTGAACCACACACAGCAGAAAATCCCAATTTAAATGATCGCAAGTCTTCTCCACATCCAATTTACACGGCACCCCTGGTCTACTAGATTTTAGACGACTATTCAAACATTCATTCGCTATCAAGACCAAATCAAGAATTTGTCGCCCTTGGATGAATGCATTCTACATATCAAACACTATCTCCTCTAATACCCCTTTCAATCGGTTTGCTAAAACCTTTGCCAAATATTTTTTTATGACATGGAACCTTATCAAGGTAAGGTCCTTTGGACCCACCCCTGGGGAGTAAACTCAGGATACACGACTCCGCCTGCAAAAACTGTGTATCAGGTAATCCAAGGAAACTCCAAGTGGGGATTTGAATCTAGGATTTCTAAAGCTTATCCCAAGCCTCCCACCATTAGGCACCTTCGCCAAAATTTTATATATACTACTCACAAGGCTAATTGGCCTAAAATCCTTTACTTCAATAGCACCCCCTTTCTTTGGAATTAAAGTCACAAAGGTTAAGGTAGCATTCAAACTTTTTTCAAAAAGCAGTTATCATAAAATTAAGAGAAGAACATTATATTGTTTTTACCACAAACTAGCAAGACTGGAAGAAGGCAATAGTAAACCCATCTGGACCCAATTCTTTTCTTTTAATTATTATAAGTAACACACAAAACCTCAACCTAATCATTCCATTTTCAATAAAAAAAAAAATCAAGCATGTTCCCTATTCTTATGGCCAGCCAAAAAGTGTTATCTCAATGTCAAATCTAACAACTATTGTTGAGTCCCCCAGTCCAAAAATAACCTAAAGATATAAATTCAGCTATTTGTAGGATCATGAAAATAGCTAAAACTGTCAAAAGGAAAGTGGAAGAATCTCAAACCTTCAACAATGGTGTGTGGCGTTTCTTAACCTGCAGATGAATTCAAGAACTTTTGTCAATAGGATAAATGGGAACAAAAACTTGAGGTCAAAGAAAAAAATGTGCATTCATCAAAGAACTGTCAATGGGAGTTTTCAACCAATAATTTAAACAATTTGAAAGCAAAGTAGCAACAGTGAAACTACAAGCATTTTACGACACAGAAATTAAACTGAAAAATAAAAATTCAGAACATATTGACACAAAAATTTAAAGTTTCAAAAAAAGAAAAGGTAATAGAACATAATGCCGTCAAATTTAAAGTTCCCAAACTGTAGAAAAGAATTATACAAGACATGCAGACAGCAGATACAAAGCTAACAACAACACAAAATTGAGACAAGGGAACAACAAAAGGCAGATTCACAACTCATATTCATGTCCAACAACAATCATACATTGACCAGAACCCTCACAAACTTAGAGATGTGAACTACTGAACTTGCTTGCGCTAAAACACACACCTAAACAAGACAAAACAAGAAAAACTAATGTATAGGCATGTGCAATTGCAACAGTAGTTTAAAGCATACAAGAAAAGAAAAGAAAAAAAAAAAAAAGAATAATTTGGTTGTTTCGTCAAAATAGTGAAATAGTTAGATTTGAGAGAATCTAATAGGGGGCTAAAACTAATTTCTGAAAATGGGAGGAGGTTCCTGACATTCTCCCAAACCTTGAGGAAGGATAGTGTAATTTACCTAAAATAAAAATTATAAAAAATCCCTTGCAGTAGCAAATATTTAAAAAGGGAAATAACACATACCACATAATCCCAACCATGCCTTTCTGCAAATGACTTTGCAGCTTCTTCACTATCAAAACTCATTGCAGCATCACCAACATTGGCATATGGGTCCCCAGTGGATGTCCAGCCCATCAATGGATTTTCCCACCTACAAACATATTAGTAGGAACATTAATCACACAATAAAGGTGATAAAAATAATTATTCCAGTAACATTGAGCACTAAAATTCGTATATAAGGACTTGATTGCATGCTCCTCGTAAAACATTTGAGGGCAGAAAACATTGTAACATGTGTTACCCATAAACCTGTGCTTGACTGTTAGTTTCCTGAATGTGTAAAGGATGTTCACTCCCCTTTGGTCCAAATTCAAGAAAGACATTGTACAGTAAAAGTGAAGCATTTTAGCTTTCTTGGTTATTCTAGTAATTCATTAAATTGCACATAATTTAAGGAAGTATTCACAAAATAGAGAATAATCATTGACAATAAATCACTTGAATAAAATTGGGGATTTCACTTTTAAACATCAGATAGTTTAGTATAATTTTGAAAATTTCAGGAAAAGATTACTTTATAGTCTTATATAAATAGTTTAGTATAGTTTAGCGATTATGTATATATCAGTAATATAGTCTTAGCACATGTAAGTGTCATTTCTAATAGATCGTTGAGGCTGCTCAGCAGAAAGCCTAGTACATAAGATTGCACGAAACAAACAGTATTTACCTACCTACGCATTACAAATCGAATTAGAACACATTCCTACCACAAAAAAATCATTGAATTGAAAGAGAATTCAAATTTCTAGACAAAAATGACAACCCTTTATACAGATAAAAAGAACATACTTCTGCGTTGACATAAAATTGATCTTCCACCTTCCAACTTTTCCCGATCCTTGTTGAGTCGCAGTTCTAGCAGGCGCGTAAATGACAACCTACAATGCACTTCAAATTATTGAAGAAAAAAAAGTACTTTTGAAAGAAAACCTTAACCTATCAGTACTAAACCGCATTTCCAATCCGCCTAAATATAAGCATTTCCAGCTCCCCTCAATTCCCAAAACACTAGCAAGTAAAATACCCAGCTCACAACTATCAAATTATCCACACACACACACAAAACCCAGCTCAATTTTCATGTTTGAAATTGAAAGGCCCAAGTCTACTTAGCAAAAATTCAATCTCAGCAAGAAAAAAATATACCCAAATCCCAAGAAGTCAAATTTTCATCTCATATATTAAAAATGAAAAATTGAAAGAATATGATTCATTAGAAACTGGGTCAAAAAAGATTGAATCAAATTGAAGTCCAAGAAAAAAAAAAAAAAAAAAAAGGTGTACCCTGCGACGAAGGTGTTCATCGGGGATTCCGGAGACGACGCCGATCTCGCTAGGCTTTCTCTCGACCAGCGCGTCGGCGGAGAATGGTCTGGACCACTGGACTAGCGTGGTTCGAAGACCACGACCATGGGTCCAGATGCTGCGTTGCAGAGAGTTCGCCATCATCGATTAACCCAATCTATGCTATGAGTAGTTGAGTACAGCACCGTGAGCGCCCACAGTTTTCTAGCTTTCACATAAAATAAAAACTGGAACTGAAAGTAATAGTAATACTCGTAAGTAAACGATACTGTGCAAGTGTAACACTGTAGTCTACTTAGCCATATTTGCGGGTTGGCCCCTATTTTTTGTTATTTACACATGAAATATGCCCCTAGTCCTCATTTTCCTTTATATATATTTTAAGAGATATCCTCATTTTTCAATAAGCACACTTATTATTTAGAATCACTTTTTCTAATAGATGCCATGGGATTTTAATCAATAACTGTTTTTTTATTATTAGATTAATATACTAATTGATTTTGATTTAAATAGGAGTATAACGTGTATTATTGATTGGATGATTTTGCGATTATGTATGAATTTATGAAAGAAATTTTTAATTTTTGAGAGTTTATAAATTCTTAGTTTTTTATTTTAAGATTTTTTTTAGATTATAATTCTAAAAAATATCTAAATTCTCATGAAAATACAAGACCTCTAACTTAAGGTTCAAGTGAAAAACATAAAGTCTTGCATAAATTTAATTGTGATATTTCCAATTACGCGAAATACTAAATTTCAAAATATCACTATAGGAAAATAAATTATGACATAAGTTCATCTTTGAACAAATTATGTTTATGTTATATCAATGTATAATGGTTTATCATTTATTTATTTTTAGTTATTGTCAAAATATTAATTCTATATCTATTAAATGAATAAAATTGTTTTGAATAATTAAATTTTATACTTTTATCATGATTTTTAAAACTGGGATGGTCAAATAACTGAAAAATGATCCAATTCTTAGTTTTTACCGACAATTTTTAATGTTGAATCACTGATTTTATGGTTTTTATTAGACCGATTGAAGGTTTGATTTCTAATTGAACCAGCCAATCCAATTTGGTTTCTAAAGTATGTCATACTTCCAAAATTTATATATGTCCTAGTAATAATAATGTTAATTCAATATTAATTCTTATGATTTTAAAAAATTTAATAAGTTAATTTTTTAGATTTAAAATATCACACCCTAATTTGTTTGATATATTCAATATTATAACAAAAGACTGAAAATTTGAACTTTAGACATCTAAATTCAAAACACTAAAAAGTGTTAGCTCAACTACAAGGCCATTGGCTCATACCCTAATTGAGTCATCAATGTTTGTTTGGTATCATTTGATTTTTTTTTTTTTTTTTCTTACTATTGCTGCATTTTTGTTGTGTATCCTAGCTCATGGGGGACAAAAATTAATAAAAATAATAATAATAATATTTGCTAAGGGTGCGAGTGCATTTTATCGTATGCAACAAACATTGAATTTGATTTGGAAAACTTTAGAGTCAAATTCATAATTTCAGAAAACATAGTGGTCGCAGGTTTCATAACACATAAGTCATTATAAGAGCAATAGAAGCTGTTGTATTTCTCGGACAAGATAAAAGAAAAAAGATCAAAATTTTCACACTCTTAGAATTTATATCTGCAGGTCTCACTCGCATGTTTTCGTCAATTGTTCTAACAAAATTTGGCATAAACCAAACTGATTTCCACGTTAACCATCTCTCATCTCTGCGGCAATTCCTTTGATCCGGTACACCTTTGCCTCCAAATCTTCTTCTCGATGTTTGTTTGTTTTTTTTTTTTTTTTTTTAATAATCTTTTTTCTTGTCAGTCTGTTCTTACCAAAACCCTCGGAGTTAGAATTGAATAACATTGTCTCTGAATCTTTTCCGTTTCATTCTCTGTACAAAAGTTTTTGTTTTGTTTGGTTTGGTCTGTTTTTAACGTTAATCAAATTATGCTTATATTGTTTTTCATCAGATTTAACTCACTAGCAAATGGATGGATTTTTTTTCTTTCTTATGTTTCCATTTATATGCAGTAGGATCTAGCATTGCGTCTTAAGTATGAGTTTTGCCTAGGAGTTGGATTTGGAACAAAATCTTTTATCATCTTTGAGAATAATTTGAAGTTATATTTGTGGTTGAAATTTTATTTATTTATTCATTTATTTATCTGCATCCAGATTGAATTTATGTTTGCCAGCTATAATTCCACACTAAAAAGTGGTACATAATTTTTATTTGTACATGGCTGTGAGTATGGGTAGCTTGTGTGAAGAGGTGAAGTTTAATTGTGGTTTTGCTTGATTAATAGTTAAGTCACACCTAACTACTAAGGTATCAGATTGAGGTCTATAATGCTTCATTACATTGTTGTAAATTGGTTTTTTTTTTTTTTTCACATTACATTGACACATTGCTGGCAATACAAATACAATCTCGCGCTTCTATAAAATTTGTGTCATACTGATGATATTGGTATTGTCACAACCCAAACCCGATACCCGGATTTGTGACCATGACTGACATGTTAATATCAAAGCTTGCCTCCTAGAATGTATATATAATCATTCTGTTTTTTCATTTTGGTGATAGTGGTCCTTGAAGGTTTACATGTACATTCCAAAACTGCATGTTTTGTTCAAAATTTCTTTGTTGGTTATCTTTGCTGCAGTATATATGTGTTTAATTTCTATCCGGTGTCTGATTATCTGTATATGGGTGGATGTCCTGATAGGCAGCAGCATCGATTGTACAGATTTTGTTCAAAGAGCTCTGGACACCCACATTAGCAAAAAAAAGATGGGTGCTCCTAAGCAAAAGTGGACAGCAGAAGAAGAAGCAGCCCTTAAAGCTGGAGTCTTAAAACATGGAGCAGGCAAATGGCGCACGATACTTACTGACCCAGAGTTCAGTGGCATCTTACATCTACGTTCAAATGTGGATCTTAAGGTATCTATTTTATACTTTCAGCTGGAACTGTCAACCATTACTGAAGAAAGTGTAATTACTCATTCAGCTTTGAAGATCTAGAATTTGATCTTATGGATAGTGCGTTTGTTTATCGCATTTGGGAAACTAAAATCTCTGTGCTTAACTCGCTTGTCAATTTCAAATGATATGTGGTGGTGTATTAATTTGAGTATTATATATGATGGACAGGATAAATGGAGAAATATAAATGTGACGGCAATATGGGGGTCCCGTCAGAAGGCCAAACTTGCACTTAAAAGAGATCTACCTACCCCCAAACTTGATGATAACCCTATTTCTCTAATCACTGTACCTCAGAGTGATGCAGAAATTGTTGATGCTAAGCCTCTTGTGCTTTCTAGAGGAACATTGCAGGCTGCTGATTCAAAGGAACCATTTGCAAGGTTACATCTCCTGCAATTTTGTCATCTATAAAACGTAGATACTTCTGATGACGACATGTACTTTAAGTAGTTTTCATTCTTAACTTATCTAATCTAGATTTCATATAGTAGTTAATCCACTCAAAAGCTTATTATGTTGCTATAATTTAGAAGAATCTATTAAATTCTAGTATTACTTTTTTTTAAAGAAATTATGGGAAAGAGTTTATCAGATAATTAAAAATTATGCAATCCGTATTTTTATGGCATGGGGTCTTACTAAAGTGTAGCCAAGTGGTGGTGAAATATTGTATTACAATAATACTTCCAATTAGTGGGAATGAATAATTGGAGAGTACATCTGTTCCATGAAAGAATAATCACAATATCCCGCAAGATCTCTTAGTTGGGATGCTTTTGTTGTTCTAGTATGGTATTAAAATATGCATAAACTTTAATGATCAAGGAAAACTCTAACTTTTCCTCTACTCCTACATTTTAGTTCACACGAAATTTTCGGCCATTCATTATATTATTGAATTGCAATGTAAATTTAATTTCACAGCTGAAAGAAGTCACTGGAACACCATTGTTAATTCCTTTTTAAATTCTAAAGTATCATCTTTTATAAATATTTATTTAAGTTTCTAATGGTTGTACCACTGGGAAAAAACAGCTCATTTTTTTCTAATAGACTTTTTTTTTCATTTCAATTCAGTGAGAGTCTTTTATAAACTATGTGCTAAAATTGCTTGACTCACTCCATCTAAGTTGCACATATTGTACCATGCTTGGAAAACTTACTCAAAGTGATGACATGTCTCTTGGTTGATAAATCTCTTTAGGCTATTTTTGTGGCTTTAATATTTGGCAAATGGCACATCAGTCATGATCAATGTTACAATATATAACAGCTAAAAGATGGTGGTTTTATAACTTACAAACCTACTGTCCAGTTTTTTTTTTTTCTTTTTCTTTTTTTTTTGGGGTGGGGGGGGGGAAGGGGAGGGGGTTGGGTGTCTCCAGATGTCATAGGCCATAAAAAACTTGTAATGGGAGCTAGGTTATCCTATTTTTCTTAACATTGCTTTTTATTTCTTCTGTTGGACCCTCCTTTGCATGGTTGTAGGTTGGATAAGCTTATATTAGAGGCTATTACCAATCTGAAGGAGCCAAGGGGTTCTGACAGGGCTGCAATTGCTTTGTACATAGAGGTAATCTCACTTGTGTATCTTTGAGCATGCTTGCAAAAACTAATACTAAGTGGTCAAACTTCAGAACATCTAGTGCTTGTAATGCTTTTAAGTTGTAAAGACCTTCTATACCAATTCTTTCTTGAGCAAATTTCCTTTTCTACCTTCTCTTAGTTTCTAATAAATTGGTGTTCATACAGATACAAGGTTATTTCAAATGTATTCCTTTTAATCATGATTCTTTTGACTGTACAGAAACACTTTTGTGATTTCTGCAGCTCTTTATGCAGTTACTCTTTTTTTATTTTTTTTATAAGTAGCAATTTAATCATTTCTTCAATTACATTAATCAATGACTTATGTGGATTTTGTTCTGAGATCCAAGACTGCAGTACTATTGAGTATTTTTCTGTCAATCACAATTCACAACTAGTGGGTATCCAGCAGCCTTTGATAATATAACTATTATTATCGGGCTGCCTATAAATTATCTGCCACTAGGCCCACTACTAAAACTCGCATCAAATTTTGTGTAATATTTTCTCAGTTTTGAAAAAAAAAATGCATCAGAGAATCTCTCCCAACTTAAGATGTACTAGTGCATGTTCAGTTCAGGATTTTTAGAAACATTGGCAATGCTTGTGCTTGATTCTAAACGTTATTATTTTTCTTTTCTTTCTTTTTTCTTTTTCTTTTTTTTCTTGTAGGAGCGGTACTGGGCACCACCAAACCTCAAAAAACTATTGTCGACAAAGTTAAAGCATATGTCAGCAAATGGAAGATTAATTAAGGTACTCAATCCATCAAAATATTGGTGTAGAGAGGGAAAGACATTAACATTTGTCTGTGGAAACTAACAAGTCAATGAAGCTATTTGACTGAAAAATTGTTCCTACATTCCTAAAAACAGTTTGGCACATATCCTATTTCAAGGTCATATAAAAAATATATCTAATATGACAAAAACTTGTGCTTGATAATACATTTTAATAGTAGAAAGGATTATGTTGTCTTATTGGTTGTCAGTTGATTACATGAAATTAGAATTTGTGATATGCATATGTAGGTATGTTTGTGATGAGAGTTAAGTACCATTTGAGTAATAAGTTTGTAAGGCATGGACATATGGTTTTTCAGGAAAATAAATGGTATCATAATTGACTCAGAATTGGATACTTTTTATGGTGGTTGCATTGACAGATAAAACATAAGTACAGGATTGCATCAAGTTCGACATTTTCTGAAAAAAGAAGAAGCTCTTCCTTGTTAGTTGTGGAGGAAAGGCAGAAGGATTCTTCAAGAGCAGAAAAGAGAGAGATCAACATTCTTACTAGAACCCAAGTTGACGCAGAGCTGTCAAAGATGAAGGGCATGACTGCACAAGAGGCTGCTGCAGCTGCTGCACGAGCAGTTGCAGAAGCAGAAGCTGCTATTGCTGAGGCTGAAAAGGCTGCAAGGGAGGCAGAGGCAGCAGAAGCTGAAGCAGAAGCAGCACAAGTTTTTGCCAAAGCAGCAATGAAGGCATTGAAATGTGGAACACTCCGTGCTTGGTAAATTTTTCTTTTATGTTTTGCCCTTCAACTATTCCAGCATCCTGAGTCTATAGAGATTTTATGGTTAGGAATCTAGGATGCGGCATCACATCCTGTCAAAAAGCTAAGCTTGGGAAATTATGTTATTTTTTCCTCTATATATAACTTGGGACTTCCTCTTTAGTTAAGTTCTCAGAGCTTGGCTGGATGTCTTTATTATTTCTTTACATCACAAAAAATACTTATCTAATCCTTTGCATATGCAATGTTTCACTAGTCTCATAATGACAATTAATTCTACTTTTTCCAAGGGGAGATGCCACCAACATTCTGTTGTTTGTTAATAAACTGATGCCCATCCGATCCATACTTTTCAAACCTGTACTTGTTTCTTTCTTCTTCTTTTTTTGTGTTGTTTTTTGACATCACACTATTTTGTCCACTACTACGTGAAATTTTTGCATATTCCCATGTGAATCACCCAGAAATCCAGGATTTGTGACTTTGGATGTTATGCTATGGTGGAAAGGTTCTTGTCATCCTAGTGCTGCAATATTCATAACCTGAATATAATTTTAATCCTGTTAGTGTCCTTATAGTTCTTAATCCTAGTGGTATCTTTGCTAATTTTGCAGATGATGTGAACTTCACATATGGGTATCCAGTTCCTCGAAGGTGAACCGTGCATTGGGCTTTAGGATCATACTGGTGCAGCTCTGAATTCTGCCAATATGTCTATAACTGTATATATGGCTTAGGTTTGTAAATTTGATAAATGGGATATTGATACTTGAGTTGTGTTTGCTTTTTTGGGGTCATTTCGCTAGGAGCTTATAGATTTTCCTACTTCTAGAACTAAAGGATGAAGAGTAATTCTACTAAAAAAAAAATAGATATAGGTGCTTCGGGGGCCAAGATACATATGTAATTCACATGTCGTGGTGACCGTCATTTGAGCCAATGGAAGAGTAAATGAAATTATGAACCGTCATTTGAGCCAATGGAAGAGTAAATGAAATTATGAACTTTCTTAAGATTTGTGTTTCAGAAGCTGTGTTCATGGCTCACTAAAAACAAGCCTGTGTTTATTAACCGCTATTGCTTGGCACAATAACATTTATGTTTTCTTTTCACCCACTCCAATTTGTGTGTGCATGAGCTCATGTGCATTTGGTTTCCTTCTCATGAATTTTGAGCATTGCATGAAGAGAATATATATATATATATATAAGTTGGGTCTCAAAAAGCTAGAAGCTACGGTTGTATCAAGTGGTTATCTTATTCAACTAGCTCTCAAAAAAGAAGAAAAAGAAGAGGAGGAGGAGGAGGAAAAGAGTGGCTATCTTGATTCTTTAAAAAATTAAAAATTAAAATTTAGTTTATCTTTTCCTTTACGCCAAGTGATTGCACTCTTTTTGTACCAACTGGTTACCTTTTTATTAAAATTTTAGGTAACTAATTTGGGTATTTTCAAATTATATCCTAAATTTTAGAAAGCTTCAATTAAAATCATGTACTTTTTGAATAGTTCCAATTTGCATCTTCAATGATTCACTATTAACTAAAACTAGCAGAAATTTACATAAGTTTTGGCTAAAACCTAGCTATCTAAAGATTATAAATACAAAACATCCTTCTATGTGATATTATAAGACGTGTGTACACTACAAAAGAATTGTGCAATTATATAATAATAACTAATTTGTTTATTATCACCAAAACATTCACAATAAAATTACATATTATATGCCTGTTTAAATTAAATCAAATATTATATAATAAAAGCATTTCACGTGTGATTATGTGCACGAGAGATGAATGGTGACTTTATTTTATTGAAATAAAATGAGAGACTTTATTTTATTAAAATAAAATGAGATCACAACCTGCTAATTTTTTTTCTTGTAGAGGAAAAAATATGTTTTAAAAATATTATGAATTGACAAAGTAACATCTAAAAAATCATATTTTTTAAAAGAAAATTATAGATTTTTTAGAAATGTGCCTTTCCAAATTAAGAACCGTGATCTTTCCACTAAAACTATTCATTGTCTATAGATTAAGGACATGAAAACGAATGCCAGTTCAATTTCTCTCATCATTCTAGTTAGATACACAATTTCTTAAGAAAACTCTAAACAAGAAAATTCAAAATTGTTGTCAACAATTTGATAACTTTGTTCTATCGTGAAGGTGAATTGTTTTGTAGGCCAACAACAAACCATTTCAACTGGGGACAATAATCACTTTAAAAGTAACGTTCCAAACATGTCTAGGCCTATCCTCAATTCCCCACCCTCTCTTCCCTCAAAGACAATAGACAATTGTAAGAGAGAATGAGGGGTGAGTGACGATTTCCATTTTTTGTGTGCCAACGATAAATGGTTGAACAACTTGAACTCCATACTCCAAGCCTCCGACCCAACCCCTGCATTTCAAGTCCTTTCCATTTTTGTTGATTTCATGATTAGAATAAATTTTACAAATTTAGAAATGTACATATTGTCAAATCATTTATAATTTACATTCTTACCGTCTAGAAAATAAAACTTAAACCATGAAATAGACAAAATTGACAAGATTTGAAATGGAGAAAATCCTAGTCTAGAATTTCTTCACCACGTTGAAAGTTGGGACATTTAGGGTTTTTTTTTTTTTTTTTTTTGAGAAGGACATTTAGTTTATAGCCTTCTATTTAATCTTTTATTTGCATAGCCTTTTTTTTTTTATACAAGATAGAATTATACTCTAGCCTAATCTCAGAGTATATGTGTGTGAAGCTCCCTCCTGGAGACTTGAATCTCGGCCCTTACTCCCACACCCCACAAGTCTAATATAAGTGTATATGTGTGTGAAGTTCTCCCCTAGAAACTTGAACCCTGGCCCGAACCCCTACACCTTACAAGCACTTATACTTGTGGTATGACCATCGCACCAAAAATGTGTAGTGATTTGCATAGCCTTTTATTTGCTCACTCTTCTCCTTGTTGATTATAGTATAATACAAAAATATGTACAGCAAATGGAAACTGTTGAGAATAATACAAGGAGTAATTAAGAAAGAATGAAATGAACTCAACAAACAAATAGAAAATTAGATAACTTAGAGAGGCACAAAATTGTTTTCCTTAAACAATATTTTCCTTCACACTATTATTGCTAAAGAGTTATCACAAATTTGTCCTCAAGATATAACTAAGTTTGTCGGATTCTACAAATAGCAACTTTGAAAAATACCCACATAATTTCTTGTGTTTCTTAGAAATTATTTGAGAGAGAAAAAAGAAAAATTAGTTATCAAGGAACATGAACCCTTTTTTTTTTTTTTTTTTTGAAAACAAAACAATAGAAAATTTTATTGATAAGAGTATTTCAACCACAACACAATATACATGAAAAAAATCCTACACTTCATTACTGCACTTCTATACTTTGCCTTTCATCATTGCCCACACATATCGAGCAAAGGGGCATTCCCACAGCAGATGAGCACAAGTTTCCCTCGTCTGTCTACACAATTCACATGTTGGATCAATTTGTATCTTCCTAAAAAGATTATCTCTTGTAGGGAGAATATTGGAGCAAGCCCACCACAAAAAAGTTTTAACTTTAGGAGGTACTTTCAAAGCCCAGATCTTATTCCACCATTTTCTATCTTTTTGTGCCTTTGAATGTTCAGCTTCGTCCTTCTAGTTTAAACGAAAGGCTACCTGATATGCTGACTTAACAGTGAACTCATGCCTTCTATTTTCCTTCCAAATCAGACAATCCCTTGAATGGGTTCGATTGAGTGGTATGGCTAAGATTTCCTTCCTAGTTCTAGGTGCAAAAGTTTCACAAACCTTTAATCTATTCCATTGCCATGTGTTTGTATCAATGAACTCAGACACCTCAGCAGATAACATTTCTTCTCCCATGAACACTGGTTTATGGGATAACCAACATGAAGACAACACCTCAATCTTTGTACCATCTCCCACCCTCCATCGTGTGCCTTCAAGAATGACATCCCTAGCAGCCAACAAACTCCACCAAACATATGATGGTTGATATCCTAATTCAGCCTCCATAAAAGAGCAGGTAGGAAAATACCTTGCCTTATAAACCCGATAAAACAAAGAATGTGTGTGGTGTATCAATCTCCAGACTTGTTTAGCTAGCATCGCTAAATTAAAGGCATGTATATCTCAGAAGAATGCCCGCTTAGCCTACTTTGGAGATTTTTAACGACTAAACAAATCAATTTAAGGGCGGCTAAGAATTTACTTCGGAATAGTTGGAAATTTGGGGCAGACTTAAAGATTATTGAAGTTGGGGAAGGGCTATTACAGTTCAAGTTTACCATGGACAGCCAATTGCAGTGGGTAATTCATAATGGACCATGGTGTTTTGATAATTATGTTTTGCTCTTGCGAAGATGGGAACAAGGCCTGACAGCGGGTAATATTTCTTTTACTCACTGCCCAATGTGGCTTCAAGTAAGGGGACTTCCATTTGATCTTTTCTCTGAAGAAGTAGGGCAGGACATCGGTTTGGAATTGGGATAGGTCGTTGAAGTTTACTGCAAAGGTTTAAATTCTGACCAAGCCAGATTCCTTCGGATTCGAGTCGAAATCCCATTAGACAAGCCTCTTCGTCGTGGTAGTCAGATTAAGAGCCCAGAGGGAGATTTAGTTTGGGTGGCGTTCAAATATGAAAGGCTGGTTATTTTCTGTTTTCATTGTGGATTGATCGGGCATGAAGTTAAGTTTTGTAATAAACTGAGACATGAGGAAACGCAAGCCTTCCAATATGGGGAATGGCTGAAGGCTGGGTATCGACGAGGAGAGGAAGGTCAGCGAAACAGGAAGCAAGACAAACCTACGAAAGCAGCGACAAAGGCAGAAACCGCTACAACGATTACACTAGAAGCAGTTACTGAACCGACACATGTTTCAGGAATCAACTTATGCAATCCTGAAAATCATGGCCTTGCGATGGACATCTCAACGGATCACGCTAAGAAGGAGCAAGTTAATAGGAATAGTAGTTCTCTTCCTAATAAAAAGGATGTGCAAATTTTTGGTAAGGCAAAAGCATTGGTGATCAAGGAAAATACTGCGAATACTGCGATTGTGCTTCATCCCGAATTTATTGGAGATAATTTATTCAATGTGCCTATTCTTGACTCCACCCAAAACTCAAACTCAAAGGCAGCTGATAATGTGACGCAAGCAACTGAGTCTTTTCATAGGAAACACGTATGTGGGAGTAACCATAAAACAGCAATGTGGAAAAGAGTCGATAGAAAAGTTGATTTTGTTACAAAAGAAGTAGGGGGCATTTCAGGAACTTTTGGAAAGAAGAGGGAATACCCAGTTCAACATAAAACTGGGGTAAAAGTGGAGACGGAGAAAAACAAGATAACAAAAACACAGGATGTCAACACCAATCTATTTACAACAGTGGAGGCTGATACCCAACTCCACTGAGCGCAATGATTATCATAAGTTGGAACTGCTGTGGGCTTGGGAACCCACGGGCAGTGGAGGTCCTCTCTTACTTAGTGGGGGAAAAAGCTCCCAAAATTTTGTTTCTGATGGAGACAAAATGAACCGTTGATGAAATGAAATGGATTCAGAATGAGTTACATTTTGATGCTATGTTAGCTGTTCCTTGTTTAGGTAGGAGGGGTGGCTTGGCAATGTTATGGAAAGAAGAAGTGGATTTGAATATCCAAACTTACAATCAGAACCACATTGATGATCTCATTCATACTAAACAAAATATGTCTTGGAGGATTACTGGCTTTTATGGGAAACCTGAAGAACATTTGAGGCATGAATCTTGGGATTTACTCAAACATTTGAGCACACGGACTTCAACTCCATGGATGTGTATAGGAGACTACAATGAGATCTTGTCTGCTGAGGAAAAGGATGGGCGGCTACCTAAACCAATGCATTTCATGCAAGAGTTTAGAAGTACTTTATTGCATTGTGGATTGATTGATTTGGGTTACATTGGAAATATTTTTACATGGGATAATGGTCGTGAGGGAGATGATTATGTGCAGGAACGGCTTGATAGAGCTTGTGCAACGTAGACATGGAGGGAACTATTTCCTTACAGTAGAGTATCACATTTTCCTGTGTCTTACTCTGATCATGTACCCCTTATTTTGACTACACAGGTGGAATTGCATCATGTTTGGCCTAGAAGAATACCTAGACGGTTTGAGGAAAAGTGGGCAACCCACCCTAATTGTGAAGCTATAATACAGCATGCGTGGACCAATATGATACCAACGGGCAGCCCAATGTTTATTCTTTTTGAAAAAGTCAAGCAATGCAGGATGGCACTAACGGAGAGTTATTACCAAAGTGTTATTACCTTTCAATAGAGACTAATGGAGAGTTACGAAGTTTCATAAAAACTTCCACAAGGTATAAAACCGGACCCTTTTAAGAAGTTCAGAACAGTGACCAAATTTTTTTGCAGAAAACTGTTATTCACGCTTTTCAATCTATCGAGAGGAATCGAATAGGAATCGAGAGTCTTTCGATCGATCGAACAAGAACTGAAAAGGAATCGAGAGAGGCAGAAAGTCCAGCACCCATTCCTTCATCAATTTGATCGATCAACTAGAATTTCGATTGATCGAAAGTTCTGAACTTTAATTTTATCATTTTATGCAAATGATATACTCTCCAAACTTATATATCATTATTACAATTAGATACAAGATACACTTTGAAAAAATAAAAACTTTAGTAGGAAAAAGATTATACAATGGAAGAATAAACCTTAATCAGATTATAATATCTGCAAGTTCTGCATTACTAAGAATACTGTTTCAGACAGCAAGAACACAAATTTGAACAGAAACACTTCTCATAAGTAAAACTGGGATCACAAACTCACCCAGATTCGGCTTTCAAGCCCCCCAGTAACATAAACCCCCACTTTCAAAAACAAAAACAAAAAAATCCCAGAATTTCTCATTTCTCATTAATCTAAGAACAACCATTATTCTACATTTAAACAAAAACAAAAATAAAAAATCAATCTTTATTCCAATACCACAGTGGCACCCAATTCCTTGAGCTTAGCGAGAATGGGATCAGCCTCTTCTTTGGTGAGACCTTTCTTCAACACCACAGGGACTTTCTCGACCAATTCCTTGGCCTCCTTCAACCCCAAATCCGTGAAAGTTCTCACCTCCTTTATGATTTTGATCTTCGCCGCCGCTTCGTACTTCTCCAGCTTCAAATCGAACGCGCTCTTCTCGGCGGCTTTGGCCTCCACGCCCGACCCGGCTCCGGATCCCGAAGCCGCGGACGGGCCGAGCCCGGAGACTGCTGGGCCGTACTTGTTGAGGCCCATCTTGTGCCTCCAGAGGACGGAGTAGTCGTAGCGTTCGAGCTTGGTGAGGTCTCGGATCTCGTCGGCGATTCGCTCGAGCTTCTGGGTGCGAGTCTCGGTGGCCGTGCACAGAGTGCGAGCAAGTGGTTTGCCAGTGAGAGTGAAGAGACTGGTTAGGGACTTGGTGGGGATTCTCATGGTTATGGAGGACTTTTTTGTTTTTAATAAGAATAGGGTTTTTTGAGGGGTTTAAGATTACAGAGGTTGTTCTAGATTCTGTGTGTTCTTGTTCGTTGAGCTCTAAACTAAATACAAGCACTGTGGACAAATGAAAGGAAAATTGGGGGTTTTGGGGCTGTGGATGAGAATTTGAGAAAGATGAGGGCAACTTAGGAATTTCATTTACAAGTCAATAAAACTTGCCCAAACGATATCGTTTTTTTTTTTTTTTTTTTTCTAAATAATAATTTGGGTAAGTAATCTTATTCAACTTTTTTTAGAAAAAAATTTTATTATTTCTTATTTGGAAGAGTTTATTTTCATTAGTTTATTGGACTTGCAAATTAAGTTGGACAAAAATACAAATGAAATTAGAAAAAATAAATATTGAAAAAGTTGTGCATAAATTGAATAAGTTGGATAAATAAATAAAAAAGTTCTAGCAATTGAAAACTTTAGCATGAAAATTTAAACTAGAGAAATTTTATATTCCAAAAGTTCCATTTGGAATCCGTTTGGAGTGGAAGTTTTATTGCATGCGAGAAAGAGAACTTTTACATAATTGAATAGCTCCCCCTCCCCCCCCCCCCCCCCCCTCTTCTTTTCTTAATTTTCTCTTATAGAAACTGCTCCAAACAGAGTCCCGGTTAAAAATACACACACACACACACACAAATCAGGAAATTTTGAGTTAAATGGCTTTCTGCTACTTTTACAAGCCATAAGAGCTGGCCAGAAACCATTAGCATAGATGATGGCTTCTAAATTTTACTTAATAAAAGTATATACAAACATATTAACACAAAATCTGCTGAATTGACCTATAATGACCTAAAATAGCTCCTTTAAAGTGATTTGGCTGAAATGATGCACCTTGCCCTCATTTCTGACCAAGCTGAAAGGGGAACAATATCCCATCTTTCTTCCTGCTTTCCTTCCAAGCTTCCAGTATTTCACGGGCCGTGGGCATGTTAGATTCATGAGAATCATCTCCTATTGTTAGTGTGTCAAGTTCCAACTCATCAATATCATCTGAGTTTTTATTTAACAAATAAGTTGCAAGCTTGTTAGCCAGTTGTTCTGTATCAGTTGCTACCTCATCAGCAAAACCGTTTCCTCTGATGCAAAGGTTTGTTTCTCCATTTGTGCCACAATCTTGATCTGGTGACGAAGTGAGTGTCTCTGAATCAGCATCAACTTCTTTGTTAACAGGTAGCATGTCTAATGTGCAATCACTATCTTTGACAAGAGGGTCCTCACCAGGGTTAAGGTTTTCATGCATCATTCTTACAGAATAGTTTGGGATATTTGCTCCAATATTTTTATCAATTCCTCCATTACTGCCATCCAAGGATGAATTCTCCGAGGCTTCATTGCTCAATGCAATGGAACTTGAGAAGTCTCTCAATGTGGCAGAACCACAGAGAGAGTGCAATGATTTTAACAAGTTTAAGAAAGTGGCCTCTGATGCTACCTCACAATTACCAAGAGCGTCCAACAGTTTCACTAAACTATCCTCACTAATCCTCTGTCTATTTTTTCCAAAAACGTCTGTCCACTGCTCTTCGCTGACTTGAAATGGGGCATAAGCCATGGTGTTGACCAGGGTGGCAGCTTTCTCATAATTATGTTGAGCTGTAGCTTGAACTATCATTTCGTTGAAGAACAAAGGAGGAGGAACTTCTCCAGCTTCCAAAATAGTCTCAAATGCATGCTCAAGTAGATACCACTGCAGTGTGAAGATAGATGCTGAATTATGTGATTATCCACCCATAACTGAGCTCATACAATAAAAGCATATAACTAATAACATTAAAAGGAAGAAAAATTAGTTACTATGGTATGGCAAGTGACAACTATCTAGGTGATTTGAGTTTTATCAAGAACTAAGAGTTCTAATACAATGCAACATGGTACAACAGTTTAATACCTTCAGCAATTTAAAGAAGAAGAAAGAAAAATTGAACAAAAAAAAAAAATTAATACATGTACCTTCCCAGCTCTTGATGCTTCCACAAGTAGTGATGCATGTTTACTTATATCCAGCTGGTACCCAGGGAGAGTCATCTCCCTGTACACATACTCAAAGTATTCCCATTGCAGTGCACTAGCTGATGCCACAAGCATTGAGTTATATGTGTACTTATCTGGGATAAGCGCAGTTTCAACACCATTTAGGGAAGTGCAAGAATCAGACTTAGCTCTCTTAACATCTTCAAACAACTCTTTTGCTTTAGAAAACATATCACTCCGACCATAAACTTTCAGCATGGAATTTATGGTCCCTATGTTAGGTGCACAATGGTCTTTCATGTGTTCAAATATAGAGATGCAATCAGCAATATGCCCACCATCCATGGAAGACATTATCATGCCGGTGAAGGTAAACTCCAATGGTTTAGTAAGAGGGAGTTTTTTCATCTTATCAACCTGCATGCATTTTTCAACAAAGAATGAACTCTCTGGTCTATCAAAATATAGAAGAAAATCACTATTTGATCCTAGAAGCAGATTTGCCAAGCAATCCAGCTTTTGAGAAATACTGCAACATTTATCAAGATCTGGCATAAGTAAGAAACATCTAACCATCAATGAATGTCATCCATCAGACACAGGTAGCGGTTTTCATGTGATTATAGGTGCTCTTTTCTTGATCACATGTGGCATTTGCCAATATCTTGGTCATTTGACAAAGGAGCATTACATTGGCTTTGAAGCAGCTGCATGGTACTTGCATTTTGTAGACGTGGTTCAGTTATTCCTATTTGTCTCCATCTATTGGTGGGGAGGTATATGAAGGAACAAAAGAGTGGATTGAGGAATGAAAGCAGAGAGCCGGGCTTTTCCACAGAATTACTGTAGCTTATTTTTTTTTTAAATTATTAAAAAAAAAAATTTACTGCAGCTGTTGCACTCCCTTTGATTATCATATAAAAAAAAGTCTCTTCCACTTTCCAAACGAATCTCTCTTTATCATACTATTACAAAGATCTTTAAATAACAAGTCTCCCAAATGAGTTTTTATATGCATTGATCAATTACACGCTTCCCATATCCAATGCCCCACATAAAGAACTTGTAAGTTGTAAGGAGGTACAAATTGCTTTTTGTATCTTCTCGCAAGAAGTGTGAATAATTATAGTATTTATTACTATAACTGTGGTGTAAAGTGCTAGAGCTTTCATCGTGATTTGCAAAAGGATGAGTAATATGAAAATTTTCTCCTTTTCCCAATCTCATAGCAAATTAACAAGGGAAGAAGAAAATTATTTCAAAAGGAGAATCTAGTGAAAACACTAATCAAAATGTGGCACACAAACTTCAAAGGAACATGTGAGAATTGATATATAAGTACGAATTAATATGAAAATGTTATAGCGATAAACCAACTCTACCAAATGCATAGGAACACAATTTAAATAAATGCTCCCTTGATTCTACCTTAGCTTACACAAATATTCTTCAAATTGATCATGGTAGAAATCAAATGAAGAAGAAATAGTCAGGCTAATTAAAACTATGCAAAATTATAGTCAAATAAGTTATATCTATAGACAGGAAAGACATTATTAAAACTGAACAAATTACATCCAGTCACCACAGATCCAAAAGTCTACAGACTCAGGCACTAACCTCTACCAAAGCATCTTGCCACCTCCCATTGTTGCAAAGGCAACAAGCTAGCTCATAATATACACTGGCTACTCCAACCACTCCCCTTTGTTCCATACCCCTGACTGCCTCCACTGCTTCATCTACTTTACCTTCGTCCCAAAAAGCTCTAACAAGAACTGGAAGTCAGACATCAAAGATGCATTAGCCACCACACAACAAAACCAATAACAGAAAAGGGACAGCTAAAATCACCTTTGTAAGTAAGCGCTCTTGGAGCTTCCCCACTTTTCTTCATCTTTCTGAAGTACTCATGGACAAGGTCATACTTTCCGGATTGCAGCATTACCTTTCAATAAGCAGCTCCTGTAAGACTTGAATACAAATATGAATTGAGGATAAACAACATCTGGCATGTAAATTCTTTTTCCTAGTTAGATGGCTTGGAACACAAACCCTAACTTCTGATTATGTTTATGGAAAAAATAAAACATGAATTCATCATATACTGATAAATGGTATTTTGACTACTCAGCATTATTACATTACAAATCAATACCCACCAGATTATTTATTTTTTTGACAAGTAATACCCAGGAGATCTATTATAATATGTAACAGATCAATTCATATATCATACTAACACATTTCCATCACCCAACTTATATCCAAATACTAAATTGTATTTTGACTACTCAACCAAAAACATACATAAGTAAAGGGTTCATTTTTTCTTTCATTAGTAAGTTACACATGAGCTTGATTGGTCTTGAACTCACAACCTCACCCTCCACCTTGCTATTACAAGGGAAGAAGGTGCAAATTGAGCTAGAGTTTATTGGTGAGGGTTTGATATCGCTTACTAGCACCACATCTGACAAAAGCTTATAGCAAGAAAATATTCAAATATAAGACACTTATGATGTTTATTTTTCTTCTTATGCTTTCCACCTCAAAGACCATATCGTGTTGCTCTAGTAACTTAGGCAGTTAGGTTCCCAACCAACAAAGACCATGCTTGAAATATTCTATGCCAATGGATGCCATGATTCATAATTACCTCCATTGCAAGTCCATAGCTTGCTCCATCAGGCTTGAGACCACTCTTTCTCAACTGCTCAAAAACCCAAGACACGCCCTTCCACTGGTGCGATGAAACACAAGCATTCAAGACCTAGGAATCAAATCAAAAAAGATTGAGTTATGTTATCATTAATGTATGTCAGGAATTTTGAGCCACCTAAATAATAATGCCCTCTTACCGCATTATATATAACAACATCAGGTTCAAGTATTGGGTCCCAGTTCCTCCGTGCATTTTTTATTTTCTTAGAAGGTTTCTGTCTCATGCATTCGATAATGCTAATCAGCTCTTTCACATGACCGGCTTGACCAAGAGTCACAGCAATGCTGTGGTATGCAGCCATATCAGGATATAATTGGCAATCTCCCTGAATCACTTTTAAGAGTAAGAATTCATCAAGTAACATGATATAAACATTCAAAAAGAAAACTCCATGTACAAACAGAACAAATTTAGTTGACTATTACACGCATGAGCTTGAAAACGCGAAGAGCTTCTTGAGGCCTCCTTGCCTTCCCAAGAACTGCCAAGAGTTTCGTGTAAACAAACCTACAAAAGGAGTCAAATTTCTTCATAGGACGAAAACTTAAGAGCTCAACTAATTTGTCCTCACCAATTCAAACAGATATAATTCTTCATTCCTGAAAGCATTAAACCCAACACAACTTACCTGCTCTTATAGCGTTTATGTTCTTTATCATTGTACACCCATTCCACAGCAGACAAAGCTTGCTTCCATTGCCCCTTATTCCCGAGACCTCCAACAATCTTAAGCAACTGTTTCTCAGTGAACTGCAATCCTGATTGCTTCATCATCCTCGAAAACTTCCAGTCCTTCATAGTAATCTCCCTAGCACTTAGCCTACACCACAAGCCCTCATTAACCTCATAGACCAAAACAAAAGAGCAAAGTACACAGCTGGTCCCTGAACTTTAGCCATTGAGTAATTTTAGCCCCTAAAGTTTAAAGTTGTTAGATTAAATGATCAAATTTACCATTTCCTAACGGTTTATCTTGGTATCAAAGCAAAAGTTCTTATCGGTAATTTATCAAAAGTAATCGCTTTTAGTCCCTAAAAAACTTAAAAGTGATCATCTTTGGCCAAAATTAAATAAAAAATAAACAAAACCCAAATTGCATAAACTTCCATACCTCCAATTTATACCAAAAACAAAGATTGAAACACAAACCTTTCAACAAGAAACCGAATGACCTCAGCCTCATTGCGCCGCCGGTTCGATGGGTCCCACACTCTGTTTTCACCATCCAACCACTCTTCTTTGATTAGAATATCGTCATCCAAAACCCACTGTAACTCCTCAAGCCTTCGCTCCTCAAACATTTCTCTCAATTCACGCAGCTTCTCCTTCTTGAGCTTCCCTCCACTGTACTCAGTACTCTCACTGGCAACCTCTCTGAGCCCAACTCTTTCCAGCCTCTCCCATGGCTTCCCCACCATCAAAGCCCCAGTGCTCTCACGCGTCTCTGCCTTTATCGCCTTGGTGAACTCCTTGTACTCGTGTTTGATGGTTTGGAAGTGGGTTTCTTCTTCCAGGGCCTCTTTCTCTGACTCAGAGAGTGGTGGGGTCGGGGATTGTTTGGAGAGGCGGTTCAATTTGCGGTTGTGTTTTTGGATTTGTTTCTTGCGGAGGAGGTGAACGATTTTGGGAGTTGGGTGGACGCCCTGCTGGATGAGCTTGCGTTTGATTTTGTCGGTGTCTGGTTCGAATTTGGGAGAGGGAAGTGAAGGGGTACCTTGTACAGCTTCCATGGTGGAAGTGGTAGTGAGACTGTAAGAGTGTCTCTGATAAAAGATAAGAGAATTGCGGGATGTATTTGTAAAGGCCTTGCTTTTTAAGAGGCATTGTTGAAAATTTTGTTGATTTTTTTTTTTTTACAAAATGTTTTTTTTTTTTAGGGAAAAATAAAAGCAGTAATAAGATTTATTAGCGTTAGTCCAAAAATCCTTTAATAGTATTTTTTTTTTAAAATAAAGTACAAGATGTTAAATTTTCTAAATTAAATTATTTATAATTATTGTTTGAATAATTATCAAAAAAAATATTTGTTATTTGAAAACGTTTAAATTTTGAGTTTTTTTTTTTTTCAAATAAACATAATACATTTTATATCAAATTATTATATAAAGTGAGATATTTTGTAAAGAATGTAACGTGCAGTTAGAATTTATTTACATCACTCTTTACAAACGGTTTATTATTTATATATCTTAAATAGCCTAAAGAATAAGTAAATATAAATAAATTTATCATTTATATTACAAAAAAAAATACAAAACTTTAATAATATAAGAAAATTGTAATTTTATCAATAATCTGCTACTTTACTTTGATGATGTGACATAATAATCAACAATGCAACTCCTCATTCTATAAAAACCTTTCCTCCTAAAGTATTACCAAAGTTGATAGAAATTAACTAACGTTGACCAAAATAGACCAAATGGATTGAACAGAACCAAAGTATATTGAATAGGCAAAAAATAGACCAAAATTAAATAAATAGACTGTGGACCGAAATAAACTGCGTAGACATAATGGACCTAATTTGACTAAAATAAACAAAAATGGACCAAATTTTCCTAATGGACCGCATTGGACCAAAGAGGACCAAAATGAATTGAAATATTATGCTGATGTGGCTCAATATGAGCGTAGTAGCTATAAATACTATGTTTCAGTTTTAAGATATTATATAGATGGATTTTAGCATGTATTTGTAAAGGCCTTGCTTTTTAGAAAGTCGGGGTTATTTGGTAGGGTGTTTTGAGTAACAGTTTTCAGTATTTAAATAATATTACACATATTTCTACATACTTTTTTATCCACACGTATTTTCAAAAAATACAAACAACGTTACTAAAACAACATTACCAAACAGCCCCTCGAGTTGTAAGAAAGCTATTTCACTAGATAACTTATTAGACCATTCACAGCAGCTCATTTATATTTCTCTCATCTAAAAGTTACTTTATCTATAATTTTAGCTATTACCTCTTCACACTCCACAGCAGTACATCTATATTTTTAGCTATTTGATTAAAATAATACAAAAAATTCATTACAATAATAATAATAAATTTTACAGCAACTTCAGCACAGCCATCACCACCACCACAGCACAACCATCACCAGTTCACAGCAGAAAAAAGAAAAAAAAAAAAAAAAACCAAAGAAACCCATGAGATCGGCGATGAGGGAGAGATGGAGGACGGCGAGGTGGGACGGTGATGGAGGACGGTGAACCGTGAACCACGAACCGCGACCCAGATTGGCGACGATGGAGGACGTGGGTTGGCGTAGGACGGTGAACCGCGACCCAGATCGGCGATGATGGCGTGGGACGGCGACGATGGCGGCGACGTGGGCTGGCGTAGGACGGTGACATTGAACAGATCGGCGAAGCAGAGAGTGGGTGAAGGAGAGAAAAAAAAAATGTGAAGGAAGAAGGAAGAAGCAGAGAAGCCGGAGAGAGAGAGAGACCGGCGAAGCAGAGAGTGGGTGATGGAGAGAAAAAAAATGTAAAGGAAGAAGGAAGAAGTAGAGAAGCCGGAGAGAGAGAGAGAGAGAGAGAGAGAGAGAGAGAGAGAGAGAGAGAGAGAGAGAGAGAAAAAGAAGAAAGAAATATTTTTTAAATAAAGTAGGAGAGAGGAAGTAATAAAATAATTATTTTATTTTTAGATGTGATGAACAGTGCACATCTATTTATAGATGTGCACTGTTCATGTGGAGCTAAAATTTAAGGTTTTAGCTCCACTGCTGCAGCTATTTTTTTGTGCTAAATATCTATAATTTTAGCAATATGACTATTTAGCACCACTGCTGTGAGTGCTCTAAGAACCTATTTGGTATAATATTTTTTTTTTTTAAGTATTATTTAGCAAAAATGGCCTAATATCAGTTCAAAATTGAGTGGTAGACCCAACAGAGTTAAAGAGAATGTGCTATAAATTTGAAAGTCTCAAGAAAAATAAAAAGGTTCAAAGGGATTTATTTTTTAATATAAACTTCACAATTACTTATTTTACAATAAAATACTTATTGAACTCTTTAGAAATTAATAAAGTTTTTAAACGCAATTTAAGACTCAAATCTATTGTTATAAAGTCATGGAGCGATAGAGATCATAATTAATAATATTCGAGATAGCACTGAATATGTATGTGTTTCATTTGGTTAAAAATTTTAAAAATTATTTTTAGAAAATGGTATAAAAAAGGAAATGAAAAGGAAAATAATCTAAATAGACACATGTAACTAATTAAGTTATTATTCAATGAAAAAAAATCTAGAATAAAAGAATGGCTATATTTGTTAATTCATCTCTTTTATTATATTTCAATTTTCATACTTTAAAATGATTTTATTTTGATTTAATTAAAATATAATATACAAACAAGAATGTTACGTATGATAAGAAAATTTAATCATTCAAATTATGGAAAATCTCAATATATCAAAAAAAATTATAAAGTGCAATAAAAAAATGAAAATAGTGATATTTAATGTAATAATAAAATATGTAATTAAAAATATTGATTTTGATAATTTTATTGTTGAATATAATGACATTCACATACCTTAACAAAATGAACAATTATATTATCGATAAAAATATTATGATTCAGTTAAGCAAATTTAATACAAAAAATGTCAACTACATGATTTATAATTTTAACTATAAAAAATGCATATATATTTTTTAGAATATTATTGTTTCATATTCTAAACATAAGTTTTTTTTTTTTTAAATGTATGTACATATAACTTATGGTATAATAAGTGTATTTTATTGCTATGGTGATTGGTGAAGGTACATGTTTATAAGATTCTTTTGGAGTTCAAACTTCAAAGGATTCTTTTCAAGTATTGTTAAAACTAAACACAAACACACACACACATATATATTATCTATTTATTAAAAAAGAGTACAGACATAACAATTTTACTATTATAGAGGGCCAAACACGCTGAGCAATTCTTCATATCATAACAATACTTATTTTGTGCGTTCTTGGATAATTTTTTTTAATATATATTTATAATTTATTTGAGTATGTATAGCTTCTTCTTTTTTTCACTTTGTTTAACTTGTGTTAAACAAAACTGATTCGGCATCAATGAATCGATTGGATTTCACAACACTCGAACAACTGAAGGAGGATGTTAATAGTACCTGAGGCAATAGTCAGAGGAGATATGAGCTTTTCGACATCATCCAGTACCATTGTTAAAAGAAGATTTAAGATTCTGACAAAGGCCACACAAACCGATAATACACACACACACACACACTTAAACAAACCCCTACCCCAGATGATTTGGATGAATCAACCCAAGCTTGTTGCTTCTTCAATTAATTAAACCAATATTAGCCCAAATATGCTTCTTCTTCAATCGAGTGAACCCAACATTAGCCCATATTTGTTGATTTGTTGTATGGGTAATGGGTTTGAAATCTCTCTACCTGTTACTCTCTCTTTCTAATGTGAAAGAGGCCACTAAGCACTAACTACCACATCGATGAAAACTACCACCGATCAGTGTTGCTAGAATACCAATTGGCAATACGACAACAGTTTGTGTGTTTAGGAAATTAAGGTTGGCAGGGTAGCCCAAAAACCCTTCCAAATGAACTAAACCCAACCGCACCGGCCAATGAACACTTTTTTTTTTTTTTTTTTTTTAATTACAAAGTTGCTAACCTTGCAGTTCGAACTATTTTCCCTCTAGACCCTCAAGCACTTTATGTATGAGAATGTATCAATTCAGCTACAAAGCCCTTAGTTGAACACTCCTACTTTCAACAATCAATAAATCAATAAAAACCTAATTCAAATGACTGCAAAATTGGTAGGTCTAGAACTCCCTTATTATTGATAAGATATAGCAAGTTTAGCAACATCCATGACACAAATAATAGTTTGGCTAGGAGTAATATTTTAAGATCCCATTGCAATATAGCTTATTCTTGATGCTTGTGAACATTTGAATTCCGAGCAAGTCTCAGTTTGGAGTGAATGTAGAATCCCTTTTTAAAGGGGTATGTATCTACATTTCGAGTCTGTTTAAAATCTGATTATTTTGCTAAAACTGAAAATTTTTTGCTGAAAGTACTGTATATAAAAATAAAAATTAACTGAAATAGTACAGTGAGACCTATAAATAGTATCAAAAAGTACAGTGGAGCCCATGAATAGTAGCACAAATAAGTTGAATAGTAAAATAAATTGACAAAAATAATTTTTGCCAAACACACACTTCATGTCTTGAGAAATTTATATTTTTTTTTTTGAAATTTGAAATGTGGATGAGAGAGAGAGAGAGAGAGAGAGAGAGAGAGAGAGAGATCAAAACAACCTGAAATCATCAATTAGAAAGGAAGAAATATATAGTACATAGCATCTCAAAAGAAAAAGAACACAATAATAAAATAATCAGCAACCAAGTTAGACATCCCCCACCCCCCAAAGAGATACGTATCCTCCATAAATTATCACACAAATCCAAACTAAAACAGAAGCAGCCGCTCAGCTCTTTGATTTCGAATGCTTTACAAGCCAATCAATAACTATATCAATGTTGGTTGAGTTCTTGCATGAGATCATGAAGCAACACACTTCTCTGTCAGTAATTGACTTGAGATCCCTGCAGAGAACATTATCAATTTTGAGTACCAAAAGAATAATTTCATTCATATTCCTTGAATGAAAAATAGATCGTACTTAAATCATCTCAACATTCACCATAACTGGGAATTTTGTAATTTCACATGAGAAAATTTCCATCACAAAAGTTAACCAAAGAAAAAAGAGTCTTACATTTGATCAGTCAAAGCCTGTTTAGACAGAGCTCCTGGTTTGTCAATCTTGTTCCCTAGCACTAGCAATGGGATACCACTAAGCGAGGATTTACTCAGCAAATCATGAAGCTCACTACTTGAGATCTTCACGTTGTCAGGATCAGCAGCATCAACAACATAACTGCGGAAAGCATCAGGTCATTACAACTTGTTAAGCCATCATAAAACTAAGAATTGCTGCTAACGAACCATTACTTAATAAACAAAGCATTAAATAATACATTATTTGACCAGAGATTCCTCAACATTTGCCTAACAGAAAAAGTTTAGATTATACAAACAATGTCATATATGCAACTATATTAAACAGCACAAGAGGCATTATGTCTGTATATATACATGGATTGGTAAGTTACATAGCATCCAATGAGTCTTAAATCCACAATCTCACCCTCCACACTATTCTTATGTGGGGAGGAAGCTCCATTTGAGCCACAGCTCAGTAGCAAACAAACTATTGAATTTTAGTTAGCACACAACCTGCAGAAACTCTTCAAAACAATCCAGTTTAACATCAGAATTCTCTAAATTTGCTTATAAATTCCTAGTAACCACACACGTTCCATTTCATGCTTAAAAGAATTAATTGCATATTTGAATTGGATGAGATATTTCACTAATCAGAATGTCAATCTCATTACAACTCAAAATTGGTGAAGGAAGAATTCCCTATACAACAATTTTGAGATGCCAAGTTAATGCACAAATTGAACTTTTCATCAGGTAAATGAGCATAGGTTTCTGTCAAAGATATACAGACAAAAATAGACTAACAAAAGTATTGACAAGGACAACTTAATATAGTGAATTTAAATTAAACAAAAAACAGAGAGTCAAGCAATTTCAAATCGTAACAATAGCATAAGGTAGCAAATGACACCCCAGCCAAAAAAACAAACATTACATCAAATGTATAAGTACAGAAATGCACGTATATGCGTATGCACACTAAACTTTGAGAATCTTTTTTCTTTCTTAATTACGCTTGTACTTAATGGGGCTTGTAATTTAATGGGTCTTCAACTGATGACACCCTCCACCTTAATTGTACAAGGGAAGGAGATGCCATTTGAACTAAAGCTCATTGGCCTTAACTTTGAGAATCTTCAAATTTACACTAAACACAAAGAAGATTGAATTTCTAAACTTTAGATAATTCAGTCTAATATCTATTTCACTATAACTTTTAAATTCTCAAGAATTTCTTATCTAGACTACTAAAAATAAATGGGCACAAGCATGCATGGTCATATATAACACATAATTCCCAAGAATGCAGTTTTGCCATATTATTTTAGTTTCCAATTCAAGCATTTTCCAGACTCTAGCAACCAGGACATGTTAATTGAGGAAATAACATAGAGTATGACTTTGTATAAAATAGAATGAAGGGAAAAAAAATACTTGTAGCCAACCCTAAATAATTTGTTGAACAATAATTTCTAAACTTCAAACAGTTTGGTCCAATATCTATTTCACTAAACTTCCAGAATTTCTTGAATTATTAACATACACCACTAGAGAAAGAGGCATTATAAAGCTATATATAAGCAAATAAGCTAGAAAGCTAAATGAAAGATGGCAAACAAACCTAAGTCATATAAAACTAAGCTTCAAATCATCACAAGTGTTTAGTGGACAAACTATGAACCTTTAATATAGTATTTTCCACACTATAAGTAAAAGAAAGCTTTGAAGATGAACAAGGTATACAATTTCGACATACTAAAATGAATAGCCATTAGTATATATTTAAAATTTACCAAACATATGTATGATATGTGATATACAACTGCACAAGAAACATTGCGTAAATTTCCAATCCAAGCATAAGTGTAACAGTGTGAGACAGGGAAGCCCCATGGATAAGGTATGTCTTTGAAACCTAAAAAAGGTTAGAATATATGTAGTCTTTTAGTTAAGCTGCTAAGTGCCATGCAGTAGACAGTTTTGCTAATATACGAAAAAAGATGGAAAGTTGGTTCCATACACAATAGCAGAAACTGCACGACAGTATCGCTCCCACATACTGCGGAACCTAGGCTGACCTCCAAGATCCCACAACTTTATCGTGACATTCCCTTTTGTTACCTTTTTCATATTGAATCCTACCTGAAAATCAAAGTATAGAAATATTAATAAATAGATTTTATCCCCTGAATAAAAAGTGAAAATTTTTCATTGAAAGAAAACAAAAACCAAGCTTTTGGCAAAAGGTATCCACTACTGGAAAAGATAAAATCAGGTATAAGCCTTTTCAAAAGATGACTCACCGTGGGGATCATGTCTTCGCTATATCCACCTGTCTAGGAACGAGACAACAAGCCAGTTTTCAGTGCATTTGCCCAAAGAGACAAATGGAAAATAATATAGATTCAAAGTTAATATCATAATTTACTTACTGCAACAACATTTACAAGTGAAGTCTTCCCAGCATTCTGAAGACCTATCAAAGATAGTTCCATTTCCTGCTTGAAAAAAAGGCTGCAATCACATTTACAATAGAGTAAGCTCATTCATTCTAAACTAATGATCCATCACGGTCAGCCAGATATAAAAACAAACATCTAAACATAAAAGATTTCAAAATATTTTTGTCATAAGATATGACCAGATTCAAGTAGCAACCAAACACACTGCACGACAAAGATTAATAGCCTTCGAAGAATTTCCTATGGGGTGATTTGGGAGGAGTTGAGTATCATATACTCGAGTGTAGGAAGATGCATGCACATCTTTAATCAGGCAGTACAAATAAGGCGATCACTCTGCAAGTTTGAAGGGATAACGCGATCACATCTGGAGTTAAAATTGTTGCTGTTGTTATCAACTAGTCATTCCTTCTCTAACATGGTGGAATTCTGGATCTGTGTAACCTTAGATGAACCCTTGTACCCATTTACACTTCTGGTCCTACTAGGCTGGCCTTATTGCTTGAAAAACAAGCTCATAACAAAATTCTCGCAGGTGGCAATCTTATCAAATGTATATGAATTATGGTTCACAAGGCCTAACATTGTTATGCTTACTTGTTCTTCTTCTTCAGTCACAGTTTCTACATTACTCGCTATCCATTCTGTCATTCAATAAACCCAAAATTCTATGTCGGATTGAGACTAACCATAATGCGATCAACAACAACAAACCCAGGTTCAACCCATTTCAGTAGCTAATTAATTCGATCCCCAATGAATAAAGAAGGTCAAAAAAAAAAAAAAAATCAAGCAAACTAGATTACATTCCACAACACAAAGCCATACGCTTCATTGAAAAAAAAAAAAAAAATATATATATATATATATATCAACCAAACTCTGATCAATATTTAATTCAAATTTCAAACCACGAAGTAATAACAATATCAATACAAAAAAAAAAAAAAAAAAAAAGAAAAAAAGAAAAGAGAGAGAGCGCTAACCTTCGGAGCCAATTGAGAAAAGCTTCCCACAAACCCATTGAATGATCAGAGAAAGAGATCTATCAATGATCTCTGTTTCCCAACAAAACCAACAACAACAAAAAAAAGAGAGAGGGAGAGAAAGAGAGAAAAAACTGTGACTCTCCAAATCCAATTGACCTTTTGAGAAATATTGATTTCCCTCCCTTGCTTTCGGCTCTGTATTTACCGTATTCGTACGCAAAAATATTAGATATAATTTGGATTTTGGTCTATCTATGACTCTATCTATACTCTATGCTATACCAAACGAAATACAGTACTACTGCTACACACAGAAATAATAATAATATTATTATTACGGTGGGCAATGATTGGATTCTAAAAACGACGTCGTTTTGTACTAGCCACGAATCTGGGCCGTAGGATCAGAATGTTCCCTAAAATTGATATGTTAATGAATAATCATGACGGTCCAAATATGGTTGAATAATTTAACTTTAAAGCCCCATGAGGAGTGGATTTATTGTTTTTGGCTCTCGAGAAAAATGCAAGGCTTTGTTGGCACGAACCAATAAAAAGAAAGGAAGATTCCATAGGAAGTGAGAGAAGTACGGGGAAGTATCGGCTGGGGGAAATAATAGCATTCTGCATTATCAGTCGCCGCGAGTGGGAATCACGGACCAATGGTTGAGGACGGGATTGTTTAAATTTTAAGTGACGGTGCAACGTTCTCGATGGCTATTGGCGCGTGAGTTTCACTTGAGTGGAGTTGTTTTGGAGACACTATGACAATCCGACAATGAGATTACAGTGATATACATACATATTACATGCGTGACGTCCAGGAAGTTTTAACTGGCACGGCCGGCTGGTGTATGTAAGAAGCAGATTTTTTTTAAGTGTAAATATCTAGAGAAGATATGGTTTTGGAGTTAACCTTTAAAACGTATATTTTTTTCCCATGAAGATCTTAAAAGACAATTTTTGTGTCAAACCACAATTTTGATGGTGAGGGAGGAGAAAAATGTGTGGATTTATGGGAGAGTAATAAGCAAATAGCTCAAAATCCGTACTTTTTAGAATTATGATAAAAATTGTGATATAAAAGTTATGGTCATAGGATTTTTTTTTTTTTTTTCTGATGAGATAAGATAATTCTTATTTTTCTTATTTAATCTTATTTGAATTTTTTAATATATTTTTGGTTAGCGTGTGAGGATAATTTTGATCATTTAAATTTAGATAGTGAAGTTTTTTTTTTTTTTAATTGCATAGATTAATTGTGCATATTTGTCAATTGTCACCAAAAGCTAAATCAGTTGTTGACATTCTAAGCAGCTATATTGTCTCTCTTGCTAATTATGCACCTATGGTTATGACTGTAGGAACTTATAGCATCCGCAGCTGGACTTCTAAATGCCATATTTAAACATGTTTTAGCATTGAGGCATTAAAAGTGAGCTTCAGCCGGACTTGTAAAATTGTAAAAAAAATTTACAATTGTGCTACAGTTGCATCTTAAATGTATGATGGTATTGTAGCTCAATTCTAAAAATAAATATTGTTTTTTATTCGGCACTCTCTCTCAGCACTCTCACTTTGGCTCTCTCTCTCTCTCCGTGTGACTATACTCACTCCCTCTCTCATTCAAGACTTGCCATCGAAACTGCTTGGGCCATTTTGCATAGAGTTCATCATGGATCACGGCTAGTCGTGCGTGGAGATCGGAGTGGTGAGGTGGGTTTTGATTTTGGGTGGGTTCAGATGGGGTTTTGATCGGCGGATATGGAGATCGGGTTTTGTGGAGATCGGAGTTTTGATCGGAGTTCTATGGAGATTGGAGTTTTGATCGGCGTATATGGAGATCGGGTTTTGTGGAGATCAGAGTTTTGATTGGCGTATATGGAGATCAGGTTTTGATTGTGTGGGTTTCGTTCTGATGGGGTTTTGATAGAGTGGATTTTTCTGGTGGGCATGTGGTGTGGTGGTGGTGATTGGTGGTTTGTTGGGGTTCGGCAGCAGTGGCAAGTCCGATCACTTTAAAGATCGGCATGGATTGTTGATGGTGGGTTTTTCTTTCAAATTTTTGTTTTGGGATTGTTGTTGTGATTTGCTGGGGTGGCTGGTGGTGTAGCAGTGATTTGGGTCCGTGTTGTGGGTGATTGTTGCAGAGTAGAGGACTAGGTAAGTGATTGTTGCTGGGCAGAGGAGGTGGTTTTGGTACTAATCTAGGTTTGTTCATGGTGGAGAGATAGAAGGGAGGAAGGAAGAAAGACAGAAATTAGATAAAGAAGTATTTTTTTGGATAATATATTTTATTGTGTGGATATATTATTTTAATATATTGAATAGGAAAATAAAAGTCGGGATGTTGGATATGTTGAAAAATTGTATGGTATAAATGATAAAGTAGGTTTTGAGATGGAAAAATAGAATTTTTTGTAAATTTCGGATGTGGATGCTCTTACTGAATTAGATTCCCAAGTGTAAGCTGAAACACTGCTATAAGGAAGCAAATGTCTGTGCCGACAAGCTGGCAAGAATGACAGTTCACCTCCAACAATCTTTTGTTATTTTAGACACTTTGCCTGTGGAGATGTCTTTGCTTTAACCATATGACCTTACCGATCTTAGATGTAATAGATTATGTACTGAACCTGGCCCTTGGACTGTATAGTTTATGTTTCTTGTTTAATATTCTCATTTACCAAAAAAAAAAAAAAGTATTGTACCTATCCCGTGAAGCATTTTGATAACAACAAGTATTTTTAGAGCAACCACATCAAATCATTCATAGTCTTCTAAAATAAAAAAAAGTACAAATTTTACACATTTTGAGCAAAAAAACACCCACATCAGTAGGTGTAAAAATGTGTAAAAGTGTGTATATATTTCCATGAGCTACAATACCCGTGTAAATATACACGGGTACTGTAGCTCATTTATCCATTAATTTATTATTTTTTTCTCTCTCCTCACCTCACTCTCTCCTTTTCAGCTTCTACTTTGACCTCTCTCTCCGATCCCTTAGTCGCTCAGTCCAGCCTCCTCCATTCCCTGAGAGCGAAGTCCTCATCGATTGAAACCCTCCATCGAAGTCCTCACCGATCACTTCATTGGCGTAGATCTCCGAGGCTGGCTGCAACGCCAACGCGTCATCTCCAGCGAACAAAAAGGTGTCGTTGTTGTGAAAGATCGGTGAATCAGTGGTTGGGTCCTTGAGTGGGTCAAAGTTGTTGTGATTGTGATTGTGTCGTTGTTGTGATTGTTGTTGTGGAAGATCGGTAAATCAGTGGCCGGATTTTGTTGTTGTGGAAGATCGGTGAATCATTGTTGTTGTGATTATTGTTGTTGTGTCGTTGTTATTGTGATTGTTGTTGTGGAAAATCGGTGAATCAGTGGCCGGATTTTGTTGAAGGATTTTGTTGAAGGGTGGCTGGCTGGGTGTGGGTGTGGACGGAGAAGACGAGGTGGCCGGTTTGTTCCAAAAAGGAGAGGGAAGGATATAATAAAAAATGTAAAAAGAATGAATATTTTATTGAATAAATGTGTAGAATAGATAAACTAATATGTGTATTTTGTAAAAATTGATGTGTAAAATAGAAAAAGTACGTTTTTTTTTGCAAAATAGACAGAAAATTTGCACGAGCTGATGTGGTTGCTCTTAGGATTTTATGCAAAAAAAAAAAAAAAAATCAAGATTATTAAGTACTATTTTAAATATATTAGTACTATGCGCGTATGTTAGACCCTTGACCAACAAAGATGAATATTAATTGCCGGGGGGGAGCGTACTGGGTAGCCCCTAGTGCGTTATACCATGCTAGCCACGCAAATTCATGAGCATGAGTTATGCAAGGTGCGTTGACTGTTGAGACAGCAACAGGCTCTCCTACCTCATTGCAGTACACAGGGCAGTTTTTAGGAAGTCCTGGAACATTGCTCCAAGACTATCTAAATTTGTTCCGCACATATATATTTTTGTTGGCTAAGTGGCAACATGAGAATGACTCACAAGGTATTGGATTTATGGTCATGGACAAAATGGTGAGCAGTGGATGAACTTTTGTTCGTAAGGTAAGGATAGATCGCATGAATGTGTCCATGTATGATGCGAGGACACATGTATCCACCCTCTCATATGGAGTGAGTCTCATACTTGTGGAGTTCACCCCATGTGAGAGGGTAGATGCATGTATTAGATACATGATAAATTTTTTCACTGACACACTGGCCATTTGGGGAAAATTAGTTTTGAGTTGTGATTTGCTAGGCAAAGTACGACAATTAACGGTGAAACCAATTTTTTGTCCTTTAGGGTGGGATAATGATGGTGATTAAGTTTTATTTTTGTTGATATACATTATATTTCTACTATGTATAGTGGTACAAAAGAGTACTACAAAACAATTTTTTTAAATGAAGTACACCTAATATGAGTACTACAATATATATATATATATATATATATGTATGTATAATTTGACTAAATATATAGCATTTAACTTTCTTTATTTTTTTTAATTATTCAAAATTTTGATTTTTTTATTATCATCTCTCTCTTTCAATGTATTAATAGTTTAATACTATTGAAGCAGTGTTAATTGCTGAATTTTTTTGTGATTTAAGAATTGTACTTTTGCATGTGAATATGCTATTTATGAATTTATTTTGAATAGGATATCTCTTTTTTTTTTTATATATTAAAATGCTTTATGCTAAGGATTAATAAACAAAATGTTTATTTATGCTTGTTTATGCATTATTTCATTTTATTAACATTTTAAGTGAAAATATACTTGAAAGTTGTTTCAATTATTTAGATATTTTTTAGTCAATTATATATTTTAAAAAAATTTAAACAACTATACAATCATTTTGTATTTTTTATTATCTATTAAATTATTTATGATGTCATTATGGTACACTCAAATTAATCTGACATTAAGACCTTAAACCTCTCACTTTTCTAATTCTTTAAGCTCACGATTGGGAGGAGGGAATGAAATGAAATGGAAACTGGAAAGGAATAAAAAGATTAATTTTGGAATATTCTTCCCTTCTTTTGTTTGAGAATTTTAATCGAGGGAATGGAAAGTTTATTCCCTTGTTTGAAAGTCCAAAATACCCTTATATATTCAACCCTTTATTTTAAAATATGAGTCTAATAATAATATTGTCATAAAATAATTCCATTTCATTCTCTCTGTGTTACTCCTAAACAAGATTACTTACATTCCATTCATTTTCATTCATTTCCATTTTTTTTTTTATTTCAGAACATCCAAACAAGGTTACTTAATTCTATTTCATTCATTTCTTTCCATTTCTTTCTCTTACTTAAATACATTTCATTTCATTCCATTCCTTTTCATTCCCTTATAATCATTCCATTCTCTTATGAACTCCCAAACGAAGCCTTAGTCGTTTGATTTTTAAAACATTAATAAGCCCATTAAACATGATTGGCATGATTTGTAACCATAATTTAATCACTATGATTAAATCTAATAAAATAATAAAATAAAGGATCGATGATAATAATAACCATGATTCAAGCGCTATGACAAAACCTAACAAAAAGAACATGAAGATAACAACTCTTTGGAGAAGGTGAAAAACTTACTCACGATGTTAAAAACTAAAATCCTCTTCATTTGCCTTAAAATGGAAATAATCTATTTCATTGTTCAAATTTAATGCCATAATTTTAAAGTTGTATATATGAAACTATATAATATCATTTAAAATTTTATTATTAAATAAAGAATGCTAATTGATTTTAAATGACTCTGATATTATATATTCTTTGCCATCAAATAGAATGCTAACTACTAAATTCTTGCCATCAAATAGATTCCCTAGATTCTATTTATCACAATGCAAATGGAGATCGAATGATACAAAGCATGAGCACGCCCAGGTGCTTTTTCACGCCTTATAAATCTTAGCAAGGCTAATATTGATATGAGTTTAGCACCATCAATCTCACCAATCAATACCAATCATTTTATGCCATTCAACTCTGTTACAATTGCAAGCAGTACATCCCATTTTAATCAAATATGAAATAACACAGAAATTTGCGCAATAAGACACACATGCTAAAAGGAAATGAAAAGCCTTTTGTTTACCACCCCTATAAATATAGCAAAAACAAACAGTAGAAGAAAACTAATTAAGCAGAGAGACTTACGGAGAAAGACATGAAGCAGGAAAAAAGTGGTCAAATTCAACCTGAAACTTCGGCTTGATTCGTTACCTCACTCTATAATAAGTTGCTGTTCTTCAACAGACCAAATATTCCAGAATAACCATAACCACAAGCTATTCTTGCCTTACTGAAAAAGTCATCATACCAAGAACCTCCCTGTCTCTACGTCTCTATATATCCCTCTCTCTCAAGTTAAAAAAAAAGTTTGGGAGAACATATATTGGAAGCCCTTTTCATTGTACAAAGAATAAAAAACAGCTTCTTCTATGTCCAACCCAAATGGGATTCTTCTTCCTCTTGTTCTCTTCTTGGTTTACACCACTTTGTTTTCACCAAAATGTATAGTGTCAGCTGAGGAACCAAACTTCAAGAGGCCTGATCCTCTGCGCCACTTCCATTACTACAGAGGAAGTTACGATGTTAGAAACAAGCATTACTGGGCTGTAAGTTACATTGTCTCTTGATGAGGACATAAATTATTCATCCTCGCTTTTCTGTGTTTTGTTTTTGTCAGGATAGAACCCACATCATAAACGTAACTGAATATATAGGGGTCCCAACTCCAAAGCAAATGTCCAATTTTTTTGGAGCAGTCAACCATGATGTTATTAGAAAAATAGAAACTTTTAGCAAATTAATAATAATAATGTGGGGTTAAAGAAAATGGGATTGATTTAGTGTGTTTTTCTCATTTTTTCCAGTCTGCGGCATTTACAGGAGCCTATGGTTATGCAATTGGGGTAGTTTGGTTGCTGTGTGGGCTGGGATTTGGAATTTTCTTGATCGCGAAGAAGCCAAGCAGTGGCTCTTGGCTATTTATGAAGTATTTGGATCATCATTATTTCCTAATGTTCTTGATGGTCCTGCTCTTCACCGTTCTCGCGATGTAAGTACGTCAAAGTGATCCTTAATTCCATATTTTTTGTCTGGTCATGAGAAAAAAGTATCTTATGAGAGCAAGTCACGGCCCGTGACACTTCTTTGAAACAAGGTTTTTTTTTTTTTTTTTTTTTTGCAATAAAAGTTTTATCCCGTTCATAAAAAAGAGAGTATCTTATGAGAGCAGTTTCATGGGACTTCTCTTTCACCATATGTGTGGGCAGTGGGCCCATAAGTGTGGTTCTAGTTACTATGTAAATAGTTTCCATTTTAGGAAAGGTGAGTGTAATAAAAGAAATCCTCAATAAGGTGAATGCAATTTTCTCAATAATAATAATAATGCTTTACCTAATTATTTGTTTGTTTCTATAAAGTTATGGTAGTTTTACTAATCTCTAATATCTGTATTTGCATCTTCTTGGATGTCAAGAGTTGCATCCAGTTTTGTCCTCGCAGCGAATCATAGCACCTTATGGAGAACAGAGAAAATAATAAGAACTATTGTCAAAATGGGACGAGATGCCAGTCAGACCATTCAGAAGGTAATAACATCACTGACTAAAATGCAGTCCCTTTTACTCCCATATGATCCAAACATATCGATGAGCTTGAATACTACCATAGATCGACTTGGAAGAGAATCGCATGTTATCCGACGTTTTGTTGACAAGAATGGCCATTCAATTGATCGTGCAATTCAATCTTCGTAAGCATTTGTTTCCCCTAATTAACATAACTGTGATGATGTGTTGTTTATATGTTCAAAAGATTTATTTTTTGTTTTTTGAAATGTGTCTAGGCACATAGTTCATCTTGTGATTGTAACTATCAATTTGGTATTGTTGGTTGCTGCAATAGGTATGTTTTCTTTACTGTGATGCCCTTCATAAATGAATTAGGCATCTAAGCATATCACATGCCTTAATAACTTTGGCAGAACATATTAGATTAACTAATGTAACATCGAGGTAGAACCAGAAAACAGGACACCACCAAAAGTAACCTCTCTACGTTCAAGAATTGGTTAGTGGCATGATGCTCATTGAATGCAGGATTAATTTATTGACAATTTTGGATGAATTATACACTTTTATAATGGAAAATAATTTACAAAGTACTGTAATATATTGTAGCCAATAATTTATTTATTTACTTTTTGTAAATAGAAAACAAGTTTTTAGAACTTAGAAAAGAACTCTTTTTTCTTTTATGACTTGTACATATTTTTTCTATGCTTTGCGTACTTTTGAATCTGGTTGATTCTAACAAAGATGTATCGAAAACCAACTTGGTTAGACTAATGGATTGCTGCTTTGGCTCAGTTCTGCTCTCGTTGCATTGGCACCCCGGATTTATAGCGTGAGTAAAATTAAGTTTAAATCAATTTAATTTGTTTAAGGTCTCTCTCTTTCACCCACATGTTCTGCTTTCATTTCAGTATAATTTTCTGCTGCTGGATTTTAACAACTCTCTGCTGGGTGTTAACTGGCGTCGATTTCTTCCTTCACACGTGAGTAAAACCTCTCCTCGCTCCTCTTCGAGAATTATGGATAACATTTAATTTTAATATACTGTCGCAACATTGGCTTTCTTATTCACGGTGGTCATCAAATTTACTTGTTGAAACGCAGTTTTGGAAAGGACACATGTTCAGCTTTTGTAGGTTTTGAACAGGATCCCCACAATAGTAGTCTGAGCTCATTATTACCATGCAAGAGTCCCTCGTTCTCACAAAAACTTTTGGTTGAAATTGGCTACAACATCCATACATTTATAGATCGGGTACTAAATTGGTCAAACCATACTCGCATACATGCAAGAGTTGAATTGTTATGTCTTTATGTGTAACAAGTGGTTCTATATCTTCGTGTTGCAGTTGAATTCTAAAATATCAGAGTATTACAAGATGTTGGGATTAGATAGTGGATTTAAATTGGTCTGTCAACCTTTCTCGGGAGCACCTGACTACAGCTACCTGCCGTATAGCTGCCCCAATGATGCTATTCAAGTAGGAGACTTACCAAAAGTAAGCAAGTCATACTTGAAAAAAAAATTGTGTGTTTTATTATTAAGGAAAACAACAGGATGAGATAGAGTAAGATTGTGGATGTCACGTCCCGTTTTAGGACAGAAAAACTTGCATAGGTGAGAATCGTGCGAGCCTCGAAAGGTGGAGGTATTTTGCAATCTTTAATGAGAAAAAATGAATGATTTAGGAAAATAAATGAGTTGTGCAAGTATGGTAATGGTATAAGAGTAATAAGAAGGAAAAAATGATGCATTAGTCATTTACATAAATGTTGTAAAATTTTATACATAACTGTTTTATATATATATATATATATATATATTTTTTTTTTTTAAATGTAGTAAAATTTTATACATAATAAGAAAAAAAAATTAACTGTCATATATTAAAAAAATTTTGGGGGTCATCAGTTAAATTTTATACATAACTTTTAAAAAAAAAAAACAAAAAACAAAAAAACTTAGAAGGGAGAGAGAAACTTTTATAAAGGAGACGAGATATGACAAATAAGTAGGGAAGAAGGGGAGAATGTCAATAACTAAGAGAGAGAGGAATGTGGATGATGTATGTTTATATATGCTCTCTGGTTGGAAGAGATAGCACGTGCAAAATCTACCCCTATCATGTTTGCCATTTAGGATGGAAAGACCAGAGGACAGGATGAAGCTGGGAAAGACATTTTGCCATCCTAATTCATTCTAACTTAATAGATAAAGATATAAAAATAAGAAAAAAGTGGGGGGTAATTTGAAGTTAAGTGTTATATGTGGCAAGGCTATATAGTTTTCTTTTTTTCTTTCTTTTTTTTTTAAGTACCAGCTCAGCTCAAGACTTTTTAAAATGAAGTTTTTGTTAAATTACCGATTCTTCTAAAAACTTTAGTTACTGAGAAATAATAAATTTAATTACTCCGTATTTAACTAAGTGCTTCTAGCAACATTTAAGTTTTAGATATATATAAAGACTGACAATTGGCTGCAAAATCGTGTGTGCTTGTGTAGATTCTTGCTGAATTCACCTGTTACAAACAGAACTCGAGTAAAGGATGTCAAAGCAAAGGAAAACTTCTTCCTGAAGCCTCTTTCAACATGATCTCGGCCTATAGTTATTCTGTCCAATCTTTGCTAGATGTATATCCAGATGTGCAGAGCTTGGTAGAATGCACTTTTGTGAAGGACAGATTTTCTGATGTTGTTTCACATCAATGCAAGCCATTTAGGAATTCAATTCGATTATTATGGTCATCAATGCTATCTCTTTCCATTTTCATGGTGGTTTTAGTATTAATTTGGGTGACAAAAGCTTATCAAGATAGAGGAAGAAGCTTCACTATGTGTTCCATCACCCCCAATTTGTGATAGAAGAAAAGAAGACGAAATTCAAATTTTCTTGTGGGAAGTCAAGAAAATTCTCTCCATGGTCGTCGCAAGACGTGGAATAAATCATGGTAGGAGAATAATAATTAAAATTTTTTTGGCTAAGGTAATAATATTTTAATCTAGTAATTGATTCAAACTAATTTATTATTGAGCCCTCAAGCACATTACGATCCTTGTTTTCTTTTTCTTTTTTTGGTTATTCATTACCATGTACTAGTTTATTCTTGATTGAGAATGAAGGCAAAGATGGCAATAGAATGGGATGGGGTTGGAATATAGGTGCCTCATTGTTGCCTCATTGAGGGTCAAATGGGCCAGGGTAATTTTGCCATAACTATAAGCAATGATAGTAGCATGTCTTAGAGGCACCGCATGGTTGCATGACGTTTGAGTAATTATTCAAAAAAAAAAAAAACCAAAAAAAAGTCTTCAGTTATTTTGAATCGAGCAGGCATTTGGATGGGGTGAATTGGGTCTACTATTTTTTTAACAGGGGTTGGGATATGGAGTAAATTAGCTAAAATAAAAGTTTAGGGGATGTTATGACCACCGTCTTAAAGTTCAAGGGGTATATGAACATTTTTTTCTTTTACTTTACTAATTACAACTTACAAATTACAACAAGGTAAATAATTTTTGACTCAGATAAAAAATAAAGTGTTTCTTACTATATTCCTCATGAGCCAAGATTTGCTTGCAATTGTTTTCATACTAATATATATATATATATATATATATATATATATATATAAAACCGAAGTCTTTGACTTTTTGTTAATCTTTCTAGAACTTGCCACATCATTATTGTTTTTTTTAAACAAAATTATTTAACTTTTTTTAACTACATAACGCACGTTTAGTTCGATAAACCTTAGCATTAATATAAATGGTGAGGCCTAGGCTAATCATCGGAGTTAAGAGAGACTCATGTTTAGGACTCTTCTCTTCCTATCTTAAAACCCTAGCAATTATCTCAGTGGCTTAACACTCTCTAATGGCGTTTAGCCTAATTAGCTTTCTTGTATACAACATTTTTCCTCCACAAAACATGACACACTAAAAGATTAATAGAGGGAGACATCACTCATATAGAAGTCACTGTTTGAGTAAGCTATTCGGCTATTGTGGCAGCAAAGAATCGTGAGACTCAGGTTCCCTTTCTATTCCTTATTTAACTTTTATGCTTTCAATTTGGTTGGAAAGAAACTTGAAGCTTTCTATAAAGAGTATATTATAAACTACTTCACTTCATAACAAAACATAGATTCGGTATTTAGTCTGAGAGGTTTAGACTTTAGAGAGAAAGTGATGAGGAGTGGGGGCCCATGAGCTAATAATTTCTTGGTGATTTTTATTTTGTTTATGAACTTCTCTTTACCTTTTCTTTTTCCTGCCTAAATTTAGTATGTAATTTTAAATAGTTTGATAAAAAAATAAAAAATATATAAGTTTACATATATAACATATTACCTAAGTTTCTTGAATTTGCGAGCTATATACTTTTCTTTGTATTGTTGTGATTGGTGACATTGGGGTAATAACTATATTTTATATCAATTATATTCTATTTTATATCTAGAAATACATTACAATCACACTATGTATATATTTTTTACTTTCAACCTTGGTCGGCCTACCCAAATTAAGAATTATGTATATTTCTTTGTGAGATAATAAATTTTTTTGAAAGCACTATTAGCACTAAATTTATTTTTCTTGCAAAATTGACATAAAAGCATTTGATGTGCTAACCTTTTAGCATTACTAAGAAAATTTTCCGTGCATTACACGGGTTTGCGACTAATTGTTTTAAAAGACAAGTTTAATTTTTAAAATTTACTCGAATAACCAAATTATCACTATATATATTCCTTTTTTACTTCTTCTTCTAAGTGTAGGTCAATATTAAAAATAAAATAACAAATACATATGTAATCATCGTACAAAATATAATATAAACGTAAAATATAATTTATTTTATTCCTACTTAGTTAATTTATTCAATTGCCTTCAATGATTTTTCATATTTTAAAATTGATACATAATTTTTTCATTCGTAATGGTCTTAAATATATATTGGTGTATGTCAACAAACAATCATTCATCCTTCTGTTTCTCATTCTATGGTGTAATTGTTTTTGACAATGTTCATTGCTAATGTTTTTTTTTTTTTTTCATTTCAATGGTATCTATCACAACTAGTAAAATCAATGACAATTGTGAGACCTTGGGCATACAAGCCACAACATGTCTTGGAAAATATTTGGGCTTCCCACTATGACACAAAGGTGCTGGCTGAAAGCAGTACAATTTCATTGTGGAGAGGATGATAACCAAACTATCTGGATGGAAAACTAAATTCCTATCTTATGCGGGAAGATTAGTGTTAGTGAAATCAGTAATGGAAGCGATCCCTAGCTCTATGATGCAAGGGGCTGCCCTCCCAATGCATGTTTGTGAAAAAATTGATAAGGTTAACTGAGATTTTCTATAGGGATCCATTGAGGAGAAAAGGAAACTACATCTTGTGGGTTGGGGGAAAATAGTTAAATTAAAAGAGGAAGGAGGTTTAGGCCTCCAATCGGCCAGGGCAAAAAATATTGCCCTCCTTGCTAAATTGAATTGGAGGCTTTATCGAGAAAGAGAAGCCTTGTGGGTGAGGGTTTTAATTAATAAATGCTGCTCCCAAAGCCGTAGTAGGTCTAAAGACCCTGATAAGCTTCCTTGTTCTCCTACCTGGACAGCAATTAAGAAGGGCTTTTCAGTTTTTGAAAAAGGCATTGGGTGGAATTTGGGTAGTAATTCGAATCTCAGCTTCTGGAATGACAAGTGGGTAAAAGGGCAAACAGCCAGGGAACTTATTCAGGGTCCACTCACACAAAGGGAGTTCAACCTTTTTGTTGTTGAAACTACCTGTCAAGGTACTTGGGATTGGGGTAAGTTATCTTTTGAGCTACCCTTAGATGTTAAAGACATGATCAAAGCCATCCCTTTATAAATTTATGGGGAGAAACATGACAACCTGATCTGGAAGGGGTCTCATGATGGGGATTTCAACTTGGCATCTGCCTATAAGTTGGCTAGATTCGAGACACCTAATGCCCAAACCTTCCAAGGCAACTGGATTTGGAAGCTTGACATGTTGCCAAAGATAAAACACTTTCTTTGGTTATGTTTTCATAACAACGTCCCAGTTAAGAAAGTTATTGAATCAAGGGGTATTATTCATGATGCTTGATGCCCCTTATGTAGAAATCATGAGGAAACTATTTTACACACTTTAAAGGACTGCCCAGTTACTATGAATTTTTGGCTTAAGTTTCAAACTCCCTAAAACTTGCCCAATTTCATGCATTTGAACTTGGCAGATTGGTTGAGCACAAACTGTTTGGATAGCAATTTGAACCGAATAAATGGAATTCCTTGGTCTATTGTTTTTCCTTTGGCTATGTGGAACTTGTGGAAGCATAGAAATAGCATGGTCTTCCAAAACTCTCCTTTAAATCTAAATCTCCACTCTCTTTGTATGAAGGTTGCCATTGATTATTTCTATTGTGTGGGAAAAGGGTCGGCTTCCAAAAGGCATTCTGTCATACCGGTTTGCTGGCATAAGCCACACGAGGGGTGGTTTAAACTCAATTCAGATGGTGCTTCCTTGGGCAATCCAAGGAAGGCAGGGGGGGGAGGGCTCATACGTGACTCCTATGGCAGATGGATTAAAGGATTTATGAGATATATTGGTATCAGTACAAGCATTATTGCTGAATTTTGGGCACTTAGGGATGGTCTCACGCTTGCCTCACAGCTAGGAATCACACCCTTAGCTGTGGAGTTGGATGCTAAGGTGGTTGTGGACCTTATTCTCTCAAGGAAAACCCCTAATTGCTCATATACTTCCATCCTTAATGACTGCATGTACTTACTCGGGTAGTTTCAGCAGACTGTGATCAAGCATGTGTTTAGGGAGGCTAACAGAGGAGCAGACAGCCTTGCTAAAGGAGCTTGTTCCTTAACTTCTAATTTTGTTGTACTTGATGATCCCCCTACCCCTGATTTAAATGTAATTGTGAACTCTGATGCAAATAGTTTGTACTCCTTAAAGCTGATAGCCAATACTTCGCCTTTTGTGGCTAGCTAATATAATTATCTCCTCTGTTGACCAAAAAAATATCAATGACAATGTCTCCATTGAGTATATATACTAATTGATATAAATTTTTTTTTTTTTTGGTTTTAATTTTATTGTCTTGTCAACAAGCTATCTAATCCCTATACCACTGCCCGCATCGGTGTGAAGACCAGGATATTGGAAAATCAAACAAAAAAATGCTCCTACAAATATATATTTTATATAATTAACCAAATAAAAATAATCAAAATATATTTCATGGTAAATTCAATAAATTAATTAAATATTTAAATAAAATGTAATTTGAGTACCTAAACGTAAATTAGGAAAAATAGGTCAATATCCCAGGTTCTATTCAAAATTCTGGTTTGGTAAGCCTGTCAATGTATATCATCCTTTATTTTTATATATATATATATATATATATATATATATATATATATTTATATATCAAAATATACACTGCTCACATAGGTAAGCTAGAACAAGTGCCGTGAGGGTTTCTTGTTTTTTTGTTGTTGTTGTTGTTGTTTTTTTTTTTTTTTTTTTTAAGTTTCAAACTCTTAATATGTTATGATAAGTAAGAATGATTTTTAAACACACACACATATATATATATATATATAAAGTTGAATAAAAATTATTTAATATTTATATTTAAAAAGCACTTAAACATATTTCATTTTGTCTCCAAAATATATTCAAAAAGGTCCTAATCCACTGTGGAGGTGCGTAAAAGTAGCCCCAGAAAAGATTGGTTATGACCCACCAGAACTGGATGCTTAGCATGAACAAATTTTGGAACATACATAGTTATTCAATTGTTCTTTATGTTTAAGGACAAGGAGGAAAAGTTCAATATATAAACAAAATGCACTTTATCATGTATTTAAGCAATACATGTATACGTTTCTCAAAAAAAAAAAAAAAGCAATACATGTATACAGTTTTTTTCCCAACAAATATTACACTTTTGCAAGACGAATATTGTAATTATTAGTACCATCACAATAAGTTTACAAACACAAAAATCACAACTTTTTTCCTAGATTGTTAAAATGTTTTTATCATTGTTGACACATGTGAAAGTAATATTAATATTGAATTTATGTGTTATAGACTTATAGTGATTTAGAGAGCTCCATTAGTTGTGGAAAAATATTAAATTTTTGGGTAAATTCCACAAACCATCCCTGAGATTTGGGTTAATACCAACTAGGTCCAATACATTTCAAAATTGACCAATTTGGTCCGTAAAGATTTTTGTCCCCAAAGGTCACTAACACTGTTTCGTTAAACATTTTTTTTTTTTTTTATGTTCTTCATCTCACCCACGCCGAGCTCTCCCTTCTCTCTGTCTTTCCAATCTGGAGCTTTCTCCAGAAACCAAAAACCAACCATGGCTGAGCCTCCACTCCTCAACCATCAACTTTCCTTACTGAAAATCACTCTCTTCCCTCTTCGATCTCACCGATCTAAACGGAGTAGAGCCTCCATGCTCCTCCATGATGAACCTCAGCCAACACCACCACAAAACCCCAAACCCCCTCATTGAAAATCACTCTCTTCCCTATCCGATTCGCATTCCCTCAAAACCCCAAACCCACTCTTCTATCTATAAGCCAGAGGGCCATAGACGACGTGTGGATTTTGGTGTGGATTGACATTGGAGTCTTTCCCTTCTCTCTCTCTCTCTCTCTCTCTCTTGGTCTTTATTGCGGCGTCGTGGTGTGGGTAAGTGGTGATTCGTGGGTTTTGGTGTGGATCAACATTGAAAGGCTTGGGTTTTCTCTCGCTTGGTGTTTGTGGCGATGCCGTGTTGTGGGTTAGGGATGGTTAGGTTTCGATTGGCGTTGGTGGGCTTTCTGTGGGGGTAATTGGTGGTGGACGGTCATAAAGCCACAAGGAAGAGCAAAAAAAATTTCTTGCTGAGGCCTATGAATTTAGGGGTTTTCTTAAGAGGATTTTTTGATTGATTGGGTTTTGGTTTTAGATTAGAATTTTGAGTTGAGAGGTTGATTTTTTGTCACAATTCTTGATTCTTGATTGCATGTTCTGTGGTTTGGGTTTAAATTTGTTGTGTTTTCCTCCTCAATCAAAGAAAGTGAGTTTTGATTGTTGGTTTCATTCAAGCATTTTTTGTTGTTGTTTGTTTACTGAGAGAGAGAGAGAGAGAGAGAGAGAGAGAGAGAGATGGTGTTGTTAGTGAGTTAGAAAAATGGATGAGAGGTGAGTTAACGGAGTTAGAGATTAAAATGTCTTCAGGGACAAAATTGTTTTTTTAGGCTGAAATTGGTAGGTTTTAAAATATTTTGAACTTAATTAGATATTATCACAAATTTCAAGAATAATTTGTGAAATTTACCCTAAATTTTATTTTATTTTAAATTTGGGTCTAGCATTTCCCTTTGCTTTGCGTCTAGAGCAGTTGAACATGAACTCTAATGGGCAATTTTTTTATTATGCTTGCCCCCGCCAAGACCAGCAAGAGAAGTAAAAAGGACATATTGTCAGATGCTAATAATTGGTCAACTAATCCTGAATTTAAAGATGTCACACCAACTAATTTCATCTATCAATTAACATTTTTTATTTTATTTTTTTAATTTGAGCTATTCTCAATTCGTACTAGCTGCTGTTCTTTTGATGGTAATATCTAAGAATTACCTTTTTTTTTTTTTTTTTTGGCCTTTTAGGAATTATTTTTGTATTTGGTGAAGGTGTGAGACTACTTAAAAATAAAAATAAAAGGAGGAGTTAAATTGGATATCTCTCAACATTTAACCTTTGTATTAAAATTATTCTTATTTTCTCATAGCAATTGAAATTCATGAAACTGAGGTTATTTTGATGATGTGGAGCTTATGGTTTTGATTAGGGGTGAATAGCGGCCAGTTTAGTTGTGCCAAGCTCATCGGTCTTCTCAGAAAACAAATCACCACAGTGTCACTAAATTGAAATTCAGGTTGTGTCACTGGCGGTGCTTGTTGGTATGACTGTTAGTGGCTCCAATTGCCCTCCTCCCCCCCCCCCCCCCCTCCCCCCCAACCCAAAAAAAAAGAAGATTTGAGAGCCCAACAACTAAGACTCAATAGATCTAAGAAACCAAATGACCAAAACTTATTAGATTTGAGAACCCAACAACTATATGATGTCTCTAGTCTATTGTTATGTAATATTTTGTGTACAGTGTCATCTTGTGTTTTGTTGGCCAATGTCTCTAGTTGCTATTATTCTGTTGTGAACTTTGTTCTACTTTAATAAAAATCTCAAATCATGCAAAAATAGACCAAACTAAGTAGATTTGAGAAGTGAGAACCCAATAACCAAAACTCAGCAGATCTAGGGACCCAAATGATCAAAATTTAGTAAATCTAAGAACCCAAACGACTAAAAGAGGATAGATAGGTAGTGATGGCGACAAAAAAGGCGAGCGGGAGGAGGAGAAATTTGGGTTGAACAATATCTGGGCAAGGAGGAGACATGTAGTGCTTGTAAGGAGGAGAACTTAATAGGTAGGTTAACGGAGCGATGTAGAGGTTGGAATTTAGAGAGAGAAACCGACTGATGTTGGAAACTTAGAAACACCTCTAACAATCACTTCGTTCACTATTGGCAACTATGTTGCTCAGTTTGATCACCATGGCTTCGGTGCAGTTTGTCAAGCCAGATCGGGGCTTGAATAGCACTAGTTATGATGTGACATGAATTCTATCACGTTATGTTAATATTTTTCATGTATGAAATGAAATTAAAAGAGTTTATAAACAATTTTGAAAGCATAAACTAAAATGAAATATTTTCAAATACAAGAAAGATTTTAAAATAAAGAGAAATATTATATTCACAATATTTTCACTACAAATTCTGAGTGGTAGATTACGAGTGGACAAAAAAGTAATTTAATTTGTGAATTCAAAAAAGAACTAATAATAACTTCCAACTTATGATTGGTTGTGAAAAATATTATAGACATAACACTTCTATAAAATAAATGACAAAATTGAGTATCAAATATACCATCTTAACTAAAATAAATAAATGGTAATTTTTCTAGTGAAACTACAAAAGTTGAAAACAATTAGCTGCAATTTCTTCCAGCACTGTGTGACTCTTCGTGACCAATGATTTTAGGTGACCAAAGAAGCCCTGCATATGGCATTTAATTAATAATAATCATCATCAATAAACAATAATAGTACTACTAATTAATTGGCCCTCTTTTTAAGTCTTTGGTGGTTGGCAATATTTCTCAGGGCAAGTTGTTTGCAATATTAATAGCAGTCTTTTTTTCTTTTTCTTTTTTTTAAATTTTATGGCCTGTAGTAGGAGTTTTAGACATCCGTGTAGTTGTATGTAATTGTTGACCATTTGCTACGTGCATCAATACACAATCATCACCACAAACATTTTTGACATTATACTTACGGATTTACATTAAAAAGTAACGTGATCAGATCTCATGCTTTGCTTTAATTAGAGAACTTATTTCCAAATCTTGAGCTTGAGTGTTTAATTATATTAGCGTTGGGTTTATTTTGTTTAAAGAATGAGTGACAAAAATTATAAATATACCTAAAAAGATTAAATTTTAAAATTACACATTCCATTTTTGGATGTTAAAATAAGCTAAATCCAAGAAGAAATGAGACATATGGTAAAATTCAATTAGTGTGATAAAGAGTAACTATTTATAAATAACAAAAAAACCTAAAACTTTGGGTTAAAGTAACTAATACATAGGAACGCCATAGGTTGTAATATTACTATAGTTAAAATAAACTATATATACAAAAAAAAAACCCCTAAAACTTTGGGTTAAAGTTACGTAATTTTTCAAGTTTTTTTACTCTTTAAATAAATTTATAATATTTATTAATTCTCTTATGTGACAGATTGTTATTAATTATTTAGTTATTTATTCATAAATTCACTACTTTTCCCCTGTCACAGTCAGCCATGATAAGCAAGGCGTTGTAAGAATTGCTTTTTGTTTTTTGTTTTTTTTGTTTTTTTTTTGCCGTTTTCATATTTTTCAACCGTTCATTGAAGTTGAACTATAAAATCTCAAAAAATCTAATTTAAAAAAGGACAATCACTAAAAAAATGGAGGGCGAGGAAAATAATTACAAATCCATCATTACAACGCTTCCCAGATATATCTATCTTAAGATACCCTCTCACAAGAGTCAAAGACCCAAAGCCCCAAGCACATAACAGCTAGCGGCTTAGCGTCTTTGGTAGCAAGTCGTCATCATCATCATCATCGTTCTTTACTCCTAAGACTCAGACTCAGATCCAATTCAACCAATTAAGCTTCAAGTCTAAACCAGCACAACCCCATCATTTTCTTATTTACTATCTGATAAAATAGTGAACTGGGTTGTCTTATGGCTTGCTTGCTTTGCTAGTTTACTATACTGGAGGGGTCGAAATTAAAGCACCATCGGCAGCAAACCCATGTCTGGGAATTTAGCTGCAATCATGGTCCGTGTCTTTTCAGGTAAAACATGTTTGATACACGTGACTGTTTGTTCTCTAACATATATGACTTACTTGGTCTTCAATTTGGATGTGTCAATTTTTTTGTGATGTACTTGTGGTTGTTTAGTTTATTATGTTTGGTATTTTTTTGGACTGGTGGGTACTTTTGGTTTCATTATTTTCTACTACATCTATCAATATCTGGCTGTTGTTAGAGATTCAAATGCTTTCTTATTAATTATATTCATGTAACCGGGAAGGCTTTGTGGCTAAGTGAATTGGTTCATTGAATTGTTGTTCCTCATTTGTTGTTCTTCATTCATTGAATTTAGCTATTATAACAAGAAGTATGGATTGGATTTTATTCAGTTTTATGAATTTATTCATTGAATTGTTGACAATTAATTTTAGCGATTATAAAGTTGAGTACTTAATATCTCATATTCTCATATAAATTGGAGGGCACCTTAATCAATTCACATATATCTATCTTTCTTAAATCTCACTCTTGCTTTGGATTCTCTCTTTCTTATAACTTTCACGAAATACACTAGACGTTTTAGTCTAGAAAACTTAGATTTAGTGTAGTTGTGACTCGTGATTAGTTGGATGTATTGGATCTCCATAGGTTGCATTTTCTTAATTGCAGCATTACCTTGAAGATAAAAAAAGAGAAGAGAAAATGAGGATCAAGAACAAATACAGGAAACCAACCACTTTCCATTGCAATGCAGGGGGCAGATGTTCAACGTCTGCTGTGGTATGGAGCTTGGTGGGATGTCTTGTTATGCTCCATTTATACTCCCTTGCTCGCCAAAAAGATGGGGTGCGTGGAGAGCTCCAATTGGGCATGAGCCATCACCCACAATTCCGTGAACTTGAAGCAGTTGAAGAAGAAAATATTCAGATGCCCCCTCCAAGAAAGAGATCTCCACGTGCAGCAAAAAGAAAACCCAAGAGGCCAACCACAATAATTGATGAGTTTCTTGATGAAAATTCCCAACTTAGAAATATGTTCTTTCCTGATCACAAAACTGCTATAGATCCAATGAAGGACGCAGGGAATGATAGCTCCTACTATCATCCAGGGAGAATTTGGTTGGACACTGATGGAAATCCTATTCAAGCCCATGGAGGGGGTATTCTATTTGATCAAAAATCAAAGACATATTATTGGTATGGAGAGTATAAAGATGGACCCACCTACCATGCTCACAAAAAAGGGGCGGCGCGGGTAAGTTATTTAATTTACATTCCCGATTGTGGCTTGATGTTATAATTTCAGCCCTTAAGGCCCTAGGGATGCAGTTTTTGTAGTTTTTATATTCCACTTTATCTGTGTGCATATCTGTTTACATGCATTGTGATTATGTTGCTGCTGCTAGATATCAATCTCACCATCATATGTGATTTTTTTCTCTTTAATTACTTTAATATTTTTTTATAAGTAAAATCTCATTAGAAAAGGCTAGAAGGGCGCCACCTATGTACACAAGTGTTCAATGATACACCAAAATTAAATGCTAAAAGTACATCGATCAAGCAAATCATGCAAAGCAAAATAATGCCAGGTCTAAACTTTAAGATTCAGTATCTAGCACTGGCGTAAGCTTATATTGTTTCCAGTATATATGACTTGTATTTCCCCAGTGTAAAAATTTAAACTAAATTTTGATGGTTGCACCTTGGGAAATCTTAGTCCAATTGATGGTGGTAGAATCTTTAGAACTTTTTCAGCTACAACTTCTCCATGCTTTTTGACAAGGGTTGGGCTATTAGACAGGCGAATTTTGCCCTCTTCATAGTTCATAAACATGCCAAGAGCCAGAGGCTATACTGCTATAGATACACAGTGCTGTAATTAAACTCTTGGGTGAAAAACTTCACTAAGGATAGTTCAAGATATTAGCTTGTCATCAAATGAATCTTGAGTATTGCGTAGAAATTGAGGTTACCTTTGAATGGGAGCATCCTTGGTTAACAAGAATTTACTTGCTAAGAAAAGATTTACACTCATATCAGCCTATTGATCTCTCATGATCTCTTTCTAGTAGACCGTGTTGTTACACTTACTTTAAGGACACCTTGTCCTGTCCTTCGTTTTGTCTCCATATACCCTTTTTTTAGTTCTATTAATGCAGAAAAGAACTAATAAAGAACATCATTTATGTTGATTAATATTTCTAATGGAGAATTGAACTTACTTGCAAACAAAAGCTCTAATACTAGGGAACAGAAAATTCTCTGCTGCCTCTTTCTAAATGGACTCCCTCCTCCCCCCCCCCCCCCCCCCTCCCCGGCGGAAGGGGGCGGCAGGCTGCGAAGTGGTGGGTTGGGGGAAAAGGTAGCACAAACTTTTAACTCTGAACTGGAAACAAAATTTGCATTCCTCAATGGTACATTACTGATATGACATCAAAGTATGCATGCCAAACAACTCAGATGAGCATTTTTCATCTTTGTTAATGATTTCATTGTTACTTCTGGGGAATGTTATGTGTAGTAAAAAAAATACTTTTTAAAGCTGTCACCTGTGATAAAATGGAAATCCTCGTGAGTTTTATGCTGTGATGGACTCAGTTTGAAATCCATGTACCTCCACTGATGCTAAAAGATTGGATTTATAGATTAAAAGATATTAGGTCTAAAATTTGCTTCAAACGGTTTGAAATAAAATATGGATGAAATATTTTAGTAGAGCCAAGTACATCTTATGGCTGATGTAGAAAAGACCTTACTGTTCTGCTTCTTGGTTGGTTAATGTTGCACCTTTAGGATGCGTTTAGTAACTACTCGCAAAATGCATTTCACTGGAATGCATTCTTAAAAATGCATTATGATAGAATGCACTTTAATTTTTATTTTTTAAGAAATTGCATTTAGTACTATACTGAAATTTTTTACTGAAAAGTATTTTAGTGAATGAAATTGCATTTGGTTTTTCATTGTTGCGGAATACATTTTTTTGCCAATAGTAAGGATATATTATTGGATGGGTATAGTGAATATTTTTTTTTTAAGATATTAATAATTTTACATGCATATATGTTACCCATAAAAATAACGCAAATGAAAAATTTTAAGTTAATTGCATGTGACCAATGTTTTATATATTCTTTCTTGACTAGAAAATAACACAAAAATTCACATGCATTTAAATTCACATCTCTTACATATACTCCAAACATAAAACAAGAAATGTAACATATAGTGCATAAAAAAATTACATCATAAACAGTTTAATTTTACATGTCAATAATGTTAAATAATAAAAATATAATGTCAAATAATTTTTTTGCAAAATCCTGAGCCATACCAAAATCCATATTCCAAAATTTTGCAAATCACCCACACAACCACCTCTCAAACCCATCCCACAGTTTTTTCATGCCTCTGTCCTACTCTGACATCCACCATCCCATCTGTGCAAAAAGTCAAAAACTTATCCCTGAGCCACAGTTCTACTCCAATCCCTCAATATTTTCATTTACATGCAAAAATAAAGTCAAGCCCACCACAAAAATCCACCAGGAAAAACAAAAAAAGAGGCAAAACTCATCCCTATACCTTTCACCAAACCAAAAAGAAAAAGTCGTCAAAACCTTGATCATTTGGCGGTACATTTCTAATAGTTGTTACATTTGACCAAATAAATTATTATAGAGTGATTGAGTTTGACATAAGGAAATTCAAAATTGGAAAACAAAAACAAAAAGAGATGTAAATTTTACTTGAGGAATTTGTTGTGAATCGAAGGGTATGGAGGATTCGAGGTGATTGGAGAGGCGCAAAGGGTGGAGGCTATGGATGTGTGAGAATTAGAGAATGGAGGGAGAGAGTTTCACTAGAGCTCTCATGAAGTTAAAGGTGAAAGAAAAAGTGGAGAGCAGCAGGTGGAAGTCACTAGAGTTTCACTAGAGCTCCCATGGAGTTGAAGGCAAAAGAAAAGCGGAGGTCATTAAAAATCTGAGAGTTTTCTTGCATATGTGGGGAATCTCAAAGTCCAACCTAGTACATTTTGACACATTCGAAGATTTTGCTGTTCTATTTACAAATTCATTAGTTTTCTTAATTCGTGATTAAGGTATGAGTATGGCTTTACCTTTGACTCCTATCATGTACACATTTTTATCAAACAACTTTTGAGTCTGGAATAGACATCCCTTGAGCATATTTTTATTTAATCTCTATCTTCATATAAAGTGGCTCCTTGTGGCCATGAATCTAGGCAAATGAGTATGGAGAATATATTAGTATTGTAGGGAAATTTAGACCCTGGTTGTTGTAACTTCTAATTGATCACCAAATCTTCAATCTTTGAACACCGGGTAATGCTTTGAGAGAATTTGGTTAACCCTAGCCCTAGGTGTACAATTCACAACTCTCCCAAAGCATGAATTCATGTCCTCTAGTTTTTGTTTTATACCTTGGCTTGGAATCCACGTAACCCTAGAAGCCTGGACGGCTGATTGGGCTGAATCAGGATTCTTTCTGCATGATTCTTGATTGATCAGCTTTAGTAAGCTGTGTGTCAACTATGCATCGAGATTTTAGAACTTGCAAATCTTCTTGAGCAGTCAAGGGCATGTGTCTTGGACTTCAAATACAACTCAAAAACACTTGCAAGACACTAAATTTTGTCATTGTTTGCCAACCTAAACTATGGACTCAACAAGTATGAACAAACATTGCCATTTGCATAACTTCATGCATGGAATATTGATACTTACATTGCCAAAGAAACACCAATTTGGATGATATTCTCTAGCATGATGCGGATGTTCATTTGACATCATTTTCTTGTTATTGCCCTTATCTTCCGAACCTTAAAGTACAATCTTACATTATGTGCAAAATTTTGCCCTTTTTATCATTCTGGTCTTGCTTAAGTGCATTTGCTTTTTGAAATCACTATGTTGAAAATTGTTGTTATAGTTGTGATTCAAGATTGCTTACTGTGATTAGAAAGATTATGGTCATGTTTAGCATTAGCTTTGAGTAGGGGGCACATAAATGATGCTGAGGTATGAAGACTGAGGAATTTAATATTTTGAATTCAGTTGTGGATATCTGCACAAACTAAGTATATGTGTCAGAAATGTTGTAAGAGAAGAAATTTCATCATTGCAGATTATATTAAACTAGGTGATTGCAGTTGTTAGTCAGAAAAAGAGATGTGAGTTTGACAGTGAGTTGACTGGGGATGAAATGATCTATAGAAGAATTCATACTATCTTAACTCTATGATTTGGCTGGCTGGAAATGGAACTTGTCAAAATGATTTGCGTCTAATGTTGTTTGAAATGAGAGCGACTTCCAATATATGAATTGCTATGCATCATTATCTATAAAAAAAAGAATTGCACCAACTTTGGATAACGCAAATGTTGCCTGAGTGATGCTCATAGGAGTCATAAATTAGTAGATGAGCCGTGTGATTTGGTCATTCAGAAGTCAATGGATGGGAAGGAAATGATTGAGCAACTAGCCCCTTTACTACCTGCTTGCAATTACCAAATTTCAAGAGTAAAAGCATTGTTTAAATAACGTTTTATTAGTTACTGAAAATCATAAAGATTGTTATGAGGTTGACATGGTTTGACCACACCAATGCTTCACTCATTTCAATGGGAGTATGTTTTTGAACTTTGGATAGCTATCAATGAACGTATTGTTTTCAATGGCAGTATGTTTTTGAACTTTAGATAGCTATCAATGAACTTAATGTCTGGAAGGTTGTCTTCAACTGTAAATGAGACCTGTGGATTGGATTTACATAGTTGGTCCTACTCCAATGTGCTGTTATGAAGAGTTCAAAGGACACTTGTTCATTTTTTTTTTTAAGAAGCAGAATATTTTGACTAAGCTGGGAACCTGGATAAATACATGCACATTTTATTGACTAATTTGGTGGAATGATAAAGACAAGACAATTTCCCCATGTTCAAAGGGGACACTCATACAATAGCTGGCGTCATTCTGGGTGCAACCTCATGATTGCAGGCATATCATACCAATGAAAAATAAAAAATAGGATTGCAGACGCATCACGTTTCTGGCACCAACACCATTCAGTTATTTTGTTTTGAGTTTGCTTAATCATGTTAGACATCTATAACTGTATTGGTGTGGTTCTAATTTTGCCATTAACCAGTGTTTTGCTATTATTTTCCTCATCTATTTATATCAGATGAACAAGTTAAATGTTTCAGCACAATTGTACATGTAACTCATTAATTGCAAGAGTTTTTTAATTGTTCAGGTTGACATCATAGGAGTTGGTTGCTATTCTTCCAAGGACTTGTGGACATGGAAAAATGAGGGCATTGTGCTGGCAGCAGAAGAAACAAAAGAAACTCATGATCTCTACAAATCCAATGTGCTTGAGAGACCAAAAGTGATTTACAATGATAAGACAGGGAAGTTTGTAATGTGGATGCATATCGACGATTCCAATTACACCAAAGCTTCTGTTGGTGTTGCTGTTAGTGATTATCCCACTGGTCCTTTTGATTATCTCTATAGCAAAAGGCCTCATGATTTTGAAAGCAGGGACATGACCATCTTCAAAGATGATGATGGTGTAGCATATCTGATATACTCCTCTGATGACAACAGTGAACTTCATGTTGGACCGCTTACAGCAGATTATCTTGATGTGTCAAATGTCATGAGAAGGATTCTTGTGGGACAACACCGGGAAGCCCCAGCTTTATTCAAGCACCAGGGAACTTATTACATGATCACATCAGGCTGCACTGGATGGGCTCCAAATGAGGCACTGGCCCATGCGGCTGATTCCATCATGGGGCCATGGGAGACGATGGGAAACCCGTGCGTTGGAGGGAACAAAATGTTTCGACTTACAACATTTTTTGCTCAGAGCACATTTGTGGTTCCTGTGCCAGGTTTTCCAGGTTCATATATTTTCATGGCAGACCGGTGGAATCCAGCTGACTTGAGGGACTCAAGATATGTGTGGTTGCCTTTGATAGTTGGGGGACCAGCTGATCAACCACTTGACTATAATTTTGGATTCCCATTGTGGTCAAGAGTGTCAATATATTGGCATAGAAAGTGGAAACTTCCTCAGGGGTGGAGTGGGTTGAAATAATCTAGGTTTTCATGTAGTATTATGTATTATATATTTGATGGCTCTTTGTCCATTTTTTCACTGGCTTCCATTGTTGTGTTAGGGATTTGCTTATTTCACAGCATGAGGACTCATACAGAATGTTCAGTTTCAAACACTGCCGGTGAACTTATACATCCTTTTGTTTAGGTTATGTTCATATTAGCTGAGGAAGGGTACATTTTAAAAGGTTTACCCATTTTACTAATTTGTTCTGTTTATGACAATCATTGTCAATCCTTTGTGTCATGACTTCACCCTTACATTTATTTTCAGCCATAACTTCACTTTTACATCTATCTATTTTCTATGGCAGTTATATACTTATATATAGCATGTGATGGATTATGTGAGCCTCGAATGTAGCCACTCACCACTCATGGTATTAATTCGTGACTGCTTTGATGTTGGTTCAACTATGTTCCATAAATAGTTGAAAGAGTAAGATAAAGTATTTGGCCATTCTTTTTAAGATTGGTATTTCTAAGCTACCAACCTTAAGTTTAACTCTTGAATCCAAATTTATGAAATTATTTCAGGTAAAATTTGTTTTTGGAAGTTAATATATATATTAGTTAAGTTTTATATGTTTTGATCTTAAGAATTTATACAAGATAGGGAGTAAATTGAGCAATATTTAGGACAATATATTTCATAACCTTTCGCAAATTATTTAGTTGATAAGTTGTGATTGGTGGGAAGATGGACCTACAATTGCCAACAAATTTTCATCCACCAATCACAATTTACCACTTCATTAAAATTAAAAAAATTTTAAAATAATTGTGAATATAATTTTACTTAAATAAATCACTTCAAAAGAAGAATCTCATTTTTAAAATAGGTTAAGAAAAAGTATTGTTATTAGTTGAACAATGGCATATCGTCTTTAACATTTTTTTCATAATGCATGTCATTGTTTTGTAACCTCAAGTGCTTGACAAATCAAGAAAGTAATGTCTGAACATCTAAATCTATTGTTTAACTAGCATATTATATAATATTTTTATTAGATACACAGTTTCCAAAAACTTTTGTAAAGTAATCGAATATCTTTTTTTTTATTCTTTTATTATTAGGTTAATAATACTGGAGAGAAAAAGATAAGATTCAAAACACCGACACCATAAAAATTTCATTATTTTTAAATTACCACTTGAAACTCGATTGAATGTGTGACCTAAATTGCGTTAAGATCAATTGATTTATTGCACACAACACAACTCAGCTTTAAATCTCTCCCACCTACACCTACTACCACCATCCTCCACCACCACCAAAGACACACCACCTATACTCTCTGACCTCGCCTAGTCAATGTGCTTGTCTTCCATTGCAAACATCAAGTACCATTCCAATATTCCATCGTACACCATTCATTTGCAAACGAATTATTACATATGAGAATTAAAAAGAGAATTCAAATTGCCACATAAAAAAAGAGAGGAGATTTCAAACATCTTGAGCCACGTTTTATTTGAGCTGTGTAATCAGAAAAGCACTGGAAGTGTCCATTAGCATTTAGCAGCAACGGGTACAAACATGGAAAAAGTGAAATCATTGGTGAGGGAAGAAATTGGAAAATTATGCACAAACAATGATAATGATCATAAAACGTCAAATTGGTCCCCAATTCCCACGCCCCAGATGCTAATGCGTAGCAGGACTGGCTTGCTATGTGACTCCACGATCGTGACACTGATGATGGAGTGGTTAAGCTAACATCGATCCTAATTATTTTGGCAGCTGAGAACGAAGAGTAGGCATGACCACAGTCCATAGAACCGAAGTATGGTGATGAGAATGGGCTGGATCGCGCCAAACCTTTGTCTCTTCGATTGTATAGGACCCGTGCACAAATGGATGCACTTGAACCCAAAAAAAGAAGAAGCTAATAAGTTCTAATTATTTTATATTGTTAAAGTTTGAAAGATTGTGTAATGAACTAATAAGTACAAGGGCCTCTCTTATACAAATAGACAATATGTGATATACAATGCACAAATGGATGCACTTGAACCCAAAAAAAGAAGAAGCTAATAAGTTCTAATTATTTTATATTGTTAAAGTTTGAAAGATTGTGTAATGAACTAATAAGTACAAGGGCCTCTCTTATACAAATAGACAATATGTGATATACAAGTAACCCACAATTATAGGTCTAAGCTTATTGGGCTTATATTCTAACAGTATTCTAACAGCCCCCCTCAAACTCATGTTGGATGAAGTGATGTCAACTTAAGTTTAGAAGTCAAAGCACAAAAGAGTCCTAGTGGAGGAGGCTTAGTGAATATGTCCGCAAGCTGATCTTGGAAAAAAATTGATCGTATCTGTAAGGTATCCTGGAGTAGATGATAACAAATAAAGTGGCAGTCAATCTCCATATGTTTGGTACGCTCATAAAAGATGTCATTGTGGACAATTTGAATATCACTTTGATTGTCATAGTAGATTAGAGTGGCAATGGAGTAGTCAACTCCAAGATCCTGTAGTAGCCAATGTAGCCACAAAAGCTCGATTATGGTGTCTACAAGAGCGCGATATTCTACCTTAGTGTTAGATCATGCAACAACAATTTGTTCATTGTTTTGCTAAGAAATGAGAGAGTCATCAAGAAGAAAGTAACACTCTATGGTAGATGTATAGTTAAGGGGATCATCTGCCCAATCTACATTTGAGTAAGCTCAGAGGATTAGTAATAACTTAAAAGAGAAGTGTAGTCCACAAAACATAGTTCCTTTCAAATTTCAAAGGATTCTAAGAACATCGGCATAGTGAGAGGATCGTGAGGCAGCCATAAATTGACTAACAAAATGAATTGCATTGGAAATGTTTGAGCTAGTGACAATGAGATAAACAAGACCTCTAACTAGTTATCTACAGGTGCTAACTTTGAAGAGAAGTGCAATCCATAGAACATAGTTCCTTTCGAATTTTAAAAGATTCTAAGAACTTCGACATAGTGAAAGGATCGTGAACAATCATAAACTGACTAATAATATGAACTATATAAAAAATATTTGAGCTGAGTGATAATGAGATAAACAAAACCTCTAATTAACTTTCAATAGCAAGTTGCATTTGGAAGAAGTTTGCCACCAGTAGGAGTGAGACAACTATCATACTTGATAGGTGTGTCGTCTACAGAGGGCACTCTATGGACTCAAGCAATCACTACAAGTTTGGTTCTCAAAGTTTAGCTCAACTATCTCTCAGCTTTTAGGAGATAGTGAATTTATTCGTTTGATTTGATCTAACACGTGTTTTTTGGGACATGTATGATAGTGAAACGCAAAAGCTGGCACTGTTTTTTGCCCAGAAATAATACTGTTGAACGTGTGTTCCACTACAACCTGGTCCCAAGAAACATTAAAGTAATAGCTGGTCCTATCAATTTCTTATAAAGAAAACATAACCAAAGCTCCAAGCTAAATAACTTATTTATTATAGGTCCAGTCCAGTAGACGGCTGTTTTTAACTTCTATTGAAATAACACTCACCTAGTTTGTATTATAGACTAAACAATGTGTACAGCAATGTACTTATTTGCAAAAATTGTATAGTGTTATACACTTTTTGTAAATATGTACAATATTATACACTTTTATTTAGTGTACAACATAAAATTAAGTTGATACTTGATAGTACAATAATGGAATAACCTATAATTACCTTAAAATAAAGGATTACTTTAACAGTGTCTTTAGAATAATTATTAATTTGATAAAAAATGAGTATTATTAGTAAATTATTTTTAAAAAAAATTGATACAATTTTTATAAAAAATAGAAAAAATTATCAAAAAATTAATTTTTTTCCTTATTTATAAAAACTTTTTATAAATGATCCCCTAAAAAATGCCTGAACATCTGTTAACCTTTTCCAAACTAAAAAAGAGGAAAGGTAGTAATACGTTGACGTGGAGGGAACAAGTCTCATCAAACGATTAAAATGTGCAATGCAACCATTAAAAGAAGTTCCCACTTTCCGCAATGCTTCTTTTTCACTCTTTTTTATTATTATTATTCATTTTTAAAATCCTTTCCCCCTCTCCCTCGTGGGCCTAAAAAAAGAAGGAAACCATTCCTTACGTTATATATATATATATATATATATATATATATATATATATATATATATATATATATTATATTGTATTACACAACCACCACCATGAAAATTGAAAATGAAAGAGTTTCCGTGTGTGTGGGGGCCATAGATTTTCACACACTCTCTCGGATAGGCTAAACTAAAGCAAAGCAAAGCAAAGCTCTCCCTTTCTCTGTCAAATGAAAGCTGACATAGATAGGCTTTTTAAAACCAAAAAAAAAAAAAAAAGAAGAAGAAGGAAGAAAGAAAGAAAGAAAAATAGTGAAATTGGAGAAGACCACATCAAACACAGAGTGCTGGCCACTAAAACACATTGTGCCACTAATGACTGGACACCTTGTTATGAGATTCTCCAAACACAACCCAACTTAGTGGCCGTCCTAAGATTCTATGGCCCCAATGTTAGATAATGACTTTGTGTCATTGTTTAATTATTAATCCAAAGTACTTCAAATTTTAAACCCCTTTCATAGCTCTTTAATATCCTTGGGATGATATCATCTTTGCTGCACCAAATACCAAACCACCCCATTTGAATTTTGGACATATGTCTATACTAATCTTCAAATTTTATAGACTTTTTTTTAATTATATAATTAACCACCATTCATCTAAATCAAGAAAATGAAGGATGTTTTTTTTTTCTGAGTAATATAAGAGCTGCTTCATTCTTAATTGTAGCTTAAGCGTAGGGACAAGTATGCAGGCCATATATTAAGTCAAAGTTGGACCATATCCAGCTTTATATAATGTTACTATTAAGTATTAATCAACCCCATGCCGACAATCCTAATTGAATTTCTAGTTCTTGCACATCTTAAATTACACATGATCAAGTAACATCTCCCTTAATTACAAGGGAAGTTCTTGATTTAAATACCTAGATAACTATGAGTCTAGTGGAATAAAGTGTAGTTAATTTGGACTTTTAAGAAACTATTTTTCCCCATAAGAGACAAAATACAAGAAAAAACACAAAACCCTTCTTTTAATCACATGTAAAATGAGCGTATTTGACATAAGTATCATTTTTTTTCAAAAACCCTTTTTTTGACTTTCTAATTACAACTTATCAATACGAAAAATATAAAAACTAAAATGAGTTCATCTAAAGACAAACACACAAGAAATGAGAAATAGTGTAAAATGTACTAACAAGAGTAACGAAAATCAATTTACTTCATTTATATTCAAATCAAGCAAATCCCTCATATCACTCTTTCCTTCTTCTTCTTGTTTTTTCCTTCTTTTTTTTTTTTTTTTTTCCCAAACAAATCATCCACAAACTCCAACCCATGCACTCACCCAAAAAAAAAAAAAACAAAACAAAACAAAACAAATAAAAAAAGAAAAAGAAAAAGTTATTACACGTGTGGACCAACCCCAAAGCCAAAGCGTGTAAAGAAGGTACGCACCGCCATAGTTGTCAAGGCCTCCATGCACTGGCCCACACCACCGGCTGATCCTTCCACGCCAAGAATATTCCGGCATCGGAGCACTGTGTCATTGACCAACCTTCCTTGTACCTCCTCAACAAAGCTCTCACATCATCACAAACTTCATCACTGAACGAAATTGGACTGAACCCACTTACATGCAATCTCCGAGCCCATCTAGCCGCTGACTCACGCCTCTCGATCGACTCTGATGGAGCACAAGCCACTAAGTCCACGATGGCTCGACCAGCACCTCGCTCGAGCATCAAGCGCTCGTTGCTGGTTTTTGAAAAGCTCTCCTCCAAAGCCTCCAAATAAACCCTAAACCATCTCAAACACTCTTGAAACCCTTTCACAAATTCGTCCCCATCAACCCCAACATCAAGATCAGCTTCTTCTTCCACCACTGTGATTATCCTTGGCTGTAATCTTCGAAAGTTTGATATTAGATAATCACGGCGGTTGTCAACGGCTGTGGTGGAGTGTAACGTGTTGACACAGTTGATTGCTAACGCTTCATCGTCTTTGATGTCTAGTTCAGAAGCTAAGTTAAACTCGGAAAGATCACCGACATGATGAATGACATTGAATTTGAAAGGCACACCCATAAGTCTAGCGAACTTTTCCATTCTGTTACCAATCTCTTTCATTACTTTTTGAACAGCGGCTACACCACCTGATTTGGTGGCTACCACTGTGGTGAGACGGAGGTGTGGGGTTTCATCAGTGCGTGTAGCTAAGGCTTCAAGCAAAGTAGGCCATTGGGTACAATATGTGTTGCTAAAATCAACTATGTGTAACTTAGGTTCACCTTCTAGAGCTTCCAAGATTGCACCATTACAAGCTACATGTCCGAAAGTGGTCCAAGGGCTGACTTCTTGGAACTTCAAAACCGTTTTTCTAGTTGACTCGAAGGAACAGGTTTTGTCAGAAGCGGAAGCTAGAGTTCGATAACAACGCTCACCAGAGTCAGTCATGCGACTAAACAAGGCTTGGAGGAAATAAGAAGCGAGCTTTTGATCGGTGTCACCATAAGGAGAGCTGAGCTCGTTGAGCATCCACATGAGCTGTTGGACACGATTGCTGTTCTTGTCAGCAATGGCTCGAGCGGTTTCGAGAAGAGCTTCGGGTGCCCAGTTTGATGAGAATTCGAAGTTGTCGAAGTCAGTTGGGGTGCTAATGTTTGTGTTTGTGGTGGTGGTGGGAGTGAGAGTAGGGGTGGTAGTGGTTGAAGGGTTGGGTTGTTGTTGTTGTTGATGATAAGGATAGTAGTGTTTAGAAGAAGACGAGGAAAAGTCTTCTTCATCCATGAAAAAGTTGAAGCATTCTTCGTCTTCTTGTGGGTAGTGATGGTTTTGTCTGGAGGATCTAGAGCTGCTTGATGTTCTACTTGAGTTGAAAGATTGATCAGATTGAAGACTGACTAGCCTAAACAAGGTATCCATTTAAACCCACAGAGACCCACATCAATAAACTGTGAGTTCAGTTTTGTGTTTGGGTGAAAGAGAAAAGAGATGATGGGTGTTTGATGTTTTTTAAACAGTAGTAGTGGAGTGGAACTGGAATACAGAAATATATATATATATATATATATATATACGTGTGTGTGTGTGTGTGTGAATGATTAAAAGAAGGATCTTTAAGTTGGAGTTTAGCTGAGATTTAATTTCAAAAACATATTTAGGGGGGAATCTAAGTGGGTTATTATTTTGCTTTCTTTTGGTGTAACCGATGAAGAATAATGAGAGTGGGGTTGGGGTTCGGGTTTAGTCTCTTTTTCTAGCTTAGGTTATTCTTTATGTGGTATATTTTTTAGACAAATTCATAGGGGGATTGACTGAAATAGGTCTTCCTGTTAAAACTTGGATGGTCGGCGTGGACTGGCTGGTGTTATAGAATTAGAATTGTCTGACAAAAGATGAAAAAAAAAAGTTGGAGAAAAAGTTAACAAGGTCGAGATCACCAAATGGCTTAGTGGATTAGCTTTTCATTCCTTGAGAGAGAGAGAGAGAGAGAATGTTACAAAGCTTTTTAGTGGGAGCAGGCGTGCCAACTGGGTTTTTGGGAGAGAGAGAGAGAGAGAGAGAGAGAGAGAGAGAGAGACATGAATAAAGCTGCCGGCGTGCATCATCATCATCAAACGCACCATCACTCCCAGCCACAACCCACTTACATTCCTTGCCTCCTAATCCTTCTCCAAACTCTGCCAAAATTCCCACCCTTCCCTTTAACTTTTACTATTCTATTCTATTATATGATCCCATATATATGAAAATGTAATAGAATAATGCTGTATCCAAATACCAATATGTGCTCTTCCCCAAAATCAAGGGCATGCCTCTTGTTTTTTTTTTTACCTTTTTTTTTCTACTTCCATATGATATATAGTTTACTGTAATCTCATTTCCACACCGCCAAGGTTAGGCCTTCTCTCTACTACATATATAGCTTGACAATAGTCTATAGCTCTCCTCCATGTCACAATCCCAAGACCTTTGTATCCACTTGACCAACTTCTTTTATGTTATCTTCCTAGCTACCAAGTTGGCTCACAATGATTGTGCTCCAAGCCCAATTACTTGATGAATTTCCAATTTCTTAATTTCATTGTAGTCAATCCTGAGTTTGGATCAACTATAATATAAATGTCGTCAGCTTAGAATTAGCTTATTCTCAATATTTTGTTTTTTTGGACCAATGTTCAAAATTATTAAATGGTTTAGTCAGATAACTGTTGGTATGTACACATACTAAAATGTGTAAAATTGTGTGAAAGCCCTGGATTATTTGTTTTGTCATGTTTGATAACCAACAAACTTTGTTTGATTGGAAATTTTTGGATTTGTTGTTGTTCTTGGTGTTTTGTTCATCAATCATTAAGAAAATTCCATCTTAGTGCTCTCTGTCCCCTGTTGAGAAGTTGCTTCAAGGTAGTTTTCTCGGAAGCCATCATTTCATTGCAGACAGAACAGAAGCACAGAGTGTATTACCCATCATCCAATCCAAGTACATCCAACAGTCATGGATTGCCCTGAGAAAAGGGCATTTGGTCACTCCATTCCCAAGAATTATCTGAAAGAAATATTCTTTCCCACTTGCAAAACTATATAGTATACACAGTTCAATTATATATCATATGAAGTAATTGAAAATCATAATTAAATAAATAAAAGCCTTTCTGTGATGTGAATTGTTTAACTGAAAGAAACAAGACAAATACATTAAAAGTCTAAATTAAGGGATGTTTTATGGATTTCAGAGGCCCACATTTTCCCTTACATTTCGTTTTCAGGATTATTTTAACAAGAATATAGATGAAATGTCACTGTCCTTAACCATAATAGAAATTTTTTTGTTTTGGAATGGGATGGTGATGGCAACTTAATCAAGTTCCTAGACCGAGTACAATTGGGCATAGTTAAAACCTATTTGAAGAAGAATATTAAGAATTGAGAATTTATTGCGAGCTAGCTGAGCCAGGCAGAGAATACTTATCATTTCGGTTTGTTTGATATCTGCTACGCATGGAAACAAAGCACACCTTGACACAAGGTACAGTGGCCCTACTGTGGTTTGCCGTATCAGAAAGAAAAATGAAATTTGACCTGCACAAACTTACTTCAGTGGAACTCGTCCACGCGTTTGCCGTTTACACCATTAGATCACTAATTAAAAACAACAGTGGCCCTGTATGCCTTCTCTTCCCAGGACCTCTTATTGGAGAGCTAACTTTTTGGTTAGTATTATATTTCTTTGTTAAATGTTGGGAGGCTCTACAAGTAGTTATTAACCAAATGATTTTAAAAGCTGTCATCGATGGAACATATTCGAGTTCCTCTAATTCAAAGGTCTAACTTTGCTAAAATATTACTATTTTTGTCCCTAAGCTTCACAAGATATTTAGTTTTGTCCTTAAATTTTGAAAAATTTATTTGTTGTCTCTAATCTTTTGCAACTATTCTACTTTGTGTTCTTTGATCCATGCTCATTAATTTTTATCTTACCCACAGAAAGTTGATGTAGTGTATATATATCATTAAGTTCAGACATGGATCGATTTAACTTTTCTAAAATAGGATTGAAGATGTGGCATTCGATGAAATTCCCAAATTTCACAATTGAACAAAAGAAACCTCACACTTAGCATTAACATCTCAATACATCTTCATATCGGCACCTCCCAAGTGGTCTTCTATTTGAACAGGATTCCCAAAATTAGGATTTGTTTAGTCATGAAATTTGGGGATTTCAATGAGTGAGTGTTACTTTCATCATTCTCTAAGGTTTATCTATACGTCTAATCAAGCATTAGATGCCGCATGTTTAGGGTCTGTTCGGTTGGAGGAGTGGAAAAGTGAGAGGATGGAAAATTGTGAGAGGATAGAAAAGTGGGAGGATGGAAAATATTTAGTTTTTCCTCTTGTGTGTTCGGTTGGAAGAGTAGAAAAGTGGGAGGATAGAAAACTCTTGTGTTCGGTTGGAGAGAAAAAGGAAAGGATGGAAAATATAATTTATATAAATTGACTATAATACCCTTGTTACATAATATGTAAGAAATATATTTATTTTTAATCATTAAATAATATAAAATTTATCACATCATATATATAAAGTTGAAAAGAAAAAAAAAACATCATTGTATAGTAACGTTGAAAAAAAAGAAAAAAAAAAAAAAGAAAAAAGACCAACGTAGAACAACGTTATTCAGTGAAAAAAAAAAAAAAAAAAAAAAGAACAACGTTGTTCAGTAAAAAAAAATAAAAATTTCAGGTCAACGTTAAAAGAAAAAGAAAAAAAAAAGAAGAAAAAAAAATGTTGAAAAAAATAGGTAGAAAAAGGGTATTTTTGTAAAAGTGCTGCTATAGAACTTTTCTCTCCAGATTTTCTTTCCGATTTGGAAGGAAAAAAAAAGTGGGCCCGGAGAGAAAACTTTCTCTCGAGTTTTCCATCCTCTCTATTTTTCTTCCCCAAACGAACAGTGGAAAACAGCATTTTCCACCCTGTTTTCCATCCTCTATTTTCCATCCTCCCTGTTTTCCTTCCAAACGAACGCACCCTTAGTCTTATTTAAAATAAAATAAAATCAATCCAAATTAGATCACTTAATCCTTAAAAAAAAATACCATATCAACTTTCCAATAGACTACACAGGATAATAACTAATAGACATACGAAAGGACACAAAGTAGAACAATTACAAAAGTTTTTTGACGAAAAATGAACTTTTTAAGTTTTAGGGGCAAAACTGAAGTTTTTGTAAACTTTAAGGTCAAAGCCAATATTTTAGCAAAAAATAAACTTCAAAACAACCAAAATGCCACCGTAAAACCTTCAAAACAACCAAAATACTCTCAAAACCTTCAAAACGACTAAAACATCTTAAAAATCTCATAAATGAAATAAATGTTATAAAATCTCCAAAATAACCTCGAAACATTCAAAATGACCAAAATATTCTTAAAACATTGAAAATGACCAAAATACCCAAACATAAACCTCCAAAATGACAAACATACCCCCAATTTTCTAAAATGACAAAAATATCCCCAAACCTTTAAAATAATTGAAATACCATCAAAAGATTCAAAACCTCTAAATTGGCAAAAATACTCATAAAATCTTCAAAATGACCTAACTTACTTCAAAACTACTAACATTACCCCTAAAGCCACAAAATACTACTCCCCAAAAACAATCATCAAATTGACTATAATTCCTCCTAAAACCTTTAAAATAAAATGACCATGATATGCCTTAAAATTTTGAGGAATTACCCCAAACTTTTAAAAATTACACAAAACAACTTCTCAAAATAAAGTAAAAGGGAAAGTTAAGTCCTAGCCATAACAAAAATAAATTGGTTGTGTGGGTAATTGGTTTTAGGGTTTAACTAATAGCTTTTATTTTGGATAAGCTTAGTTAATATTGGTTTTGTATTGTTATTTGATTGTGATTATATATATGTGTGTAATTTTTTTTTTAAAAAAACTATATTTATTGTTCTTATTTTCTAGGTTGGTTGGTTGTTATGTTTTAATATTTTAAAGTAGCATTTTTTGAGTTTTTGTTTAGTATATATAGGGTTAATAGGCCCAATAGCATATATTGGGTTAGGGACCTGGTCCGAGGATGCCTAGTAGCCCGAGAACAGGTAAATGTTGTTATGAAGGTCGGTGTTAATAAATAAAAGAAGGGGTCTAGTCATGATAGTCAAAGAGGATGGTCCAAGGAGGGATGCTCCCTTGGTTAAGTAAGGCAGAGGTCAAAAAGTGCGGTTTGCCATCCAGGGCAACGTTCTGAGAATTTCTATGGATAAGAATGCATGTCATGGAGGCATGGGAGCTATAAAATATCTAAGAGAAAGCTACTACTACTGCATTAAAGGCTCTGTAGTTAACTCTCTGGCCGTATTAATGAAGAAGTGATACATGAACAGTAATTTTTAACCTTACAGCTAATTCCCAAAGACTTTAAGAAAGCGCTAATGGGATAAGGATCAACACCAGCGATCTAATCTACACGTGGAGGGTAAAGATGAGAGGAAGAAGATAATATAAAATAGAAAGAAGACTCTGAGAAAAGGGATCGGAGAATTGAAAGAAAAATACTGTAGCAATAATAATTGTACTTGTAATCCACTTCAAATAATTATATACAAAAATTGATCTCCTTGGACTGTACCGATGACGATTGACGATTTTCATTAGATACAGCCGGTCTATTTTTACTTTATTGTCATTTGGATCCACTGTAATTGCTACCCAACTCATTAGAGTCTAGTTTTTCAATTCATTCTCTACAAATTCATTGTATTGGGCTCTTTGAGCCTAGATGTTTTTAACTTTTAGGCTTATGACTCAAATCCAGTCCTTACAGTATCTATATAAAATTGTAATATTTTGTATATACTAAATACCAAAAAAATGTTTTTCAGAGGATTTTGAAAAATAAAGCCCAACATTTAAAAAGAAAAGATTTCCCAAAAATTTCTTTAAATTGAAAATATATTTCGACACAAAACATTTAATGTCGAAACAAATAGAGTCTTAGTATTGCATTTGCTCTTTTGAATTTAATTTTTCTATACAATTGTATGGGGGATATTTGTAGACTAACTGTGTAAGGGTCTACAATGTAGTAAGTTAACAAGCATTTGAAATGTATAAGGAAACTAGCATCTCGAGTCTCAAAAAATCGCTTTGTGAATCTTTGTGTTGGATGAGTTGGACATAAAATGCCACATAAATCTCGAGTCTTTAAGACTCGAGTTCTAATTTGGAACGAAGAATAGAGGAAGTGACGACGAAGAGATGCGCTTGTCTCCGCCGATGGGTTTGCCGATGGGTTTTTGATGTCTGCGCTTGTCTCAGGTTGGGGTTTGTATGTTTGGGTGCGAGAAACCCATCGACAAATGCGTGTTAACTACAAACCCAAAAAAAGAATGAAACCCAGCAGAACAGAGAACTACAAACCCAGAAAAAGAAGAAAACCCAGAAGAAAGAAAGAAGGAAACCCAGCAGAAAGAAAGAAAGAAGAAGAAAATCCACAGCAAAGAAAGAAGGAAAACCCACGATCTCTTCTTCTTCTTCTTCTTCTTCTTCTTCTCTTTTCGTCTTCCTACACGGTAAGTACTCACTGGAACTCGAGCATTAGAAACTCGAGTTTCACGTGGAATTCTTCTCCACGTCACTTAGTCAGAAGTCTGAAACTCGAGTTTTTAAAACTCGATTTGCTATTGAACTCGAGTTTTAAAAACTCGAGATGCTAGTTTCCCACTTTCTTTTACAACTTGTCAAATAACAAAATTTTTCTAATAATAAAGTTAAATGGAAAAAAAAAAATTCCAATGGTATGAATAGGATTTATGGTTTTCATTTTTTTTTTTTTAAATTTACTTCTATGTGACTAATAAACACAAGTAAGGGCCATTTTTTTGAACCAAACTAGAATGGCTAGCACCCATTCTCAAACCATAACTTTCTACATAATTTTTTTTTTTTTTTTTTTTTTGGTTGAGAATTTCTACATAAACTTGATTATGAAGAGTTGGTCTTTTGTCTATATGGAATAGAAAGAATTCTTGGTCCATTCAAAATCGAGTGGCGATTCTTCCTTTTTGCCCTCATCCATAGGTTTCTTGGCGTACGTCCGGGTCCATCTAGAGTACAGTTTCACGTACTTTTCCCAAAAAACTGTGTATCTTGACGCTCAAAACATAATCGTATGGTTCCAGTTTAATTAGATAATATTTATCTCGTGTTGATCCTATTTAAGTTGAAATCCTTAAGAGGAGTGGTTTGAACTTTGAAACATTGAATACAGTCCCACACTTTTTATATGAAATGACTATTCTTTAAAACTCATACACAGCTTTGCAACAATGACCTTCACTATAGCACCAGACAAAGACCCTCAGTAGATAATATTATAATTCTGATTAAAAAAACTAAAGCAGATTAAGAGTTAAGAACTAATTTTGACCACATAACCATGCTTTCCGCGTGGCTTCTTGATATCTTCTTCCTGGTGAAGTTAGTCAAGTAAAACATCCCCTCTACGCATTTTTGACCAACTCCGATGGTGGCACATTAGAAAAATGGCACAAAATAATTCGAATAGACTTTGTCCATGCATTGCTATCAACCAGTAACGTGGGTTTTCTCCAAAGAAATGCGTAAAGAAGTACGTCATTGGTTACATATCTGTAGTCGCTTTCTCTTTATCTTGGAAATTTTTATTTGCGTTGATGAGGTTTGTTCTGGTCCTACTTGTGGGGTTAAGAGCAAAGACTAATAGAGATTGGAGAGTAGTTAAGCCAAATTGCTCTGTTGCAATGGTGTGACGACTGAACAAATTTGCTGCCGCAATAAAGATCAAAAGCCTGACGAAACCTGAAATTTGTCTGTTGACCAATGGACACAAGTCAATTTTAAAATGGCCTGTCATTTCTTATCAATGTCAAGCTTTTGGGATCATTTCTTATCAATATGTTTAGCTTGTTATATTCACCAATTAAGGTTGCCATTTATTAGAGTTCGTGTTGGTTTGCATGTGGAAGCAATATATCTAGGAAGAGTGAGTGAATTCTAGTAAAATTTTATGGAGAAAAAAAAAAATACAATGAGTTTAGACATATAATAAATTTTATAACTTTTTTTCATGATTAAGGATGTCCCATATAATGAATCATGTACAATAAAAAAAATAATGTTAGTAATGTGTTAAGCAATATTGTACTAATTATACAATCTGCCATTTCAAATATTATGAAAATAGTTGTATGTAATATTGTTGAGAAAAAAAAGAGTGATGTGATCATGTGATATCAAAGGTTTTAAATTAAGTTTACCTTTCCTTCCATAAAAGCATTGTACAGCATGAGGTAGACATTACCATATCACTCCCTTCTTCCCTCACCAAAGTGGCAATGACAATCCTAGAGCCATTTCTGGGTGGGGCCAAAATAATACATATATCCAAACCCTATTAGCAGTGTAAATAAAGAATTTTGTAAATTGCTTCTTAAGTACGTGTATGGGTCAAAAACCGAAGACCCTGATTAATGGGTTGGGCTTTTACCTTAAACAATTAATTTGTAAGAGATGGATCTTTGGACCAACAGTTGAGTCTAAACAATATTTCAATGTAGAGAATTGAAAAAACAACAACACAAGCCAAACTTATATAAGATATGATAATTTCTTGTTTATTTCACTTTACTCGATCAAAATATCTGAGGAACGTTTGTTTTAAGATGAGAATATAAGTCTAAGCTCTACTCAATATTACAAAGGATTTCTCTCTTTTTCTCTTTTCTTCTGGATCAGATCCCTGTATATAGGGTGTCATTCAACTATTAATGCGGCATGCTTGGTTGGTGCAAAGCATTTAATATGGAGGGAACGGTGGCTTCGTCAGGAAGCTTCTTCCAACTTTTGTTCGAATTGGTTATTGCTACTTTCCTCGGCCAACATCCTTGGTATGGTTCAACAGTTCTTCGTCCACTTCGGTTCACTCTTTCCTCGGTTCCTTCCTCGGACTATTTAAGCCTAGATACTCAATATGAATATTTAGTTAGGCCTTCCCAGATTCTAGCCTAGGCTCAATCTCCTTTAACTCACCTTGGCCCACATAGTATGTATGAAGTTAGGAACTCTCTCATGCTAAAGTTGAAATTATTTTAGTTACACATGAATGAAGAAGATATAGAAATTTGAGAGGAGATGAGAGGGGAGGGTATAAACATAAAGTTATGGCATGTCAGAAATCAAAATTCAAAATAGGGTTGTGTTAATGGGGTGCCCGTTAACAACAATTTTTTGATTTTTTTTAAATAATTATTGTCTTTTTTTATAGCTTTATATTATTTCTTTTTTTAGCTTCATAAGTACTTTTATGTCTTTTTCTTTCATTTATTTCATTTTTTATTACGTAAGACCCACGTTAGGGAAACCATCACGGTCCTTGTTAACATTTCCCTTTAAGATATGGATTGAAACTTTTACAGGCTTTGATACATTCAAGGTGGAAATAAAGCTTACAAAGTTAGAAATTTGGCACAGGCCTTATTAACAAAAGCAAAAAGTAGGCCAATCACTCAACCCAGATGTTGCCAATATCGTATCACTCATTTAGGTATCTTAGCTGGAATTCAAAGAGATTTTAAGTTTTGTACATGGGGAGATGAAAGGAGAAAAGGGTAGACCATAAAGTGGACGGAATAGATTAGTCCCTTCATGCCCAAGATATTGGGAGAAAGAACCTAGAGGCAAACCTCACACCTTAGATTCTTAAGAATATCAACTGACTATAATGGAACTCATTAGTCACCCAAATCAAGAAACTATAATCTTCTGAAGGATGTAGCCACTGGGGTTTAAAGCTCCTGCAATATGAGCTTTTGAAAGACCGTTAGGCCACTTTAATACTTAGTTCTGATATTAGTTCTACTTAGTTCTGATAGTGAATAAATTGGAATGTCAACTTGCACTCGTGATTAGAATTCTGAATATATAAATTTAAAACAATAAGATGCCGGATGCCAATAATGAGTTTATGATGCTTCAACATCAGGTCGTAAACATTAACAGTTAAAGGCAGCTATCTACTAGTGACTCACAGGAGAGAGAGAGAGATCACTTTTTTGACAAAATCTGCATTTTAATCTAAAGAGAAATAATAAAAAAATTCCTGATTGCAGGCATTTCATTGTTACATACAGCCTAAAAATTCAAGTGCAGTGCTGTCCCCTTTCTGTCTGTCTTCACTTTTGTGACCTCAAAAAGAACTGTCATAAAGCTGGCCTACACCAATGACCAAACCTCCAGAGCCTTCTTTTTTTCTTTTTTACATATGGTACAAGATTGGGAATTATTACCAAGCAGAAAAATCTTTGAATTCTGCTGTTGAGGCTCCCAACTTCCTTTTCTTTGCTACAGCAATTGCTGTTACACTAGTGTCAACAGCAACAGACTCAGCTTGAGCATTTCTTGATTTTAAGTACTTTCCAACACCACCACCAGCAGCTCCAGAATTCGTTGTTCCTGTACCCGGATTGCTATACCATGACCCAATTTTTTCCTGGACCAAAAAAACAAAGATTATTAGAACATAAAAATAAAAGATGAAAAATTCAAGTGCTCTGAAAGTAAAGGGACCAGAAACTAACATTTTCTTCATCCTGAACATTCTTCTCATCTTTAGCCTTCTCTTCCTCTTCTTCTTCATCGGGTTCTGAGTAAGGATTGACGAATACTGTTACACCAGTAATCTTAATCTCCTCCTGCACAAGAGAGTAGTTGCAAATTCTCATGAACTAGATAGGTAAGGAAGCATCAGAATCAGAGCAAATGGATTCACTAAACCAAAATGAGTTTTATATCTAATTTAGAAGATTGAAAATCACCAAATATGATGTTTTGATCTAGCTTATGGTAAGCTGAAACTAGTTTTGGACCTGAACTTTCCTGATCTTATATGTTTGTAGAATTATTGGCACAACCATAGCATGACATCATTGCTTTCTATACACAGCTTCTATAGCACAAACTCCATACAGAAAACAGCATGGTACTCGTCATAACAAAACTATGAAGAGAGTATACCAACTCGCTTTCAATACATAATGGTACTTAATTCACACCACATTAAGCATAAAAAGGAGTTAAAAATGCAATTAAATCATTCGAATACTTAATAAGTAATAACTCACCAGAGGTCGGTCATCATCATCAACCGGAACCTTTTCCATTGTTGCCAGAGTAGTCAACCCACCAACAACTCCACCAAAAACTGTATGTTTAAAGTTTAAATGATTTGCAGACTTGTAAAGGATGAAAAACTGGGAACCATTTGTGTGGGGGCCACTGTTTGCCATACTAACAACACCCCTTCCAGAGTGAAGCAACTTGGAGTTCACTTCATCTTTAAAAGGCTTTCCCCATATAGATTCACCTCCTTTTCCCGTACCAGTAGGATCACCACCTTGAATCATAAAATTCCTACATAAATTAAATAATATACCTCTTCAAATCAGTGATACCATTAAACTAAGCAGGATTTTATTATTTTTATTTAAAGTCTAAGCAGGAAATCGAATACAATGAATAAATATTAAGGCAAGTTGTGACTATACCGAATGTTTCTATGAAAAGCTACTCCATTATAATAGCCACGTTCACAGAGAGTGATGAAGTTCTCGCATGCCCTGGGAGTAATATCACAGTGCAGCTCAATATTCAAATCACCATGTGTTGTATGCAGCTGAACATATCCCTTCTTCTTTGGATTTTTCTCAACTTTAATATATTCAAATTCATTTTTGGTGATGGGATCAAAAGAGGTAGAAGTGAAGGATCGTGAAGCAGCACCTGTAGTAAAACGGCTCTTCACCTGAAATAAAAACTAGTGTTAGAACTGACGAGAGCATTTAGCAAATTAATTCCTAGGCAAATACAAATATCAGTCTAACCAAATAAATAATACACTATGGAGTGTGAAGGCCAACTAATATACAGCAAAAAAATTTAATTTCTTAGAATTCTTCTCTAATATATAATTTCAAATTAATCATTGGGATGGAGCTCCAAAATTTACTGCTTTGAATAAATGAGGTTTTAATGTAGGAAAACTAACCATCTTTGCATTCACAGGTGCCCTCTCACCAGCCATGTGCATAGCTATCCGAGCAGCAGTTTTATCACTTGATGCAGATTTTGCAGCAGCGGCACTTCTTCCATGTACTGAAGCAGATGCAGCATCTACAATACTGTAAGCCTGAGGCCTAACCTCCCCATTTGAATCTGATTTAGAATCTTCTTTAATGTTTGACCTTGCAGCTAAAATTGCAGCAAGTGCAGCAGCCCTTTCATTTTGTGCCTTGCTGCCACCTCCCCCAAGCAGTGCAGCTTGCTTTCCCTTTTCAGTTCCAAGCTCCTCCAGCATCTGCTTGATATCCCCAGTAACATTTATATTATAAGTTGGATCTGAGCTCATTTTATTTAGTTCTGGGAAAAGGAAATGAAAAGGTCAAAATCCCAAATGACCCAAAAAATAATCCAGAAATCAAATGACCCTACAAGGAGGCTAAACTGACCTTCATCATCAATTTTCAAACTGTTTTTAACATGATCAAAATCCAGGAGAACCTTGCTGTCTAATGCGTTAGGGTTCTGAAAAGCATAGGAACAATAATAAGAACATCTACGAAAAAAAAAATTGATAGGTAAGAAAAATTATACTAAGAAAAAACTACTCCGTCAAAAAAATGAAGTAGGCAACGAAAATATTTACAAGCAGCAAAAAGAAAACAGAAAACTATGCACAAGTATAGGAACATCAACAAAAATATTAAACGAAAACCAGTAACGGGCTTTCAACAAACAAACAGGATGTATAACAAAGCATTTACTACCTGAATTGTTATAAGGTCTCCTTTAGTAAATGGTTCATCAGTAAGGAGCTCCTTCCAGTTCTTGGTCTTGATGTTCAATTCTTTAATTGCCTGTATAACAAATACAAACAAATGAAGTGTAAAGAACACGGAAGCATACAAAGTACAGAAAACTAGTAAAGTCTACAAGCACAGTTTTTAGCAGAAAAACAAACCTCATAAGAGAACACATTTCCTGTAGTCTTCACGGCAACTATGTGTGTAAATTCAGTAAAAACCTTATTCAACACAGGGCATTGAAACTCTCCTGCAATAAATGTGAGAAGGTTTTGAATTATTTTAAGAATTGGCTAGGTTAGTACAAAAAATAATAACAATAATTAGAATGTTAAAGAGGCCGTCACAAAATTTGGTTTTGGATATTACATAGAAAATGCCATTAGAAAATTGTATTAACTAGATTTGTGCCAACAAGCAGGTTCTGGCGTATTGATACTTTTCCTGAAAGTAGTTTCACTTGATACCAATACTTATCATATTCATGACTTAATAGTGTACCCCAAACATAGATACTCTTCCAAAGATCAATTTTATCTTTTCTTCCCTTTTTCTTGTCTCATTTTTTTTTTTTTTTTTTTGATAAGTAGCTGAAAATATATATTAAAGAAGAACACATCCCCGTACATAGGAAATGTACGAGGAAGGCAAGAACATCAGCAAACCAAATTACAATGATCGAACAAAACAGGAAGAGAAAAACAAGAAAAAGAAGGTAACACAAAACACCATTCGAGAAGAGTAAAAAAGAAAAAAAGACTTAAACTCAAGAATGGACCGTTCGCGACCCTCAAAACTTCTAGCATTCCGTTCCCGCCAGATACATCACATCAAACAGTGCGGCACCATCCTCCAAATACCTATATTATGATGACGCCTGAAGTTGCAAGACCAACAATCCAACAAATCCACTACCCTTAGCGGCATCACCCAACAAACACCAAACAAGCAAAAGACCGTACTCCACATCTCCATAGCAAAAGGACAATGAAGGAGGAGATGATCTACAGATTCCCTTTTTCTTGTCTCATTTAGTACACTGATATTTCTTGATGAAGCCTCCAGCTGTTTTCTCTCAACCAGGCAAGCAGTTGCCGAGGGGCCTGATTAACTTCTTCACCAGGTTTCTTTTCTCCAAAGTCCAAATTGCAAAACTGCGCTCTAGTTCTGTAAGACATCTTATCTAAATCCTCAGGGCCCAATGGTTGATCTCAAGCTAGTAATCAAGCAGGAACAACTGCTTGTAAAAAGCCAGTTGACAACAAAAAAAAAAAAAAAAAAAAAAAAAACCTTTTTCAAAAATCAATTTGGTGCGGAGACCAAAATTATTGCTCATTTGAATTTTCCATTGATGTAATTTATTATAATTGAGGATTATGTGGGATTATGTTTTATGGTTTATTTATTTTCTTTATTGATGTTTCACTGAAGCTTTTCTAAAAAAAGGCTCTAGTAAATGTAAGGGACATATATGATTGACAAATAAAATTCTATGTTGGAATTTTCCAATAGCTAGATGTTGATTCCTAGGTTTTCCTACTTGGTGCTGATTACAAGCAACATAAGTGTTGATTCCTAGGCCTATCTTTTTGTTCTCTCTGTCTATTGCCTCTCCCAATTTCCTTTTGAACTTGCGCTGCATCACAATTATTTACCAATTATGTATATACTACACCAAAATTTTTCACAGAAGAAACAAAGAAAAACCACCAAGATAATATGGAACAAGCTGCTCCTTGTTCTTCCCAGTCAAGGTAACTGAAGCAGAGTCAATTATTGCTGACAGAGCACGAAGCCAAGAACACATTCAAATAGAAGGGTAGAACATCCTGGTTCTTTTTCCATAATTTTCCTATGAGATGTTGCAGCTCTTGAAAATACATATAGGGAATCCCATCTTCCACGTATATCTAAACTTTCTTTTTTGGACAATTACATAAAAGAACCCTAGAGTTTGACCTTAGTTTCAAGTTAAACCTGAGATTTCAAATTTTCAATTACCTCAATCTTAATCCTATCGTAATAATTTTGTTACAATTTGGCCACTTAGTAAATCTCCTTCAACTAAAAATAACAGTTAGTGTGTAAGCTGTACTTAGAACCTATTTTGGACATCAAAAATCCCACATGTACAATGTAAGTAATATTTTGGCATAATCATGGCTTAATGAAGATGCCATCATTTTATGACACTTAAAAATAAAAAAAATAAAAACTAAAACTAAAATACCACCGGGTGTTAATGTGATGGTATTTTAGTGGTGCAGTTCAGTTGAGATTCCATTCCATTTAGTTACTAGTGACTTACTATGGGGGACGAATTGACATAATTTAAAAAGTTTACAGTTTTAATTGAAGCATTTTAAATTTTTGTATTTAATTTAAAATCGCCCCCCTACAACGGAGGGGGATTATCTAATTTTCCCCTTTTTTCCCTAAATTACATATAGGCTACTTGTTCTGTATCTACATACTCATCCTGTATCTATTTCATTTAATTTAAGATAGGAGCAGATAAGGGGTTAAAACAACAACAACAACAACAACAAACACCTTACTTTTGGGCTGGCTATGGATCCTCAACAGACAAATCTAAATGTATTCTTTTCTTCCACTCCAACCTATCCTCAATAGACTAATCAGATAAGCTGTTGAAACAAAAACAAGCCACAAATTTCCCAATCACACTACAAGCCACTACTTCAGGGTAACATAACAATTATACATGCCAACTAAATTTCTGAATACGAATTCACACACACACACACACGAGTAATTAATGCTCGCAACTAGCGAATTGAAGTTAAAACCTCAATCTAACGAGACTGTACTAAACTTAAAGAAGCCAAACTACATTCTCAAATGAAAAAAATGCACAAATGGGGTAATAAATATTTTGAACTGAAGCTTATAAAAGTGTTGTAGTAATAGGAAAAACACGAACCATCGGAGTTCTTATGGAAAGTTAGTGGAATAAGTTCCTCTTGCTTAAGCGGAGCTCCGGTTACAGGATTCTTCCCAAACTTTCTAATGTAGGGGATTATATGCCTGCACCCAAATTACAATCAAGTAAGTTACTTCAAAGTAAACCCCATTTTACATGGAGAGCTAAAAATAAAAAACAAAGTGATAACAAGTACATGATATCGAAGACGCTGCCATCGGCAGTGCACACGGGGTCTTCGAAAGGCGTAAATGTGAGACTGCAAAGCACAGAAGAAAAGAATGTTCAGAATTTGATAGAGAGGTTCAAATAATAGTGAATGAGTTTCAGAGAGAGAAGTGGAGTTGGTACCCGCAGCAATAGAAGGGGAGGCGTTTGAAGGGGGTGCGGGACTCTTTGGATTTCGCGCCGCCCCAATCGTTGGCCCACTCCGTCTTCGTTATGAACATCCGGTCTTTGCTGTGCTGCTTCTTCCCCATTGAAACGATTTCGTAATTAGGGCTTTTTTTTTTTTTTTTCTACTATTTCTCTCAGCCGCTCTGAGTTTCGTTTCTACAAGCAAAATCGAATCCAGTGGAGCGTAAAAATGTCTAAAACTGAAACATCACTTAGGCGTTAGGCACTGGCTTTTGATCGGAATTCTGATTTTCCATAAGACCGCCTTCGCCGACTGTGCCCCCGGTTCGGACAATTCGGTCCATATCAAAGCTGCTGAGCCATTTGGGCCTTGAAATCTAAAGTTGTTTTGGGCTTTTCCACCGTTATAGTTATCCAAAATGAACAGGCCTAAATTTAACACCTGGGCTGGGAGTGTTCAAAAAATTAAAAAACTAATAAGGTACTGATTTATCCATCAAATTTATATAAATCTTCAGTGTTATTTATAGAATTGTTTGAGGGATTGTCATTTAATTGTCAATTTGATAGATTCTTTTTTAAAAAAAAATCAATTTAATAAACCCTTCTTTGAGGTGGGGAAAAATCCTACGAAAAGAATCAAGATAAAACTGGTCAAATAAAGTAAGGCACTTTTATCATCTTTAAAGACTAATGTTAACTTGATCAAATTCATTAGATTCTATTGAGATAAAGCGGGTCAAACGAAGCAAGACACTTTTATCATCCCTAAAGACTAATGTTAACTTGATCAAATTCATTAGATTCTATTGGGATGTTGAAAGTCTCTTTCGTGTAAATGCATTGAAATATTGTACGCAAAAGACATTATTTGTTAAATATGCTTTTATAAATAAAATATAATTAAAGGAGTTACCCTTTTGTTTTACTTTTTTTTAGCATGTGATGTACAATTTGATTGTCATAATAATATTTCAATCTTTTCTTCCAAAAATAATGTCACTATTCCAACATAGAGAAAGTAGTTTCTTAAGTTAGGATTTGGACCACAAAGTTATTATTATTTTTTTTTTTTTGAGAAGTCAACCACAAAGTTATTATGCCAATGCAAATGCTCTAATAAAAATGAATGAATAAAATAAAATTAGACAATAGTTTTTTTTAAAATCACTTTACCCATGTGATATTATATTATTAGATTCATTACACAAACATAACCCACCTATATGTCCATCATTTGGGAGTTCATAAAGGAAATGAATGGAATGGAATAGAATGATCATAAGAGAATGGAATGGAATGAAATGAAATGTATTTAAGGAAGGGAAAGGAACGGAAAAGAATGAAATGAAATTAAGTAATCGTGATTGAATGTTTTAAAATTAAGGAATGGAAAGGAATGAAAATGAATGGAATGTAAGTAATCTCGTTTGGGAGTCACATGGAGGAAATTGAATGGAATCAGTTTATGACAATATTATTATTAGACCCCTATTTTAAAATAAAGGATTGAATATATAGAGGTATTTTGGGAGTTTTAGTAAAAAAAATCATTAAATCTAATTTCATTCCCTCTCATTCCTTCCAATTTCGGGAGGAATGAAAATTTGAGGTTTTAAGGGAATAGAGAGGAATGAGTATTCCCTCCTACCCATTCCATTCCCTCCCACTTAAACTCCCAAATAAGAGAAATGAAGAATATTCTAAAATTATTCTTTTCTTTTCATTCCATTCCATTCTATTCCCTCCTCCCAAACGAGACCTAAAGACTCAAGGATGAGAAATCCAAGCAGCCTTGTCTATACTATTATTTAAGAGGCTTTTCCTGTTTGGATTCCTTTTTTTTTTTTTTAGTTCAAAAATGTCCTTACACTCCTATATTTAAGTTGAGACAAAATTAAAGGATAATCTGGTAAAAATGCAACTCTAACTCGCACTAAAATATTGCCTAAAACATAGGGTCACTCTCCTGTTTTTTTTTTTTTTTTTTTTGAAAATTCTCCTATTAATTTTCAAATTGCTTTATCCATTTATAAATTAGATCCTCAAAAAAAATTATATATATAAAATAAAAACATAAATTTTTATTTTGCTACAAAATACTATTCAAATTACTATTCAATAGTCTTAAATGCAAATGTTTTTGTTCCAAATTACAAATGTTAATATTCGTTGGATACAAATATCTAATTATCTAGCTATCCAAATTAATTTCAACCTTTTATTTTTATTCTTTCTAATTTCAAGTAATGGTTAAAATTGAATATTTCATTCTCTTTTTATTAGATACAATTAAAATTTCAAGTATCCAAACCAAGCTCTAGCACCCAAATCTCCAGCCTAGAGTTGCATTTAGTGTCTCTTTGTTTATCCACCGTTATGATATTTCCTCTTTTAAAATTTTAGTTTTTCACAACCTTTTCTCTCTCTCACTCACATATTGATTATTTATTTAAGCATTATAATGTTATATATACCAAGGCACATTCTAGATACAATCACCCCATCATCTACAACAAAAAAAAAAAAAATTGCAAAATAATAATTATTCTTCATATTTTTCAATCAAGTTTTAGTTTTCACCATTTTGAGAAGACATCAATTGTTTTTGTCATAAATTTTCCAAGTTAAGGCAGCAATAGGAAAACCATTGAGGTGAACAAAATGCACACTCAAAAGTGACTTTTTTATTTTCATTTCTTTTTAGTATTCTTACATTTTGTGATGTGATTTTGTTATTTTTTTCCCCAAAATTTTGAATGATATTGGCTTTTGTTATTGTTAATTGACTTAGAATTGTCAATGCAATTTTATTTGGCCTATTGAAACGTATTGATTATGAACATTTTTTGTCTTTATTTGTAGAGTATCAAAAGAGTAAAAAAGTATTCAATGTAGTAATTTTGTTAGTGTTGTATCCCAGTTGTTTGGTAAAATTTCTTTTAGAAATCTAATGTGCTTTTCTCAAATCCTTTTCTTATTTTTATTTTAGTCATTCTACTACAAATAATTGGCATTTTTACCATTAAATTTTTAGCTAATTTGACCTTTCTTGGTAAACTTTTATTTTGTTTAGTTGATTATCTTTAAGGAAATGGCCAAAAGGAGAAGACAAAATATAATTTATTCTAGAGCAACATTATGCTATTAATTTTTTTTTTATGTATAAATACTTAAGGAACTTGATTATTTCTTTGTTGGAATTCCTAATATCCTCAAGTCTAGCTTCTTAGATTAATTTTTGGGAGTTCAAGTGATAGCGTAGTGACATTCTTTATGGTGTCCCATGTTTGTAGTTCAAACCCCCTCCATCTCCCCTCCACCACCATCTACATCTCTCTCTCTCTCTCTCTCTCTCTCTCTCTCTCTCTCTCTCTCTCTCTCTCTCTCTCTTTATATACATATATATATATATATATATATATGTAGGGGTAAAAGGCCCAATATCAAGTAATGGGCCGCAGCCCGTCCGAGAAGACCCCTACATCCGAGGACGACAAATCTCAAGGAGCGTACCCAGCCTAATTCGATTACGAGATGTAAGACACGTGGAAGAAGGACTGGTCCGAGGAGACTTGCCTATTCGGATTGTCAAAAGGGTGTCCCAGATGAATGTTCCAACATCAATCCTAGCTCCCCAGGAGAATCCCTTGATTTATATGGACAAAAAGGACAAGTGGCAAAGATCAGATATTAGGCAAAAGGCTGCTGCCACTGCATTTATGATCCTGCAGCTAACATCATGGTCACATTAATGGGAAAAGACACCTGAACAGTGACCTTTATCCTTTGCAGCTGCCAAATGAAGACTCCAGATGGAGGCTGATGGGACAAGTATCTAGAAAAGCCCACGTAATGGAGGGGGGGCATATAAATAGAAGAAAGAAGAAAGAAAGAGGAGGAGGATCAGAGGAAGAAAGAAAGGAACAAAGAGAGAGAAGTGTTTACTGTACTAGTCTAAACATACTCCTCAGACTGTGCCAAGAAGAACTTTGTATCTATTTTATATTTCATCAACGTAAATCTGATCATAAATGTACTTGGGCCATCAACCCATACATATTCAATCCAGTAGTCTCCAACCCACTCTCTTTACAAATTTGTTGCAAGGATAGTTACTGTTCACAGCTTGGGCCTTAATCCGTTCTGGCCCAACCCGTAGATTTGTGTCCTTACAATTGGCGCCGTCTGTGGGAAGAGTACTATTGCATCTATGTGTCGAAGCTTGAACCATGGTTACATCATATTCTAACAGAGCGGAGTCAGGTGGCTCTCAGCATATTGACCATTTCGTGCACCTTGAGCGTGAGAGAGACCGCGAAAGGAGTGTGCACCCAAATTGTATTGCAAGGAGTCGACGTCGAAATGACAATGACGAGTCTCATGAGGACATGAACGCAAGATTGATCGTCTCAAGAAGAAGTTGTGCCGTGCGCGAAGGAGTTGCAGTCCGTCCAGCAGTCTGTCAATCACGGATGACTCTTATGTCGATGATGACGACGCCAGTTATAGACGCCGCTCCAGGACACCCTCAAGTGAGTCTTTCTCCCACGTAGAAGAGCCCCACCATAACCGCAGGGGCAGAGACATGTCCTTAAGGGGTACTGGGAGTGATGCAATGAATAGGGCACTTATCCAAATTTCCAAATCGCCCTTCACACGCAGAATTGATGGAGGAAGCCTTCCTTGGCGTTTTACTCAACCTACCTTCACTGCATACAATGGACGGATTGACCCCGTGGAGCCCGTGAGCCATTTCAATCAGAAAATTGCTGTCCATTCTCGGAACGAGACTCTCATGTGCAAAGTGTTCCCCTCCAGTTTGGGGCCTGTAGCTATGAGGTGGTTTGACGGCCTTGCGGCAGACTCTATTGGATCCTTTAGGGCGCTCACCAGGGCTTTCTGCTCTCGATTCGTGACGAACACCAGGGTCCCTCGGCCACTAGACTCCTTGTTGTCCATGTCCATGCGAGAGGGGGAGACACTGAAGACATACTCAGACAGGTACTAGGAGATGTTTAACGAAATCGAAGGGAGTTTCGATGACGTGGCAGTAAGAATCTTCAAGGTCGGCTTACCAGCCGAGCACGACCTGCGGAAATCATTGACCAAGAAGCCGGTAAGAAGTGTGCATCGACTAATGGACCGCATCGACGAGTATAAGCGCGTCAAGGAAGATCAGCTGATCGGAAAGGGCAAGGCTAAGATTATCCCTCAAGAGAGGAGGGAGTTCAGGTCGGACCAGTAACAGCAGGCCGCAGAGAGACTACAGTGTGCAGTCCGGGTCTGTTGCATCACAAGCGGTCCATGCCGTGTTCCAAGAACCAATTCACCAGATTCTGGAGAAAATTCAGAACAAGCCATACTTCAAGTGGCCAAACAAGATGGGGGGAGACCCCATGAAGCGCAACCAGAGCCTTCATTGCCAGTACCATCAGGAGCGAGGGCACACCATTGAGGATTGCAGAACTCTGAAGAGCCATTTGGAACAACTTGCGAAGGAAGGAAAGCTACAGCAGTTCATCTACCGACCAAATAACCAGGGAGACCACATTAGGCCAGGGGCTTCGGGGATTGCCTCGTCAAGGCCCCCTTTAGGCACGATTAACATTATCTTCGTGGCCCCCGGGAAGACTGGGTCCAACCCTTCCAGAGTGATGTCCATTTCTAGGGCATCCGCCAAGGACGCCCATCAGGAGGCAAAGCGGGCAAGGATGGAGGTTCGACCAGTCTTAAGCTTCTCGGATGAAGATAAATCGGGGACAATACAACCCCATGATGACGCTCTGGTCATCACTCTTAGAATAGGAGGGTACGATGTGAAGAGGGTGATGGTTGATCAAGGAAGTGGGGCTGAGATCATGTATCCAGACCTATACAAAGGGCTGGGCTTATGGCTCGAAGACCTTGCAGCGTATGATTCACCCGTAGTCAGCTTTGAAGGAAAGACCGTCATCCCTAAGGGTCAGATAAGGCTACCCGTACAAGCAGGGTCTGAAGTGATCGAGGTGGACTTCATCGTGGTGGATTCATACTCTCCCTACACGGCCATCGTAGCCAGGCCTTGACTCCATGCTTTGGGGGCCGTTTCTTCGACCTTGCATCAAAAGGTTAAATTTCCGTCGGGAGGATGAGTGGAAGAGATTGTAGGAAGCCAGCCTATGGCAAGACAATGCCTCATAGCTGCTATTACACATCGGCCTGATGCCGAACCAACGACCACCACGGTCGGATACTCGTAGCAGTTAAAGTTCCCGATCCCCCCCAAAGCCGTAGAGCTGGCCAAGGAACAATGCGAAAGACTAGAGAAAGTTGTCATTGGGGAGGACCCAGATAAGTTTTTCCAGATAGGGGCTCAGTTACCCCCTCAAGAAAAGGAAGAGCTGCTGACGTTCCTTAGGAGAAACATCGACGTGTTTGCCTGGAACTCCTACGAGGCCCTAGGAATGGATCCCGGGTTCATCTGCCATCACCTTAATGTGAGTCCGGCTGCCCTCCCCAAAAAGCAGCCATCTCGGCGCTCATCTAGGGAACATTCGGACGCTGTCAGGGATGAAGTAAACAAACTCAAGCAGGCGGGGGCTATCAGGGAGGTCTTCTATCCAGAATGGCTGGCTAACACAGTGGTGGTGAAGAAGAAGAATGGAAAATGGCGTGTATGCGTGGATTTCACGGACTTAAATAGAGCCTACCCAAAAGACCCCTTCCCCATGCCTCGGATTGATCAATTAGTAGATGCAACCGTGGGGCACCCGCGAATGAATTTCTTGGACGCCTTCCAAGGGTACCACCAGATTCCTTTAGCCCTGAACGATCAAAAGAAAACAACATTCGTAACTCCCATTGGGAATTACCATTATAAGGTGATGCCATTTGGTCTGAAGAATGCAGGCTCCACCTACCAGAGAATGATGACAAAAATGTTTGAACCACAGCTGGAAAAATGCATGGAGATTTATATTGATGATATGGTGGTCAAGAGCAAGCTGGAGTCCAACCACGTTAGAGACCTCGGAAACGTCTTTGAAATCTTAAGGAAACACAAATTACGACTCAATGCTTCGAAGTGCTCTTTCGATGTTGGATCAGGAAAGTTTTTGGGCTATATGGTCACCCATTGCGGAATTGAGATCAACCCCGACCAGATTAGGGCGATCGACAATCTGCAACCCCCTCGGAACCCAAAAGAGGTACAGAAGTTGACCGGGATGACTGCTGCTCTCAACCGATTCATCTCCAAGTCTGCTGAGAGATGTCGGCCTTTCTTGCAACTGCTGAACAAATGAAAAGGATTTGAGTGGAATAAAGAGTGTGTTCTAGCTTTCCAGCAACTAAAAGAATACTTAACTCGGCCTCCCATCATGTCCAGTCCTACAACGGACGAGGTTTTGTTCACCTACATTGCTGTAGCCACCTATGCTATGAGTCTGGTACTCATACGAGTCGACAATGGCGTACAGAAGCCTGTGTACTACGTGAGTAAATCCCTTCACGAGGCTGAGGTCCGTTACCTACCACTTGAGAAGGCCATCTTTGCAGTAGTTCATGCCACTTGTAAACTCTCTCAATACTTCCAATCACATACGATTGTGGTCCTCACCCAACTCCCGCTCAGATTACTACTTCGGAGTGCAGACTATACGGGAAGGATTGCTAAGTGGGGTACCATACTAGGGGCTTTTGACATAAAGTACATGCCTCACACCTCGATCAAGGGGCAGATATTGGCCGATCTGGTGGTCGAGTTCGCTGAACCTGTGTTAGAAGTGATAACCGAGACAACGCACATGGATGGAAATTCAGTTGGCCTTATATCCGCGCAACAGTCCCCACCATGGAAGTTATATATCGACGGCGCGGCCAACCAGAGAGGTTCAGGAGTGGGACTAGTCTTGGTATCCCCAGAGAATGTTGTCATTGAAAAGTCCCTCAGACTAAACTTCTCGGCTACTAATAATGAGGCTGAATACGAAGCATTGCTGATCGGAGTGGCTATGGTCAAAAGAATGGAGGGAAGCATCGTAGAAGTATTCTCGGACTCAGCATTGGTCGTCGGCCAGGTTCGAGGAGAATTGGAGGCACGGGATGAAAGAATGCGGAAGTATTTAAGGCAGGTCAAGCTACTACAATCACAGTTCAAGTCCTTCAATTTGCAATATGTTCCTCGAAGTGGGAACACGCACGCGGACTCCTTGGCCACTCTTGCAACCACCTAGGCTCAGGGGCTACCTCGACTTATCCTGGTGGAAGATGTACAAGGGCATGCTGAGGAAAAGGAAGGGCTCAACATCTATCAAGTTTGAGTAGGGCCAAGCTGGATGGACCCTATGGTGACCTACCTTAGGGACGACGTCTTACCAACAGACAAGGCCGAAGCCGACAAGGTGCGGAGAAAAGCCCCTCGATTCTGGCTATCAGGAGACAGTAAGCTATACAAACGTTCTTTCACTGGTCCATACTTGTTGTGCGTGCATCCTGAAGCCATAGAACTACTTCTCGAAGAGCTGCATGAGGAGATTTGTGGTAGCTACACAGGAGGAAGGTCCCTGGCACACAGAGCCTTAACTCAGGGATACTGGTGGCCAAACATGCAAAGGGAATCATGGGATTATGTAAAGAAGTGTGACCAATGCCAAAGGTTCGCACCAAATATACATCAACCAGGAGGAGTTCTGAATCCTCTGTCAAGTCCATGGCCTTTCGCTCAGTGGGGCCTGGACATTGTAGGCCCTTTTCCTAGAGCAGCCGGGAGCAAGAAATACTTGGTCGTCGCAACAGACTACTTCACCAAATGGGTTGAGGCCGAGCCATTGGCAAACATCAGGGACGTGGATGTCCAGAAGTTTGTATGGAAAAATATCGTAATACGGTTTGGAGTACCACATACTCTTATCTCAGACAATGGCCTTCAGTTTGACAGTAAAGCATTCAGAAGATTTTGCTGCGGGCTAGGCATTACGAACATGTACTCCACCCCTGCATATCCTCAAGGAAATGGCCAAGCCGAAGCAGTTAATAAAGTCATAGTAAGCGGTCTTAAGAAGAGATTAGATGACGCTAAAGGAAAATGGGTGGAAGAACTACCACGTGTACTCTGGACCTACAGGACAACTCCTCAGAGGTCTACCGGAGAGACCCCCTTTGCCATGACGTATGGCGTTGAGGCTGTCATCCCCATAGAAACTGGGTTCCCCACACTTAGGACCAGCTCATTTGCCTCGGCCGACAATGACAAACTGCTAAAGGATAATCTAGACCTAGTCGCCGAGCGTAGAGAAAATGCTGCGGTTCAACTAGTCTATTATCAGCATAAGCTCAAGCAGAGTTATGATGCCAATGTCAAACTGAGACCACTTGCACCAGGAGATTTGGTCTTACGAAAAGTCGTGGGCACTGCGAAGAACCCGGCCTGGGGGAAACTGGGACCTAACTGGGAAGGCCCTATCGTATCCTATCAGTAGCTGGAATAGGAGCATTTTATTTAGAAGATTTAGATGAAAGGGGTGTACCACACCCCTGGAATGTAAATAACCTAAAAATGTACTATTACTAATGAAAATTTCCATTCTTGCATTGAAGTCTACTATACTGCTTATTTACTAAGTGTTAAACAGAACTTTGGTCAGATCTGGTCCCTCGGACCACCTACCTTGGGTAAATTAACACCCCTAAGTATTAAACAGAACCTTGGTCGTGCCTGGTCCCTCGGACCACACACTTTGGGTAAATTAATACTACTAAGTATTAAACAGAACCTTAGTCATGCCTGGCCCCTCGGACCACACACCTTGGGTAAATTAATACTACTAAGTGTTGAACAGAACCTTGGTTAGGCCTGGTCCCTCGGACCACCACCTTGGGTAAATTAACAACCCTAAGTATTAAACAGAACCTTGGTCGTGCCTGGTCCCTCGGATCACACACCTTGGGTAAATTAATACTACTAGGTGTTAAACAGAACCTTGGTCAGGCCTGGTCCCTCGGACCACCTACCTTGGGTAAATTAACACCCCTAAATATTAAACAGAACATTGGTCGTGTCTGGTCCCTCGGACCACACACCTTGGATAAATTAATACTACTAAGTGTTGAATAGAACCTTGGTCAGGCCTGGTCTCTCGAACCACCACCTTGGGTAAATTAACACCTCTAAGTATTAAACAGAACCTTGGTCAGGCCTGGTCCCTCGGACCACCTATCTTAGGTAAGTCAACTCTTCTCTACTTACGAAATCCCTCGGGCCCTACCTTCTAAGCCTTATCACTACCCCACACCTATTACTGAACACTCTGCGGAAACCTCGTCTCTCATATTTTCTCAGACCACCCTCTCTGAGTTAGTATTTTCACTCAACTTTAATGGGAAATTTAGGGATTATGTCTGCTTGAACTCATCCACATTTGTCAAAACAGGATTGAATTGGTTGAATGATTTTAATGTCATCATTAAGGCTTTCATACCCACGTTGTCCTCTTCATTATGTGGGAATACAGGTTTATTTCTATTACTGCTTCATTCTGTGGACTTAAAAACTTTCCATAGGCTTAAGGGCTTCAAGACAAAATAAGCAAATAAATGAAACTGGAAACAGAAGACGGTAAACAAAACATTCTCATTAAATGCAAAGGTAAAGTACATTAGCTCATTACCGAAAATAATTGTTACATCACTAGGAAGAAAAAACAATTAACAACTACAACTACAGACGACTAAACCCTAGTCTTAAGCTTGGTCGGTCTGAGGAGGAGCGCTACCATGACCGCTTGGCTCGGTCGCTGAGAGAGCTGCTTCCTTAGCCTCGTCGGGATCCGCGGTCACAAAAGCGGCCCCTGGAGCAACTTGTTCCTTCTGTATCTCTTGAGCGGCCTCAAGAGGAATAAGTGCTTGGCTCATTTGCCCCGGGGCACGTGGCGGCGAGAAGGAGGGGTCAGCCGAGGGCAAAGTGAGGTCTGGGTGGAAGTATGTTTTCCCCGGCTGCCTGAGCTCCGAGTCGACTGGGACTCCAGCCATGTTCAGGGCCTCCTCCCAAGTGGACTGGCAGTAATCCCTGCAGACTTCTGTGACCTCCTCTGCGAGCCTTTTTTCTGTTTCCTCGATGCCGCGGATGTATTCGGCCTCCTTCTCGGCCTCAGCAGCCCTCAGCGCCTCCCGAGCCTCTTTTTCAGCCTTCTCGGCCCTCTCCGCTCAGGCATGAAGTTCCAAGACCAGCTGCCTCTCGGTTGCCAGCTCTATCTCCGTCATGTGCAACCTTTTCCGCTGATCTTCAGCTTGGTCTTGGGCGTTCTTCAGCCCAGCTTCCGCGCTCCTCCTCTCCCTTTCTTCGATAGTTAACTTCTTGGCTAACTCCAGTTTCTGATGCTTTAGTTCCCCCAGGCTCTTCTCTACCTCCTTGCGAGATTGGGTCTCGGCCCTGGCCAAATTGCGGGCGTCCCTAACCCAATCCTCTGCCACGTAGACCTGCTAAGTGAGCTGCACAGTAAAGAAAAACAAGATTACATCTCTACAAAGATAACGAAATTGCACAGTTCAAACATAAATAAATCCTATGTGTACAGAAATGACTAGATACTCACAATGGCTAAGTCCCTCTTCATGGACATGAATAGGTCGGCCTGCCTCCAAGACCTCACCGTCTCCATGTCTCGAGGGAGGAGCAACGAGCGCTCCAAGGCCTCGGCAATATAGCCTGAGTGCCCATTTTGGAACTCTCGAATAGAGGCAGTGGCAGGGATAGGAGCCCCATCCAGGTCCAGCCGTGGAGCCTAGACAGGTGGTTGCTGAACCTCCCTAGGGTGGGAGTCACCCCTATGCCTGGGTGGAGAGACCCTCCTATTATCTCTCTTCTGTTGCTTTGCCCCTTTTTGCTGCCGAGGGGACACTTCACCCTCCTCGGCGTCCACGTCCACGTCCACGTCCACGACCTTCTTCTTCCTCTTCAGATCCGGCATGGGAAGAAGGCCGGTTGCAGCAGTCGGAAGAGGAGGAGGGGGAGGCAATTTGCCAGCATCCTTCTCTTTAGGGGCCTTCTTGGAAGATGTCCCCGCGTTTCGCCCTGCCACGAGGGCTTTCAATCCCTTTCTCGGCTGCAAGGGCATCTCATCTTCGTCTTCTGAAGTTTCAGAATTTTGAGGGCTAAGGGGTTTGGTCTGCACTTCCTCCTCCTCTTCGAAACAGAATTGGTCTATCTTCGTGTCCAAAGATGGCGGAGTGGTAATAGACTCTTCCCTTTATGTAACTTGTTGAGGGGCAACTTGTTGGAGCGGCCAGGGAACCAGGGGAAGATCCTTCTCTGCCAAAAAACCCGGCCGAGAGACATCTATCCGGCGAATTCTCTTGTCCCCCACTCGGATGGAATCCTCGACTTCTTGGAAATTTTCTGATATTGGAGTGAAGTCCAATATCAAGTGAACGGCACGCAGCTGGCCGTCCGAGTGAGCAAACACCTCGGATCGGAGCAGATGGTTCAGGCCGAGCATGTTCACAAGACTGAGCTTGGGGGCGACGAACCGTCTATCTACAGTCACAATCAAAAGAAAAACACAAGATTAGTCATCACATCTCCAAAACCAAACGCATACACAGTGAAATAAAATGAAATCTAAGCTGCAAACTCTATAATTATCTTAATCTAGTCCTAGAATACCCCACCTGGCTCCCCCTCGGTGGTCGGACAATGGAGACCGCCATGCCACGCCCCAGAGACGATGACGTAATCGTCTTTCATGCCCTTGTTGGACTTCGAAAGACACGATATCATCTTTACAACTAGAGATCGGGACTTCAAGTAGTACCCCCCCTCCTTCAAGGAGTGACATTCGTACATATGTATGACGTCGTGCCAGGTAAGCTGTAGACCCATCATTTCATTAAGAGCGTCTACACAACCCAGAACCCTAAACATATTAGCGGCACATTGGTGCGGGCACAGTCTATGATTCCTAAGGTACTCCCTAGTAACGTTACCCATGGGAATGGTTATTCCCCACTCTAAAAAGGCGATTACCGGGATAACCACCTCACCGGTCCTCCTAGAGGTTAAAATATTCTCCGGTGGACAGTAACGGAGGCTAACCCCCTCGGGAATGTTATATTTCGCCTTAAACAGCTCTACGGGCACAGGGGTATCGACTAAATTCTTAAACCTACCCATATGGATATCTATAAGGGTGCTACGAGACTCTACTAAGGCGAGAAAACGTAAAAAGACGAAGGCCGAGGTGCTCAGCCGAGAAGAAAAGAAGACTTGGAAATCAAATACTTACAAGAACTGTAGGTATTTTTGGTTCGGTGACTTCTGAGAAATCTAGGATCCTTGTGAAAGTGTGCTCGGAGGTATTATAAAAGGTTGATGCTGGAGGGCTAGAATGCTCGAGAACTCTGATGTACCAAATGAGCTAAACCACTCCCTCAGAGCCCCTTATATATAGTGGAGGAAAACGAGTGGGAGTTATCTCGCTCAAAATTTCACAAAAAAGCCCTGACCGCATGATCTGCATCTCACCGTTGATAAAGGAGACAGAGTGCCGCCCAGAACAATAAATGACGCGTTGCAATTTCCAAAGCGTCACCAGAATTGAGAAACTAGCAAAATGGTGTCTCCACGTGGACAAGTCAGGAAGTTTGAGAGGATTTATCCTTGGAGAAGTCAAAATCCCGTCTTTCTCCTCGGATAAGAGAAGAAAACCGGAATTTTGAGGGGCTATTGTAGGGGTAAAAGGCCCAATATCAGGTAATGGGCTGCAGCCCGTCCGAGGAGACCCCTACATCCGAGGACGACAAATCTCAAGGAGCGTACCCAGCCTAATTTGATTACTAGATGTAAGACACGTGGAAGAAGGACTGGTCCGAGGAGACTTGCCTGTTCGGATTGTCAAAAGGGTGTCCTAGATGAATGCTCCAACATCAATCCTAGCTCCCCCGGAGAATCCCCTGATTTATATGGACAAAAAGGATAGGTGGCAAAGATCAGATATTAGGCAAAAGGCTGCTGCCACCGCATTTATGATCCTGCAGCTAACATCATGGCCGCATTAATGGGAAAAGACACCTGAACAGTGACCTTCATCCTTTGCAGCTGCCAAATGAAGACTCCAGATGGAGGCTGATGGGACAAGTACCTAGAAAAGCCCACGTAATGGAGGGGGGGGGGCATATAAATAGAAGAAAGAAGAAAGAAAGAGGAGGAGGATCAGAGGAAGAAAGAAAGGAACAAAGAGAGAGAAGTGTTTACTGTACTAGTCTAAACATACTCCTCGGACTGTGCCGAGAAGAACTTTGTATCTATTTTGTATTTCATCAACGTAAATCTGATCATAAATATACTTGGGCCATTAACCCATACATATTCAATCCAGTATTCTCCAACCCACTCTCTTTACAAATTTGTTGCAAGGATAGTTACTGTTCACAGCTTGGGCCTTAATCCATTCTGGCCCAACCCGTAGATTTGTGTCCTTACAATATATAACTGTCTGTTCAAATTAAGAATTCTCCCTCATATCTTACTTTTTAAAGATTTCATTAGATGTATAGATGGTATTTTTGGTTTATGAGACAAAATCAACAAAACGTAATTTTTATATGATTATATATCTAGAATACACTGCAATGTCATGATCGATGAGTTGGTCTAATTTACTATAAAATCTAAGTTATCATGTGGTTTAAAAATTTGAAGAGATATATATTACCAGATTTTTTTATATGTTCATATGATGAAAAAATAAAATTTGCTTTTTGCATTTTATTTTATTTTATATTTCCTCTTTATGATATGTTATTTATTGATTATGATCTATTGCATATTTATCTTTATTTACTTTTTCACTTTAGTTTCAATTGTGAAGAAGATAGAGACATGGATAGATGTTTTGGATAAAAATATACCCATAAGAGTTTTTTTTTTTTTTGAGAAAAATATAACTATAAGAGTTGAATTACATATTTTTGTATAATAATAAACAAAGTATACATGGTTAAAACTTAGTCTAATAGTTCTTGCACTATAAAATTTAAAATAAAAAATATTGCTACATTGTGTTTTTATACATATCTCACTATATATAATACCCAACTACAAAATATATTTTGTTGCACTACAAAAAAAACTTCTCATTTAAAACAAAATTTCAAATAATTATACAATTTAATATATTAATTCAATAATTACCAATAAAAAATAATTATATTAAATTTTTCCGCACCTGCTTCTAGTAATCATGAAAGCAAAAGCTTCAAGTCAACCGTCTCATTACTTTCCTTTCTTTGACCCAAAACACCACAACACGTAAGCCCAAGACATTCAAAACAAAGCACCATTCTTAAAAATGCCCAATTTAGATATTAAATAAAGTGATTAACTCTTAAACTAACCTTTTTTTTTTAAATCAACATTGATTACTTTGTATTCAACTTTCACAAAATAAAAAAGAACATAATTATAAATATCTGAAAACACAGACTCTATCCGAACTAATAAAGGAGAAGAACAGCTAACTCCTTTAATTAAAATATGGAGTACAACATTACCCTACTACCTAGTATAAGAGAATGAATGACACACTAAAAAACCAACTATAGACATAATGTCTTTAACTAAATATGTAAAAAACGAGAGAAGTAACAACTATCAACATGGCTAAGGACATTAACAACAATCTCTGAATCATCCTAAAAAATGGAGTTCTTCAAGTTGAGGTCATGGACAAAAATCACAACCCTCCAAGCCGCTAACATTTCCAGCAAAACAACATAAGCAGGCATTAAGATTTCTTTGAACATATTAGTCATAACCTCGCCTCTATTACTACACACCACAACACCAATTTCAGCTTCATTTGTACTTGCAAATAAGTCACCATTAAAATTTGTTTTGAAACAGCTCCTAAACTAACTCAAACAAAGGTTTTTTTTTTTTTTTTTAAATCTCAAACAAAGCTGAATAGCTTCATTTAAAAAATAATAATAAAAAGGGGGGAAAAAGAAAACAAAACAAACGGGCTGGGCCTATTGCATAGCAAGCCCACATGTTTACCCTCAAAGCTAGAACTGGACCACAAAAGCAATCTTGGCAGCGGAGAGAGAAGAGTAGAGGAGAATGGGAGGTCGGAGCAGTGAGAGCAGCAGCGGAGAGGAAGACGGAGATGCCGACTGGAAAGCCAAAATAAATTCCGTCGCATCCTCCTCCGCTTTCTCTTCTCTTAAGAATGGTTCTTCCACTCTTTCCAATAATCCAACAAATCGCAACCATGCCGAGGATGACGATAACCATGATAATGGGTACCACACACACAAGCCCCAACAGCTCAAGCACTATCAAGTCAAGGTCAGTGGCTTTAAATCTTAGAACTGATAAATTTTCACGCTTTTTCTCTCTCTTTTTAGTTTATGGAAGGTTATTATGTAGTTGATAAATTTTGAGGCAAGGAAAAAAGAAAAAGAAAAAGGAACCCATTATTGTTATAAGGTTGAAAGTTTTTAATTTTAACTTTGGATGTTGTAGTTCACTACATATGTTAGAATGGGGGAGATTGTGAATTGTCTCATTCCAAGAGAACTGAGAACCAATTGAGTTTTAGTGCTGAGTTATAGAAGCCAATATATGAATAAAACATTTACAAGCTTGTCACTTACCAGTTACTAGCCAAAACAATATGGCAGCTAGCTCATTCAGTTATCTTAGGATGAGGGATTGGGAGTTCGACTTATACAAGGTAAACTAGGCCTATATATATTCCTAATGGGGGGGGTGGTGTTATTTTATTTTCACCCATAAATTAGGGGAACTTGTTTTTATAATAAGGAGGTATATAAATTCAGTGCTAGGGAGTGTTATTTTATTGTGGTATTGTTATAGAATGGATGTTACAAATATGTTGAGCTACCTTAGGTTCGATAATGTGGAAGATAAACTAGAAGTCAGTTGCCATAACAAGAATAAATTCTACTTATCAAAATTAAATAAATAGATAAGTAAATTCTGCACTTTTTTAATGATGACTTGGGTGAACCAGGGAGGATGCTTGAATACGAATGGAGAAAATTTAATATGGAAACACTTCAGCAATGATTTTGAATTAGTGGCTGATGTGCACCTAGTGAAATATTAGGCTGTCTTTTTCGAATGAATTGGAAAGTTTAGATGAAGATGAACACTGTGAAATTGCAGGTTTTCTTGATATACAAATTTGTGATTCTAAAATTCAGAAAGGGTGTTATAGTCTTAGAACATTAAAAAGAGGTAAAAACAAATGTGAACTGGTAGCATGTATTCGCCTCTTTGTAGCCCTGCCCTGATCTTTGTTATATCAAATTTGTTTATCCTGTTACGAATCTTGATCAATTGCTATCTTACCAGTTTGTGCATTAACTACTAAATTTATCAACAGGCACAAAAGATTTTAGATGATATCCTAGAAAAGACACTAGTGACAGTGAGAGATCCTGTTGATGTCCCTGAAAATGATCCCGAAACTGATGAAGGTGGCATCCGCTTGTTTAAACATGCTCCCCCTGGAATAGTTTTTGATCATATAGGTAAGTCAATCTCATCAGATAGTGTTTCATCACTGATTGGTCAGTTGCTTTCTTTATGTTGCATGTAAAGGAAGTAACCATCAGTCATCTGACCTGCTTCTGGATATTCCGTTTTAAATTGTTATATTTGCAACAATGAAGGCGTGGTTATCTCCCATGATAGATAGTGCATGGTAGATGTTGATTTATTAATCACAGCACAGGCCAGCACATTTGGAGTACAAAGCTGTTTTTATACCAATATTTTCTGCCCCATAAGCAGTATGACTCCTTTAACTGAGTTTTGAAATCATCCATTGGTTAGAAAACATCCTGCCAAGTTCTGCATTGTTTCTGCACTTTGTCATGCCATTTAATGATTGGAGATCCTTGGTGTTGACCTTGTAATGCATTTCTGCATACCCCATGCCAAAATGTATGTCATGTCTGAAGATTACATGTATGCCCCCAGATGAGCTTCAGCAACCTAGAAAGAGACCGAGAATCCTTCCTGGAAAAGAGATTGATGAGAAATCAAAGAAGGTTTGTTCATTTTTCATTAATCGATAAATTCTCCATTGCTCATCATTGATTGTTCCTCTGCTTTAATAAAATTTATTATTTGTAAAAAAAGTATTTCCTAAATGATATTATGATCCTTTCAGTTTAGAAGACAGATCCAATCGGTTGCTGTTGGTGGTGAATATATAATGGCTGCAGCAAGAGATTTGTGCCAAAAATCACTGGCTAGACTGGAAGCTAAAGATGCAGCAGCAAAAGCAGCCACTAATAGAGAAAAGGAAAGAGTTGCAGAACTGAAAAGGATTAGGGGGGAGAGATGGCTTCCTTCAATTGCCAAAAAAATGCAGGTTAAGCTTCAAGGTTGAAATATGTATCCTCCAGACTTTCTGCTTCTGTGCTGTTGTTTTTCAGGGCACCATCCCATCGTTTTTTTTTTTTTTTTTCAATAGGTAAGCACCATTCCCATTGTTCTCATTTTTTGATGGACAAGTATTCATTTTGTAATCTCTTATCCTTTGTTGGCCTCTTTTTTTTGGGCCAAGCAATTGGAAAATACTTAATTTCAGAAATCATATTCCCATGATGAGTGGAGTTCCAAACTTTACGGTGGTATTTGGATGAAAAATTTGAGAAATTTTCTAAGTGACATTTAAATTGATGACAATTTTATGATATGAATTAGATTATTATGATATTTAAAACAATAAGGAGAATAGTAGTGGCAATGATTTAGTGATGGCAGCACCATGGTGGAATGATGTAAATCATGTAATGGTGGTGGTGGTGGTGGCAGCGGGGGTAGCAACAGTGGATTATCTTGGTGGTGGTGGTGGCGTGGTCATGGCAATATGGTAGTGGCAAGTCATGGCGATAGCAGTGGTGGTGCTATTGATGCTGGTGCTGGCGGTGCTGTTGACAATGGTTGTAGTGGCAGCAACAGCGCACTGGCAACAATGGTGATGTTGACAATATGGAAAATAGTTTTGGGTTATATAGGATGGAAGCCCTCCCTGTCAGTGCTCAGGTCCCAAACAAGCCCTTCAGATTTCAGGAATTTTGGCTGTCTGATTTGTCCTTTCTCGGTATTGTCTCTAAGGCCTGGAGCAATAATAGAAGTCTGGTGGATTCCATAGATATTTTCTCTAAAGAGGCAACTCTATGGAATAGAAATCACTTTGGTAATATTCATCGCAAGAAAAGGAGAGTTCTGGCTAGAATTTATGGGGTTCAAAAAGCTCTATCCAACTTCCCAAGCGCCTCTCTAATCAATCTCGAAAAACAGTTGCAGCTTGAGCTTGACTCTATTCTTGATCAAGAGAGAGATCTTTGGATGTTGAAGTCTAGGATTAATTGGATGATCCAAGGGGAACGCAATACCTCCTTCTACCATGTGTCTGCTCTTGTTAGGAGAAAAAGAAATCATATAGCTTCGGTTAAGGATGAGAGAGGATTGTGGCTCACAGATGGGAGAGAAGTGAGGGATCATTTTAGGAAGGGTTTTATCTCTTTATATACCACTTCCCTTGTGGAGGCAGCAAGGGTCCCAAGCCATGTTGTCTAATGGCAAGTTCAGCCGTCTGATAATGCTAGGTGTTCTTTGGATGCTATTATTACCTTGGAGGAAATGAAGGAAACTCTCTGGTCCATGAAGCCTTACAAATCCCCAAGTCCGGATGGGTTGCATGCTGGATTTTACCATCGATTTTGGCTCACAATGGGGGATTCGGTGATAAAGGAAGTTATGAAAGTTTTCCTTGAAAGAAAAGTGCCAAATTATCTTAATAAAACCCTCATTGTTCTTGTTCCCAAATTGCAAGGTCCGGAATCTATTGGGAACTATAGGCCTATTAGTCTATGCAACTCTATTTACAAAATCAAGTCCAAAGTCATTGTTGCTCGGCTTAGACCTCACTTAGAGAGCATTGTCTCTCCCATCCAAATAGCATTCATTCCGAGTAGGAGAGGAACTGATAATGTCATCACTGTTCAAAAGTTAATTCACGCCATTAGCCGAGCAAAAGGTAGGAAGGGGTATATGGCTATTAAGATTGACTTGGAGAAGGCGTATGGTAGGATTGAGTGGAGCTTTATTAGGGAAATTCTCTTCAAGTTCAATTTTCCTGAAAAGCTTATCGATCTCATTATGAGTTGTGTATCCTCGGTCTCTACTTCCCTATCGCCCTATCTATTCATTCTCTGCATGGAGTTTTTAGGGCATTTAATTGATGGAAAGTGTGCCGCCAAGGTTTGGAACCCAGTGAAAACTTCGAGGAATGGACCTTCTTTTTCGCACCTTTTCTTTGCCGATGACTTGGTTTTATTTGCTGAAGCAAATATGGAGAACTGTATTGCTATTAATGAAGTCCTTCAGGAGTTCTATTCTAGATCCAGTCAGAAGGTAAGTGAAGCCAAATCTCGCGTGTTTTTTTCGCCCAATGTGGATTCTGATCTAAGAGATCATTTGTCTAACACTCTTGGTTTTAGTTCTACTGCCAACCTTGGCAAGTATTTGGGTTTTCCTTTGAAACACTCAGGGGGTAGTAAGCATGACTTTGATTTTGTGCTAGATAGAGTCAAGAAAAAGCTTGCTGGGTGGAAAACTAATCTTCTCTCCATGGCTGGCCGAGTGGTGCTTATTCATTCTTCCTCTTCCACCATTCCGAACTATGTCATGCAATAGGTATCGCTTCCGGAGAAAATCCTCAAGGGCATTGATAGGATCAACAGGAACTCCTTGTGGGGATCTTCTGATCATGGTAGGAAAATGCATTGGGTCAAGTGGGATGTTGTAACCAAGCCTAAGGTTTTGGGAGGTCTTGGACTGTAGTCGACAAAAGGCAGGAATACTGCTCTCTTAGCTAAGTTAAATTGGAGATTCCACACTGAGAATGATGCTCTTTGGGCCAAGGTTCTTAAATACAAATATTGTACTAGACAGAGAATCAATTCGAGAAATGAAGCAAGACTCCCAATCTCCCCTACTTGGAAAGGTATTAAGATAGGTGAGGCCACTTTCAAGAAAGGGATAAAGTGGATTCCAGGTCATGAGAGTAATCTGAATTTCTGGTCTGATTGCTGGTCCAATCTTGGCTCCATTAGAGCTCACATTCAAAGTCCCCTTCCTCAAGACTCGGTCAACCTCAAGCTTAAAGATGTGATATCTTTGGGGAGATGGGACTGGTCAAAGATTCCTTTCCACCTCCCTTTAGAGATCAGAGATGTAATTCAAGCAATTCTGATCCCTCTTATAGCTAGGATCAATGATAAATTGGCTTGGAAGTTCTCTCCTAAAGGGAGCTTTAATATGGGTAGTGCGTATCTTATTGCCACAAACCAGATGGAAGCAGAATCTTTTGCTGGTTGTTGGATATGGAAGCTTCATACTTTGCCTAGAATCCAAATGTCCATTTGGAGATGCATGCATAGTAGTATTGCTGTCAAGGAGGTTTTAGCAAAAAGAGGTGTCTCTCTCGATACTTTCTACCTGTTATGCCAGTCTGAAACAGAATCCTTAACTCATGCGCTCCAGGATTGCAGCTTGGTTAAATCAGTTTGGCAACAACTTGGAACCCAATCTCTGAACCCTTCCTTCTTCTCTCAGGGTATTAGAGAGTGGTTGATTTCTAATTCTAATCTCAAGTCTTCCCACAATGCAGCGGGTATTCCTTGGAATCTTATCTTTCCTTTTGCGGTTTGGATGATATGGAAACAGAGAAATCATGTTTATTTTTCCAACAAGAGGGTAGGTTCAGCAGCTGGTGGCGGCTTAATAAGGGACGAGGATGGTAATTGGGTGGTAGGATTTTCTAGGAAGATTGGAAGAACTGATAGCTTTGTTGCTGAAATATGGGCACTCCGTGATGGTCTCCAGCTTTGCCAGCAAATGAATGCTCGTGCTGTCATGATAGAGCTTGATGCGAAGTCTCTGGTGGATGTCCTTAACAACTCTTCTTACTGCAATGCAGTGATCTCTCCCCTGTTGGATGATTGCAAACTCTTAATTAGTCAAATCCCCCAGGTTTGTGTTAGGCACACTTACCGGGAAGCAAACAAATGTGCGGATCGTCTAGCAAATTTAGGATTGAGTCAATCTTTGGATTATATTGTTCATTCTAATTCTCCTTTGGAGTTGATTCCTCTGATTGAGGCGGACTCGTTGGGCTCTTTTTGTAACAGGCTTTGTCCTAGTCTTGTTTCTTTCTTTTAGTTTTTATATAATTTTCCTTCAAACCAAAAAAAAAAAAAAAAAGGATGGTAATATTGTTAGAATTTTTATCATGACACCTTCCTTATGGAAATTGAACTTGAAACATGGATATTTGAATATTCCAATTTCAAAATTTTATGGAATTTTAGAAATGACTCCTTTCTTTAACCCAAATCTGGGAAATCAACATTAAAACTCAAATTACAACTTATTAGAGTAAAAATTTATTTCAAAATCCCGCATCCAAATATGGTATAAGCTTTACTCTTGGCAGAAGGTACCAAATTCCAATAGACTATAGAGTCGTTGGTATGCTTAAGCTTTACTCTTGGCATATTTTTGATGCACCATTAAGGAAATTCATTGTTCAAAATCCAAACCTTTTATTTCATGTTAGCTTGCCTGAAATGTGACCGACTAAACAAAAAGCTATGTTTTACTTCCTACTTTTAACGTGCCGACAGGCTACCAGATTTCTCTTTCAAAAGGGAATGTCCGACTCCTTCAATATGTAAGCATCATTTTTTTTAATATTGAGGTACTAATCGTGTATCATTAGGAAAAAACAGAAAAAGAAAAATGCTATGTTCATAATATTTTTACAACAAATTATAAGTGACAAGTTATTATAGATAGTTATGAGTGAGTAAAAATATAATTTAAGTTGAGGATTCAAATTAGAATCAATAATAACTTACTACTTATAATTTGTTGTGAAAATATTGTAAATATTATACCTCTCAAGAGAAAAAAAAAAAAAAAAAAAGACAGATTAGTTTCTAACCTGTTTTGGAGAAATCTTCTAACCTACTGCTATATGACAATTTTTAAAACTATCAAAGGTTTTTTTTTTTTTTAGAAACAACTATCAGTTAGTCAATCATGTATTAAATTATTAATAGTGTTGTCAATTGCCACAATAATGAGTTGAAGGTTGGAACTAAACATTTTTCCTTTGATTAAAAAGGATAGAGATCAAGAAAGGAGACTACTAGAACTAGTGGAGTATTTGCAATGTCTGCCTTTTATTGTTAAATATTTTTTTAACAAATCAAAGGGGTCCTATAAGATCATGCCTCTCTCATTTCTAATATTGTATTTAAAAAAAAGAAAAGAAAAAGAAACCATTACTTTTTTTAATTTTATAATACCTATGTTTTTAATGCATTGCATTTCAACAATACAAAAAATGGGAGGGAAGTGTTCATCCAATGGGGCTTCAGTGACAAGTGACAAGACGTTCGGTGATTTCGAAAGGACAACAAATGTAGTAGTATTATTCATGTACTGTAGCCTTTAAAGCAACTTTCGTGATATTTTCCACCTGGGTGAGGGTGAGTCAGCCAATGAAACAACTCCTTCTCAAGTAAAAAGCTGAATGGAATGGATCTTTAAAAACCGAGTGAAACACTATTAAGGAAAGACAATTAGGTGTGGGAAGCAACGTGGAAGCAACGGTCTCTTTTATCTTCTACTTGGAAAATCAAAGCTCTAATAACTCACCTATGCCTTTTTTTAGACAAACCTAAACCCAAAGAAGAGTCCCCACTCTCTCACTCCTCCCCCACTCTATCTTTAGCCTTCGATGCAATCACTGCAGAAAGAGACAGCTTCTGAGTTTTGGATAAGGATAACTTTCTGAGCTAAACATTGTTCTTCAGGTTTGATTTGCACAAATCTTTGATTACTGGGTGTTTTTTTTTTTTCTTGTGTGCGCGCTCTAGTTTTGGAAGGAAGATGGCTCATGTGGTAGCAATGGTGGTGAATGGGCTAGGACTTTTTGTTAGGACACTTTGGGGTTTGCAGGAGCGTCGGTTCTCTACAACTTTTGAGGCTGTCAGATCTGCTGCGGTGTCCATGACCGTGTCACTCATGGTCTGCTTTTTGTCCATTCATAGACATCAACAACAGCGAGGAATGGGTCTTGCCTTCGCTAATTTCTCATTCTTTAATTAAATATGCTTCTCTTTTGTGCTTTTTTTTTTTTTTCTTCTTTTTTTCTTTCTTTCTTTTTGAACAATGGCTATATTTGTCTTTCTCTTCTCTTTTTTTTTTTTGGGAATAAAATTGTTATGAAAATGTGAATATATGGTATTTGTTGCCTTTAACAGTCAGGGTACTTTAACTTCTTTAACAAGTTAAATAGTACTAGAGTTGATTAAAACTGAGCTAATGACGTTACAGTGTAGTGTAGTTATTAGGCTTATTATTAGCATTATTGACTTTCACAACCCAGTCATTGAGTTGCCAATACTAGATTGCTTTTCTTTAATTTCAGTTGAGTTTTAAGTGCCAAAAGCCACTCCCGAAACAACCATTCAACTTTTAAAGTGAACCATTTATAATAAACACTTATTAATAAATGGCAATGGGACAGGGTGAACTACCCAATGATCCCATTTCCTTCCCATCCATTTGTTTTTTTTTGTGTTTTTTTTTTTTTTTTATAGGCCAAATTTAATATTTATTCAAGAAGGAAAAATTCGTTGTAACTGGAAGTCTAGAAGGCATACAGGAGTAATGAATAATGATACATTGGGTATGCCCCATCCTTTGACTGTTAGTCTATTTCCTCTTCTTCTTCGCCTAGAGGTGGTCTCTGGCGTTACCCTATCAAACAGATTGTAGATGTAACATTTAGTTTGTACCAACTACAGCTAAAATTGCATTTACAAATTACAAACTACAAATACATCCGAATATGCACAGATCTTTAAGCAGAGTTCTCACTTTCAGTGATAATTTTATGCACTTGATTTCAACTCATACTTGGCGGAAATTTCATCAGTCAGAAAAACTGTTCTACTAGCTGCAATTTGATGCTATATTTATACGTTTTAGCTAATTAATATCAAAGCTCTAGGGGTATCCAGAAACAGCTATATACACTTGCATAATCAACACAAATTAATTGTTCAATGCTTACTATGAATGCAAGCATTAATCGCAGTCTTAAAAAACAGTACTATTTTACAACAAAATCCTGTTACCAACTGATACATCATATACACCGGGTCCTTTCCCTGCAGTTCCATCTAATTTATTACTGTCTAAATCATGAAAGCCATAGTGCACAAATTGACAAAGTGGGGCTTTCAAAAGAAATAACAACAGACTAAAGACATCAATTAATCAATTGATTAATTAATCTCAAATAGGAACCTTATTTGAGTTCAGACAAAGGAAACGAGCTGTTTCCTTAATTGCGGAAATAAAAACAGACTAATGACATCAATTAAAAGATTGATTAATTAATCTCGAATAGGAACCTTATTTGAGATTAGACAAAGGAAAGGAGCACTAATACAGTCTGCATCAAACTATGTTACACATGAAAAGAAGCATCAGCAACCAGGAATTGATGCTTCCTTCATATTAAGCCTGCAGGTAGCCTTTCTCCTCCAAGTAAGATATAACTGTTTCGGCCATATCGCTTGGGGACACACAGTCTCCTCCCTTTTGTTGTAATACTATCTGGAAAAAAAAAAAGGGGCATGAAATGTCAGGAAATGAAAAGGTTCAATGAAACAAAGGCTGATTAAATATTTAAATACTAATGCTAGGCACACCATCAGATGGAAATTCTAACAAGTAAAATGAAGGGCTCCAGCCATGACCAAACACTTGCACCTTGATACATTTTCCTTTGATCATTCAGCTACTTAAAAAATTGGCTTCCCAAGTTGGAGCTTTTTTTTTTTTCACCAACCAATGCTAGATCCCTAACCCCATAAATCCCAACAAATAAAGTGTGCTCAATTGGTTTCACATATACTTAATTTCTATAATTTTGGTAGCAAATTCAAGTTTTTCAAGTGCATGTGCATATTTGTGCACATTCAAGCCTGTAAAACATTCAGATATGATGTATCTCTATTTACAGATACACGCACCTCACAATTTAATGGTGGCTCATATGGGTCATCAATTCCTGTAAAACCTGCAAAATGCCAAATAAATATTTCACCACCAATTTTAAACACAAAAGTAAAAATGCCACATCCAATTAAACAAAAAAAATAAGTACAAGCATAATTAATCCTATAATAGCTCATATAGGTAGATAACTGTTGTAGCTAGAAATGTGTTAAGACTTAGAATATGGGTTTCATATTCCCAGAACAAAAATGACAAGGAAAAAAACAATGACATGAAAAAAGTTACGAATTTGCATTCACATCATTAATTTCAGAGAATGTGACCATTTGGGGAACAGCGAGGTGGGGCGGGGGGGGGAGAGGGAGGGGGGGTTCGTGTGAGGAAACATTTTCACTGGCTAAACTTAGCAATGGAACCAATATGAGATAGATATCATGTCTCATCAATATTACAATTTAGAAACCTTTACTGAAAGATTAAATTGATTAAAAAAGATGGGGAAGGGAAGCAACAAATATTTGGATACCATCCTTATTACAAGATACCTTTGATCTTTCCACATCGTGCAAGCTTGTAAAGTCCCTTTGGGTCCCTTGCCTCACACACTTGTAGTGGCACATCAAGAAAAACCTATAAAATGATAGCATTCTCAGTTCATCACTGGTACCAAGAACATTTCTGCTTGGTTCCAATGCTTCATCCTGGTGGTAATAACATTTCAAACCTATGTCTCATAATTCAAATTGCCCATATGAGAACCTCATACCTCAATGAAATCTCCTTCTGGCAATAATGCACGGCAGGCATCTCTGTCCTTACTGTAGGGAGATATCAAACTAGCAATGCAAATGATGCCAGCATCTGCAAAGAGCTTTGCTACCTCACCTAAAATCATGAAAAGTATGGAGTTTTAAGATCATTAGAAATGCAATTGACATGAATTAAGGGACAAAGTTCATAAAAGGAAAAAGACTCAATTTTTTTTTCTTAGAAAAGAAAAAACCCTCACCAATCCTTCGTATGTTTTCTGCACGATCTTCTACTTTAAAACTAAGGTCACTGTTCAAACCATGTCGAACATTGTCACCATCAAGAATGTAGGTGAGCTTTCCTCTCGAATGCAATCCTCGACTCAAAGCACATGCCAAAGTGCTTTTTCCTTGAATTAGATTCAATGATATGAGAGAGTGAGTGAGAAGAGTGACAATATAAATTACAGAGTAGCAAAAAGGAAGGAAAGGATCCTAACTCCTGAGTATAAGAAAGTGGCATCAATGGTTGTTAATTATGTCAAAACTCACATAAATCAAAACTATGCCTAGTTCTGATGATGATAGATAATTTAATTCAAACTTTCGTGGATTATTAGAAAGATTGCATCAAAGTGATCGATTTGATTCAACTCAAACTTAATAACTAAGTTAGCAAAGGCCTTCAATAGTACTCAATTTTTCATATTTTCTAGATACCTGAAGAAGAAAGTAGTAATATTTGTCAATTTTCACTTTAAATCACTAGGGGTGTTAATGAAAAAGAGCTGCTCACAAGCAATTCAGCTATCACACTTGGAATTCAAATTAAAGATTAATGCTTTTACAAGGCTGTCTACAAGGCTTTACCTCGTCTTGTAGTGAAATTAAAATAATTCCTTAAGATACTTATCAAATTAATAATTAAATAAAAAGTTTCGCAAACATATAACAAAATCACAGTGAGGTATGACAAAGAATAAAGCAACTTTTACAAATATTCTTATAAAAAACAATCAATAGTTCAGCCTTATAAAAAACAATTAAGCATGAACAGGGTAACATTAAGTTAGGTCAAGCTCATACTTGATACTGAATCAGCAAGATAATGCTCTGCAAACACACAACTTTAACATCACAAAGTCCACACAAAAAAAAAAAAAAAGGCAATATAAAATCGTGCAAGATTTATAAATACCAGATCTATGAAAAGGAAATAAATTGACATTAGCAATTAAACAGGCACTTGATAGGATGCCTAAAACTTTATTGTGTGCATATGAACCACAGAGTGTATCTACTTGAAATCTAAGATTTTAAAAAGACATTATATATGTCATCAAAAGTAGCCAGCACAGACACCATTTACCAATTCATATAGCGAAAGGCAATTTTACATTAACAAACCTGAACCACTAAGACCGGTTATCCAGATGACACATCCTTTTTGCTGAAGTAACTCTTGCCTATCAAATTTCTCCACTGAACTCTTATGCCACACGATGTTTGTCGACTTCCTTACAGTTGACATCTGGTGGAGATTTTCACCTAGTTAGGTAATCGGTTGAAATTAGAACCCTAATTTGATCCGCGCGAGAAAAGAAAAGAAAAGAAAAGAATATATGTCTGATTAATTATGATCCTGCAACTATGTTCAAAACGAAGAACAAAAATAAAATTCATGTGCTCATCAAAGATTTGTGAATGTCTAAAGTCTAATGTAACAGTAAAAAAGCAATGAAATTGATTGAAATTCCCAGTAAGACATAGAAAACAAAAATGATTAATTAACCATTGTTCGTTTCCACTCACAGATTGTTGAGTTTCTTGAATCACCCATCTCCTAAGAATCACCTCAGACGCTGTTATTGCTCGTAAAGTTTAGGATATGAGAGGTGTAAAGGTGCAGCAATCTCTAGACAAGGAGAGCAAGTCAAAGGTGTTTATTTATTAAGAATGCAAAGGCAAACTAATAAGATACTATTATTATTTTTTTTTAAAGAATAATCGTATCTTATTAGTATTAACTTTGCAAGATACTATTTATTCTGCACCAGGTGCTCTTAAACTACAAGTCTACCTTGCCAAGCTTCAAGTTAAATGTTATCAGCAACCAATCATATTTAGTTTAGAGCACTAGAGCACTCGACCCAAGTCTAAGCGAATATAATCCTCTGTATCACTGTTTGTATTCTATTTTATGTTTCACCAAACACACGAACAAATTGTAATTGATGAAGTATAAAGTAGCACGCAAAAAATAATACTAAAGATTTATATTCAAGTCTAAACAGTAACATAACTTTATCAAAAACAAAAAGTACTAAGTAGTATCTTTTTATTTATGGGAATCTACTATGTAGTACATTCCTAGACCACATTTTTACGTAACTAAAAACACAAATAAAGTCAAAATGGAGAATTTAAAAAAAAAAAATTTAAGGACTACTGTTTTGCGTTGGAGATAAAAATAAAATAAAAGCAACACTTTAGCAATGATTATGCGAAAAAGAAAATAAAATAAAATGAAAGGAGGCGCAGCAGTGAGCCGCACCCACACGGCCACACCACGCCTTATTATGTAACAATGGAAGCCAGCCAGACAGACCTCCATATCATTGAGCTCGTGTAAATTTTATTTTTTTAATATTTTAATAACAAACAAAAAGGTCCGTGTCTCGGTTGGCTATGAATAGTTACAGCTTTAGCTTCAATAAAGCAGAAAGAAAGAGAAAGTTGTAGGTGAAATGAAAGAGGGAAGGAGTACCAGAAGAAATGGCAGCAGCACAATCATTGGTATCGGTAAATGAAGCGGCGGTAGAGTCTTCCATGGCTTTAACTGGCTTGAGAAAGCTCGATCTCACATTCACATTAAGCCGTACGGTTTTTCCACTGGAATCCAACCCAATCACATTAGTACCATTGAGGCTCACGAACCCTAGCTTCGCAAACCGCCACGACGAAAACGGTCCAATTTCATCACAGTCCGGCGAAGAAGAACCAAAAACCAACGGTCCCGCTCCTCGTATCGCGGTCATTTTCCAAATTAGGACAAACCAAACCAAATGAAGCGATGTTTAGACGGGAACTTTGTTTGAATTAGCGGAGTGCGAAGCAGCGGAGTTGACGGCAGAGATGCAGAGGTTTAGTAACTGTTTCAGTTGTAGTAAACAAAATACATGTTGGTTTTATATATATACATCGAAGTGTTGGAATTTCGAGAAACGGAACGTGGTGTGTGTGTGTGTGTGTGTGCGTGTGTCTGAGAGGGTGGTTGGTTGAAGAAATAGATAAAAAGGATCTACCTCGATGTGTTGTTGTTGGTGTAATGGAATTGTAAGGTGGAGGTGGAGGTGGCGTTTATTTATATGGTGTGTTGAGAGAGAGAGAGAGAGAGAGAGTGGGAGAGCTTTGCTGTTATTGGGTGGCATTCGGCATTGTGATGGCCATTAATTTCCATTAAACTAAGGGTTTTACTAATATTTTTTTTTTTTCAATTTTTGATAAAATTTTTCTTAAAATAGCATGCATTAACTGGACCTTAAAAAAATCTAATACAATAACTTATTAACCAATTTCTTTACCATAGATTTAACAAGCTCAAAGAGTGAAGAAAAAATAGAAAATATACGTGTAAGTGATAAACAATCACCCACGCTTAAAATTGTATTAGAATTGTGACAACGAATTATGGAATAGTCAATGCTCGAGAACCGTCTCCATTTAGACACAGTCACTTTTTTCAATACTCAATATGTCTACATACATGGTTAATTAGGGGGAGTGTTGTCATTCCCACGCGTTTCTACAGAGTGTGCTACTACGATCGAAGAGTTCTTTTCTTTATTTTTTTTTCTCTTTTTTTTTTTCGTTTACAGAAAGAATAGTTTATTATTTTCTTTTGCTATTCCCACGCGCTTCTAAGTGAGTGCACTTCTGCGGTAAAAATATCAATTTAGAAATTTGTGTTTAAACATGTGCTTGTCAGGTGTGGCCTCTAACACTTGCTAGGTGACTAGACTAGGGTGGGTTTGGTAGGGGGAGGCCCTAGTGTTGGAGGAAGTATACCCTGTTACGGGGGTATGCTTCTTCCTTCTCACAACTAGTGGGACCCACCAGCTGTGGGTCCCACTAGTTGTGAGATGACAGAAACATACACCCATAACAAGGTATATTTTCTCCTGGTGTTGAGGTAGTGATTAAGATTGGGTATGTATTGTAACATATGCTGAAAGTTGAAAAAAAAAGTTATCTTTTTCAATCTCAAACATTCAAATTGAACTCGTAAATAAAATAAAAAAAAATTGTGAGAGAGAAAATGGGTAATTGCACTTGGTGCAAATGCAATACCCTGGAAATTGCCCCTCTAGATCTCAATCCGTGAGTTAGGTGCAGGGGTTGGGTACTATAAGCCTAGTTAGGGGTATGCATAGGCTTGAAAAGTTTTTTCAATCTAACTTATCAAGTTGAAAATAACTCAACCCAATTGAACTCATCACAGAGGTCTAACTCAACCCATGCATGTTGAGTTAGACAACTTTTTTTTATTATTAAAAGAAAAAAACAAGAGCATTAGAATAGCGGTAGCCAGCAGTTTAACAAGTGCCCTACCATCTTCCAAAAATTCTAAGCATAGCAACATACACAAATTATCAAACCAACACAAGTAATCAAATCAAAATACATTTAAATAGTAAGATATCAAATACTTGTATCCCAAATCAATTGAAAAACAAAATAGAATATTAGTAGTATTACAAATGTTTCTCCCCTTGCCATCTTATGAAAATTCTAAATAGGGAGAGAGCGAAGTGAGAGATTGAGAGTTGAAATGAGAAAATAGGTTAGAGTTTCTGTTTTACATCAGGGAGAGGGGTAAAAAGTAATTACAAAAAATAGAATTTATGTTGTAGATATATATTAAATATAAGTGGGTATCGTTAGTTTAGGAAGATTTGTGAATCTCCTTACCTGAACCCAACCCAACCAGTATCAAAAAAGAAAATTGGCAACCCAACCCAAAAATCCCTAAAAACCGACCCAACCTATTAGGTTAGGTTGGTTTTGGCGAATCAACAGGTTGGCTGCACACCCCTAAGCCTAACGCTTTGTTTGTTTCATAGTAAAATGTTTTTAAATAGAAAATATTTTTCGCTCAATAAATCATTTTCATTTTACTGTGTTTGGTTGCATACCTGAAAATGCTTTCAAGCCCAATCCCCTTTTATTTTATGTCATCCTTTTAATTTCTTGCACATTCCCTCTCCCCATTTACTTTATTGCTCCTACACACACACACACACACACACACACACACACACACACAAACTATATCTAGACACCTTAAAAAAAAAGACTTTCTATCGTCTTTCTTAAATGGTTTTTAAACCTCAAGTAAAGCACAATATGTGTACGTCTTATAGGAATGGTTGATGGCTTAGAACTCCCATTTCCTTACGACAAAGGACCCAAAAGGCTTGAAAGAGATTAAATCAATTTAAGAGAGACATAAAATAAATAAATAAATAAAAATAAATAAAAACTTTTTAATCAACCTTTACAATATTTCAGCCCTTTTATTTTTATGTTCTTTACTTTTATGTCATTTAAATTTCAGCTCTTTTCTAACATTTTTCTAAAAAAAAAAGAGTTTTCATAAATAAAAAAAATCTTTTTTTAAAGGAAGTCTGAAATTTTATAAAAATATAATAATAAAATCTGTTTTCAAAACTTTTTTGAAAGTAAAAAAAAAAAAATTTGCTTTCAAATCTGTTTTCAAACAAAAATCTGCTTTCAAATAAAAATTTGTTTTCAAATAAAAAACCTGTTTCCTAAAACTGTTTTTAAATTAAAAAAAAAAAATCTGTTTTCAAATTAAAAAAAAAAAATCTGTTTTTTAAATTGTAAGGACACGCTTTCAGCTCACCGGCCCAAACTTGATGGGGCAACCTAAACGGTCCCTAAACAATGAATTTTTAGAGAGTAGGATGCAAAAACTGGGCGAAATTGGTTTAGACGGTCAAAACAATAGGTCAAGATCACCAGAATGTTGAGGCAACAAGTTTGAATTCAGTAAACTAATTCTCAAATAGGAATTCGAGACGGTCAATTATAATACTTGCTGCTCTCTCTTTTAGAAAATCGGTCTCCACCTATCTAAGAAGGATTCCTCCACCTTATATAGTTTTTTCAAGATCATCTTCACTCTACACTTGTCAATTATCTCAGTCCTTACTTGAGAAAATGTCTCATCATGTATCTTCTTTTGGCTTTCTGTGAGTTATGATGGCCAAGGTTACACTGTTCAAGGGTCTTCTCCCCATAAATGCGGTCAGAAGAGTAGGTGCGGCACATTCAATGCGACGGTAGCAGCCTTCCCTTAGATATTTTAGAGGTATCTGTTCCTCCAAAACTGGGGTTGCTCCTCGGATTGCCATCATTTACCCCAATCGTGATAAATTGTGATATGAGATTTCCTTTCCTCGGACTTTACCTCGTCCTCGGATATAGTTGGAGACCTAATGCATGGTTTTGGGCTTTTAATCTTTCGAGGCCCAATACATGAATTTGGGGTCCCAAGCTCTATGAGGCCTGGTACACAGTCTTGGGCCCCTATCCCCACATAAATTGTTTTCAAAACAAACAAAAAAAAATTTGTTTGCAAAACTGTTTTCAAAATAAAAAAATCTGTTTTCTAAAATCTGTATTAAAAAAAAATCTAGTTTCTAAAACTGTTTTCAAAATAAAAATATGTTTTCAAATAAAAAAGAAAATCTGTTTTTTTCGAAGGGAATTTTTTTACATAAAAATAAAAATGTTGTCAAAAATATGCCTTCAAATAAAAATAAAATTTTGCTTTTTTATTTTAAATATGAATGCTTTCAAAAACGCTTTGTGTGGGTCTTTTTTGGATAGTATCCAGGCCCAAGTAGAAGCAAGGACCCTGGGCCTTGTAGGTTGTAGTTGTTGTTTTAAGAGGCTGGACTTGGTTCACCACAGCTAAATGGGTTGATTACAAACCAAGCAGTGCACAGAGCAGGAATCCTACAATACATACATACTAACAAACAAGGAATATATATGCATGGAACAGCAAGAAACAGTAAAGGAGCAATGTGACAAATGAAGATACAAAATAAACGTTAAGGGTCCTTAAAACAATGTGAGATATTTCATTACTTTTCTTAGTAGTGAATCACAATGTGCTCACTAAAAACGTGTTACAAGGTCCAAACCAACTCAAAAATTACAGACTTAGATGGCTTTCTTAGCATCTAAGACTTACAAAATTTGATCCCTTTGAATCCAAGTATGTTCTATAATGGTTGTTTTAGGATACTGGGCGATATTTTTCTTTCTTTTGCTACTTTGTTTGAGTCTTTTACAAAGTTTTCTCCATGATTCTCCCCCCCTTTTGCACTGTTGCCGAATCCCCCCTTTTATAGTGTCCTTTTAGGATTCCGGGGTACCACTGATTCCCCTCCTTTGCTCCCCTTGGTACTAGAGCCCATGTCGTGCCAGCAACTTTAGTGGCTGGTCCCTTCCTTATTTCTTATAATTTTTTTTTTCTTTTGGTGTTTTTTCCTAAAAGCCTCTTGCTAACTTTCCACTCTAGGGTATCCTTAGAGAGCTGACCTCTAATCTCTCTTCCTTCAAGGCTTTTAAACCTCACCTTTTCAGACTAAGCCTTTTGGCTGTCTTTCCTTTTTTTATTTTTCCCAAGTGAGCCGATTCCATCCCTGCCAGGTTGAAAGTTTTCCCAACTACTTCCCTTCATGGTTCTTCTTTCTAGTAACCCGAGGTACCACCCCCTTGTTCATGAATTGTTACTCTCCAAGCCTTCTGATTCCTTTTTGCATCATTGGGTGACTGAGAAGGACGTATCTGTTCTTCGTTCCTTGTGTTTCTTGGCACTCCTTTTGAGCTATCTTAATCTCATCATGGCTTTGCTGCACGTCTTGAGGACCCCGAACTCCTAGCAGCCTCTGGGTATCCCGACCCAGTTCTTACCATTGGACTCCCTTTTGACTTTCTGATCTTGGCAGGCTGGGCTTCTCATTTCCTTTCTTCCCTTCATTTCATGGGCCCTAAAGCCTATCCCTTCGTGGGTTTTGGGCTTAAATCTTTTTAATGGATTTGGGTCTACCATCTTTTTTTTTTTTTTTTGTGAGCACAAGCCTTTTATTATTATTTTCCATAGAGTTCACTCACAGTGCTATTTTGGGCCTTGGTGTTATGATTTTTTAGACCTCAACATTTAGCCCCTCGAGCTCATGGGTTGCATGCAGCCCACGCATAAGTAGACTAAAGCCTTAATTTTTGTAGGAATTCCTTCTTACCTATCTTATTTAACCTCAGGGTTCCCCCTCTTCTTCCTTCAGGGTCCTGTTTTTCCCGCTACTTTCGGGTATCCTGGTTTTCTTTGCGTGTTGCACTTCTTTCCTTTTGTAACTCCCCCCTTTGCATGAGACGTGGCAGTTGAATTTTGGAATGAAAACTTCCTCCACCCACTTTTCACGTTCCCTGTAACTCCCATTAATAACTGTCAATAACTCTCTCTTTTAAAATTAAAATTTGGCAATTGGTGCACCTTTCAATACATCGTCTTCTCCGACTGCTCTTTGTGCCATTATTGCAGTCACTTCATGTTTTCTTTTCACCTCCTAGAGTCTTCTATTCCCAAGGTTATCTTCTTCCTTCCAGTTAGTTTGTTTCTTTGTTTTCTTCTTCCGTGCTCTTCATTCCCTCTACTCCTCTATTTCCCAGTACATTTACTATTCTATGGCTTATTCTTCCTAGCGAAAAAGGAGGAAGCGTACTCCCAGTTCCTCCGAGGGTGAGAGTTCTTCTAGGTTTGCACAGGGCAAGTCACAGGTTGTCACGAAACGCCTAGCTTTCCCTTTACGGGACCCCTAGTACACCCCCAGCCTATTTTTTCTTCTGGGTATTCTCCGGCCAATCGAGTTTTGTCAGTTCCGCCCCGGTCCCAGATCCAAGAGAGATTTTAGATCTCTAGATTAGGTGAAGATCTCGAGAGGCGGTTCCTATTTTCTTTGACTTCGTTCCTAGGAAGATCACCGATTGGCCCATTTGGGTGGACAAGAAACTTTCCAATGGGGAATTTGTTGGTTGTCTGGAGAGCGCCGGGATCCTGAAAGCAGTGGCAATTTCCAGAAACCTTGAAGGTTTTAGAGATGCCAAGGGCCTTAGACACTTGGTACACCCTTGGTGCCTTTCTCTTCATACTTTCTTCTTTTCTATTAGTGAGCTCACTATCACCTTGGAGGATGTGGTCAATAACTTTCTCCTCCCAGTGTTTGGAGATAAGAATCCTTTTGACACCAATATTTCCAACGAGGATCTTGAAGTGGAGGACAGATTGTTCAGTCATTTTGGCGGGCGTACTACTTCTCCTTGTGGGAAATCGGCCAGAATGGGCAAGTATGTCATGAACCTTTCGCGACAGAAGGACAAGGCAGTTAGGCGAGCTGGGTTCCTGGCGTTCTAGCTCAGTAAGTTTTTATTTAGTGAGTTCCCCGGGTACGGGGTTAAGTCTATTTTCTTCCCTTTGGCAATTAGATTGGCCCGGGGTGCTTAGTATCCCCTAGTCCCCATGTTCTTAGGCCATGTTTACTCCCAATTAGATCTGCTTCATGAAGATGAAGTCGAGGGCAATTCTTGCTATGCTATCACTTCGTCTCTCCACTGTGCCATTCTCCAGGTATTCATGTGAGACCGCTCTTCTGTTACTTTGGCAAAGTGTAGAAATTTGAAATTTGTAAAAGATAAGTTCTAGGGATCTCCTGATGTGATTAAGGGTCTGTGTGGTAGTTCTACTGACAGCCACCCTATCATTTTTCGTTGGGCTAACTTGAAAGGTGGCAGCCTCAATTTAGTTAAGTTATTTAATTAAGCAGGGCACTTGAATTGGCGTTCTCCCCGGGAGTTCAGCCCCGATTTGGCCTATGATTCTGTATTGGCTTCTTTCCTTAACTCTCTAGGGAATACCTTTGATCTACGCCATGGTGATGAAGGTAGTATGGCCTACTTTGCTTATATCAGTCCTTTATGGCTTCCAATGCCCTCCTCAAGTTGTCCCAGGTACACCCACTACTCAGCACACTAGGTACTCTAGCAATTTGGCTTTGATTAGGACATCCAATCAGTGTTTAAGGATATAGTACCTTCTCTCCCTTCTCTGGATCCGTTCCTAAGGCTTCAGGCCTTTCCTTATTGGTCGTGGAGGAGTTCTCAGTTTGTTGTGCCCAACTCCCAGAGGGGAGTCTTTGCTTCCAGTGGCTTTGCTGGTTATTGGAGAAGAGTTTAGAAGTCCTTCTCTGACTATGTTGGTTCTGGCAAGATTGGGAGGGCTCTCTATCTTGACGTTCTCTCTGCTCCTACCTCCAACAGACGCCTGTCCCTCCCTACAACTGGCATTGTATCTGCTGCCATAAGCAGCAAGATAGGTTTTGTGGAGTGGCATGCTTCTAGGGGTGGTTGGGTGTGTTATGCACAAGATTTCTGGAGACTTGGTCAGGGTGTGACCTTGTTGTTAGTACCTCTTCTAGTGTGCCAATCAATAAAAGGGCAGTAGAGGCAATTGGTGCTGCCACTCCCACAGGCAAAAGTGAAAAGAAGAAGATTAAATAGGAAATGGTTAAAAGAGCTGAGCCTGAAGAAAGTGCTAAGGGCACTGAATCTGGCCCTGAGACTAAGAATAGGAAGACTGCAAAGTCCTAGACACAGTTAGTAATTTCTCAGGAACCTGAAAGAGTGAGCCCCCCTACAGTCGGAAAGGAAGTTGGCCACCCCTTAATTCCAAGGACTCGAGTGAAGACTAAGGTAGAGTCTTCTCTCTCTCAGGTTCCTATGAGTTCCTCAGCCCAGGGTTCTTCAAGGTCCTTTGATTTTATACCCCAGTCTACCTTAGAACCCTCTGGGCGTACTCGTAGTAGACAAAAGACCATTGGAGAATCTGTAGAGAGAGAGAGAGAAGGGCAAGACCTCTTTCCTTCTTCTCTCTTTTATTTTGCAGTAGCTCATTGCTGTTGCTGTGTCTCTCCCTTTCTCTTTTAACTGATCAATGGTTATTTTTTCTTTGCAGTCCAAACGCAAGTCAGACCTCAAGAGAGGCAAGAGTCAGTCATCTGGCGATGATGTGGTAGGACCCTCTTTTTTGTTTGTGCCTTTTTCTGTTTGCTTCCACACATTTCCGGTGTTGTGTACTTATGCATTTTGTGATGTTATGTCACTTGCTTTTCTTTTCCTTTTGCAGGTGGAGGTACCTCCTCCCACGACTGGGGGGACTCTAGTGAAGAAGTGATTACAGCTCCCTCTGTTGTTCCCCCAGGTGTGGAAGAGGAGCTCCCTAGTGGTGGTGTCATTGAGGAGGTTGGGCAGCCAATGTAGGATGTCTAGCCCATTCTGCCTTCTATTCTCATGGCTGCTGAGGACCCTAAAGCTTCTCAACCTCCTGTTCCCCAAGATCCCCAGCCCGTGCAGACTTTCAGTCCTACCAAAATTGTGTTACTTGAACTTATGACTTAGCCTACGTTATGGAAAAAGTCCTTGGAGGGAGTGTCTTCATCCATACAAGCAGATGAGCCTCATTCACCCCTTATAAATATGCTTAACCTTATCTCTTTTATCTTTTCTTTCTGAGAGTTCTTGTTTTCTCTTCTTCTTTTAGGTCAAACCAATGTTCAATCTGCCCCTGAGGCCGCCTTTTCCTTGGAATCAGAGGGTTCTGAAGGTGCGCGTTGTTCACCTTTACTTTCCCCTGCCTTTTCCTTCTATGGCGAAGCCCCCAGTATCTTTTCCTTCCTTTAGCCATTTTGCCAAAGTTTCCTTACCCTTTCTCCAATGTGCTGTGTGTTCTTTCACAGAGTCCTCTAGGAAATCAGAGGGGCAAGAAAAGGAAGCTCTGTCGCAAGAAGCTGATACTGGTTTTTTCTAGCTTTCTTTTACTTTTCCACTTTACATTTCTTCCTTTATTCTTTCCCCTTTTTAAATTTTGTCTGCTCTTGCAGGTGCTAACACAGGTGTTAAGGTTCCTAAGCTCGTAGTTTTTGAGGTAGCTGTGGAATTTACTCTTGACATCCAAGTTGCTGAATCTCAAGCAAGGACCCCCCAAATCATCCAGAATAATTTTTCAGTGTTTATTTATGTGTGTGTGTGTGTATATATATATTTTAAATGTCATATATCTCAACACCCATCAAATGTAAGCACAGCTACACAAACTACTATCCACTACTCAAAAACCCAAATATGGAATTAGAAAAAAAAAAAAAAAAAAATCACATTCAACACATATCTCAACCTGCAACGTGGCATGCCAAGGTTACAAACCACCGTCAACATTGTGCCTCCACTAAGCCTTCAAGCTACCAACTATGTATGCCATGTGCCACAAAGGTCAATACAACTTGCTGCTACGTACAGCATCTCAAAGCCATCTTGTCTAGCCTATGGCATGTCTCATTTTATATTTTTTATATATTGTAATAGTTATAATAGGGGAGGAGATTTATATCTTAAATATTTTTGTTAGGAGGAAATTATATTTGCAGCTTAAAATTTCAGAATTTACAATTAGTACCCTAAATTATAATTTATATACTTTACATTCTCCTGTTAATTCTGCCATTATCTTGGATTATATTACATGATTATAATTTAGAGTGTTAACCGTGTATTCTGAAAGTTTAAGTTATAAAGTGTAATTTGAGGTATATATAATTTAAAGTGATCGTAATTATCATTTCCGTTAGAAACACAAAGATGACAATCAATTAAACTCCAAGCTCCTAGAAACCTATTTTAATTAAACATTCAATATCAATAAATGTTTAGGATGGGCTTGGAGTCGGTATTCGTAAAAGTTTTTATATTCAATTTTTTTTTTTGAAAGCATAATCAAGTTCTTTTTAGAAATAATTTTATAACAACTATAAGACAAAACCATCAAACAATTAGTTATGTCTTCTTTTTTTTTTTTTTTTTGAAACATTAGTTATGTCTTCTTTATTTATTTTTTTCTGAAACAATTATTTATATGTCAGGTGTAACACGAGAGTCACACTATGCAACATTTGTTGCAAAGAATGCAAAAGTAAATTAGCCTTGCATATTAAAAAAAAGAGATATTTATTTATTAATCGATAATGATTACATTTAACACTGCTTTTATAAAGTAAGAGTTATACGTCACTTCAAACGATTTTGTGCCAGTTTGGTACCTTGTCACGTCAATACACAAGTCTTGTTTGAATCAATTGGAACATATTGCGGATGATTATGTGATATTTATTATGAATTCTACTTACTTAAATTACTGTCCCATTTAAAGAAAAATTATTCAGTATCAACAAGGTGTAATTATCCTCTGCCCACTTGACGGCATAAAAGCAATAGCATCAATTTTTTTTTCTATTTTAGATAAAAATTTACTTTTTCTATTTTAAACGGTCACTTTGCAAAAATATTTACATTGAATTATCTATTATATGAGTCCAATTTTTTTGTCTCACCTTTCTTATTCTACTCTATACTCTACCAATAAATACTATAATTAAATACTATAATTATTGACTAATTAATACTATTGTTATTAATTAATAGTAGTATTTAATTAATTAGGTGAACACGTGGCAAGTTTTTATTGATAGAGTATATAGTGGAGCAAGAAAAGTGGGACAGAAAATTTAGACTCCTCTTATACACTCTGTGGGGGATTTTTCTTGGACCACATTAGCAATTTTTGTCCTCTTTGGAGAGCCAAGCTCTCACGGTTTTTTGCTGAAGGGGCAGGAGTCATTGGCAGTTTTTTAGACTTGCTCCAACTATTCCACACCGTCTAAAGCACACCCCCACTCATGGTTTATATGCCTCTGGGGCTGCCATGAGTGTACCATTAGTTGGATATTATACACTCTGTGGAGGATTTTTCTTGGACCACATTAGCAGTTTTTGTCTGCTTTGGGGAGCCAAAGCGGACAAAAACTGCTAATGTGGTCCAGGAAAAATCCCCCACACACTCTATTTTCTTTAAATAATAATTTTTTTTATTTTACTTTTATTCTTTCCTTACCCCACATGTTAGAACTCTCTCTCTCTCTCTCTCTCAAATCTGAAAAATCTCAAAATTCTCCAATCAACTTCCATGGCTCAAATCTGAAAATTAGATCCCTCTCCTCAACCCTCTATTGATAAGCACTTGAAAATCAGATCTCTCTTTCTCTTATATTTCTTTAAATTTACTTCTTGTTATTGATTTAAAGTTTATGCGAAATTCACTAGGTGTTCGAATTGGCTAGGAAATGCGGTGAGAGGCAACAAGAAGACTCTAATAGTGCTAAGAAAACCGGTGTTGGTTCCAAACGGTGGTGATTTTGCTTTTTTCTAAGGAAACCTATGATGATTCCGAATGAGTTTTCTGTTTTGTTTTGTTTTTGGTGGTGGGCTGGTTGGTTGGTTGGTTGCAGTGGTCTTCTTTGTCATCTTTCTTGTACTTTTTCCTATTCTTTTCCTTTTTCTGGACATTTAAGAGATCAAGAGAGTGTGGGGAAAGAGAGGTTGTCTGACAAGGGTGAGAGATGAGAGGAAAAAAAAAAAAGATTAAAGAAATCGGATAGAAAGCTACAGCAACCATGTAAATATTACACGGTTACTGTGACAATATTGTATACATACAATGTTATAGACCCATTGATGTGGATTATTTTTTAGCAAAAATGTGTAAAACTTATTACTTTTTTTTTTTTTTTTTTTTTTTTTTTTTGCACACACTAATACAATTGCTCTAAAAGTCCAAATGTATTGATCCTTAATTATTACAATCTCAGTCACAACCTTAAAAAAAAATTTATATATATATATATATATTGTAATTCAAATCAAGTGCTTATATGTGTGTGTTGAGTCGTCCCACATTGGTAAGGTGTGATATTGAGAAAGGGTTTATCATTTGCTCCGCGACACTAACTGCCGTATGCAGTTTTGGTGTTGACGTGTGAGTGTATTCTCTTATTTCATCCCTCTTCCCTTATATGTGTGTGTGTGTGTGTGTGTGTTTCTCAAAAAAAAGATACTCAGTGTTGTTGAGTCGTCTCACATCGGTAATGTGTGATGTTGAGAAAGAGTTTATCACTTGTTACGCGACACTAACTGCCGCATACAGTTTTTGTGTTGACGTGTAAGTGTATTTTCTTATTTTATCTCCCTTCCTCTATATATGTGTGTGTGTGAGTGTTTCTCCAAAAAAAAAAAAAAAAATCAAGTACTTATAAAAGGCACCTTTTGATACACATTTTAACACAACTTACTTCCATATAAACTAGTAATTGAATCGTATATAGAAAAAAAAACTATTAGTTGAATATATTATATCACTTTTTCTCGCATTTGCTAATTAAAGTGTACGTGTGCCAAAAGATGAGGCCCTAGACATTTTGGTCATCATCACAATCATTATTCCAACTTTGGCGTTGGCAATGTCTCTGTACCACAACAGTTATAGAAATTTGAAAACCTTTTTTACAAAATTATTGAGATCTTATTTTTAGGATTTAATTAATAGGGTTATGTATAAAGTCACATTATTAAAATTTTAAATTATGTGGTAATATACATTTTTAGACAGTAACATTTAATTTAAATTATAAAATGAATCAATTTTAGAGTCTGTTTAGACACCGCTTATTACTGAAAACTAAAAATACTGTAGCAAAATAATTTTTAAATATATAAATAGTGCTATGAGATTCAGTTTTAAAGTTATATTTGATGAAAAAAGTACTTGCGAGTTCCGTGAGCAGTACATAGACTCACAAAAAAAAACACAAACACGCACCGCAAGCTCAAAAACGCCATCCAAACTCCACCTTAAATAGAGAATTTTCTTTCCCCGGGTGACCACAATGAGATACAATGGCGAAGATGGGTTGAAAACGAAGCAAGTAAAGAAGACAAAAGGCATGACATTGGAAGCTGAGCATGGTAAGCCCCAGAATTGGTTACTATGGGCCTATGACTTTTCTCAAATTTCCAAAAGAAAAAACACAAAAAGTGTCTACCTACACATATTAAATCAAATTAAACTATAATGGGTCTCGTGGCACAACGGTACTACCCAGCATTGGGAATAGCTTAAATTTGAATCCCTTCTTCTACTTGGAAAAAAAAAATCAAATTAAACTGCTGAGGAGAAAAAGAAGAAGAGGATTGCTAGCTACACACTACAGAGCCAAGATTTCAATGTGAAAGCGAGTTCTCCTTGTTTATGTTGACAACCACATTGTCATCTTCATCTCCTACTCGATTTTGATCCATTCGGCTTGATTTTTTACTCTCAATCCCATTCTTGGAGGGTGATTTTGATACTCGAAATGCACTCTTTAAACCCTTCATCAACCTTTGTCGAATATTCTTTGTTATTCTTGGAGTCTCATTAGTACACGACCCCTCCAACCCTAAGGACGAAGACCCTCCTTCTAATTTTTCTCCTCTTGCATAAAACCGGAAGCTCCCCGAAGAAGCCGATCCTATGTCACCTCTTTCTATCTTATTCTCTAAACTACAGTTATGGAAACTTGCAGACCGAGCCGACGCCATTATGCTTCTCTGCTGTTTCTCAGACTCATCCAACAGCTTCTTCATGACATGTAGTTCTTTCTCTAGGCTTTGGATGCGCGAGCTCGTGGCGTCCATTGCGGCTTTGAGATGAGCTGATTGGTGTAGAGCTGCCTCACGTTGAAGTATAGCGCCTAGGGTTACAGGGTCTTTGCATTGTTGCCTGCGAGGTTGGCTGTTTTCTACAGGGTCAGTGAAAATGGAGCGGCGAGTGTTGAGCTGCTCCATCAACATGGCTCGGACTATGAATCTTAATGGCATTGTAGGGTTTTGTACTGCCTCTAAGAGGAGTTGAGGTGAAAGGCTGTTACAATCAATAGAACTACATATATGGGTTTTCTGCTCCTCCGTTATCTTGCCACTGTATGCCTGGTGTATAATTACATAACAAAGAAAGGAAAGTTACAAATTAATATATAGAGTCCGTTTAGTTAGGCGTTTTTGGAGATTTAAAATAACATTTTTGAAACTTAAAACTCTATTTTGCAACCATAACTTCTCTTAGTTTTTGTTACAAATTCTCATTGTAAACTCAAAATACAATTTTTCAACAACTTATTCCCATAATATAGTAAAATGAATTGAAGAAAAAAAATTTGTACATTATAGAGTCATTGAGTTGTTTCGCAGTGAAGAATATGGAATATACACCCTAATGTTTTTTTGTTTGGCTACCATTTCAAATATAGATGATCATTTTAAGAAGTTTGAAGGCATATAAATTTTTTTTTTTTTTTTTATCACTTATAAATCCTAGAAAGTGATAATTTTCCTTTTGATTTAGGACCAGGATTTTCATATTAAAAGAAATGGATCATATTCATTTCAAAGTCAGTACTTGGTTTTCATTAATAAAAGAGTCTATATTATCATGATTCATGTCTCTTAAAATTCCATTATACCAATTTAAGAACAGTATTCTATCTTTTAATCCAAAAAAAAAGAAAAAAAAAAGAAGAAGAGTAAATAATTTTAAATGATATATATTACCGTACCTAAAATTAAATCTTGATATTAAATGGACAATAATCTGTCCGTTTGTTTTCGAAATCAATGAAATGGAGAGAGGTCTATATCCCAATTAATTGTCTAAATTAAGCCACAAAGTTACTCACAAAAAAAAAAGTGATGCTTCAATAACTAACCTTGAAATAAAGATCAACGGTCCTATAAAGAACATCATGGGACGTTAACCGACGGTGCATGGACTCGGCGACTATTTGAAAATCCTCGGGAGCCATTGCAATGACGTCATCAAAACAAGCAACTTTGCCGTCACCGTCATCCACCGAACTCAACGCTTCAACGCATCTGCTCACTAGATACGCCGTCGTTTCGGCCTCGGGAAGCAGAGACAGGCACGAACGGAAAACAATGGACGCGTACTCCCTGTTAACGGTGATAATTCGACGGAAATAGTTTTCCGTTATCTGCAACAGGTTCTCCTCGCCTTCGCCGTTGAGCTCCGTCATCTCCAGTAACCCTGCAGCCGTTCTGAGAGCCGCGACGTTGAACGGCGTTATGACGATGTGGGTCCCGTAGCAGAAATCGGCTACAAGAGAGAACGCTTCGGCCGTTATGTTCAACGGTGGAGAGAGTGATAACTCCGAGATTGCCGTTATTTCGAATTCCCGCTTTAAATATGAGCTTCTTGATGTCAGGGCATCCTAGGACCAAAAATGAGAGACACATTAATACATGATAAGTGACCACTGCACACTTATTTTTGTGCTTTCACTTCACATTAATTGCAAGAGTCGTTAATTATTTTTTATTTTTACACTGAATATAGGTGAATAAAATTACTTTCATTGTGTTATTTTGGTTAAAGTGTAAGTTCAAAAAAAAAAAAAAAAAAAGTTAAAAACTTGTGTTTAGAACATTAGTGTATCGGATATAATAGAATTCAGATAAGGGTCTTTTAACATATATTACATTGTATTAGTACACTGGACACATTAAAATTTATCCAAATTCTAATGTATATTGTACTAGATACAAGTCATGTTCATAATAAGTACATTGTTATCATAATAAGTACAAATCGTGTTCATAATAAGTACATTGTTATCATTTATCTTGTGCATGTCCATAATAAGTACATTGTTATCATTTGTCCTGTGCAAGAGAAGTGAATTACGCTAAAATCCTCTGATGAGCAGTTACCTTTCTTCTATATCAAAGCACATTTGCCATTAAATTTTTAATTCATGGCAAAACGGATCACTATCTTTAAAGACATTCTTATGTCACTTCATTATCTTGTTATAATTCATAAGTAACGTATGCCCTTGTCAAATGTTTTCACAAAGTTTTTTCTTTTTTAATAACTTCAGTTCTTTTCTATTTTCAATGAAAAAAAAAAAGTTTAGGAGTAATTTACTGCGCACGGGCCCAAAAAATTCCCCGTTGTTGAGAGAAATATTTCCTACCCACTTGTAGACAAATTTGTTTATTTCTTATGACCCACCAAACAAGGCAGTATCTCTTGCGTTTGTTCTATAGGAGCGGCAAATCCACAAAAAGGATAAGATAATTACTGCGACCAAACACCCCCACATTCTACCTTTTTTTTTTTTTTAATGATATGACCCATTTGCATTCTGCAATCCCAAATGTAATTTGCTCATCCTGGCAAAACCTCATGTACATTTTGTCAAATAAGAAATTAATCAAACTAATATACTTGTTGAACTAATTTTTTATAACCTTCGCTATATATTTACTCAAAAAAATTTTGAACATTTCTTCATCATCCATTGTCGGTTGTCAATCACCCATATTCAGTATCCCCAAGCTTTTAGTCTAGTCTCATTTACACTTTCAAAGTGACAATATAACCCAGGATCACCCTCCCTTTTAAAAATAACATCTTAAAAAAAAAAACCTTCATAAGCCATATCAATTCAACAAGAATGGTAGATCAAGCAACACATTAGAGAGTGATGAATCAACTAACCTTGTGCAGATGAAAATACCTTCCTTGAACACATATCAAGATGTCTGTCTTCTGCCTCCTTGCCAAAGACCTAATATTTAACATAATTCATTAGAATATCAAGTAGTTGAGATTTTCTAGAATATTGAAATTGATATGATAATATGCCCAAAACAAATAAATATACATATAAATAGGAAAAGAAGGGAAAACATTTTACCATGCTGCTACTCTAGTATGCAGAGGTGTGGGAGGAGAAGAGATGGTTGGGGAAAGAGAAGGGGAGGCAGAGGAGAAATCATATTCTTTTTCTTCATATATGGTATCTACCACACCAAGATTTCTCCAAGCTTTCATTGCCATCTTAGCTTCTCTTCCTTGACACACAGACAGAGAGAAGTATTCTAAAATACTATTTTGAAATGTTGTTCTTATTGCCACTAGGGTTTTTAGGAAGGTGAGAAATTTGCAGCTAGCTCATAAATTGGTGGGATATTAATGGTATGCATGTGATGACTCATAAATGCTAGCCTTAACTCCTCCATTAATAACCTTTCTTTTTTCAATTTTTTTTCTTTTTTTAAAATTTTTGAATTCTCTTGGTTAAAGTAAATTTGGTAAAATCAGGTTTGGGACTTCGCAAATTAAATCGCTTGTTAGGAAATCTTCAGACCACAAAACATGACTTGACCGTTTCTGATCTATTTTTTCACTAATGTACAATTTTTTCTTATTAAAAAAAATTCTATATTTTTTTAGGTATGGCTATATTTTTGTGTAACTTATTTTTTTAAATAAAAATAAATAAAAGTAAGTTCATTTGAATACAATGTTACTTAAAAGTTAAAACAATGGTCACGTGTTTACTTTTTAATAATTGATGATGGTGCTCAATTTAGGTTCTCAAAACTTACCGTCAAAAAAAAGGGGTAGAAAGCATAGTGCACTGCATAGTATAGGAAATACCTTTCTCACAAAACAATGGTGATTGCCTTGTCCATTTCTTGCAAAAGAAAAAAGATAAGCCCATTCTAGCATCCCTTATTTGGCGACATAGTGTACGAAAAGCCTCCTTTATTATCCCACTAATTTTTTAGCAGAAATTTGGGCAGCTCAATCGACAAATCATATATTTTAGTTTATAACAAGGTTGATTCTCAACAAAAAAAAAAAAAAAAAAAAAGTTTATATCAAAGTCAAGCAAAATTAAATTTGAATTTCAATTCAATTTTTTTTTAATTATTGTATAAATTTGATTATATGTCAATTTAAACGATTTCATTGCCTCACTCTCCTAAATAAAAATCAAAAGCACAAGTTACAACATAATAATAATATTATTATTATTGTTATAAATTATTTGTCACATACTCATGCAGAGTTGAACCTTAAGGAAAGAAATAATTTACCAACTGAACTAATTTGAATATATATATATATATATATATATATATATTGTAAGGACACAGATTTGAACCCTTAGCCCAAACAATGGATGGACCAGCCCAAAAGGCCCAAAAAACAATAAATTTGTAGAAAGTAAGTTGAGAAACTGAGCGAGGATGAGTTGGACAATAGATAGGGCGGATTCAGATGATAAGAAAAAGAAAGGTATTCAAGTTCAACTTCAGTAAGTCGTCCTCGGCCAACATCCGAGGAGATCAATTCATATATATATTGTTCTAAGTTTGATTACACGTTCCGTTCGTAGTGGTTACAGTGTTTCTTTCTTAAATTTTCGATCCCTCTTATTTTGGGTATCTCCCTCCATTTATACTCCTTTCTCTTCCCCTCCTAACCTTTCACGTGCAGATTTAAGTGGTTTGTGTTGATACTTGTCCTATCCACCTTTTCCAGAAGTCTTTGTGTAGTAGCTGTAAGGCTGAAATTCACTGTTCAGATATCACCTCCACATTAATGTGGCCAAAAGGTTAGCTGCAGAACATTCAGTGTGGTGGTAACAGCTTTCCCCTTTGATATTTTAAGATCTTCCCTTACTGTACGTTTTAGCAATACTTATCTATTCCAACAATATCTTCTAAGGTGTTTTCCTATATGGTAGACCGCCAAAAAGTACCTCGGCTTGGTCATCCGAGGTGATATCCATCATTGGCACTCTACCTCCTTGGTCACTGCGTTCAATATTAACTTTTTTATCTATCAACGCAGACTTCCTTGGCAGAATTTACTATATTTTAGGCCTAATATGTTCATGGGTAAGGAATTTCTGACCCAACGCTCCTATATATATATATATATATATACATATATATATATATATATATTTCGAGAAGAAAGTAACTTGAAAATATTGATTATAAAAAATAAACAATAAAATTGTAAATCTAACCGGGTCCCTGAAATTGTGGGCAAGTGAGACTCTAATGAATTCGTGTAAATAAAACTGGGCCAATATTTCTTTGGGCCTGAACAGCCCAATAGTTTTTTTTTTTTTTTTAATTTAGGAAATAAAAGTTAGAAAACCCAATGGTTTTAAAAAATGGGCTAGACCCAGAACCATAAAAACCCTAATTAAGCCCCGCACAAAACCCTACCTCATACCATCCTCTAAAAACGCCGTCGTTTCCACCCATTATCATTTCCTTATAAAATCCTCAGAAACCCTAATCTCTTCCACTCTCCCATTTGGCTGCCGTCACTTCCATCAGCTAGGGTTTCCTCAGAGAGAGAGAGCGAAAATGAAGTACAATCCAAGAGTAACGAGCTCACGGCGCAAGAACCGTAAGGCCCACTTCACAGCTCCGTCGAGCGTGAGGCGCGTGCTGATGAGCGCGCCTCTGTCCACCGACCTGAGGAGCAAGCACAACGTAAGGTCCATGCCGGTGAGGAAAGACGACGAGGTCCAGGTCGTGCGCGGGACCTACAAGGGCCGCGAGGGCAAGGTTGTCCAGGTGTACCGTCGCAAATGGGTCATCCACATCGAGCGGATCACCCGCGAGAAGGTCAACGGGTCGACGGTCAACGTCGGAATCAACCCCTCCAAGGTTGTCATCACCAAGCTCCGCCTCGACAAGGACCGTAAGTCTCTTCTCGACCGCAAGGCTAAGGGTCGCGCCGCCGCCGACAAGGAAAAGGGCACGAAGTTCACTGCCGAGGATGTCATGCAGAACGTTGATTAAAATTAAGGTTTTGGTTATGGGATTATTATAGATCTGTTTTTTGTTGAGTAATAGTGTTTTTTTGATTAGGTTGTTTTGTCTGTGGTGGTACTAAGAGAACGCTTATCTTGGTTTAATGTTTTATGGATTTTGAGGGTCTTATGTGTTGTGTCTGGCTCTTAAAGACCTGGATTTTGTTTAATCAATGCGTTTATTCTGAATATTCTGGCTATAATTCTCATTTTGGGTTACGTAGTATTGTGATTGTGTGGTTCTTTGTGCTTTCGTTTTTACTTTAATGTTAATATTAAAGATGTTAGATGTAGTTGTTCTTTTAAGTTAATAATGAGATGAATGCTGTAATTTTATTGGGGTTATTAATGTGCATTGGAATTTCATAGGGTTTATATGTTTACCGTGTTTCCAATGGCTTTTTGTTTATTTGGTGCTGGTGATGTGTGAAAGATTTCGAGTTTTAACTAAAAAATCTATGGCGACAAGTGAGTCTTAAAAATTTGAATTTAGTTTTGTAATTGATAGTTTTCTGGTGCTGAGCATAACTAGGTTAAGTTTCTTGTTCTGTTTTTATTTGTTTAGAACTCTTTGAGTAGAGCTGAAGTTTTCATCTTCATAGCTTGTGTTTAGTTCTGAAAGATTGCAGGGAATACGATTGAATTAATGCTAAGTTGATTATGGTAAGAAGTGTTAAAGAGATTGAAAACATGTGAGCTAGGCATGTATATTATTGTTAATATGGACTTCTGTTTTGTGGATAAATTTATCAATAGTTTTTTTTGAATAATCACATATTGGCACTTATAGTTTCTTAGTGGGAGTGGAAGAATTTTTATGATTATATAGCATTTGTTTTTGGGAGGTGAATTGTTATGCAAAATCACATCAGGGGCTATTGTGCACAGTGACATTGGTATAGTTTTAAGTCTTTATGCTATTGCATAGTTAAGTCTTTATATGCAGACTGAAGAGATTTTCATTAGGTTCTTCTATCTTAACTACATCTTGGCTTTGGTTGGGCTTTGGTGCACAATGTCGTTTGGGAGTTTATTTTGGTTGTGGAGAGGGAGGTTGTGAGATTGAGCTTCTCTTGATCTTCTTAAGGTTTGGTGGTAGCTTTTCTATCAATGTTTGTTAAGATGTCAAATTGGTAGATGTAAGATTTTGCTAGATGAATGAAGGGGTTTATTAAACAAAAGTATTTTGGCTTTGCATGTGGTTGATGAAATTGCACTGTCTTTAAGCTCTAATTTGTACCCTGGTGGAAGTAGGCAAGTTTGTTGGTATGATACTGACTCTTTGAGTTGGGGAAACTTGTGGTGTCTTAGGAGTTAAATGCTTTTGCATTTCAAGATCTTGGTGTTCCTACTTATAAAAGGCAGTTTGTGATGTAGATTTACGTATTTAACCATTCCTGATAAAATTAAAGTTTACATCATGGTTGTGATTTGTTTATGGTCTCTGTTCTCAAATCTAATAGCCCTGTCGACATGTTTTCATTAATTGATCTCCCACTGGTAATAGTATGTTGATATATACCCCGTCGTGTCAAAGGGAAAATAGATGTATATTTTACTTGAAACATTTCAAGGTTGCCAACTTCTGGGATTGATAACTATGCTCGTTTGATAAGACACGTGTAAACATCTACGTGGTCAGTTTTTTAGATTTGACAGCTTGGGCTATGGAATTTTTTCAAAATGATTTGAGCTGTAGGTCTCGTTACTTTGCTACGACTGAATTTGGCATGGCACCCTTCTGTATTTTCCAAAATGTCACAGTTGGTATGGATTAAATGGTTTAAATGGTTTCAGAGCCCACTCTGATAACTTACTTCTATCAAATGCCCGGGTAAGCTGATGTTTTACTAGGCCCGTATTTTTGAAAGAGATCCAAATGCGATTTCTTATTTTTGGTCCCTGACATCGAGTATTCTCATGCTATATTTCCTATTCCCAAATTGTCTAACGTACAGCGAATTTTTTGGTCATGTATGTCACTGCATTGGACACATGCAATGTTTCATTTTCCTAGTGGTGCCATGACTCCTCATTTTGTATTACCATGGTTGTCAAAATCGCGATTTGAATCATAGGATCATACGATTTTACGATCTTACTTCACCAAAAAACATTTAGAATCACACGAGAATCATAAAAAATTGTAGGATCGCATGTAAAATCGTATGGGATCTTACCGATTTTATCAAAACTTAAAAGTTAGGTTTTTTTTTTTTTTTTTTTCATTTTTTTTAAGTTCATCTATATAAGTTGTAATTTGTAATTTCAAGACTAAGACATTGTACTTCATTAATGTATCAACTAAGTGGTGGGACTCATATAAAGATGACTTTCTTGAATTGCAACTTTTTGCTATAAGATTATTGAGCTTAACATATAGCTCTTCAAGTTGAGAAAGTAAGAAAGTAATTGGAGAATATTTGGAATAATAATACCAAATGACTATGGTATATAATTTCTTAGTTAAGACATTGTACTTCATTAATGTATCAACTAAGTGGTGGGACTCATATAAAGATGACTTTCTTGAATTGCAACTTTTTGCTATAAGAATATTGAGCTTAACATATAGCTCTTCAAGTTGAGAAAGTAAGAAAGTAATTGGAGAATATTTGGAATAATAATACCAAATGACTATGATATATAATTTCTTAGTTGAGAATTTCAAGACTAAGACATTGTACTTCATTAATGTATCAACTAAGTGGTGGGACTCATATAAAGATGACTTTCTTGAATTGCAACTTTTTGCTATAAGAATATTGAGCTTAACATATAGCTCTTCAAGTTGAGAAAGTAAGAAAGTAATTGGAGAATATTTGGAATAATAATACCAAATGACTATGGTATATAATTTCTTAGTTGAGAATTCTTTATTAAAATTTGGTATAACTTTAAGTACACTCAAAAGGAGAAAATTGTTTAAACCAAAAAAAAAAAAAAAAAATGAATGAATTGGTATTTGTTATGTAAAACTTGAAGATAAAAGAGAAAATACCTTAAACCATCTAGTGCAAAAGAAGAAATTGGATTGAAGAACTTGTCTTTGGATGATGAGTTAGCAAAGGATGTCAACCAAAAGATGATGATACAGATTTTGATGAAGATAATGAAGTAACAATTCTAATGCCTTCCTTTATAGATTTTAAAAAAAAATAAAAATAAAAGTTATATGTATATAGTGTGAATGTGTTATCATTATTATATCATTTGGTTATCAATGTTAGGTGATGATGAGGGTTCAAGAGCTGCTGCTGGAGGAAAAAGTTTGCTTGTATTTTAGTATTTGGTTGGTTTCTAATTAAATATTCACTGAACTTTTTAAATACATTGCATTAAAACTTAAATATATTTGTTTCAAAGATTCATAATTTACGTAATTATTCAATATTCAAAGTCACTATCAATGTGTTTTTTGCTTCAAATCTGAAAATAAGTTGAATCTTACGATTCACGATCCGATCTTACGATCCACGATCCTACCTACCTCTTGCAATCCTACGTAGGATCCCGATTTTGTCAACTTTAGTATTGAGGGTAACGACAATTAAGTGAATCCCAGTAATTGAGATATGTTGGCATGTCTATTAAGATTCATCATCGCCTAGTTCATTCACCTCCTTCTGTACAGATTTTGATAGCTTCATCTTAACTAAATTTCTTGAATAAATTTCCAATCTCCCTCCCTTTAATGGAATCTGTTCAATAGCTTTAGTAACTTTAAACTCTTATTGTTTAAGTTGAAAATTTAAGAAAGTATTTTCCCGAAAACACTACTGTTTTCCTTTGGTCGAATCTGGAAATTATCCAAAAACACTTTGTTGTTTGGCTAGCTTGTAAAATCATTGATATTTTATATAGGCATGGAAGTTGGGGTGGTGGCGGCGAAGTTAGTGTAGGTGAAAAAGATAGTGCCGTGGCAATGGTGGTGGTGTAACGATGGAGGTAATAGTGGAGCTGGTGATGGTGGTGAACCAGTGATGACACACAAAGTAACGAAAGGATAAATGGCAGAAGGGAATAACAAAACATTTTCAACTTCTAAAAATGCCTCTTTTATCTTGTTTTCTGTTTTTCAAACAAATGGAATGCAAATTTTCCGTAGAATGCTTCGTTGCATTTGATTGTTTCATTACAAACGCACACTCACACTTACCCTATCGCTTGTTCAAATTGCTTTATGATTGATTCACGAGTAATGTTCCAAAGCTTTTCGTTTCTCGATTTTGGATGGATTACCTAGTTTATTAGATCGCGAGCTCAGTATTTTGAGACATGCCAGTCGTTTATTAAACTTGAATTAGGCTCCTATTTACAAAATCATAGAGATACCTCCTGGCTACGTCTTCTGAGGCCAGTCCTAAGTCCGCACAAATCAGATCACCATCCAACAGAAATGTTAGATTATCATCAAGTTGTCTACAACTAACATAAGGTCTATAGAAAAAAGAATAGACAGATTCATCAACACAACGCAGGCAAACATGTTCTTCAAAACTAGGACTCCAACATCCCATAAAGCACTATCACCATTTTGCAACCCCCCAGATCGGGGAGAAAATGACCGATGCTCAAAACATTTCTGGAAAGTGACCCTCAAAAAGCTTATGAATTACGTAAAACTCCTGATTTAAGTACTAGCAAATATAACATGTGCAAACATCAAAAAGCCTACAACGGGAAAGCATAAAAAGATTTTTAAAAAACTAAGAAACAGATGACAATGGTAGACCTCAAGTATCAAAACAATTGATCCACAGTCTGCGAATCTGAATCAAGTACATCTGTGGAACTCATTATTATGCGCTCCAATTCATGCGCCACCCAAAAAATTGAATAGAAGATGTAAATTCCAATGTTGTATCAGCCGTAAACCCTTCAGGGCCTAAGAGCAATGGCCAATCCAAACTTGGGATTTTTGTCCAAGGCCTTGGTGTCAACCTCCCCAGAGACTGTCAGCACTGACTTGGGTATGACCTCATGCTGCAGGAGAGCCCCTAGTTTTCCATGGTTGTTGAGCTTTGCTTTCACCACTGTCAGGCTATCAATCGCATATGACCCTCCAACTGTGAAAGTGTTCTCATTAGTAGAGAACTTCCTAGTGATCTCTCCAACAGCAGCACTCTTCTTAAACTGATCCAAGTGATGCACATATGATGCTTTTATACTGTCCCCCTTGTCGGCCCTGAGAGAGAGAAGGAGAAAGAGCAACTAAGTACTATAATGAATAAATTCCTAAAGTTCAATATAATTAAGATAACAGTTAATCTAAAAAGTTGTCCGTGCGTAAGAGTATCAAATCTTACAAGATTATTGAAGCAGATGAATCTGGTTTTGTCACACTAAGGCCAGCAGTGTACTTCGTAAAATTACCAGTTGTAGTATCATAACCCGCCTCTGCACCAAAAGCAATGCTTGGGGTACCAATGGTGGCTGAAACATCAATGGCAGGGGATTGGTTCAAAGCAACGGCTGTTGTCAAGGTAGCATGGTCATGGAAGTATTGCACCTCCAACTGCCAGAGGAAAAAATAGATAAATTTGAATAAAAATACATATATTAAGGCAACAATGATCATTTTGAGAGTTTTCCAGCATAAAAGAAGCCAAACTTTGTACCTTGCCAGAGTTATAATCAGGCAGTTTAAATGAAGCAATTGTCTTTGTGGATGGGAGGATTTCAGTGAATGTAATGATTGTTGAGATCTGCCAAAAAAAAGAATGAACAACGCAAGATTCTTAACTGACCACGTAAATTTACTGTTCTACATTTTCAAACAACAAAGCAACCCACGTTAGATTCTGTATCAACTTTGACATCAAAAACTGCGTTCTTGTACTTGTACTGTGCTGCCACATCCCCAGTTGAGAATCCTCCTTTCTTCACTGCTGTTGATGTAAGTGCCTGGAAAAGAGAAAGAAAAGAATAAGCAAAAAAGAACAGTTGATATTGTTTCTCCCCAATGATAAATAAATTCAAAAATCACAAGACAAGCAGCCCTCATAGAAGGAATAACTATGGCATCAACACCAATCAACATTCCCAAATCAAGCATGACAGGTACCCAGAAATTTAAATATATCTGTTAATGATTGGAGGTGCATTTGACAGAATAAGCTGCTTAAGAAACTAACAGGTAAACCTGCATAATGTCACAGAAAAGACTGCTAGGCCAATGAGCTCAGTTCATATGACACTTCCTCCTCCCGTCATATGGGACGGAGAGCACAGTCATAGGTTCAAGACCCACAGGTTGACTGTGCACTTTACCAATTAAAACAAGAAAAAAGAAACATAGGATTCCTAGCCTAGCAGCTGCCCTTTAAAGACATAGAGGAGCTTTTAGTAAGACGAAAAAAACCAATGTATTCAGATATGTGCATATAAAAAAAAATAGGTTTACTATCCAAGTGTAAATCAACCCCTCCCCCAAATAAAAAAGAAGTGAGGGAAAAAAAGAGCTTCTGTGCTCCTATCAAAATTCTCGCAGAAATAATTTAGCAGTGTGCTTTTTTGTGAGGAGGGGGTGATGCAGGAGAATTAGAGCCCAAAAACGAAAAAAGGCCCCTTGTCCATTGCCTTCTATTTATATAAGCATTTCAAAAATCATGTGACTAGCATGTGACTTTTAATGAAGTTAGATGATTAAGATTTAATTGTTATATGTAAGGCAAAGGTCTAGGATTCTAGGGTTATTAAAGGCTATTATAAACAGCCTCTTATGAGTCATTGTAGGCAGCCTTTTCTTACCTATTTCTTGAAAATTTAGATTTGAACATTTCTTGAGCTCTTTGAGCCTAGAAATTGATATTTGATTGTTCCTACTCCAATCCTAATATCTTTTTCTTTGCCTTAAATCTTATTTGCTGTTGAATTTTCTTCTTAAAACCTTTTCTTACACTAGATCTAATGGCCAATTTCCTGCCAACTCCCCTCTACTCCCCCTCCATCCAAACTGGCTATAAGTTCTCCTCACCGCACAAGGGGTTGTTAGAAGAAATAGCAGTACATTTGAAATACAATGCTATAGATAACAGCAACCTAAAATAATAACAAATGGCCAAATCAACTTAATTTTCTATTAATTTCAAACTTTTTAAATACATGGACGGTTATAAACTTAAATTACAAATATTAAATCAGACTTGATGAAGGTTCAAGAAGCAGTCAGGCAAACTCACTGTAAGGTACCAGTCACACACTACTTAAAAGGTGATCAATATCCCAAATCTATTTTGAAAACGACATTCTTTTAGTCTCTGTTGGCACAAAACAACAACCCGTTTCACCATTCTATGCTAGCTCCACATTTTAAGTTAAAACATCGACGAAAAGATCTAGCTCAAAGAGCACATCCTTTTTCTTGTCATTACTAAATGGAGAGTGACTTCACTACAAACTGGGTGTCCATGTAACTTAACAAATCTAAGAAGAAAAATCTTAGGCCAAGGACCATTTTGATAATTCGATAGTTATAACGGGGGAAGGGGATTTGAATCCTGGACGTCTCCATTGGAAACACCAGCAGGTGCTAGTTGAGCTACAACTACAAAGCTCTTGGTGTGCTAGGTCAAAGGGTTTAAAATGAACAATATCTAAGGCGCTGAATAAAAATCCCAACAATAAACAACTTTACAAACCTAAAAATATATCAATCAAATGCCGTCTAAATTCGAACGTAACAATTTGCAAAATGTTCATTAACTCAGCAAACGTTGACAAATTAAATAATAATTAAAAAAAACTAGAATTTGTCATCTAGAAACAACAGTGGATATATCAGCTCATGTAATTTGGTTTCACATCCAAGTATTGGCAATATCGTTACATAAAAATTTTAATAAATTTGTGAAATCGAACAAACAAACAGAGGAAATTCACTTCAAATCTTCAAAAACCCTAACCTAATTACCGATCTAAGTTCCTAAATTAACTACTCAATGTGTGTGTGTGAGTAAAGAAAAAAAGAAAAGAAAAAGAAGAGTGAATTAGATTCCATAGGGTACATACCACTCCAGCATCGCTGTAGGTACAGACAGTGAACTTCTGATCGGAGTTGAAGTCCCTGGTTAGAAGATCTATAACAAACAAAGCAAGCAACAGCGAATAATTAATCATATAAGAAATTGAATCAAAATTCAAAGCGAAGAAGTAAATGAAAAATCGTGAGCGATGAGAGTACGATTTTTTTTTACCTTTGGCTTTCTTGCCGATATCGGTGAAAAGTCCTGGTCCCTTGCTCATCTTTGCGCAGAGATTCTAGAGAGAGAGAGGTGCGCTGAAAATGTTTATATTTATTCGTGGTGTGGTGTGGCGTGGAAATGAGGGTATAGAAAGGAAAAGGGTTTTGTTTATTTGGGTAGCGGCCACGAATGTTGAGTGAGTGTGAGTGATGATGAGCTGTGACTGATTTTGGGGTGACACGCGTATTTCCAACCGTTTGATTGATATGATCTCAGATCATTTGCCAAGGTTTTTATGCATCCATGAGTCCTAAATCCTTATTACTTGGACTTGGACTTGCACTGCTCTTCTGCTACTATCGGTGAGTGATAGAGATAGGCTGACCTTTTGCTTTAGAATCTCGGCCTACGGTGCAAACTCCAAACTATTTTTAGTTGGTACCGATTAAATAAGAAATTTAAAATTTAATTTTTTCTTTTTTTGACTGAAATGGTAGAAGTATATTAATTAAAAGAAAAACAAAAAAAGGAAATTACAAAAAGAAGCCCGGCCCAGAAGCTTAACGAACAAAGGAGAGCCCAAAGATAAAACAATGGACCTATTGTTCCCGGACCCACCAAGGGCTTTTTTTTTTTTTTTTTTTTTTTTTTAAGAGAAAAACATAACCATGCATGACTACAGCGTAACGTAAATATCATCTTTTGGAGAGAGACGTAGCTAGTCTCTGGTATTCTTCAAGTAGGGAGTCTGCAAAATTGACTAATATTTTGGGTCGATGATAAAGATTATAATACTTTCTTTTTTTTTTTGAAATCTTCAATTCATTGATCTATCTAGTGGGGAGTCTCACTCTCTTGATTTTGATGGTCCAAAAATGTTTACGCAAAATTACATTTTAATTCTTATGCTCCGCTTTACTACTTGGATAGTTGGTAGGGTGTCATTCTTACAATTAAGTCATTGTGTGATCAGTTTAGAGCTGGTTTCAAAATAAATTTCAATTTTAAAAAGTTTCAAATTTCATTTTTAGTGTATTTTTTTCCGTACAGTGGTGGTGCCACGTTGAGGTCAGGGTGTTCCTAGTCAGGGTGTTCCCAGGAACACCCTGACCTGAAAAAAAATATATATATATAATAATTAATTTTTTTTATTTGTTTACCCTTAAAAAAAATTAGGAACACCCTCAACCAAAATTAGGAACACCCAAAAATTAAAAAAAAAAAATTTATTTGTTCTACTTTCAAGCAAAAAAAAAAAAAAAAAGCCCCAAAAAAATTTTTGAACTAAAATCTGAAAAATAAAAATTAAATTTGTTAATGTGTACAGTATTGTGGGCTTTAGGCCCAACTAGATTACTTGTATAACACACATTCTTATACCACACTCTTACTTGTATTGCACTCATATGCTCCTATATATAGGCACTCATTTATATTCTTTTATTTGAGAAATACAATACACTTATACAGTATTTCTAACATAGTATCAGAGCAACTGCTCTAATTTTCTTGTGTTTTGCAGTCTTATTTTGTCGGTATTTTTCGTTGCCTCAACTTCTGTGGTCTATAAACCTTTTCAGTGCCCTCTCCCGACTGCTAAACTGCCGTCGAAGGTCCTCAGGGTTGAATTTCCACCGCTAGAAGCTCCTCCTCTGCTGCCAAAACCACTGCCATCATCGGATTTGTCACCTTTGACCTCCGATTAGGACATAAGACATATCATTGTGTAGCTTTTCATTCGCTCTACACATCTCTGCTAGAAACATCCACATCTGACCATCCACGCGCCGGTCAAAGTTTCGACGAACACTTTCACGCGCTTCATGCACCACCAGGGTTGCTCCAATCTTGTTGCCGCCGACACCATCAGAATCGTCTTCCTCTGATTTGCATCTTCGAAAAAGAATTGGCTTTATCAGACAATCCACGCGCCCTCACGCGCTGCCCAAAGCTTCAGCGAAGTTGATCCATGCGCCTCACGCGCCGCTACATCACCTGCTTACGTCACCTGCTTACGTCAGCGCCACATCATCTGTTGACGTCATTCGTTGACATTTTCTAGTGACAGTTGACTTTGACTTTGACTAGGTTTGACCGTTGACTTTTTGCCAGAGTTGACTTTTTGCAGTCCAGGTGCTCCTTACCTAGTTTTTCGTGTAGATTTCATTTTTGCAGTCCATTTTTGCATATTTTGCTTCTAAATAAAGATTAAGGACAGGTCTTCTTCTTGTTGCAATAATCGTCGCCGACAATCCAGCAAACGTTTTTGTAATTTTTGCAAACGTCTTGGCCACAATATTGAGACTTGCTATCATTACAACAAATCAGCTGTTTCAATTTCTGCTGCTACTGTTGCTAACACTGAGAGTGTCCAACTAATGGCTCCCGTCACTGCACAGTCTCAGTCTTCTGGATCCACTTTCACCATTTTTAGAGATGACCTTATAAACATCATCGCTAATATCATTCGTATGGTTGGTAATGCATCTTATTCCTCTTCTCTTTCAGCTTTATCTAGTATGTCTCCTTCCTCTTGGCTTATGGATTCTTCTTATTGCAATCACATGACACCTCACTCATCCTTATTTTCTGAACTTTAACCAGCACCACACCCTCTTAATATTCGCACAGCAAATGGTTCTACAATGTTCTTGACCTTTCTTACAATTTATTTTCAGTGGGAAAATTAGTTGAGTTGGGTTATCGTATTATCTTTGATTATTCTTGGTGTATTGTGCAGGATCCGAGGACAGGACAGAAGCTTGGGACCGGTCCCAGAGTTGGGCGTATATTTCCCGTGGACAACCTTCGTTTTTCACTTGTTGCTTCTATTTTTGTTGTTGCAGCTGCTGCAGTTTCTTCTATTTCTTCCCTTGCGCTTTGGTATGCCTGACTTGGTCACGCATCTTCCTCTCGGGTACAACACTTGGCTTCTAGAGGTATGTTAGGTTTAATGTCCATAGAAAATTTTGATTGTGTTTCATGTCAATTAGGAAAACAACCAGCTTTGCCTTTCAATACTAATGAATCAGTATCCACTGATATCTTTGACCTAATTCATTCTGATGTTTGGGGACCTTCCTCTGTCTCTAGTATTGGTGGATCTCAATATTTTGTTGTCTTTGTTGATGATTATTCCCGTTATAGATGGATTTTTCATATGAAGCATCGTTCTGAATTATTAAAAGTATATTCTAATTTTGCAAAAATGGTTGAAACTCAATTTTCCAAACGTATCAAAATTTTTCAATCTGATAATGCTCTTGAGTACAATTAATATGCTTTCCAAGCTGTTTTGCATTCTTATGGTACTGTTCATTAACTAACTTATCCAAGTACCTCTCAGTAAAATGGTAGAGCTGAACAAAAACTTCGTCATATCCTTGACACTATTCGTGCTCTCCTTTTCTCTGCCAAAGTCCCTGCTCCTTTTTGGGGCGAAGCTGCACTTCATGCTGTTCATGCTATTAATCGCATTCCCAGTCCTGTCATCCAAAATCAAACTCCATATGAGCGCCTTTTTGGGCTATCTCCAGATTATTATCACCTTCGCTCGTTCGGTTCTACTTGTTTCGTTCTTCTTTAGCCACATGAGCATAACAAACTTGAGCCTCGGTCAAGGCTTTGTTGTTTTCTTGACTATGACGAAACTCAAAAGGGGTATCAGTGTTATGATCCTATTTCTCATTGTCTTCGTGTCTCCCGCAATATTGTCTTTTGGGAACATCGCCTCTTTGTCGAGCTTTCTCACTTCCGTGCCTCCCTATCTTTCTCCTCTGTCTTAGATCTTTTTCCAGATGAGGCACGTATTCCTTCTGTAGCTACTTTTAATCCTCCTGTAGTTGCTCATGATTCTCTTGTAGACTTCTCTGTACAACCACCAGATATTATTGATCCCTTTCCTAGTTCACCCTGTAATGAACAGGCGGAAGATGAACAGGTTGAAGACGAGCTACCCAACCCCAACCTTAATCTTGGGTCCCCAACTCTTGCTCTGCCTGAAAATCTTACACAAGACATTCCATCTCGTCACTCAACTCGGGTAAGATACATTCCTGCACATTTACTTGACTATCATTGTTACACTGCCCTTGCTACACTACACGAGCCTCACACCTATCGTGAGGCTTCCACTGACCCTTTTATGGCAGATTGCAATGAAAGAGGAATTTGATGCATTATCTAAAAACTATACTTGAGATTTGGTGACACTCCCCCCTGGGAAATCTGTGGTTGGTTGTAAGTGAATCTACAAGATTAAGACTCGCTCTGATGGGTCCATTGAGCATTACAAAGCTTGTCTTATTGCAAAAGGTTTTACATAGGCGTATGAGATTGATTATGAAGAGACCTTTGCTCCGGTTGCTCGTATCTCATCTGTTCGTGCCTTCTTAACTGTTGCTGCTGCCAGTAAATCGGACCTTTTCCAAATGAATGTCAAAAATGCATTCCTTAATGGGGATTTAAGTGAAGAAGTTTATATGCAACCTTCTCCTGGTCTCTTTGTTGAATCAAACAAGGTTTGTCACCTTCGACATGCACTTTATGGCCTTAAACAAGCTCCATGAGTTTGGTTTGCCAAAATCAGCTTTACCATCTCTTGCTTGGGTTACATGGCCAATCATTATGATTTTGCCTTATTTATTCGTCACACTGACAAATGCACTATTTTACTTCTCCTGTATGTGGATGATATGATCATAACTGGTGATGACCTCAGTGGCATTCAAGAACTCATGAATTTTCTCAGTCAGCAATTTGAGATGAAAGATCTTGGACATCTCAGCTACTTCTTGGGTCTTGAAATTACTCATTCTATAGATGGACTTTATATTACTCAAGCCAAGTATGTTTCTGAACTCTTATCTCAAGCTGAACTCACTGATAGCAAGACTGTTGACACTCCAGTTGAGCTTAATGTACATCTGACTCCCTCAGGAGGGAAACCATTGTCTAATCCCTCTCTCTATAGACGCTTGACTGGCAGCCTAGTTTATCTTACTGTTACTCGTCCAGACATTTCTTATGTTGTTCACCAGATGAACCAGTATCTGTCTGCTCCACGATTGACTCACTATGCTGCTGTTCTGCGCATTCTTTGATACCTAAAGGACACTCTCTTCCATGGTCTTTTCTACTCTGCTCAATCTCCTCTTATTCTCTGTGCATTTTCTAATGCTAATTGGGCAGGAGATCCCATTGATCGCAGGTCCACCACTGGTTTATTACTTTCTTCTTGGTTTTTCTTTGATTTCTTGGCGAAACAAGAAAACAAACTCATGTGGCCCGCTCCAGTACTAAAGCAAAATATCGTGCCCTTGCTGATACCACATCTGAGCTCCTTTGGCTACGATGACTTCTAAAAGACTTAAGTGTGTTTACATCATCTGCTACTCTTCTTTATTGTGACAACCAGAGTGCCATTCATATTGCTCACAATGATGTCTTCCATGAATGGACTAAACACATCGAGATTGATTGTCATTTTATCCGTTATCATCTTGTCCATGGTGCTCTCAAGCTGATCTCAGTCTCCTCTAAAGATCAACTTGTAGATATCTTCACCAAGTCACATTCTAAGGGACGCCTTCGTACTTTAGTTGACAACCTCAAGTAAGTCTCACATCCACCTTGAGTTTGAGCTGACCTCATTTTATCCATTATCATCTTGTCCATGGTGCTCTCAAGCTGATCTCAGTCTCCTCTAAAGATCAACTTGTAGATATCTTCACCAAGTCACATCCTAAGAGACGCTTTCGTACATTAGTTGACAACCTCAAGTTGGTCTCACATCCACCTTGAGTTTGAGGGGAGTTGTTAATGTGTATAGTATTGTAGGCTTTAGGCCCAACTAGATTACTTATATAGCACACATTCTTGTACTACACTCTTACTTGCTCTGCACTCATATGCCTCATATATATATGTACTCATGTATATTCTTTCATTTGAGAAATACAATACACCTATACAATATTTCTAACAAAATTGTTACAGAGCAAGCCCACAGGAAAAAAAAAAAAAAAAAAAAACTCAACATCAATCCTAAACAACAGATTACAAACCCAATCTAACGGAAAAAAAACAAGGTAGCAGACCCAACATGGTAGCAAACCCACGGATTCTAAAAAAAAAAAAAAAAAAAAAAAAAAAAAAAAAAAACCAAAAACGCGATTAGAAGTTGTCAAAACAAATACTAAAAATCCTCAAATCTCTAAAATTTTTACATTTCTTTTTCTCTTTCTTGCTCTGCTTTTTTCTCTCAACCCATACTTTCCGCCTCTCTCATTCTTTCTCTCCACTCCCACTGTCAGGGCCGGCCCTAGACCAAGCTTCCTCCGATACTTTTTTTTTTTCCTCCTGCTGCTGCTGAGTGTTGCGTTTGGGTTTTGATTCTGCAGAAGCAGAACTGAAGAATGGTTGGTTTTGAGTCTTTTGACTTTTGCGGTACTGCCTTTCTTTAGACTCTTCTAGTCTTTAGATTTGTTAAAGATAAGTTTTCTCTGGGCAGTGGGCTGGACGTTTCACCACGCCTGGGCCTTTTTTTTTTTTTTTTTTTTGTTAAGCCTGCTTTTGTGTGTGTGTGTGCGCGCGCGCACGAGCGTGTGCGTGTGTGTGTGTCATTGATGCAATAGGATTTGTTTTATTTTTTTTTATGGGTGCCATCTTGGCAGGCATCCTCTTGGCTGGGCTAGGGCCAGGGCTTGTACAGTATTGTGTTTTTTTTTTTTAATCTTATGTTTTTATATATATATATATATTTTAGTTATTAGGAATATAATGAATAAATCTTTATCTATGCAGGTTGAGATTGCTAAAAATTTGTTATTGTTCGGTGAAACTACAACAATACTTTTTATATAAATTAGGTTTTATTTCTCATTTGCTCTACACTTGAAAGTTATTTTTTTTTTTAGCCTTTATAAATATATTGCTTGATTAGAAATGTCTACTAGAAATATGCATCTGGATATGAAAAACTTAAAAAAAGAAAAAAGAAGAAAAACTAATTAAGTCTCAAAAAGGATCAATGGATAAATTTGTTATTAGTAATAAACAAAATATAACACAAAATTTAGATGAAAATATCAAAAATGAGCAAGAAATTCACCAAAAATAGATTTTAAATGAAATATATTATAATATAAAAATATTAAATAAATATTAATTTTATTAATACATAAGTATAAACAATAATTTAATTAACCAATAATTAATTGAGGGGAAGCAACTAATAAACAATAATTAATAATTTAATTAACCAATACATTATAAAAGACAAAAAAATTAAATTATGTTAGGCTAAACAATAATTAATAATTTTATAATTAATGAAACAATAATACAACAAATTATAGTTTATAAAAAAACAAACAAATTAATGAACAACTAAGCAACAATAATTAATAATTTTATTAATATTTCAAATGAACTTATAGTTTATTTTTTATTCTTTTGCTAGAATTATAAACAAATATTTGATAAGAAAACCACGTAGAAAATAATTGTAAACTTTATATCTTTGCATATTTTTTAATTGTTGTTGTTGTCAATATATAAATTTTTCTTTTTATTAGATCGTGTAATTTATGCTTGTTGAGGAACACCTTGAAAAAAATTTCTAGAGCTGCCACTGTTTTCGTATATCTACTTCTGTCTGACTTCTTACCATGTAAGCAAATAAATTAGATTTTTTTAAAATTAATTAATTTATATTCACACATTTTTAAAAATGAGCTATCGAAAATTACAAGATGTCAAACTCACTATTAAAGTCATGTTGCTAACAAAAAAATTAATAATGATAAAAACAATATGATGATGAATGGTTATTTCAATAGAATCAATGCATGTTGTTTAAGTAGAAACCAATTTTAGGTTAACCTTGGTTTATTTATTAATGTTTACAAATTGTTCAAAGTGGAGTTTAAGGTTCTGTAACCAATTGGAAGTGAAAATCTGACTCTGAAGACTTAGGCTACGTTTGTTTCGGGTGAAAACGCTTTCAGGAAATTATTTTATAGCCTTTTGTATGTTTGGTAGCTACAGAAAATTCAGTCAAACGAAAATTCAAATACATGTTGACCGTAAAATAATCCCTCTCACCAGTAAAACCATTTCCATTCTTATTTTACCTTCAATGAATTTCCGGAAAATACACACCCAAAGAGAGAGAGCTCAAGCACACTCCACCTAAAGAACCCAAGTACATCCTCGCCGGTCAAATCGCCCTCCTTGTTCAAACCCATCATCACCGGTGATGCCCAGAACCACCCCTTGACACATGGCCTCGCCGTCGCGTGCAAGCCATTCTGTTGACCCATCCCTTGTCCTCGTCCTCCGCCGACCCATCCCTCACCCTCACCGACCCATCCTTCATCCTCGTCCTCACTGACCCACCTCCATCAACCCATCCCTCGTTCGAACCAACCCATACCTTCAAATCAAGTTTTACGGATTGAAAAGTCACCGCCAAACATAGATCAAAGCCTTGTCATCTTGTTCTTGGCACCGCTGAAGCTCGTCGTCAACGCCAAACACAGATCGGAGCCTTGACCCGATTTCAACCTCTCTTGATCTACCACTCTCTTTCCCTCAATCTCTCACTCTTTCTTCCTCCCCCTCTCTATTTGACCGAGTTTGAAAGTTTAATGGTTTTATTTTGATTTTTGTTTCTTTAAAAAGTTTATATCTTTCAATTTTCTGTTTGGAAGCTGAGAAAATGTAAGAAACTAGTAAAAAATTTGTATTTTTCAAAATGTTACCAAACACTTGAAAATATTTTCTAATACAATTTTCAAAATGCAACCAAACACTAGAAAATATTTTCTTTTCCCGAAAACATTTTCACCTGAAAACATTTTACACTCGGAAAATATTTTACATTGAAACAAACGCAATCTAGTACTGGTTCGGAAACACCTCACTTTTTGGGAAATGCGCAGGTTGACAATAAGAAGTTAAGAACAATAATTCCTAAATGACGAAGTTCCTAAATGACTAAATTGGAATATCAAGCTTAAGTTGCCTCTACAGCCATTGATTTGAAGTGACTGATTCATAAATAAACTAAATTTAAGTGCTTTGATTCGAAGTAAACCTAATTAAACTAAACTGATTCGAAGCGCATTATCTTAAAGTAAATCATCTCGAAATAAAGTAAATTGAGCAATCATAATAGATAAAAAGTTTAGGTTATCATTTTAACACCAAATTTATTCTAAGCAAGTACTAAAATTAACCAAACATTTACAAACACTAAAATATTACATCAAATTTAGCTAATAATTGATTAAATAAGATTACACTCGGAAGCAACTTACAAGCATAAAGTCTTCTACAAAGCCTAAGAACTACTTAATCTCCTAAGAACTATTAGATCTCCTAATTATCAAAGTACATATGAACACAAAAATGATCTCTAGCGTGTTCTCAGCGATGCATGGTGTCTTGCCTGTAGAATGAGCCTCTATTTATATTTAAGGCCTTGGTGGTTATGCCAAATGCCACTTTCCATATGCCGCTTAATTTCTTTTGCCAAGTGTCTTATTGCTAATAGGGCTCAGTAACCTCTCATAACCACTCTGAGGCAACTATCGTCTTGCTACCTATGGCCACTTGACGCTTGTCCTATGTTTAACTATCTTCTTCAAACCGCTCAAAGTATTGGCGCTTGTCCTATGTTTAACTATCTTCTTGTAACCGCTCAAAGTAATTGTTTGCAACTCCCTTGAGATAATTACTCTTTTCAATGCCACATGTCACACCCTTAGGCTTTAATCCTTGATTTGGTCAAGTCCGAACTAGTAGTCACGTCACTACCTCTTTTCACATGGTCTTGCCCTATTTTGCCACGTGATTTATCAATAAATCAATTGTTTGGCCTAAGAGCATCCACATCAGTAGATGCAAAGTTTTGCATAACAGAAAAAAACACAAATTTTTACGTATTTTGCCTCAAAAATGCTCCACATCAGTGTTTCTACAAGTGTGTATATTTGCACATTTGCTACAGTAATCGTGCATATATGCACGGTTTCTGTAACTCTTCCATTTATTATTTTCGTATTTTTTTCTCTCTCCTTTCGGTTTCTCTCTCAAATCAACTCTCTTTTTCTCTCTCCTCTCTGCACCTGACTCTCTTTCTCTCATATCATAAATCGCTAAGTTTCTTCCTCTCTTTCTTCTTCTAGTTTCCATTCAGGTTGAATGGGTTGATCAGTGCTCAGTGCTCAGGTTGGAGGCGTCAATCTTATTGCTCAGGGCGTCGATCTCGTTGTTTGATTAGTGGGTTTGATCTAGGGGTGTCCACGGGTCGAGCAGGGTCGATTTTCGACCCAGCTCGAACCCAACCCGCCAGAGTCGGGTGGACAGAAGGAGTGACCTGAAATCGACTGCCGGCGTCAATTGGTCGGGTCGGTTTTGGGTTCGAGTGGAGATCGGGTTGTTCGGGTGGAGATCGGGTCGTCGCCGGAGCTTCAAAATCATCGTCGGAGCTGCAAAATCATCGTCGGAATCTGCAAATCATCGCCGGAATCTGCAAATCATCGCCGAAACATGTAAAAACTCACCAGATCTGCATCAAAATCGCCGAAATCTGCACCAAAATCGCTGAAATCTGCTGGGAATGGCCGGATCTGGAAAAATCTCACCAAATATGGTTGAGAACTCGCTGGATTTCCTCGGATTTGAGCGTGATTTCGCCAAGTTTGCATATAACCTTCGTCGGGTCGGGTGGCTCGAGTTTTGGAGAAGAAAACCCGCCACTCGACCCGCCGACGTTGGGCCTTGGGCGCAGAAACCCGAAATCGACCGATGGGAGTGTCGGTTCGGGCTGAACTCGGGTGGGTTAGTCGGTTCGGGGGGTCACGGTTGGGGCTGGACACCCCTAGTTTGATCTCTAACTTAAGCTTCACCGTCAGCTTTGCCGCCAACTCTAATCTGCATGTTGGATCATCGCCGTCCCTCACTCTCTCTGATAAATGGGTTTTTGGATCTTTGGATTTGGGTAGGTTGATGATGATGGCTCAATTGAATGGGTATGTGAATTTCATTAATGGTAGCTTGGTTGAATGGGATGGTGGCTAGGTTGTTGTGTGGCTTAATGATGATGGTTGGATGATGGTGGCTGTGTGGGTTGTCTTGGGTCTGTGAGAGAGATGATAGTGGGAAAAAATGAATATTTTATTGAATAAATGTGTAGAATAGATAAACTGATGTAGGTATTTTGTAAAAATGAATGTGTAAAATAAAAGAAGTAAGTTTTAGATGTGCAAATTTACAAAATTTTTGCATCAACTGATGCAAATGCTCTAATATGTATGCCTATTATATATGGATATTATTTCACTACAAACCATACTGTGCTAATTTATTTAAATATTTTTCATTGACAACTTTAATCAAAAAGAATTTATAATTTGAATTGAAATGTTGTTGAAAGTGTAGATCTAATTTGAAACTTATGTAAATTTCTGGATTAATTTAAAATCACTTCTAATATGTGGGGTTTAAAATGTAATTTACCTAAAATGTTTGTAAGAAAGGAATATGTTAATCACTCTATAATGTTGTTCTCCCCCCCCCCCCCCCCTCTATATTTCTTGGGAGGAAACCAATATGATAGTTGCTATCAGAATTATAAATAACACCATCAGTATGTAGACTACTTAAAAATATGTAAAATGGTTTTGTTGGTTGAAAACGAGGTCAAGAATTCTTTTCTTAATTATGTCGTTTAAATATTTTTTTCTTAAAGAGTTATATTCTTAGTTAAAAATATACTGTGATCAAAGTCTAGTCTCAAGTTTTAGGTGGACTTTTTTGTCATGGAAAATGTAATGGTAAAAGAGCTGACCTTACCAACGACCTGCAACCGTGGTTGGAAGAAGTTCCCACGGAAAAAAAGGAAAAAACGTGATCAAAGTTCACATTCCTAAGACCAGCGTATCTGGTCAAAAAACAACGTAGTATTGGTATTTTGAATATAAGGTTTATAATAGACTTTTGAATCTTTTGATCACGTAATCCTTCAACGACGGCTAGAAGGATTAGATGCAACCCTCTAGGAGACTAGGATTGTGATGTGGAGGCCAAAAAAAGAAAAAGACAAAGTTTAGTTATAATTGACAAAGTAACGTTACAACCTTGCTCAATATTATTAACATTATAAGATATTTCAAAAATATAACTACTAGATTACATATTTTTTACGCTCTTAATATACACTAGCCTCTGAGCACGCGCGTGATGCTTTTTTATTTTTTTGGTAAAAATTAATAATTTGTATTTATTATAATTTAAGATTTTTATTTTTTTCAATCAACAAAAAAAAAAAAAAAAAAACTTGGATGAGTTTGTAAATTGGAGGAGTTTTAAAACTAACAAAAGAGTGATCCTATTTTGTAGGGAGTTAGTGAGTAGAAGTCGAAATTTAAATCAACATAAAAGTAGGAGTTTATTAGAAACATGAAGGCATTTCAACGTAAAAGTAGGAATTTATTATTTTTGTCAATTTACTATTTTAACCCTATTTTTAAGTTTTAGATAGGGGTATTTTTGACAATAAAAAAAAATAATAACTATCTTTCTTTTGCCAATTTTCTATTTTAACCCTATTTTTAAGTTATTGGTTAATTAATTTAGGGATATTTTTGACATGAAAAAAAGCAATAACTAACTTTCTGAATCCTCTTAATATATACAGATGTCAAATTTTGTGCCAATCAGATATTATTTATTATATGATTTATAAGTTTATATTTTATACATAATTTTAAATTATAAAAACTTGCAATTTAATCAATTTATTAATAATATAGTTATTAATCTTTAATTTTCTAGAAATTTTGCAAGCATAAGGAACAAAATGAGAAAATGTAATTCAATAGTAAATTTGTCAAAATTTATCTTTGATAAAAAGATATTAAATATATTGAGTTTTGGTGGTGATAGATTGGTGTTTCTGGTTGAGTTTTGGTGGAAGGTGGTTGTGTGGTTTTATTGGAGAGAGAGATTTAAATATAATTTGATGTGTAGTTTATATTATTTTTGAGTTGTATGTTAAAATAAGAATTGAGATGTTTGGTATATTGTTAAATGGGTTGGTAAAATAAATAAAGTAATATTTGAAAATGTAAAATATGTATATGTTTACATCCTCAGATGTGAATGCTCTTACAAACACAAGCTAATCGCAAACCAAAGTCCCATTACACCCTCAATAACTCTCTAACACAAACACTTAAATTACTCTTTTAAAACTTCACTCATGTTCTTCTATGAGTCTTCTCATCTCCCCATATGAGAGAAGCCTTGGCTCCAAATTTTATTCAATGATGGATAAGGAATACATGATTACTTCTTCAATAAGAAAACCTCTTCCTTAGGAGAATCATTTTCTTTCACACCAAGAAAACCTAAATAAAATAAAACAAGTATGTAAGACAAATTTTTAAAATTCAATTATAATTTTAGTGCACACTTTTAAATATATATATATATATATATATTGTCAAGTTAAGAATTACTATAAAATTGCTCGCATGTCCCAAAAGTGTGAAAAAACATATTTTTTTTTAAATAGTAACAATATATTGCTAACTCAGCAACTTGAACCTTTTCTCCCTAGATCCATAAGCACTTTGTGCACGAGGATGTGCCAATTCGGCTGTGAAAAAATGTTAATTCTTGATGGAACCATAATAATTTCATTTTTATCCAAGTTTTAGGACATAATAGTAGCGATTAAATCTTATAGATTAAACTGTGATAAGACCAAATCATAAGAAAAAAGATATAATTTATCTTAAAAATCATTAGATTTTATTGTGTTTCTATATTAATTAGCACTTTAAGGACACATATTGAACAATAATTCATATTCAAGATTGATTTGGAGTTAGCGTAAGCGATTCACACAAATAATAAAATAAAACAAATACACTGATAACAATATTTAATGTGGTTTGACAAATTAAAAACCTACGTCCACAAGCAACGTCAACTAAAATATATTATCAACTATATGAACTACTCTCAACCAAACCTACAAGTCACACAAATAACACTTACAAACACAAACCAACTCACAAACCAAAGTCCTAATACACCCCCAATAACTTTCTAATACAAAAACTTAAATTCAATGTTATGAATACTGTTTTGGTGCATGTTTTAGTTTGCCTGTTAGAATATAATATTTCAGTACTGGCCTATTTCGGCATACTATTTCGTACTATTTTGGAGTTACCACTAAAATATATATATATATATATATATATATCTTATTACTATTATTTTTTAAAGTAATGATATTAACTAATGTATTTAATATAAAGGTTTAAAAAAATTCCTACCCAACTTATCAGAGCAGTTACTATTGTGCACCCTTGGTTTGATAATCACTCTACAAGTATAAAATTTTTGTGAGATGAAGGTAGGGTAAGGATTGAAGTGCAAGTTTTCAGGGGAAGAGTTTCGCACACTATATATTTAATTAGGTTAAAGTAGACGTAAAGAAAAACTTATGAGAATAGTTAGTTGGTTTTTTTTGTAAATAAACATGGATGATGGGACATTGTAAATTAGGAAGCTTCCAAGAAATTTCCAACCCACGTCATTGTCTTTTCAATGACTTACTATCTCCTAATTTTTATATTATTTTTCCTTTATTTACTTGTGGTCAACTCAATAAATGCAAGTAAAACAATATTTTTCTGAAGGGCCATCTCAGCCTGTTTGATAACTTTGATCTAGTAACGTTATTTGTATTTTTTGAAAATATGTGTGGGTAAAAAAGTGTGTAAAAGTACGTGTAATATTGTTTAAAAATTGAAAACTGTTACTTAAAATGCCATACCAAAAAACTTCTCAAGAGAGCTTCTCAGCTAGGTTTTGGTTGAGTCTTTGCAAAGACATGAATCTTACTTCCGTTAGCTTCACTTGATTTTTTTACTTCTCACCTCCTCCTCCTCCTCCTCCTCCTTCTTCTTCCTTTTATATTTTCCACTGCACCATGGCTCATTAGATTTTTCATTTTTCCCTACAATCTGTCAATTTTTTTTTTCACCTAAATTTCATTCTGACCGAATCCATAATTTCGGCCAGTTTTTCTCTCTTGTTGTGACGCTGTGATTCTCGCCGATCTAGGTTGATATGGATGATGGGTTTGAAATGAAGATGACATGTTAGACGAAAGAAAGAAAACGTTAGACGAAGTGGATGAGTCTAGAAGAACCAGTGAGAACCAAAGAGAAGCACAAAGAAAAAAAAAAGAAAAAAAAAAAAGAAAAAGAAATGGAGGAGTCTGGAAGAAGGTGAAAAGTAAAGGTGTGGATGAGTCTCGAGTAGGGGTGGCAAAGTAAGCCCAAACCTATTTGCCCACTCAAATCCACCCATTCTAATTAAACTTAAACCCACCCAATTATTAGTTGGGTTAAATGGGCATTAACCCAATTAGACCTAGTAATTATTGGGTTTTAACTAAAAACCCATTGAGCCCCATTTAACCCAAAAACAATATACCCAAATTCAACCCAGCTCTTCCCATTATAAAAAAAAAAAAACCCTCAGACGTTTCAGTGTTTCAAGGTTTTCATTTTCCTTCATTTTCTCGGCTTCCAAACACTGCTCTCTCTCTCTCTCGCTTGCTCTCTCTATTTCTCTCTCTAGCTCTTTCTCTAGCTCTTATAGAGAACAATGAGGCACAACAAACACAGCACAAAGACCTTCGATCCCAACATCATGGTACTCTCCAAAGATTCTTTGTTCACTTCTCACTTCTTAGAATCTCCCTCCCTACCTCTAATCCCAACATCACTAGTACCCTCTCCCTCACGCCAAACGTAGCTCCACCCTCCCCCTTACGCCAGTCCGAGCTCCACCCACAGTCCGACGCCGATCCACCCACAGTGAGTTTCCTCCGATCCACCCTCTATTTCAGTCCAATGACCTCATCTCACCTCCAACATCTCTGATCCGTCACTCCCACGTCGTCGGCGAAACACTTCTCTCAAATCCACCCTCTACAATACCCAATCCACCCAAGATCGATCTAGTTCTCGACCCACCCAAGACCTATCTCGTTGCCGTCGCTGATGACCGATCTCGTTGATCCGATCTCCATCTCTTTCCCGATTTATCTCTTTTTCCCTCAATCTCTCACTCTTTCTTTCTCCCTCCCTTTTAGTTTGACTGAGTTCAGCTTGTGAATGAATGGAGCTAATGGATTTTTGTTTTGTTAACTGTATATAATGAAATTTTCTATTATAAAATTTGTTTAGAAGTTGAGAAAATGTGAGAAACTAATAGAAAATAGGGGTTTTCACTTTAATGGCATGTTGGTAATTTTGATAATTGGGTAATTAGGTGAGTTGGGATTTACACATAATAATTTGGTTAGGTTGGATTTGGATTAAAAACAATTAGTTAAATAGGTTTTAATGGGTAATGAGTTTTATATACCCAACACAATTTTGCCCACCCTAATCCCACTCTAACCCACTCATTTGACACTCTTAGTCTGGAGGGTACACGCGTGTGGAGGAGAAAATTGAAAAAAAATAAAAAGAATAAAATATATTTATTGTTTAGATATATTATTTTAATGAGTAGAATAGAAAAATAAAAATAAAAATATTAGATATATTAAAAAATAATATTATATAATTAATAAAATAGATTTTTTAGATGGTAAAAGAGGCAGCAATTACAAACCCACACTCGATTTGAAACTTCTCGTGAAATTTGTTGATTACTTTATCTCTGTTTCAACGTTCAGTTGTCTTTTCCAGAATATGGCCGTAGTCGTCGCGTTGTGCGCGTTTTCCACCAAAACACGCAACAAAGTAACAACCAAAAAAAAAAAAAAATACAAAACAAGAAGGGCTATTACAAAAGTCAAAAGAAACAAACACATAAATATCAAACAAGCGCGTAACTAAAATTTTCAATTTTTAAATTAGGTGCTGACTGCACCTTTAATATGATAAAATTTAAAATAAATTATTTATATTTTTTTAAAAATATAAAAAAAAATTAAATATATATTAAATGTGTGTCAAATTAAATGGAGTACTAAAAAAAAATTAAAATACTTAATTTTTAATATAAATAAAATTTGTGACAGATTACAAATGAATCACAGCTGGTTCATTAATAGATACTCACCAGCACTTGTTAACAAACATCATCAAATTATTACATTAATTTTAATCCAATTGCTGATAACGACTCTAAACAAAGTTAAAGACGTCCAACGTCTCCAGAGTTGTTATTCAATGGTAGTTATGTCAGTTTTGACTCCGTCTTTCACTCGACTCCAAGAGACCAGGTATAAGCAGACCCAGCCAGTTCAGTTACACCAATTAACCTCTTTAAGCAGTGCATCAAATCTCGGATCATCTTCTTCCTTCTCCTCTCAATCTCCGAAAAATTTCCCGTTCCAATTGCTATTTCCAATTCCAAACAGAAGCAAAACAAGGAAATTACCCAGAAAGCACAAGTAGATATTTCCGTATCTCTTAGTCGGCTCTCGCTAGCACCTAACCCACCTATAAAGTGTGTGAATGAGATTTCTCAAAAAATAGAAAAGGCTGCTTCTTTGAACTTTCCGCGCAAGTTCTTTGTTTTGGTAAGAGGGGTATTCATTAAACAATTTGAACTTAGATAGCAAATAAGGCAAAGTATTGGCAACGCGCCTTACATAGAACAGACCAGTAGCATCTTCTTCATTGACAAAAGCTGCAATATCAGAAGTAGGGGGTGATTCACCCTGGTTTGTTGGAACCTGTTGGGAAGGTACCTACAATCATTTTGTGCATCCCTATATGAGGCGAGGCATATTTGAGAGAGATTAGTTGCAATACTGAAATTAGAAGGTGAAAATGGAGAGCTATTATTTGAATAATTTTGAAGTGAAGCCGAAGCACTCGTCTGAAGAGGCCCTTCAGAAATGGAGGAAGCTGTGTGGATTTGTGAAGAACCCGAAGCGAAGGTTTCGTTTCACGGCCAATCTCTCGAAGCGTTACGAAGCTCAGGCTATGCGCCGCACCAACCAGGTCTCACCCCTCTCTCATTTTATTTATGATTCATTTATTTCATTCAACCAACACACACGCACACACAGTTTCCGCGATATCAAATTAAAGGAAAATGCTAATGATGTCCTTAAGGCACTCGCTAATAATCCATTTAAAAAAATTTTGATATTATGTATGTGTTTGGATACCGCTTATTTTGTTGAAAATTGAAGACTGAAAACTGAAAACTGAAAAAAAAAATATTTTTTTTACTTTTTACTACAGTAAATATTACTGTTCATTGGCCTAGAATCACTGTTCATGGCCAATGAACAGTGACACATGCGGACTTAAAAAAAAAAGCTGGAAACACGGCAAACATGCCGCGTTCCAAAACAAACCTTATTTTTATAGAAAATGAAAAAAATTATCAAAATATTAATTATATTTTTTTATTTTTCATAAAAAATTTTTTTAAATGAATTATTAACGAGTGCCCTAAAGGCACTCCTTAGCATTCTCCCAAATTAAAAGCTTACAGAAATAGATATACGTCACATGCTATCAAAGAAATTCATTTTCGCGTAGAAAACGAAAGAAAAATGCATTCTTCTTCTTGAAATAAAACCTCTATAGTTTCTACCTAAATCTCTTCATTCATACAGTGAATAGAGCTGAAATTTGAAATTGGAATCTTACTATTCCTCTTATCTCGTGTTCAACACGTGGCAACGTCATAAAACTGAACCGTAATTATTATAAAAAAAAAAAATGACATATCTACAATATTTTTACAACAAATTTTATTCAGCAAATTGTTATATATCATTAATGGTAGATAAAAAAGTAATTTTTTAAATTAAAACCAATAACAACTAATAGTGTCCAATTAATTAAATGAATTTTTCGAAGTTAAAATTTATATCTCAAAATTGCTCTGATTGAGTCCCCACGTAACTGCTCTCGCTTTTTAAACCCAACTTGTTCTTTTCAATTTTATAGTTTCTATATCTTCTTTTTCTTCGGAGTTTATCAAACACCTTGAACAGAACCAATTTTTTTTTTTTTTTCCTTCCAAGAGCGGCAATAAAATATTCATTACGCAACCTTTGCTTCGTCACAATAGTTTGACCCTCATTCTGCTTTAACTAGTCTCCGTCCGAGGTTGCCAATCTTCATTTCTAGGCTATCAAAACTGAATTAACCCAATCTTCTTTTCTAGCTAAAATGACCCATCCTTCCTCTTTCTTTCGTAAAAGCAAGGTAGATGGCGAGGTTGTGAGTTCAAGACTCACTAGTTGCGTGTGTAAATTCAAGACTCTCCAGATGCATTGCGCTTATAAATTACCAATTAATTTTTTTCCAAATGCCGTCCATAAAGAAGATCGCGTGCTTCTTAGCTGTATTTGCAGGCCCAAGTATTGGATATGCATAATTAATATACATAATTATTTTTAAACTAACTTATTTGGTCTATTCTAAAGAAAAATATTGAACACGCTAACTTAAAACATGATCATCTTCACATGCACCTGACTAGTAAAGAAGAAGGGAACATGACTATCTAAAAAAAAAAAAAAAAAAAGGCAGCAAGTCACTTTTTTAATTTGTGGTGAGAAAACATTTCCACCTTTTGGCTTTGAATTTTTTTTTAAAAGAAATTTTGTATCTATTTAGTAACCTTGGGAGCAATTAGGCCAAAACTATATAACTATAATTACTACTATCTATATCTATATTTTGTATATTGTTACGCTTTTGTTAAGTTATATCAGTGGCCACATCATTTACTTATTTTCCAACTCATATTCTCTTTCTAAACTCTTATTCTCCCTATTAAAAAAAAAAAAAAAAACTTTTCTTCTCCCTATTAGTCCACATTTATTATTTCATTTTCTTCAACTTTTTCACTCTCTCTTTACCTCTTTATCTCTTCACTACTCTCTATTTTACTTCTTTATCTTCCCACTACTCTCTACTTTATTGTTACACTTTATCATTTTCTCTTTCTTATATTTTGACTATTCTTCTCCCTCTTTGATTTTGTATAAATTCAATATAATTTCTTCTATTCATTCCATATTTTCTCTACAAAAAACTATGAGTACTCACTCTCTGATGGTTTTTTATTTAAATATGTGTCTTGATATTGTGTTTTTTTTTTTTTTAATTTCCCATTACAAAGTTTTCTCTTTCCCTTCCCTTTTATAACTTTGGTTGAATTTTGATTTTGGTTAATACTTAATTTTTTGGGAAATAAGAACTTGATTTTATGTCAAAACACAGTCCACACGATTATGAATTTGAATATGCCTACCAATTTTTTGAATAATAAATTATTATAAAGTCTATCTTTTATTCCTTTTGTTTCATTTTAATTTTGGTTAAGATAACATTGTAATTTTGTAATGAATTTTTATTATTATGGAAATCTCATTATTCGTTTAGAGATGAGAGATTTGAATAATAAATTTGAAATTTGTAAAATTTAGTTGTATATAAAATATAACACACTACCATAGAACTTAGAAAAATAAAGTTCACCTTAAAAAAATATTAATCAAACATACAAAATATAATGTTATGATATATTTGTACTTTGTAGAGACAAAAAGATAAAGAATACTTGTAAAAATCATTTAAAATAAATAAATAATACTTGAAGTAATTTTATAAGATTTGCTCCCATTCTTTGGCTCTTTCCATTGGCTTGTTTATCGTTTTATGCTTATGGTGCATTTGAATATCGTTTATTTTGCTGAAAATTGAAAACAATAAAAAAAATAATTTCTGGATTACTGTTCACACCAAACACACGGTTCATTTGCCTATTTGACTAGGCACTGGTCAAAAAAAAAAAAAAAAAAGCTGAAATGCAAAACGCGTGGACGTGATCCAAATGGCACCTAATCTCATAGTTTTGAACCATTTTTAATTATGTCTGGTGCTTAATAATTCCATCGTCCAAGATTGACATAAACATCAACACTACCAATATTCCATATCCGATCCGATCAAATATATATTGATATGGAATTTTCAGTCACGGCTAATTCAATCAAAACATCTTTGTTTTTGATTGGCCTATTATCACAGTTCACAAATATTATGTCGTAATCGAGTGGGAAAAGACCATGTTAAATAATCACATTAGCCAGTAATCCAGCTTTGGAAACTGAAGAAGCTAACTGGTATCTTGACTCAGCTTTTCCATGAAAAAGTAATTGGTGGAAGTGGTAACATGAGCTTGATCTTAGAAAGAGAATCTTATGTGAATTTAAATTTCTCAAAGCATAATGAGCACTTTGGTATTAGAATAGAACATGAATTGGATTAAAAAAAAAAAAAAAAAAAACTTGAATTGTGTCATGTAGTATTTTAGACCTCATTACTAATCATGAACGCAACAGGTAGGAGTTGGTTACTTGTAAATCTAAAAATCCCTGAATTATTTTGAATATTTTCAAAAGATAATTGTGTTTCTTTTTTAAATTCACATACTTTGTGCCACCCCCTTGGGTTCTGTTTTACGTTTCTTAGTCCAGTTACTCTTGTAGTTCTTATATCTTCTTGTTAATAATTGCATTCCTTGACTTAACTTTTTTTTTTTTTTAAGACTTTGTATACAAAATGGAAATCCAGATACCTAAATTCCTTTTGTGCAGATGGATTACCAAAACCAAACTGTACAGAGGTTATGATCGTAACTCGGTTAAAACTTGGGAGACTAACTACTTTTCTATTTGAGTATTGTAGGAGAAGTTAAGGGTTGCTGTTTTAGTTTCCAAAGCTGCATTTCAATTTATCCAAGGTAAGTTTCTTCAAGGTTAATGTAAATTTAGATTATATTAAAAGGTTCTCCATTCTGACTATGATGTCTGCAGGCGTGCAACCAAGTGACTACACTGTACCTGAGGAAGTTAAAGCTGCAGGTTTTGGAATTTGCGGTGAAGAATTGGGATCTATTGTTGAAGGTCATGATTTGAAGAAGCTGAATATTCATGGTGGAGTAGCTGGTATTGCAGAAAAGCTCTCCACTTCAACCCTCAATGGGCTTACTACTGATGGTGATTTGCTGAATCGCAGACAGGAGATTTTTGGAATTAATAAATTTACTGAGAGTGAAGGGCGGAGTTTCTTGGTATTTGTTTGGGAAGCCCTTCAAGACATGACTCTTATGATCCTTGGAGTATGTGCTTTTGTGTCTTTGCTCGTTGGCATAGTTATGGAAGGATGGCCAAAAGGGGCTCATGATGGCCTAGGAATTGTTGCAAGCATCTTGTTGGTTGTTTTTGTCACCGCAACAAGTGATTATCGTCAATCTTTACAGTTCAAGGATTTGGACAAGGAAAAAAAGAAGATTGCTATTCAGGTTACGAGAAATGGATATAGGCAGAAGATGTCAATATATGACTTACTTCCTGGTGATATTGTACATCTTGCTATCGGTGACCAAGTCCCTGCGGATGGAGTTTTTGTTTCAGGTTTTTCTGTGTTAATTGATGAATCAAGTTTAACTGGGGAGAGCGAGCCAGTAATGGTGACTGCAGATAATCCTTTTCTTCTATCTGGAACTAAGGTTCAGGATGGATCATGCAAGATGATGGTTACTACTGTTGGGATGAGGACCCAATGGGGAAAATTGATGGCAACTCTTAGTGAAGGTGGAGATGATGAAACCCCATTGCAGGTAAAATTGAATGGAGTGGCAACAATCATTGGTAAGGTTGGACTTTTCTTTGCCATTGTGACTTTTGCAGTGTTGGTGCAAGGATTGATGAGCCGTAAATGGCAAGATGGAACTTACTTGAGGTGGTCTGGAGATGAAGCTTTGGAAATGTTGGAATTTTTCGCCGTTGCTGTTACAATTGTTGTTGTTGCTGTTCCAGAAGGGCTTCCATTGGCTGTAACATTGAGCCTTGCCTTTGCAATGAAAAAGATGATGAATGATAAAGCACTTGTGCGCCATTTGGCAGCATGTGAGACCATGGGATCATCCACATGTATTTGTAGCGACAAAACTGGGACACTAACTACCAACCATATGGCAGTTGTAAAATCTTGCATTTGCATGAATGTCAAGGAAGTGAGCAAACCTCTTGATGCTTCCAGCTTGTGCTCTGAACTCCCAGATTCTGCTGTGAGAATTCTGCTACAATCAATATTTAATAATACTGGAGGAGAAGTTGTTGTAAACAAAAATGGCAAATCTGAGATACTGGGAACACCCACTGATACTGCTTTGTTGGAGTTTGGCTTGTCACTTGGTGGGAATTTTCATGCTGAGAGACAAGTATCTAAACTTCTTAAAGTTGAGCCATTCAATTCTGTGAAGAAACGGATGGGAGTAGTACTGGAGCTTCCTGAAGGTGGTTTACGAGCCCACAGTAAAGGTGCTTCAGAGATAATATTGGCTACCTGTGATAAGGTGATCAATGCAAATGGTGAAATTGTTCCCCTAGATGAAGCAACCATTAATTATCTTAACGATATAATTAATCAATTTGCTAATGAGGCACTACGAACTCTCTGCCTTGCTTATATGGAACTAGAAAATGGGTTCTCTGTTGAGAATCCCATCCCAGTTTCGGGGTATACTTGTATAGGAGTAGTAGGTATTAAAGATCCTGTACGTCCTGGTGTTAAGGAGTCTGTTGCAGTTTGCCGTTCGGCTGGAATTACTGTACGAATGGTTACAGGAGACAATATTAATACTGCAAAGGCTATAGCTAGGGAGTGCGGGATTCTCACAGATGATGGTATAGCCATTGAAGGTCCGGAATTCCGGGAGAAAAGTGAGGAGGAAATGCTCAAAATAATTCCTAAACTTCAGGTGATTTCTTCATTTGTATTTATGGAACATCTGCAAATTGATTGGATCACTCGGTAATAAGTATGGTTTTTTCTAATTAGTAACAATAAGGTTTGACTTAATCTATAGGTGATGGCTCGATCTTCACCTCTAGACAAGCATACTCTAGTGAAACACTTGCGTACCTCATTAGGTGAGGTTGTTGCTGTAACTGGTGATGGAACAAATGATGCCCCTGCACTTCATGAAGCCGATATTGGACTAGCAATGGGCATTGCTGGAACTGAGGTGAGCATATACAATGTTGTGTAATATTCCCATATGAAAACACAGGCACATATTGTGAACAATTCAACTAATCTTTACTAAATTCAGGTGGCTAAAGAAAGTGCTGATGTGATAATTCTGGATGATAATTTCTCCACGATTGTGACAGTGGCCAAATGGGGACGTTCGGTTTACATAAATATTCAAAAATTTGTACAGTTCCAGCTGACTGTTAATGTGGTTGCATTGATTGTTAACTTCTCTTCAGCTTGTCTGACAGGTTAGAGAAGCCCACATGCTATTTGTTTTCATTTGGAACTTGCCTTCATTTTATATCAAAAGAACCATTTTCTCATTTCTGCTAATACCTTTGCATAAAATTGTACATTCAGGAACTGCACCCCTCACAGCTGTTCAGCTATTATGGGTCAACATGATCATGGATACATTGGGAGCACTTGCACTTGCAACCGAGCCTCCAAATGATGACCTGATGAAGCGTGCACCAGTTGGAAGGAAAGGGAACTTTATCAGTAATGTCATGTGGAGGAATATCTTAGGGCAATCTTTATATCAGTTTGTGGTAATTTGGTTGCTTCAGTCAAAAGGAAAAGGGATATTCGGTCTTGAAGGCCCAGATTCTGATCTGATCCTGAACACACTTATTTTCAACTCATTTGTCTTTTGCCAGGTAATTTTTTCTGAAAGATCTACAGCAATGATTTGTCATAAACCCTGTTTAATTAGTATAAAGTGATCTATGTAATGGGAAATGATGTTATCTTTTGAAGCCTAAAACCAAGAGTTTTGCTCCATTTCCTATGATAGCAAAGCGACCTAAATAGGGTGTCATATAGATTGCTAAAATAGATTCAGGTTCTGAAAAACTGATCACCACACTTCTCTTTTCCACTTTATCAAATGGACTTGACAAGTTTTCCAGACGTCCTATGCAATTTAGTTCAAGACACTAATCACTGGTACTCCTCTTTTTGCATAGAGTTCCTTAGTTTGCATACTTTGCAGAGGATTTAAATTTATTGTTGCAACTTTTTGCTTAAACACGTGCATTTCTCTAAATTTACTCTAGTAATTCACGGAGTCACAAAGATTAGTGAACATTGAAGTATTTTCTATTTTTTAGTTATAAGATATATTAATTAGCTTACAACAAAGTGATTTGATTTGATTTGATTCTTACAGATTTTTAATGAAGTAAGCTCACGTGAGATGGAGGAAATAGATGTTTTCAAAGGCATACTGAATAACTATGTTTTCGTGGCCGTCCTCAGTTGCACTGTTATCTTCCAAATCATAATAATTGAGTTCCTTGGAACGTTTGCAAACACAACGCCTCTCACTTTTGCACAGTGGTTCCTTAGTGTATTCATTGGATTTTTGGGCATGCCAATTGCTGCTGGCTTAAAGATGATCCCTGTATGAGCCACTTGTCACCCAACTCTTGGTAATTGTACCATACAACTTTTGTTTCCAATATTTTCTTCTCTTAGCAAAGGTCTCTGACAAGCTGAAGCTGACATCATATAAAGCCGTCTTCTTCTTTTTTTTTTTGATATTAAAACATTCCCCTGGCTTTCATTAAAACGGACTCAAGTCCAAAGAGATTACATCATGCAAAATCTGAGATTCAAATAGGGGAGGAGTGTCCTCAACCCATATTACACAATCTATTACATTTTTTGCATTCCTAGCTAGTAAATGAGCAGCTATATTAGCGTTTCTTCTGGTATGCACAGCCTTCCAATAATTGAATTGCGCCAACAATCTCTGCATGCCTTCAACGACCTTCAGAATGGGGAGAGTCGGAGGAGTGGAGCCATTTAACGCTAGAATAACTAATTGGGAGTCACCTTCCACTATTATATCTTTCAGCCCCAGGTCCCATGCCAGAAGAAGGCCAGCTTCTCTGGCTTTTGCTTCTAGATTTAAGTTTTTGTGCTGTTATGTAATTAGATTAACATGTATTTACTTTCATTCTACATAGATGGAATTGCTTTGTTGTTGTTGTTGTTTTTTATTTTTTTTCCCTAGTAATCCTTCTGAACATAGAAGTGTGTATTATAACCCTTCTGTTAGAGAAAATAAACAAAAACACTTTGCATTGGTTACATGAAGATTTTAGAATGGATGATGTTATAATGTTTTTGTATTTTTGTAAGTATTGAGCAAACTATTTAAATGAATCAAGTTGTTGATGAACAACTCAAGCTTAACTCGGAAAAATGCTTGTTTATGTTTATTTGTTTAGTAAACAAGCCAAGGTGGGTGTACATGGGTCGAGTTGAGGAGTTTTTTCATCCCAATCCATCATGGTGGGTTAAAGAAAATCTAACCCATCACAGGGGTCTAACCCAACCTACGTGGATCGGGTTGGACCCATGGATTGGACAGATTCTTTTTAATAATAATAATAATAATAATAATAATAATATTATTATTATTATTATTATTATTATTATTATTATTGTGAGTCCACGTTTTGCAGCCCAAACCCAAGGCATATGGGGTATTGGCCCAGTAAGCCCAATACAATAAATTTGTAGAGTGTGGGACAAAGAACTAGATCCTAATAAGTTGGACAACAGCTAGTATGGACTTAGAGGATGATCAAAGAAAAATAAGTAACATTGATCTTTATGAATTTTGTTGTCCGAGGAGGCAAATCTTAATATAAATTAATTAATATGATTACGGATATAACTTTTTATGGCTACAGTTTTCTTCCCCTCTCCCTCATGGAGAGTCTCTTTGGTTATATAGTCTTCCTTGAACGATCCTGGTCCTCTATTTGTTGATCATCCAGGCCAGTACTTGAGTGCTTGTCCTATTAGACACCTCCCCTGGCTCTCTGTGAGTTGTGGTAGCCAAAGTTGCACTGTTCAGGGGTTTTCTCCACATTAATGCAACTAGAAAGTTAGCTGTAGAGCATTTGATACGGTGGTAACAGCTTTCCTTTAGATATTTTTGAGCTCCCAACCCTCTGGTACACTCAAGACACACGTCCCTATCACCGGAGCTTACTGAAAGGTACCTTGGACCTTTAGGGTACACCTTTGAGCCATGCTTATCCTATCCAAGGAGACATACCTCCTCGGACCACCCTCTTGATCTTTATCCTACTCATTAGATTCTAAGTTTGATCTATCCAACACCATTCATTTGTTCTTGGATCACTATGCTCTCGGTCAAACCTGAGGCCCAATACACCATTTGGGCCCTTAACCTTACAATTATTATTATTATTATTATTATTATTATTATTATTATTAAATTAAGCATTAGAAAACACCGCTACAACTAAGAGCAAATTTATAATCAAATAATCTTGAGTATAACGCCAAACAAGTAAATAACAAAATGTATAATATTTATTTTAATAATTTTTTTAAATTTTAAATATATATTAAATGTGGGTTACAAGAATTCCAACAAGGTAATTGTGCCACGTGTCATACTCATGGCCGAGAGGGGCCATTATCATGCCGAGGAGGCCACACCCTCGGATGGTAAGGCCACGTCACTAACATGCCACCAAAGGAGGTTGTACTGTAAAGAAAGAGTTTTAGGAAAGGGGTTAGCACTGACATGACTGAATGGATGGTGGCTGCCACCACATTTAATATATCCCACCAAACCTCCTGACTGCATTTATGTAGAGAAGACCCCCTAAGTAGGGCTGCCTCGGCTGTCACAACTCACAAGGGGTTTAGGAAGGCGTTTGATGGAACTAGCACTTAAGTACGGGATTGGATGATCAACAAATGGAGGGCCAAGGTCATCTAAAGGGCTCTATATAATGCAAGAGACCTTACTGGAACTGGGGATCAGGAAATCTATAGAGAAAACATTGTAGTAACCGGAACTGTAATAATATTTCAATTTAAAAGGACATATATTCTAAGATCAGTCTCCTCGGATTTTGCCGAGGAAGGTTTTCTTTGCTTGGAACTTGTTCTTTTTTACTTTCTTACTATCTTTGATTCATTGCACGCGTTCTTAGATCCATTGAAGTCTAGCTTTTCAACCCACTCTATAAAAATTCACTGTATTGGGCTCTTTGGACCTTAATCCATTCATCTTGTGGGTTGAGGAACTAAAGCCCGCCCCTACATTAAATATAGGTGGGTTAGGTCGAATTAGCTAGATTTATAAATTTTATGACCCAAACTCAACCCGACCTACTGTTAAAAAAATTCATAACCCAACTCAACCCACCAACCTTTAAGAACCGACCAAATTTGGCAGTTGGGTTGGATCGGATTGGTTTTGGCGGGTTCGCTGCACACCTTTAAGCCAAGCTTAAGCCCAACTTTAGCCTCAACTAGTAAACAAGCCTAGCTTAAGCTTAAACATAATAATGTGTTCATAAACAAGCTTGTGAAGATTAAGGCTCGATTTAACTGTATATTGGTTTGAAAATATATATCTATATAGACTTGAAATTGAAATGTATAAGTTTGTAAATAGATTCATATGATATCAATTTATTAATTGTATTTTATTGATTATATAAATAATCCATTCACAATAAAAAAATTCATAGCCTTTTGCAAGGGTAAAAATTTTTAGTCATGGTACTATATCAAGTAACTCTTGAAAATCTCAAACTTGTTTGGCAAGAAAATGAACCAAGGAACACGTAATATTGTTTGGTGATGATCTTAAGTTTCGGTCATGTTCACAAAAAAAAAAAAAAAAAAATGAACAAGTTTGAACTTTTAATTCTCGGCTAGGCTCGTTTAAGCTTGAACTTATTCTTTTCCAATATATAGTAAAACCATTACTAAAATTTCTTGTTCGCTCACAAATCTATGAATGTTACAACAAATGGATTGTTTATATTATCAATAAACTACAACTAGAAATTTGATATTATATGAACTTAGTTACAAACTTACACAATCCATTCTCAAGTTTATATGAGTATATTTTTGGACATGTATACTTTTATATATAATTAAATCAAGCTTGCATGCTCATGAATTTTTCATAAGCATACTATTATGTTTAAACTTGACTTATTTAATAGTCAAGTCTAAACTTGTACTTGAGCTTAGCTTGTTTGCTAAACAAAAAAACATGAACAAGCTTTTTCTTAAGCTGTTCATAAATTGGTTCATTTATAGCTTGTTAAGACTAATTTTAATGAATTCACAAATATTAAATTTTGATTTCTTGTGTCAATTATTATCAAAGCAACTAAATATGAGAAATAATGTCATATTCTAAATCTATTATTTGTATTCCAAAAAAAAATTCTTATTTAAAATTTATAAATATAATCATATAAATTCCTCTAATGTATATAATTAACACACAACTAAAAATAATTAATATATGCATTTACTTTATTGGCTAATTTAATAAATTAATACTTTAATATAAATGCAACATATGCTAAAACGAAAACCTAAATAAGAAAATCTCAAGAGCGCAAATCCTCATTTATTAATATGGAAAAGGCCCTTCAAACACCTATATATTTTTGTTGGAGAAATTATAATATCTAACTATTGGATTACATATTCTTATTATATCTTTCATGCTTGTAAAATAAATAAAAATAAATAAATCAATAGTTTTGTTATCAATCAAATAGTTATATTTCAAGTATTTTTTATCTAAATTATGCGTTAAAAATAAGTGTTTTTATCAAATAGTAAATAACATCTAATTTAAACAAAATTTGATATGCATGTTAACAACATAAAAAAAAAACGTGCAATCTAATAATTAGATTTTCAAAATTGAATGGAGGAGTTCAAAAAGTTTCACCTTATCATATTAACACTGATATTGATTAGAACTCTCTGAGATTTGGTCCTTTCTTGAGCCAATCAGTTAACAAAATCATGCATCATGTTCTAATTCTCTTTGAATAAAAATAATTATTTAAAAAAAAAAAGAAAAAAAAGAGAAGAAGATCAGGGCACATATTCCCCTCATAAAATTAGAAGTCCGTCTACTCTTCCATCATTGTAACCCTCCCTGTTTCATATATATGATACATCCAAACAGGTTCAAGTAACTCCTTTGCACTAAGTAATTTCTGCCTTCCATCTTCATGATTTTCTTCTTCTAGTTCTCTCTCTATTTGAGGATAGATTTCTTGCAGAGAAGCCAACATCATACCACCCCACCCTTTGTCATCTCGACTAAATAACTTCATGCAAACAAAGTGTAAGAGTCCCGATACCAACCCAAAGTCTTTCCTTTCAAGCCCAACTACTGAGCCAGTTAAGAAAATCACCCCAACTGCGTCCAGTACGTTAGGATTTCCTTTTAGCAATGTAACAATCATTCCAAGAAGTTTCTTGAAAGCTAGAAAGTCCTCAGATTCAGAAACTCTGCCATCATCATCCTTTTCTGGGCTAACTTCACTCATTTCACTAAGCTCAGTCCTTGCTAAACTCAAAAGCCATGATGGAAAATGGACCTTAATGCGATCAGATGCATGAAAATCAATCCCTTCTCCTTGAGTCTCTCTCAGTATGTTCTCGGATCCTAATGCCAGAATCAAATCGGGCAACCAAGGCTTTGCTGCGGCAACAAGACTTGCTGCTTTACCAGAGCCCAAGTGTAATTCAATTGAGGTGATTAGATCAAGCAAATTGTTGGCAACATCAAAAGCTTCTGAAGGAAGTGGTGAAGCTTCACTGACAGCTCTGTGAACAAAATTAAGCAACTTCGCTGCATAGGTGAAGGAGCTCTTCACACACACAACTATATCTTTCAAATCTTCCTCCTCAAACTGAAATCGGTCATGAGATTGTTGCCCTAAAGCGGAAATGATATATTGTATATATCTTGATGTGAACTCTAACAACAGTCCATAATAGTGAGAAAGAAAACCCATCATAGTGGCATCAACCATGAACTTGAGACTTGCAGTAAGCATCTTCACTTTAATTAGTACTCTTTTTTGTTCAATATTGGGAGAATCTACAAGAAATTACAAAACTATTAGTGCTCATCTGGCAATGTCGTAAAAGCTTTAAACATTGAGTATTAGTAATAAAGCTTTGAGTGCTTGGCAAATGACAGTGAATAGTTCTTTAAAATTCTGAATTTATAAACATGAACAGTGAATTGTAGAGCTTTTTCCTAAAAGTTTCAAATTTCATCTTTAGCCATAGCTTTAAGGACCTTTTAATAAAGCTCCTTTTAGTGGTTGTGCGACCACATTTCCCCCCCCCCCCCCCCCCCAAAAAAAAAAAAAGAGCATTAGAGCTCTTCAAGCTCTTTTGCGGTTGTGCGACCCTTAGTCACTTATATATAAGACAGCACTACAATAAAGAACTAAAATATGATTTAATTTATAGAAAAACATATGCGCATGCAGGTGAAAGTAAGACCTTATTCTAAACTCATCATAGTTTAAAAATTATACAGATTTCCAGAATGACTGGAATATGAGAGAAATAACTACCAAATCGTCCAATGTGATATAAGTACTTAACTACAATGAGCATTTCCTACCTCTACTATAGAAGAGTGGCAGTTGGTTCTATACTTTAGATTGTCAAACACAATGAACAAAATATTTGTAAAACAAAAAATTTTCTTTTTTGGATTATTACTAAACAAGAGGTTGAGCCTTGATGCAATGGCAAATGCCTTCCACCCAAAGTGGCATGTTACAAGTTAAAGTCTGAGAATCAAATTCTCAAAAAAAAAAAAAAAAAAAAAAAAAAAACTGCCTATAAATCCCCTCTGCTAGACCCCATAGAAGTGGGAGAGCTTTATGTATTTGAGTACAACCTCTTTTTACTAACCTACATGAGGACTCAAAAGTCTTTGCCATTGAGACTGGAGAGAGAGAGACAAATGAGCCCATGAAATGTTAAGAATACTGAATTCTAAATGTGCAACTGCGCTAACCACTATCATAGCCATCCTCATGATCCTGAAAAACAAAATTAGATATCCATCCTCATCAATTCTCTAGACTCAAGTGTTGCTGGTAATTTCGAAGGTTTGAACCACACACTCCAATGGGGAGAGAAAGCCAGTAATTGACAATAATAGTCCAGGTAGGGATGACATGTGCAGCAGTCACATTATATGGATTCGGTTCATACCACTACCTTTCTGTTACAAACCAAACACTAATACAGTTTGCATACATCATCTGAAGTTATCCAAAGATCTATCTCTATATCACCAGAAAGTAGTGTAAAAAAGTACTTTTCATCACGTCATATGATAGAACTAACAACCAACTTCCATATGTGCATAAGTGCATATAATCTCAGCAATTTGTGACCTATCCATAATTGCTTACCATGAGCACTTGGACTAGAGGCATCTGTTTGAGGTTCTTTGTTTCCTCGTCGATGGCTACTGGCTGTCTTGCTGTTAGCTTGCCCAAGTTCTGAGGGTAATTTGCTGTAGTTTCCAGAGTCGCCTGCTCCAAGTAGCTTCTCTGTACAGTTTAGCATGTGATCCATTGTTTGTTCCAACACTGTCAGCTGAAACAGAAAATTGGGTTAGGACTTAGGAGCCCATCAACAACATATTTCTGAGTGTTCAAAAAACCAGCATTAAAAATACTTGCCTCCAGAAGTGATCTTGAGGAATCAGTACTATTGTTCCTAGTACCACAATCTTTTTGACTATTTATGCTAACATTTTGAAGAGTTATATGCAGAGCAAGAACTGTATATGCCAGAATGGGAGATGTGTCCATGTATTCGCAATGCATGCACTGCACGATGCTGACTTCAGATATGATCTTTAAAGCAATAAATGACAGTTCTAGAGATTGAGACCCCAATATAGCCTTCCGAGAATCCTCTGATATAAGCAAGTCCCTGATTTGCCACGCTATTCCAACAGCAATGGAATAATCCTTCTCAAAATCAAATGCCTTCTTTCCGCCAACACATTTCCATTTAGCTGAAATTTTTCCAGAAGACATAGATTTCTTCCTTTTTGTGGAGGAAAAGCTGTTCTTTGGTATTTCAGTTCCAAATTTTATATGGCAACGGTAGGCAGTTTTCTGCAGACGCACTGTTAGAGCTTCAAACATATCATCAAATCCATCACAAGACAGGAACAACTTGTGCGCAGACCTCACTTCAGCTTGCCTTTCCACATTATCTGATATACCACTACAATTAGTAACTAAACCCATGCATTCTTCAAAAAGCCCAGCTGCATCATCTGGAGAAATGGTGGAAACAATTTTAATTACAGAAGATTGAGCACATGCAGTAGAGGCAGCAGCAAACAAGAACTTCACTTTTTCACCATCAAGTAACTTGTTTAGGGCACGTTTGTAACATGGCTCACTTGCTAGGCTGTTGCAAAGGTAGGATGCAGCAACAAGTAAACCCTCCATCTGATCTGCATCTAGCTTATCAGGTGACAAGATCAAACTGATGAATACTCTAAAGAGTTCCATGAGAGACTTAAGGGATGCCCCTTCTGATACAGCAAATTCACAAAACCTTGCTCCAGCCATGGGAGACCTTTTTATTAGTGTAATGCAGCGACTGCATGCCTCTTCAGCAGGTACTTTTGAGGGAAAGTATGATGGTGTAAGCAATTTTGTGATTTTCTGAGCAACAAGAGGTTGATCATTCGCAAGAGTAGATAATAAGACATCCAGCCCTACCACCTGCAGAGAAATATAGAGAACATAATCAACCAACCAATATGGATAAAGGCATCAGAAACAACCACTGCAGAATGGTGTTTGATCTTAAAGAGTACAGTATACCTTATGAAACTGAAAATTTCGAATATCCCTTATAAGAAGGAGGAGATCTGCTACAGCAGCTCGTGTGGAAACGGCGTTATCCAGCATTAGATGCCCCAATCTTGGTAGAAGCACTTTAAGAATTTCATGAGATTGGGGATTTCCAAGTAAATAAATGATACCATTCAATGTGGAGAGCCTAACATCAATGCATATATCATGTGACATGTCATCAAAAATTTTCGTAATTGTCTTTGTTATGGATGCTGAAGGTATGATTTCCCAAAATAAATGAAGGATGTGGCAGGAACCTTCCACTGCCACTACTCTTACATCCGGACAATCATCAGCAAGTAATCTCTCCAACAAAAAGAACTGTTTATCAAGTAATGTATCTTTCACCTCTTTTGTGCTATCAGGATCTTCTAGAGGAAACATGTCCAAAAGCAAGTGCAATGCATTTAGGCGAACATTAGAATTTGCAACCTGTCGAACAGAAACATAGCATGGTCAAACAAAAGTTGATTCAAAACAACCCATGAATCAGATAGATTTGAGATACAAAGTCAAATAAATTTGTGAGTAGAGACCCTGCTAAACCAACATATTGTTGATTTGTTGACCACAAAGATCAACCAGGCCTAGGAATTCACTAGTTTATACAAAACTGCTACGGAGGTACTTAATCCAACAAACACAGGATACCAATTTAATCCCAACCAGATTCTCTGGCAATTATGGAAGCGTCCTTCACATGGTGAATTTATTCATCGCACCCAATATACTACATATGGGACCCATATTTAGGTACGAGGAATATGTAGTACACTGTCTTTTTCATGAAATACTTTAAATGTGTTTGCTGCCTATTCTCCTAGACTATGCGGGCAAGTAATGACATCATTGACTACATCAAAATAACGACTTCATTTGCCAAGAGGTCTAAATATTATCATTATATGCAATAAAACAAATTCAATCATTATGGCATACAAATATACTAACTATTAACTATCATCTCCACTATATTATCATAGGATCATATAATTCATGAACACTATCTTCAATAATCAGAAATTTACTAAAGAAAGAAAACAGCTACCTGTAGAGACCGAAAGATCACTGGCTCAGTAAGCCTAAAAAGAAGTTTCTCGACCCCCTCGGTGGTCCGCTGGCTTATAAACCCTCCCAAAACCCTCCTAATAGATGCGGCCAATGCTGGTGAACTCGCGTGTATCGCACCATCAATCAAACCCTGCAAAAAACCATCCTCAAGCTCACCCTTGGAATCCCCTTCTGCGGCTTTCCAAGCCCGAAACAGTATATCCCCGAGCGCCTCAAGCATCGATTTACGCCCAAACGGAATCTGAGACCGAATCATAGCCAACATTTCCTTCACAAGCTGATTGCTCAGCCCAAACACAAACGCCAAGAACCGCCTCCCATCGTCGGTTTTCAAATACAGCGGCGCAATCACACACCGAATCAGCAAGAGCTTCAAGTCCTCGATGCTCTCGTCGTCGTAGTCGAACAAAGCAAACGCCTCGCGAAGCGAATACACTCTGTGAATATCCACTTTCCTCTTCAACGTCAGTGACTTGGAGAGCAAGAAAGGTAGAGACTGAGAAATCAAGGTCTCTCGCCCAGGCAAATTCTCCTTCCACCACTCCTCGCACAAATTCGCTATCTCCGATAACAGAACCGAATCCGAATCGAAGAGAATCAAATTATCGTGCAACGCGCGAACTCCGGGGAGCAGATCGGACGGCGAGAACGCCTTTTTGGGGTGCGTGACGCATAGAACCGCGATATGAGCGAGAATTTCAAGGTCCTTGAGAAGCTTCTTCTTTTCTTTGCCAACGTCGAATTCATGGCGGTCCGGTTCGGGCTCCACCGGCGTCTTGGAATGGCGCGAAGATCTTCGGTGTCGCTTCGTAGGAGGAGACTTGGAGGGGCTAGGGTTAGGGCTTCTTCTAGGGTTAGGTTGAAGAAGCTTCTGGAAGGATTCGATGGAGTGAGAAATGGAGTGGTGGGGAGAGAGGAAGAGAGGTCTGAATTGGGAGTGATTTTGTGAATTAGGGATTTGAGAATGGGTTTGGAGGATTTGAGGCATTGTTTTTGGGCTAAGGAGAGGAACTCTTCGGCTGAGGATTGGAGAGAGGAACGGAGTCGCTTCTCCATTTACTGACTCTGATTGTTTTTTTTTTTTTTTTTTTTTGGTTTCAAAATGTTTTTTCTGTTTTTGTTTTTTGAGAGTGGTGGGAGGGAAGGAACTGGGAGCAGCTACCGTTCGTTTTGAATTTTGGGCGGAAACGATGGAGTTACGGGCTGTGACGGATTTTTTAGTGACTGACAAATGAAAGGCCTGGATAGAAATGATCTGGCCCGCAGGATGTGCTTGGGTTGGGTTTAAAAAAATCCAACCCATCATAAGGTCCAACTCACTTGGATCAGGTTGGTCAAATTTTTTTTTTTAATTGAGTATTAGAATAATATCAATACAAATAAAAACAAATTTATAACTTAATAAACATGTGCATAGTATTAACAAACCATGGCAAACTATTTTATAAGTACTTCAAAATGAGTAGGATATCGTATAGCTCTATTCCATTTTTTTTTTTTTTTGAAAAGTTTAAACCTATGACGTTTACTCTTTATCAACAAACCAAGATACCAATCAGTTTTTGATAAATCTCAGATCTTTTATACGACCATCAGAGACTTTATCAGTTGAACTAACAGCAACTCATAATTCTATCCCAACTTAATTGATAAACAAAAGAGTGAATGATATAAAATGATATAATATATTTTTTAAATATATATTAAATATAAGTGGGTTGCTCGAATTAAATAGATTTGTAAATCTGCTGATTTGCACCCAACCTAGTAAAAATAATAATTTTGACAACCCAACAAACCCCTAAAATTTGACTCAACTTAACCAGTTGAATTGGATGGGGTCAGTTTTGCTGCACACCCCTAAATCTGGGCGTGGAAGCAAAAACTCATTTATTTCTACGACTATGATTTGTCTGTTGATCCAAATAAAGGAGAAGGGTGTGGCCTTAAATGTTATGCATTTCGTATGGGTTTATGAGTTGGGTCACAAATGAACCGGGCCAAGCAATGTAGTTAGTGTGGCATTGGATAGGTAAGAAGTTTGTCTCGGCCCAATTGATCAAATCTAATTTGACCTGAGCCTCAACCACCATGTTCAAACACGACCCGAAATTTTGCACCATCAAACACGACCCGAAATTTTGCACCATGAATCACACTCCTCCCCCCCCCTCCCCCAAAAAAAAAAAAAAAAAAAAAGAAGAAGAAAGAAGGTGTGCATTCCCGGCTTTGATTCTGCTTTTTCCTTTCATCCTTTTTTGGTCCATTGAAAAGGGTCACTTGGCCCCGTATGAGTTGCTGGATACTTGCCTTAGTTGGCTAGAGCATGAGCAGCTACAAAATACTTTTCTGGCTATAAAAATGCAAAAGAGCCAAAACAGTAAGGTGTAGTTAAAGTAACAGAGTTTGTATGTGCTTCCATTAGAACGTGTAAAACACCGGTGCATGCACTTTTCCTTCAACAGGGTAAAAAATATTATTGTGTTATATATGTATTCTGAAGTCACATACTCACAGTAATATTTTTGGTCGCCTCCATGCTCTCCAGCTGTCCAAGTTCATCCATCCTTCTCTTAATCAGGACAAAAGAATTCCTCAAATGACGGAAAACCACAATTTTTGTATGATGTAGATGTTAAATGTGGTCCCACAACAGCTTTAGCACTTTTTGTTCAGGCATTTCAGAGGGTAAAATCATCCACATTATCAACACTTTGTTTTAAGTTTAAGTCTATTTCGTGTAATCGTCTCGATTAGGAGCATCCAATTCTTAATTGAATGGTTGCATCAGGGTCAAAACCTTTCATAATGTTAACAGGTTTTCTTACCTTGTGTGTTATATTGGAAACCTACCTTTCCAAAGTGACTTTTGCAATCTGTTTTTTCCACTCAAATATATTCTTATGTTGCTTCTCATTGTATAGAAGCACGCATGCTATATCACTCCCTAGTTTATATAATCATAATAAGTAGTAGTAAGAATCTTTGGAACCATAATTGTTCGAAGGACAGCTTGATTAGCATTGTTTTTTTTTTTTTTTTTTTTTTTGATAAGTAACGTAAGAACTTGATTAGCATTGTTGTGATCTTATTTCATGAATAATCATAACATCCAATCAATGTGAACTCCATGAATAGAAGTTCCAAAATATGCCTGAAAGCCTTTTTTCAGTTTTCACTAACAGGGCAATACATGACCACGAGACCCAAAAAAAAAAAAATGAAGAAGCTATTATGCAGCCTTCGATTCTCTTATTACATTTATTCTTAGCTTAAACTCTGAATTCTAAAGTTGATAAATAATCCCCATTTATTTTGGAGGAGTGAGATTTTAATCCTATGGAAAAGAAGGGAAGGGATTTGAATCAAATATCAACGGCCTCCTTCATAAGGTGTGATTCCTAATTGAATAGAGCCTTAGATTCTCTCTTTGGTTGCGATTTTATTTTTGTCTCCAGGAATGTTAATTTTTTGCCTGACAAATTAGCCTGTTGGACGGCCTCTTGTAATTGAGATGTGCCCATCTTCATCTCCTCTCTTCCTTCTTGGGTTCTTGTTTCAGAAGTTAGAGATGAGTTATGGTCCTCTCTTGTTCCTTCTTAATATATTCTTATTCGTAAAAACTTTAAAAAGAAAAAAATTCTAATTGCTTGATAAACTATACCGTTAAGCAAAGAGACTACAAATGAATGGACTCTAGTTTATAACAGCTGCAAATTTTTCATTTGTCAATCAGGTTGATTTGGCTTAGGCCTTTGAAACAGATGAAACAGTAAAGAGTGAGGTATGCATAGGGTAATTGCTGCAAGCTAAACTACAATGTTGTACGATGCCAGACTGGATGCCCTATGATCCCCAAGAAGGCATGTGGAGGAGTGGAGCCTCTGACACCATTTTGCTATGCATTTATGCCCCATATTCCCTCGCCCACCGTACCCTAAACAAGGGGTCTCTAACTTCATGATGATAGGCTGCGTCCTACTACGTCCATCAATGAAGGGACTAGGGAGCAAATAGCAGCATTCACATTTGTTGTTGAAAACAATGGCCTAGTGCCAGGGAGCATTAGTAAGCATTTTCAAGAAAAAAGGCCTCAAATGACAATATGGATGTTTTTCAATTAGGCTATCTGGGATATTTTTCTGAAGTTCACAAACTTTATAGGAGAATATAAAACTGTAAGAACTCAACTTTGGGAATGATCAATCTTCATTTGAAACCTGTATATTGGTCAATTTTTATGATTGCAATAAGTAGGTCACTTTTCAATGCAATACTTGCTATACAATTAATATTTTGTGATACAATAACATTCTATACAATAAAGAGATATGCTATACAATCCATTTTCAATCAGACACTGTTATTTCAAGGTTGATTGCAAGCATTCCTCAGGAAAGCTACCTCCAATTCAGTCACTTATTTTTATAGCTTTACAAGATCTGGACCTCGTATCTACCCCACCCCCACCACATGCTTCACAACCTGAGCTAAAGTCAAAATGATTTGGTTTGGTTAACTATGTAGTATATATCTGGCCAACCATTCTAATATTGTTGTCAATGCACTTGAATTATAGTATTATCACCACTATATCCTACTTGATTTCCAATACCTATAATTGGAGTTTCACGACCCCCAAAACAGTGCAAACTAAAAGGAAAAAATGAAGTTTTCCCACTCATCAAAAGGAACCCCCAACATTCCAAGCAAATATAATCACATTCAACTTTATATACTTTATAATGGCCCAAATGCAACACAGATGTATCAAATCAACCAAAAACAATTCCTCATTCCTTATGGCTTTCAGCCTTTTGAAAGACATAGGAGCGTCCCGAGCCCCCCATCAAAAGGTAGGGTGGCAAGTGATGTATACAAAAAATATTTCCTGTCATCCTTAATGGCCTTTGGACATTCACACTTCACAGTCAGCTTCTTACTTCTTACTGTATAGGCTAAAGTTATATCTGTTTATTTATTTACTTCTCTTTTTCTCTATCTTCTTTTGTCAATGGCAAAAACTTTTGTTGGGTATTTTTTTTGTTGTTGGAAAATGGAATCCCAATCATCGATTCCAGATCATGGCATGAGTTGGTAGAAACACTCATGACACTTCTACCAACTCATGACACTAGGATACAATCTAATATCAAGAATCAACTCAGTCTAAACATCCCTATAAAGCAATCAAAATCAATTATTGCTAAGAAGATCAATTTCACTATCTATGACCGGTGGATTCTCTTTACCGGGCAATGTTGCTCATTGAAATTAAGTCTTCTTCTAGTGCCAGCAGCAGAATGCGGGAAAACTACTGATGCGGGTGCCTTAACTATTCGCTTCTCTATGTCCTGCATCATATTATAACAGGAAAAAATATATTCCTGTTGCAGAGCAATATATAATATAAATCAGCTTAAAAAAAACATAACTAAAACTTTGTAATGTTCTTTAATTTTCAAATTCTAAGATATCCATTTTCAATGCACAAGTTTAAATGCATTCAATGAAGATTAATCATTCAATACTAATAATGAAAACTCACATTTTCTTGAGACCCCCACAATGCGATTGGACTTATCCTGAGTTCCACTGCTTCTTTTGTTAATTGAGCATCAATTGCTACTAACACTACAGCTGCCGCTATAATAGATGGTCGATGATCCATTAAATTAATCTCTGCATCAAGACTTTAACTTGGTAAATACAAACTCACAAAACAATTTGAACCCAAGATTAAATGCGCTCAACGAAAGATTAATCTTGCCATAGTCATGGATACCTTTTGTGACAGCCATAAAAAGTTCCACAACTCTAGAGCACAATCCTTCCAGTTTAGATTCACCACAGAATTTATTGATGAAGTAACTCATATAAGAAAAAGGAGTTATTGAACCCATTTTCCATTCCAAAGTACTCAAAACCAATAGCTCTGCTCTTTGAATCTGCTGGTTGTTAAAATCATATTCTTGTACCTTATATGCTGATAGTGGCGTCACTATAGATTGCTCCATCATTGCTGCCAAAGATAAACATGCCAGGGATAATAATCGAATAGCCCAAATCATCCAATCCTACATAGACAACAAAAAGCATTTTAGCATTACAATAATTTAGCAAACATGGAAGACTCGTTAGCCAAAAGTTAAAGAAATTTGCTTACACCAAGGGGTTTCTTTGAAGAAACCGATCAAAGTAAGTCACGGACAAATAAGCGGTAAGTAATCGGAAATCCAAGGATGCCCGAGTTTGAAACACAAATTCAAGAGTTGGTTCCAGTGTTTATTATCTTTTTAAGCTAAGAACGTGAAAAGAAAAAAGAAAAGAGCTTTACAGAAACAAACATTGAAAATCCACTCAATGCAATCCAAACGAACACGCTTCAACGAGGTTGAGGTTGTAGTGGAGAAACCAGTACAGCAGCTTTTGGATCCAAAAGCAGTAGTTTCTCTCTGAAGCAAGCATTGAATATAGTACTCATCTTCACTATCTGGAAACAAACATGGGTCGTCCTCTTTTTCTTCTGGCTGTTGTTCTTTAAAGCAAGCATCTGGGTTTTCTTGGCACAAGAGATTACGTGGAGAAAACGGAGTGTCGGAGATCCCCATTGTTGCTATGTTTCATCCGAATTCTAAGAGAATGAAACAGAAACCAGAAACAGAAACAGAGAAACCAGGAAGTGGGTATTTGTTTTTAGAAGTGATAAACTGACTCTATAGTAAGTGGGAGCGTGCGAAACTAAAGTGTAAGAGGTGAGGGTGAGGGGGACTAGCGTCTTTGGTGCCGCCAAAATGAGGGCGTTAATAAGCGGTTAGGTATATACTATACGGGTTATTAACCTATATAATATACCTAAGAGCACTCACAGTAGTAGTGCTAAATAATTATATTACTAAAATTATAGATATTTAGCATAAAAAAAGGCTGTAGCAGTGGAGCTAAAACCTTAAATTTTAGCTCCACATGAACAGTGCACATTTATAAATAAATGTGCACTGTTCATCACATCTAAAAATAAAAAGATTATTTTATTACCTTCCTCTCTCCTACTTTGTTTAAAAAATATTTCTTTCTTCTTTTTTTTTCTCTCTCTCTCCCTCTCTCTCCGGCTTCTCTGCTTCTTCCTTCTTCCTTCACATTTTTTTTTCTCTCCTTCACCCACTCTCTGCTTCGCCGATCTGTTCAATGTCACCGTCCTACGCCAGCCCACGTCGCCCCTGAGTCACCGTCCCACGCCATCGCCGCCGATCTTCATCGCGGTTCACCGTCTTCGCCGATCTTCATCTGGGTTCACGGTTCACTGTCCGCCGTCGTCCCACTCACTGTCCTCCATCACCGTCCCACCTCACCGTCCCACCTCGCCGTCCTCCATCGCCGTCCCACCTCGCCGTCCCACCTCGCGGTTCTTTGGGTTTCGTTGGGTTTTTTTTTTTTTTTTTCCCTGCTGTGAACTGGTGATGGTTGTGCTGTGGTGGTGATGGCTGTGCTGAAGCTTGCTGTAAAATTTTTTATTATTATTGTAATGAGTTTTTTTGTATTATTTTAATCAAATAGCTAAAAATATAGATGTACTGCTGTGGAGTGTGAAGAGGTAATAGCTAAAATTATAGATAAAGTAACTTTTAGATGAGAGAAATATAGATGTACTGCTGTGAATGCTCTAACAATCTATTTCAAATTTTCAATCACTTCCATATTCTGTTTTTCACTTTTTTGGTAGTGAGAGATTAGCCTCGGAGGCATTTTTTTAAATTAAAAAAAAATTTTAATATTTTTTCTATTAAAAAATGTAAAAGATTTTGCACTGAGATCATGACTTGGAATCACAATTTCCAAACAAGTTGACGTGCAACAGTGTGTGCACTAGTTATTATCCATAAGAAGAAAACCTATGAAGTTATAATATAAACCATCGAAATGAAAAGTAAGGCAAGAATCATATAGGAGACTTCTTGTTCTTGTTGAGAAGTACTCTAGATATGTCTAATTTGCACCTTCCATTGTCACTGCAATGGGGATATACAATCAAGAATGAAGTTAAGCTCGATATGATTTCAAGATGAAGAAAAAATCCTAGCATCCGCTTACCTAATACATCTCTCAAAATGTTTACTGATCTAACCCAATCAGGAAAATCTCCTAGCACTACCATCAATGATTATTGTTACAAAAGGGAATTTGACAGTAGGGATGGAAAATTTTCCCCGCCCGGTTTAACCCGCCCCTCCCCGCTTTGCCCCTTGATGGTTTTCCCTACTCCGCAAAGGTGGTGGGGCGGGAATGGGGCAAGATTTTAGCCCCGCACCATGGGGCGGGGCGAGGCGGGGATGGGTTTATACTTTTTAGACACACCCCGCCCCGCCCCTCCCCGTCCCCACCCCGCCCCACGTTACTAAGGGTTATAATTGTAATTTTTTCATACCCTAAAATCCTACTATTAAACAAACATATTAATATTAGCATATTTTATTCTACCCAATGTAATTCTTTGCCCTTATTTTGTTATGTGTTATATTATGAGATTTATTTATTTATGATTGTCTTGTTAAACACTTGGATATATTATTCAATTTTTTCTAAAAATTGATTTGATTTGATGGGATAAATTTAGTTATAATTTCAAGTATATTTTTATTAATGAAATAGATTTCATTAAAAAAAATTATACTAATTGTAAGGAAAATTAACAAAAAGTAGAGTTTTACGGGGTGGGACGAGGCTTCGCAGGGCCCTAAGGGGCGGGGATGGGGTGAGAAAGTTTTCCCCATCATGCAAGGCGGGGTGGGGATAGGGCAAAACAAAACAATGCAAGGCGGGGTGGGGATAGGGCAAAACAAAACAATGCAAGGCGAGGACGAAAACCCCATCCTTCAGCCCCGCCCTGCCCCATTGCCATCCCTATTTGACAGTGAGAAATATGCATAAAAGCATAAGCAGAATTTAACAGTTAGAAATATGCAAAAAAGGTGGACATGGAGACTGGAGTTAAAAATATTTGAGGGTTATTATTTTAGTATTTTACACCTTATCTTTTTATATTTTTATTAAAATATTTTTTATTCTTAATCTATCTTCAATCAATACAGATTTAAAAAAAAAAAAAACAAGTATTTTGACAAATAGTTAAAAGATAAATTGGAATGAAATAAAAATGTAAAAGATAAAATAATCAAATTGAAAGCACCTCTCTTATGTATATCTCATTCCATACTTCATATTTATCCATAAATTTTAGAAATAATTAAAAGTGGACATTCAAATTTAAAGTTCATTAGATATTGCAGTAATGTCATTAGACAAATGTGTAAATTTCAAAAGATGTAATTTGATAATTGAAGTCTGAAATTAGACAAATGTGTAAATTTCGAAGATGTAATTAATTGGATAATTGAATTTAGAAAACAAACAACAAAGACGACCAAAAAAAAAAAAACATATAAGAGAGATTATAGATACCTTCACTTATTTTTTTATTTTTTTATTTTTGGTACAAATATAGGATGGTGAGTTTTGTCCAATTTGGTTAAAGGGATTCATTTGGTCTTAGTGCTTCATCGTCATCTACATTTATTATTTTTTTTCATTTTTTATTTTAACTAGTTAAATTCTCGCACGATGTGCTGTGCAACTTATTATTAGTTTTCTCTAATATTTTAATAAGTTTACCAAGAATCTTGTAACTTAATTGGTTGGCACCTCAATTTCCAATAGAAACATTCATGATTCAGATCCCCCAACTTTCGATGTATAAACAATTTTTTGAATAAATTCCCTTGTAAAAAATTGTAATCTTTAGTTATATTATAGACAAAATAGAAATCACACTATATATATGTGTTTACAAATTGAAAATTGCATGATATAGTGATTAATATAGATAAGCATGTGTAGGAGGCAAAATTTTAAGCTAATCATAAAATGCCACATCAAAATTTGGTGACAAATTCTAAATTAATATGTCATTAAATTAGATAAATCAAGTGTTGACATTTGTCATTTAAGATGATATTTATCCTAATTAAATAGAGATAAATATCTTGATGATAATTATTCTAATTAAATTGAGATAAATATCTCAATTAAATTGGAATGATAATAGTTAATCATTATCTCTATTGAAAAAAATAGAGATAATTATCTCCAAGGAAGTCAATTCCAAGTGGGACTTATCTTTTGAAACTACTATAAATAAAGGACATACCTCCTCTCATTCCACACAACTTTTCTAAAACGTCAAAACTCTAGAGAAATTCTGTCTCAAGAACACACGAAGAACATTCAAAGAAGTTCTTTGAAGTGCTATTGGAATTAAGCTAAAAAACCTCCATAAACTTCAACAAACCCAACCCAAATCTTTGAAGCTCAACGAATCAAGCCTCTAAAGAACAATAAATCCCGAAGAACTTCAACCTAAGAGCCTTCACATTTGAAGACTTGAGGAATAATAAATCTCTAATAAGCTCAAAGCTAGTGATTTATTACGAAGATTGTTCAAAAGAAGATAGAATCAAAGGATATTCTTTTGTAAAAGAATTGAAATAGAGATTGTACTCATTATTCACCAATACAAATTTATATTTGCAAAGCATTTTTTTTTTTCTATTGTTTGACTTTCCGCAATTGAGAAATTTTGTATTTACAACATGTTTCATGCCTACTAAAAAAATGCATATATCCTTCAATTAATTTTTTTTTTTTTTTTACATTCTTGATTGTGTGCTACTAATTTTTTTCCTTTTCTGTTGGACATTGCTTCAATTGTTGCATGATATAGTGTTTCAGTTATTTCTCACATAAAAAAAAATTGTTCTTCATATAAATCTTAGAAAAATTATATTAAAATTTCATTATGCTATAACAAAATAAATATATTTATTCTATTACACACACACACACACACACACACACACACATATATATATAAACATGAGTAAGACTATAAGAGTGTCAATGTCATATTCTAAATTTATCATTATTCTTCCAACTAAAAATTATCTCTTATATAGAGTTTATAAAAGTTCATTTGATATAAATAATTAATGCGCAACTATAGATAATTAATATAAGTATTTACTGAACTAATTTAATGAACTAATATTTTGATATAAATGAAAACTTTTTAGATTTAGAATCCTAAATAAAAACAATTTCAAGAAATGCGCCACATGGCATGTGGGTGAATAACATGTCATGTGGGTGATGTGTATAACTTAAACAAATTGAAACTTGCCACATAGCATTATTAGTCCATATCGTTTTGCTACATGTCAATGTTATATGTTTTAGTAAATGTACACGTGGCACGATTGTGTGCTTTTATAATATATTAATAAGTTACCCGTGTGATGCACAAATAATATTATAATTTTATATATAAGATAGTTTTGGAGAATGTTGTATATGTATTAACATAACATAATTGTTATAGTACTTTATTAGAAATGTGTTCATCATAAAAAACAAAAATTATAAATTTCCCCCGCATACCCATTATAATTATTCAATTGAAGTAATGAGAAATTAAAAAAAAAAAAAAACCTTGGAGAAATATTCTTGAATAAAAGTTAATATAAAATGTGTCTTTCTCTTTTTCCTTGATTCTAAAACAAAATACATATCCCAAACACCCACAATCAATCACATCATTTACAAAACCCACAAATCTACAACGTCTAACCTTAACATCAAAATCGTAATTGTCGTTGTCATTTAATATAATATGCAAGTCTCCCTTCCTTGGTTGTAACTAACTCATATGAGTTAGGATTAGATGAGACAATAATGGTAGAGTTAGGTAGGCATCATCAAAAAATTGTAGGTAAATGACATCTTTTTTGGTCTATGTGTATTTGACATGGGATGGAATGAAGGGTTATGAGTATGTATATATAAATGGGTAGAAGTGCAAGAGGTGAAAATGGTGAATTAAAATACAAAGATTTTTGTGAGCATGTGAGGGATGAAAAGTTTTGAAATATTGAATCAAAATATACAAAAAATATTTATTTTTTAATTAGAAAAATCTTGAAACATTGAACCAAATAAAATAAAAAGTCAATATTTAATTTGTTCTTATCTCTGATGTGGCACTTGAGAATATTTCAATTCTCTTTGCATAGAATGCGTCACTTAACAAAACCTCATACTTTCTCACATGAAATCTCTACTTATATATATATATATATATATATATATATATATATTTAGTTTCCTCTTTTTTCTTTTTCTTTTTTTCTTTTTTCCTTTAAAGGGCTTATGCGGTAGGGAAAATGATTTATTGGGAGGAAAAATGAATGTTATGAATATTAATATTTTGATTCAGCGTGTGCTCAGAGGCTCTTCTATTTTTTTGAATAAAGGTTAATAATTTTCATCTATTATAATTTAGATATATATTTTTTCTTTTTCAAATTAATAAAAAGGAAAAATTTTAGAGATAGGCTTTTTTTTTTTTTAACATGAAAGGAAAAAAAAATTCTAAATTTTAGAAATTCTCTTTTTGAATTCACGTGAAATTTTTTGTTTGACATTTATGACCATATTTCTAAATGAAGTTACCCCTCATTAATGAGGGTAATTTTGAACTACACAAAAGTAAGTTGAAAGAGGAGAATCCTTATATATATATATATATATATATATATATATATATATATAGTGTGTGTGTGTGTGTATTTATATGATAAACAATAATGAAATAAATAATTATTATAATAATGAAATGAATAAATTGTATTGATATAATAACTATCAAATATAAAATTACCTAAATAAAAAAATTATTATTTCGTAATATATCGATTGTACTATAATGAGAATTTTGTATCTTTGGGAGATTGTTGAGTACCACTTTATATTTTGTACACTATTTTTTAGTGTATCATTGTTTTTGTTTGTCATTGATCTTTATTAAAGTCTTTAGTCCTTTGGAGCTTGTTACTCAAGATAAAGCAATGTACAGTTGGCTGTGGCTAAATACTAGACTTGGCAAGTAGAGGCCAACATTGTTTAAAGTTTGTCATAAAACACAAAATAATAATAATAATAATAATAATAATAATAATAATAATAATAATAATAATAATAATCGTGTCTAAGCATACTTAATGATTGATTCTCATACCATAACCATATAGATTGGATAAAACTTAAGGAAATTAGGTTAACCAAAAGATAAAAGATGAAAAACACAAAAAGCTTATTCATTTTAATGGAAAAAAATTAGAGTAAACAAATACATACCTACAAAGTTAGGTAGAAGAAGAGAAGAATAGAGAAAAAGAATTATATGATAGGTATTCATTATGAATTATTTGATATATATATATATATATATACACTCCACATTGAAGAAATTGATATGAACAAAAAGTACAATGTTAGTCTAATTTGTGAAATTGTGAAGGAAAAATATAAATCTAAAAAAAATGGTGTGAATAGGAAATCCAAAGGAAAAGAAAAGTCAAGGTGTGTGAACTGTGAAGTGGAAATAAAAAGAATTTAGTGTTTTATTTAAACACTAAAAGTAGTTGCTGTTTTTTTATTTTGACTATTGTTATTTTTTTTATGCGCACTATGTTGTTATTATATTTTTAATCAACTTATAAATTATAATAAAAAAATGATTAAATGAAGAATTTGGATTGTAATCAAATTAAGATTTTTATTAACTTAGAAATTATAGGAGAAGAAGATAAAAACAATTTTTTTTTTAAGATCTAAAAAAAAAACTTAATGTGTACTACATAGCTGTTTTTTTTTTTTTAACTTTTTATTTTATCAACTTATAAATTATAATAAAAAAAGATTAGATGAAGAATTTGGATTGTAATCAAATTAAGATTTTTATTAACTTAGAAATTATAGGAGAAGAAGATAAGAACAAAAAAAGCGTTATATATTTTTTAAGATTTAAAAAATAAATTTCTACAATTTGGTGAAGTCACTTAGTATAATCACAGCTTTTTTTTTTTTGATAAATAATTACAATATGCTGTTAACCATGTAACTCGAACCCTTTCCCTCTACATCCCCAAGCACTTTATGCATGCTGTTTTTTATTTTGACTTGTACTATTGTTACTTTTTTTTTTTACGCGCACTATGTTGTTGTTATATTTTTAATCAACTTATAAATTATAATAAAAAAATGATTAAATGAAGAATTTGGATTGTAATCAAATTAAGATTTTTATTAACTTAGAAATTATAGGAGATAAAGATAAAAACAAAATTTTTTTTAAGATCTAAAAAAAAAAAACATAATGTGTACTACATTGCTATTTTTTTTTTTTACTTTTTATTTTATCAACTTATAAATTATAATAAGAAAAGATTAGATGAAGAATTTGGATTGTAATCAAATTAAGATTTTTATTAACTTAGAAATTATAGGAGAAGAAGATAAGAACAAAAAAAGCATTATATATTTTTTTTTAAATTTAAAAAATAAATTTCTACGATTTGGTGAAGTCACTTAGTATAATCACAGTTTTTTTTTTTTTTGATAAATAATTACAACATGCTGTTAACTCCGTAGCTCGAACCCTTTCCTCCTAGACCCCCAAACACTTTTTGCATGGGGAGGTGCCAATTCAGCTACAAGGCCTTTGGCGGTGTAATCACAGCTTTTAAGCCTAATTTGTATTATATAATATATGATTTGATACGCTATGATTGTTTTTTTTTTTTTTTACATGCACTACATTGCTGTTCTTATTTTATTTTATCAAATTATAAATTATAATAAGAAAAGGATTAAATGAAGAATTTAGATTGTAATCAAATTAAGATTTTTATTGACTTATAAATGATATGGGAAGAAGATAAGAACGATATATATACACACACATATATTTTTTAAATCTTAAAAAAATTTAATGTGTACTACATTGCTTTTTTGTTTTTCCTGCACTATGTTGCTGTTTTTTTATTTTATTTTATTTTAGGCATAAATGCACTTTTACTCTCTACATTTTGGGCAAATTCTCGATTTGGTCCCTAAATTGATTTCGCTTCTAGGTCAGTCTCTGATTTTAGAAAATTGTTTTTATTTTGGTCCCTGTTGTCAACCCAGTAACAAAAAAATCTGAGGTGGCAAACAAAATGCACTATGTGCACAATAAATGCTGACGTGGCTAATAAGATAATAGAAAATTTTATTTGGCTTTTAAAAAATAACACATCAGCATTTTAATAATAAAAAATCCATGTCAGAAAATTTAAAAATAAAATAAAACCTTAAATCTCATTAAATTAAATAATTAAATTTGTATTTTTTTTAATGCATTTCATTATTTTTTTGAAGAACATAAGAACATGTTCTTCCCTAACATATCTAACACAATCAAACTCAACAAATTCTAACACAATCAACACCGAATCCTACAGCATATCAAACCCATAAACTCAATAAACAAACTAATCTCCAACAAACCCAAACCTAGAAATTTTCTTGGGAAACAAACACACACAAAAAAAAACCCAAAAAATTCTACAAACACCCATGCCCAAATCTCCATAACTTTCTTGTTCTTCTTCCCTAAGACCCATGGCTGAAAACCCATCTTCCCCACTAACCCATGGCTGAAGAGTGAAGACCCATAGCCACACCCCACCGATATGGGCCCAGATTAAACCCACAACCACCGATCTCCACCTCAACAATCACCACCAACAATCTAAGAGAGAGGGAGATTTAGAGATTTTCGTTTGGGTAAGCAAAACACCAATTTGTTGAGCTTTAGAGCTTTAGAGATTTTGATCTGAGGTCCAGTCCATCGACTACCACTTCGTCCGCCGCTACTCCTTCATGTCCTCATCGTGGGATGACTCCACCACCACCACCACCGGTAAGAGAGGAAAAGAGAGAGGGTGAGTTAGAGAGAGATATCTGAACTTGCTTTTGAAGAGAAAGGGAGCTTCAGAGAGTCAAATTGAAAAATAAAATAAAAATACTGAGATGAGCTTGAGAGAGAGAGAGCTTGAGATCTGAACTTCCTTTATTATTATTATTTTTTTTTGAATTAAGCTAAAATTGAAAAATAAAAATTATTTTTATTTTTATTTTTAATTTAGAAAATACTGACGTGGCTGTTTTTTATTTAGAAAATGCTGATGTGGCATTTAAAATGTTTTATTATTATTTTATTAGCCACGTCAACATTTACTGTACAAATGGTGCATTCAATCTGCTATCTCAAATTTTTCTATTACTGGGTTGACAGCAGAAATAAAATAAAAACGAATTTTTAAAATCGAGAACTAACTTAGGAGAGAAATTAATTTAGGGACCAAATCGAGAATCGGCCCAAAATGTAAGGACCAAAAGTGCATTTACGCCTTTATTTTATCAACTTATATATCATAATAAGAAAATGATTAGATAAAGAATTTGGATTATAATTAAATTAAGATTTTTATCAACTAAGAAATTATAGGAGAATAGGATAAGAACAAAAAAAAATTATATATTTTTTGTAAGGACCAAAAGATCTGGCAGCCCAAGCCCATTTAGGACAATGAGTTGTACAGTTCAACTTTATCCCAAATCAATAAAATTTGTAAGAGAGGGAAACAAACAACAATGGAGGGCTTTGCCCGATGAGAAAAATAGAGAAGAAAGGGCCTATCTTTCTATTAAAGATGAGCAAAAAGTTTCCTTACACGCCTGCCCGAGGAGGCTAAAGTTACACAGAAAGCTACCCTGTTCACTCTTTTCTCTTAATATTCCTTTTGTTCTCCTTTGATTATTCTGTCTCGATCCCCTTTTTCTGTAATCCTCTTCTTCCTTATATACTTCTCTTCCTCCCATATCTCAACCATCCATCTTTACCTAACCTACCTCTTGTTATGACACTTGTCTCTTTCTATCTCTGAAGAAGGTGGTGGAAGGAGTTTGCTTAGCTGTGACTTTCACTATTCAGGTTACTTCCTCATCAATGCAACTAATAAAGCTGTTGCCCACGATTTAATGCGGAGGCAACAAACTACTCCAAACTAGAAACTTTCCCTATGACTTCTGGTTCTCTCTCATCAGACCCCTCCTCCTAATTGTAACGTTTCAAAGTCCAATGACTCGTCCCCTCCTCTCCTCAGGTATCCTTCCTCCTCGGGTGCGTGGGATCACCACATCAATACTGTGACTCTTCAACTTCTTTCTCAGTCCTTGGGCACCCACATTATTTAAAATCTAAAAAAAAAAAATTATGCAATTTGGTGAAGCCATTTAGCGAAAGCACGGCTTCAAAGCCCAACTTTTATTATATAATATATGATAGGATGATATGATATGATTTAGTGATCGAGCTAGAATTTAATTTTAAAAGGCCAAGATTTATAACAACCCCCCCCCCCCCCTCCCCCACCCACATACACACACACACACACCTATCTATGCTATCCTTTGAATATATATAATTTGGGTTTTAGGATTACAAATATTGCAAAAATAGGTTAATTTAAACTAGTAAAAACACATTGTTTTTGTTACTATTTATTATTAACCAACCTAACACTAATTTTTTCATTTATTAAATTATGTTCGGTCTTCTCTAACCAAATTCTAATTAAACTAGGTGTGTTATTTGTTGGAGCATTTTAATATTATTTAATTAAAATGAATAAATATGATAATATAAATGTAAAGATATAAGAGTAAATATGGAAGATAAGGACTTAGTAAAATGTTTAATCCTACATTGAAAATGAGAGAGACTCTTTTATTCTTTTTAATTGTGGTGATTAATGGACTAATATGTATTGATTCAGATATTAAGCTAGATATGTGCACAATGGGAGGTGAACGGTGAAAGGGCTAGATACATGCCCAATGATTAAATTATGACACAAATTCCTCCAAAAAAATAATTATGACACAATTTTAAATCACTTGTGTGTTTCAAACTTTAGAATTTAACTTGAAAATAATATCAAATTATGGAGTATTATTATATAATTATTTTCAAATTTTATTACTTATACACTAATTTTATGAAAAATAATAAAAGAGAAGTGCTGCGTCTCGTGTCCATAACATTTTTACAACAGTTTCACAATAAATCATAAGTAGTAAGTTGTACAAATGTAACAACCTATCACTTAGAATTTATTATGAAAGTGTTGCGAAAATATTATGAACATAGCATTTTCTTAATAATAAATTATTACAAAGTAGTTATTAAAAAAAAGAAAAAAATCGTACAAATGTAAAGAGCTTAAAGTCTTAAGTCTTAAAAGGTTTAAAAAGTAACCGTGTTTTTTTTTTTTTTTTTCCGGATATTTTTACTTCAATTAAAGATAGATGGCCTATCAAAAAAAAAAAAAAAAAGAGATAGATTAGCTTCAAATAGTGACTCCTTTATCTAATCCAGAGAAAAGAGTGAATTATAATCTCTATCTCCATTCAATGTTGTTGACTTCACATTTATAGTCAGCTCAAAATTTGGATTTGGTTTCAATCAAAAAAAAGAAAAAAAGAAAAAGAAAAAAGGATTTGGTGAACACCATCAAGAATTAAGATAATTATGACTTTTGGGCAGCTCTTAAGTAGCTCCACTATAAAGTTTGTTAAATATTATTTATCTATTTTGAAATAAATGGGTTGAGTCATCAATATTTAAACAAACTTTAACAATCTCTTTTTTATATTTATTTAAAGTATTGATTGATGTGATAAAATTTAGGGGTGTCAATGTTCGACTCAACCCGCGAACACGACACGAACCCGACACGGGTTTTTTCAAGTTAGGGTTAGGCCTTAATGGGTTTGGGTCATAAACAAGTCGACCGAAAGTGACACGATAAGAAACGTGTCATAAGTGGGTCAACCCACGTAACCCACAATAGACACATTTGACATGCCAATTTATTTGTGTTAATCCGAAATGACTCACTTAATACAACTCGTTTAACTCGTATAACAAATAAATATTTATTTTATTTTAGATTTGTCAAATACCTTTTTATATCCAACATATATTTTAAATTTAAAAAAAAAGTGAGTAATTACAAAAATTTACAAGTGATATAATTGAAAATTAAAACTTTACAGACCCTAAAACTACTAATACTTTTTTTTTTTTTTTGGCATAGAACTTGCACAAATGAAATTGGATGAGCTTGTAGAAGATGTTATGAATTTGGACATCAACAAATAATCTATGGATGATAATTGTAGTCATAGTCAGGATTAGTCTACTGTTTGCTCAAATTCTTTCAATATTGATGCTTAGCATTTGGCGAGTTCCAAGGATATTATATTTTTGTTGAATTATGTTATTTTATTTTTGTTAAACTTTATTATTTTGAATTTGGGTTGAAGTGTATGCACTTCTTTTGGAGTGTAAAGAATTTATTTCTAGATGAATGTTATATTTTTATTGAACTATATTATTTTGAATGTAGGTTGAAGACTTGAAGTATATGCAATGTTTTCTGGGATGTAAAAAAAATTATTTCTAGATAAATGTTATATTTAATATTATGTAGGTTGAAATGGGTTGTGTTACATTTGTGTTAACCCAACACAACTCGTTTATTAAGCGTGTCCAATGGGTTGGGTCAGGCCAACCCGCCTTATTAACAAGTCGGGTTAGAGTTGAAAGATCATAACATGATTATTAAATGAGTTGGATTAGGGTTGAGTCATTTAGTCGAATATCCCTACCTCGACACGATACGAACCCAACACGCTAATCTGAATTAACACCCCTAATAAAATTCAATCACTCGCTCCAAAATGAATGAATAAGATTTAAAAAAGAGTAGTTATAGGATCACAAATTATTTTACAATTTTTTTTATCATAACTCTGACGTAATAGACTGTAAGTGGTTAACCAGCACTTAAATATGAACCCATTATTTTTTTTTCATTAATCACACTCTGCCATATCATAATTGTGGCAAAAAATTTTAAAAAATTTTGTGGTCTTAGAATTTTTCATCTAAAAACTCTATATTGGGAGTACGTGGATTTTTGTGTCAAGCTTGGTCATCGTTTTAGTTGCAGGACGTTACTAAAAGTAAATAACAATTCAACATGATTAGCAAAAAAAAAAAAAAAATCAACAGTTTTTTTATTTTTCCTTCCTTCATTTTCTTTCTACTTTATCTTTGTAACCAAACAATGAAAAGTAATATAATTTTTGTTCCTTTCATTTTCTTTTTGGTTTAATTTCACTTACAGTTATTTGCCGTTTCCCAAAGACTGCATTCTGCGATCTTCTTCCCCCATGAATATAATGTACTTCTACTAGTGTTGCATAGATTTGCTATTCCTCCATAACTATTACAACAACTTAGGAATTATTAACATTTTTTTTTGTGTGTGTGAATAAACTAGAAAGTGATTAAAATATAAGACCTTCAACGCTTCAACTATCAACAGGCCATACTTTCTCGAGAAAATGGATGGAGTTGTAAGATTCTTGGGCATTCGTTCTACAAGCATCAACCTCGAATTCTGGCTAGGGGACCATAATTTAATTGGCAATGAGCGGTGTTGGAAAGTTTGTGTTGCCGAATCCATGCCAAAGTAGCCTAGAACCATGCAGAGGTGACGCTAAGTTGAGGTCAGGGTGTTCCCAGGAACACCCTGACCTGAAAAAACCTGAAAAAAAAAATTTATATATAAAAAAAAAATTTATATTTTCTCTGCATCAGGAACACCCTCAATAAATTAGGAACACCCTCAAATTAAAAAAATATATATATTTGTTCTACTTTCAAGCAAAAAAAAAAAAAAAAAAAAACAAACAAACAAACAAATTTGAACTAAAATCTGAAAAAACAAAAAAAAAAACAAAAAATTGTAACAAAGGCAAGCCCACGACAACCCCAAGTGCCCAACAGATTACAGCCAAACCCACAGATTCTCACCCAAAAAAAAAAAAAAATTGTAACAGAGGCAAGCGCACAACAAGCCCAAGTGCCCAAAAAACTACAGCCATAACCCACAAATTCTCGCCAAAAAAAAAAAAAAGAAGAAGACAAACCCATAGATCAGGCCTTATCAAAAAGAAAAAAGAAATCACTAACCTAACCTAACCTAAAGACAGAGAGGTCACAAAGCATCAGCCGCTTGTTGAGGCTCATCCAAGCCAAATACCTAACTCCCAACGTCGCTCATCACCTCGTCATCGCTCATTAGATCGGAGATTGCCAGATCGCCTCGTTGCTCATCCAGTGACAGAAGTTCAGATCGCCCGGCGGCTAGTCCAGTTCAGACTTTAGACCTCCGGCCTCCCTGCTCGGCGCTCGTTGCTCGGTTGCTGCTGCTGCCCTGCTCAGCGCTCGTTGATTGGCACTCCAAGGTATTTCATTTTTTTTTTTAAGATTCTTCTCTCAGTCTCTCTTTTTCTCTCTAACTCTCTCTCAGTCTCTCTCTCTATCTGATTTAGAAAATAGAAAATGGCTCTCACTCTCTCTCTCTCTCTTTATTCTTTAATACATAAGCGACACTACGTTGAGGTCAGGGTGTTCCCAAGAACACCCTGACCTGAAAAAACCTGAAAAAAAAATTTATATATAAAAAAAATTATATTTTCTCTGCATCAGGAACACCCTCAATCAAATTAGGAACACCCTCAAATTAAAAAAAAAAAAAAAAAATTATTTGTTCTACTTTCGAGCAAAAAAAAAAAAAACAAAAAAAAAAAAAAATAAACAAATTTGAACTAAAATCTGAAAAAAAAAAAAAAAAAAAAAATTTGTAATAAAGGCAAGCCCATATTAAGCCCAAGTGCCCAACAGACTACAGCCATAACCCACAGATTCTCACTTAAAAAAAAAAAAAGAGCAGAGCAACGCGACAACGCCTCATAACAAAAAAAAAAAAAAAAAAAAAAGATAAACCCACAAATTAGGCCTTATCAAAAAGAAAAAAGAAATCACTAACCTAACCTAACCTAACCTAAAGACAGAGAGATCACAGAGCATCAGCCGCTTGTTGAGGCTCATCCAAGCCAAATATCCAACTCCCAACGCCGCTCGTCGCCTCGTCGTCGCTCATCGGATCGGAGATTGCCAGATCGCCTCGTCGCTCACCCAGTGACAGAAGTTCAAATCGCCCGCCGGCCAGTCCAGTTCAGACCTAAGACCTCCCGCCTCCCTGCTCGGCACTCATTGCTTGGTTGCTGCCGCTGCCCTGCTTGGCGCTCGCTGATCGGCACTCCAAGGTATTTCATTTTTTTTTTCTAAGATTCTTCTCTCAGTCTCTCTTTTTCTCTCTGACTCTCTCTCAGTCTCTCTCTCTATTTGATTTAGAAAATAGAAAATGACTCTCTCTCTCTCTCTCTCTCTCTCTCTCTCTCTCTCTCTTTATTCTTTAATAAGACCAACACATAACTCTCTCTCTCTCTTTTTAGTCTTTTGATTGGCCGACTACTTAACCTGTAGATTTAATGATTTATTAAATTTTCTGTTTTTGACTTTTTGGAAAATTGAATTTGGCTTTATGCCTTTATCAGTTTAACTTATCTGTTGGTGTTAGTGTCATAGCGTGTGTAGTGTGCATTGTGTCTGTGTTGGCGTTGGTTGCTGAAATATTAATTGTCTTGTTGTGAAATTTTCTGATTGGCAGGGCATCATAAGGCGTGCTTGTGTGTTGAGTGGAGTGGGGGTGGATGGGCACATGGGATGGGGCCGGCTACACAAGTGCGCATTATACAGTTTTAATACTTTAATTTTTGTGCTACACCTACACATAGGATGCGTAAATAATGTGCACATCAATAGCTCTTTTAGTGTAATGTACACACAGGGCTAAACAATATAACAAATTAAAACATTATAATTAATGACAAATTAATTAAGCAATATAGTTTATTGTTAGGCTAAACAACAATAATTAAAGCAGTATAATAATTAATAAACCAATACATTATAAAAGACAAACAAATTAAATTATGTTAGGCTAAACAACAATTAAAAAATTTTATAATTACTGAAACAACAATATAACAAATTATAGTTTATAAAAGACAAACAAATTAATAAAACAACTAAACAATGTTACAACAATAATTAATAATTTTATTAATATTTCAAATGAACTTATAGTTTATTATTTATTCTTTTGCTAGAATTATGGACAATTATTTGATAAGAAAACCACGTACCCAAGATTCATCTCTTGTGCAAAATTCATCTCCTGTGCAAGATTCATCTTCATCTTCTAAGCGAATTCGTGTTGACTTTAACTTAGAAAATCTTCCTTCTGATCCTGGGCTACGACAAAAGATATCATCTTATCATCCTAATAATCATGATGAAATAAGAAGATATTATTTAGCAAAAGGCCCTTGTCAACCTATTCATGATTACCTTGTATCATATTTTTATGGAAAGCCTCGTCGATTTAGATTTGAATGGCATGTAAATAAAAATTGGTTAGAATATAGTATAGACAAGGATGCAACATTTTGTTTTTATTGCCACCTATTTGGGCAAGATGTTGGTAAACAAGGAGGAGGTGAGACTTTTGTAACGAAAGGATTCAAACTTTGGAATCAGCTTGCGAAGTTAAAGTCCTATGTTGGAGGAGTTAATAGTGCTCATAACCATGCTGTCAAGAAGAGTTAAAATCTACTAAAGGAAAAGCAACACATTCAAAGTGTTTTGGTTAAGCAATCAAATTAAGATAAACTTGAATATCGGGTTCAATTAAATGCAATAGTTGATTGCATAAGATTCCTTCTATGCCGGGGATTAGCTTTTCGTGGCCACGATGAATCTCAAGGTTCAAGTGATAAAGGAAATTTCCTTAAGCTTCTACAATTTTTGGAGGATTACAATGAATCTATCAATGAAGTGTTGCAAAAAGCTCCAAAAAATTGCAAGTTTACCCACTCTGCTATTCAAAAAGACATTGTGAATGCAATTGCACGTGAAACATCCAAAGTCATCATCAAGGATCTTGACAATGGGTTCTTTTCAATATTAGTTAATGAGTCACATGATATCTCAATGAAAGAACAAATGTCTCTCATTCTTCGTTATGTGAACCAAAAAGGAATTATTATAGAGCGGTTCCTTGGTGTTGTACATGTAGCAAGTACCACAGCTTTGTCACTCAAATATGCTATTGAATGTTTACTTTGTGAACATAATTTGAGTTTATCGAACCTACGTGGACAAGGTTATGACGGGGCTAGTAATATGCAAGCTGATATCAATGCTCTCAAAACTTTAATTTTGAAAGAGAATAATTCAACATTTTATGTCCATTGTTTTGCTCATCAACTTCAATTGACACTTGTTGCCGTTGCTAAAAATCACATTAACATTGCTGAATTTTTTTATGTGGTTAGTAATTTAGTAACTGTTGTTGGAGGTTCTTGTAAGAGACGAGATGCTCTTCGAGATGCACAATTTGCCAAAATTAGAGAAGATTTAGAGAATGGTGTACGTAGAAGTGGGCAAGGTTTGAATCAAGAGACAAATCTTAAACGCCTTGGTGATATACGTTGGGGATCATATTATGGGACTATTCTCAACTTGATTTTGATGTTCTCTGATATTGTTGATGTAGTTGAGATTATTGAAGAAGATGGCCTCTTCGACCAAAAATTTGAAACTCGATCTATTATGAGGTCAATTCTATCTTTTGAATTTGTCTTTGCTCTACACTTGATGAAAAACATTTTAAGGATCACAAATGAGTTGTCGATAACATTGCCAAAAAAAAAAAAAATCAGGATATAGTAAATGTTATGGATCTTGTTAAAGTGTCTAAGCAATGATTGCAAATGATGAGAGATGATGAATGAAAATCTTTATTGACTGAAGTGTCTTCATTTTGTACCATACATGATATTTCTATCTTGAACATGGATGAAATATTTGTAGTTAGTGGGAGGCCGCAACGCAATACTCAACAAAATACAAATTTACATCATTATCGTGTTGAGCTATTCTACATAGTCATAGATATGCAACTTCAAGAGCTTAACAACCGTTTTTCTTAGGCGAATACCGATTTGCTACTTTGTATGGCTTGCTTGAATCCAAGTAATTCATTTGTGGCTTTCGATAAGGAAAAGTTGATACGTCTAGCTAAGTTCTATCCCTCTGATTTTCTTGGGACAGATATTTTGGCACTTGACTCTCAACTTCAAAACTACATTTTTGATATGCGCAGCAATGACTTCTTTTTAAAGCTTCAAGGGGTTAGTGAGCTTGCTGAAAAGTTAGTGAGCACAAGGAAGTATGAGACTTATCATTTAGTCTATTTGCTTGTGAAGTTAACTTTGACCATTCCAGTTGCTACTGCAACAGTGGAAAAAAGTTTTTCAGCAATGAAATATGTAAAAAATGAACTGCGCAATCGAATGGGAGATCAGTGGATGAATGATTGTTTAGTTGTGTATATTAAAAAAGATAGAGCTTGTAGCATTGATAATGAGACTATCATGCAACGATTTCAAAATATGAAAACTCGTAAAATGCAATTATAAATTTTATGTATTTGCGTGTTTTTTTTATTGTTACTATTGTCAATATATAAAATTTTTTTTATTAAATTGTGTAATTTATACTTGTTGAAGAACACCCTGAAAAAATTTTCTGGAGTCGCCACTGCCATGTGTTCACAATAACAGCAACACTGATGATGGTAGATGTGACGCAAATAAGAAAATGCCAATGATATGAGAATCTCGAGACAGTTGGTTTGTATTAAGGTCTCATATTTTAATTTTTATATAAGCTATTCTTTTGCCTTGATAGTTGAAGCGTTGAAGGGACTCTTTATAACAAAAGAACCCGGAAAAGGCATTAAATATCGTAATATTCCCACAAACAATAAAATAAAACCAGAAAAATCATTTATGTTTTTTGAGTGGAATTTGTAGTGTATTTTGTGTTAGAATCTTTATTTGCTCTCCCTTGATTGTGTTTTTCTCAAAAAAAAAAAAAAAAAAACTGAAGAACTAGACAAACACATTAATTAATGTTGTAATATTCAATACATGTTTTTTTATTTTATATATATAATTTTTATTTTAAAAATCTAATTTAGAAGTGAATAAATCAATTTGAAAAATAACAAGAGAGTGATCTTATTTTTTAGGCAATGTTGTAGCAGGAGTTAGAGTTACATTTTTACCGGATTGTCCTTTAGTTTTGTCTCTACAACATAGGGGTGTATGTAGATGTATTTTTGAACTAAAAAATGAAGAATCCAAACAGGAGAAGCCGTTTAAATAATAGTATAAATATGTATACAAGTATAGGTTGTAACATGCCTAAATTATCATATTTTTTAAGTAAAATATTGGAAAAAAGAAAAACAACTTTAAAATCAACTTTTTGAACATGTAAATTTTAAAATACGGATCACGTTTTCGCAATGCACATTTTTTAGGTATCAATTCTAAAAACCTGTAGAATGCATAATTACCATTACCTCCTTGATTCTCCAACACTCTCCACTTCTTAGCGCAAGCTACAATGAGGCAGTGTAGAACGTTGTCGCAACAAACCACAAGAACGAGTAGAAGGCCACACCCAGCACTATCCACAGACCACAAAAATGAGCTTAATTGCATGTTCGCAAGCTACTTTGTTTGAAAGAGACATTTCTTGGATGGAAGATATTGACATTAATATATCTCTGGATATGCCAAAAAAATAGCAGATATGTCAAATGGGCTCGTCACAGGTCAGGTTTGATTTTCTACAGAGGAATTTTTGTATAAGGGATAATTTTGTCTAGTTAAGAATCATAAAATTGCTCACATGTCCCAAACATGTGAAAAAAAAAAATTTTTGATGGAACCATAATAATTTCATTTTTATCCAAGTTTTAGGACATAATAGTAGCAATTAAATTTTATAGATTAAATTGTGATAAGACCAAATCATAAGGAAAAAAGTAATAATTTATATTTAAAATCATTAGTTTTATTGTGTAAATTTAATTAGCACTTTAATGACACATATTGAACAATAATTCATTTTCATGTTTGATTTGGAGCTTGTGAAAGTGATTTATACAAATAATAAAATAAAACAAACATAAAAATAACAATATTTAACATGGTTTGATAAAATTCCAAACCAACTGTAAGTTCGTTTAGACCCCTGTAAACTAGATTGTTTAACCTAATTAATTAACCAAGTGAATACTTAGGTTTATTATTCAGATCTAGGTTAAAACAATAACAATCATATCAAGTAAAGCAGCGGAAAAATAAAGAACACAAAGATATGATGACCCAGGAAAACCAAACCGGTAAAAAACCTGGGGAGGATTTAACCTAGCTATCCTCAAGGTAAAATAGCAAATCCACTAGAAAGAATTGAAGTTTACACAATAGCGACTTAGACCACTAACATCCTATTGCTACCCAAGTGTAGGAAACTTACTACCACGACCCCATGATAGCTCCGAGATCCACGGACTCCTTCTTTCTTTGGCCTTTGCAACAACACAAGCTCACCTGCTTGTGACTTTGAGACTCCACTCAAAGGTTTTGGATCTCCTTAAATGTTGATCTTGTATGCAACAACTTCTACAACACCGGATCTTGAGATTCTTCAAGGAATAACACCGGTGGAAGACTTTAAAGAGCTTTTGGGTACAAAACCCTAGATCTACAAAAGAGGCACAATATGCACTCTAATCTCTCTAAAAAACTCTAAAAACCTTACCTAGGGTTAGCTTATAATGTCCTTTAAATACTGGAAAAAACGGCTCGCGATTTGGGCTTCAAACGAATAAGTTATGGCCTTTTTACGTTTGCTGGTTTTGCTGATCCGCGAATTTCGATCGATCGAACACCAATCGAGTACCAATCGAACGGAACAGATTGTAACTCATTTTTCTTCATCCCGAACTTGAGTTTTTTGCCTTGGGCTTCAATGTAGACCATTATAAACTAATAAGACTTAGTTTTTGTCATGGTTTGCCAACATTACAAACACAAAACCTAACACCAACTAAAATCTATTATCCACTATATGAATTACAACTACTCCCAATCGTGCCATAAGTTCACACAAAAAATATTTAGAGCATTAGCATTGGGGTATAAACACCCCCCCCCCCCAATTGCTGTATTTTAGCAACTGACACGCTTAAAAATAGCTTAATTGGGTATGTATATCTAATTTTTTTTAGCATCTATGAACATTATGTACTTATATTTACAACTTACTGTTCATGAGTTGTGAACCCAAAATACTATATTTTATTCTCTCTCTCTCTCCCTTGCAATTTTGGGTTGGTGGCACAGATTAGAGTTTGGGTCGATGGCTATGGTCGAAGTTTAGGTTGGTGGTTGTGGTTGTTGTTTGGGTTGGTCGTTTGGTGGGGTTTGGACCACTCATTTGGGTTGAAGTTTGGGTGGTGTATAGGTCAACATTTGGGTGGCAATTGGGTCAGATTTGGGTGGTTTTGATTCAGAGTTTGGGTCGGTGGTTGTTTTGGTGGTGGTGGTGGTGGTGGTGGCATTTTTTTTTTTTTTTTTTTTTGGTAATTTTGGTGGTGATAGATTGGTGTTTGTGGCTGAGTTTTGGTGGAAGGTGGTTGTGTGGTTTTATTGGAGAGAGAGAGAGAAAGAGAGAGAGAGAGAGAGAGATTTTATTTTAATATAATTTGATGTGTAGTTTATATTATTTTTGAGTTGTATGTTAAAAAAAGAATTGAGATGTTGGGTATATTATAAAATGGGTTGGTAAAATAGATAAAATAGTGTTTGAAAATGTAAAATATGTATTTGTTTACATCCTCAGATGTGAATGCTCTTACAAACACAAGCGAATCACAAACCAAAGTCCCATTACACCCTCAATAACTCTTTAACACAAACACTTAAATTACTCTTTTAAAACTTCACTCATGTTCTTCTATGAGTCTTCTCATCTTCCCATATGAGAGAAGCCTTGGCTCCAAATTTTATTCAATGATGGATAAGGAATACGTGATTACTTCTTCAATAAGAAAACCTCTTCCTTAGGAGAATCATTTTCTTTCACACCAAGAAAACCTAAATAACATCAAACAAGTATGTAAGACAAATTTTTAAAATTCAATTATATTTTAGTGCACACTTTTAAATATATATATATATATATATATATATATATATATTGTCAAGTTAAGAATTACTATAAAATTGCTTGCATGTCCCAAAAGTGTGAAAAAACATTTTTTTTTAAATAGTTACAATATATTGCTAACCTAGCAACTTAAACCTTTTCTCCCTAGATCCATAAGCACTTTGTGCATGAGAATGTGCCAATTCAGCTGTGAAAAAATGTTAAATCTTGATGGAACCATAATAATTTCATTTTTATCCAAGTTTTAGGACATAATAGTAGCGATTAAATCTTATAAATTAAACTGTGATAAGACCAAATCATAAGAAAAAAGCTATACTTTATCTTAAAAATCATTAGATTTTATTGTGTTTCTTTATTAATTAGCACTTTAAGGACACAAATTGAACAATAATTCATATTCAAGATTGATTTGGAGTTAGCGTAAACGATTCACACAAATAATAAAATTAAACAAATACACTGATAACAATATTTAATGTGGTTTGACAAATTAAAAACCTACATCCACAAGCAACGTCAACTAAAATATATTATCAACTATATGAACTACTCTCAACCAAACCCACAAGTCCCGCAAATAACACTTACAAACACAAACCAAAGTCCTAATACACCCCCAATAACTTTCTAACACAAAAACTTAAATTCAATGTTATGAATAATGTTTTGGTGCATGTTTCAATTTGTCTATTAGAATAGAATATTTCAGTACCGGCCTATTTTGGCATACTATTTCATACTATTTCGGAGTTACCACTAAAATTTATACATATATATATATATATCTTATTACTATTATTTTTTAAAGTAATGATATTAACTAATGTATTTAATATAAAGGTTTAAAAAAATTCATAATCAACTTATCAGAGTAGTTACTATCTAGCGTGATAATCACTTTATAAGTATAAAAATTTTGTGAGGTGGAGGTGAGGGCAAGGATTGAAGTTCAAGTTTCTAGGGGTAGAGTTTCATAAACTATATATTTAATTAGGTTAAAGTAGACGTAAAGAAACACTTATGAGAATAGTGTCGGGGGCGTTTTTGTGTGTAGCCATGTGTTTTCTACTAGAGGTGTGACTTTGCTAAGCCCAGTTTTGTTTTAGGGAGTCCAACCCGGAACTCGACATTGGGCCGCATAAACCAATGGCTTCCGGTGTATTTTTAAGCCTACAAAATAGATAACGCCCAAAATCTTAGAATCATGATAATGGTTGAAATAAATAAATAAATAATATGCTAAGCATGATAGCTTTGATTAGATGGTGAGTTGATACATTATTATTATGTATATTAAGTGATGTCCAATGTTAGAAAATAATTAATTAAGTGTCAAAAGTCCAACAATGGGATGAGTCCAATAGTCCATGTCAAGTTGCGGTTCATGGTTCATGTTCGATATAATAAGGTATGTCCGGTAATGGTCCATGTTCAAGTAATGTATGTCCCTCAATGGTCTATGTCCAAATAATGTATGTCCAATGGTGGTTCATGTCCAAATGATATATGTCCAAGTCCAATGGTGGTTCATGTCCAAATAATATGAGTTTGGTAGTGATATGGATTCAATTTATTAGTACATATGTTTATTAAAGAAGTATTAGTGAGACCATGTTTATTAAATGGTGAGATAATGGTAAGATGATAATGAGTTAACATATACTCAATAATGTAATTTTAAAGATGGAGAAAACATGGACTTATCTTTTTATGTTCTGTAGCTCCAACCGTAACATCATTTCATGTTCTACAGCTCCAGCCGTAGCATCAGTGAACTTAGTATTTCAGCAACCTTCATGTTCTGCAACTCCAGCCGTAGCATCAGTGGACTTAACATTTCAACGATCTTCATATTTGAAAGGGAAAAATGGGTGCAACTGGAGGGAGAGAGAGCATGTCCAGCCATGTGCATCGGTTGGTTAAGTTTGTCCCCTTAATCATGCACTTAAATGATTTTTCCCATGTAATGCTCTTTTAGTTTTTAGTCAAATATGAGTGATATTGTCTTCCATAAGAAGGGCTTTTGATTTTATAAGTTTTTGCCTTCCATAAGAAAGGGCTTTTAGTAATAAGTTCTTAACATAAATTTTAAGTTTGGAAACCCTAAGTGTATGTGAAGGTATACACCTCTAGATCTAACAATTAGATTCACAAACACAGCATTCAGAACTCTAAAAACGTGGCTAGGGTTTTCCCTTATATACTTAGGGCAAAACATAAAACCCTACACGTCAAACAAGTTTGGGCTGAGTTGGAAAATTCTGCAGAAAAACAATCTGCACGACTTTCGATAGATCGAGTCTAATTCTTGATCGATCAAGCCTGACAGATTTGCACAATGAATTCTGCAGTAACTCGATTCCAACTTTACATAATAAGCACATATTTTGAGCAAGTCTAAAACAAAACTAAAGATTGTTTTGATCATGGTTTGCCAACATTACAAATTGAAGTTCTAATACATTAGATCATAATTCCTTAGAACCTAACACTTTCCTTTATCAATTTTGAACCGCTGGAGTTTTATTGAACATACTTCTTAGCCCTCCAAACCACGACTTCCAAAATTCTCCCGATGAGACTCATAAGCCGAAAATGAGATGTTGTGCCACGAGCTCAAACTATGGGCTTTGATGAGATTATATCGCCATGAGTTTTGGACTATGGGCTTCGGCATCTTTTTTCTGTAAATATGGGCTTTTTGGGCTTTAGAAGAGATTTTTTCAAAATCCATGATAGTGTTGATGTGGTGGGGGTCACCAATGAAATGAAGCCAAGTGGTGTGAAGAATTTGTCCTTAACAAATAGTTAGTTTTTTTTTTTTTTTTTTTTTTTTTTTTTTTTTTTTTTTTTGTAAATAAACATGGATGATGGGGCATTGTAAAATAGGAAGCTTTCCAAGAAATTTCCAACCCACGTCAAAACTGAAATAACTACCATTGAATAACTAACTCTGGAGACGTTGGAAGTCTTTTAACTTTGTTTAGAGTCATTATCAGCAATTGGATTAAAATTAATGTAATAATTTGAAGGAATTTGTTAACAGGTGCCACCAGCACCTATAAATCAACTAGTTGTGATTCATTTATGATCTATCACAAATTTTTCCTTTATTAAAAATTAGCAAATATATACTTTGGTTTCTTCAATATACTATTTAATATGACACACATTTAATACATATTCAATTTTTTTAAAATCTTTTAAAAAATATGAATAATTTATTTTAAATTTTATCATATCAACAGTTGCTTTCAGCACCTAATTTGAAAATTAAAAATTTTAGTTACGCTTGTTTGAAAATAACTAGTTAGGGCAGCATGTGCAAGGCACGTGCTAGCCATGGAAAAAAAAAAAAGTAGTAATTAGGATTAATTCTAAATTTTATTTGTATCACAAAATAAAGATATAAATCATTTAATTTTTAAAATACATAGAGATTTACATTAATCAAAAGAGATATTAATTTTAAGAATTTTGATAATTACGTCATAAAAAGTTAATCTCATTCGTATAAGATCGTGAAGGATCCCAGTCCAATATTTTATTATTTTATTTTGACCTATAACTTACACCTCAATAGTTGTGAATATATTGTAATAACAACAATATGTCACGATAGTTTTAGTTATGCTAGATCTCGGTATGATATTTTATTATTTTATTTTATTGTATATTGACCCATAAGGAATTGACACATGCATTACAACATATTTACAATATTTCTATGTATACATTGCATTTAATTACAATGTAAATTTATATTGTAAACACACACAAAATTGGCAAATTTTATACACATTTACAAAATTTGTACAAAATTTACCATTTTTTGTACAAATGTGTATAATATTAACCACTTTTGTGTATTTATAATATAAATTTGCATTGTACGGACAAAGTAAACATATAAAAATATTAAAAAAACAAAAAATAAAAACAAAAACAAACCTCAAACCAACTGGCATACTTGAAGGGGGAAAAAAAGAAAGAAAGAAAGAAAAGAAAAGAAAAAGTGCACCTCACTAATTGAATAAACAAAAAAAATACTATTCATGAGCCTTTGGCTCTTTTTATATAGTTAATAGAAATATATATGCTAGCTTACATAATTATTTAAAAGGGAAAAAAAAAAAACACAAATCGTGCCAGTTGAATAAACCAAAAGCATTGAACAATAAGTGTTGTAACATTTTCTCAAAACATTTATTTTTAGTTGTAGTTGATTACAGTTTCATATTTTATTATTTTATTTCGACATGTAAGAAATTAACATGTCAATAATTGTGAAATTTGTTGTGTTAGTATAACAATATATATACCAGTTTACATAAATATCTAAATGGAAAAAGAATAAACTGATTATTGGAACAAAAAAAACTGTAGGCATTGTAGCTACAATGCCAGTTGAATAAAGCAAAAGCACTACACAATAAGTGTTGTAATATTTTCTCAAAACATTTATTTTTAGTTGTGGTTGGTTACAGTCTCATATTTTATTATTTTATTTTAATTTGTAAGAAATTGACATATCAATAATTGTAAAAATATTGTAAAATTTTTTGTGTCAGTATAATAATATATATATTAGTTTACATAAATATTTAAAAGAAAAAAAAAACACAAACCGATTATTGGAAAAAAAAAAAAACTGTAGGCACTATAGGTACTGTGGTGACACAGTGATAGCCACGTTAGAATTTATCCTCTTTGGGGAGCCAGCCCCCGCAAGGATTATCCCTCTGTGGCGCGAGTGATGGGAAGTGGCAGGCATTGCACCTGGACCAGTAGTCCCACATCGGCTAGAGGACGCTCCCACTCAAGGTTTATAAGGTTCTGGACTAACCAAGAGTGTACGTTTACTCGCGTATGCGATATCAACATTCCAAAATATAAAACAAAATTACAAATGACTTATTGGATAACTTATTTGATAAAGAATAAAAACATATAAGAAATTTACAATCTTGAAAATTAATTTTATAATCTATTATCAATTGTAGTTGACACTCTATTTCAATTTGAAGTATACATTAAAGTTTGATTGCTTACTTATTTATTCATGGTTTCTTTTATGAATATCATATAATTATTAAGTAATACACACTTTAGGAAATATCATAATTTATATTAAAAAGCCATTTATTTTGGACATAAATTGTTAAAAAATAGGTCAAAGCATTCATAATTATTGAATAAGTATTAATAAGTTTAACTGAGTTCATTCTTAATATAAGTGGTTAATTCAAAATAATGCATTTTACATCAAGTAATTTGTTGCATAACTTTCTAAATAACAAATACATATTGTTTCCTTTATAAAAATAAAAAACAAAAAAGAAAAAAAAAATTCATGTGAAAATACGGGTCAACTCGACCCGAAACCCGATTGACCCGAACCCGCTTTTAACCCGCTAAAAATGACCCGTTTTAACCCGTGACCCGTTTTGACCCGTAACCTGATTAACCCGATCCGACCCGCCCGTTTTGCCTTGTCTAGTTGAGACTTTCTCTTAAGTTTCAACTTTGAACCGTTTCTTTGGTCTCTTGTAAGACTATGGCAGTAGTCGCGTCATTCACTCATTGTACGCGTTTCCAGCCACCAAAACGTGGAAAAAAAGTAACACTAAAAAAAAGAGTAGCTCTAATTACATCTTTTATTTTCAAATTATTACATTAATTTAATCCAATTGCTAATAACGACACCTAAACAAAGTTAAAGACGTCCAACGTCTCCAGAGTTGTTATTCAATGGTAGTTATTTCAGTTTTGACTCCGTCTTTCACTCGACTCCAAGAGACCAGGTAGTAGCAGACCCAGCCAGTTCAGTTACACCAATTAACCTCTTTAAGCAGTGCATCAAATCTCGGATCATCTTCTTCCTTCTCCTCTAAAATAATCAAATTGAAAGCACCTCTCTTATGTATATCTCATTCCATACTTCATATTTATCCATAAATTTTAGAAATTATTAAAAGTGGACATTCAAATTAAGAGTTCATTAGATATTGCAGTAATGTCATTAGACAATGTGTATATTTCAAAAGATGTAATTTGATAATTGAAGTCTGAAATTAAACAAATGTATAAATTTCGCAGATGTAATTAATTGGATAATTGAACAAATGTGTAAATTTCGCAGATGTAATTAATCGGATCATTTTCTTCCTTCTCCTCCCAATCTCTGAAAAATTTCCTGATCCAATTCCAAATCAGAAGCAAAAAAAGGAAATTAGCCAAAAAGCAAGTACAAGTAAATATCGAACTTACCCTCGTTCAAAAAAAAAAAATATCGAACTTACCCAGAAAGCACAAGGAAATTGCCCAGGAAGCACAAGTAAATATCGAACTTTCCACTGCTTTTCTTACCTAATAAGTTTGCTTCCCCTATATGAGGGAGGCGAGGCATACTTGAGAGAGATTAGGTACAGTATTGCAATTTTAGAAGGTGAAAATGGAGAGCTATTATTTGAATAATTTTGAAGTGAAACCGAAGCACTCGTCTGAAGAGGCGCTTCAGAAATGGAGGAAGCTGTGTGGATTTGTGAAGAACCCGAGGCGAAGATTTCGTTTCACAGCCAATCTCTCGAAGCGTTACGAGGCTCAGGCTATGCGCCGCTCCAACCAGGTCTCACCCCTCTCTCTCATTTTATTTATGATTCCTTTATTTCATTCAACCAAAAAAAAAAAAAAACATTTTCCACTTTCCACAATATCAAATTAAAATCTAAGAAATTCAATTTCGTGTAGAAAACGAAAGAAAAATTCATTCTTCTTCTTCTTGAAATAAAACCTCTATAGTTTCTACCTAAATCTCTTCATTCATACAATGAATAAAGCTGAAATATGAATCTTCAATTCCTTCCTCTTATCTGGTGTTTGACACGTGGCAACATCATAAAACTTCGGCGTAAGGTACATTACAACCATATTATAAAATAAAAAAAGATATATCCAATTGGTAACGTAGCACCTATTATGTCCAATTAATTAAATGTATTTTTCGAAGTTGAAATTTAAACCTCAAAATGGCTCTGACTGAGTCCCCACGTAACTGCTCTCGTTTTTGAAACCCAACTTGTTCTTTTCAATTTTATAAATTTCTTTACCTTCTTGTTTTTTCGGTGTTTACAAACCAAACACCTTAAATTGAACCAATTATTTTTTCCCTCCAAGAGCAGCAATAGAAAATTCATTACGCAACCTTTGCTTTGTCACAATAGTTTGACCCTCATTCTGGTTTAACTAGTCTCCGTCCGAGGTTGCCAATCTTCATTTCTAGACTATCAAAACTGAATTATCCCAATCTTCTTTTCTTGCTAAAATCACCTGTCCTTCCTCTTTCTTTTGTAAAAGCAAGGTAGATGGCGAGGTTGTGAGTTCAAGACTCACTAGTTGGTGTGTAAATTCAAGATTCTCCAGATGCGTTGCGCTTATAAATTACCGATTAATTCTTTTCCAAATGCCGTCCATAAAGAAGATGGCGTGCTTCTTAGCTGTATTTGCAGGCCCAAGTATTGGATATGCATAATTATTGTTAAACTAACTTATTTGGTCTATTCTAAAGAAAAATATTGAACACGCTAACTTAAAACATGATCATCTTCGCATGCACCCTGACTAGTAAAGACGAAGGGAACATGACTGTCTAAAAAGTTAAAAAAAGGCAGCAAGTCACTTTCTATTTTTTAATTTGTGGCGAGAAAACATGCTACTCTTTGAATTTTTTTGCACCGACATACAAGTTTGACTTTGAATTTTTTTTTTTTAAAGGAATTTTGTATCTATTTAGTAATCTTGGGAGCAATTAGGCCAAAACTATATATTATTATTAGGAAAATGCTAACGAATGTCCTTAGATTATTGGTTAATAATCCATTTAAAGAAAGTTTTTAAGAAAAAAATAATAATTAATATTTTGACAGCTTTTTTTATTTTTTATAAAAGTGATGTCAAAATTTTCCTAAAATAAATTGTTAACCAATACCTTAAAAGCACTCATTAACATGACCCTTATTATTATTATTATCTATATCTATATTTTGTATATTGTTACGTTTCTATTGAGCCCCGTCAGTACCTATATCATCCATTTATTTTTTACCTCTTGTTTTCTCTTTTTAAAGTCTTATTCTCCCTATTCAAAAAAAAAAAAAAAAAAAAAAACTCTTCTTTTCCCTATTTAGTCTACATTTATTATTTCACTTTCTTCAACTTTCCCTCGCTCTCTTTGCCTCTTTATCTCTCCACTACTCTTTACTTTATTGTTACACTTTATCATTTTCTTTTTCTTATATTTTGACTCTTCTTCGCCCTCTTTGATTTTGTATAAAATTCGTATCATTTTTTCAATTCAATCCATATTTTCCCCACAAAAAACTATGAGTACTCACTCTCTAATAATTTTTTATTTAAATATGTGTTTTGATATTGTTTTTTTTTCTTTTTATAATTTCTCGTTACAAAGTCTTCTCTCTCTTTTATAACTTTGGTTGAATTTTGATTTGAGCTAATATTTAGTTTTTTTTTTTTTTTTTGGAAATAGGAATTTGATTTTATGTCAAAACACAATCTACATGACTATGAATTTAAATATGCCTACTAATTTTTTGAGTAATAAATTATTATAAAGTCTATCTTTTATTCCTTTTGTTTCATCTTAATTTTGATTGAGATAGCATTGTAATTTTGTAATGAATTTTTATTATTACGATAATCTCATTATTCGTTAAGAGATGAAAATTTTGAATAATAAATTTGAAACTTGTAAAGTTTAATTGTATATAAAATATAACACACTACAACAGAAATTAGAAAAATAAAAATTCACCTTAGAAAAATATTAATCAAACATACAAAATATAATGGTATGATATATTGGTACTTTGTAGTGACAAAAAGATAAAGAATACTTGTAAAAATCTTTTAAAATAAATAAATAATACTTAAAGTAATTTTATATGATTTGCTCCCATTCTTTGGCTCTTGCCATTGGCTTGTTTATCATTTCATGCTTAATCTCATAGTTTTGATCCTTTTGAACCATTTTTAATTATGTCTGGTGCTTAATAATTCCATCGTCCAAGATTGACATAAACATCAACACTACAGATATTCCATATCTGATCCGATCAAATATATATTGAGATGGAATTTTCAGTCACGTACGGCTTAATCAATCAAAATCTCTTTGTTTTTGATTGGCCTTGTATCACAGTTCACAAATATTATGTCGTAATGGACTGGGAAAAGACTATGTTGAATAATCACATTAGCCAGTAATCCAGCTTTGGAAACTGAAGAAGCTAACTGGTATCTTGACTCAGATTCCATGAAAAAGTAATTGGTGGAAGTGGTAACATGAGCTTGATCTTAGAAAGAGAATCTTATGTGAATTTGAATTTCTCAAAGCAGAATGAGCACTTTGGTATTAGAATAGAACATGAATTGCATTTAAAAAAGAAACATGAATTGTGTCATGAAGTTATTAGTATTTTAGACCTCATTACTAATCATGAACGCAACAGGTAGGAGTTGGTTACTTGTTAATCTAAAAATCCCTTAAGTATTTTGAATATTTTCAAAAGATAATTGTGTTTCATTTTTAAATTCACATACTTTGTGCCTCCCCCTTGGGTTGTATTTTGTGTTTCTTAGTCCAGTTACTCTTGTAGTTCTTATATCTTCTTGTTAATAATTGCATTCCTTGACTCAACTTTTTTTTTTTTTAAGATTTGAAAAAAATGGAAATCCAGATACCTGAATTCCTTTTATGCAGATGGATTACCAAAACCAAACTGTACAGAGGTTATGATCCTAACTCAGTTAAAACTTGGGAGACTAACTACTTTTCTATTTGAGTATTGTAGGAGAAGTTAAGGGTTGCTGTTTTAGTTTCCAAAGCTGCATTTCAATTTATCCAAGGTAAGTTTCTTCAAGGTTAATGTAAATTTAGATTATATTAAAAGGTTCTCCATTCTGACTATGATGTCTGCAGGCGTGCAACCAAGTGACTACACTGTACCTGAGGAAGTTAAAGCTGCAGGTTTTGGAATTTGCGGTGAAGAATTGGGATCTATTGTTGAAGGTCATGATTTGAAGAAGCTGAATATTCATGGTGGAGTAGCTGGTATTGCAGAAAAGCTCTCCACTTCAACCCTCAATGGGCTTACTACTGATGGTGATTTGCTGAATCGCAGACAGGAGATTTTTGGAATTAATAAATTTACTGAGAGTGAAGGGCGGAGTTTCTTGGTATTTGTTTGGGAAGCCCTTCAAGACATGACTCTTATGATCCTTGGAGTATGTGCTTTTGTGTCTTTGCTCGTTGGCATAGTTATGGAAGGATGGCCAAAAGGGGCTCATGATGGCCTAGGAATTGTTGCAAGCATCTTGTTGGTTGTCTTTGTCACCGCAACAAGTGATTATCGTCAATCTTTACAGTTCAAGGATTTGGACAAGGAAAAAAAGAAGATTGCTATTCAGGTTACGAGAAATGGATATAGGCAGAAGATGTCAATATATGACTTACTTCCTGGTGATATTGTACATCTTGCTATCGGTGACCAAGTCCCTGCGGATGGAGTTTTTGTTTCAGGTTTTTCTGTGTTAATTGATGAATCAAGTTTAACTGGGGAGAGCGAGCCAGTAATGGTGACTGCAGATAATCCTTTTCTTCTATCTGGAACTAAGGTTCAGGATGGATCATGCAAGATGATGGTTACTACTGTTGGGATGAGGACCCAATGGGGAAAATTGATGGCAACTCTTAGTGAAGGTGGAGATGATGAAACCCCATTGCAGGTAAAATTGAATGGAGTGGCAACAATCATTGGTAAGGTTGGACTTTTCTTTGCCATTGTGACTTTTGCAGTGTTGGTGCAAGGATTGATGAGCCGTAAATGGCAAGATGGAACTTACTTGAGGTGGTCTGGAGATGAAGCTTTGGAAATGTTGGAATTTTTCGCCGTTGCTGTTACAATTGTTGTTGTTGCTGTTCCAGAAGGGCTTCCATTGGCTGTAACATTGAGCCTTGCCTTTGCAATGAAAAAGATGATGAATGATAAAGCACTTGTGCGCCATTTGGCAGCATGTGAGACTATGGGATCATCCACATGTATTTGTAGCGACAAAACTGGGACACTAACTACCAACCATATGGCAGTTGTAAAATCTTGCATTTGCATGAATGTCAAGGAAGTGAGCAAACCTCTTGATGCTTCCAGCTTGTGCTCTGAACTCCCAGATTCTGCTGTGAGAATTCTGCTACAATCAATATTTAATAATACTGGAGGAGAAGTTGTTGTAAACAAAAATGGCAAATCTGAGATACTGGGAACACCCACTGATACTGCTTTGTTGGAGTTTGGCTTGTCACTTGGTGGGAATTTTAATGCTGAGAGACAAGTATCTAAACTTCTTAAAGTTGAGCCATTCAATTCTGTGAAGAAACGGATGGGGGTAGTACTGGAGCTTCCTGAAGGTGGTTTACGAGCCCACAGTAAAGGTGCTTCAGAGATAATATTGGCTACCTGTGATAAGGTGATCAATGCAAATGGTGAGATTGTTCCCCTAGATGAAGCAACCATTAATTATCTTAACGATATAATTAATCAATTTGCTAATGAGGCACTACGAACTCTCTGCCTTGCTTATATGGAACTAGAAAATGGGTTCTCTGTTGAGAATCCCATCCCAGTTTCGGGTTATACTTGTATAGGAGTAGTAGGTATTAAAGATCCTGTACGTCCTGGTGTTAAGGAGTCTGTTGCAGTTTGCCGTTCGGCTGGAATTACTGTACGAATGGTTACAGGAGACAATATTAATACTGCAAAGGCTATAGCTAGGGAGTGCGGGATTCTCACAGATGATGGTATAGCCATTGAAGGTCCGGAATTCCGGGAGAAAAGTGAGGAGGAAATGCTCAAAATAATTCCTAAACTTCAGGTGATTTCTTCATTTGTATTTATGGAACATCTGCAAATTGATTGGATCACTCGGTAATGAGTATGGTTTTTTCTAATTAGTAACAATAAGGTTTGACTTTATCTATAGGTGATGGCTCGATCTTCACCTCTAGACAAGCATACTCTAGTGAAACACTTGCGTACCTCATTAGGTGAGGTTGTTGCTGTAACTGGTGATGGAACAAATGATGCCCCTGCACTTCATGAAGCCGATATTGGACTAGCAATGGGCATTGCTGGAACTGAGGTGAGCATATACAATGTTGCGTAATATTCCCATATGAAAACACAGGCACATATTGTGAACAATTCAACTAATCTTTACTAAATTCAGGTGGCTAAAGAGAGTGCTGATGTGATAATTTTGGATGATAATTTCTCCACGATTGTGACAGTGGCCAAATGGGGACGTTCGGTTTACATAAATATTCAAAAATTTGTACAGTTCCAGCTGACTGTTAATGTGGTTGCATTGATTGTTAACTTCTCTTCAGCTTGTCTGACAGGTTAGAGAAGCCCACATGCTATCTGTTTTCATTTGGAACTTGCCTTCATTTTATATCAAAAGAACCATTTTCTCATTTCTGCTAATACCTTTGCATAAAATTGTGCATTCAGGAACTGCACCCCTCACAGCTGTTCAGCTATTATGGGTCAACATGATCATGGATACATTGGGAGCACTTGCACTTGCAACCGAGCCTCCAAATGATGACCTGATGAAGCGTGCACCAGTTGGAAGGAAAGGGAACTTTATCAGTAATGTCATGTGGAGGAATATCTTAGGGCAATCTTTATATCAGTTTGTGGTAATTTGGTTGCTTCAGTCAAAAGGAAAAGGGATATTCGGTCTTGAAGGCCCAGATTCTGATCTGATCCTGAACACACTTATTTTCAACTCATTTGTCTTTTGCCAGGTAATTTTTTCTGAAAAATCTACAACAATGATTTGTCATAAACCCTGTTTAATTAGTATAAAGTGATCTATGTAATGGGAAATGATGTTATCTTTTGAAGCCTAAAACCAAGAGTTTTGCTCCATTTCCTATGATAGCAAAGCGACCTAAATAGGGTGTCATATGGATTGCTAAAATAGATTCAGGTTCTGAAAAACTGATCACCACACTTCTCTTTTCCACTTTATCAAATGGACTTGACAAGTTTTCCAGACGTCCTATGCAATTTAGCTCAAGACACTAATCACTGGTACTCCAATTTTTGCATAGAGTTCCTTAGTTTGCATACTTTGCTGAGGATTTAAATTTATTGTTGCAACTTTTTGCTTAAACACGTGCATTTCTATAAATTTACTCTAGTAATCCACCGAGTCACAAAGATTAGTGAACATTGAAGTATTTTCTATTTCTTAGTTATAAGATATATTAATTAGCTTACAACAAAGTGATTTGATTTGATTTGATTTGATTCGATTCTTACAGATTTTTAATGAAGTAAGCTCACGTGAGATGGAGGAAATAGATGTTTTCACAGGCATACTGAATAACTATGTTTTCGTGGCCGTCCTCAGTTGCACTGTTATCTTCCAAATCATAATAATTGAGTTCCTTGGAACGTTTGCAAACACAACGCCTCTCACTTTTGCACAGTGGTTCCTTAGTGTATTCATTGGATTTTTGGGCATGCCAATTGCTGCTGGCTTAAAGATGATCCCTGTATGAGCCACTTGTGACCCAACTCTTGGTAATTGTACCATACAACTTTTGTTTCCAATATTTTCTTCTCTTAGCAAAGGTCTCTGACAAGCTGAAGCTGACATCATATAAAGCCGTCTTCTAGATTTAAGTTTTTGTGCTGTTATGTAATTAGATTAACATGTATTTACTTTCAATTCTACATAGATGGAATTGCTTTGTTGTTGTTGTTGTTTTTTTTTTTTTCCCTTGTAATCCTTCTGAACATAGAAGTGTGTATTATAACCCTTCTGTTAGAGAAAATAAACAAAAACATTTTGCATTGGTTACATGAAGATTTTAGAATGGATGATGTTATAATGTTTTTGTATTTTTGTAAGTATTGAGCAAACTATTTAAATGAATCAAGTTGTTGATGAATAACTCAAGCTTAACTCGGAAAAATGCTTGTTTATGTTTATTTGTTTAGTAACAAGCCAAGGTGGGTGTGCATGGGTCGAGTTGAGGACTTTTTTCATTCCAATCCACCATGGTGGGTTAAAGAAAATCTAACCCATCACAGGGGTCTAACCCAACCTACGTGGATCGGGTTGGACCCATGGATTGGATAGTTTCTTTTTAATAATAATAATAATAATAATAATAATAATAATAATAATAATAATAATAATTATTATTATTATTATTATTATTATTATTATTATTATTATTATTGTGAGTCCACGTTTTGCAGCCCAAACCCAAGGCATATGGGGTATTGGCCCAGTGAGCCTAATATAATAAATTTGTAGAGTGTGGGACAAATAACTAAATTCTAATAAGTTGGACAACGGCTAATATGGATTTAGAGGATGATCAAACAAAAATAAGTAACATTGATCTTTATGAATTTTGTTGTCCGAGGAGGCAAATCTTAATATAAATTAATTAATCTAATTACGGATATAACTTTTTATGGCTACAGTTTTCTTCCCTTCTCCCTCATGGAGGGTCTCTTTGGTTATATAGTCTCCCTTGAACGATCCTGGTCCTCTATTTGTTGATCATCCAGGCCAGTACTAAAGTGATTGTCCCATTAGACACCTCCCCTGGCTCTCTGTGAGTTGTGGTAGCCAAGGTTGCACTGTTCAGGGGTCTTTCTCCACATTAATGCAACTAGAAAGTTAGCTGCAGAGCATTTAATACGGTAGTAGCAGCTTTCCCTTAGATATTTCGGAGCTCCCAACCCTCTGGTACACTTAAGACACACGTCCCTATCACTGGAGCTTACTGAAAGGTACCTTGGACCTTTAGGGTACACCTTTGAGCCATGATTATCCTATCCAAGGAGACATACCTCCTCGGACCACCCTCCTGATCTCTATCCTACACATTAGATCTCTATCCAACACCATTCATTTGTTCTTGGATCACTATGCTCTCGGCCAAGCCCGAGGCCTAAAACACCATTTGGGCCCTTAACCTTACAATTATTATTATTATTATTAAATTAAGCATTAGAAAACACCGTTACAATTAAGAGCAAATTTATAATCAAATAATCTTGAGTATAACGCCAAACAAACACAAACTACATGAGGAGAATTAGATTTTGGGTTTTATTTAGGAAGATGGGCAAAAAAGTAAATAATAAAATGTATAATATTTATTTTAATAAATTTTTTAAATTTTAAATATATATTAAATGTGGGTTACAGGAATTCCAACAAGGTAATTATGCCACGTGTCATACTCGTGGCCAAGAGGGGCAATTATCATGCTAAGGAGGCCACACCCTCGGACGGTAAGGCCACGTCACTAACATGCCACCAAAGGAGGTTGTACTATAGAGAAAGAGTTTCAGGAAAGGGGTTAGCACTGACATGACTGAAGGGATAGTGGCTGCCACCACATTTGATACATCCCACCAAACCTCCTGGCTGCATTTATATAGAGAAGACCCCTGAGTAGGGCTGCTTTGACTGCCACAACTCACAAAGGGTTTAGGAAGGCGTCTGATGGAACAAGCACTTAAGTATGGGACTGGATGATCAACAAATGGAGGGCCAAGGTCATTTAAAGGGCTCTATATAATGCAAGAGACCTTCCTGGAACTGGGGATCGGGAAATCTGTAGAGAAAACATTGTAGTAACCGGAATTGTAATAATATTTCAATCTAAAAGGAACATATATTCTAAGATCAGTCTCCTCGAATTTTGCCGAGGAAGGTTTTCTTTGCTTGGAGCTTGTTCTTCTTTACTTTCTTACTATCTTTGATTCATTGCATGCATTCTTAGATCCATTGAAGTCTAGCTTTTCAGCCCACTCTCTAAAAATTCATTGTATTGGGCTCTTTGGAACTTAATCCATTCATCTTGTGGGTTGAGGAACTAAAGCCTGCCCCTACATTAAATATAGGTGGGTTAGGTCGGATTAGGTAGATTTATAAATTTTATGACCTGAACTCAACCCGACCTATTGTTAAAAAAAATTCATAACCCAACTCAACCCACCAACCTTTAAGAACCAACCAAATTTGGCAGTTGGGTTGAATCGGATTGGTTTTGGCGGGTTCGTTGCACACCTTTAGGCCAAGCTTAAGCCCAACTTTAGCCTCAACTAGTAAACAAGCCTAGCTTAAGCTTAAATATAATAATGTGTTCATAAACAAGCGTGTGAAGATTAAGGCTTGATTTAACTATATATTGGTTTGAAAATATATATTTATATAGACTTGAAAATTGAAATGTATAAGTTTGTAAATAGATTCATATGATATCAATTTATTAATTGTATTTTATTGATTATATAAATAATCCATTCACAATAAAAAAATTCATAGCCTTTTGCAAGGGTAAAAATTTTTAGTCATGGTACTATATCAAGTAACTCTTGAAAATCTCAAACTTGTTTGGCAAGAAAATGAACCAAGGAACACGTAATATTGTTTGGTGATGATCTTAAGTTTCGGTCATGTTAAAAAAAAAAAAATTTAAATGAACAAGTTTGAACTTTTAATTCTCGGCTAGGCTCATTTAAGCTTGAACTTATTCTTTTCCAATATATAGTAAAACCATTACTAAAATTTCTTGTTCCCTCACAAATCTATGAATGTTACAACAAATGGATTGTTTATATTATCAATAAACTATAACTAGAAATTTGATATTATATGAACTTAGTTACAAACTTACACAATCCATTCTCAAGTTTATATGAGTATATTTTTGGACATGTATACTTTTATATATAGTTAAATCAAGCTTGCATGCTCATGAATTTTTCATAAGCATACTATTATGTTTAAACTTGACTTATTTAACAGTAAAGTCTAAACTTGTACTTGAGCTTAGCTTGTTTGCTAAACAAAAAAACATGAACAAGCTTTTTCTTAAGCTGTTCATAAATTGGTTCATTTATTGCTTGTTAGGACTAATTTTAATGAATTCACAAATATTAAATTTTGATTTCTTGTGTCAATTATTATCAAAGCAACTAAACATGAGAAATAATGTCATATTCTAAATCTATTATTTGTATTCCAAAAAAAATTCTTATTTAAAATTTATAAATATAATCATATAAATTCCTCTAATGTATATAATTAACACACAACTAAAGATAATTAATATATGCATTTACTTTATTGGCTAATTTAATAAATTAATACTTTAATATAAATGCAACATATGCTAAAACCTAAGTAAGAAAATCGCAAGAGCGCAAATCCTCATTTATTAATATGGAAAAGGCCCTTCAAACTCCTATATATTTTTGTTGGAGAAATTATAATATCTAACTATTGGTTAAAAAAATCAATAGTTTTGTTATCAATTAAATAGTTATATTTCAAGTATTTTTTTTTATCTAAAATTATGCGTTAAAAATAAGTTTTTTATCAAATAATAAATAACATTTAATTTAAACAAAATTTAATATGCATATTAAAAACATAAAAAACGTGCAATCTAATAATTAAATTTTCAAAATTAGACGGAGGAGTTCAAAAAGTTTCACCTTATCATATTAATATATTGATATTGATATTGACACTGATATTGATTAGAACTCTCTGAGATTTGGTCCTTTCTTGAGCCAATCAGTTAACAAAATCATGCATCATGTTCTAATTCTCTTTGAATAAAAATAATTATTTAAAAAAAAAAAAAGAAGAAGATCAGAGCACATATTCCCCTCATAAAATTAGAAGTCCGTCTACTCTTCCATCATTGTAACCCTCCCTGTTTCATATATATGATACATCCAAACAGGTTCAAGTAACTCCTTTGCACTAAGTAATTTCTGCCTTCCATCTTCATGATTTTCTTCTTCTAGTTCTCTCTCTATTTGAGGATAGACTTCTTGCAGAGAAGCCAACATCATACCACCCCACCCTTTGTCATCTCGACTAAATAACTTCATGCAAACAAAGTGTAAGAGTCCCGATACCAACCCAAAGTCTTTCCTTTCAAGCCCAACTACTGAGCCAGTTAAGAAAATCACCCCAACTGCGTCCAGTACGTTAGGATTTCCTTTTAGCAATGTAACAATCATTCCAATAAGTTTCTTGAAAGCTAGAAAGTCCTCAGATTCAGAAACTCTGCCATCATCATCCTTTTCTGGGTTAACTTCACTCATTTCACTAAGCTCAGTCCTTGCTAAACTCAAAAGCCATGATGGAAAATGGACCTTAATGCGATCAGATGCATGAAAATCAATCCCTTCTCCTTGAGTCTCTCTCAGTATGTTCTCGGATCCTAATGCCAGAATCAAATCGGGCAACCAAGGCTTTGCTGCGGCAACAAGACTTGCTGCTTTACCAGAGCCCAAGTGTAATTCAATTGAGGTGATTAGATCAAGCAAATTGTTGGCAACATCAAAAGCTTCTGAAGGAAGTGGTGAAGCGTCACTGACAGCTCTGTGAACTAAATTAAGCAACTTCGCTGCATAGGTGAAGGAGCTCTTCACACACACAACTATATCTTTCAAATCTTCCTCCTCAAACTGAAATCGGTCATGAGATTGTTGCCCTAAAGCGGAAATGATGTATTGTATATATCTTGATGTGAACTTTAACAACAGTCCATAATAGTGAGAAAGAAAACCCATCATAGTGGCATCAACCATGAACTTGAGACATGCAGTAAGCATCTTCACTTTAATTAGTACTCTTTTTTGTTCAATATTGGGAGAATCTACAAGAAATTACAAAACTATTAGTGCTCATCTGGCAATGTCGTAAAAGCTTTAAACATTGAGTATTAGTAATAAAGCTTTGAGTGCTTGGCAAATTACAGTGAATAGTTCTTTAAAATTCTGAATTTATAAAACATGAACAGTGAATTGTAGAGCTTTTTCCTAAAAGTTTCAAATTTCATCTTTAGCCATAGCTTTAAGGACCTTTTAATAAAGCTCCTTTTTAGTGGTTGTGCGACCCCATTCCCCCCCCCCCCCCCAAAAAAAAAACAGAGCATTAGAGCTCTTCAAGCTCTTTTGCGGTTGTGCGACCCTTAGTCACTTATATATAAGACAGCACTATAATAAAGAACTAAAATATGATTTAATTTATAGAAAAACATAGTGCGCATGCAGGTGAAAGTAAGACCTTATTCTAAACTCATCATAGTTTAAAAATTATACAGCTTTCCAGAATGACTGGAATATGAGAGAAGTAACTACCAAATCGTCCAATGTGATATAAGTACTTAACTACAATGAGCATTTCCTACCTCTACTATAGAAGAGTGGCAGTTGGTTCTATACTTTCGATTGTCAAACACAATGAACAAAATATTTGTAAAACAAAAAATTTTCTTTTTTGGATTATTACTAAACAAGAGGTTGAGCCTTGATGCAATGGCAAATGCCTTCCACCCAAAGTGGCATGTTACAAGTTAAAGTCTGAGAATCAAATTCTCAAAAAAAAAAAAAAAAAAAAAAAACTGCCTATAAATCCCCTCTGCTAGACCCCATAGAAGTGGGAGAGCTTTATGTATTTGAGTACAACCTCTTTTTACTAACCTACATGAGGACTCAAAAGTCTTTGCCATTGAGACTGGAGAGAGCGAGAGACAAATGAGCCCATGAAATGTTAAGAATACTGAATTCTAAATGTGCAACTGCGCTAACCACTATCATAGCCATCCTCATGATCCTGAAAAACAAAATTAGATATCTATCCTCATCAATTCTCTAGACTCAAGTGTTGCTGGTAATTTCGAAGGTTTGAACCACACACTCCAATGGGGAGAGAGCCAGTAATTGACAATAATAGTCCAGGTAGGGATGACATGTGCAGCAGTCACATTATATGGATTCGGTTCATACCACTACCTTTCTGTTACGAACCAAACACTAATACAGTTTGCATACATCATCTGAAGTTATCCAAAAATCTATCTCTATATCACCAGAAAGTAGTGTAAAAAAGTACTTTTCATCACGTCATATGATAGAACTAACAACCAACTTCCATATGTGCATAAGTGCATATAATCTCAGCAATTTGTGACCTATCCATAATTGCTTACCATGAGCACTTGGACTAGAGGCATCTGTTTGAGGTTCTTTGTTTCCTCGTCGATGGCTACTGGCTGTCTTACTGTTAGCTTGCCCAAGTTCTGAGGGTAATTTGCTGTAGTTTCCAGAGTCGCCTGCTCCAAGTAGCTTCTCTGTACAGTTTAGCATGTGATCCATTGTTTGTTCCAACACTGTCAGCTGAAACAGAAAATTGGGTTAGGACTTAGGAGCCCATCAACAACATATTTCTGAGTGTTCAAAAAACCAGCATTAAAAATACTTGCCTCCAGAAGTGATCTTGAGGAATCAGTACTATTGTTCCTAGTACCACAATCTTTTTGACTATTTATGCTAACATTTTGAAGAGTTATATGCAGAGCAAGAGCTGTATATGCCAGAATGGGAGATGTGTCCATGTATTCACAATGCATGCACTGCACGATGCTGACTTCAGATATGATCTTTAAAGCAATAAATGACAGTTCTAGAGATTGAGACCCCAATATAGCCTTCCGAGAATCCTCTGATATAAGCAAGTCCCTGATTTGCCACGCTATTCCAACAGCAATGGAATAATCCTTCTCAAAATCAAATGCCTTCTTTCCGCCAACACATTTCCATTTAGCTGAAATTTTTCCAGAAGACATAGATTTCTTCCTTTTTGTGGAGGAAAAGCTGTTCTTTGGTATTTCAGTTCCAAATTTTATATGGCAACGGTAGGCAGTTTTCTGCAAACGCACTGTTAGAGCTTCAAACATATCATCAAATCCATCACAAGACAGGAACAACTTGTGCGCAGACCTCACTTCAGCTTGCCTTTCCACATTATCTGATATACCACTACAATTAGTAACTAAACCCATGCATTCTTCAAAAAGCCCAGCTGCATCATCTGGAGAAATGGTGGAAACGATTTTAATTACAGAAGATTGAGCACATGCAGTAGAGGCAGCAGCAAACAAGAACTTCACTTTTTCACCATCAAGTAACTTGTTTAGGGCACGTTTGTAACATGGCTCACTTGCTAGGCTGTTGCAAAGGTAGGATGCAGCAACAAGTAAACCCTCCATCTGATCTGCATCTAGCTTATCAGGTGACAAGATCAAACTGATGAATACTCTAAAGAGTTCCATGAGAGACTTAAGGGATGCCCCTTCTGATACAGCAAATTCACAAAACCTTGCTCCAGCCATGGGAGACCTTTTTATTAGTGTAATGCAGCGACTGCATGCCTCTTCAACAGGTACTTTTGAGGGAAAGTATGATGGTGTAAGCAATTTTGTGATTTTCTGAGCAACAAGAGGTTGATCATTCGCAAGAGTAGATAATAAGACATCCAGCCCTACCACCTGCAGAGAAATATAGAGAACATAATCAACCAACCAATATGGATAAAGGCATCAGAAACAACCACTGCAGAATGGTGTTTGATCTTAAAGAGTACAGTATACCTTATGAAACTGAAAATTTCGAATATCCCTTATATGAAGGAGGAGATCTGCTACAGCTGCTCGTGTGGAAACGGCGTTATCCAGCATTAGATGCCCCAATCTTGGTAGAAGCACTTTAAGAATTTCATGAGATTGGGGATTTCCAAGCAAATAAATGATACCATTCAATGTGGAGAGCCTAACCTCAATGCATATATCATGTGACATGTCATCAAAAATTTTCGTAATTGTCTTTGTTATAGATGCTGAAGGTATGATTTCCCAAAATAAATGAAGGATGCGGCAGGAACCTTCCACTGCCACTACTCTTACATCCGGACAATCATCAGCAAGTAATCTCTCCAACAAAAAGAACTGTTTATCAAGTAATGTATCTTTCACCTCTTTTGTGCTATCAGGATCTTCTAGAGGAAACATGTCCAAAAGCAAGTGCAATGCATTTAGGCGAACATTAGAATTTGCAACCTGTCGAACAGAAACATAGCATTGTCAAACAAAAGTTGATTCAAAACAACCCATGAATCAGATAGATTTGAGATACAAAGTCAAATAAATTTGTTAGTAGAGAGCCTGCTAAAAAAACATATTGTTGATTTGTTGACCACAAAGATCAACCAGGCCTAGGAATTCACTAGTTTATACAAAACTGCTACTGAGGTACTTAATCCAACAAACACAGGATACCAATTTAATCCCAACCAGATTCTCTGGCAATTATGGAAGCGTCCTTCACATGGTGAATTTATTTATCGCACCCAATATACTACATATGGGACCCATATTTACGTACGAGGAATATGTAGTACACTGTCTTTTTCATGAAATACTTTAAATGTGTTTGCTGCCTATTCTCCTAGACTATGCGGGCAAGTAATGACATCATTGACTACATCAAAATAACGACTTCATTTGCCAAGAGGTCTAAATATTATCATTATATGCAATAAAACAAATTCAATCATTATGGCATACAAATATACTAACTATTAACTATCATCTCCACTATATTATCATAGGATCATATAATTCACGAACACTATCTTCAATAATCAGAAATTTACTAAAGAAAGAAAATAGCTACCTGTAGAGACCGAAAGATCACTGGCTCAGTAAGCCTAAAAAGAAGTTTCTCGACCCCCTCGGTGGTCCGCTGGCTTATAAACCCTCCCAAAACCCTCCTAATAGATGCGGCCAATGCTGGTGAACTCGCGTGTATCGCACCATCAATCAAACCCTGCAAAAAACCATCCTCAAGCTCACCCTTGGAATCCCCTTCCGCGGCTTTCCAAGCCCGAAACAGTATATCCCCGAACGCCTCAAGCATCGATTTACGCCCAAACGGAATCTGAGACCGAATCATAGCCAACATTTCCTTCACAAGCTGATTGCTCAGCCCAAACACAAACGCCAAGAACCGCCTCCCATTGTCGGTTTTCAAATACAACGGCGCAATCACACACCGAATTAGCAAGAGCTTCAAGTCCTCGATGCTCTCGTCGTCGTAATCGAACAAAGCAAACGCCTCGCGAAGCGAATACACTCTGTGAAGATCCACTTTCCTCTTCAACGTCAGTGACTTGGAGAGCAAGAAAGGTAGAGACTGTGAAATCAAAGTCTCTCGCCCAGGCAAATTCTCCTTCCACCACTCCTCGCACAAATTCGCTATCTCCGATAGCAGAACCGAATCCGAATCGAAGAGAATCAAATTATCGTGCAATGCGCGAACTCCGGGAAGCAGATCGGACGGCGAGAACGCCTTTTTGGGGTGCATGACGCATAGAACCGCGATATGAGCGAGAATTTCAAGGTCCTTGAGAAGCTTCTTCTTTTCTTTGCCAACGTCGAATTCATGGCGGTCCGGTTCGGGCTCCACCGGCGTCTTGGAATGGCGCGAAGATCTTCGGTGCCGCTTCGTAGGAGGAGACTTGGAGGGGCTAGGGTTAGGGCTTCTTCTAGGGTTAGGTTGAAGAAGGTTCTGGAAGGATTCGATGGAGTGAGAAATGGAGCGGTGGAGAGAGGTGGGGAGAGAGGAAGAGAGGTCTGAATTGGGAGTGATTTTGTGAATTAGGGATTTGAGAATGGGTTTTGAGGATTTGAGGCATTGTTTTTGGGCTAAGGAGAGGAACTCTTCGGCTGAGGATTGGAGAGAGGAACGGAGTCGCTTCTCCATTTACTGACTCTGATTGTTTTTTTTTTTTTTTTTCAAAATGTTTTTTCTGTTTTTGTTTTTTGAGAGTGGTGGGAGGGAGGGAACTGGGAGAAGCTACCGTTCGTTTTGAATTTTGGGCGGAAACGATACGGGCTGTGACGGATTTTAGTGACTGACAAATGAAAGGCCTGGATAGAAATGATCTCGCCCGTAGGATGTGCTTGGGTCGGGTTTAAAAAAATCCAACCCATCATAAGGTCCAACTCACTTGGATCAGGTTGGTCAAAATTTTTTTTTTTTTTTAATTGAGTATTAGAATAATATCAATACAAATAAAAAAAAATTTATAACCTAATAAACATGTGCCTAGTAACAAACCATGGCAAACTATTTTATAAGTACTTCAAAATGAGTAGGATATCGTATAGCTATATTCCAACTTTTTTTTCTTTTTTTTTTGGAGAAAGTTTAAACCTATGACGTTTACTCTTTATCAACAGACCAAGACACCAATCAATTTTTGATAAACCTTAGATTTCTTATACAACTATCAAAGACTTTATCAATTGAGCTAATAGGAACTCATAATTCTATCCCAACTTAATTGATAAACAAAAGAGTGAATGATATAAAATGATATAATATTTTTTTTAGATATATATTAAATATAAGTGGGTTGGTCGAATTAAATAGATTTGTAAATTTGCTAATTTGCACCCAACCTGGTAAAAAAAAAAAAAATTGACAACCCAACCAACCCCTAAAATTTGACTCAACTTAACCAGTTGAATTAGATGGGGTCAGTTTTGCTGCACACCCCTAAATCTGGGTGTGGAAGCGGAACTCATTTATTTCTGCGACTATAATTTGTATGTTGATCCAAATAAAGGAGTAGGGTGTGGCCTTAATGTTATACATTCCGTGTAGGTTTATGAGTTGGGTCACAAATGAGCCGGGCCAAGCAATGTAGTTAGTGTGGCATTGGGTAGGTAAGAAGTTTGTCTCGGCCCAATTGATCAAATCTAATTTGACCTGAGCCTCAACCACCATATTCAAACACGACCTGAAATTTTGCACCATGAATCACACTTACCCCACCACCCCCCCCCCCCCCAAAAAAAAAAAAAAAAAAAAAAAAAAAAAAAAAAAAGAAGGTGTGCATTCCAGGCTTTGATTCTGCCCTTTCCTTTCATCCTTTTTTGGTCCATTGAAAAGGGTCACTTGGCCCCGTATGAGTTGCTGGATACTTGCCTTAGTTGGCTAGAGCATGAGCAGCTACAAAATACTTTTCTGGCTATAGAAATGAAAAAGAGCCAAAACAGTAAGGTGTAGTTAAAGTAAAAGAGTTTGTGTGTGCTTCCATTAGAACGTGTAAAACACCGGTGCATGCACTTTTCCTTCAACAGGGTAAAAATATTACTTGCGTTATATATGTATTCTGAAGTCACATACTCACAGTAATATTTTTGGTCGCCTCCATGCTCTCCAGCTGTCCAAGTTCATCCATCCTTCTCTTAATCAGGACAAAAGAATTCCTCAAATGACGGAAAACCACAATTTTTGTATGATGTAGATGTTAAATGTGGTCCTACAACAGCTTTAGCACTTTTTGTTCAGGCATTTCAGAGGGTAAAATCATCCACATTATCAACACTTTGTTTTAAGTTTAAGTCTATTTCGTGTAATCGTCTCGATTAGGAGCATCCAATTCTTAATTGAATGGTTGCATCAGGGTCAAAACCTTTCATAATGTTAACAGGTTTTCTTACCTTGTGTGTTATATTGGAAACCTACCTTTCCAAAGTGACTTTTGCAATCTTTTTTTCCAATCAAATATATTCTTATGTTGCTTCTGATTGTATAGAAGCACGCATGCTATATCACTCACTAGTTTATATAATCATAATAAGTAGTAGTAAGAATCTTTGGAACCATAATTGTTCGAATGACAGCTTGATTAGCTTTTTTTTTTTTTTTTTTTTGATAAGTAACATAAGAACTTGATTAGCATTGTTGTGATCTTATTTCATGAATAATCATAACATCCAATCAATGTGAACTCCATGAATAGAAGTTCCAAAATATGCCTGAAAGCCTTTTTTCAGTTTTCACTAACAGGGCAATACATGACCACGAGACCATAAAAAAAAAAAAAAAAAAAAGCTATTATGCAGCCTTCGATTCTCTTATTACATTTATTCTTAGCTTAAACTCTGAATTCTAAAGTTGATAAATAATCCCCATTTATTTTGGAGGAGTGAGTTTTTAATCCTATGGGAAAGAAGGGAAGGGATTTGAATCAAATATCAACGACCTCCTTCATAAGGTGTGATTCCTAATTGAATAGAGCCTAAGATTCTCTATTTGGTTGCGATTTTATTTTTGTATCTAGGAATGTTAATTTTTTGCCTCACAAATTAGCCTGTTGGACGGCCTCTTGTAATTGAGATGGGCCCATCTTCATCTCCTCTCTTCCTTCTTGGGTTCTTGTTTCAGAAGTTAGAGATGAGTTATGGTCCTCTCTTGTTTCTTCTTAATATATTCTTATTCGTAAAAATTTTGAAAAGAAAAAAATCCTAATTGCTTGATAAACTATACCGTTAAGTAAAGAGACTACAAATGAATGGACTCTAGTTTATAACAGATGCAAATTTTTCATTTGTCAGTCAGGTTGATTTGGCTTAGGCCTTTGAAACAGTAAAGAGTGAGGTATGCATTGGGTAATTGCTGCAAGCTAAACTACAATGTTGTACGATGCCAGACTGGATGCCCTATGATCCCCAAGAAGGCATGTGGAGGAGTGGAGCCTCTGACACCATTTTGCTATGCATTTATGCCCCATATTCCCTCGCCCACCGTACCCTAAACAAGGGGTCTCTAACTTCATGATGATAGGCTGGGTCCTACTGAAGGGAGCAAATAGCAGCATTCACATTTGTTGTTGAAAACAATGGCCTAGGGCTAGGGAGCATTAGTAAGCATTTTCAAGAAAAAAGGCCTCAAATGACAATATGGATGTTTTTCAATTAGGCTATCTGGGATATTTTTCTGAAGTTCACAAACTTTATAGGAGAATATAAAACTGTAAGAACTCAACTTTGGGAATGATCAATCTTCATTTGAAACCTGTCTATTGGTCAATTTTTATAATTGCAATAAGTAGGTCACTTGTCAATGCAATACTTGCTATACAATTAATATTTTGTGATACAATAACATTCTATACAATAAAGAGATATGCTATACAATCCATTTTCAATCAGACACTGTTATTTCAAGGTTGATTGCAAGCATTCCTCAGGAAAGCTACCTCCAATTCAGTCACTTATTTTTATAGCTTTACAAGATCTGGACCTCGTATCTACTCCACCCCCACCACATGCTTCACAACCTGAAGCCAAAATGATTTGGTTTGGTTAACTATGTAGTATATATCTGGCCAACCATTCTAATATTGTTGTAAATGCACTTGAATTATAGTATTATCACCACTATATCCTACTTGATTTCCAATACCTATAATTGGAGCTTCACGACCCCCAAAACAGTGCAAACTAAAAGGAAAAAAGGAAGTTTTCCCACTCATCAAAAGGAACCCCCAACATTCCAAGCAAATATAATCACATTCAACTTTATATACTTTACAATGGCCCAAATGCAACACAGATGTATCAAATCAACCAAAAACAATTCCTCATTCCTTATGGCTTTCAGCCTTTTGAAAGACATAGGAGCATCCCGAGCCCCCCATCAAAAGGTAGGGTGGCAAGTGATGTAAACAAAAAATATTTCCTGTCATAACAAAAAAGGGAGAAAAGAGTGGAAAAAAATTACAACCAATTGAAAAAAAAGTTGGCAAGAAAGTGGTATAACATTCAAGAAAGCAAACACTGCTGAGAATCACTATAGGCAAACAGTCTTCAATGGCCTTCTGGCACTCTCTTGGTCTTCACTTCATCCTTAATGGCCTTTGGACATTCACACTTCACAGTCAGCTTCTCACTTCTTACTGTATAGGCTAAAGTTATTTCTTTTTATTTATTTACTTCTCTTTTTCTCTATCACTTTTGTTGGGTAGTTTTTTTGTTGGAAAATGGAATCCCAATCATCGATTCCAAATAATACCATGAGTTGGTAGAAACACTCATGACACTTGTATACAATCTAATATCAAGAATCAACTCAGTCTAAACATCCCTATAAAGCAATCAAAAAAACACAAATTAATTTTTGCTAAGAAGATCAATTTCGCTATCTATGACCGGTGGATTCTCTTTACCGGGCAATGTTGCTCATTGAAATTAAGTCTTCTTCTAGTGCCAGCGGCAGAATGCGGGAGAACTACTGATGTGGATGGCTTAATTATTCGCTTCTCTATATCCTGCATCATATTATAACAGGAAAAAATATGTTCCTGTTGCAGAGCAATATATAATATAAATCAGCTTAAAAAAGCATAACTAAAACATTATAATGTTCTTTAATTTTCAAATTCTAAGATATCCATTTTCAATGCACAAGTTTAAATGCATTCAATGAAAGATTAATCATTCAATACTAATAATGAAAACTCACATTTTCTTGAGACCCCCACAATGCGATCGGACTTATCCTGAGTTCCACTGCTTCTTTTGTTAATTGAGCATCAATTGCTACTAACACTGCAGCTGCCGCTATAATAGATGGTCGATGATCCATTAAATTAATCTCTGCATCAAGACTTTAAATTGGTAAATACAAACACACATAGTAAACTCACAAAACAATTTGCACCCAATCTTTAATGCCAAGATTAAATGCCTTCAATGAAAGATTAATCTTGCCATAGTCATGGATACCTTTTGTGACAGCCATAAAAAGTTCCACAACTCTAGAGCACAATCCTTCCGGTTTAGATTCACCACAGAATTTATTGATGAAGTAACTCATATAAGAAAAAGGAGTTATTGAACCCATTTTCCATTCCAAAGTACTCAAAACCAATAGCTCTGCTCTCTGAATCTGCTGGTTGTCAAAATTATATTCTTGTATCTTGTATGCTGATAGTGGCGTCACTGTAGATTGCTCCATCTTTGCTGCCAAAGATAAGCATGCCAGGGATAATAATCGAATAGCCCAAATCATCCAATCCTACACAGACAACAAAGAGCATTTTAGCATTACAATAATTTAGCAAACATGGAAGACTCGTTAGCCAAAAGTTAAAGAAATCTGCTTACACCAAGGGGTTTCTTTGAAAAAAACCGATCAAAGTAAGTCACGGACAAATAAGCGGTAAGGAATCGGAAATCCAAGGATGCCCGAGTCTGAAACACAAATTTCAAGAGTTGGTTTCAGTGTTTATTATCTTTTTAAGCTAAGAACATGAAAAGAAAAAAGAAAAGAGCTTTACAGATGAGAGAAACAAACATTGAAAATCCACTCAATGCAATCCAAACGAACACGCTTCAACGAGGTTGAGGTTGTGGTGGAGAAACCAGTACAGCAGCTTTTGGATCCAAAAGCAGTAGTTTCTCTCTGAAGCAAGCATTGAATATAGTACTCATCTTCACTCTCTGGAAACAAACATGGGTCGTCCTCTTTTTCTTCTTGCTGTTGTTCTTTAAAGCAAGCATCTGGGTTTTCTTGGCACAAGAGATTACGTGGAGAAAACGGAGTGTCGGAGATCCCCATTGTTGCTATGTTTCATCCGAATGAAACAGAAACCAGAAACGGAAACAGAAACAGAGAAACCAGGAAGTGGGTATTTGTTTTTAGAAGTGATAAACTGACTCTAATAGCAAGTGGGAGCGTGCGAAACTAAAGTGTAAGAGGTGAGGGGGACTAGCGTCTTTGGTGCCGCCAAAATGAGGGCGTTAATTAGCGGTTAGGTATATACTATACGGGTTATACTATAGTATATACCTAACAATCTATTTCAAATTTTCAATCACTTCCATATTCTGTTTTTCACTTTTTTGGTAGTAAGAGATTAGCCTCGGAGGCATTTTTTTAAATTAAAAAAATTTTAATATTTTTTCTATTAAAAAATGTAAAAAATTTTGCATTGAAATCATGACTTGGAATCACAATTTCCAAACAGTTTGAGAGTAACAGCGTGTGCACTAATTATTATCCACAAGAAGAAAACCTTTGAAGTCACAAAATAAACCATCGAAATGAAAAGTAGGGCAAGAATCATATAGGAGACTTGTTATACTTGTTGAGAAGTACTCTAGATATGTCTAATTTGCACCTTCCATTGTCACTGCAATGGGGATATACAATCGAGAATGAAGTTTGTAAGCTCGATATGATTTCAAGATGATGAAAAAATCTTAGCATCCACTTACCTAATACATCTCTCAAAATGTTTACTGATCTAGCCCAATCAGGAAAATCTCCTAGCACTACCATCAATGATTATTGTTACAAAAGGGTATTTGTCAATTGTCCAAGGTATATAATACGAGTAGACCTTGTCTCGGGATATACTTGTGCTGTTAAACTCATGTAGTAGAATTTGACAGTGAGAAATATGCATAAAAGCATGAGCAGAATTTAACAGTTAGAAATATGCATAAAAGGTGGACATGGAGACTGGAGTTAGAAATATTTGAGGGTTGTTACTATTTTAGTGTTTTACCCCTTATCTTTTTATCTTTTTATTAAAATATTTTTTATTCTTTATCTATCTTCAATCAATACAGATTAAAAAAACAAAAAAAAAAACAATAAAAGTATTTTGACAAATAGTTAAAAGATAAATTGGAATGAAATAAAAATGTAAAAGATAAAATAATCAAATTGAAAGCACCTCTCTTGTGTATATCTCATTCCATACTTCATATTTATCCATAAATTTTAGAAATAATTAAAAGTGGACATTCAAATTAAGAGTTCATTAGATTTTGCAGTTATGTCAATTAGACAAATGTGTAAATTTCAAAGATGTAATTAATTAGATAATTGAATTTAGAAAACAAACAACAAAGATGACGGAAAAAAAAAAAAAAATATATATATATATATATATATATATATATATATATATATAAAGAGAGATTATAGATACCTTCACTTTTTTATTTATATATTTTTTTGGTATAGCTGTTGGATGATGAGTTTTGTCCAATTTGGTTAAAGGGATTCATTTGGTCATAGTGCTTCATCATCGTCTACATTTTTTATTTTTTTTTCATTTTTTATTTTAACAAGCTAAATTCTCGCATGATATGCGATGCAACTTATTATTAGTTTTATCCAATGTTTCAATAAGTTTACCAAGAATCTTGTAACTTAATTGGTTGGTACCTCAATTTTTAATAGAGACATTCATGATTCAGATTCCCAAACTTTCGATGTATAAACAATTTTTTGAATAAATTCCCTTGTAAAAAATTGTAATTTTTAGTTATTTTATAGACAAAATAAAAATCACACTATATATATGTGTGTGTGTTCAAAAATTAAAAATTGCATTATATAGTAGTTAATATAGATAAGGATGTGTAGGAGGCAAAATTTTAAGCTAATCATAAAATGCTACATCAAAATTTAGTGATAAATTCTAAATTAATATGTCATTAAATTAGATAAATCAAGTGTTGACATATGTCATTTAAGATGATATTTATCCTAATTAAATAATGATAAATATCTTGATGATAATTATTTTAATTAAATAGAGATAAATATCTCAATTAAATTGGAATGATAATAGTTAATCATTGTCTCTATTAAAAAAAAAGATAATTATCTTCAAGGAAGTCAATTCCAAGCGGGACTTATCTTTTGAAACCACTATAAATAGAGAGCATACCTACTCTCATTCCACACAATTTTTCTAAGACGTCAAAGCTCTAAAGAAATTTTGTCTCAAGAACACACAAAGAACATTTAAAGAAGTTCTTTGAAGTTCTATTAGAATTAAGCTAAAAAGCCTTCATAAACTTCAACAAACCCAACCCAAATCTTTGAAGCTCAATGAATCAAGCCTCTAAAGAACAATAAATCCCCGAAGAACTTCAACCTAAGAGCCTTCACATTCGAAGACTTGAAGAATAATAAATCTCTAATAAGCTGAAAGTTAGAGATTTGATATGAAGATCATTCAAAGGAAGATATAATCAAAGGGAATTCTTTTGTAAAATAATTGAAACAAAGATTGTACTCATTATTCACCAATACAAATTTATATTTGCAAAGCATTTTTTTTTTTTCAATTGTTTGGTTTTCCGCAATTGAGAAATTTTGTGTTTACAACATGTTTCATGCCTACTAAAAAAATGCATATATCCTTCAATTAATTTTTTTTTACATTCTTGATTGTGTGCTACTAATTTTTTATCCTTTTATTGGACATTGCTTCAATTGTTGCATGATATAGCATTTAAGTTATTTCTCACATAAAAAAATTAAAAAAAAAAATTGTTCCTCATATAAATCTTAGAAAAATTATATTAAAATTTCATTATGCTATAACAAAATAAATATATTTATTCTATTACACACACACACACACACACACACACACACACACACATATATATATAAACATGAGTAAGATTGTAAGAGTGTCAATGTCATATTCTAATTTATCATTATTCTTCCAACTAAAAATTATCTCTTATACAGAGTTTATAAAAATTCATTTGATATAAATAATTAATGCGCAATTATAGATAATTAATATAAGAATTTACTTTATTGGCTAATTTAATGAACTAATATTTTGGTATAAATGTAAACTTTGTAGATTTAGAATCTTAAATAAAAAGAATTTCAAGAAATGTGCCACATGGCATGTGGGTGAATAACATGTCATGCGGGTGATGTGTATAACTTAAACAAATTGAAACTTGCCACATAGCATTATTAGTCCATATCATTTTGCTACATGTCAATGTTATTTGCTTTAGTAAATGTACATCATTTTACTACATGTCAATGTTATATGCTGTAGTAAATGTACATGTGGCATGATTGTGTGCATCCACCAGGTTGGGATCCAACTTTTATAATATACTAGCTGCGAACCTGTGCATTGAGGTGATAATTATTTTTATGGTGGCTTTATTATTTTTTTTACAATTTAAACTAATTTAATAAAGAATAATATATTTCATAATCATATTTTTATTTATTATAGGAACAATCATAAATATAAATTTTGTCGTACCAAAATGAAAACAATACAAATTTTCTCAAAAATACCAAAATGAAAACAATACAAATTTTCTCAAAAATTCAAAAGGCAAGTTAACGAAAATATTCATTTATTAATAAACATTATTTATAACATTTTTTGAATCATTAAAAAGAATATAAAATTTGAAATTATTTTTTTAGTTTTAAACAAACTTTCTCAAACCTTATTTTTCTGCCAACAATCCAAAACACCAAAAAACGTAACTAAGAAAATTAATAAACTTAACAATGATTAATTGGACCAATTAGGAAAAAAATTTGTTGTTAATAATCTATTAAGGTTATTTTCTTTGTATAAATTGTAATTTCATCCACCCAAAACATATTATCAAATAAACAATTATTAGCAAAATCTACCCAAGCCCATATGAAGTGTAGGGTTAAGTGTTTCACTCCAAGTATAAAAGGAAAAACCCTAGCTACATTTTAGAGGTCTTTGTTGAGTTATGTGTTGAATCTATTGTGAGATCTGAGAGGTGTTTACTTTCTTACACACACACAGAATTATCAAGATCAAAATTCACGTCAAGAACTTGATGGTTTTTTCAACTGTTGCATAAAGAACTTTCAAGAAGATCTGAAACCTTTGAGAGTTGTCTCAAAGTTACAAGTAGGAGAACTTGTGGTTGCTATAGATCAAGGGAAGACATAGTCCGTGGACTCGGAACTGTCACGTGGTCGTGATAGTAAGTTTTCTACACAAATTAAATTTCTATATATGCATTATTATAAAATAATAATAACAATTAAAGTAAAATTGCAAAAGCTAAAATTTGTCACCCATCTAATTATTTTTGTTTGGCTAGCCTTTGCTTTTCTCTAAATAAATGACATTATAGAGTACTTCTAATACAGCTATTAAGAGTACTTTGACCACCAAAAATGATTAAAAAATAAGAAAAAATTAGTAAAGTCTCATAGTTTAACATCTAAATTGAGCACTATAAAATTATGATGTGTTATAGAATAAATACCAAATTATCCAAATCATGCTATGTAATAGAATAATATTATATTTTTATATGCTATATTTAATTATTTATAATGCAATAAGATAAAATTTAACAATCAAAGAGAACAAATAAAAAAAGATTAAAAATAAATAAATACCAAATTATCCAAATCATACCATGTAATAGAATAATATTATATTTTTATATGCTATATTTAATTCTTTATAAAGCAAAAGGATAAAATTTAACAATAAAAAAGAACAAAAATAAAAATAAAAACAAAACTAAATTGCATTAACCTAAAGTTGAGTTTTAAAGAATATAAAAAATTATTAGCTTAAAGTAGAGATACAAGAAAAATAAAAAAATCCACCAAAAAATTGAGAGAGAGAGAGAGAGAGAGAGAGAGAGAGAGAGAGAGAGAGAGAGAGAGAACCTTTGTTTTGTGAGGAAAAATTATTCATAGAATGGAAGAGATAATGATGAATTTATAGTAAGGGAGTGTGAATAAAAAAAAGAAAAAAATAAAGGAAGATGAAGGGGAAGAGGAATAATGATATTAATGTTGAGGGCAGTGGGGAGATAAAAAGGTAAGGGAGGAAGAAATGTTGGAGAAGTATATATATTAAAAAAATTATAGGAAAATTGAAAAGAAAAAAAAAATAATGACATGGACGCTGATGTGGTTTAACCGAAATGTAACAATAATAAATGCTATGTTTCAGCTTTTAGATATATATAGATATAGATTAATAAGTTATTCATGCGATGCACATATAATGTTATAATTTTTTAAATAAGATAGTTTTGGAGAACGTTGTATATGTATTAACGTAACATAATTGTTATAGTACTTTATTAGAAATGTGTTCATCATAAAAAACAACAATTATAAATTTCACACACATACCCATTATAATTATTCAATTGAAGTAATGAGAAATTAAAAAAAAAAAAAAAACTCTGAAGAAATATTGTAGAATAAAAGTTAATATAAAATGTGTCTTTCTCTTTTTCCTTAATTCTAAAACAAAATACATATCCCAAACACCCACAATCAATCACATCATTTACAAAACTCACAAATCTACAACGTCCGACCTTAATATCAAAATCGTAATTGCCGTTGTCATTCAATATAAAATGCAAGTCTCCCTTCCTTGGTTGTAGTCAACTCATATGGGTTACGATTAGATGAGACAATAATGATAGAGTTACGTAGGCGTCGTCAAAAAATTGAAGGTAAATGACATTTTTTTGGTGTATGTGTATTTAAAATGGGATAGCATGAAGGATTATGGGTAGGTATATATAAAGGGGTAGAAGTGCAAGAGGTGAAAATGGTGAATTAAAATGCAAAGAGTTTTGTGAGCATGTGAGGGAAAAAAAGTCAATGATGAATTAAAATGCAAAGAGTTCTGTGAGCATGTGAGGGATGAAAAGTCTTAAAATATTGAACCAAAGTATACAAAGAATATTTATTTTTTAATTAGAATAGTCTTGAAACATTGAACCAAATAAAATAAAAAGTCAATATTTAATTTGTTCTTATTTCCGATGTGGCACTTGAGAATATTTCAATTCTCTTTGCATAGAATACGCCACTTAACAGAACCTCATATTTTTTCACATGAGGTTTTTGCTTTAATATATATATATATATATATATATATTGATTTAGTTTCCTCTTTTTTCTTTTTCTTTTTTGCTTTTTTCCTTTAACGGGCTTATGCGGTGGGGAAAATGGTTTATTGGGAGGAAAAATGAATGTTATGAATATTAATATTTTGATTTAGCATGTGCTCAAAGACTCTTTTATTTTTTTGGATAAAGGTTAATAATTTTCATCTATTATAATTTAGATATATATTTTTATTTTTCAAATTAATAAAAAGGAAAAATTTTTGGAGATAAGTTTTTTTTTTTTTTTAAACGTGAAATGAAAAAAATCCTAAATTTTAGAAATTCTCTTTTTGAATTCACATGAAATTTGTTATTTGACATTTATGATTCTATTTTCAAATGAAGTTATCATTCATTAATGAGGGTATTTTTGAATAATATAAAAGTCAATTGAGAGAGGGAAATCCTCTTATATATATATATATATATATATATATATAGTTTGTGTGTGTGTGTGTGTGTGTGTGTGTGTGTGTGTGTGTGTGTATTTATCTGATAAACAATAACAAAATAAATAATTATTATAATAATAAAATGAATAAATTGTATTAATATAATTACAATCAAATATAAAATCACATAAATAAAAAAATTATTATTTTGTAATATATCGATTGTACTATAATGAGAATATTATATCTTTAGGAGATTGTTGAGTACCACTTTGTAGTTTGTACACTATTTTTTAGTGTATCATTGTTTTTGTTTGTCATTGTTCTTTAGTAAAGTCTTTAGTCCTTTGGAGCTTGTTATTCGAGATAAAGCAACGTACAATTGGCTGTGGCTAAATACTAGACTTGGCAAGTAGAGGCCAACATTGTTTAGAGTTTGTCATAAAACACATAATAATAATAATAATAATAATAATAATAATAATAATAATGATAATAATAATAATTGTGTCTAAGCATATTTAATGATTGATTTTCATACCATAACCATATAGATTGGATAAAACTTAAGGAAATTAGGTTAAACAAAAGACAAAAGACGAAAAACACAAAAATCCTATTCAATTTAATGGAAAAAAAATTAGAGTAAACAAATATATACCTGCAAAGTTGTAGGTAAAAGAAGAGAAGAATAGAGAAAAAGAATTATATGATAGGTATTCATTATGAATTATTTGATATATATATATATATATATATATACACACTCCACATTGAAGAAATTGATATGAACAAAAAGTATAATGTTAGCCTAATTTGTGGAATTGTGAAGCAGAAATCTAAATCTTGAAAAAACTAGAGTGTGAATAGGAAATCCAAAGAAAAAGAAAAGTCATGGTGTGTGAACTGTGAAGTGGAAATCCAAAGAATTTAGTGTTTTATTTAAACACTAAAAGTAGTTGTTTTTTATTTTAACTTGTACTATTGTTGCTATATTTTTTTTACGCGCACTATGTTGCTGTTATATTTTTAATCAACTTATAAATTATAATAAGAAAATGGTTAGATGAAGAATTTAGATTGTAATCAAATTAAATTTTTTATTAACTTAGAAATTATAGGAGAAAAAGATAAAAACAAAAAAAAAAATATATTTTTTAAGATCTAAAAAAAAAAAAAAACTTAATGTGTACTACATTGCTGTTTTTTTATTTTTTATTTTATCAACTTATAAATTATAATAAGAAAAAAATTAGATGAAGAATTTGGATTGTAATCAAATTAAGATTTTTATCAACTTAGAAATTATAGGAGAAGAAGATAAGAACAAAAAAAGAGTTATATTTTTTTTAAATCTAAAAAATAAATTTTTACAATTTGGTGAAACCACTTGTTGTAATCACAGCTTTTAAGTCTAATTTTTATTATATAATATATGATATGATACGATATGATATGATTTTTTTTTACGCGCACTACGTTGCTGTTTTTTGTTTTATTTTATTAACTTATAAATTATAATAAGAAAAGGATTAAATGAAGAATTTAGATTGTAATCAAATTAAGATTTTTATTGACTTATAAATTATATGAGAAGAAGATAAGAACGATATATATATAGATATATACACACACACACATATATTTTAAATCTTAAAAAAAATTAACGTGTACTACATTTCTATTTTTTTTCCTGCACTATGTTGCTTTTTTTTTTTTTTTAATTTTACTCGTAAATGCACTTTTGGTCCCTACATTTTGGGCAAATTCTCGATTTAGTTCCTAAATTGATTTTGCTTCTAAGTCAGTCCCTGATTTTAGAAAATCGTTTTTATTTTGATCCCTGTCGTCAACTCAATAATAGAAAAATCTGAGGTAGCAAACGGAATGCACTGTGTGCACAGTAAATGCTGACATGGCTAATAACATAATAATAATAAATTTATTTGGCTTTTAAAAAATAACGCATCAGCATTTTAATAATAAAAAATCCATGTCAAAAAATTTAAAAATAAAATAAAACCTTAAATCTCATTAAATTAAATAATTAAATTTGTATTTTTTTTTTTTTTTGCTTTTCATTATTTTTTTGGAAGAACATAAGAACATGTTCTTCCCTAACATATCTAACATAATCAAACTCAACAAATTCTAACACAATCAACACTGTATTCTACAACAAATCAAACCCATAAACTCAGTAAGCAAACTAATCTCCAACAAACCCAAACCTATAAATTTTATTGGGAAACAAACACAAAAAAAAAAAACCCCAAAAAATCCAACGAAGACCCATGCCCGAATCTCCATAGCTTTCTTGTTCTTCTTCCCTAAGACCCATGGCTGAAAACCCATCTTCCCCACCGACCCATGGCTGAAGAGTGAAGACCCATGGCCACACCCCACCGATCTGAGCCCAGATTAAACCCATAACCACCGATCTCCACCTCAACAACCACCACCAATCTAAGAGAGAAAGCTTTAGAGATTTTCGTTTGGGTAAGCAAAACACCAGTCTATCGAGCTTTAGAGCTTTAAAGATTTTGATCTGAGGTCTAGTCCATCGACTACCACTCCATCCGCTGCTACTCCTTCATGTCCTCATCGTGGGATGACTCCACCACTACCACCAGTAAGAGAGGAAAAGAGAGAGGGTGAGTTAGAGAGAGAGATTTGAACTTGCTTTTGAAGAAAAAGAGAGCTTCAGAGAGTCAAATTGAAAAATAAAATAAAAATACTGAGATGAGCTTGAGAGAGAGAGCTTGAGATCTGAACTTCCTTTATTTTTGTTTTTTTTTTTTATAATTAAACTAAAATTGAAAAATAAAAATTATTTTTGTTTTTAATTTAGAAAATACTGACGTGGTTTTTTTTAATTTAGAAAATGCTAATGTGGCATTTAAAAAATGTCAAATAAAATATTTTATTATTATTTTATTAGCCACGTCGGCATTTACTGTGCACATAGTGCATTCCGTCTGCCACCTCAGATTTTTCTATTACTGGGTTGACGGCAGAGACCGAAATAAAAACGATTTTTTAAAATCGGGAACTGACCTAGGAGTGAAATCAATTTAGGGACCAAATCGAGAATCGGCCTAAAATGTAGGGACCAAAAGTGCATTTACACTTTTATTTTGTCAACTTATAAATTAAAATAAGAAAATGATTAGATGAAGAATTTGGATTATAATGAAATTAAGATTTTTATCAACTTAGAAATTATAGGAGAATAAGATAAGAACAAAAAAAAAATTATATATTTTTTGTAAGGACCAAAAGATCTGGCGGCCCAAGCCCACTTAGGACAGTGAGTTGTATAGTTCAACCTTGGCCCAAATCAATAAAATTTGTAAGAGAGAGAAACGAATAACAATGGAGGGCTCTGCCCAAGGAGAAAAATAAAGAAGAAAGGGCCTATCTTTTATTAAAGATGAGCAAAAAGTCTCCTTACACGCCTGCCCAAGCAGGCTAAAGTTACACAGAAAACTGCCCCGTTCACTCTTTTCTCTTAATATTCCTTTTGATCTCCTTTGATAATTCTGTCTCGATCTCTTTTTTTGTAATCCTCTTCTTCCTTATATACTTCTCTTCCTCCCATATCTTAACCATCTATCTTTACCTAACCTATCTCTTGTTATGACACTTGTCTCTTTCTATCTCTAAAGAAGGTGGTGGAAGAAGTTTGCTTAGCTGTGACTTTCACTGTTCAGGTCACTTTCTCATCAATGCAGCTGATAAAGCTGTTGCACACCATTTAATGTGAAGGCAACAGGCTACTCTAAACTAGAAACTTCCCTCATGACTTCTGGTTCTCTCTCATCAGACCCCTCCTCTCAGTTGTAACGTTTCAGAGCCCTATGACTCATCCCCTCCTCTCCTCGGGTATCCTTCCTCCTCGAGCCCTGGGATCACCACATCAATATTGCGACTCTTCAACTTTTTCCTCGGTCCTCGGGCGCCCACATTTTTCAAAATCTTAAAAAAAAAATTCTGCAATTTGGTGAAACCACTTAGCGAAAGTATGACTTCAAAGCTTAACTTTTATTATATAGTATATGATATGATGATATGATATGATTTAGTGATCGAGCTAGAATTTAATTTTAAAAGGCCAAGATTTATAACCACCACCACCCCCCCCCCCCCCCCCACCCGCATACACACACACCTATCTATGCTATCCTTTGAATATATATAATTTGGGTTTTAGGATTACAAATAGTGCAAAACTAGGTTAATTTAAACTAGTAAAAACACATTGTTTTTGTTATTATTTATTATTAACTAACCTAACACTAATTTTTTTTATTAAATTATGTTTGGTCTTCTCTAACCAAATTCTAATTAAATTAGGTGTGTTATTTGTTGGAGCATTTTAATATTATTTAATTAAAATGAATAAATATGACAATATAAATGTAAAGATATGACAGTTAATATAGAAGATAATGAATTAGTAAAATGTTTAATCCTACATTAAAAATGTAGTGTACCACTACTATATGTGTAGTAGTGGTACACTCATCCTTAGGCCAAAGGCTTATAAGGCATGGGTGGGAGGCGTCTCTCTCCAATGTGGGATTGAGCAAATCCGTGTAGGTGGCATTGGCCTCCTCGGCCCATTCCCAAAGCGGACAATACCTTCTAAGGAAGAGATTTGTTCCTCTACAGTTTTAGTTGCAGGGCATTACCAAAAGTAAATAACAAATCAATATGATTAGCAAAAAAAAAAAAAAAAAAAAAAATCAACATTTCTTCTAGTCTTAACTACCCGAAGTCGTCTCAACAACAATAGTTCTTGTCTTAACAATTCTTTGCTTAATCTGAGCATGCTTTTATATTTAAAACCAATGGTATTCACTATCCAGCAATTTTTCTATCAAAGAGAGTAAATTTGGAGAGAAAGAAATAAAGAATAATAAAAATTGATTTTTCCTTCCTTCATTTTCTTTCTACTTTATCTTTGTAACCAAACAATGAAAAGTAACATAATTTTTGTTCCTTTCATTCTCTTTTTGGTTTATTTTCACTTATAGTTATTTGCCGTTTCCCAAAGACAGCATTCTGCGATCTTCTCCCCCCATGAGTATAATGTACTCCTACTAGTATTGCATAGATTTGATATTCCTCCATAACTATTACAACAACTTAGGAATTATTAACATTTTTTTTTTTGTGTGAATAAACTAGAAAGTGGTTAAAATATGAGACCTTCTAAGAACACAACACAAATTCAGTAAAATTTTCAAATGGTGTGAAATTTTTGTGAATTTTTGCTGTGTTCTTAAAAGGTCTCTTAATTCAATAGCCTTATAACTTAATTGGCAGTTCTTAGTATTTTCAATGAAAACAATCACAATTCAAATCCTTATCTTATTATAACTATTGAATTATAAAAAAGAAAAAAAAAATTAAGGTAAGGATCCTCTACTTATTATCAAATCCATTGTATGCAATTTTTTTTTTTTAAGAATGCATTGTAATGCAATTTATAATAATTACAACGTAAGCAAGACTACAATTTTTATATCTATAATACATACAATAATTAATTATTAGTTCAATAGACACTTCTTAATATTTTCAATGGAGACAATTAAGATTCAAATATCCCCAACTCACCTTTGAATATCGAATTGTCAAGAAAAAAAATCATTAGGGTTATTGCAAGTTTTATTCCAAAGAAAAATTGAGTAATGCCATTAAATTATAAGCCTCATGCCTACTAAGAGCCTTATAACTCAACTGGTTGTTACGTTCTAGTATTTAGATTGAGACATAAAATTTAAATCATCTTTCTCCCTTGTAACCATCGAATTATCAAAAACAAAAGAGGAAAAAAGAAAGAAAGAAAAGCTTCTGTGTCTTCCTAAGTACTCAGGATACATTTGTACAAAATTATGTAAGTTGTAAAATATTTTCATCCTTTCGAAGAATGGTCCAAACATACGAGAAATTATAATGTCCATATGGTAGACAAGTAATGTGGTTCACCATTTCACTAAGAGACTTATATTTGTTTAAAATTGCTGATTTAGAATTTTTTTTTAAACAGAAACTAATTACTGACTCAGCAGTTTTAAACAAGTGAAAATTTTTTAGTGAAATGGTAGACAAGTGACGTGGTCCACCAGAGGAGTGTATAATTTCTCCATATATACATAGAATACTCTTAATCTACTTTTTACTTACTTTTTGTTTCTTTGGTTAATTGTACTTATATAATCACTGCGTATCTGTGATGCTCTCTTGTGCTCTGGGCACCTTGAATTTTGAGATAAATATATCTTTATTTGCAATTGAGACTCCACTCTCTTATGTTTCTGACTAGTTAGACATTTCGATTACTTATTAGTCTTATTTTATTAGTGAATTAATTACGTACGTAGGAGCAATTAATTGGATGAGCGAAAGAATAAAGTTTTTGTTTTTTTTTTAATCAGCATTAGTCTCTGGCCCTCTTGCATACTTCTTTAAAGGGATAACAGGCTAAAAAAATATAAATTATTTACAGCGAAGGACGCAAGATCCAAAAAGATTGGCTGTGAATATAATTGGAAATTTGGAACTGCCAATTTATGTAACTAATAGTAAGACAAGAATATTACTCATCCAACCAAATTATATGGTGAACCATGATACTCTTGCAAATTAATAGTGATAGATCGTTTTTCCCCCCTTTAGTTTTCCTTCATCTTCTTTTTTATTTTTTTTTTTTCAATTTGCTTTAGTTTCTAATTAACAAGTGTCAAGAGTTTTGTCGTTGAATTATCTTGGGAGTCTAGAGAAGTAAATTTTTTTAAGATATGAGATTTGCAACATATTGTAATAATTCAAAAAAAAAAATTTCCTTAGAAATAGATCAAATTGATTCCCTTTCAATATGAATAGGTACTAGCTAGGTAGCACAGCTCTAATTAATCGAAATAGATCTAGCAAGTTGAGGCCCCCAAACCTATTCTTTTTGCATTTTGCTTGGTAGGGTGAGAATTTATTGACCCAAGCTCAAATTCATGTTTGAAAAATCTGCCCAATTCATTACTTAAATTCATCTCCCCCGAGTTGTACCCTTGCTGTCATACAGTGACAATACATGAGGGATATTTAGGCTAAGTAACAGGACTAGAATTCTAATAATCACAGAACTGTCAACTACTTAAGGTCAAGAACCAACATACGAGCTCTCAAAAATGGTTACCAGTACTCTTACTTTATTCAAGAAATGCCAAATAATTGACTTGGATTGTACCAGCTTTTTGGTATCCCAGAAACTAATTTATATTGTCTTTTAGGGAGACAGAAAAAAACTGTACAATAGTCTAGCTAATAGAGTTTGTTCATTTCACAAAAGCCAATGGAAAACCCAAAATTATCTTAATCTGAAAAGGACCCGCCATTCATAGGTGAGATTTGACGGGGGTTTAAAGCCATGAAAAAGTATTGATGAAAGTATGATAACACACGTGAATATAATAGCAGAGGAGGAGCGTCTTCACGTGCGAAAGGCTGGACCAGTCCAGTCTGTGGTAGCATGAATAAGAAGAACAAAGAAGACGCTCCTCGTATAGTCATATCTATCCTAACTTGCCACCTGCCACCCACTCATAATAGAATATGTTACATGCATGATATACTGTGAAGTATCTACATTTTTATAATAATATTACGTTTTCTAAGGTGGCAAAGCTTGGGTCTTGGTGCTAGACTGCTTGCTAGCAGGACTAGAAGAACCTTTGACTCTGAAACATTTGCAAGTCCAAGATGGTCAGCACCTAGCTTTGACCGTGTGTAATATATGATGTTTCTCTTGCTTGCAGATGCAGACTTGGGTGGGAAAAATCACGGTTCCAATACTATGGCATTCAATCCATGAAATTGCGAGTTTTCATGTGTTGTATTCATTTACTCTGTTTTGCAAATATTGTAAAAAGTAAAACTTTTCCCACTCAATGATTTTATTAGTCTCCATTTAGGAGTTGGCTTGTCTTAAATAAGAAATGCCAGATTGCATTTTATATAAAATTTTCTTTAAATAGGTTGTTAATCGTTGTTCGAAGGGTATCTGTTAGTATTTCCTATCATAAAAATGAGTGTTAGGGTCGAATTTTGGAATGGCAAATAAATTGGGCCATTCAATCTGGAAATAAGAGGGAATCAAGCACGCACAATTCACTCTAGTAATAAATGGGAGTTAGTGGGGCATACTACATGGAAAAGAAATATCCAACCGACGGCACTAGCTCACTAAGGGTAAAAAAAGCTATTTTGAATCTTTATTTTAGTCATAATACAATACGGTGAAGAAACATAGAATGATGAAAAAGAATATTATAGGAGATTTTTTTTTGAGGAAAAATATTATAGGAGATGAAAAAGAAGATAGAGAGAGAAAGCACCCTGGTGAGCTGCCACATACACAAGGACCCTTTAAAGGTATGCTGCTTCTTATAGTTCAAAAGCTTATGATTAAGTAGTTGAATGAATAAGTACGGTTTGTGAGGTATGCGTGATGGCTTATTAATGCATATGGCTTGATAGCAACATTTTATAGCACGGCTAGAGTGTCCCTAATACCTGTTCTTGAATAAGGATCGTAGCTTTGGGCTTATGGGTTTCTAGAAAGATGCCGCATTTAGCTTTGTTTGTATAGGGTGAGCTACTTTTATCATGATTTTGGTAAATTGTTGACTAATCTTGTTTAGCCATGCCCTCTTGGGCTAAATAGCCCCTAGCGATTTTGTTAAATTTGTTGGAACTTTCCAAACATCATTTAATGAAGCCAACATTCTTTTCATGGCTGGTTAAAAAGGGTTAGATCGAGATTTCAGGCAAATAGAGTTGATCGGGAATATAAATTTTTTGTTTCACTTTTTGTGTTTTACTTTATATTTCATTAATCACAATTTATCATGTATTCATTTGACTTTTCTTATAAAATAACCAAATTTTAAAGTTAGAAAAAAATTTAAACCTATTAGTGATATTACAAGTTATGATTGGTGGAACATAAAATATAATAGAAGATTTGTCTTCAGGACATTGGTTATGTGCCTTTTTGTGTGTTAGCGGACAGCACATTGGCTTGCTCATGGGTTCCCTACTTTTGCAAGTGTTCCCAACCACCCCCCCCCCCCCCCTCTAGCAAATTCTATATTTTGGGTCCATTATAAACCCGAAATATGCGAATTTAAAAAAAAAATATATACATTGGCTTGTACCATACATTAATGATAGCCTAAAAGACATTGGGCCTTACTTTGTGTGGGCTTATAGGTCCTTTTGCAAATATAGGAATCAATAATTAGTATACTCTTATTTGTTTGCGTTTGTGTGTTTGTTTGTTTGTTTTTGTTTTGTTTTGTGTTTTTTTTTTTTTTTTTTTCTAGGTTGAGAGAAGAAAACTAACAACAAATTATAAAGGAATAAATCAAACCCTTCTTTATTTTGTAAACTACGGCAATTTTTTGGTAAGGAAAAGTTAGGGATCAATCCCTCAAGACCAAACAAAAGGGTCAATTTGGCTACATTATGGGTAGTAAATTAGCCTCCCTAAAAGTATGATTTACAAACCACTAAAAGAAATAGTTTAAACTTAATTTGATTTTGTCAAAAGATTATAAAAAATTCTATGATGGCTGAATCATACTTAAAGTTGGCAAAAGTATACTCTTTGTTAGTTTCTAAATATTTAGGAACTAAATTTGTTGTATGTTGGGAAACTGAGTACAAAAACTAGTCTAGTATAAGATCTTAGTATCTTTGAAGAGTTTTAGATATTGCTCAAGTTGATGCAAGTCAATATTCAAGAATATACAAGCTGCAGAAAGAAGAATTCAGAAACTTTAAGCTCAACCGATCAAGACATGATTTCTGCAGATTTTAAAGAAGACCCAAAAGCCCACAAAACGTTTAGGGTTTGAGTTCAATACTGCTAGGTATAAAAGCAAAACCACAATACACATTTTTCAAGTTTTGTGAGATCTGTGAGTTTCTATAACTTTCTAACTCAACACACATTTACCGAAATTTAGATTGATATTGCATGTGTCGATGGAATTAAGTTGCTGCAACAAGATCAACCATAGTTGATGAACTAAACCTTTGAGTGGAGATCTCAAAGTCACAAACATGAGCGTTTGTGTGCAACAGATTCATAAAAGAAGAGTCTGTGAATTCAAAACTACATGTGGTCGCGTGAGTAAGTATTACAAGAGGTAGCAGTAGATTTAGAGTTAAGTCTATTATAAAACTTTCATTCTATTAGCGAATTGTTGCCTTGTGGATTGTTTTAGGTTAAATCCTCCCTATGTTTTTTACCTTAAAACTGGATTGTTTCATTGGTTTTCCTAGTCATCATTTCGTTGTGTTCTTTACTTTTTCTTGTTTTTTATATGATTGATGTGTGTTTAACCTAGATTTGATAAATAAACCTAAGTAACAACTTGGTTAATATATTAGGTTAAACAATCTGCGTTTTCCAGGGGTCTAAACATTAACACTCTCATTTAGTGCAAGCCATAGAAAACTTCTCATAAAGTTCTAAAGAGTTACAACTTCAATGTATTGTGCTCCTATATCTCAAAGTGTTGCCAAAAATTGTCTAGGAGATCTTCATGAAAAAGGATCATCTTCATTTGAAATAAATCAATTTTATGTTTATTTATATATTAAAAATTTAGACATATATTAAGTACTATGTGGTGTCATGGTATAATTGGTTATTGTTAAATATATTAGATGGGTCATATATTCACATACCTTGTAAGAACTGATTACCCACTTGTTGCATTTTTTCTTGTTTGCTTTACAAACCCTTACACATGACCTTTACTATTATTAGAGCATCTGCTTGTGACTGGAAAGTCTACCAAAGTCTCTTATGAGATTTCCATACTCCAAATTCTAGAGTATTCTTGATGGTGTCCCTACAAAGAGATGGTTTGTTAGAGAAAGCTCTTAGAAATTATATATATATATATATATATATATATATATATGTTTAGTTCTAACAGTTTTATTTCATCATTTTTTTTAGGGGTATTTCAATATATAAGTGGTCCTATAAACACTCAATCAGTCATCATAAATCACTCCATCACTTTATCTTGACAAACCTATATCAAGATTAGTTTAAATCCAAACTCAAATATAAATCCACTTATCAAACAATATGAACGATCTATGGGTCTTGAGTTGTGAGTCGGGTCAAATCGACCCCAATTAAAGTTATCAATCTAAAGGTTACAAATGCATGCAAGTAGCGACATCAAAATTTTCCCATTTATTTTTTTAAAGATTTTTTTTAAAAGATCACTGCCCTTTGGGAAGTTAAGGGGGGTTTTATAAACTATTTTAAGCAAGCGTTTGCATATTTATTTACGTAAAACATTTTTAGATACGATATTACTTTTGAAAATTTTAAGTAAATATGAGGGTTTGTTTAAGTTATTTCATTGAGCTACCAGACTCCTAGCAACTAGTCTGACTAATATGTAAATGTAGAATGAATGAATCGATAAACATATGTTTATTCATATGTTAAAAACACCAATATTAATCTTTTTTTTTTTGGGAAATGTTGGTGGAAGCCTATATTAGGGAGGACATAAAAACATTTATTTTAACAATATACTCTTTTTTCTATCCTCTATATGCAACTAATCTCTTCATTGAGAAGATTTATAGCTTTCTTCAACAAGTGTGATCACTTTGTCTTATTTTTCTTGATTGTTAGCATATGTTGGCAAGTGAATTCATCACTTTAATTATCAAATCGTGTTTTGCACTTTGTAACAACATTTACAAATCTATTTAGAAAGCTCTTAGACCAATACATTGGTTGTTAGAATTCACATCTCTTTCATTTTGCGTCTATTATTGAGTTGGCTTTTTAACTCAAATTTTTATGGTAAAGCGATAAACATTAACACGTGAATTATCATTGCAATAGTATTAAGTAACAACTTCTTTAATGGATTGTTAGAATGAGCATGGGTCTTGTACGCTATACTTTTGACAATTATACCATTGGACGATTTTATAAGACCATTTGAATAATTTTATCAAATGACTTTATGTTGGATAATGAACTAATTATATTGGAAATTGTACCTTAAGAGACTAAAATTAGTTTGGAGGGCCGAGTGCTTAACACATTTCCATTTTGTTATTTGGCCTCCGAACCTAGTTTTGAGATGTAGATTGGGTCTTTTAATGAAATTTTATTTTTAGAATGTAATTAGCAAATAAAGTCTTATACTCTATCTTCCATTCAAAAAAGCCTTATAATTATTTAATTATTTAGCAATTTATGCCACTAGGATCTTGGCCACTAACCTCAACTAATGTTTTAATGTAAAAGAAATAAAAGTATAAACATATTTTTAGTTATATGTTAAGATGACTAATAACGGAACTTCAAATAATTGTAATAATAAAAAATGAACAAACACACCACTTATTCTAATGGTGGCTCCAGGAAATTTTCTTAGGGTGTTCCTTAAAAAGCATAAATTATATAATCTAATAAAAAGAGAAATTCATATATTGACAATAACAACAATAAAAAAACACACAAATATATAAAGTTTATAATTGCCTTCTATGATTTTTCATATTTTGAAATCGTTGCATGCTAGTCTCATTATCAATGTTACAAGCTATATCTTTTTTAATGTACACAACCAAGCAATCATTCATCCACTGAATGTGGAACAAATTATGGAGCAAAATTTTATTCTATTGGCATAAAAAAATCTTATGGCATTCCCAAAATTTTTTTGAAGGGTAGACAAATAAATTTTTTAAAATTATTATATATAAATTTTTTTTTCAGGTCAGGGTGGTCTTGCAATCACCTTAACCTTAAGGTGGCGCCGCCCCTGACTTATTCCCAACATCTATTTCCATGACCCCAAAGCCTGTGAAATATTCCATAAAAAAATATTAATCTTGTCATGTTGTTTTTATTAATGATATAAAAACATAATGATAATTAATATAGAAATATAGTCTCTGACTCTCACTTGCTTATAAATGAGAATACTCAAAATAATTTTAATAGGAAATACTAAACAAAGAAAACATGCCACGTTTTCCAAGCATCAATATCCATGTGCCCGGAGCCTAAAAAATTTATATATATATATATATATATATAAATATAAAACATTATTTGATAATGAAATATGGAGTAAAACATGTTGTATCTCCTACCATTTTGCTCATAATTTTTCAAAACATAAATTTGATGGTTAAGAAACTCAAAATCAAATTTATATATTAGTTATCTTGGAATCACACCTAAACTGGGAAAAAAAAATCTTATTGCTCAATGTTTTAAAAAATCAAAAATTAAAAAAAAATAAAAAAAGTAAAAGAAAAAAGAGCTTAAAACATTTTAAGGTTGGACTAGAGTTTGATTGGAATATGAACTATGATGATTCGATAATAAATTTAGTAATTAATTAAATTACAAATAAATTTCTAAAAATTAGCTAAATTGTAAAAATAACTAGCCTCAAGTAATGTTTAAATGTATGAGAAACAAAGGTATACACATATGTTTAATCATATGTAAAAATGAGTAATATTAATCTTGTGATTTTGTGTTTTTGAATTTAGACTTTTTTTTTATTAGTTTGGAAGCATAATGCAATACTTTATTAAAAGATTATTCATAAAAAAAGTCTACAAAGATTAATTAATCATGAAATATAAAACTTTTAGAGTTAGAAATTTGATGCTTGCTAATAATCTTTATGTACTTACAAAGATTAACACTTACCATAAATTTCTATAGGAAAAGCTTAACATACCCTCAATATCTTTCTTTCTCAAGGCATTGTACTTGAAGTAGTTGATTAAACTTAAAATAATTATGTTTTTAATACTTAATGTCTTATTTTCCCACAGTACCAAACTCCTAATGCCTCAAGTTTGAAATTCTAACTGTTTCCCTTCAATATTTTGACTCTTTCTCAGTTTCAAATTATGAATTTTTGCTATAAACTCAAATTTTAAATAATTAAAATAATATTGAAAAAAAGTTGAATTATACATAAATTTAAAAAAAAAAATTAAAGAAGTGAGGTAATATGTAATATTCCAAGTATATTGCTATACCTTCAACACTTTAAAATTAATTAATTTTATTGCTTTATTTTAAGTAATCAAATCACATGTTTATAATTTTTTTATGTTAAATTGGGATCTTTACTTCACAGCTCACAACTTTAAAGGTTTACTGGGCCAAGTTATGAGCTGCAAATTTCGTATCCGTGTCTGTGTCTCCTTGATGGGTTTTAAGCTCCAATCTGGCTCCTGGGCCCAGTTGTAAAATCTCCTTTAACTTATGCACTTGAGCTTACGCCTCTAACTTCTATTATTTACTTTTTTTGTGGTCGGCAATTCGCAGACACCTCTGACTTGGGCCTAAGTTTGAGTGTCGGTCAGTGTAACAACACTGGGCCCATAAATAAAGGGCCCATTTAGCATGCTTCAAATTCAACCGACAAGATATTCTTCAAGGCCCACAGAAGCATATTCTCATTCTCATAACACTAATCCTTCACTCCCGCGCGCTAAGGGTATAATAGTAAAAACGAAACCCCTACTATTTACTTAATTTATATTTGTTCTTAATTATCGATTGCCGCCTCAGACTCTACCGTAACACACTTCACTTTTGTCTCCTGTTCCTAGTCTGAAACGGAAAAAGGGCTCTCTCTCTCTCTCTCTCTCTCTCTCCACATAATATTTAATGGAAATCACGCCCACGAAATTCTCACGATCGGTTCTGAACTCGCTTCCGTTCACCATAACACAGTCGAATTTGCGCTCGATTTTCTCACTGCGCTATATTTTTCGCCGAGCTTGTTACTTCTTTTGGTAGACGCAGACGCAGACGCAGACGCAAGCGAATTCGGTATAATGGGGAAGCGTAAGTTCTCTCTCTCTTTTGTTTTGTTTTGTGTGTTGTTTCTACAAAGTTCGCTCAAATTTCTTCTCATACGGTCTTGTTTCGGCCGTTGTTTTCGTGTGGTTGTTAGTTTTTTTAATATTTGATTTAGTTAAAAAGATCTAGGTTCTTTTGAATTACCTGAGTTTCTCTGTGTTTAAATTGTTGTGAAAAGCCACTGGATTACGCGGTAACTGGGTTTGGCGGGTGAGGTTAGTTACCATAGGAGTCTGATTGAACTAATGTGAGTGAAGTTCTCCTACGTCATTAAAAAAGAAAAAAGAAGAGAGCTCTAGCTCAATTGGCACTTCCTCCCATTGCAAGTGTTGGGTAGAGAGTGAGATTGAGATTGTGGGTTCAAGTCTTCAAGACCCCATGTGGTACATGTGTGATTTTACCAACCAAAATTTTAACTTCAATTATTAATGCACCAAAAATCGGAAACAAAATTCTTTGAAAAGGGGAGTTTGAAATTTTTTTTTTTTTTTTAATTTTTAAGAACAAATATTTGTAATGTTTGCTTTATAAAAGAAAATTGCTGAGTTTTATATTGGTTTAAGCTACTTGGGCTTGTCTTTAATGCTGCCATCGTGGAAACTATGTGTTATGCGAATTTAATTGGATACTCAGCTAAATTGTATCTAATCTGAATGGTTTTAAATGAGCTATTAATTATGTTGCTGTAATAATCACAATTAAGTAATGATAGTGATGGTAATGGAAGATTGGTGTGACGAGTTTCTTTGTCGTTGTTTCTTCAAGCGCATATATCGTACTAGTTGGATGGCAGGTTCCCTTGCCTTTTAATGTTGTTTGTAGCACATAAACATTGCCACATTAATGTTTGATTGGTTATTGAATTGCGAATTTAGTTGAGTATAGGTGATTTTATATGTATATTCGATGTTAATTTTTGATGAATATGCAGGTGGTAGTCAGCGAAAGAGTGCTGAATCTTTGGGCACCAATGATGATGATAGTGTGAGTTCTTCCTCTGCTGACATGTCAAAGCTGACACTGGCATCAGGGACAGAAGCTGTGCAGCAGGACAGCTCTCTTGATTCATGGCTAGAAGCATTATATGAGAAAAGGTACCTGTCTGTTACTCATTGATCAATTGTACAATCTTATGTTACATGCACCGATATAATCTTATAGCTCAGCTCCTTCTTGTTGTTGCCTTATATTCTTTTACAAGTATTGAGGTCCATCAGTTTTTGCTGATGTAGTTTATGACCCGAAACTAAATGTAACTTTTATTTGGGTGGTATGAAGGGGATCCACAAGGGAGAAAGCATTGTCATTAATCATTGAAGCTTTTACCAAAAACTTGCAGCATCAGTTTGTGGAAAAGAAGTAAGCCCATTTGTATTTTTTTCATTTATGAACTAGTGAATTTTTATTGATGTTTTTAGGCACACACATTTGTGGTAAAGAAGTAAGCACATTACTCTGAACAATTGTAGGATATTTTGAACTTTCTTTTTGAATGTGTTGGTTTGCCTTCTCTTGTAGCTTTGTTACATTGCTACATCAATATCTGCATTCCATCAAGCGAGGATCTGCCAAAGAAATATGTTTAGCAGCCCGTGCTATAGGTAAATCTTGAATCTCTTAATGCAGTCATTGTTTTTTTTTTGGTGCTCACAATTCAAAATAAGTTTAATTCTTGTGCTGGATCTAGGGTTGCTGGCTATGACCACTAATTGTGAGTATAAAGCTCATGAACTGTTAGAAGAGTCACTTCGCCCTCTTTTGGAAGCTCTTAAATCTGGGTCTGAGATATCAAAGATTTCACATGTATGATTGAATTGAGAAATACTGTTAGTCTTCATTTGCATAGTTCTTTTATATGCCAAAACTAAATTTGGATTTTTTTCCTTTTACTTGGACCTTGGAATCTATCTTAATAGATAATCGAGTGCTTGGCTGTCATAACCTTTTTTGGTGATAATGATGGAGAGGAATCAGAAGGTGTGATGCAAATTATTTGGGAGTTTATTTGTCAAAAAACAGGTTCTAAGGTATGTAGTACCCTTGATCTTCAGGATGTGAACACACATCACATACACTGTCCTTGTAATTTGAACCTAGTGTTTATGCTGGTGGTGCTATATGCGAAATTTAATTCATCATTGTTTTGATTTGTAGAGTAAACTATCACCAGCTGTGATAACAACTGCCATATCTTCCTGGTCATTTATTCTCTCAAATGCTAATGGCTGCTGCCTTAATTCCAAAAACTGGCAAGAGTGAGTGACATTTTCTTCCTTCATGGCTCATAGTTTTCATGATAAAAGAAATAAATCTCTCCATAATCATTGTTACAGGGCAGTTTCTCACTTTTCGACATTACTAGAGAAGGATGATCGATCTGTTCGCAATGCAGCTGGTGAAGCATTAGCTATACTATTTGAGATTGGATCCAAAATTAAGAAGGATTCTGCTGATGCTATTCAACAATTGGAGGGGAAAATTCTGTATCAAGTTGAAGACCTTTCCAGAGAAGCTGGTGGCAGAGGTTCCAATAAGGAAGATCTTGGCAGCCAGCGGAATTTGTTTCGGGATCTTCTGAAATTTCTAAGAGTATTTTTTTCATTTGCAAACGTTTTCTTTTTTAATTATATTGCTAATTTATAACCTTGAACTAGTATGACACTTTTAAGTTTTGTGATTACCAGGATGGTTCTTGTCCTGAAACATCAATGAAGATAGGTGGAGATTTGCTTAACACAGATACGTGGTCTGAGTTAATACAGGTACTTTCTCCTTAAGTTATCCAGTTTTATTATTCTGTGTCCAAAATATAAAATTTTAAATGTTTTTCCAAATTTATTCAACAGTTGAACCTTTTGAAGCATTTTCTGGGTGAGAGATTTTCCAAGCACATGCAGGTTGGTTCTTTTGTTTCAGATCCTTATTGTTTACAAATGCGTCTCAGATCTCCTTTTGATGAGTTATAGTCAGCAACTAACTTACCCCTGCCAAATCAGGAAAATGAATTGCTTCGCTCTCTATTTAAGTTCACATTAATGAAAAAGCATATGTCCAGCGGTGAAAAGGTTGGGTTCTCTCTTTATGATATTGTATTGTTGGTCTTTGTCCTTTCCTACTTTCTCACACTTGGGAGTAGATTTAGTTGTTTCTGTGCATTCTGCAAAAACTAGGTGACTCTTGGGGATTCATAGCAGTACTTTGAGATGTGGAAATAAATCCCTTCAGAGTTCAGACACAGAAAGCCCTTCTCACGACCGATTTAACAATGATGATTTACTAATGCAACCCCAAGCCCCATCATGTCAACAATACTGAGTTGATACAATTGAATACAATTTAGGCTTGTAATTATACTGAGGGAAATAATTGACCTGCAGAATTTCAACTCGGGGTTTGGCTTAAGTTACTGGCTCCCACATGTTCAAATTTAAACTTTGCTTTATTTGATATAAAGCATGAAAAGAGTCTATTGGCTCTCTTCACTAAATTTGAAATTATGTATGAAAAGGGTCTTTGGCTCTCTCTCCCTTATTTACTATTCAATTTATATTATGGGCTACTTATATAAAAGCACTCGATTATGGTGCAAGTAGGTCTGCAAATGAGCTGGCTCTGCTCTGATCAGCTTGATCTTTCAGAAAACAAGATGAAATTAAACATATAGGAGGCCTCGTTTTATAAATTAGCCCAGCCTGAACTCCATAACATTAGCTTGTGGGTTGGCAAGCCTAGTTATACAAATAAACTGTCAGTTGTTGGCTGCTAGTCTAGCACCCTTGCCAATTTGTTGACGCTTGTACTTGATGAGCTGAGCTTAAACATGATGTTATTCAGCTTGGCTTATTTACCGCCCTAGGTGAGACCAATGATCATGGAGCTTTCCTTAGCCAAAAGAAGGGCATGTCAGTTAATGTAACCATATTATTTTAATACAAGAGCTGTTTTTATATAGGTTTCTGGGTCTGTATTGGGGTTTGGAAATCCATGATTTTTTTTTGTCAATCCTTTTGCTGTAATCAATCCCTGCTGTTTTTTTTTTTTTTTTTGCCAATGAAGGTTTCTTTGTTTTGCCGTTCCAGCCTTGTGAACTCCACAAGGAATTTCTTATAAGTACCTCATTTTTCCTATTTGACTCTTGCAGAAATTGCAGAAATCTCAATTTGCTAGTTCGCACAAGGAAATGACTCGAGCACTAAACAAGGAACGCAACTCGTCACAGGTATAACATCCAATCTGTGTAAAGCCTCTTCTGTTGTGCATAAATATTATTTTAGTTGATGGTACTTGGATGATGCTCATCTTCTCTCTAACAGGCAGAACTGAGTTAAAGAGATGGGACTTTTGGGCTTATGTCTCATGTCATCTCTTAGATGTCACTGTTACACCAATCGAGTTTCACATGATGGGCCTTGTCTAGGTTGCTGAGGCCACAAACCTATAGCTTTAAATCACAGTTTAACATGGGGTTGTGAAATACATTTTTACCATTTGATAATGAGTAGTGTAGACAGTGGGACCAAAGAAGGTCGGGATTGCTTGGTTAGAGTACAACTATAAGTTCAATTAGGGTTTACCCAAAAATGCTAACATATGTGTCTAAAACTCTAAATCCACAGTAAATTCCGAATTGTACCAAGTTGGATTCTCAAAATTTCTCTTTACATTTGTAGTTCCCTTTCTCTGGTTAGGCTCTCAGCTCAACCTTTTTGAGGGTGGGTTGTGGTTATAATATAGATTATAGAATATGATTTTCAGTAATTACAGTGGGGGAACAGTAAAGTAGTAGAATTGTTGAAATACCAATTCAAGCCCCCTGCTCCCTCCCTTAATTTCCTATTTTACCCCCTTTAATGGTTGTAAAATATATTGCTGCATTTTCACCACCTCATTTTATAAAACCTGGTTGCTTTTTTTTTCTGCTGCAGCTGGCAAAATCTGGACATTTTGCTGCTTGTGGTAGCGAATGGTAGTGGACAAAGGGAGAGGTGTTGCGACCTCAGCAACTGATCAAGAATGCTGTCATGACATCTGCCACGTTTTTCCCGATTTTGATTTTTCTTTAATTATTTTTATAGGGTTCACCATTCAGGTGCTTTTGACTGAAACCAGTCTTTACATTCAGATTGGTAGTAACTTACTACAATATGTTTGGATAAAACAGTTGATTCTTTTTTTCCATTTTTATTGGAAGATTCATCGATAACATTTTATTAATTACAGAAAATTGTTTAGCTGAATACCCAATTGTAATTTCAGTAACTATGAGTCACCCTTTATGTTAATTCTTTACATAACTCGTGCACAGTTGACCATTTTACACTCTTTTTTTTTTTTGATACAGACCTTTTTACACTTACGTGTGCTATGCTAGTGTTTTTTTTTTTTTTTTTTTTTCTTTTTTAAAGGTCCGTTTGGTAAGGCGTTTTGGTAGCTTAAAAGAGTATTTTTAAAACTTAAAATTTTGTTTTGCAAATACAACTCCTCGTAATTTTTTTTACAAACGCTCGTTTTAAACTCAAAACACTGTTTTTTTCAACGAACTATACAAACAATAGGCAGCCTTTGTTTTTTTGTTTTAATCCGTACTGTGCCAGTTGTTATTATGTGATGATTGATGGTAGATCGACAATATTCCATTCAACCTGCGTTCCACTCTTCATTTTTTTTTTTAACGCTAACGGGGCACTATTGGTCATCCCTACTTCAACATATGAAGTATTCAACGAAGTATTCATCCACTGGCCACCAATTTGTGCACGTTCTCAACCAACATTCCTGATATTTTAAAATGAACCTACGTCATGAATTTGATACTGTAAGCATAAATAATATGGCATGTATTGATTCCTTTTCTAAATTCTAAATGCTTTAGTTGTACGAAAGGGAGGGCCATAATTGTGGAAGGCTCATTGTCATTGGTAAATCGGTACTGTGATCCTGTCGTGGCTTATGAGTTGGTTTTTTATACTAACACGACTGCAAGTGGCTAATGAACAGTCCAAATCCATTGCCAGCCAAAATCAGCTGTCTCTTGGTCTACAAATAATATTAAAGAACAATATAGACTCCAAATGAAACCATGCCTTTCGAATTAAAATATTTCAAAAAAACTCAAGCACGCGCTGATATAACAAAACTTGTGAAATCCATGCATCTCATTAGAAGACCCCAAAAATAAATAAATAAAACAAAAAAAAATTTCATTCACTTTAAAATAGAGTTTATGATAATAAAAAAATTGGTAGTGAACAAATTTAAAGGTGATTTAAAAAAAAAAATTATTTATGAAAGGTGAATATAGTGACATGTAGTGGAGACAAAAATTTCTTTGGGAGATGTTGTGTATATGTGTGCGCGTGTGTGTAACCATACTGATTTGAATCAAATTGTTCTAAATTTGAAAAAAATAAATATCATAAGTTTCAAAATTAAATTTATTTTAAAACTAATCATAGTACACTATGATACATTGCTTTACTAAAAATTTCACAATATATATTCTTATTCTTAGAAATTATCTTTTGGATAATTATCTTTTAAATTTTAAAGAGTAAAATGTATGTATATCCCTTAAAAGTTAATTATTTTCTAAGCACACCCCGCGCATTTTAGACTTTTAGTAATTGTTAACGTGACTTGGGATGGTTTTGATCATACCACTTTTGTCCATTGCTCTTAGAATATTATCATCGGAGTTCACTTAACTTATAAACCAAATAAATATGTGATGTAAGCTTAAAAAAATTTACAGAATTATTTTTTATATTTAGAATAATTTAAAGAATTTTTTTATTTTTTATATAAGTATATATTTCTTCCCGAATCACATGTTATGTGCTTAATTATTTTGAACCCACATGTAATAGCATATGGGTTCAACAATTTGCTAATAGTATATTGGACCCAAATTGTTATTGAATTAATCCTAAACCGTACTGGCTTTATCAAAATAATTAATAATCAAATGACATGTTAAGAAAATCACTTAAATTCAAGAGAAATTATTACATTTTACACACACAAACACTTATAAGAAATTTATAATATATTATCTCTTTCTTTATATATATATATATATAGAGAGAGAGAGAGAGAGAGAGAGAGAGAGAGAGAGAGAGAGAGAGGGAGAGAGAGAGAGATAATATTTGTTGCAAATATTGTGTGCATTTACACACTACCCAAAACAACTAAAATTGTAATTTTAAATCACTTTTCCAACTTTAAAGTGTGACTTATATGTTAATTAATTTAAGTATTATTGATATATGTGCTTATATACACAAAAATATAAATATAAAATAAAATTTGAGGGAGTCAAGTGTTATTTTTCTTTACATTGACTTATATATTTGGTTGCGATGTGGTTACACATCATTTAAACTCAGTTTATCATTATCTAAATTTTGAAATAAAATTTTCAAGTGACTACATATGACTAAATCTAAAGGATCAAGACGGAGAGGCTTCCAACTTTCCAACGTGGACATGCACCAGCAATGAGTCATATGCCTAACATACTTTTTCTTAAATAATTATTAGTGTATCTCAAAGAGTATATCTCAGCAAATGGTAATGTTTCTAATCTCTTATAATTAAAAATAAAAAAAAAGCAAGCAGTGTTTTTAATTAGCTCAATTGAAAAACTCTCTGATGGTTGAAGCCATAAGTTGTGAAAATCTCCCCCCCCCCCCCCCAAAAAAAGCAAATGATAATGTGATTATGAAAATAAAATTTTCACAACAACTACAAATTCGTATCCGAATTCACAACTACAACTAGAGATTCTTATCAGATGACATAACTTTCCACATTCCATAAATAACTACTAGCTTTTATTGATTCTTATCCTAATTCACCGGTAACATCACTATTTCACCTCTCATATAACAACAGTATCTTAACAGTTATCAACTTTTTATGAAATTTTGTGTTTGACATAATTAAAAAGAAAATTTTGTGTGTTTGACATAATAAAAAAGAACCAAAATTCGAGAGAAATGATTACATTTTACCCACACAAAAGCACTTGTAGGAAATTTATAATATATTATCTTTTTTTTTTTCTATATATATTTTTTAACATGATTTTAAGTCACATTTTCAAGTCTAAAAACGTGACTTGGGCCGTGTGTAAATGCATACAATGTGTGTAACAAAATTTTCCATATATATATATATATGTGTGTGTGTCCCTCATAAATTGATATATTTTGAGACAATTGTAACTTAATTTATTTGAGTATTATTAATATATATGCTTCTACCCACAAAAATATAAACATCAATAAAAATTTGAGGAAGTCAAGTGTTATTTTTCTTAACAATGAGTCAATGACTTATACACATCAATAAAAATTTGAGGAAGTCAAGTGTTATTTTTCTTAACAATGAGTCAATGACTTATACATTTGGTTGCAATGGGGTGACACATCATTTAAAACTCAGTTTTATCATTATCTAAATTTTGAAATAATTTTTTTAAGTGACGAGTTACATATAACTAATTCTAGAGGATCTTCTTCTCCAAAAAAAAAAAAAAAAAAAAAAAAAAAATCTACAGGATCAAGACGAAGAGGCTTCCAAGTTTTCAACAAGGACATGCTCCAGCAATGAGTCATATGCCTAACGTTGCCTTTTTCCTTTTCAAATATTCTTATATTTTCTCTATTATTAACAATTTATTAGTAGTATATATCTCAAAAAATGGTAATGTGATTATTATGACAATACATTTTTTCACAACAACTACAAATTCTTATCTAAATTCACTAATCAGGCAATAACATCACTTTTCTGCCTTCTATTCACAACTGCTAACTGATATAAATTCTTATTCGAATTCACCAATAACATCACTTTTTTCACTTCCATATAACAACATTATCTTAATAGTTGTTACACTATATGTGTGTGTTTATATATCGTTATTGGACAAAATCGTTTAGGTTAGGTGCATGAAAAAAATACCTTGAAAAATAAAAATTAAAAAATTAAAAAGGAGTCATAAAGGATGAGGACCAATCAGCTTCCAACGTGGAGATGCATCAGCAATATTTAGCAAAAACAAGAGGCACGTTAGTTATGTTCATACATTTCTTTTTTATTTATTTATTTAACCTTTGGCTTTTAGTGTTAAAAATAATAGTAAAAATAAGGCACGTTCTTCTGACTCTCCCTTCCGATCTTTTGGCGCAAAAAAAAGTAGAAGACTGACAGATAGACAATGAGATAGTTTTTTTTTATTTATATATAGTTTTTTTGATTTGCTGAATTGTCGTGGGAAGGTTCGGTCCAGAAGAGAGACAGAGATTTCTGAAACCAAAACTTCTTCACCGACTTGTCTTTAAAAAACAGTTGCTCATTCTTCGGAGATTTCTCTGTTTCTCTTTGTAGACCAAAACATTTTATCTATATTTGGTGTCATCATCCTCTTATGCTGTATTAGATAAGGCGGTGTTGTTGATTCTGGTTCAAAGGGAAAGTATAAAGCTTGCATGCAAGCTGTTTTCTCACGCTGCTTTCAAATTTCACCATTTTTTTATATGCAGACTAATACATACAAATTAAGGTGATCTCTCTTTCTTCAATGAATCTTTTGTTTTTACTATGTATGATTCATCTTTGTTTTGTTTTTTGTTGGGGTTTGATCTTTTTAAGAGTTGAATGAGATGGATGAAATGATTCATTTTATATAGATATGATTTTGATTTCTGAGTTGGAATGAATTGGGTGTTGCATGTTGCCAAATAGTTTTTGAAGACAAATGAGAAAAAACTTTATAAAAAGTTGAAAAGGGTGAAAAAGTTTTAATTTTTAATGTTCCAACTTGGTTTTATTGTCGAACTTTATATTGCAAATGGATCACCAACTTGCTTTATGACGATGGTAAAAGACTAAAAAAGCTGTGAAATATGAAAATGACTATTATAGGATCTTTAACTTGGTGGTTGGAAGCCTGCGTCATTAGTTGGAACCCACTTTGACAAATTGGCAAGAAATTTCACTTTCTGAGGGTATCGTCAAGGCCTTCACCCAATTGCGTACTGTCACTATTAGAGCAGTATATATATTTCTGGGATCTATGTAAAGTCTATATACTAGGAACATGACCTGCATTACATTTAGCCGAGATCTAATTATATGACACTACAGATCTAGTTCAAGTTATTGCAAGGCCTAGTTTCTTGGTCTTCAAACTTCTGGCCAATAATTTTGATCTATAGGTAGTATTCCTCTAATGCCGTTGGCCCTTTAAATATGACAATTCTACTCCACATCTTTATATATATCTGCCCTCTTTAATTATGTTCTGGTTTCTAAAAGGTAAATTATAAATTTGGAGTTTGGCGAGCTTTGCTAAACCGGATCTTTCGGTTCTTATGGACCCTCACCCTCTTGAAAATATCGCCTTTGATTGTGAATCTTAAGTAGAAACTTTTGGAAAAAATCTAAATAATCCAAATTTTGCTCTTAGGCTTGCAATTGAATGCATAAATTTGATGTGTACCCTGCAAATTCTATCCCAGCCTAGACAAAATTTCGTTTTATTTTCTTAGATTAATATCTGCCAGAGTATAAATATTATCAGTGCTTAAAGCCTTTCAAATCAAACTGATTTTGATCATTGAGTTACATCTGCAGAACCAGAGCTTAGAAACTGATGGGAACGATGGACAACATCATTGAGGTTTCTCCTCTAGCTGATGAGAGAGTTGCTCCAATGGCACCTCCATTGCCTGGTACAGCAACAAGTAGTTATAATCAGAAGGGGTACCTGATGAATGGATCACAGCAAAGAGGATACTGCTGTGTCTCTACATCTACAAAAGAGTTGTGGGATCGCCTCTTTGACGAAGGTTATAGAGCTGATGTTTCTGTTGAAACCGACAATGGTGGCACCATCTATGCGCATGCTAATATTCTTGTAAGCAAATATATGCCATATCAATTAACTCTCGACTCTTTGTTGGTAATCAATTAAGTCTTGACTCTAAAAGTCTGTTCTGTATGATCAACGATGATTCTGCTTGAGAAATAATAAGATAACAAATTGATTTCTGATTATATTTGCCTAGATCAATAGAGAAAACATATTTTGTTGTATCGAACTACTGTGTTATGTGTGGCACCTCACAAATGGACAAAATCACAGCATGAAAGAGAAACAATTGGTTTTCCTAAGGGAAACCAACCTTTAAAGTGAAATTTCACTGAATATATGGTTTTACAGGATAAACAAATTCAAATAGTAACTCATCCAAAGTCCAAACCTAATAATTTATCCAACCTATATCTATTTAACCAACTCCTAATATTAAAAACACAACCTTGAAATGATGACATCACATAAAATAGAGGCACATAATGTGCTTATTACTCATTAAATTTACAACTGACAGATAACCAAACATAATATTTAATTGTTCCCTAGCCTTAAAAAAAAAAATAGATAAAGCTAGCTAGTAATTTGCACATTGATGCTATATATTAGAATGTCATTGTATGTGAAGGCTGATTAATGGTTACTTGTATTGTAATTATTTTCAATTTTACAAATGTTACAGCCATGGAGAAGCTTATGAATTTAGGCAGGAATGTGTACTCTGCTGTGGGAAGCATGTGTTGCTTTTTGTATATATTTTTTTTTACAACGATTTGTTTAATATCAAGATACAAAGTAAATGTGATTGTTTTTACATCTTGGCATGGTATCTTTGATAAATAAACATAATAGTCCATTAACTGGATGTTTATTAACAGGGCATGGCTTCTCCTGTGATAAAAAGCATGTTAAAGAAATCAAAAAGGCGTGGTCGGCAGAGATCAATTTCAATCCCTGGTGTTCCTCATGATGCAGTTAGAGCTTTTATTCGATTTTTGTACTCTTCCTGGTAACTATTTATCACTAATTACTATTCAGTTCTTAGTATTTGTTGGTTTTGTTGGAAGAATAATATTGGCACTCTGGTCAAGACTTCACAATTGGACCATGGAACGTTTATATGTAGATGCCATAGAGAATGGCCAAGATTAATATAGTTTCTATGGATTATATCTCTGCACACCATAATCTAAGATTGAAGACCAGTTTTGAAATTGCTTTACTGAATTTTTAATCAATTGGTAAAAATGATCAGAGAAATTTTATTGGAAATTACATCTTTTGATCAATTCCTTTTCACCTATTCCTGCTGTATGGTAAAACCTTTAAGAAGAGGATCATTCTAACGCAGCTTCAATTTTGCTGTTACTTTATGTTAACGTAAGTACTACATTGTGCTGATAGTTGATGGTCTTTCATATGTAGTTATGAGAAAGAAGATATGGAGGAATTTGTCTTGCCTTTGTTGGTGCTGTCACATGCATATGTGGTTCCTGAGTTGAAGCAAGTATGTGTGCAACAACTAGAGCAGGGTTTGCTTACCATAGAGAATGTAATTGACATCTTTCAACTTGCATTATTGTGTGATGCCCCTAGGCTTAGCTTCATTTGTCACCGTATGATTCTGAGGAACATTAAAGCTGTCTCTGCTACTGAGGGATGGCAAGCAATGAAGCAATCCCACCCAATATTAGAGAGGGTACTTCTGCAGTCAAAAACTGATGAAGATAATGTAAGTGCTCTAATTTTATTTTTATTTTTTTTCTTTTCTGCTATCCCTTTCCCTGATATTTCATTACGGCAACCCATGAAATCTCCCTCTTTATTTGAATTTTAAGTTTAAGTCGTGTTTTAAACTCATTTTCAGAGGCAAAAGGATCGGATCAGAAAGATAAACGAGGGAAAGATTTATTTGCAATTATATGAGGCAATGGAGGCTCTTGTCCACATATGCAGAGATGGTTGTCGGACAATTGGGCCACATGATAAGGACTTCAAAGCAAACCAGTCACCCTGCAATTATGAAGCCTGCAAGGGACTGGAATTGCTTGTACGTCATTTTGCTGCTTGCAAATTGAGGGTTCCTGGCGGTTGCATTCATTGCAAGAGAATGTGGCAGCTATTGGAGTTACACTCCCGGCTTTGTGACAATTCTGATATCTGTAGGGTTCCTTTGTGCAGGTACACCTACAATGCTTTCTGCTCTTCCTTCTTTATATTTCTAATTTGGAGTGTCATTTCATCCATTCATGATACGCAGGCTTAGACATCATTATTAGATTCATCAAATGTAGGAAATTAATGAGGCCAACTATATACAGGGCCTTGTTTTCATCATGATTTATAATTCCTATTTTGTTCAAGGATTGCATGCCTACTCCACGTAAGCTTATATCATATGCAGCCTAAACTTTCAACTCACTCAGCAAATTACATTTTTTCAGGACCTTTAGGGAGAAAATTAGGAGACAGAGCAAGAAGGACGAGATTAAGTGGAGAATACTCGTGAAAAAAATATTGAGAACAAAGACCATCGCTGGAGCACCATTTTTTTCGTCGGCCATTGCTAGCTCTACATGACATCTTTTTCATCAGCCATTGCTAGCTAGCTCTACATGGCATCAAACTTTGCTTCTCCTAGAACCAGTTTCAATTGTAAATTAGTTGTAATTGCCTATTTGTAGAGAAAATATTGCTTCAAGGTGTTCTTTTGTATCTCAATGTGGAATTAAAAATAAGAGAATCACTTCCTTCTAGACATTTGTCACTCCCTGGAATGGACCACAAAGTTGTGTGTATTGCTAATGAAATGGACAATTCTTTTTGGTCCCAAATAATATTATTAAAAAGAAAAAACCTATCAATCACATAGAAGAATACAAATATTTATGTAGAAAACTCTTTCTCTTTGAAGGAAAAAACTAGGGGACAAACTCCGAATAATATCACTATTATCAAATCAATCTATATATTATTAAAAGTTGAAGCATGACATTTATTGCTATTGAGCTAGCTCTACGTGACATCTTTTTCATTAGCCATTGCTAGCTAGCTCTACATGGCATCAAACTTTGCTTCTCCTAGAACCAGTTTCAATTGTAAATTAGTTGTAATTGCCTATTTGTAGAGAAAATGTTGCTTCAAGGTGTTCTTTTGTATCTCAATGTGGAATTAAAAATAAGAGAATCACTTCCTTCTAGACATTTGTCACTCCCTGGAATGGACCAAAAAGTTGTGTGTATTGCTAATGAAATGGACAATTCTTTTTAGTCCCAAATAATATTATTAAAAAAAAAAAAAAACTATCAATCACATAGAAGAATACAAATATTTATGTAGAAAACTCTTTCTCTTTGAAGGAAAAAACTACGGGACAAGCTCCGAATAATTTCACTATTATCAAATCAATCTATATATTATTAAAAGTTGAAGCATGGCATCTATTGCTGTTGAGCTCCTATTGCGTCACCTCATCGCCACATCATTATTATTTATTCCTTTTTTTTTTTTACAAAAAATATATATATATAAATAGATTATTGACTTTACATATTCATCTTTGTTGATTTTAACATTTATATATACTAGTGTGTAACCCCGTGCATATGCATTTTATATATATGATTATATTTTTTATGGTTTATTATATTGTACTCCTCGTTTTCTTCATTAAATTAACTAATTTAGTACAAAAATTTATAAATTTAGATTAGATGGGACACATAGCACAAAATTAAACTCTAATTAAAATTCAATTGTTATCTAAACTAACTCACTTGGCACAAAATTCTAAAATATAGATTAAATGAGCCACGTGGCGTAAAATTAGACACTAATTGAATTCCAATTGAAAATTTAATTGAATTTTCTCTCTGCTTTACCTATTATTATATATATAGATTTCTTTTTTATTTCCAATTTTTTTATAATTTTTTTTTCATTCACTTATTTTTTAAATATTTACACTTTCTTCAACATTTCTTCTTCTCTTACCTTTTCATCTCCCCATTACTCTCTACTGTAATATTGTCATTCATCTTCCCTTTCATCTTCCTTTATTTATCTCTTTTTATCCCTTCCCTCTTACTATAAATTTGTTCCTCTTTTTTATTTTTTGCATAGTTTTCTCTCACAAAAAGGTTTCTCTCTCTCTCTCTCTCTAAATGTTTTGGTGGATTTTTATTTTTTATTACATCTCTGCTTTAGGTTGATAAATTTTTGTGTTTTTAAGAATTTTAATTTAGGTTGATACAATTTAGTTTGTGTTTTAAGTTATTATTATTATTTTGCTCTTTGATTGTTAAATTTTATTTGATTACATTATAAAAAAATTAAAGATAGTATATACAATAAAATAGTATTTCATTACATAACATAATTTGGATAATTTAGTGTTTATTGTTATATCTTTTAATTTTTCTTATTTTTTTCTTATCTTCTATTTTACTCAATATTGAAATTCAACCACATCCTCCTTATCATTAAATTATTTATATTTTCTTTCTCTTTTTGTTTAAAAAAATAAAAAATGCAATATTTTACTTAAATTCAAATAAAAAAAAATTGTGCTCGTCATATTGTACTTATTTTTTTTTTAATATTTACACTTTCTCCAATCTTTCTTCTTCCTTTTTCTTTTTCATCTCCCCAAACATTCTACCTTGATATCACTCTTCCTCTTTCCTTTTATCTTCCTTTATTTTGTTTCTTTTTATTATCATCCTCTTAGTATAAATTTGTCATTCACTCTTCCATTCTTTACATAATTTTCTTTCACAAAAAAGTAGTTATTTTCCACTCTTTCTCCTTGAATTTTTTGGTGGATTTTTATTTTTATTTTTCTTGTATCTCTATTTTAGCTTGATAAAGTTTTATATTCTTTAGAACTCTATTTTGGTTGATGAGATTTAGTTTTGTGTTTTAAGTTTTTATATTTATTTTATTTTATGACTTTGATTGTTAGATATTATCATATTGCGTTATAAATAATTAAAAATAGTATATAAGAATGTACTATTATTATATTACATAGAATTATTTGGATAAGTTAGTGTTTATTGTTATGTATTTTTTTTTCTCATATAATTTTATTTAATATTTAAATTCAGTCACATCCCCCATATATATCATTAAATTATTTATATTTCATCTCCTTTTTAATTTAAAAAAAAAACTTAAAATATATTATTTTGCCCAAATTAAATAAATAAAATTGTCCACATTAAGTGGAGTAATGCTAGGGGAAACTCTCATTCTCACGTCCAATGCATCAAAAGAAGAATGAAATACAAAATAAATCAAGTTAGAAACACTAAATTTAAATGTAAAAAAACTAATAATGCATTTTAATGTCATAGAATCATCATCAAATTTTGAAAAATGATAGGTTGCCAATGGGGAAGAGAGAGAGAGAGAGAGAGAGAGAGAGAGAGAGAGATGGTATAGAAAAAAACCAATACAAAGTGATAAAGAGTAGATAAAGAAAAACAAAAACCAACGTCAATTAGTAATCGTTGATTGGAAAACAAAGAGATTATAAGGAGAAGTAAAAAATAAAATAGAGATTACCGTGTGAAGAATATTAAAAACTTTAGAGTGTAGTAACATAAACCATTAAATTCACTTAAAAAATTAAATCAACAATCAACAATTAAATACAATCATAGTACTAAATTTAAATTTAAAACTATTTAACTCTAACTATGGAAACCATATTAATCATAACTAAAAAAGAGATGTTCTTTTATAGTAGTAGAAATTACATAAGAATTAAAGTTAGAACATTTAAAAATTCATTTTTTGATATTTCATTTAACCTTATTTATAATATATATATATATATATATAAAATAATTTTCATACACTATTACTTTTGAAAATCTAATGAATAATGCTACCTCTCATTTATCGTCTTTGTTATGCAAATCATCAGTTAGTAGATATATGATAATGGTAAGAAACGATACTGTAGGGGAGGATTTTGTTCCAGCCCTCGCAAGCCATTTGTCCTCTATGGGGAGCCAGGCCCGTAAGGATTTGTCCTCTACTGGCGAGTGTGGGAAGTGGCAAGCATTGCACTTGGACCAGCAGTCCCACATAAAGTAGAGAAGCGCCCTACTCATGGTTTATAAGTTTCTGGAGCGACCATGAGTGTACTACTACTACCACTCCATGTGCGGTAGTAGTGGTAGAGGCGTGCCTTCCAGGGGTAACAAAACCGTGCGGTCTGGGTGGCATCGGTCTCAACGGCCCATTCCCAACCCAAAGCGAACAATACCTTTGTCGGGCAATGCCCCTCAAAAGCGCCTTTTTGTACGGAAGGATTTTGTTCCAGCCCCCGCAAGCCATTTGTCCTCTATGGGGAGCCAGGCCCGCAAGGATTTGTCCTCTACTGGCGAGTGTAGGAAGTGGCAAGCATTGCACTTGGACCAGCAGTCCCACATCGAGTAGAAAAGCGCCCCATTCATGGTTTATAAGCTTTTGGAGCGACCATGAGTGTACCACTACTACCACACATGGTGCGGGAGGGTTAGCTGAAGAGCATTCAATGCAGGGGTGACAGCTTTCTCCTTTGATATTGTAGAGTCTTCTCTCGTTATACGTCTTCGTTATTACTTATCCATTCCGACAGAATTATGTGGAGTGCCCTCCTGAATGGCAGATCACAAAAAGGGGACCTCAGCCTTAGCTATCCGAGATGATACTCATCCTCAACACTACCTCCTGGGATACAACATTCATAGTTAACTTCCTCGTCCTCTCATGCATGTCTTCTTGACAAAATCTAAATGTCCTGGGACGATTGCTGTCCTCGGCTTGGGCCTTAAGCCCAACACGTACGTGGGTATGGAACTCTTAACCCATGGCCCTTACAAAAATATTTAATGAGACCATCCTAAAAAAATTATCACACGTAACACGTGAGTATGTGGCTAGTTACAATAATTTTTATGTATACCTCACAACTAAAGAAAAAAATCTCTCTTATTTTCTTTTGCTCTCACACACACAAATTATTTTTCTCAATGACAATTCTTTTTCTTTTCTTTTTTCACTACGCGGCACCCCCCTTTTTTTCACTGTGTGGCACCTCCTTTTTCTTCTTGTTTTTGTGATCTGCTCTTTAGAGCATTCGTAGCAAATGTTCTATAAAAAATGTCATTTTGCCACACCAAAAGCCTACTTTATTATTTTACCACATCATTTTACAACATTCTATTTATTAGATGTTTTATCATTTAATTCTATATATTAAAATAATATTTACTACACATTAAAATAATATTAACTACTCCTTATCATCATCATCATCATCAACAACAACAACAACAATGGCACAACCCAGCAACCACCGACCACCCAGCCTCAAACATCGATTCAACAAACCCAGCCACCCAAACACGCAGCAACCACCGACCACCAAAGCCAAGACCCACAACTCACAACCTATTAAAACCCAAGCCTCAAACATCGATTCAACAAACCCATGCCCACGACGGCAAAACCCAGACCCACGGCGAGCAAATACCACCATCCATGGCGAGCAAATCTCACCCACGACACACGGGAAGCAAAACCCAAATGTCGTTGTCGCCCACCCACGACCCACTGCCCCAAAATCAAACATCAAACCCATAACCCACTGCTCCAACATCAAACCCACGACCCATCCACGCTGATCCCCACTGCTCCACACCGATCTGAGAGAGACGAACCGAGACAGAGAAAGGAGTGAGAACAAAACAGAGAGTGGGAGAAAGGGCAATGAGAGAACCAAACAAAGAGAGAGAGAGATGTGTCACAGACGGAGAGAGAGAAATGTGATGGGAGGAGAGAGAAAGATGAATAAAAAAATAATATATACATTTGCCATTCTCATCCGTACCGTGCCAAAATTGCAACAGTACTGTAGCATATTGCAAAAGTTTAGCACATTTAACACATCTGATAAAGCTCTGTTTTTGGTGTTTGGTGTGCCAAATGTGCCAAATATTTGGCATTTGGCACATTTGGCACATCTAGTGTGGATGCTCTAGCACACCACACACATGCCTTTCATATATTCAATTTTGCCGCCGCATCAGCATCAGGTATTGTACATGCCATATGTAAAGAGTATTTAGCATTTTTCACTCAAAAACCTCCCACATCCGAAATGCTATATACCAAGTATTGCAAAAAAAATTTGCAATACTGCTACAGTGCAATTCTACCTTTAGAATTGCACTGTAGTAATATTGTAAAATATATATATATATATATATATATTTTATTCTCTCCACTGAGACACATCGCTCTCTCTCTCTCTCTCTGTCATTTTTCTTCATCTTCCTTCTCGGTGGTCTTGTTCTGTTCTCTCCTCTCTTTCAGTTTTCTTCATCTCCTTGGTCGGTGATCGATGGTGGTGGTGAGGTGGAGATCGGCGTGGCAGCGCGATTGAGGTGGAGATCGATGAGGTGGGTTTAGGTGAGTTCCGATGGGGTTTTTTGTGGTTGTCTGGGTTTGTGGAGATCGGCGTGTCTAGGTTTGTGGAGATCGACGTGGAGATTTGGTGGCACCGCAGTTGAGGTGGAAATCGGTGAGGTGGGTTTGGGTGGATTCCGATGGGTTTTTTTGGTGGTTATCTGGGTTTGTGGAGATCTGGTGGTGCCGCGGTTGAGGTGGAGATCGGCGAGGTGTGTTTGGGTGGGTTCCGATGGGTTTTTTTTTGTGGTTGTCTGGGTTTGTGGAGATTGGCGTGTCTGGGTTTGTGGAGATTGGGTGGCGACATCTCTGGGTTTGTGGAGATCGAGTGGCGGCGTCTCTGGGTTTGCGGTGATGGTGTGATGATTGATGATGGTGGAGCCGTGGAGGTGGGGGTTGCCGTGGGTGGTGATGGTGTGGGTCTGAGTTTGCCGGGTTGCTGTTTTTTTTTTTTTGTAGAGTTGAATAGAAAGAATGAGAGATATATTATTTTATTGTGTTGAAATATTATTTTAATGAGTAGAATAAGAAAATAAAGTTTGGAATACTAGAAATATTGTAAAATGGTATAGTATAATGATAAAATAATTTTTTAAGATAATAAAATAGAGTAAAATTGAAATGGTAGGATATGAATGCTTTCACACTCCTGGGAACATACGGAGTGTTGGCTTCCCACGTGTCTCCTATTTCAAGTTGAAATAGTAGTCCTCATCAGTTGGGCTTAGCTATTAAGGAGCTTCACGTGGGCTGGACTTTGGTGTCGGCTTGCACCCAACAAATTCGACGTTTCAGTAATAGTTGGCTTTAAAATTCACCTCATAGTAGTGCATTTATAATCAACATTAAAATATCCATTTTCTCTAGCTGTCTGGTATGATCTCTAATAGCCGTGGAACTGATCGGATTCTAATAAGTCTCAAATCAAACAAGAGAGCGCACAGTTGCTAAATTTAGTGTTAGAAGTTCAAACACTTTCATTTTCTGCAGTATTAAAAACCATAACAGAGACAACTTAATGTAAAACCAAAACTTCAAGTTAATATGGCTAAGAGCTCCACCTATTCAACTGTGTTGGATTAAATGGTTAAATTCACCCTCTCCTATTATTTTAACCCTTTAGAAAAATTATTAATTTAACAAACCGCAACACACCAGATTTTTTGTAAGTAGTTTAATAACCTCTCAGCCGTAGCTTTAGCTTTAGCTGGAGCTGATTTGACATTTGATTTGAGGCATATAGCAAAACGTTTCACAAAGAAGTGGTTGTCCATTTCAAAGAAAATTAAAACTGAGGCCCTTGTTATTACATAAATTTGGGTCCATCAAATGGAGATATTCTTTATTGAGATGCCCACAGATGCAGTCAAATGGACCCCCTGCTATTCAATGGACCTTTATGTCCTATCCATACACCTAATACTATGATTGTTACTGCAATATACCACCAGTTGATGACTGAGCATTGAGTAATATCTATCACTCATGAGTCATGATAGTAAGAAAACTTGTTTATTTGTGCAGGGAATGTGTATACAAAATTTTGGTGTCGTCTATATAGGCATTGACATTATTTAAGTATAGTCCCTAAACAAAATAAATAAAACAGTTAAACGACGAAATAATTGTTGTCATATAGAGTCCAGGGTTTACTAGGCCTTGGCTGCCAAAGCTCATCGTTTACGTGAAAAATATGTCGTCTTAGATGAAGGAAATTTTATTTTTGGCATGGCCCCATTTAAGAGTGTAACGAGACGATGTCGTTTCTCTAACCCTTGCCTTAGCTTGAAGTCTTGAAGTTGAACAAAACTCGCCACTCCATAATAAAGATTGCATTGCATCTATCAGAAATACAGCTTTCATCTTTTGGTACGTTAATGTAGTGTTTTTTTTTCTTCTCCTCCTCCCCATCTCTCTATTCTTCCTTATCATGCTTTACACTAATTATTCTTTTCATTTTTCATCATTAACTGCTTAATAGCTTGAGCACATTTTGTTGAAAATGGTAGTTTATAAAATGTAAAACATTTTAAGGCACCCATCAGAAATTTTCACATAATTCTGATAACATTAGGATAGAGTTGAAGTTTTTGGAACCATGTTGAGAGTGGCTAAAAATTGAGCTGATTAACTTGGGTTGATTTAGCTGAAGCTGAACCAGCCACCCATCTTTGTCCTCTATCCTTCAACATAGAAAAGCTTCAATCCCTTCATTGATAAGCCTAGCTGGATTTATACGGTTTTTTATTTTATAGATTTCTTTTTGGTTCCTTGCTAAACAAGGACCGCACTTGAGTTGGCTTTATATTCCCACTCAAAATAGCAAACAATTCAAGCAGATTCTTGTCCAAATTCCCGGGAAATCATTAAAAAGAAATGCTGAAAAAACTGCTACTTATTATTATTACTAATTGATCAAATAAATACAGATAAAAGCGTCGTAAGTAACATCAAAACATTCTGATTTCTTGAAAATGTGTGGGAATCTGATCTAAAAGAAGATAAACCCATCTTAACTATGGCATATGTGTCGGATTGAGGAAAAAAAGACATCTATTTTTTTTTTTTTTTTTTTTTGCTTTTTTCATTTAGAATTGCTTCATTCAACTGTGCACTTCAGTGAAAGGAATATCATGTCTTTGTCTTTTGATGCCCTTTTCTTCCAGATAGAGCTTGCTCTTCTATCATAGTAAATCTTCAATGCCCAACATTTGACTTTTATGCATTTGTGATCTCATACACAAAACCTTGTTCTTCTCTTACAAGCCTCACCTTGTTAATTGAGCGGTACCTCTATCCATGGACTGGGATTTTCTTGACAATAACAGATTCCTTCTGAAGTACTTTCACATCTCCATTATCCTACTCCTCTGAATGCTCATAATGAGTCTATAACCGTGGAAGTATCTGCTAAAATTTGATTGGACTTCTAAGAGGTTCATTACTTGATATTCACATAACTTCAAGGAGACAAACTTCCCTCATCCGAGCTTGAATCTTGTCTCGCACTATACCTATTGAGAACTGGTAGTGAAGCAGTTGCAGATATCCGAAAAGATCTAGCAGCACCCACCACTGTTCTATCCTGCATCCTTCCCACTTCCTTGCACACTTGATCTAGTATGCCTAGAAAATCTCTTACAATCATGAAGATTCTGAAAGGATGGGCTTCCTCCTTTGCTGTATCCCCATGGAAATATTCTGTGACCTCTTTCACAAGGTATAAAGCCTTTTTTTCATCCGCCTTGATTCTAACAATTTCCTCTTCAGCCTCTTTCAGAAATAGTTTCATTGAGTTGAAGAATTTTCCCTGCATATCTGGCTTCTCATATTGCAAAACCAATCTGACTTTGTCAAGTCCCATTTCAAGCTTTGACACATAGCTGCTTAAGACATCTGAGTCCATTCCTGCTGCTTTTTTGACATTGCCGAGGTCTCTGCTTAACCCAGCCACAACCTGCAATCCTTGCTTCTGGAAACTGTCCTCCGTCTTTTGATGCACTTTTTCTTGAACATTCTCATTTGTAGAATCGGTACCTGTGCCTTCAGATCTAATAATCTCTTGGACCACGAAGTGTAGCAATGTGGTCTTCCCATCAGTTCCCTTAATATCTACAAGTTTTAAGAGTGTTTCAAGTTTAAAAGCTTTAGCATCACCACGGTTAGTTCCAACATTCATTCTGTTTCCTGTCCTGAGAACAGCTTCAAGGAGTTTAAGGAATAATCGACTGTTCTTTAATTCATCACTTGCTTCCTGACAAATAATAAATCCAAGGTTTGAGTTTCTAAAAGTCAAAATTCATGAAATCAACAGATCAAAATAACATGTCATTAAAACTTGTTAATTGTTAACTTTTAGCCAAAGTACCTCAAGGGTTTGAAAAGCCTTTCTCAGGTATTTGACTTCTGTATCAAAGTTAGCTCTGTATAGCATGGCTTCAACTCTTTTAAACGCGAATGGGATATCAAGTACTGCCTTAAGAAATCGCTCTGCAGACCCTAGTTTTGAGATGTCACCACGGTAGTCTCGAAGTTTTATCTCTTCCTCTTTAGTTGGAGCCATCTTTACCAGAGTTTCCAAAAGCTCAGCACCCAAGCCTTCTGGGTTACCTGTTACGCCCAAACACATAAAGCAAATGATGCTTCAGACTAAAAATACAGGATCTAGATGGAAAGTTGGATGCAAAGGCAATGAGCATGGTAAAGATTTCAACAAATATGTTTATATTTCTTACTTCAGTACTTTGTAGACAGAAACTAGTGATGTAATGAGATTGTCATATAGAACCTCTCAAGCAATATTTATGCAGAATGGCTATATATCAACAGATTTGTTTCATTGGACTGTGCTCTAGGAAGCACCTTTTGTGTGGCTTTTCCATACATTTGCATATGAATTGAGAGGGGGAGGGGGGGGGGGGGGGGGGGAGTGTGTGGAAATGAAGAAGCAGAAGAAGAAGATACAAACTAATACAGTACCACTAGTAGCATATGTCATATTGGTTACGTTTGTGAGTCCTGATTGTTAGCTCAGGTAATCTGATGTAATACAAATAATTCTTAACATGGACAATTGGGGGGCAATGAATAGATAGGGAGGGCTCTGTTGATTTGGCATAAGCTAGACACTCACGGTCTCAACAGAAGATCTGATCATGAAAAAGGTAAAACACCTGAGTGAAAATAACGTTCTAGATATAGGGAAGATTTTTGGTAGTGTATTAGTCTTTCAATATATACATGCTTGTGCAAGTGTGTCATGTGCTTTGATTTTGCAGTGTTTACACATATCTTTTGGTCATTTTGTTCTCCAATATACCTTAAATATGTGAATGCTAGGAATATATAGACTGGTGTGGCTTCTGTGGTAATCTTAATAGCAGTAATTGTGGTAATTATCCTTTTTTGGCAGTTAGTAGCCAAGTCTAGTTAGTTAGGAAGTTGTAATTTGAAAGTTTCTTGTAATTTCATTATTGAAGTTATTGAGCTGCATTATCTGCACTACAGTTATTATGGAAACGGTGTCCCTTTTTTAAATGAAACACCCAGATGTTGGTAAATATCCAAGTTACTTAATTACTTTTTAGATACATGCAACTACCTGTTCAAAGTGTCACTAAGGTGTTGTTTCGGATACTATACTTAATTGAGCTTCTCTACATTCTTGACAAGTGATTGTGGTTAATTTATGGTGAAAGTGTGCCAGATGATGAAGGCATGAAGGTTTTTGAACCTGGTTTCTTCAATTGGAGCATAAGAGATATAATGAATTGCGTAAATCAAACGGATCTAATAAATCGACAAAAAAAGGGGAAGCAACTAAAAAAAGAAATCACGGTCATGCTTTCTCTACTGAGAAAAAGATCTAGGGCATAATAGGTTGGAGCATGCTTGGCATCATGACCTAGTATTTACAAGCCAAAATCTAGTAGAACGATTTATAACATGAGAAGCAATGAACATTCATTTGGTCTCTAATACTATTGTCTTTTTTGGAAATCTTCATTTCCAGAAGCAAGGTAGTCATTTTGATGGGGACTTTACATGATTACTTGAAATCTAACATAATGATGTGACTGATATGATCTTGCTATAACGCTTTTACTACCATTTTTATTATAAGCAAGATTACACTTCTTCTAAGCTCTTCAATTCTTATTTCTGCTTTTGACATCTTTTATCCTCTGCTTTTTGTTGGTACACTAAGCTACATTGCGTGCCCTCCTGCCTCAAAAAAATTGTGCTAATTGATATCTATAGACTATAGACTACAGAGTACTTCATAACTTTTGGAATTTTGTAAGTAATAAAAAAAATATGGTTGCCCATTATAACTTATCTATTCCTTTATGTCTAGATCAAATCAGAGAAAATGGGATTTTGAATTTTTTTCTATATATCGTTTAAGCAGAATATGGAATTTATAATCATTTATAAGACATGGGAAAGAATGAAACATCACTTACCATCCAAAAGAGCTTCAGACACCTCGTCCCTTGTTACATTGAGTGCTCTTAATAGAATAGCTATGTTCTGTGACTTCTTTGGGTCTAACACCCTATTTTCCAGTTCAACAGGAGGGAGCACTGATTTCCTAGTAACCTCTTTTGGAACTGAATTCGCCGAATTGCAGCCAAAAAGAGTCTCCATCATGTCCTCATTCAATCTGCAAAGTAATGAAGCAAACAAATATTGTATCACATCAATGATCAAACTAAACTAATAAGCATTATGGTATAAATCACAAAAAGTGTACATTTCACTACTTACTGAAATGAGCTTGATTTGAGCTGGTCCCAAACCGTGGCTCTGTCCGAGGTTGCCCGTACTTTGTCCCAATGCAGAGGCTTCAACTTGGGTTTTGCTCCTTCCCTCTCATCTGTATCAAGCTTCTCAGAAGAGCTCAAACTTTTATTACTACTTTGTGGTGCTGGTGTTGTTATTTCATTCTCAAAATTGCGTTTGGGGCTTGAATTCCAGGACAATGATTTCCTTGATACTTGGGCAGAAGAAGGAGGAGTTGGAGTAACAGAAACACTTGTTTCTGGAAGTCCTACTTTCCGCGGCGGCAATGATTGCGGTGGAGGAGGAGGCGGAGGCGGCGGTGGTGGAGGAGGAGGAGTGGGCGGAATTGGCGCTTCAGAGACTTGTCTAGACACACAGCTTATTGATTGAAGACGCGCCATATTTGGTGGTGGCGGTGGCGATGAGAATTTTGGCCTTACTGGAGGATTTGGAATCACTTGTTGTAAGTCCACCACACGAGTAGGTAGCGGCGATGACGGAGGAGGAGGAGGCGGCGCATGCGGTGGCGATGGAAGCGGGGCCGCAAGGCGAGATTTAGGAGAAGTCCGTTTGGAATGAGGAATAACAGAATTGGCACCATAAGTGTCGGTTTTAGCAAAACCATTGTTGTTGTAGTAGTTGCTGTTGTTGTTAGGTGGGCAACTTAGACGCGAACTGGGAGTGTAGTAGCTATTGTCATCGTAACTGATCGAAGAACAATTGGGTGAATGAAAAGCAGTGTCGTGGCTTTCCTCATCGGATGAAGAGGAATTGACATTGCAGACAGGGTTTGTGAGTGGTGGAAGTGGCTGTAACTCAGGACTAGGCCGATACAGATCAGATCTCTTATCCGAATTCAGCTTATGATAAGGTGACCTGTTAGCTCCATTGTTTTCTCCTCTGCCCCCATCAGTGATTGAACCTCTTTGCTGGCTCGGCTCCACGGTTCCAATGTACAGAAAATTCGAGGGTGGGGCAGAGTTGTTGCTGTTATCTCTGGAACTTCCTCCAACAAGCTTTTGAGCTTGAGACTCGCGTGGGTGCTTTGCACGGTGGCGATAGAGAAAGAATGCGAGTGCGGAGAGCATTCCCAGAGTGACAATTCCGACTGAGATTGCGATTGCCACTGTTTTCGTTTGCTTTGCTGGCTGTGTTGTTGCCACTGGGATTGGCATGGTTCCATTGGATGGTGAAGGTGGTGTTTGACTCTGATCTGGGGTTGGTCCTCCTTCGTGGAAAAATGGGTACTCCGAGCTCGGCACATTTGAGCTGTCTGATGGCACCGTCGGTGGCGGTGGTGATGGTGGTGGAAGTGAGTCCGTTCCAGGTGGTGGTGCCGAACCTTCTGGGAACAATGGTTGGTGCAGAATTCTCCTGTGAGTTTCAACTCCATTTCTGGTTGAGTTTAGAATAGTAGTAGCAGCAGCAGCAGCGACCCATTTTGGAGTGAAAGGTATAGACAATGATATCAGAATCAAAAAGAAGCTCAAATTATGATGAGCTCTCATGGTGAAGAATTTTTCGTTTCTTTTCTTCTGGGTCTCTCTTATTTTCTCCTTTTCTTTCTCAACCAATTCATTTCTATGCTTTTCTTTCTAATTCTGTTTGTAAGAGAGAGAAAGAGAGTGGGAAGGTTCTTTCTCTTTGGTCTGCAAGATCTGGATGCTCAACTGGCTGACGAAAGCAAGAGCCGCATTTCTTTCTTTATATTTTTTTTATATTTATCATATTTGGAGTATTATTTTTTTTAATATTACTTTTAGTTCATCTAAACTAAATATTTTTACAAAAATTCTAACCCTATAACTTAAACCACAACTTTTTTTACGGCTATCTAAAGGAAAAACTATGAATAATTAAGAAAAGATAGCGAGATTACGTGAAAATTACATGTAATTAATTAAAATAGTGGTAACAAAAGTTGTGATATTTTGTATGAGTTTGAGATGAGTTAAATTTTTCAATTTATCTCTAATTTTAGCTTATTTTTATTATTATTCATAAATCTTACAGTACTTTTTATACTATTCACGAATCTCACTATTTATATGAAAAATTATGAATAATTAAGAAAAAATAGTGAGGTTGCATGAAAATTATATGTAATCAATTACAGTCTGTCACATAAAATAGTCGTGACAAAAGTTGTGATATTTTGTATGCATTTGGGTGAGTTGAATTTTTAGCTTATCTCCACTTTCAACTTATTTTTGTTACTATTTATGAATCTTACTACACTTTTTAATATTATTCATAAGTCTCACTATACTATTCAACATATTTTTTAATATTTTTCTAAATTTTCAACAAAAAAATTTCTATTTCAATTATCTAAACTATTTCAAATGGACACTTATATTATGTTTATTAGAATTACTTAACAAAGTTCACTGTGCGGTGAGGAATGAAACGTGGCAGTGGGATCCACATTGGTTGTTTCTTAAAAAAAAAAAAAAAGACGATGATGACAATGGAGTGGTATTGTGGTAATACTAAAAGAACACGTTCATGTCCTTCCTTGTCTATTTTGAAATTGATTTTTCTCTTTTGTAGTGACCGAGGGCAAAGCAAGCAAAGCACATATTCCACTCTATAAAAATTTTCCCGTTGATGCCGTTAAATTCTGTGTCCTCTGTCTGCTTTTAGGCTTTAGCACTTTGATTCCCAAGTTCACTTCGATTGTTGTAATGAAATCCTCTATGAGTGAGTACGTAGAAAAAACGTTACATAAAATATCCCCCCACGTGTCTATTCCATTCCTAATGGAATATAATTTGGATTGCTCGTTTTGGTGGTCGGTTTGGATGGTTCTGATTCATGGGACAGTCAATCATACACCATTAAACCACCAACAACTACGAACGCTAATGCTAATCCACACAATTTTGTACGACCAATGATAGTGACATATGCATTTCTCAACAACAAAAAAAAATTATAGGGACATATGCTGATATGCCTGATTAACATGATCTTCTCATGGCACAAATTATTTTACAAATTTTTTTATAAGGGTTTTAAATATTGAAAATATTGTAAATTAAGGTAAAAGTTAGTTGAAATAGTATAGTGAGATCCATAAATAATATTAAAAAGTACAATAAGCGAATAAATAGTAGCAAAAATAAGCTAAATAGTGAAATAATTTTTATTTTTCATTGGTATCCAAACGGAGGCTTAAATTGTTGACGTGGTGAGTGATTATTGATAAATAAAAAAATATTATTAACATTAGACTCAAATGAGAACCGGTAAAAATTTGTTGTTTGTAAAAATGTTATAAAATAGTTTGTGACTGTAGCATTTCTATGGTGTATTAGTCAATTTTCCATTTAATGCAATCTATCAAAAAATATATATAATATAAATAATAAATATCAAAATATTTTGTATTTAGCTAGAATTATCAGAGTCAAATTATTAAAAACTTGTATCTAAAAGGCTTATAACATTGCTTATATGGGCAACAAAAAAGAAACTTCTTTTAGTAAAAAAAAAAATAAGTTTATTACCTTTCGGTGTTATTTTTTCTCATGCATGTTCTTTTAGATTTAGCCAATAGTTAAATATTTTAAAGACTACCCAAACATATAAGAGATGTGATATTCTATTAATCTTTAATAGAACATTGACCTATCGTAATTTATTTAATTTTTTAATAAGTTTCAATTTATGACGTTATTTTTTATGATTGATCTATTGTAATTTATTGAGTATTAATAGAGGTACTACAAATTTTTTTTTTGGGTAAACGAGGTACTACAAATTTATTACATGAAACTTCCCCTTGTATATACGTAGATTTGTCACATCAGCTATCACGTTGCCACTGCCCCACTCCCCTCCCATTCTAGTGTCGTAATTCGATAGGAACAATGTGCATTCGTTAATTGGAGCAACGAATAAGGACGATGTTGAACTTGGTGTTGGGCATGTGAAGGCTAAGGGTGGCCTTGTTGTAGGCCATAGTGACCTCCTTGGCCATGTAATTAAAGTACGTAGCCACTCTCGGGTTCTTTCACAAGTAGTAATATTGGTTCCCTATCGAAAAAATTGTCATGCTAGGTCTTCTTCCACAAGCATTGGATTAATGTTGCAACTTGCAAAACCGCCAATCACTTTTGCATGCCTTTAAAATGTACCTCCTTTCACGCACAACCACTATAGCGTGCACCCCTTATTGGAATCTGAGATGTTGGGAAATCTGTTAGAGCTTCATGAATGGCGAGTGACTTTTGTTGAGGGTGAAGCATATCAAGGGATTGATTGACTCAAAAGGCAATAGGATTTACACCTATACCAAGAAATTTTACCAATTTAGTTAATTGGTAATATCATAATTAAGGTTGTATTTGGTTCAATGAAAAATATTTTTCACTCTGAAAATATTTTCGAATGTTTACTTGTCTTCTTTAAAATGTTATGGATACTATATTTTCTATTATTTTTCCATATTTCTCATCTCCCAGCATATATTTAATAAATAAATAAAAGAAGAGAATTTTAATTTTTTATAAAAATCGTGATTGGCAACCAACCATACAGCGGCCGGTGGAGTTTGTTGGAGGCCAGAGGTCGCAAACAATAGTGGGGGTGGTGGTTGGGTGGCTATTAGTGAAAGGTAGAGGGTGGAGGTCTGGTTGATGAGTTTTGGATGAGGCGGAAAATGTTTTATGGCAAGTGCAAGTGTAAATCATTTTTGTCAGAAATGTCTTTATTTACATTCAACGAGAAAACAATTTTCGATTGACCAACAATTTCAATCACTCCAAAAACTCCGTAAATATAGAAAATATTTTTTGAAAATCAATTTCCATCCAACCAAAAACAACCTAAGTGAGAATGTGGCATTATTTAAGTAACCATCCCCTGAGTTTGTAAATTTTTTTAAAAGTAAAATCAGTAACGTTAATAATATTTTACTTATTTAAGTTGTAACCTTAAATGATTTTGACTGAAAAAAAAAAATTTGGGAGTTAGGATTTAAGGTCAAACATGTAATTCGAGTAAAATACTAAAATGTTTATGGCCTCAGTTAACGTTTTGTGCTTTACTGATTTCTGCTTTTCTCCTTGCTGGATCGATCCACCGACCCCATCTTTGTGTTTGAGGGGGGACATGCACACGTCCAATTGCATATGCTTTATCACTTTTCTTTTATTCCTTTTCTCTTTGCTTAACACCACCACAAACGCAAAGTACAATATTATCCTTTTCTTAACTCTCTCACTCCTTCAGCAATTGGTTAGTGGTGCTCGAAGTATATAAAAGTATTCGTTGTGATTTGGAAGATTGTCATTTTAATCAAATTCTTTACAAACCATCATCGGTAATTACCATGTTCCATATTTAGATATAATAAGATTATCTTGTATTTCATGGAAGACTACTTTGCATCTTCTTATAACCATCAATATTTTAATGGTTCTAATTTTTAAGGTTTATTAAGTTAGTCAATGTCAATGGAAGTTATTGTCTTAGTCATTTTAATTTTTTAAGGTAAATTAAGTTGAGTCACTGTCAATGGAAGAAATTGTCTTGGTCATCACCAAAGACAATTTTGGAAAAAATAACACACAACCCCCGTCCCCCCCCCCCCCCCCCCCCCCCTCCCCCCCCCCTACTCTTCCACAAAAAAAAAAAAAAAAAAAATGTACCTCTTAGTCATATGTGAAGTCGTGGAAGAAACGTGAAATTTTACAAGAACTCGCTGGCAGGCAGAGTTTGCTCCACTAAAAGCTGTAGCAATTCATCAAAAGTTGCCATTTGGGTCCTACCTTGCTATGAACAGTTTTGCTACAAAGTCTATTCTGGTTGGTCAGTCATGAGTAAATTAATGACGGCTAAAATGGGGTATATATACCAATTTTCCAACCTGAAACTATTTATAGATATGATTCTATTTTAAGTTTAATTTGACAAAAATTGAATTATAGGCAATCAAACTTAAAATTTTTTTTAAAAAAAAAATCCTACATGGAACTTTTTCAAACAACTCGATTTTGCGACGAATCGAGTTTTTAATCAGGGACATGTTCCTAAATAGTTTCAGACAAGAGGCATTCTGTTGGAAAGTTTAAGAATATTTTGCCATTTTGGCCAATTAATGACATATAGAATTGATATGAAATTGCTTCTCAGCAAACAAACAAAAAAATTGTTAATTTTGACAATAATAATCTGTCCAAACTGCTTAATTTGACGCATTTGTGCATTGAAAAATCTCCTATTCCTTTTATTTAAATTTCTACATCCTTTATTGTTAGTATTATTTTTATTTTATTTTTTGATATGGCTCATCTAGACCCTCGATTGGTTACCGTTTTAGCATGTAAGGGACAGAAAATTAGTGTTCTATTTTAATTCTCAAATCTATATATATAATAATACGTAAAGCAGAGAGAAAATCCAATTAGATTTTAAATTGGAATTAAATTAGAGTCCAATTTTACGCCATATGTCCCATCTAATTTAAGTTTTTAAATTTTTGTGCCAAGTGAGTTAATTCAATATAAAAATTGGATTTCAATTAGAGTTTAATTTTGTGTTATGTGTCTCATCTAATCTAAGTTTTTTAATCTTTATGTCAAATGAGTTAATTTAGTGTAAAAAAAAAAGAATCCAATATAAGTAAACTATAAAAAAAAATATAATTTTTGAATGATTTTATATTTATGAGCCTTTTTTTTGTATAACTAAAAACAATTCAAGTTTATAAGTCATATATATATATATATATATATATATTAATAGCCAAAGTTAAAAGAAATCCCAATTAAATTCTAAATAGTCTAATTTTGCGACATATGTCTCATCTAATTTTTAAATCTGTATGTCAAGTGAATTATTAAGTGCAAAAATTAAAAAGTCTAAATTCAATTAGATTCTAATTTTAATTTTAATTGGAGTTCAATTTTGCGTATGTGTTCTATCAATTTTTTTTTAATTTTTGTGGCAAGTAAATTATTGAATGCAAAAACAAAAGAGTTTAGATCTAATTAGATTCTAAATTATATATATGTAATTGTGATTATTTTTAAATGTATCCGTGCATATGCACGAAATTACATATTAATTTCATTATAATATATATATATATATATATATATCTCTCTCTCTCTTAAATTCTCAAATTGTGTTAACCAACTAGCAAGGGGCATTGCTAGGTTTGAAAAAAGGAGCAAAAAAGAAATTTAATTGACCCTTGGAGTAATTATTACGTCCTGACCGACAATTTTTCAAGGGTGTCGGTTTTGGCCCTTTTGGCTGATATTGCTTATCGTGTTGATTGATCAAGAAAATACTTATGGTTTTTAATCATAGGAGGCATGTTCAACCTTTAAGTCATAAAAAAAAGTGGCTCATGGATCATATTATAGCATTGTAGTCATTGTCATTATAGAATCTTGCCAAACAATGCACTTAATTAAATTATTATTAGTGTTGGACTGTACCAGAGTCTAGAGGCAAGCTAAGCAATGGATTTTCTTGCTAATGATGGATACCACACCCTACTAATAGTTTATTGGAATTAGTAAGCAACAAATATTTCAGAAGAAGGAAATAAAATACCCTTTTCGCAATTCAAGGATTCCAGCAAATAATAACTGCTTGTGTTTGTACCATGGATGGGAAAATGTGGAGAAATTATACAGTTCTCTAGTGGACCACATCATCTGTCCACTATATCATTAAAAAACTCTCATTTGTTTAAAATTGTTGAGTCAGTGTTTTAAAAAAATTTTCAACTTAACAATTTTAAACAAGTGTGAGTCTTTTAATGGAATGGTGGACCATGTCACTTGTCCACTATGTGGACCTTATAATTTCTCGAAAATGTGAGGGTTGATAAGTCCAAATCAATTACTAAAAGATGTGTGTTTTTTTAAAACTTTGACTTGAGTCTCTCTTTCTTTAGAAAAAGATTAATAGGCCTATTGGATAGATTCCATCTTCAAATGACAACTGGTTTCAGGGTGGTTGGATATAGGGTTTGTTTGAATACTGCTTATTATTGAAAACTGAAAATACTGTAGCAAAATAATTTTTAAATGTGTGAATAGTGTCATGAGACTCATTTTTAATTAAAGTTTTGTTTAAAAAAGAGGTTTGTGGGTCCCATGAACAGTGCACGGGACCCATGCACAAAATGCTGGACGCACAAACGCTAGACGCTTGCCGCTTGCCGCTATCCAAATGTTCACATAGTTTGAGATCTAAGATGATAAATTTAAATACGGTCTTTTATATTTAAATATTAAATAAATAAATTTATTTTAATATTAATCAATGTTGAGGCTCATTTTTGTAATAAAACCCAGAAAGAGGAAAGAGCCCATAATCAGAGAATAAGCCCAATTAAATCTGAGCGGCAGGAATAGGTCCGTAAAGCACGAGAACGGGTCTTAAAGAGGTAAGCGGGCCTGAAAAGGCCCGGAAAGATAAGAACCATGGGCCGTGGTTGTAGGAAAGTAAGTATGGGCCATGCCCATTGTGGCAGGCCCAAAGTAAAGTAAGAATACGAAGCCATAGTTTATGGGCTCTAGAGAAAATAAAGAATGGTTGGGGCGGAAGCCCAACAAGGTAATAAAGGCCCATGGAAAACCTGAGATTGTAAGGGGCCAAGAATGCCCCAAAGAAGGATGAATGGGACATAGGAGCCCGCAGACTTAAGAGGCAATAAAAGCCCAGTGGGCTAACTAAGCCATTGAGAAATGAATCGGTAAGCCTAAAGGGTGTAACCATTTCAATACGGCAGGAAGCAAGCGGAAGGCCATAGCCAGAATGAGCCTAAATCACAGACAGAGAGCCGATGATTTGCATAGAGGCGAGAAAAGTAAATACTCAAGCCATGGTGGGCGACTAACTGACGAAGGAATTTTGGACGGACATAGGCACGCGCAAAGCCCAGGTCCACCAGCCTATACCCAGCCAATACAGGCAAAGGTGGGCCACGGGTCAGAGGTAAGGAGGGTGTGGTCTGGCGGAAGGGAGAGAGGGCGATCCATTTCGGGGCTTCCACTCAAGCCACTTTCGGGTGAGTGTCCTGCTGGGATGACATGGCACCCGAAAATGGCAAAACTGAGTTGGAGCCTTCTGGTGCATGCCATGAGAGAGAAAGAGTGCTCTGCCGTGGTAGGAGAGAGTGCCACGGCGAGCTAACAAACAAAATACCCGTATATTTGTCTGGAGACGTGGCGCTGGCCGGGTGCCTGACCAACCAGTAATGGTTGGGTGGGTACATACATCAGACAAAGGTAGTTACAGGGGTAAAAGGGTAAATATAACGCATCACAAAAATGCTATATAAGGTGCTCCCTGTGCACAGAAAAGGGGGACGGAACTAGGAGGAAAGAACGGAAAAACAGAGTAAACAAAGAATAGAAAAACAGAGTAAGAAAGAATAGAAAAACAGAGTAAGAAAGAAAGAAAAAACAGAGTAAGAAAGAAAAGAAAAACGGAGGGAAAAGAAAAATAAACGGGCATGCACCAAGATGGATCGTCAACCCCTCTCTCCCTCTTGAGAAACCACATTCTCTATGAACTCATACTCGGAACAAAGGTCATCTAGGACCATTCCTTCAAAGTCACTAATTTCTCTTCAGAGAGGTTAGTCGCATTGAGGGAGTGTTGTCTCCTTTTTGATTTATTTTCCTTCAACATATTACCGCAGGCCAAAAGCCTGACTGACTTACGGAAGTGTTTTATCTCTTTGTGGCTATCCTTTTCTAAGTCCATCTTTATCATCTTTATGTTTTATTCAGATATTTGCTTATTCAAAACTCAGCAAACTAGTTTTATATGTATTGGTAGCATACTTGTCTGCGGCAATTATTCATAAAGGATTTGCCCGCCACAATTTCAAAACGTGATCGTGCTGGGCTAAGGCGTGGCTTGCGCACAAGCCGGGCCAGGGTGAAGCACAACTGGGCTGGTCCCGACTCTCCAATCCAGAACACACTTGGGCTTAGTACGGCAGGATGGAATAATCCAGCCCAATACAAAGCCGGCCCAAAACGCAGCAACAATCAACTAAGGTTAATTTGATGTATTAACCACAAAATCTGATGAATTAATACTAACTAAACAAAGGTTAACTTCATTTAGAAAATCAAATATTACGTTTCAAGTTTAAAATTCAACCAAAAAATGAAATTTTATTGTTTTTTTTTCTTTTAATAAAAATAAGGTTTACTTTATCTTGGATAAAGTGATTCGTGGTTAAATTAAGTTGTAATCTAATTTTCAAGTTTGATTTTAGTGTTAAGAAGATATAGAGATTGTTTGGGGTGTTATTGACAATCTACAATATATGATATTAGTTTACAAAAATTGAAATCTCAAACTGAGAGGAAAAATTAATTGTTATTAATGATACGATACTATAGAGGACAAAACTAGCAGACTAGCCCAACTCGGATGAGACTGGGCTAGGATGTAGGCTCAATACAACTAATTTATAGAGGTGGATGGTCAAGGTCAATCCTTTAAGCTCTTGTAGCCACGATTTGGTAATTAGAGAAAAAAAATTGGCAAATATGACAGTTTTAGTAAAGAATTATAACAAGGAAAGATAAATTCTTATTTAAGTTCTTCCTTGGGCTAGCTGAGAAGCATAGTTCTTTAGGAATACACTTCTCAGTTTTACAATGACCACTTTCTCTCTCTATTTTTATCTCTCTGAACTTTTTGGGTCTTTTTATAATTAGAGCAAGACCTTATTCTAAAGCTAAAGAGGGTGGGAACTTATTATAATTGAGGCCTTAAGCTTAAGTCAAAGTGGCCTAAGCCTTGAGCTGACATTTGATTTCATGTGTAGACGAATCCTAAGCAGGTAACCCTCATGTGAGAGAGGGAAAGAGTCTTCTAAACGAACTTAATAATATATATATATATATATATATATATTTTGTCTTGGGATGAATTTCATTCAACTTTTATAAATCATGTCAAATAACCAGTGCAGTCTAATCAAATTATTGATCAAAATGCGTAGCTTGAATTACGGAACCGGTGGTGGGAACGTGGGATGAATTGGAAATAAACTTCAACCCCACCACCTTTTTATTACCCCGAATGCTCCAAAATTTTGGAAGGAAAAATGTTGCATTTTTCAATCATAATTAATGATTGATTCTCGCTTTAAGTACCAGTTTGGAATTCAGTCTCTACTCTCTAGTCTCCCGAGCACGTCAAGCATCTAGCCTTACTTTATTTATATCCACAATCAAACTAGTCTACGCTGAGGAGCAAAACAAAGCAGGAATGAGGAAGATGAAGAAAGAGAATTGAAGTAATACCAGAAATAAAGCATTGGCTTCGAGGAAGATTTTTAGGCATGTTTGGAATACAGATAAATTGTGTTTCTTTTTCTTATATTTACGGTAAATTTTATTATGAATTTAATGAATGTATCTCAACATAAATGTAAAAAAAAAAAAAAAAAAAAACTTGCTTTAAAAAACCTAAAAATTACTTTGGCCCCAAAACTCTCATTTTCCTATTCATTTGGGTAAAAACTACGAACTCACTTTATATATATAAAAAAAGTGCCATCCACAGTCAAACGTTTATCATGCATGTTAATTTTAATTACACACAACCTAGTTTTTATGTTTTTGTTGCTCTTTTTTAAAGACACATTGGAAAAATAAACGAGAGATCACAGCCTCGCAATTTGCCTAAAGTAACGACAAATGCAAAGTCTTGTTTGTCCTCGTTGTTTTTATGCTTGGAAAGTGCAGGCAATTAACTAGTATTGGACATGCAAAACATGCCTTATTTAGTGAGTAAAGTATGAAGGAATCTTATAAAAAAAAAAAAAAAAAAAAAGTATGAAGGTAATGCTCCATCGGCATCCACTAGGGCGGATCACGAATAATGTGAGATATACTATTTCCGGCTAAACGGTGTAGTGAGGAGTGGGCTTTTTTTTTTTTTTTTTTTTTTTTTAAAGGAGTGGGCTTCTTTTTATTTTATTTTATTATAATTTACAGTTTAGAGTAAATTCTATTAATATACCCTTAAAGGCAGCCTAATAGAATTTGAAGCCTAAGACAAAAAATTTATGTGGAATCTTTTATACATAAATATTAATTAAATAAAATTACTTAATAGTAATCAAATCAAGGTTAATTTGATATATTGAATACATAATTTGATGAATAATACTAACCAAACTAATGTTAATTTCATATAACTGATTGAATACTATAATTAAACCATAAATTTTAATTTAAAGAAATAAAAATATATCATGATTAAAAAATATATTTTATTTTAGATACGTGACGATGCATAGTTAAGTAATGTTGTAATCTAATTTTTAATTTTATATTGTGTTTTTAAGAGAGAGAGAGAGAGAGAGAGAGAGAGAGAGAGAGATTATTTAGTGTGGTTTTGTAAGATATTGGTTTACAAAAACTAAAGTCTCAAACTATTACAACATGTTTTTGAAATATTTTAGGGTTTCAATTGGGTTAGGTTTCTATTGATCTCGTATTTTGGAAGTCTTGATAAAATGAGAAGGAAAAATGAGTTAAAGGTATTACAAAATTTTCACAATATAATGTGATAGTGACTATGATTGATGAACATGAACAACCTAATTAATCAATGTTTAAATTACTTTTTTGTGATTGGTAGTATGTCAATTTGTAAGCTTTTAAGAGAGAGAGAGAGAGAGAGAGAGAGAGAGAGAGAGAGAGAGAGAGGGAGAGAGAGAATTTAGTATGGTTTGTAGGATATCGATTTACAAAAACTAAAGTCTCAAACTATTACAACATGTTTTTGAAATATTTTAGGGTTTCAATTGAGTTAGGTTTCCATTGATCTCGTATTTTGGAAGTCTTGATAAAAATGAGTCAAAGGTATTACAAAATTTTCACAATATGAAGTGACAGTGACTATGATTGATGAACATGAATAACCTAATTAATCAATGTTTAAATTACTTTTTTGTAATTGGTGGTATGTCAATTGGTAAGCTTTTAAGAGAGAGATTGGTCCATTTGGATACCACTTATTTTGTAAAAAACTAAAAAAATAATGAAAAAGTTATTGCTCACGCGTTTGGCACTGTTCATAAGCCTAGAATCACTGTTCATGGACAATAAACAGTGCCAGACACGCGTCCAGGGGAAAAAAAAAAAAAAGAAAGGCTAAAACGCAATGCCCAAACGCTACCTTAATGTGGTTTTGTAGGATATCTGTTTACAAAAACTAAAATCTCAAACCATTACAACATGTTTTTGAAATATTTTAGGGTTTCAATTGGGTTATGTTTCTATTTATCTTGTATTTTGGAAGTTTTGATAAAAATGAGAAGGAAAAATGAGTTAAAGGTATTACAAAATTTTCATAGTGACTATGACTGAAGAACATGAACAACCTAATTAATCAATGTTTAAATAACCTTTTTGTGGTTGGTGGTATGTCAATTTGTAAGCTTATAGTAAAATTTCTAGTATCCTTAGCATTACTAATAAAATAAAAAAAGTGCACAACCATTTAAAAAAAAAAAAATATATATATATATATATATATAATTTTATAAAATTTTGAGCCTTTGACAATGGGAACGAGCTTTTATCCTTAGGAGTTTTTTTTTTTTTTGGTGGTGGGGGCCTTAGGCCTAGACTTTGGGCCAGTCCTGTATACCTTGAGATTTTGGCTAATACCAACCAAATTCAAGACTTTTTAAAACTAATCAATTTGATTCTTAAAGACAACTTAGTCTCTAAACACTGTTAAACTAGTTACACCCTCCGTCCTACTTTTTTTGTCCTCTATTCCAGTTTGAGATGTCCCAAAATATTATCTTGTTTCTAATAATAAAAGTCATTAATTTACTAATGTTCCTATTATACCTCTATTAATTTACTAATTCAATTTTTTGATAAATTTGTTTAAGGGTAGTTTTGGAAACTTATAGATTTTTAAAAGGTAGACAAGATAATAAATTATATTCCCTTAAAAAGTTTGACTTTTCAAACAGGACAAAAAAAGTGGGACAGAGGTAGTAACTTTTTTTGTCTTCTATTCCATTTTGAGATGTCCCAAAATATTGTCCTGTTTCTAATAATAAAAGTCATTAATTTACTAATATTCCTATTATACCCCTATTAATTTACTAATTCAATTTTTTGATAAATTTTTTTAAGGGTAGTTTTGAAACTTATAGATTTTTAAAAGGTAAACAAGACAATAAATGATATTTCTTTAAAAAGTTTAACTTTTCAAACAGGACAAAAAAAGTGGGATAGAGGTAGTAATTGTTTTCTCAATTATCTTAAATTCTAAGTTGACTTTAGGGATTAAATTGATTAGTCATAAAAAGTGTTTTGGGTCTAGCTAGTATTAGTCCAAACCTTAGGGAATGTTGGTGGAATTTACCCTTTATTATTATTATTATTATTATTATTTAAAAAGACAAAACAAGAGTATGTAACGTAGGGTTTTATAGCCAAGATTATTGTAGTTCAATTGAGTAGTCACTTTCTCATATTTTGACTATTTTCAACAGGGACATCAAAAGTTCAAATTCCTCCCTTAACACACAAACTATCAACAAAAAAAAGTATTGAATGGATCAACATATTTTGTACCAACCATTAATCTAGTCCACGTATCTCTTGAAATGCACCGGTTTCAATATTGTTTTTGTTTCAGTAAGACAAAATAAGAGGCCATAGCCCGCTTAACTTTTTAAAATTCCCCCCTCCCTCCACTATTTTTATGAAAAAAAAATTATATATAAAATTTAACTATATATTCCCCACTCCCTGCGAAGAAATTTTTTTTAAAATATTATTTTTTACAAAATGCATTACGTTCACATAAATGACTAATGCATCTGATTATAAAGAGTTCTCATCAGGAGCGGACGCCATAAGTTGAAACACTCTCAAATGACTAATGCATAATTTTTTGTTTCTACTTAATATTCGTGTACCAGGCATATATGTCTTATTAAATCAAAATGTATTCCAAATATATTTTCTTAAAAGTAGATAAGTTTATATAAATCTATTAAGCTTTCGATCCTCTTATAACTATGTAGTCCATTAAATCAAAGTGTATTTAAGATATATGTTCCTACTTTCTAGAATAGATATGTAAATCTCTTAATAGAATCCTTCATTGTTTGTCAAAAGCAAAATTTTTTACTTATTTAATTTGCAGTTGAAGAATTAGATATATGAACACTATGTTTTTGTTTTTATTTTTTAGTTTTTGAAAAAAATTAGAATGGCAGATTTTGTGATTAAGAGTTATATCAGTATTTCTTTTATCATTTGTATCTCAATCTTTAAAAAATTGTACATATAAAGTTATAAACTAGCTAACATATTAGGAGGGAGGGAAGAGAGAATTTTTAAATCTTTTGAGTCTATTTAAGAATTGTAATATTCTATTTAATTTTCTGATTGAATGGACTTCGCTTTGGGCAAAGAACTGTTTAGCAATTGAGTTTGGAGAAATTCTTTTCTCTGAAAAGGTTTTCCTAATCGATTAATATTCTTGGGGACAAATGAATAAGATGTCAGCCGACAGTTTGGTGGTTCCTGAAGTAACCAGTAAGGCTTAGAACGGGTGCAAATCATAGTTAGGAAAGTTAATTATAACTTTTAATAATAATTATAGGCCAGCTTCGGCTAATGTCAGGAGGCAGAGTGTTGTAGTAAAGTCGTTTTGTTCCATATTTGGAGTAGACAACACGAAAAGATTTTCCCTTTCTTCCACAACTCAAAAGGCATTTCAAGTTCACAAGGCAAACTTGCATATCCTTTTCCTCCTTTATAGTTGTTAATAAGCTCCATCCATCCTCATGATAAGATCCAAAAAGCAAATGGATGTAATGTAATCCTATTCATGCATGAATGTCTTGTCCGAGTGCACTAGTCCATCTCCACTATCAGAAATAGTTTAGAAATTAGTAAGAGTTCTCTGAGTTGTAAATTTTGTTAGATTAGCAGAGACTGTAATAGTGCGCTCATGCTTCTGCTAAGCTGGCTGGTAGTTTTAGAAGGTCATTTTCTTGTAATAAGTCCAACCTTCCTGTTGGTATTACTGATATTTACAAAGCCGATTGTTCTTATGTTGTTTCTTAGTTTTTTTCTTTAATGAAAGTCCGGATTATCAAAAAAAAAAAAAAAAAAATGAATGTCTTGTCTGTCTTGGTTCAAAATTTTTCATTATATGTGACCCTTCCCTAAGATTAAGGCATAAATCACTTCTTATGCTCCTACCTAACACCAAGTATTCGAGCATGCCTGCGGTCCTGTTAGGCTTAGCTGGTTTTGAGCTCCACAATATGCTCTAAGGTCATCCAAGCACCACAATTTTGGGCCAAATCGAGTTGGCGAGTTTCTTTGAATTGGACCCTTTGGGCCTCTTTGGTTTTTTTTTTTTAAATCATCTTGGGCCTCCATTAACCAAAACAAGGATCATCAACATCAAAAACTTATAAATTATAACTATAAATAAATGTTAAATTACATATTATATACCTTCTAATTTTCACATGTTCACAGTTTATTCTTTTAATTTTTTTTTTTAAATCATAGTGCTTTAATTTTCAATCGTTTCTAATGTAGTCCTTCTATCCACTTCTATCCAATATACACCATTAATTCTACTAAAATGACTTTGAAATTTAGAAAATACTAAAATTAATGGCGAGATTGGACAAAAAACTAAATTGAAATCATTGCAAGATATTTTTTCTTTTTTGAGATTTTTTTTTTTTTTTTGCAAAATTAGATAGTGTAATTTGTAATTGAACCTCATAAATTTTAATATAAAAAATTCATCCTATAAACACAAAATCAAATATTGTTGCAATAAATATGTTGATACTTTTTTGCTTGTATAGGATGGAAGAGGAAAACTATTTAATACTTCTGGAATTATGCTATCTTCTTTTACATGAATAGTAAATTCTATCATAATTTTAATCGGAAAGATTCATTATTATGTGAGAAGATGGAGCATTGCTCCTAAAATTTGAATAATCATATTGTACTCTGCCATTTGATTTTAGCAAATTATATCTTTGGTTCATTTTTTCTCAACCGGAAAAAAATATTGCTAAAAACAGACAATAATTAGTATTGAGTACCCTAAAAACAGCTAAATTATAAATGAAATCTTCTAACAGTCTAACTTTACCCTTTTTTTTAATTTTAGGCCCCTAACTTTCCTAACTTTTAATAGCTCTCAATTCAATCCATTTTCTACTTTCATTACGTTATAATGTGTTCATTTGAGTATTTTATAGTTTTTAGTAGTTTATTTGCTAAATATGATATAAAAGCTATAATTTTTTTTAATGATAAATATATGATAGAAAAATAGCTTTAAAATAGATTTTTCAAAAGAAAAAATTAATTAATTTTTGATCAGATGTGTTTGGATACCACTTATTTTGCTGAAATTGAAAACTTATTGCTGAAAGTACTATAAATAAAAGTAAAAGTTAGTTGAAATAGTACGGTGAGACCCATAAATAGTATCAAAAAATACAGTGGGACTTATGAATAGTATCAAATAAGTTGAATAGTAAAATAATTTTAATCTTCCATCCTAATCCAATTGCACACTCAGGGTCTGTTTAGATACCGTTTATTGTTGAAAACTGAAAATAGAAAACAGAAAAAACTGTAGTAAAATAATTTTTAAATGTGTGAATAATGTCGTGGACCCAATTTTAAAGAAAAATTTGCTAAAATTCGTACGTGCAGGTCACGTGAATAGTACACGAGACCCACACAAAAAATGCAGCCGCTAGTGAAAACGCTCAAACACGTTATCCAAACTCATATTGTTTACAAGATTTGCAAGTACAAAATTTAATAAAAAAAATTTTAAAATTAAATCTCTCTATAGTATTTAAACATTTAAAAATTATTTCATTATAGTATTTTTAATTTTTAATTTTCAAAGTAAAAAGTATCCAAATAAATACCAACGAATCAAACAGTAAAACGCAAAAAGTTTTTGCTTGATCAACGGATCTCCATCCAACGCTTTATCTTGCGCCTAAAAGGTTAGAGACTTACAGGTACATAGCTAGCTGTGCATCTACATAATAGACCAAGAGATTTTCCAGTGAAAAATAAGTAGGTCAGTAACTTGGTCAATAAGTAGAGATTCAAAAAAAAAAAAAGGGTCAATAAGTAGCAGGTCGAGTCCCCACTGATTACTATCTTCTGTTCTTTTATGCGGGCCCCTTTTTTTTGGGGTAACTTAATTCTAGTGGGTCCCCCGTCAAAACAAACCCCAGACCTGCCATTTCCATTGATCTTTATGAAAACGTTGGCGCTTGTTTCGTTACAACGACGTGTCGTAGGACTCTAGGCTATAGCCCACTAAACCGGTCTGGTGCAACTTAAAACTGTCAAAAGCTGAATTCCACAGGAGAGGAGAGGATGACAACTCCTCTCTCTCTCTCTCTCTCTCTCTCTGGTAAAATGTGTGGTGTTGTGTGGTGTGGGAGTCTAGAGAAACAAACAGTCACGAACTCCTATCGGGGTTTTGGGCATGTCACAGCTGACATTTCGCTCTTCCCAATAAAAATTTTGTTCCATCCTCACACGCATCCCAACAAAATTACCTAGCAACAAACAAACAAGGAGAGACATACCCGTTGCAATATGGGTGAAACTTAAAAAAAGGCCCTGCCTAAAATGACACGCACGTCCTTGCCTAAGGTTCATTTCTATGTTAAACATGTTTTATATTGGGTTGGACTGTAGGAAATTAACCGCAGATGATATTGTTGCACATACCAAATGGCACCCTGTGACCCTACATTATATTATATACACTGCACCTAGGAGATTTAGAGAGAGAAACAGAGGGAACAGTATAGTGACTTCCACTTCTCTTTGTTTCGGTTGATGATGGTCTTTGCAACACAAATAATGTTGAAGATGGTGTTGCTCTTTCAACTTTTCTTTCTCTGTTCCCTTGGTCTTACTGGTAAGTTGTAAACAACACTACAGTCTTGCCTCCTCAGTTCCCAAAATACGCCATTTTTCCGTTTTTCTTTATGTTGTGTTTACTTGGAGAAAGACTAAAATTCTTTGTGTTTCTTTCTTTGCAGGTGCAGGTCAAGAATCTTTTGAACTTTTAAACGTTTATGTTGACACAAACCCAGAGGTTTTCCAAGCGCCTTTTCACTCTGCACTTCCTATAGCAGTTTCTGTGGGTGCTGGAAACCTCAATGAGGTCTCAAGCAGTGTTATAATGGCTGAAACGTGGCTTAGGACCCATGTTTTAGCTCATTACCCGGCAACCAAAATCACCACCATTGTTGCAGGAAACACCGTACTTTGTGACAAAGGGCAAGAACACAAGTTGGGTTTGGTCCTGCCTTCTCTCAAGAACATTTACCACTCTCTCACAAGGTGGGGTTTGGAGAAAGAAATCAAAGTCTCTGCTGCTTTCTCTTCCAACTGCTTGCACTCATACTCTGCTTTGTACAGAGATGATTTGGCTGAGAAAGTTATCAAACCTCTGCTAGAGTTTCTGGAAAGTACCAACTCAACTTACTCAGTGAACCCACCTCCGAATTTCTCTTCGTTATCGGATAAAGGTGTGAGCTTGGTGTCTTATCACTCAGAGTCCATGAAAAAGCTTGGGTTTTTTGAGCAAAACAATTTCAATGTGTTAGTCACTAGTCCAAAAGTGAGAAAACCCATGAGCAGGAAGCTCTCTTTCTTTGTAGACCCTTTCCCAGCAAGGCCAACCCCATTACCAAATATTGCACAATCCCCACTTCACTCCTCTGTTGGTTACTCTGTTCCTGCCAATGTGGCCAAAAAGCCACTTCCCCCACTTGCCCAAATAGCTTCTCCACCATCATTGTCCTTCACATTTGCACCAGAGAAGCCTCCAGACATGGATCCAGCGTCTCCACCTTTCGGCTTCACATTGCCACCGTGTAATCCAGCTTCTATTGCTCCAGCACCATTAATAGGGCTGGTCCAGAAGCTGTGGTGTGTGGCTAAGCCTAGTGTTCCTGCAGAGACATTGCAAGAGGCATTGGACTATGCTTGTAGTGAAGGTGGTGCTGATTGTGAGGAGATTCAGCCACAGGGGAACTGTTACCATCCTGATACTGTGGTTGCACATGCTTCTTATGCCTTCAATAGCTACTGGCAGAAGAACAAGAGGAAAGGAGGTACTTGCGGCTTTGGGGGGACTGCTATGCTGATCAATGCTGACCCAAGTAAGCCTATAGTTTTTTTGTTTTCAATGTCTTTTGGTGTTCCATTTCTTGTTTGAATACATAATGACACATTAATATTGTCTGTCTTTTGAATCTTTTATTGATACGGATTCTTGTTGCAGGTTTTCTTCACTGTCGGTTTATTCTCAGCTAGATACAGTAATTGAAGCCAAGGGAGATTGTTGGGGTTCTTTTGTTAAAGTTTAATATGGGGATTCTGATTCTAAGGTGACTAAAATTGTTCCTTTATTCCCTTTATCCTAGTGATAACTTTAATTAGAATGGGTGTAGGAACTAGGAACTAGGAACTAAGTACTAGAAGTTTTGTTTCGTTTTGACTAGTTATGGACTTATGGGGTACTCTTTATGCACAAAAAGAACTCTTTTGACTTCTATCCTAGATATATATACACTGCTTATGCCTTAATCAAAGAATTGTTGCTTTGTTTCTTATTCTTTTGACTATATTCTTTTTCGTATTCAGTTGTTGCCTTAATCTTGTCAATGGTATCGTAATTGGCTTTGGCCGTTGTGACGTTGTGTTACACATTGCGTCTTTTTTTATCAAGATGAACTTAAATTGTGAATCAACAACGTATGACCTGAAATTTTCCCATTGAATTAGTAATTGTGCATACATGCCTAAAAATTTTAGGATGTGGTTAGGCTTCAGGCAGATTGAGATAGCAAAGTTTCATACTTCAATTAATGTTAAACCCTTTTCAATTTGATGTTTATCATTTCGAAAGTTTCGAATCAAACATAAGTTTCAGATTTGTTATAAAACTAGTTTCATTATTTACCCTGGATTTGTAAAACTATCAGTTTAAACCCTGAACTTTTGTAATTTGATTGTGGGATTTAAATTGATATAATTTGAATGTCTAATTTCAATTTGAAACTGATGAAACTATATAGTTTAATTTGTAACTCTGTTAAATTTGAAAAGTTGAAACTATAAAGTTTAATTTGAAACCATCCATCAAGTAAATGGGTTTAAAATGGACATTTGTGGAGAAAGGAACAATTTTTAGTTCTTTTCTCTCCAGCCATCCAGTACTTACTGGTTCTTGCACTTGGAAAAACCATATAAAAATGATTTCAACGGAAGCTTAAATTATAAAACCATGGATAATAATATCTTCTTTATGTGACAGGTAGAAATGTGTACTGAATTTGAATTAGTAAGGTTAATTAGGCTATTGAGTACAAGATTTACCACCTTTCATATGCAAATAAAAATTATGGAAACTATATTTCTTCTCAAGATTTTTGCATAAATCTAAAAGATTGATGTGGTAGGCGATAGGCCTGCCCACTTATGAAACTTTTGATAAGATGATATTTTGAAACAACACAGAAATTACATTTTATACTGTGCTTTTCAAAGTCCCTTAAATTTTGAGTAATGTTTATAATAAAATCACACTGAGTTGTGTTTGTGACACAACAAATTGTCACATCAATTTAAGTATTAGTCCCTAATAAAATATTAGACTAGAATTCATTAAAATTAAAAATAAGAGTGTTGTAAAAATGTTATAAAATTTTGTTGTGTTTGTAGCATGCACGAGATTTCATATGGGTTGCGTAAATTACAAAAATAATAAAGTAGTATCAATAGTGAATTTACATAGTAAATAGTAGTAATAAGGTGAAAGCATCATTTTGGTCTCTACATTACCAAAATTTTGTTGCCGGTGGGTGAGTGCTCGAAGTGAAAGAGGTAAGTGAGGGGTGCCCAAAAAAATTCCCCCCCCCCCCCCCCCCCCTCCTATTTTGGCAATGGCGCCATTGCCGAAGTAGGAGGAAAAAAAAAAAAAATGCCCCCAACTATCCTAAAAAGGTTCCATCATCCTGCTTGTTGTTGCTTTGGTTTGGCATTTCTTTTTCTTTGAAGTGGTTTGTTTGATCTGTGCTCCAACTAAAGCAATTCCCATATCAATTGTATTCTTTTTCTTGCTTTTGTTTTTTTTATTTTTGTTTTCTTTTTTCTCTTTAAAAGTGACGGTCCTTACGCAATATATTGTCCTTACCAATTCCCTTCACCCCTCAAGAGAAACAGATAAGGATTGCCGAAATAGGGGGGAAAAAAAAAATTTTTGCAATTGGTTTGTGGCAATGCCATTGCCGAAATAGAGGGGAAAAAAAAATTTGCTATTGATTTGTGTTAATGCCATTGCCGAATTAGAAATAGAGGAAAAAAAAAATTTGTGGCATTTGTAGCAACAGCATTGTCGAAATAGAGGGAAAAAAACAAAAAAAAAATTTGCAATGTTTGTGGCAATACCATTGCCAAAATAGAAGGGAAAAAAAAATTTACAATTCATTTGGCAATGCCAGAAATAGAGGGGAAAAAAAATTTTACAATTCATTCGTAGCAATGCCATTGCTGAAATAGAAAGAAAAAAAAATTACAATTAGTTTGTGGTAATGCCATTACCGAAATAGAGGGAAAAAAAATTGCAATTGATTTGTGGCACCATTGCCGGAAAAAAAATGTGGCAATTGTGGCAATGTCATTGCCGAAAATTGGAGGAGAAGTACACACTTCAGTCAACCAATATACTCGTTGTCAAAGATTCTTTTTTTTTTTTCTTTTTCTCTTTTATAGCTTCCTCTAATTCTTTTATTGCTTCCTCCATGCACATAGTGCACTCTCTGAGACCTGTCTTTTTTTTTTTTTTTTTTTTTTTTTTCTCTTTTATAGCTTCCTCTGATTCTTATTCTCTAAGTATATACATTGTTCATTCCCAATAAAACAATATAACGCGTAAAATATTTCTCTGATTTTTTTTTTTTGTCTTTTTATTTCTTTTGCGTCTGTCTTAGATATTTTTATAGAGGGGAAAAAAATTGTGATATTTGTAAATGAGCACAACATTTTTACAATTAGTTTGTGGCAATGCCATTGTTGAAGTAAAAGGAAAAAAAAATTTGGAATTGATTTGTGGCACTATTGCCGAAAAAAAAGTGTGGCAATTGTGGTAATGCCATTGCCGAATATTGGAGGAGAAGTACACACTTCAGTCAACCAATCAACTCGTTGTCAGAGATTCTTTTTTTTCTTTTTCTCTTTTATAGCTTCCTCTGATTCTTTTATAGCTTCCTCCATGCACATAGTGCATTCTCAGAGACCTATGTCTTTTTTTGTCTCTTTTATAGCTACCTTTGATTCTTATTCTTTGAGTATATACATTGTTTATTTCCAATGAAACAATATAACGCGTAAAATCTTTCTCATATATATATATATATATATATATTTTTTTTTTGTCTTTTTATTTCTTTTGGGCTGGAACCGTGACTTAAATATCTACAACTTTTCCGTTTTGAGTTTTTTGAAATTTATAATTTTTGAGGGCCAAAATTAATGCACAAGCTGCTGCTATAAATTTGGACAAAAATTAGATGATGAAAGTTTTATTTTTCTTTGACACCTCAATAGCCATCATGCAAAGGAACAAAAAACAACTATAAAAATAGAAGTTTGACACCTTTTTTTTTTTTTCCTCCTATTCTGCGCCTACAGTTGTGGCTATAAAAATACCAAAATATGTGTGTACGCATTTCTTACGGTTAGTAGTATAATGTGATATGTATACTATGTAGGCATAATATTTTTTGCTACAATGATGCATAAACAGCGATAATACTTTAATATATTCTTAATAAACAATCATTTTATATTGATTAGTAATTGCCACAATGGGGTACATGAAGTTTTTGTTGTGTTCCACAATATGGAGGATGCTTATTTACTCATTGAGAGTACCTTCGTGCTTGCACAGGACGTTTCCCCATGCGCCTTGGCTGTGTTCTAATTTCAAAATCTATTTGATAATTACCACCTTCGTCAGTTTCATTATCTGATAACACCTCCATATCTTCTGCATCTTCTACATCTTCCTCATTGTCCTCATTTGAGGCATCTTCCTCAGAGTTCGGAGCACATGCCCAAGTATTTGGTCGCGTGCAGAAATCACCAACAAGAGGGGATGGTTGGAAAGGTTGTGGTGTGATGAATGGGCCATGTTATTCATAGTTGTACTGGCTATCTTGGCCATAATTGTATTGCCCATAATATGATGAAGGTGGCGATGGGTTGTAGTGTGATGAACGGGCCATGTTATTCATAGTTGTAATGGCTATCTTGGCCATAATTGTATTGCCCATAATATGATGAAGGTGGCGATGGTTGATAGGAGGGAGGTGTTGACCTAGGTTTGGGATAATGGTCATAGCTAAACAAACCCTCGAATCCTTGTCCTAGGGAAGTGGATAATCCAACATGTTCATATAAAAATATGCAGTACTCGTTGACATTAATTGGATTATACTCATTGAAGGTGGGTGGCTCATTAGGGGCAGATGTTGATGACCTAGCTTGGGTAGTATTGTGCTGTGTAAAGGTGGATGGTCCGGCTTCATCATTTCTGCGTTGTCTACATTGTGTAGAGGTGGACAAGCGAGTTTCCGTAGAGGTTTGCGGGTGCTATCTTCCTTGGTTCCTTTGTCGACGCCCGAAGTGTGTCACCCTCTCAATAGGGACGGAGGAAATATGTGCTTCCATTGATAACTTCACTCGATTAAAGCCCTCTACTATTGCTGGAAGGACTTGCTGTGTAGTCAAGTTAGTCCTCTATTGATTTGCAACAGCCAAACTTAACATATTATTTATCTCAGTTTCCTGCCACATAAAAGGAAAAAAAAATTATTAGTGCAGTATTGAAAAAACTAAAATACTAATTTGTTATCAATATTAGTACAGTATTGAGTTTGTGTAAATAATTTGTTATCAATATTAGTGCAGTATTGAAAAAGCTAAAATAATAACCTGGTACATATGGGCAGCCGCCTCTAGTGTCGTGAACAAGTGACCATGTTCATGGTACCATGTTGTGTAATCCACACCTACATGGAAATTGTCATCCCCAACTTGTTTTTGAGCTCGCGCGTTCCAAAGTCGGTAGTAATGTGCATGTTTCCTACTCCAATTAACACCGGACTTTCCTGTCATCTTTACACAATGAACAGATTTATCAAAATTGTCTGTAGGCTACTTTGGACATCTTTGCAACAAGACAAACTGTCGCATGACTCTTTTTGGATGGTAATACTCCACAATTTGAAAGTATAGCAATGGAGTTGTTGTCATCCATATATGTTTTTCTATAAGACACCAATCATGCAAATAATCATCGTACGGTGTCCAAACAACCTGCGATTCCAATTACAATAACTATGTTATAATCGATCAAGACAATAATATAACTAGTAAATTAACCATTGATGCACTGTGACAATATATATTACTTGTTCACCATTGATGCACTGGTTCATCTCTATTTGATTGTCCTGAAAACTGATTTTAACTGTTATCTCATTCACTTTAAGCCTAGTTCTTCTACCCACTCTTTACAAATTCATTGTTTTGGACCTAAGATCAAATCCAGTCCTTACACAATGCATTAGCTTCTAATATTTACAAAGCATATAAGTTAATAATCAAGGCAAAAAAACTTACGTTAACCCAAAGTAGGAGAGTAACAATGCACTGAAGCAAAATAAAAGAATAACAATGCACTAAAGCAAAGGAGAAGAATAACAATAAAAGGCAAGTCAGTAGCTGAAGGATGTAACTTTGTGAGAAAATGCAAACCTTCAGCTATTTGCCTTTTATTACGAAGAGGAAAAATAAGAGGACAAAAACGAATCTTTGAAACAGACGCAAGAGAAATAAGGAGACAAAAAAAATTATCTGTGCACGCATGATATTTTTTCTTGGAAATGATGAATGAATCCCATAGCAAGAGATATAAAAGAGACAAAAAAAGACATAGAAAGCTATAAAAGAGAAAAAAAAAAAAAAAAAAAAAAGAATCTCTGACAACGAGTTGATTGGTTAATTGAAGTGTGTACTTCTCCTCCAATTTTTGGCAATGGCATTGCCACAATTGCCACGCTTTTTTTTCGACAATGGTGCCACAAATCAATTGCAGTTTTTTTCCCTCTATTTCGGCAATGGCATTGTCACAAACTAATTGCAAAATTTTTTTTCCCTCTATTTCGGCAATGGCATTGCCACGAATGAATTGTAAATTTTTTTTCCCATCTATTTCGGCAATGGCATTGCCACAAACCAATTGCAAATTTTTTTTCCCTCTATTTCGATAATACCATTGCCACAAATGCCACAAATTTTTTTTTCCTCTATTTTTATTTCGGCAATGGCATTGCCACAAACCAATTGCAAATTTTTTTTTTTCCCACTATTTCGGCAATACCATTGCCACAAATGCCACAAATTTTTTTCCCCCTTATTTCGGCAATCCTTGTCCGTTTCTTTTGAGGGGTGAAGAGAACTGGCAAGGACAATATATTGCCTAAGGACCGTCACTTTTCTAGAAAAAAGAAAACAAAAATAAACAAACAAAAGCAAGAAAAAGAATACAATTGATATGGGAATTGCTTTAGTTGGGAGCACAAATCAAACAAACCACTTCAAAGAAAAAGAAATGCCAAACCAAAGCAACAAGAAGCAGGATTAATAAAATATGTTACAGGCTTCACTCATCGTGTATTGAGATAGAACCTTTTTAGGATAGTTGGGGGCAAAATTTTTTTGAGCACCCCTCACTCACCTCTCTCACTTCGAGCACTCACCCACGAGCAGCAGAGAAATTGGGTAGCAGAATTTCGGCAATGTCATTGACGAAATTCAGACCATTATTTCTCTTTCTTACTTTTTGATTGAATTTTGGCAACACAGTTGCCGAAATTCACTGTCTCTCCTTCATTCCCTAAGTAACTTCAAACAGTGCATATAACACAAATAAACTTCGAAAAATGCAATATTCAGCCAAAAGACTCAAAAAAATTGGTAAAGAAAAGAAAATTATTTTTAAAAAAGCTGATGTGGATTTTTCTTGCCATCTAAGCACTGATGTAGCCACAAAAACTCTGCCACGTCAACATTTTATTTAATATTTAAATATTAGACATGCCAACAATGCAAACTATTGCCACATAGACATTTTTTATTAGTGAGTTAACGGTAGAGACCAAATTGACTGCAATTTGGGATCAAATTAACTGTTACCAAAATAGTATTTTCGCCTAATAATAATAATAATAATAATATGCCAACTCCGAAACAGTAAATGCACAACAAATTTCACAACCATAAGATGTGGCAAGTTGCTAATAGTGGATAGGAGAGAAATAAGTGGAGACAATGACTATGATATTGTTATTACAGCAACAAATAAGGCTACAACGCACAACAAAATTCAAAAAAAAAATTCACCAACTATTTAAGATAGCAAGTTGTTAATTGTGAATAATAAAGTAATGCTATCTAGCCTACTAATGAAAAATAAAAATTATTTCACTATTCAGCTTATTTTTATTACTATTCATCAACTCATTGTATTTTTTGATACTATTTATGGATTCTACTATACTATTTCAGCCAATTTTTTATCTTTATTTATAGTACTTTCAGCAATAAATTTTCAGTTTCACCAAAATAAGCAATATCTAAACAGATCCTAGAGTGTCTTGTTGTGAAATATATTTTATCCATATCATTCTTATATTATTAAAGTTAATACACTAATTTCAAAAAAAAGAAAAGAAAAAAAAAGAAGTTAATACACTTGATATATACAATTAATGGAAGTTAAAAGTTTAAACCAAAAAATAATCTGGCAGGAAGCTACTCTTCTATCAGAGCCAGGTTTCGATCCTGGGACCTGTGGGTTATGGGCCCACCACGCTTCCGCTGCGCCACTCTGATTTGTTGATATGTATTGCTATTAGCTTATTCTAATCCTTTCTCAAATTTCATCGCTAGTATTCTGGGTTGAAGATAATTCTGCGGGCCTGCAGCGTAGAAACTAGAAAGTAGAAAGCCCGAAATTCTGGTTGTCATGCAATCTTTTAATTTTCTCAACAAAAAGAAAACAAAGTGAAAGTAAGAACCAAAAAAAAAAAAGATAATATTCCGATGTATGACGGTGGTAAAAAAAAGTAAATGTGCTGGGACAAAAAGTGAAAAGAATATAAAAAGTCGTGCCTTGCTAACGTTAATCCCATTCCCATATATCATGCCAAAATAGTCCGAGTCATGAATCATGATCTCGGTATTTGATGCTTTACTTCGACTCGACTCTCGAGCCATTCTTCTGTTTCAATCCATACTTTTTCTGAATTGCTAGTTGTTCGGCTTAGTTGGGGGGCCTTGGGGCACCTTTCAAGATTCCAAGCACACCTTTGAGATCAAAGACTTTTTTAGGATTTAAAGTGTTTAACAAACTATAATGATAAAGAGTTTTAAATGATTAAAAGTATTAAGGTTTAATTTGTCACATGCATAAAATTATAGGGTTATTTTTTGGATTTCACCCACATTAATTTGAAGGCAATCTTGAATAACTTTTAATTTGTTGGGAAATTATGAAAAGGTGTGATCTCAAACCAATTGTGTTATCCCATCTCAATCTCTTTTTAATACCTTTCCTTTTCATTTATTGGGGGTGTGATTGCTAAACACATGAACACAAATTTCATATTATCTTAAAGCTTGTGTTCGGCTAAGTTTATTTGACTAGATATAAATATATAAAATTGTACTTTTATCTTGCTTGTTTATAAGTTAAATAAGCTGAAAAGAAATTATCTTAAACCCATATAAATGGGACAATTTGAATCATAATTTTCTGCAATCAAATTTCCAATCCTAATCCAATGTCACACCAATTGAAAGGTTTAAAGTTTGTTTATTTAAGAGTTTTGTAATTTAGTGGTATTGCCTAATTCTCCTATTAAGAGCTTTAGATGATTTGTATGTGCCCAAATTTTTTTTTGAAATTAGAATATTCATAGAACTTAGGAATACACTATAAACATCTTCTTTGTCTTCTTCTTCTTCTTTACAACACATAAGTGACAAGAAATTTGAACCTAGATTTAGATTTTCTTTTATTACAATCAAACTGAGCAATACCATTAATCCATAAAGAATTTTGACATATTATAAAGCATAAACCTCTTTCACTGGGTTATGAAATTAGCTCTATAAGAGAGTTGTAAAAATATCATTGTGACAGGAAAATTATTATGTACTTCGGGAGTATACTCATCCCCTCTCACGTAAGGATGGCTTACTCGCGGACTACATAATAACAACCCTAGTGAAAGGGGATGCCACGTTGGTAGCTGAAAACTTTTTTTATTCTACTACTCCCCCAGTCTGGAGCATTTTGACTGTAATAGGAGACGTGAAAAAGATCTGTTAAGTTCCACAACAAGAACCCAAGAAGGGAGGAAATAAAAGTTCGACAATTGAAGCAAAAACGCCGAAAAGTGTGGAGAGATGGGCTAAATCTTCTGCTCATGAACTTACCCAACTGGGCCAACGAACTTTTAGAAATAAATTTTCTGGTTTATTCCATCAAGACCGCACAGAGCTCTTGTTGTAGATGCTTGTAAGTGGCTGATTTTATCAAACATTAATAGGTTGGAGAAGATTTTTCTAAACCAATTTGGATATTTTTTTTTTTCAAGCAAAATATACAACCCCTCCTCCATTGGAAAATGACAATGGAAGGGAGGGGGGAACTAGAGAGAGATATTAGTAAAATGGAGAGACAATTATGCTTGTCTTATAAACCCTCAATATCAATGTAAAAAAAAATGAATATTTTGGCCAACTGAACAATTTGACTTTCATTCATCATTGCTGAGGCAACGAAACATATGGTTGCATTTAGTCCATCAAATGATCAATTAAGATCCTTTGTACCTGCCATAAGCCCTCAACAAGATAAGGAAATGGATGAATCATGAATGAACACGAGATAAAGAACAGTCAACTCAATTAAAATGGAAACTTCAGGACAGCCGGCGGAGGAGAAGATGAAGAGGTTTTCTTCATAATTTAACTGGCAATGAAAACAGAAGGCTCTAAACAGATCACACATTCCATATTATAATTTAACTGGAAACAAATTGACCCATGAAAATGATTTACTAAAAGGAAGAAAGATTATAAAGTAATTCACAACTATTTAGAAAAACTCAACGGCTATGAGACAAATTAAGTCATGTACGTATACGAAGAACTCAGTGTACACATATAAAAGGCAGTGTCATTGACACTACATATTCAGTTTAAAATCTCTAATTCATGTTACGATTTTGTAGTTGTTGCATTCTAAACTTCACGGATATGTTATCAGTTCTTTTACACTTTTTTTTTTTGTTGCTAAAAAATTCTTTTACACTACAAACAAAAGTTAAGCTGAACATTATAAAAACAATGTTACAGAAATTCAAAATTGGGATACTCCAACTTATGTCCTCACTGTTGTTCTTTGCTAGTTGCAATGACTACTGTAGTAGAGTCCCCATTCTTGGCATCATCAGAAACATTACTTCTGTCTTCACTCTGTGCAGTGAGCATTGCATTTGAGTCTCCATTCTCGGCATCATCAGGAACATTACTTCTGTCTTCACTCTGTGCAGTGACTATTGCAGTAGAGTCTCCATTTTTGGCATCATCAGGAACATTACTTCTGTCTTCACTCTACACAAGCATGTACTATTAGAGAAACCAAACAAGGTGTCCAACATTAAACAGCCTAAGCTGAAACAGCAGGGGATATGCAGTCATGAGAGATTGATTTGCTATGACAGGATTTATTTCTTGGGATTAACGTAGAAAGTCCCAACTATAAAAAGTTGTGGTTTTGAAGGTCTCGCTAAGTCTCTTAGTGTTTAAACATTTTAATTTGGGCTTTTATTCAACGAGTTATGGTCAATTTTGTAGTCATGCGAAAAAAATGTAATATTTGCAATAACTACAAATTAAGAATATATTAGTATAGTTTAGCTGAGTCTAGACTTTTTTATTTTTTTTTGATAAGTAAAACTTTGGAAAAATTACACTTTACCACCCAAACTATACACTAAATTACACTTTGCACCCTAAACTATCTGACTGCACACTTTGCACCCTAAACTATCACACTTATCACGCTTTGCACCCCAGTGTTATTTTTGTTGTTATATTTATTAGAATCTTGCTACATGTGACAAGCACATGCTTCTTGCTTAGGTGGAACAAAGTTAAAAGACTAACAACCTTCCTCAAACTCAATTAAAACAAAACAAATTTTTTTCTTATTTGTTTAATTTCCCGCCGATTCATCTGCACTCTCCCTCTCTCTCTAAAAGAACACAAAATCTCAGTGTTTCTCTCGTATCTTCCTTGGCCATTGACAAAGTTTAAATCTTCTACTACAGGTTAGCAAAATCAAAATGCATTCAATTTATGAGATTATTGTTCTAAAATTTCAATTTCGCTTCCTGTCTGCCTCTTTTAAATCAGTGATTTATTTTGTGTGATGTTGTTTTGGGTTCAGATTGATATAGATATATATATGGTTTTGTGTTAAATTTCATATGATTGAGCATCTGTCTAATCGGATTTGTAGAAGGTTTTTGTGTTTGAACTTCGCACTCTCTCACTCTCTTGCTGGTTTTGTGTTACTGATGAATATTGGAACTAGTAGTTAGGGATTTTAATATTTGGTAGCTTTTTGAATTTTTTAAATATGGATGGGTGTGTGTGTGTTTTTTTTACACTGTTATAGAATATTATTATGCGTTTGTATTGACTTAGGTGGTGTCTTCAATTGGTCCCCACACTGTATAGAATAATTTTTGTCCCACTTGTAATATTGAAAGCAAGTTTTTGACTAGAATATTTTAATTCAGAAAAAAATACAGCCAAAACATGGAAGAAGGTGATTTAATATTTGAGATTCACCACGGGGGAAGGTTCAAGAATTTGAATGGGTTAATTTATGTTGGTGGTGACATATCAATTTATGGTGAGGGATATGATAGGGACTGTAAGTCTTTTATTGAGGTTGAGAGTATTTTGAAGTCATATGGATATAAAAGGGGGGATTTAGTTAATTACAAACAAGTTGGCATGAATTTGGATGAAGGGCTTGTGCAGATAAAAACAGATCCAGATGTGTTGAAGATGGTTGACTGTCATAAAGGTGTAGAAAGTGTGGTATTATACACTGTTAGTCAAGAGATTGATAGTGATTGCATACCATTTACTCATAACCTACTTGAGAGTGTTATTATTGGTGGTAGCAAAAGGAAGGGAAAAGAGAAGTGTGTTTCTAATGCTGCTGGTTTTAATAGACCAAAATTGCAAATTAAGGGTGGGAAAAACAAGTCTACTGGTAGCAATAGGAAGGGGAAGGAGAAGGTGTGTGATGATGTTGTCCCCCTAGGGTATGATGCCAATGGTGACCTTGATGTGGATTGCCATGAAAATATAGCTGAGGATGAATATGACAGCTTGAATGAAAGTGAAGAAGAGGAGTTTGATGTAGAAAACAGTAGAGCTTATAAAGATCCTTTTTGGGGTGAGGTACTAAGTGATGATGAAGACATATTTAAGCCAATTGGGAAGGAAAATGACCCCAAGAAGGTACTGTATTTGACACATGGAGAGCAAATGGGTAAGGATTGTGGTTCTGATATTAACAAAAGTGATGAGCTGATTTCTCCTAAGCCCACATCTGAAGAGGATAACTGTAACACCAACAAAAATCTTGAATTTAATGAAATTGATATGGCCTGTCCAGAACTTGTGAAAGGTTTGAAGTTTGGTGACGTTGCCACTTTTAGAGCTGCTGTCAGAGAGGCCAACTTGATTAAAGGCAAAGATTTACGTTTTGTGAAGAACAATAAAGACAAGGTGATTGTGAGATGTAAAGCTGAAGGGTGCAAATATAGGGTTTATGGTTCTCAAGTAACAGATGAAATGACCTTCCAAATTAAGACATTGAACCCCACTCACACTTGCACTAGGCCATACAAAAATTCAGCATGTACATCAAGGTGGATTTCTAAGAGGTAAATGCAGAAGTTTAGATATGATTTAAACTGCGCTACCGCTGGATTGCAGAAAGAGGTTAAGGATAAGTTTCATGTTGATGTGGGTAGGATGCAGGTGTATAGAGCAAGGAAAAGTGCTGAAAAAGTAATTGATGGTGATGAAAATGAACAATATAATAGAATTTGGGACTATTGTGAGACAATAAAGGCTACAAATGTGGGTACCACTACATTGATGTTGGTGGATAGACCTACTCTTGATGTGGCAGGTACATTTCAAAGGTTATACATTTGTCTCCAAGCTACAAAGGAAGGGTTCAAGGCTGGATGTAGACCCTTAATTGGGCTAGATGGATGTTTCTTGAAGGGTAACCAAAAAGGACAAATCGTAAGTGCTGTGGGAAGAGATGCCAATGATAACATGTACCCCATTGCTATCGCTATTGTAGAAACTGAGAGCAAGGACAGTTGGTCTTGGTTCCTTGATTGCTTGTTGAAGGATCTTGGCCCAGTTGAACAACATGGCTGGGCATTTATTTCAGGCAGACAAAAGGTATGGGCAATTTTCATTTGTTAAATTTGGCCTTTATATATTTTGTTATTTTTATTAAAGTATTTGTCTTTTGTATGTAGGGCTTGATCCAAAGCTTTGATGTGGTATGTCCTATGGCAGATCATAGGTCATGTGTGAGGCATTTGTATGCCAATTATAGAGAAAAAGGCCACAAGGGGAAAGCACTTAAGGACAAGTTGTGGGCTGCAGCTACAGCATATACAGAGCATGAGTTTCTTGAACAAATGGGTGAGCTTAACAAATTGTGCCCAAAAGCTTATGAGTAATTGGATAATGTAGATCCATCCATGTGGTCCAGGTCATATTTCAGACTATTCAAAGAGTGACTTGCTTGTAAATAATCTGTCAGAGAGTCCCAACTCATACATTTTAGATGCTAGGGACAAGCCTATACTAACCATGATTGAAAAGATTAGGAGAAAGCTGATGAGGAGGTTCCAATTGAAGAGGGAAGGGATGTCTAAATTGACAGGGAAAATATGTCCCAAAATTCAAGCGAAGTTGGACAGTGAAGGTTTGAAGTCTTCTGATTGTGTGTCAATATATGCTGGAAATGGTTTATTTGAGGTTGAGTGCAGACATCAAAGGTTTGTTGTGAACTTGAGCAAGAGGACGTGTGGTTGTAGGAAGTGGGATCTCACTGGCATCCCATGTCAGTATGCCATATCTACCATACTATTTGATGGAAGTGTACCTGAAGATTATGTGCATCCTTATTGCACAATTGAGACATACATGAAGGCATATGAACCAATAATTTACCCTGTGGCTAGCATGGAACAATGGAGAAGGACATCAATAGATCGTTTGGAACCACCCAAGGATAAGATACAACGTGGTAGACCCAAGATAAAGAGAAAGAGGCATCCTTCAGAACCCAAAAACCCATATAAGCTAAGCAAGGCAGGTACCATCATCAAGTGCTTTGGGTATAAGAAGGTGGGACATAATAGCAGAACATGTCCATCCAAAAAAGACAAGGTTAGTTTTGTGTGCTCTATGCTACATTTGCCATCATTAATTCTTGATACTTATATATTGTTTTGTTATAATGTAGGGTACAGTGTCTACCAATGCTAGGAAGACACCTACAACAAACAAGAAGCAAGCAGCTAGAGGTGCAAGGGCTACTGCTGCAAGTGCTATAGATTCAAAAGCTAGAGGTGTAAGGATTGCTGCTGCAAGTGATGTAGATTCAAGGGCTGGAGGTTCAAGGACTGTTGCTGCAAGTGCTGTAGATTCAAGGGCTGGAGGTTCAAGGGCTGTTGCTGCAAGTTCCACTAGTGTAAGAACATCAACGGCACCATTAACAATATATGGTGGTGGTACTAACAGTGAGTGTGTGGTGGTGCCAACTTTGGAAAAAGCCATTCAAAGGTGCCAACTTTGGAGAAAGCAATTCAAAGGATGCAGGCTAAGAAGAAGAAAAAACCTTGGGTTTGAGAAAATATAATTAGTTTGTGTTGAGTTGTGCAAGCTTTTTGTATCAGGCATTAACAGCATGTAATCCTTACATTTGGGTTTTTTTTTGTTTTTTGTTTTTTTTTTTTTTTTTTTGGTCATTGTCAATTTGTGAACAATGATTTTTACTAGGCATTAACAATTTTATGTTCTACGTAATCCATACATTTGGATTATTTTTTGTGTCATTGTCATCTGTGAACAATGAGTAAAGCTATTAATGTCAAAGCACTTTATTTTGTGTTATCATCATGTGGAACTCATACCATGTAGCATCATGGTGGTTTAGAAACATGATGCTACATTGTATGAGTTCCACATGATGATAACACAAAATATTTTTTAATCCTTAACTTTTGTTTTCCTGAATATTTGGCTTTTATAGCACTAAAAGACGAGTTAAGGGAGTCACAAAGACCATATTACCGAGCAGGCAGATTTGTTTGCAACTGCATACCAACTCTCCTCCCTAGAGAAATGTAACGGATAATTCTTCGCATAATTACAAAGCACCCAGATTTGTTTCCATGCCCCTCCCCTTGAGAAATGTAACCAGATTTGTTTGCATGCCCTCCTCTAGAGAAATGTAACGGATTATATATATATATATATATATATATTGCCTCTTTTTCATCTTATTAACAGTTTGGTTTGTTTTGATACAAAACAACTCGCAGCAAGATCAGCGTTTTGTACAGGATCTAATGTATTTGGGCACTCAGAGGCACCAATTTTAGGATTTTTTTTCTTCTTTTCAGGGTGGTTATTAAGAAATCTAGTTAACTCATTTTTTCTACCAGCCCAGTCTGCCAACTGAGTTGCCATCCTATTACATTTTGTTACAAGCATAGTTGACAGACCCTCCCATTACAGCAAATTTTATTTTTTATTATTATGTTTTTTTATATTATTTATTTGGTGGTGGTGGCCCTGGTGGGGGAGAATTATGGTAAAGCAATCATGGGTATTGAAATTGTGTTTCTCATTTCATTTCCACTTTAAGAAGAAGAATCTGATGAATTCATCAGAAATATTCATCAAAATCGTTCTAAGGAAAGAATGATAAAAGGTAGAAGAAAAAATCAGTCAAGAATTACATCCGTGCATTTTGAACTTTGTGTTTCTCAAAATCACATTTGTGCATTTTGATTTTGCTAACCTGTAATAGAAGATTTGAACTTTATCAATGGCCAAGGAAGATACGAGAGGCTGAGATTTTTGTGTGTTTTTTTTTTAAGAGACAATGCAAATGAAGTTGTGTGGAATCTGGGGAAGAGGATGGCCCCACATGAGATAGAGGGAGATGTGGAAAAATTTGGGTTTTGTTTTAATTGATTTTGAGGACGGGTGTTTCAGTCTTTTAACTTTATTCCATCTCAGCAAGAAACATGTGCTTGTCACATGCAACAAGATTCTGTTAAATATAACAGCCTGGAATGCACGGACGCGGCGCCGGAGGCGCCGCACCCGCGTCGGACGCGGCTCGACGCGGCGACGCGCACCGGACGCCGCTGCCCGCGCGTCGGTGCCGCGTCGGGCCGCGTCGGCCACGTGTTTTTTTTTTTTTCGCGCCGACTCACCCCGACGCGGCTGAGACGCGGGCCGATTCGCCCGGAACCGGGCTGAATCGCCCCGAATCGGGCCGTTTCGGCCCGTTTCGGCCGATATCGGCGGTACCGGCGAACCGGCCGATTCCGGCCGAAACGGCCGATTTCGGCCGAAATTCCGGCCGATTCCGGCCGAAATTCAGCCCCTCACTCAAGCATTTTCTCTCACACCCTACACTCCCCTCTCAATTCATACATTTATTTATATTTTTAATATATTATCTAGTATTGCTCTTAAATTTGGTGTATGTTTATATAATGTGAAAAAAAATGCTTAGCAATATATTAAAAATATAAATAAAAATATTTTTAATAATTTTTTAATCACCGAGTCCCGCCGCACCCGCACCCACCTTTTTCAAAAATTGCCGAGTCCCGCATCCGCACCCGCACCCGCACCCGAGTCCCGAAACGCACCCGTGCTTCATAGATAACAGCAAAAATAACACTGGGGTGCAAAGCGCGATAAGTGTAATAGTTTAGGGTGCAAAGTGTAATCTAGTGCATAGTTTAGGGTGATAAAGTGTAATTTCCCCTAAAACTTTTATATTGTAAAGTTAAGTCTAAAATTCTATAGGAGATCTTAGATATTTTAGGTTTTATTTGCTTTGATTTCAAGTTTATACCTATTGGGGCTTTCACACACACATATATATTTGTGCTCAATGTAATCAAAGAATAGATGGAGTTGATTAATACAAATATTTAGTGTTTTGAGTATTGAGGCACATTGGATTATTATTCTTTTTCCTCCCTTTCTCTTATCGCTTTTCTTCTTTGCTCTCTCTTCTCTCCTTTGTTCTTCTCTTACTTGTGGTACTGTTCTCCAATACTATTCATACAGAAAAATTCCTCTCTCTTCCTTCTTCTTTACAACCCCAAATCAACCCTATTCTTTTACCTATCAAAACCCTAAAACCCCACACTTTCTTCTACTAAATAGCCATCAAATAACTCATCAAACCACCTTTTAATTCCTCGCACAACCCTATAACCCTTTCTTCAACAATTCTAAACTCTAGAATCATATATTTTCCTAATCCTAAACCCACCACAAGCACACTTAGACCACTTTCAATATGTCCTAGGTCAAGGGACCATCTAACAAGGTAGAAAAGATCTCGAGGCTAACAATGCTTAGTCAATCAGAATACCAATCACGTACACTCTCCATATTACGTGAGAGTTGAAGAGATGGCACCAAAATTTACTTTTATCCTCCAAATCCTTCCAACTTTGCATAACCAGAGGAAAGCTGAAGAAAATGTTAAATTTCAATGATTTCTTAATAGCGAGAATCCAATTAAATGATACTAAAAACTGCACTAAAACAACCAACAGGAAACAAAGGATGATAGTTATTTGATGTCATACAAAATATTTCCAACAGTCAAGAAAGACTTCAGGTTCTGGGAACATAACTGTTATGCAGCATACTTGACATAAAACAAAGAAAGTAAAGAAAACATAAAAGATGACAACGAATGTCTCCTTGAGTTTTTCAAACAAAAACTTATACCAACTCAATTGGAAGATTCATAATTAAAAATATTTACTGGTAGTCAATTGTATCGTATGAGTAGACTCAAATAAATTGTTAATTCTAAAGTTCTCCAGGGGAGGGAGAGAGAGAGAGAGAGAGAGAGAGAGAGAGAGGGAGAGAGAGATTTTCTTTAACAAAATGTATACAAAACATGATTACATATTAAGAAAGACTTTGTTCTTAGGGTTTAAAATCAACTGAAAAAAATAGCCATGAAAGGGCAAGGGAAAATTACAAGTAGCAGCACCACTCCACAATCAATGGTCTGAACACATACTTCTTTACTCCCTGTGGCAACTGGCAACGACGGAGGAAACTTATTCAAGCCTGGTTTTTATTTTTATTCTTCAAAAAAATGAGGAGATTTCAGATTTTGTCTGTTATAATATGTTTCAAGCATAATTTAAGTTGATTATTCAGATGATTGACAAGGATCAAGCCAAACTATCTGCCAGAAATCCAAAGGTCCAAAAACAATTGCAAATGAAAATGACACACAAGATATGTTTGGTTCCTATCTAAGAAATCCAAGGTGATGATGAATTTATTTAGACATTTGTAAGAATCCATTATTTCTCAAGAACACTAGAAATTGTTAAATAAGATACATAGGACACTACAACATAATAATGTATATATACTCGAAGTAAACATACCTTTTTCATTAAACCATGAGCTGTCATTATTTCGAAAAACTTGCGCATCAGCATTTCTTCTTCTACCTACATATTGTAAAACTGGAAGATTCAGTATACATTTCAAATTAGCAAATAACAACATGAAACAGATAATCAAATGATATTTTTCTTCACTCAATATACACTTTGCAAATGAATTGATCTTAGGGAGCCTGTATATAAATTCATTTTATATTTCCCATTAATTTTTAGCTAGTTCAAAACAGTACATTCACACAGACAGTGAAGGCCTCCAATTTAATAGCTCTTATTCATTCCAACATTCATTATTTAAATAAACTAGTATTATTTTTTGTATTTATATTGATGTCCTAGCTTATTACCATAGTATTCAAAGCAATTGAGCGGGCCTAGATGATAGGACGACCAGTTGCCAAACCAACAGCCTGAAGTACAAACATGTCATCCAAAGTATGACTTGCATTTTTATTATTTAATCAGTGCACCCAAAATAAAGTATTAGTATAATCTAACAAAAGAACAGCTTTTCAAATTAAAGGAGCTATTGTCAATGCACTTACCCTACTGTACACTAAAATGTGAAGGGAAAGAGATAAGTAAAGCAAATCCGAGCAATGAGCATATCATGAATCCATGATAAGAAACAACAGTAAACAGTAAATACTTCTGGTACCCAATTTCCTATTCTTAAAAGTATCATATGGGTTCTTGTGACTAAAACTACACAGAAGGATATTTAAAAAGAAACTGGATAATTAAGAAAACCTGAAGTTTGTGCGATTCATGTGTCATTGATCTATAGGAGTCCATTAGGAGCTCATTCTGCTTCTCCAAATGCCTAAAAATTCACCCAAAAAAATTATAAATAAAATAAACAAACAGAACCTAAATATAACAAATGAAACATAAACACAAACACAACAATTTGAGAAAACTTACTTCAATATCTCCCCCATGTATCTAGGATCCATTGAAACAATAATATTATTACACACCAGCTATCAAAATCCTAGGCTGCCTTAGGAATCCTGTCAAAAAAAAAAAAATTGGAGAAAACAATTTAAATGTAGAAAAAAACAGAACAATGCATTAATTATTTAGAACAAAGAAAAAAGAAAAGGAAAATGGAAACATCAAACATGTCACAGAGAAGAGGGGACTGAGGAGACTGTGTGACACAGAGAAAGCACGGAGTCACACGGCAATTTGCCCGCCGTGCCCGTGTCGTGTCCTTCCTTTATTCTACTAATCGGACACGGCGAGGACACGGCCAGGAAAGGGAAAAAAAAAAATAAAGATAAAAATCCTAACCTGAAACGCTGCGTTTTGAGAGCATCCCTTGCACACAAAATCAGTTTCGATCTCTCTCCTTCTCTCAGTCTCACTCTCTCACGCCGATCTCCTTTGGCTCTTCTTCTTCTTTTTCGCAGGCCAATCTCCTCTGGCACTTCTGCTTCCCCGTTCTTCTTTTTCTTCTTCTACTGCCAAATATGCCCTTGCATATTTTACTTTTTTATTTAACGAAAATCACATTTTCGTTCCTATATTTTCACTTTATTTCACTTAATTCCGCTTTGGTCCTAACTTTTTTTTCCATCACTTTTAATCCCTATCCTAGAAAACGAGTCTCATTTTAGTCCCTACTATTACATCAGAGACAGAAAATATACACGTGACAAACAGAGTGCACTGTTAACACACTAAAAGCTGATGGACCATAAAATAATAATAAAAAATGTTATTTGGCAATTAAAATTGCCACATCATAAAAAAATTAATTTATTAATTTTAACTAAATAAAAAATTAAAAACAGAAATAAAAACTAAAAATGACATGAATGGAAATCTGATGGTGTCTTGAACAAGTACAATAAGAACACAAACCAGATCTAAGAATACAAAATTAAAATCCAAAACTCACAAACCCAGAATATAACCCCACCACCACATGCACCCCAGCAACCACCAACAACAACAACAAAAAAAACTCACCCAAACACCAATCCGGCCACAAAACACCAACCCAGCCACCTAAACACCAACCCACAGCCACCCAAACACCAAACCACCATTGATCCAGCCACCCAAACACAGATCCGGCCAACCCAAATACTACTAACCCAAACACGGCCAACACAATGACAAATCCAGACATCCCATGATAGATACGACCATGTGGGTTTGTCACTTGTGGAACCCAAGAGCTGAGAGGATGAGAGAGGGGGAGGAACTCTTGAGATTCAAAGTTCGGCTACCCAACAAAGACCCATGGCCATGCCACCACCGCACCACAACCATTGGACCACCCCACAACCCAGTAAAAACTCATGCCACAAAACCCACAACCCACAGCCCACAACTCTCATGCCACCACTGCCATAACCACGCCATCACCGCGCCGCCACCATCGAGACAGATTGGTAGCAAAAGAGAATAGAGAGAAGTACGGTTGCATATCTGCAGTTAGGAAGGAGAGAGGGAGAAAGAGTGTGGCGTGCATGATTGACGAGAGAGAGAGAGAGAAATACAACTCTGCTGGGGTTTGATATTTTGTTGCTTTTGCTAGGGGGTTCATGTGTTATTCTATATGCTTAGATCCCTATTAATAGTTCAGGAAAGATTGTTTTGAGCTGGGAATATTGATCTTGTTCTTATTTAATTCCTTGTTCATGTTTATTCTGATGTGGATCTTATATTTAATTCTGTGATCTTATATTTTGAGTTATTTGTGATTTTTGGTTTTTAATTTTGAGATCTTAAGTCTGGGTTGGTGTTCTTGTTCAAGATACTTTTAGATCTTAATTCATATGAATTTTTATTTTTATTTATTTTTATTTTTTTTATTTAGTTAAAATTAATAAATTAATTTTTTAAATTTAGATGTTGACGTGGCAATTTTAAAAGCCAAATAACATTTTTTTTTTTTTTATGGCCATGTCAACTTTTAGTGTGCCAACAATGTACTCCGTTTGCCACGTGTATATTTTTCGTCTCTGATGTAACGGCAGGGACTAAAACGAAACTCGTTTTCGAGGATAGAGATTAAAAGCGGTGAAAAAAAAAGTTGGAGACCAAATTAAAAATCGCGTGAAAATGTAGGGACGAAAATGTGTTTTTCACCTTTTTACTTTTGCCCCACTTTGGAATGGGAGATGTAAACTGATGCATGGCAACCAGGTATTTCAATATATATATTTTTTTTTAGCTTGTAGCTGTGTTTATCTTAATATTGATTAATAAAATAATAAATACATAACATAGTTTTTTTGGTTTTTTTTATTATTATTAAGATAGACGATAAGCAGTAGACACATACACATATTATTTGTGGTTACTGGTTAGGTTTTAATATTCTTCTAAAATAATTTGTTATAAACAATTATTTTTCTTATAAAACAAATTTTATAAGCTTTAATATATATATATATATATATTTTTTATACCTATTTCTATTTACTTACCGAAAATTTTAAAAACGTGAAATTGCTTAACCGATTAACCTTCTACAGCTAAGTGTAATAATCAAATAAGGGTGGAGCTTGTGGCCAGTGCCACTGGACATAAGTCGGACCCATCAAATAAATAGATATGTTAGCTAAACAATAAGTGAGACTTTCATCTTTTATTCAAATTTAAAGAGGGAAAGAGTTTAATTAACTAAATAAATAAAGTAGACCCAGATTCTTTTCTTTTGCTATATTTATTTTATGGGCATCCATGTAGGGGAATAACAAAAAAATATTATAGGGAGTTGTGTTAGGATATGTGCCCTTAAATTCTATTGTATGATGCTATGTATGACATTATGTATGACTTAATATTATGATTAATAAAGTTGTTTTATGATTATCTAAAATAATGATAACATGAATATTTGGACATTATTATATAGTCCATGAGATGCATAGTATGTGACTTATGTGATTTAGTCACGGAAGATATAGATCACAAGTTTTTTGTAAACTCAGAATTATAGTTCGTAGTCGGTGATGAAATTGGACATTTCATCTGCGAAAACTATAACATATCAACTAAGATGATTTATTTTGATCATGGAAGTGGAGACTTCTAGTTGATATGTTGATATGTTTTAAGAGTTAAGACATATTGAATTGGACCGTTGTGAGATTTATTATTCTTCTAACGACTGTCAAATGAATAATAAATCTCACAACTTCTATTTGCATGAACTCTTAATCCTGAAAGAATAATGGACATGATCATGAGATGTAGGTTGCTTTGATATATCAGGAGTGAGATCTAAAATCACGATCAAAACCCCAATATGTTGGGCAGCCACATTTAGTGTTGATGGAACATTTATTCTCAAGATGGAATTCATAATCTCTTAATGGAGATATAAAATATTCTCTTGAGATAAATTTAATGGGTTTGGTTATTCAGAGTGTTAGGCCTAACCACTTTAGTAAGGATATACTAAAGTATATATTTATGAAATTGGATTTCATAAATATATGATGAATAACTTAAACGATTAAATCGAGTACTTAAGGATTAAGATGTAGTAATTTTTCAAAGTGGCAGTCTATATTCATGACTTTGTATTACTACGAATATTTTATGAAGGGGTTGCATGTATAATAAAGTCTTGGAATATAATTTATTAATAAGACCTAGAGTGCAATTATATTTGTATAGTTGTATTAAATATAAATATATAATTAATGATAACTTTGGGCTTGTCAAGAGTTGATAGAAAAGCCCAAGGCCCATTGGAGCTAGTGTCTTATTAGTCGCTTTTGGTCCCACTCGAAACCACACACTAAAACCCAATTGGAAAGGCCCAATAGGCCAGCCCAATTAGATAATCAGTTAGTTATAAAGGGAGAAACATACAGAATTTTTTATAATAATAATAATAATAATAAAAAGATACATCATTGTAAAGTGGTGTGTATGTGTGAGTGAAGCCACTCAATTATTCTCCCTTGAAAACTGATTGAAAGACCACACTTCTTGGGCGTAAAGTGGAATTGGAGTGAAGATTAAAAGTGTTCCCTAGTACTTCTAATCTTTTGTTTTAAATTTCATCGCACCAAGGTACGCTATTTCATTCTTAAATTCTAAAATTTACATAGTGCATGTTATTAATCATGAATGAAATAGATCCATATTTGTTGCTTCGGCTGTACGTTTTGTATGAGATACAAAACTAGATTTACCAACAATTGGTATCAGAGCTAGGTTTTCATCTCATGCTTGTATAACATGTGATTGAGTTTTAGAATTTAAGAAAACCGTTATCTTTGTGTTTCAATTTTCTGTATAATTTTTGTTATCCATGGACCCATGTGTCGTGTTCTTTTATGAAAGACATCATTTGAATTTTGAGAATATGAATCATATATCAAATATTGGCCAATTGATCCTATATATATTCATGAATTGATTATTGAATCTATATTCATGTTTATATATATATTAAGATTGAATCCATGGCGGCACTATCACAAGAGACATGATAGTTGACCATGTCTTATTAATTATAACCGTCCCGTTAGTTATTGAATGCAATATAACCGTCCTTTGCATCGCAAAGCTTTGAGTGAAAATTTATGATGGACATCTTATAAGCATGTACTGGAAGGCTTTAAAGGCTTAAAGGCTTATATATATAGATTTATATGATATAAGGAAGTCAGGCTTATATATATAAAGGCTTATATAAGGCCTCAATCCGTATATTATATTATAATATATATATGTATAATATAATATGTATATATATATTGTAATATATAAACCCATATATATTTATATATATTAACGCTAGGATTAAAGTATTTGTTTAACGAAATTTATTCCTAATGGGATTAGGATTATGTTTTCAAGATTTCTAGCGTTATTATAGTTATTGATCTTAAAAACCTCTAATTTAAAATATCTAGTGGGAGAGAGATACAATGGTTGGATCTCACGGTCTCCATTATCCGTTCATAGTAGTGTGGGTAAACACCTCATCCTGACATATATGTCTCGCGATCCCAAAGAAGGGTGTTTATTTCTTAGTATTACAAGATTGAACTCACTCGTTTAAAGTAGTGTGGACAAACACCTCGTCTTGGCGCATATGCCTCGCGATCTCAAAGAAGGGTGTTTTTGTTCCATGGTACTACAAGTTTAAACATTATAAGGGAGATGAAATGTGGCTACACATGATTCTAAAAAATGGTGTACACTAGACTAAGTGTAATGTTAACCTCCAAAGGAGCTATGTCATTATTACTTAGAGGCTAAAGGCAAAACGACAAATTATTTTTGTTTGGTAAGAGTTACCATAATAGCATTAATAATGAGAATATTTCTCAACCAATTAATGTGTTTATAATAAACTTGCTACCAAAGAATTATAGACATGGATTGGGTTGTCGTTGCATATATTATTTCATGGTTTTATTAAGATTACATATTATATGCTTATATGCTAAATTGATAATGTCCAGTTTACTTATTATATTCATGTTTGTTATTTTCATATTTAAATCATGGCATCATTTAGCCCACTTGTTGCTATTCTTAATCAAAACAAACTGACTGGATCCAACTATGTTGACTGGAAAAGGAATTTGGACATTGTTCTTACTGCTGAAGAGCACAAATATGTGCTTACTCAACCATGTCCTAGCTTTCCATCATTAGATGCTCCTCTTGAGGAAAAACAGTGATATGATCGTTGTCAGAAATCTAATGAGATGGCCAAGTGCTATATCCTAACATCTATTTCAAATGTTTTACAGCATCAAATGCAGGATGTAGAACTAGTTTCGGACATTATGCTAAGTTTGAAGGAGATGTTTGGTGAGCAAGGCCATTTTGCAAGGCAAGAAACTATAAGGCAGATTTATAATACCAAAATGGTTGAAGGTACTTCATTGAGGGAGCATTGTCTTAGGGTGATCTCTAATCTGAATATATTGAAAGTTTTAGGTGCCGATATTGATGGAGAATCCTAAGTGGATATAATACTCTAGTCACTATCAAAATCATTCAAGGAATTCAGGCTTAACTATAATATGAACAAAAAGATTTATACATTGTCTGAATTGATGAATGAATTGGTAATGGTGGAAGGCATCATTGGTACTTCTAGTGTTGATGCCAATATGGCTGAAACTTCTACTTTTCAACCTAAGTCGAAAGGCAAGGGTAAAAAGAAGAAGAAGAAGAAGGATTCACCAAGAGAGATGGTAAACAAGTTGCCTTAGAAGTTGCTAACAAAGGAAAGAAAACCAAAAGAAAGTGTTTCTATTGTGGTGAGAAAGGACATTGGAAGAGGAATTGTTCAATATTTAAGGCTGCCAAGAATAAAGGAATAAAAAGTACATTCCTTCTTGAAACATGTTTAGTACAGAATCCCACGGATTCCTGGTGCGTGGATTCAGGTTGTACTAATTATATCTGCAATAATTTGCAGGGGTTCCAAGAGACTAGAAAGCTGAATGAAGGGAAATTATTTCTTACTTTGGCTGATGGGAGCAGAATACCAGTTATAGCTGTTGGAGTGTTTAATTTATACTTTAAGTCTAAGTTTTTAATATTGGAAGACTGTTTGTATGTACTTAATGTTCGTAGGAATTTAATTTCTGCAACTTATTTAGGTAAACATGGATATTATGTTATCCTAAAAGACAAAGTTGTAATAAAGAAGGATAAAGTGTTTATCTGTTCTGGCAATATTGTGGATGGTCTTTATATTTTAACTCCTGACAAGCATAAATTATACAATTTTGAATTAGATAGTAGCTCTCATGTAAAATCATTAAAGAGAAAGTTTCCTTCTACTAGTGATGTATATCTATGGCACTTGTGTTTAGGTTATATTAATTCAAATAGGATTCAAAGACTAATCAAAGATGGACTTTTACAGCCCATGAACTTTGATGGATTTCCAGTTTGCGAATCTTGTTTGGAAGGTAAAATGATCAAACGATTTTTTAATACAAAAGGTAGAAGAGCCCAAGAGTTGCTTGAATTAGTTCATACAGATGTATGTGATCTTATGTCAACCCAAGCAAAAGGAGGTTATGAATACTTCATCACTTTTACGGATGATTACTCAAGATATGGCTATGTGTACCTAATGAGACGGAAGTTCGATGCCTTTGAAAAGTTCAAAGAGTTTAGAGCTGAAGTTGAAAATTAATTGGGTAAACGCATAAAGACCATTCGATCTGATTGAGGTGGCAAATACCTTCTTAGGGATTTCAAGGATTACCTAATTCAAATTGGGATTGTCTCCCAATTGTCTGCACCTGGAACTCCCCAACAAAATGGTGTAGTAGAAAAAAGGAATAGGACTCTTTTGGAAATGGTCAGGTCCATGATGAGTTATTCAACTTTACCAATTTTCTTTTGGGGATATGCACTAAAAACTGTTATGCATATTTTGAATTTAGTTCCATCAAAATCTATTCCCAACACACCTAAGGAATTGTGGAATGGGCGCAAGCCTAGTATGAAATATCTCCACATTTGAGGATGTCCAGCACATGTGTTGAAAGGGAAGTCTGATAAGTTGGAAGCTAAAATTGAAGTATGCATGTTTTTAGGGTATTCAAAGGAAACCAATGGTTATTTATTCTATAATCATAAGGATAACAAAGTGTTTGTTAGCACCCATGCCTAATTTTTGGAAGATGATTATGTGAATAATTTTAATCCTAGAAGTAAAGTTGTATTGGCTAAATTAAATGAACCTGTAATTGAATAATCAATGGATGAAACTAGGAATGATGTGGCTGTATTGGATACACCATAAGACATTACTTATGAGATGACTAGTACATAGGTGCCTCGTCGTAGTGGGAGAATTGTTCGGCCTCCTATAAGATTTATAGGTTTGGGAGAAACTTATGAAACTATCCCAGAAGAGGCTAAATCAGACCCTTACACTTATGAGGAGGCAATAAATGATATAGATGCACATCATTGGGTCAAAGTTATGAAATTTGAATTGGATTCTATGTATTCCAATCAAGTATGGGATCTTGTAAAGACACCTAATGGTATTAAACCTGTTGGTTGCAAATGGGTTTACAAGAGAAAGAGAGGGATAGACGAAAATGTTGAAACTTTTAAAGTAAGACTAGTGGCGAAAGGGTATACACAAAAAGAAGGTATTGACTATGATGAAACTTTTTCGTCAGTAGCCATGCTTAAAATAAATCAGAATTCTCTTATCCATTGCTGCTCATTATGATTATGAGATTTGGCAAATGGATGTCAAGATTGCAATTCTTAATGGCAATCTTGAAGAAGAAATCTATATGATGCAATCGGAAGGTTTTATAGTAAAGAACCAAGGGCATGTGGTATGCAAGTTGAAAAGGTCTATTTATGAACTTAAGCAAGCATCTAGGTCATGGAACATTAGATTTGATCAAGCAATCAAAGCATTTGATTTTGAACAAAATCTTGATGAACCCTGTGTGCACAAAAGACATCAAGATAAAGTAGTAATGTTCCTAGTACTTTATGTTGATGATATTCTACTAATTGGAAATGATGTAGGGGTAATGTCATCGGTAAAGTTTTGGTTGTCAAGCCAATTTGAAATGAAGGACTTTGGTGAAGCTAACTTTATTCTAGAGATCAAGTTTTGGCGAGATCGCAAGAATAAGATGTTAGATTTATCATAAACTGGGTATATAGATAAGGTTTTAGAACGGTTTAGCATGCAAAACTCCAAAAAAGGATTACTTCCTTTTAGACATGGAGTTCCTATGTCTAATGACCAAAGGCCTAAGACTCTTGAGGAAGAAAATATGATGAGACAAGTTTCTTATGCTTCTGCAGTGGGAAGTCTCATATATGTCATGCTATGTACTAGATCAGATATCTGTTATTCAATTGGCATAGTCAGCCAATATCAATCAAATCCAGGACTTAAACATTGGCAAGCTGTAAAGCATATTCCCAAGTATCTACGGAGAACAAGAGATTATATGCTTGTTTACCATAGTAAGGATTTGATTCCCATTGGTTATACAGATTCAAATTTTCAATCAGATCTTGATTTCAGAAAGTCCACTTCAGGTTGTGTGTTCACCTTGGGAGGTGGAGCCATTAGTTGGAGGAGTATTAAGCAATCTTGTATTGCGGACTCCACCATGGAAAGTGAATATGTTGCTGCTTGTGAGGCGGCAAAGGAAGCTGTTTGACTCAAAAAATTCATTTCTGATCTTGGTGTTGTGAGAATGGAGCAAGTTCCCATCACATTGTTTTACGACAATAGTGGAGCGGTTGCACAATTCAAGGATCCAATGAATCACAAAAAAGGAAAGCACATTGAGAGAAAGTATCACATTATTCGAGACTTTGTTGCTCGAGGAGATGTAGTAGTAACAAAGATTGATAGTGCAAGCAATCTAACGGATCCCTTTACTAAAACCTTGCCACAAAGGATTTTTAAGTCACATTTGGAGGGAATGAGAGTTAGATTAGTGCACAATAGTCTTTAGGGCAAGTAAGAGATTGTTAGGATATATGCCCTTAAATTCTATTGTATGATGCTATGCATGACATTATGTATAACTTAATGTTATGATTAATAAAGTTGTTTTATTATTATCTAAAATAATGGTAACACGAATATTTGGACATTATCATATAGTCCATGAGATGCATAGTATGTGATTTATGTGATTTAGTCACGGAAGATAAAGATCACAAGTTCTTTGTAAACTCAGAATTATAGTTCGTAGTCGATGATAAAATTGGGTATTTCATCTGCGAAGACTATAACATATCAACTAAGATGATTTGTCTTAATCATGGAAGTGGAGACTTCTAGTTGATATGTTTTAAGAGTTAAGACATATTGAATTGGACCGCTGTGAGATTTATTATTCTTCTAACGACTGTCAAATGAATAATAAATCTCACGATTTTTATTTGCATGAATTCTTAATCCTGAGAGAATAATGGACTTGATCATGAGATGTAGGTTGCTTTGATATATCAGGAGTGAGATCTAAAGTCACGATCAAAACCTCAGTATGTTGGGCAGTCACATTTAGTGTTGATGGAACATTTATTCTCAAGATGGAATTCATAATCTCTTAACAGAGATATAAAATATTCTATTGAGATAAATTTAATGAGTTTGGTTATTCAAAGTGTTAGGCCTAACCACTTTAGTAAGGATATACTAAAGTATATATTTATGAAATTAGATTTCATAAACATATGATGAATAACTTAAAGGATTAAACCGGGTGCTCAAAGATTAAGATGTAGTAATTTTTCATGACTTTGTATTACTACGAATATTTTATGAAGGGATTGCATGTATAATAAAGTCTTGGGATATAATTTATTAATAAGACTTAGAGTGCAATTATATTTATATAGTGGTATTAAATATAATTAATGATAACTTTAGGCTTGTCAAGAGTTGATAGAAAAGCCGAAGGCCCATTGGAGCTAGTATCTTATTGGTCCTTTTTGGTCCCACTCCAAGCCACACACTAAAGCCCAATTGGAAAGGCCCAATAGGCCAGCCCAATTAGATAATCAGTTAGTTATAAAGGGAGAAACATACAGAATTTTTTATAATAATAAAAAAAAAAAAAGACACATCATTGTGAAGTGGTGTGTATGTGTGAGTGAAGCCACTCAATTATTCTCCCTTGGAAACTGATTGAGAGACCACACTTCTTGGGCGTAAAGTGGAATTGGAGTGAAGATTAAAAGTGTTCCCAAGTACTTCTAATATTTTGTTTTGAATTTTACCACACCAAGGTATGCTATTTCGTTCTTAAATTCTGAAATTTACATAGTGCATGTTATTAATCATGAATGAAATAGATCCATATTTGTTGCTTCCGCTGTGTGTTTTGTATGAGATACAAAATCAGATTTACCAACAAGTTGGGTACCTTCATCTTTAGAGGCCAAGCTTGGTTCTTCCATTTAGAGGTTGAGATCCTATTTTTTTATATAATATATATATATATATATATATATATATAGCAATGAGTTCAACAAGAACTACAACACGCATCTATCAAATCAATAATACCCATTTATGAATGAATGAAACAGAAACATTGATAAGGGGGGGTGTTTGGATTAATGAAAACTAAGTAATATAACTCAGTTTTCATCTCCCAAAACTCAAAAAATATGGGGTCTAGTGAAACTCAACTTGTTTGAATTTATTTAGTTGAGTTTCCAAAACTTAAAAATTTGAGTTTGAGTCATGGAAATTGAAAACACAATTCGGATGTTTCTCAGTTTTAAATTTATGAGTTTCAATAGCATTGTTGTAAATATTCAGTCTTGGTGGGATCCAAGGCAATTTATGGTCAAATCACTTTGTGTGAGTTATAGAGAAGAGATATGAGCTCCACCAATTTATGCAAAAATTTGAGTTATAGAAAAAAGATATGCACCAAAATATAAAATCAAACCGTTATTTTTAGAATGAGTGAAAAAATAAAGTTAGAGAAATGAATTATAGAAATTGAGTTTGAATTATACGATTTGAGTTATAGGTGATGCTCAATCGAATCAGGCTATCGTAGAGGAAGCAATAGATTCCAAGTGGGTCATCTTAACAGTCTTCTTGAAATAAAGGTTGGGATCACATAATGGGGTTTTGTCAACTTGGTGATTTGGGGAAGAAAAAGGCGGAAAGGGATTTGAGTTATTTGATTTTGCTTTTGGGGTCAGAGTGCGCATTTGGGCCCCTTGGGCCCTTTTACTGTTTGACCCAATCCACAACAAAAAAGAAGTTTAAAATAAAATTTAAAAAGTGGAAAAAATGGTAGAATTTAAAAAGTGGAAAAAACTTACCATTTTTTCCACTTAAGTTTTTTCCACTTTAAATTATCCTTCGTTTTACACTTTACTCATAAACTATTAAAATTCATGATTGAACCCTCAAAGTTATAACTCTGTAACACTTATACCCTTTGCCATTTGTTTTGGGGTTTATTTTAATGGAATTTAGCATTAAAAAAACAAATTTATAAGATAAATTAATCTTTTAATGCTATATTTCGATGAACTTAATTGAGAAAGTGAGGGGAGGAGGTAAACATGGATTTTACTATTAAGGGGTTAATTATACATTCTTGTAGTTTGGGGATAAATATAAAATGAGGTATAATTTAAGGTAAAAATGTGTAATTTTTCCTTAAAAAATGAGAAGTGTCACATTTACAATATTTTTACAACAAATTCTAAATAATAAATTATTATTAGTTCTAATTTGATCTCACCATTGAAATTATTATTTTGTCCACCAATAATAGTCAATAACAATTTATCATTTAAGATTTATATTAAAAATATTGTGTATATAACATTTCTCATATTGTGTACACTACGATAGCAGGCATCAGCCATGTTTTGTTGGTCTCTTAGTTTTGTTGGGAGTATCCTGCAAGTGTAAGGCCTTTTTTTTTTTTTTGAGAAACTGCAAGTTTAAGACTTAAGTTACGAATTTAGAATTGCCATTAGCATGCCTACACGCGCGGTCGTCAAAAACAGCATGCAAGCAAGAAAAGGCATATCATGCAGAGTACTATCGCAGCCCATGCCGTGGACCTCTATTCTCATCTCATGCATGAGTATGTTCACGTGTGATCTCTCTCTCTCTCTCTCTCTCTCTCTCTCTCTCATGGAGCATTTTCTTTCTATGCACTTAATTGTGGGTCCTGTTTTGAAGATACAATTTTAGCATTGGAGTTGTTAAGAGCATTCTTATTAAGGATGCTAAAAGGGGGTAATGCTAAATTTTAGCATCAAAACACCAAAAAAGCAGCTCCATCAAAGCTTTCAAATGGTAAAATTTTTGGCATACTGCTACAGTGAGCTTGTATTAGAGCATTCTCATCAAGGTGGGCAAAATTTTTAGCATATACCACTTCAAATCCTAAAATTTTAACTTTTAACAACCCATTTTACAATACCCTCAATATCAAACCTTCTATAACTTTTACCATTCCATTTAAATAATATAAACTACTTATTAAAATAATAATAAAACAACTCCACCCAATACTTTAACAACCAGCCAACCCCCTCCTCCACCACCCCTACCACCGCTCCACCTTCCATAACCACCATTGTAGCAATCACAACCCACCCCACAGCCATCATCACCACAAGTCACAGCACCACCGTGACAAAGGCCCAGCCACTACCTTCCTCTTCCAAATCACAAATCAACCACCATCACAATCAAAAAACCCAGATCGGTGAGAAGAAAGAAGAAAGACAGAGAAGCAAACCCATCACACCGACGAGCAAAACACACACACATGCACGCCGGCGAGCAAAACACACACACACACACACACACAAACACACGCCGGCGAGCAAAACACACACACACCCACTACGACCCAGACCCACAACCCAGAGACCGATGCCGATCACAATCCGAAGTCAGAAACCCATAAGCTAGAGACCCACGCCGATGCCAATCACAACCAAAATCACAAACCCACAACCTAGAGACCCACGCCCACGCCGATCACAATTTGAAATCACAAACCCACAAACAAACCCACGCTGATCACAAAATCAAATCACCCTGCTGTCAAGCTCTACCTCCATTCGGCGGCAACACTCCAAAGGCGTTGGGCTTTGAAGTTCCTGACTGACTTCAGGGAGGAGCTCAGACTGTGAACCCGAGAGAAACAGAGAAGCTAAGGGAAAGAGAGAAACAGAGAAGCTACGAGAAAGAGAGGAGGAAAGTGAGAGAGGAGAGAGAAGAAAGAAGGGAAAAATAAAAAACTAATACACGCACAGTAACCGGTGGAATAAAAAAATAATTTTTGTTTTAAGATTTGTGCTACAGTGAGGTTGTATTAATACAATCTCACTGTAGCAGTATCTCAAAATTTTTGAGATTTAGAATGTTTGATGGAGTTAGTTTTTTGGTGTATCGGTGCTAAAATTTAGCATTTGGCACTTTTAGCATTCTTAATGAGAATGCTCTTAATACAAGCTCACTGTAGCCTGAATTGTAAAAAAAAAAATAGTTTTTTATTCTCACGTTGGCTGAGGGGGTTGGCTGGTGGTTTTGTGTAGTTGTTTTATTATTATTTTAATGAGTAGTTTATATTATTTAAATTAAATGGCAAAAAATATAGAAGCTTTGATGTTTGATGTATCTTAAAGTGGGATGGTATAATAAATAAACTAGATTTTTGAAATGTTAAATGCTAAAAATTTTAGAATTCTTGATGGGAATGCTCTAAAACTCCAAAATAAAAACCTATTTTACAACCCCAAATCACCAAAACTAAGCATTATCCGGGTTTCTAGCCATAAAAAATTTTACATACTTGCTACAGTAAAATGTGTATGAATTTGGGCTGATATATTTAAGTATTACTAGAAATGTCTATAATAGGTTGTAGCCAGCGGCACAGCTACGTTTTACAATGGGTGGGCCAAATGCACAAAAATTTATTATAACTGCTAAAAAATAGGTTATACAGAATTGTTGTAAGAGCTCCCATGTGTCCTTAACTACTTGTTTCATTCATATTTACTCCATCTCTCATCCCCCCAACACATTAACAAGTCCACAACTTTTATAAGTTTTACAATTTTACTCATTTTTACTATTAGCTTATCTTTTTAATATGTATTTTCCAATGTTCTACTTTTCAGTCCCTTCCAAAAGAATTCATCACTCAGTGCAAATGTTCTCGTAGTCTTACACTTATTCTCTTCAATCTCTTTACAAAAATTCATTAGAGCATTGATGAGTGGGTCATACATACATAAATAGACACATATTTTTTGTGAATCAATATGATTATTTAGTCTTGACTAGCCCCTCCAAAGATAAATTTTTAGCTCCACCCCTGGCTGTAGGGGATACTCCACACACTAGACTAGAGAGATGCTGAATTGAGTTTCAGTTGTGGAATCCCCAAGCAATCACGAAATTGACATTTCTATTGTAGATCATTGATGCCCACATGGAGGAGCAGGAGTAATTACCCAAAGCATTACTTATGCATGTTGTGTTAGGACTCCTTTGGACTTTGCTTTGGTTTTTGTAGAAAGGGTTCCTGAATTAATTTGAGTAGGCACTTTATAGTTGTTCAGTGCTTATCACCACACAAACACAAACTTTGATACAATGGTTTCTTTTGTGTATATGGTAACGGTAGGTTATTATGTTAACGCAATTGGCTAAACACAGCTCATCGATCAATAGATCCCACCAAAAGGTAAGTGTGAATCTAGAACAGTACTAGCTAGTGTTATTAGCCACCAATAATGTTCTGTGAAAGAGTACTAGATCAATTTTATTTTTTAGGAGATTTCTTATGCATTCCTTGTTTCTTGATTTTCCTTGTTTCTTTCTTTCTTTTTTTTTTTTAACAACCTTTTATGCAGTGATTGATGGAGAATCATTTCCTGAATTTTGCTGTTGTGGGAAATGGTGAATAACTGTTTGGGAGATAAACATCTTGAAACTTCCTTAAATAATTAATATAATATATAGAGACACGCTTTAACCCAAAATGTCTAAGTCCAATGGGTATGTGTTCAAGTATGTTATATTAACTACTCATTTTTCACCACCATACTCCCTTGGTGCGATGGTCACTTTACAAGTTTAAATGTTTGTGGGGTTTGGGGGGCAAGAGCCGAGGTTCAAGTCTCTAGGAGGGAGTTTCACACACGTATACACTTAGATTAGGCTAGAGTAGAAATTCTATCTTGTATTTAAAAAAAAAAAAAAAACTACTCATTTTTCTAATATTTATTCAATGTGGGACTTATTAACATGTGTACACCCAACAATCTCCCCCTCATGTGTGAGTCCTCTCTGTGGGCCACGAACAAGTCCTACTTGCACCCTTTTGCTTAATGGGCTTTTCTTTCACTAATGCATTATCTATGGGCCTTCACGTGTCAACCCCTGCACGTCTTTTATCCTCCATGGGAACCTCGCACCTCATCGGTGTCTAGCACCATTGGCAATAATACTCCTTTGTTAGGCTTTTTCCAAGATCGTTTGTGTGAGTTTTATGAGCTTGCTTGATGTAATATACCGTCCCCGCTCCAAACTGTGAAAGGGAATCGCCCTGCTCCATTTGCGAAAGGGCTTCAAGTATATACACCCCGTTCTCAATCCAACTGCGAAATGAATCTCGATAATTTTGCCACATTTACTCCACACCACCATGGGCTCTGACACTACTTGTTGGGGAGATAAACACCTTGGAGAACTTCCTTAAATAATCAATATAACATATAAAGACACACTTTAATCCAAAATGTCTAAGCCCAATGGGTATGTGGTCAATTATGTTATAATAACTACTCATTTTTTTTCTTTCTCAAAAAAAAAAAAAAAAAAACCTACTCATTTTTTTAATCTTTATTTAATGTGGACTTTACTCATACGTGTACACCCAACAATAACAACTTGTAACCCGTGTGCTTAACCCGTTGTCGTTTATTTTTATTTTTACAATATATTTATGTTAATTATGTCATTAAATCATTCATATTTTTTGGATAATAATATGAATTGGACCTTTAAAATTCCATTTATTGATTTATACATAACTAAACAGCCAAGGAAGAGCTTTAAGAGTAGTTATCAAACCTTTATTTTTTGTCATTAAGAGTAGAGTAGTGTTTATTACACACATATGCATGAAAAAGTAACTAAAATCATGACTTTCAATCACAATTTCTAAGTTGAAAATCATGATTTGAAATCACGGTTTCAGTTACTTTTTTAAGTGTGTGAAAATGTGCGTAACAGAATGTGTATATCAACTTTTTCTCTCAAAAATATAGAAAAAAATCGACACTGTTGAGAACAAGATGAATACAGACTTCCTCTGAATTATCAAAAATAAATAAAAATCCTAAACTAAATCCCAGGGTATAGAAAGAAAAAAAATAGTAGTCGACTAATTGCAATCTTCTTAGGCAAGCCAAAGCATCCGTACATTTGTTTGCTTCCCTGATATCATGATTGTCATGAGTAGATTCTCCCCAACAGAGACTTGCAATTATATCAACTAAACATATCGATCCTGGATGGACCTGACCAAAACTAATAAGATAGGAAACTACCAACAAAGCATCTACTTCTACTACAACAAGAGGAATCCCCAAGGATAATGCAAGGCTCGAACCATACCTTAGAGCTCACAGCTCCACCACAACACTTGTTGCATTTCCTGTCTTACACATAAATCCACAAATCCACTTTTCGTTTGGTCCTAAAGAACTCCACAAACCCTGAATTAACTAAGAGGAACTATCCATGTTTATTTGGAGCCACCCTTAAGCCGAGGTATGCCATTTAACAATGGTCAAAATTAATTTACGGCGAGTCAAAGGCAATCCTGAAATAGGATAGAACTCACAGGTCCCATGAAGACAAGTATCGACAAGCTTGGTGAGAGAACGTGGTGTGGTTAAACCTCATAGGGATCGAATACAACATACTTTTGTGAAAGCCTAGGGAACGAGATGACAAAATTACAATCAGTATGAGGGTACTTCTCATTAGCAGTGGACATTAGTGAACAAATTCATTGGGGTCCTTTTCTTATTGTTGAAGTCACGAGTTCAGTGCAAAATTGTTTGTATGTGCTTTGTGTGCAACATTGTATGTGCACTAGTTATTACTCTTTGCGGGGAGGGGGAGGTGGCTTGAGCTTTGTATTATAATTTGTTTTGATATCAATGCCGGCTTCATACAATTTTACACCTAAAGCAATAATTATCTCTTAAAGTCGGAAAATGTCAGAGTCAAGTCGTGGAAAATTGTTAAGTTTTACAGTAAGTATTTCAATCCAGAACTCAAGTACTGATCAACACTTTTTGAGTCTTTTTTGATCGATACTTTGGTCACTACTTGCTAAAGGCAACTTTCTCTCTCTCTCTCTCTCTCTCTCTTTTATTTATTTATGGAGTTTTAGGAGAGATAAAACTCTTGTTGCATGACCGAATTTTTGCTAAACTTAGTCTAGAGCCCTCTGGAGCTTAATTTTCAACCCGTCCAAATTTTAAAGTATTTTCTGCATATTTTCTGCATCACTCACACACATAAATCAATCAATTTTTTAGTCATAGCATCATACCTTGCATCAAACATCCTTAAAGGTAAGTGAAAACAAACCAAATAAAACCCCAATTTCTCATAAGATACCTTCTCCACTTCTATATTTCACATTGTCTTGATGTTTTCATGTAACTCACTGAAAACACCAAAAAAAGAAAAAGAAAAGAACAATTAATTTTGTAACCAACACACACCTCAGGGTTTATGTGGATATAGGAGGACCTTTATAGTTAATATGATTTTAATAAATATTATAATTGTGTGTAATACTCTATTATTTTATTTAAAAATTGATGTATTAAAATAGTTAAAGTAGCGTTTTGACGCGTTAAAATATCATTTTTTTAGCATAGTTGATGCTGATGCTCTAACAACTGTGTATAGTAAAATAAAACAGAGCATGTTCCTCAATGATGCGCTTCAGCAAGAAGCAAGCGTGCAGGACGCGATAGGCATTGCCTAATGTTAACAATGGGAACCCAATTCCACGGTTTAGCCCACCAGATAAACTTAGTACTGTTAATATGATTGTTGAAAGATTCGAAATAGATATTTGTGTCACTATAATCATCACACTTTTTAGGGCAGAGTATATATATTACTTTTGAAAGTGGAAATGTATATATTATCCGATAAACTTGGTAGAAATGTTCTATGATTTCTATCACCTAGGATTAAATGAATTGAACTGAATACTTTCAAATTCATTGAACCGCATTTTGGAATCTTCCTTTTTCGTTATAAGAATATCTTTTGCATCAAAATTAGGACTCTGCACACTGACAATCATGTTCATAGTTTTGTTAAAGAATGTCAGGGAGATTTTGCAGTTGGGTTTTGGTCAACAAAATGAATTGACTATCATAATTAGCTCATGGTTGTTACACAAAATTTTAGTACACATCTGAGTTTCCTATACGATTAATTTTACATAAGAATCTGTGGCCATGTGCCTTGCTATAATAATTTTAAGTAATTTAACATGAACTTTTTTTTTTGGATGCTGGAAAATATATTAGTACTTGGATGAGTTGTAATTTGTAAATGTGAGTCATTCACACTTCTAGAGAAGCTTTCTTTGGTTGCTTTAGGATTGAAATCTCCTTCTCTTTCAACAAAAACCATAGAAAAGGTTAAAGGATGTCCTTAAAAAAACTTAGCAAGAAAAAAAAAGGGGGGTTTAGGGTCTCCTTAACCCTTGATATTAAGTACAGAATACTATTTTATCAACCAAAAAAAATTGAGGTACAGAATACTATAAAATTGATTTGGTCCCCTCTTGATTTACCCTTTAAAAAAAAAAACAGCAAATTAAATAAATAAAATGGTCCCCTATATGAATCAGGGTTTTTCCATTGAGCTGGAAAGACAATTCATTCAGAAAAGTAGCAGATAATGTTGGGTGAGAACGTCCTTGAACAATCAAGAGCACATGGTTATGGGTCATAACTCATAAATCGTATAGGCTGAACACAATTGATATCCACAAAGTTCCCCTCAACTTTCAAGTGGGCACATCTTCACAAGCTTGTGTAGTTATTATACTCTTGAGATCCTAAATCTCCAAAATTAGCAAAATGTAGGGCCTAAAACTTTTTCACAAGTACATTGTGATTTGCCAAAAAAATAAAATGAGAAAACGAGTCCTTTGACAAAAAAAATCACATGGCTGTGTCTTTGAAAAAAAATAACTTTCAATGTTGACCTAACTTTTCCAGTTCTTTTGCAGAGGATCTTCCTAAAAATTGTGACACAAAATGGGTGTCAATTTTTATTAAGAGTCCAGACAATCTTCAGGAATCGATCTCACTTTACACAGATCTTATAGGTGCATATCAGGTGCACAAAACAAAGATTTAAGATTTATATGCAAGTGCTTAGATTCTTGATGCACGGTAGTATTAATAAATGTGAGCAATATTATGGGGATGTGTCAATAACTAGTATTTAAGAAGGAGAAAACGGTGTAACCCAGAAATTGTATACAATGTTATGTATCAATGATTTTTTAAAAGTGATGTCGAGGGATGGTTTTGAAGCATTGCATGTGGGTGGAGGCAATGAAAGGTTGGATAAAGAAAGGCATTGTGGTCACAATTTGTCCACTAGGATGAGAAAATGTTAATCATTTTGATTGGACTTGTCCATAAACAACCGAGATGATCATATCAAACTTGGAAAGCTGCTATCTTCATATGGATGTCGCTTTTTAAGTCAGTAAATCTTTTTCTTTTTCCTTTTTTGAGAAACCTAGTGAGGAGCTTTCATGGTTTTCATTAGCTCAATTAATAAAGGTTTTTATAGTTAAATAAGAGATCTAGAGTTCTAATGTAATTTCAGCCGATACGACTAGCATTTCATAATAAAGTTTCAGTCTTTTTTCTCCTAACAAAAAAAAGAAAAGAAAAAAGAGTGAACCTTTAGATAGAAGAACCACCAATCTATTTAAAATATAATTCAAACCTATTCTTCTTATTCAAACAATTAGATAATATTACTTAACCACAAGATTTTTTATTAAAAAAAACTTATATAATTAGATTGATTTTATTTGTAAAAGTATAGTTAATTCTTATAATTGTACCGTACCGGAAAAAGTTTAGCTAGAAAACTGGTTGTAACCTAAGATTACAACCTTACTCAATAAAATAAACATTATTATATATTTTGAGAATCTAACCGTTGAATTGCATATTTTTTACACTATTAATATACATGCCAAATTTTGTGTCAATAAGATTTTATTTACTATATAATTTATAAGCTTATATTTTATGTATAATTTTAGATTACAAAAACTTGTAATTTAAATAATTTATTGATGGCGTAGTTATTGATCTTTAATTTTTTAGAAATTTTGCAAGCATAGAGGATATAAGAAAAATATATAATCCAATAGTAGATTTATCAAAATTCACTTCCAATAAAAAGATATTGAGTAAAGTTGTAGTTTTAAAGTACAACCAATTTTATAGCTAAACGTTGTTCGTATATTGAGCTCTTAAATATTATTCATATGTATAATTAGTTTTACTAACTCTTCAATCATGAGCTTGAAAAGTATGAAAAGCATTGCAAGGTAATTTATATATCAGACTTGAGAATGACATAGAACAAGTTTATACCAATTAAGATGATATACTGATAACGAATTTTTATTTTATTTTTGAAAAAAACTAAACTTGGCATAACAAATCACAATTAAGGGAAAGAAGGGTTAGATTCTATTATATTACAAGTATTCAAATAGGTCATTGCTCATTGTAAGTATCGGTATTTGTGAGAAGAGTGGGACCGGGAGAACCGCCATCACTGAGCCATGTGTTGGCCACAGTATGGTCCAGGGACTCCAGGCCCATCTCTTTATAACATAGTGTTCCAGTAATACATCAGCGGAAATCGACTTTTTCCATTTGTCCTTTTTTAAAAATAAATAAACTTCCATATAATTGTTATATAAATATCACAAATTTTTTTAGTCAATTTCATAACTTTCCAAAGTTCATGTACTTTAGCAATAAAATTTGAATGGACTATAACTCTATAAGTGATGACTGGTATACAATTATTTTATATAAATCTTTTATTTTTTTATTTTTTTATCCCCTACTCATTGTCGATAATAGTGTACCTCTAGAGTTGTGAAATGCTGCGTCCATAGACTTTTTCATTCTTAACTCTTAAGTATTATTTTTGTGGATTTTTATTATTTTTAGCTTTAAAATACTTAAACTAGGTCTAGATTGTTATTATAATGTTTACTTTGTTTTTACTGAAAACATTCTTTGGAAAACTTGCTTGTTTTCTTCTGTTTGGTTGTGAATTTGCGACCCTAAAAATAAGGTAAAAACAAATATTTTTCTATTGTTTGGTCGGCATTAAAAATTATTGGTATTTTTTATAATTTCCAATAACTATACGAATACAAACTTTAATTCATGAAAACATACATCAAATGGGATAATTTTTTTTCTTTTCAAAAGCCATATGGGAATCTCAAATAGGAAGATCGACCTCAAATTCAAAATTTATGTGAAAATTTAAGAGGGAAAGCAATTGGTTTGAACAAAAATTACAATTTGGGAAAAAGTAAACAAGGGTCAACAATCAATTGATAACCCGTCCACAAGTCAACAATTGATATATGGAAAGAGAAGGCAGCCAAGAGAGGGAAGTTGTCATTGGGAGTAATGTGAAGCTTATTTTTGTTGGTTGGTTGAGTATGTAAATTTTTTTTGGAAGCGGAAAACATTTTCCTCTCTATTAGACTTGTTTTTCATTTACTTGCATTTTTGCGTCATACAAATACCCAACAATATAGAAAATATTTTCTTTATCTATAAATTTAAGATTGATTCAATTGGTAAGAGTCTGGTAATTTAGTTGTATGGACTACTCTATAATTGGGACTCAAATCTCATCTAGCTAATTATTGTAACTATTAAATTATTTAAAAATAATAATTTAATTAAAAGTCTTAATTGGAAAATAAAATCAAGCATCGAGTTTTTCTATGTTTGAAAACAAAAAAAAAAAAAAAAAAAAAAATGAGATGGATGGCATTATTATCAAAGTAAGAGAGGGGATGGATCATGGATGGGTCGTTTTCTTTGTACACGGCAAGTTTTCACGCACACATAAAAAACCCACTAAAACAAGTCGGGAAAGTCAGATTGTATTTGGCAAGGGGAGCAACAAAGTTGTGCTTGTCAGATTGGCGTGCATTACGTTGCAGAAAGAGAAAGAGAGACTCATGAACTCTCTCATGCCGAGTATGATTGAACCCATTTTGCTTTCTAGCTAGCTAGAGCCGCACAAAGAGAGAGAGAGAGAGAGGGAAAGTGGGGGCCTCATAAAATAAACTCATGCTAGATGTGAAAGAGAGCCGTTTTGCTTTCTAGCTAGCTAGAGCTGCACAAAAATAAAGCCATCATCGTTAAAAGAAAAGCCAAGAGGGAAAAGAAGAAGTGGAAGAAGAAAAAAAAAACTTTCAAAGAGATTGAGTAAGGAGCAAAGAGAGATAGGAGTGGGAACATTGAGAGACTTGTTTGGCTTTTAGTATTTGTGTTTGTGTAGTTGTGGTGGCTGTCAAAGATGAGGAACAGCTCATCTTTTTGATGGTTAGCTTTTTTGGGATTTGTTGGGTGGTTTCAGTGTATGTGGGGTTCTCTGCCTCTTCGCGGATATAAGTGCTCGTGCAGTGAACATTGTGTCTCTTGTCGTTGTTGTGCCAAACTGATATTTCATTCTTCGTACTTTGCAAAGTGAGAAAGTGCATTGGGACAGTTTAATAGGTTGGTTGGTTTTGGAGACCCTTCCTAATCCTAAACACTCTGTTCTAAATGCTCTAATTTCCTGTCTCTATATTACTGTGTGTTTGCTCACTGCTCTTTATTTTTATTTGTTTATATAACCAAGTCTTTAGATTCTTGTGGGGTTGAGAACTTGAGATTCTGAATTTTGTTATCTGGGTCTGGTTTGCTTTAATTGAGGTGGGATTTTGTTCTTTGTTTATTTATTATGTTTTCTGCATTATTGTTTCTTATAGTCAAATAAAGAGAATTTTGTTGATGCAATACCAGTTTTAGTATTTAGTTTATGTTAATTTTTTCATTTGTTGCGAAAAAATGAGGAGGGGATATGCTTAAAAATTATTTATATGTTGAAATCCTATTGCTTTGTTTAGTAAAGAATATGGGATTTTCTTGGGACTGATTTCTGTGCCACATTCTGATTTTGATCCTAACAATTCTGCTCCCCCATTTAGTTTGAAACAATTTCGTTGGTACTGATGTTTCCTTGCAATCTTTTCAATGGAAACCACAAAAAAATGATGCCTTCTTGTCTACTATTTTGTGGTTGATTCAACTCATACCGAGATATGCTGTTTCCTGTTGCAGGTGTTCTGGGTTCAATAGGAACAAAAGGTGAAAGAGGATTGGCAAAAGAATGTGGAATTCTGGGTTTTGTGTTTTGGGTTCTGAGACTTTGTGGACCATGAATGGTCTAGGTGGTCTGTGATCCCTTGGAAAAAGAAAAGAAAGAGAAAGAGAAAGCAACTATCTAGAATTGAGAACGATAAACAAATCAACTAAGGGCGGTGGTGTCAGTTTTGAGCAAGTGGGGGTGTCTCTGGCTTTGGAATTATATATGTTCGAGAGAGAGATTGCTGGCTGTGTCTCCTAAGCTGACCTCTTTGCCCGGACTCCTTGGGTTGTGTTACCAATCTAGGAAGCAACCACTTCTTTTGGGGTCTCTTCAAGTGAAAAGAGGTTTGTTAAAAATCACACAACTCCCATTTCCATTCACACACACATGCACACACACACTCTCTCTGCCCTTGTTTTATGGGAAAGATTCGGTCATACTAAGAAATACTAAATATTTTCTTTTGATTCATCCTTCCTTACCTTTAATAACATCATAAAGTTGGTCACATTCAGGTGTTAAACCTCTTCTTGGACTCGCTTCTTATTGTTTGAAGAAGTTTGGATTTTATTGGTGGTGCTTCTGCTTCTGCTTCTGTGATTCTCTTCCTATAACATTTTGGCAAAATGAAGTTCATGAAACTTGGATCTAAGCCTGACTCTTTTCAGATTGATGGAGACAATATTAGGTGAGTATGATGTACTCTTTCAAGATCCACTTGCAATATATATATGCTGAAAATTTATTAAGTTACATGCTTATTAACCTTCATCTTACCCACTTTCTGGTTTTTCAAAATATTTTCCCTGATCTGCTTGTTCTCTGTTTGCCTTATGTGTTAAAGCAGATATTCTCTTAAGCTAATTACTCCTCCAAAAATTCAGTTTTTAAAAACCCTTGACTGCTTTAAGGCATGGCTTCCTTGAAAAACTATGTATTAAGTCATCGTGAGCTCCATAGTAAATTGCTTGATTGATAGAGGGTTTTTTCCTTCCCTTGTACTTCTCAAGATTTATGGGGTTTTCCTCAACAAAAAATTTAAATTAAAAGAAGAAGAATTATGGGGTTCATGCACACTACACCCAAATATAATATTGTTATAGGCTTTACTGTTTGGTTTATCAGATGAAGATAAGTAAATCATTTTTTGAAAATTAAAGAATTTAGCCTCTTTTTTTTTTTTTCGCGTAATCATATAAGATCGCGATTCAATCCTTCGGTAATGATTCCCATATTTTCATTGTTATCATCTCAGTTGTAGATTTCCTGTTCATGTTCCTGTCTAATATGAAATTCTATAATTTCATGTCCTCTTGGTAATGAGATGCCACTCCAATTTATATTTGGAATAAGTGGGCCTCTTTGATCAAATAAGAGGTTCTTTTGAATGGTTTCAAACGTTCTATGATTCCTGCATAATCTCATTTTCACTTGGTAATGAAATGCCACACCAATGTTTTGCTGTTTGTGGTCCTGTAAAGTTATATAATTTCATTTCCACTGGGCAATGAAATGCGCCTCCAATTTCTACTTGGAATTAGTGAACCTGTTTGATCAGCTTAAAAGTTATGAGGATGGTTTCAAACATTCTATGATTTTTGCCTCGGCAATAGGTTGTAAATATTTCAAACATCTTATTCAATTTATGGAACTATAAATGTATTTTTAAAATAAATATATGTCATAGTAGAACTTTGTAGTCTAAGATTTTTGCTACAAACTTTAGGATTTTGAGTCCACGGTATCCACTCCATACTGGCTATGCATTACCGCTAGTCTGCAAGCCTCCAAGAGTGGTGCCTGAGTAATTACATGACTGGCCTCTTTCCAAATTTTTTTTTGCTTCTATAATAATTTTCTGCTTAGTCCTTTGAGTGATATAGTCTGTACTTTCTTGTTCTGCTTATGCTTACACTTGCCAAATTCAAATTAATTAATATTTGTGTATCAAATTTATTATCAACTCAGAGAAATGCTTGTAATTTCAGATATGTGGCAAGTGATTTGGCAACTGACATAGTCATTAACATCAGGGACGTGAAATTCTATCTGCATAAGGTATGAAACTGTATCGATGTGTTGCAATACTTTAGTTGATAGCTTGCTATGCATGAAATTTATGTTAGAATGGTTCCATAGTGATGTTTTGAACTCACTAACCCTGCCAAATACATGTAATTTTCTCCATCTCTCAAAACCTTATCTTAAAGGTGGGAGTGAAAACCTACCAAATTGTCCAGGTCACTTGGTTCGTTCACTTTACATTGGTTACAGCTGTAATCATGAAGAACCGTTTGTAGATCAAAGTAACATCAAACCATTGCAATGGCATATTTTGATGAGATACCCTACTTAGCTAGCTAGACTGGCTTGTGTTTACTAACTTTCAACAATATGGTTTTAGAAACACAAATATAATGTTTTTCTGGGGGGTACTGGTGGGATTTAAAATATGTTGTTTAGTCATCTAATGCTCTGTAATATCTCTGCAGTTTCCCCTTTTGTCCAAGAGTGCACGCTTGCAGAAACTGGTTGCAACTGCAAATGAGGAAAACAACGATGAAATTTACGTCCAGGACATTCCTGGTGGACCTGCTGCTTTTGAAATATGTGCCAAATTTTGTTATGGTATGACAGTTACTCTCAATGCATACAATGTGGTTGCTGCTCGATGCGCAGCAGAGTACCTTGAGATGTATGAAACTATTGAGAAAGGAAACCTTGTCTACAAGATTGATGTCTTTCTCAATTCAAGTGTCTTCCGGAGTTGGAAAGACTCAATTATTGTTCTTCAAACAACAAAGTCTCTTCTTCCGTGGTCTGAGGAACTTAAAGTGGTCAGCCACTGCCTTGATTCCATAGCTTCCAAGGCTTCCATTGACACTTCCAAGGTGGACTGGTCATACACCTATAACAGGAAAAAGCTCCCATATGAGAATGGGAATGATCCACTCTGGAATAGTGTGAGAAAACTGCAGATGGTTCCAAAGGACTGGTGGGTAGAAGACCTCTGTGAGCTTCAAATTGATTTATACAAGCGGGTCATGACAACAATAAAGACAAAAGGCAAAGTTTCTGGTGATGTCACTGGAGAAGCCTTGAATGCATATACCCTGAGAAGGTTGCCGGGTTTTAGCAAGGGTGTGCTGCAGGGTGGGGATGTTGTAAAGTATAGATCATTGGTGGAAACCATAGTGCAGCTACTGCCCACAGAGAAGGGTAGCATCCAATGCAGTTTCCTGCTTAAGTTGTTGAGAGCAGCAATAATGTTAGAATGCGGAGAAACTGAACGACAGGAACTAATGAGGAGAATTGGCCTGCAGCTTGAGGAGGCTACTGTGGGTGATCTTTTATTTCGAGCCCCATCTGGGGAATCAATGATTTATGATGTTGATATAGTGCAAAACCTAGTTGGGGAGTTTGCAATGCATGAGCAGAATGCTCAGGCTGATTCTCACATGGAAAATGAATTCCAGGAGATTAGGAGCCCAAGGTTTGTGCCAGATGCTTCCAAAGTAATGGTAGCAAAGCTGGTTGATGGCTACCTTGCCGAGGTTTCACGTGATCCCAATTTATCTGTGTCAAAATTTGTCAACCTTGCTGCAATGGTATCAAGCTTCTCAAGGCCATCTCATGATGGACTCTACCGTGCTATTGACATGTATCTGAGGGTGAGTTCCTGAATACTTTAGGTGTCAGCTTTGAAATTCTAGGTAACAAATAAGGTTTCTATTAGCTAACAAATTAGCCATATAGTTCCCTAGTTTGTACATGCAAGAAAAACATGCTACTGTTCTCCTGGTCAAAATCTCACTAGAGATAACCCAATAATTTAGTTTTTATAGATTAAGAATAAGATTTTGGAGGATGTTTGCCTCTGTGGCCATATTTCTGATCCCAGTTTTCTCTTTCAACATTTGATAACATCATAGACTTGAGACCATTTTGATCATTCAAGTGTCTACAATTGAGACTTGACAATTATCTTTGTACGTGCCTCATGACATTCAACAATCACTTTTCCATATGAATCTACAAAACTTTGTTCTTCTTCCTTTGTTATCCAAATTGTGTAATTGTAAATTGATATTTTTCATATACAGTGCAAAACTTGTATACCCAGAAATAGACCAAGACTATTGCTTTTTGACTAATTGATTGTATTTCAATGCAGGAACATCCTGGGATTGGTAAGAGTGAGAGGAAGAGAATATGCAGGTTGATGGACTGCAGGAAGTTGTCAGCGGAAGCTTGCATGCATGCAGTGCAAAATGAGCGGCTTCCCTTGCGAGTTGTTGTGCAGGTCCTCTTCTTTGAGCAGCTTAGGGCTACAACTTTGACTGGCAACAGCACACCTGAGCTACCTGGTTCAATCAGGGCCTTAATACCCGGTGGCTCTCATGGCAGCTCAAGGTCTACTACAACCAACACAGAAGAGGACTGGGATGCTGTGCCAACAGCTGAGGATATAAAGGCTTTGAAAGGGGAGCTTGCTAGTTTGAGATTAGGAGGCAGTGATGGGAGAGTTGACAGTAATAGAGATGAAAACAATGGTGCTAAAATTAATGCCGAGAAAGTTGTTGCCTATAAGATGAAAGGTTTGGTCATGTCAAAGCTCTTTTCAAAGCTCTGGTCAAGCAAGGAAAGAAATGGTGAAATTAGTAGCTCTGATACATCAGAAAGCCCTGTTTCTACCAATGCAGATGAAACAAAATCTACCCCTTCCAGAAGTAGGAGGCAATCAGTATCTTAGTGCAGACAGTTTGGCAGAATTGGAGCACAACTTTGGCCAGTTTGTAAAAATTGCCTCACTCATTTGACATAGGAAATTAGAACCCACTGACGTATTTCAGCTGATTTTCTATTGGGAATTTTAGGCAAAGGATGGCATGTGGTTACAGAAAAAAGATGCCTAGAAATTCATTTCTGAGTGTTTGTTGTCTCATTATTGTTCCCCGAAATTCAGGCTCTAAGTCGTGAGTAGTGACCTAGTTTTTGCTGTACCATAGCTAGAGGAATGCCAAACTTATGGATGTCTTTTTTACTATCATTCTTATTTTCTTTCACAGACGTGAAATCCAATTCACTCATTTCTTCCACAGAATTACACCATTCAAGTGATTCAACATCGCGATCAAGCACGCATAACTTGATACCAACAAAAATCTAATGGAAACCTAAGCAAATTAGTAGTTCTTGTGAAAGTATTTAAAAATATATATCTTTTCAATTAATAGTTAATAAGTGTGTGTGTGTGTGTGTGCTTTTTTTTTTTTTTAGTTTTATTGATAGTAACTTATATTCTCCAGTATATGCACATACTCATTTAAGAATGAACGCAATTAGATAGTGTCTGTTTGCATTGGGCGTTTCCAGCTTATTTTTTTTTTAAGCCCGCATGTGTCACTGTTCATTGGCCATGAACAGTGACATTTACTGTAGCAAACAGTAAAAAAAAAATATTTTTTTTTTTCCAGTTTTCAGCAAAACAAGCGGTATCCAAACGCATACTATATATCAAAAGTTTATACTTAAGTTTAAAACAAATCCCCGTTCTTTTTTTCTTTTTTCTTTTTTTAATCTAACTTTTAAAAAAATTTTGTAATGATACGATTGGATAGGATAAATTTTTAGGGTAAATTGTTCATAGTAAATTACTATATAGTTTGTTGACTTATTTAGATATTGTGTTTGGCATTGGCTTAAAAAACCAAATTTTTTTACTATCTAACTTATTTTTGCTACTATTCAGCTTATTTTTGTTACTATTCAGCTTATTTTTGTATTCATGGGTCTCACTATACTATTTCAGTTACTTTTTAGCTTTATTTACTGTACTTTCAGCAAAAAGTTTTCAATTTCAACTAAATAAAATTGTTCCCAAACATCAAGCACATTTGATGGTTAACGATGTTAGAGCAATTTTGATTACATAATTTAATTCAGGCGGAAATCACATTTCGTCCCTGTATTTTCAGGTGATTCCCACTTTGATCCCTAGATTTTATTATTATCGCTTTTAGTCCCTATCCTGAAAAACGCTTTCCGTTTTAGTCCCTGCTGTTACATCAGAAACGAAAAATACACATGTGGCAAACGAAGTGCACTGTTGGCACACTAAAAGCTGACGTGACCATTAAAATATTATTAAAAATAACTATTTGGCATTTTAAATACCACATCAGAATTTTAATTAAAAAATTTTAAAAAAATTAAAAAGCCCAGAAAATAAAAAGCTAGGCTAGAAAATAAATAAAAAATTTTAAATAAAAATTAATCTAATTAATTTTTTTTCTTACTTTTCATTTTTTTTCCCCGTAAGAACATACATCCTCAAGCCCAGAAAAATTCAAAACCAGAAAAATTCACATTTGGGTGGACTTTGGAATCCTTTGTTCTTAATTAATTATTTCTTAATCTAAATGAAGAACACACAAGTAAGAAGAAAAAACAAAATCAAAAGCACCCATATCACAATAACCAAAAACCCGAGCTTTAACATTCCAATCCTCAAAATTGTACCTCATTTTCTCAGCTACCAAACAAAAGCACATACAAAAAAAAAGTGTCATTTAAGCTATATAACCACATCAACCTCACAAAAACTTAATCTTTTCCATTACCCACATCACAAATAACCAAGAACCCAAGCAACAAATCCCTATCACCGAAAATTTTCCCCCATTTTCTAAGCCACCAAACAACCCCACCAATTTATTTTTTTTTAAGCTCAAAGGCGAGATTCCAAAGCACGTCGAGGATCACCACGAGCTTCGAGTAGGCCCAGTCACTCTGGCGCTCCTCGAGCTGCTCCACCACGGTCTCTCGAACCATCATCGACAGCTCGCACATCACACGGCGGCTGCTGGCCTGGCGGAGGCTCTGGCGTTGCACAAATCAGTATTGATGATTAGGTTTTCTCTGGGGTTTGTTAAGGATTTGTGGTCTGGAATTTGTGGATTTTGGTTTGATGATTGGTTTTTGTTTTGTTTTTGATGTTGGATGATTAAGATGTTTTGTTGTTGATTTGGTTGGGTTTTGATTTACTGGTTTTGGAGATATGTTTGAGATGAAATTCTATGTATTTAGTTGAATTTGTGTTATCAGAAATGTTGGAAAAGAAAAGCTTTGAGTACTATGTTCTTTGTTCTTGCGATCTGGGGTTGTGTTCTTGTAATTTGGGTTTAAGTTCTTATTTATTCATGTTCTTCAACATGAATAAACAATCACACTTGCTTTGGAGAGAGATTGGTGAGGTCGATTTCAAGCTCAGGGGTTTGGTTTTTTTTTTTTTTAAGATCCGAATCTCAGGGTTTGGTGTTTTTTTTTTAAATAATTTTTGGGTTTGTGTTCTTAAATCTGGTTTGTGTTCTTGTTGTTCTTGTTCAAGACACACTTAGATCTCAATTCATGTGATTTTTGGTTTTTAATTTTTTTTATTTAGTTAAAATTAATAAATTAATTTTTTTACTTTAGATGCTGACGTGACATTTTTAATACCAAATAACATTTTTTATTATTATTTTAATGGCCACATCAACTTTTAGTGTGCCAACAATGCACTCTGTTTGCCACGTGTGCATTTTTAGTCTTTGATGTAATGGCAGGGACCAAAACGGGAAGCGTTTTTCAGGATAGGGATTAAAAGCGGTAAAAATAAAATTTAGGGACCAAAGTGGGGATAGCCTGAAAATGTAGGGACGAAAATGTGATTTTTGCCTTTAATTTATTACATTTCAAAATTTCAGGTTTAATTTGTTACTTTTGAAATTATAGAATTTAATTTAGACTATCCCTAAACTCTAGGATTTAATTATGATACACTGATTTGATTGTAATTAATATTCAAAATTTTCAAATAAGTTATTATGAAAACTAGTTGCAGACTCATGCGATGCATGGGAATAAATAATTATTATGTATTGTAATATAATATATCATTTTTCTCTAAATTTTTTTGAAGTTAATTTTTTCGCCCTAAAAATTAAACAATTTATATTCGGTCCAATTAGGTCTCTTCGGTCCACGCAGTCAATTTTGGTCCCCATTTAGTCCATTCTAGACAAATTGAGCCTTAAATTGATTCTTTTTATAGGTTTTCTTTTCTTTTCTTTTTTTCTTCATTTTTGGGTTGAAAAGTATGAAATTTTATTATATTTGGGCTAAACTTTTTAGTTTTCAGTTAAAAAATACAAATAAAATAGACATTAGAAATAAAAAAATATGAGCCCTAAAAATGCAATAAAAATTATAAATATTCAAAAGTCTTATTCGGTCCACATTGATTCCCTTCGGTCCATTTGTCCGCTTCAGTCCAATTTAGTCCTATTCAGTCCTATTTAGTCCATTTTGCCCACTAAAGTTATATTCGGTCCAATTCTCGTCCCATTCGATCATATTCGTTCTACTTTGGTCTAATTCGGTCCATTTAGTCTACGTTGACTTATTCGGTCCACATCAGTCCTATTATGTCCACTTTGGTCTAATTCGGTCCATTCAGTTCATATTGGCTATATTCAGTTCACTTTGGTCATATTCGGTCCATTTTGGTCCTAATCAGTCTATTATGTCTACTTTGGTTCTATTTAGTCCTATTCGGTCCATTCTATCCACTTTTATGGTCATTCGATTCACTTTAGTCCTATTTAGTCCTATTCGTTCCATTCTATCCACTTTTATGGTCATTCGATTCACTTTAGTCCTATTCGGTCCATTTTGTCAAATTTGGTTCTATTCAGTCCATTCTATCCAATTCGGTCCTATTCAGTCTACATTACTTCTATTTGGTCCACTTCAGTCCTATTTGGTCCACTTTAGTCCTATTCGGTCCAATCTGTCAACTTCGGTCCTATTCGGTCCACCTTATTCCTATTCGGTCCTATTCTCTCCATTTGATTCACTTTGTTCCATTTGGTCCATTCAGATCACTTCAGTTCATTTTGGTATACTTCGATCTATTTTTGTGCACTTACATAATGGGAAAAGACATGTTTGGGTTGAAAGCATCTAATCTAAATCCAAATTTATTAAAATAATAATAATAAATTTCAAACTCATAATATCTAAAATCTTTAATATAACATTTATTGTTGCTACGCTTTTGTTGAGCCACATCAATATAGCATTTCAGTCACTTCGGTTCAACTAACTTTAAGTGAAAGTCTTTCTAAACATAAATGTTTTGATATACAAATGTACTCTTTAGGGTAGTTATTCATTTGTTTTAACTTCATTACTTTTAAATGAATTGCATGAAATTGGTTATACATTTAAGCAAAATATATAAATATATACATATGTATGTATAATTTTTATTTAAATAAATTATTAAAATTATTCATTCTTTTAAAAGAGATTATCATGATAATCAAAACTCATATCAAACTTACACCGAATATGTATAATTTATTCTCTAAATTTTATTGTAGAGAGAGAGAGAGAGAGAGAGAGAGAGAGAGAGTAAAAAATATAACACCAAAATTTTTGTACCCAAAATAGAGTTTTAAAAATCACAATGATTTATCAATATAAAGTAGAGTTGAAAGAAAAAAATAAAAAAAAAATCAAGAGAAAGAGAATAATCACTTTTTCAAGAGAGAATGTGAGAGATAATAATAAGAAATTAATAAAAAATAATATGAGAAGAAAAAAAAGTAAAAATAAAAAAAATGTAGTAATAAACACAAAATTATCCAAGTCATGTTATGTAATAAAATAACATTGTATTTTTATATACTATCTTTATAATGCAATATGATAACATTTATAAAACCAAAGAGAACAAAAAAGACAACAACTTAAAAATACAAAACTTAATCACATCAACCCAAAGTAGAGTTCCAAATATTACAAAAATTCATCAACCTAAAGTAGAGATACAAGAAAAATATTTTTTAAAAATCCACCAAAAATGAGAGAGAGAGAGAGAGAGAGAGAGAGAGAGAGAGAGAGAGAGAGAGAGAAATAACCTTTTGTATGTGAAAAACAAGAGAGAGAAAGAGAGAAATAACATTTTGTATGTGAAAAAACTATTAATATAATGGAAAAGAGAATTGTAAATTTATAGTAAGATAAAAGGAATAAGAAAAGCAAAAAATAAAGGAAGATAAATGGGTAGAGGAAAATGATATTAAGGTAGATAGTAGTAGAGAGATGAAAAGGTGAAAGGGAGGGGGAAAGTCAGAAAAGTATAACAATAAGTTAAGAAATTAATAAGGAAAAAAAAGAATTAAAAATAAGAGAGGTAATATTGAAAATGGGTGGATGATGTGGCCGTTGATGTGGCTTAATAGGAGTGTAATAACAATTAATGTGACGCTTCAGTTTTTTTTTTTTTTTTTTTTTTAGAAACAAACTAACTGCTAAACACACACACACACACACACACACTTTAATTACACTCTCTTACCAAGTTCAAGCGCATTACTTAACCCAAAGTACTACTACAAAAGGACCTCTTGTAGTAGTAGAGTGGGGCTTTATGCAATAAGAAAGAGTTACACTCAAGCGATGTGGGACAATACCCACTTTATTTCTTTTTGAGAAACAAACTATATGCTTTAATCTATGGCGTCCGCTTCTGATGATGGCTCTTTATTATCAGACCAAGACACCAATCAATTTTTGGTGCAGGCTGAAATTGAATCCCAGATCTCTTATACAACCATCAGAGATTTTACTGGTTGAGCTAATTGAAACCCACATATGCTTCATATATATGTGTGTGTGTGTGTGTGTTAAAATAAACTGTTAACTTTTTAGGACATAGTAAAAATTTTCATTAAAGTATATAGTTAAATTAATAATAAGTTTAGGTAAGAAATTTAGTATTAGCTCTAAATGGGTTGAAACTTGGGAGTAGTTTTTTTTTTCTTTTACAAGATAGAAATTATATTCTAATATAATCTAAAAGTATATATGTGTGAAGTTTTCTCTTGGAGACTTGAATCTTGGTTTTTGCCTCCCCTCCCCCCACCCCACAAAACTTTGTACTTGTGGAGTGACTATCACCCCAAAGGTGCACAATGATGGGTTGAAAGTAGTCTTAAATTAGAGAGGTATTTGGCAAAAATTAGAGTTGCAATTAAAATTTATTTTTCTTCTTTATTTGAACTTTCACTTTAATATATTTTATAGATAAAGATTATATAGATATGGAATTCAATGATTATATGTAAAATGTTATTTCAAAATCATTACACTACAAGTTTTTCATTAGGGCTAAATGTCAAAAACTAAGATCACTGCATGCCTTTGATTTTAAATCCTCAGTACTAAGTATTTCTATATCTATATTTAATATCTAAAAGTTGAAGTGTACCATTTATCATTGTTATGCTCTTTTGAGCTATATCAGCGTAAAATTTCGATCCATTCCATCCATTTCAGTCTAGCTTAGTTCACTTTGGTTCATTTAGGTCCATTCCATTTACTTTGGTCCTTTTCAGTTTACTCAAGTCGAGTCGATCTTAGTTCAGGTCTACGATGGTCAATTTCAGGCGAAACTGACAAACCGGCTAACTGACAAGATCTGCTTGGATCTTGTTAAGATTTGGTCGGATCTCTACAAATCTCGTCGAGATCGGTCTAGATCTCTATAGATCTTGTCGGATTTGCGTATGAGAGAGAGGGGGAGGGTTGGAGAATGGCAAGCTTCGGCGGGGAGGTCGATCGGGTCTGTTGGAGTCTGTTTAATGTAAAGACCCACCAACCAACCTGCCAGATTTGGTTTTTAGAAGTAGAGATTCGTCGCCAACCATCGCCAACATTGGGTCAGGCGGTTTTCGGTCTAGTTTAGCCAGTTAGGCAAGTGGGTTAATTACCTTGTCAAGATGGACAACCCTTCTTATATTTGCTTCTTCTTTAGCCTGACATTTTTCTTATGTTATTAAAGTCTTGTATTTTTTTTTTCTACTATAAGTAATGAATTTACTTATATTTACTTATTTTTTAGCTTGTTTAAAATATGTAGAGGATGAACCATTTGCAAGGAGTATTAGAAATATATTCTAATTACATATTACATTATTTACAAAATATTTTGTCTTATATAATAATTGAATGTAAAAGCATTATGCTTACTTGGAACAAAAAAAAAAAAAAAAAAAACTTACAAAATGTAAAACACTTTCAAATAACAAATATATATAATTTAATTTAAAAAATTTAATATATTGTATCAATTATACTTTGTTAGAAAATAATTGTATCATTTTAGGAAGAATCTGAGATTTACACTTATAAAATTCATCTACTATTTTTATTTTTCAATTAAAAAAAAAAGTCAAATTTTTCTGCCCTGCGACGCCAGTCCCTTTTCCCTTTTGTCTGCTCTTTCCTTCCCTCTCCTTCTCTTTTTCTTCTTCTTTTTGAGCAGTGGAATTCGAAAGTTTTGTCGGGCCCTGATGTAAGGGTACGAGCCTATTAAGAGTGTCCCATTAAAACACGGCCTCCAGTCCAAAGCCCTTAATAAAGGGCTGAAAAGTTAGAAGGACCACAAGACTTTCTCCTGGGTCTGGGCCCGTTTCAGCTCATTGTAACCATAGTGGCACTCTCTTTCTCTTTGTTGCCTGACCAAAAGAGTGTCATCCTCATCTTCACTGACCCTTTTTTTTTTTTAAATCCATCATAGAAATAATAAGTTACAATTTGTAACAATACTCTATTTGAGAAAGTTCACTGGGATGAGTCATTTCAATGCTGTAAAAGCTTTTTCTAAAAAGAGAATCTTCCTTTTAAGAATTGGACTTATATAGTTTTATAACTATAAGTTTACAATAAATTGACCTTGACTTGATATTAAGGGTCACTCCAAGTCTTAATCAAAATTGCTAACCACAAATTTAGCCATGCTCCAACTAAAAAAGATAAGCCTATATATAATTAGGACAAAAAATGCATCTAGTCAAGGTGGGGTTTTCTTAATTTATGTTCCCCATAAATTTTTATCAAATTCTAAAGACTTTAAGCATATCCTTAGACCAAGTTCACTAATTAAAAAGATGCTCTTGCAGACAATTCATTTTGAATGACTAAAGTCTCTCACATCAAACACTACCTAACATCACTCCTCAGAAATTCCTAATCCACAAGAGAGAGAGAGAGAGAGAGAGAGAGAGAGAGAGAGAATGGTTGGGTCCTATATGGCACATTTAAACTTCAAACCACTTTTTATAGGTTTTATCCTTTCAAAGTTTCAACAGTTGCCTCGCAATTCCCTAAGAAGTTGGCAAAGATAGGAAAGTCGATGCTGTCTAAGTTTGACTATTAATTTTGCTCCTGTTTGAGTTGTACTTGTACCCCACCTTCTTCATACCTAAACCACCAAAATATTACTAGTAGTTCAAGTCAAACAGATGCGAGAATGAAAAAAGGGACTAAAACATTGATAAAAATCCTTGTCTTTGGAAAAATTTTTTGGTAGGAGACTTGAAAATAGGACTTTGGAGAGTGAGCTTCCACACAGACCACACCTTGATATCTTTAATCTTTAAATTAAAGTATTATTACTACATTCACGCCTACTTACCTAATTCAAACTTGAGCAAGTGTGCCCATGTTTGTTTTTATACAATCAAACTTGTTTGACACTTTTTTTAATTTGTTTGTGATGACTCCTTGTTTCATTAGTAAGGAGATATATGACAGATTGAAAGTTACATGTGGGATTATAATAAAATTTTGATGCTATAAACTATATATGATGAAACATTGTTTAATCATGTTGATTGGACTTCACCTGCTTTTATATATATAGAGAGACATATATATTATTGAGATTGCTTTAGATTCAAACCTATAATAGAAGATAGTTCTACGACATTGATAGATGTTTGATTTGACAAGTAAAAAAATTAGATATTATGATTTTAATGAAAATGTTTATAATATTTAGGCATAAACAAGAGAGAGCGGTTGGGTTTTCTAATTTTTTTGGAAGGAGTAAAGGGATAAGATTTTTTTTGGACAAATTGTTATTTGTATAATTATTATGCACATAGAGAGAATTTTTATTTTTTAAAAATACATTAATTTCTAAAGTTATTACGTACATAGAGAAAATTTTAAAAAAATAACTATTACTCACTCTTTTTCTTTTTTTTGGGTTTAGAGTCATAATTTTTTATTCATAACTAAACATATAGTTCACACGTCACAAAAAGTTATAGAGTTACCACTTCACAATATATATATATATATATATATATATATATATTAAGAGGATTCAGAAAGTTAATTATTGCTTCTTTAACTTACAAAATACCCCTAATTTAATTAACTTATCTTTATTCCTAAAAAATAAGAAATAAGGTTAAAATATTAAATCGATAAAAATTAATAACAAAAAAAGTGAAAAAAATAAAAACTCTCCACAATCCCCACCTTCTCCTAAAAAAAACCATCCCACCTTCTAGTTAAAAAAAAAAAATGCCCCATATCACATAAAAAAAAAAAAAAAGAACTAAACATATTTCAATGCTATATTGGTGTTCATTTTTTAGAATTAGTCTTATGATACTTTTGGCCATATTAGTGGTTCTAAACATGCAATTTTTGTGGGAAAATAAGCGTAAACCTCAAAATTGAAATAAGTAATATATTATAACACTAATTCGGAAAAAAAAAAAAAAAAAAAAGCCTCATTGCACACGCGGAGCATGTGTGATAAGGCTAGTTATTTATTTATATATATATATATATATAGTGTTTTTTATGTGACATGGGTAGTTTTTTTTTATTAATAAAAAATGATTTGTTTTTTTTTAACATGGAGTAATTTTTTTAAAAAAAAATTTATAGGAAAATGTGGTAGTTATGGTTGTATACATGGAGTAGTGGGAAGTTTATTTTATGTTGGGTAGGAACATTGTATCTATCTACTATCTAGTGGGGAGTTTTTACTCCGGAAGTTACTAAGTTTTATTGTTTTTAATTTTGGTCAATTTACAAATTTAACCTCATTTCTTATGTTTTAGGAATAAGGATAAGTCAATTAAATTATGGGTATTTTTTGCAAGTCAAAAAGACAATAATAAACTTTTTGAATCCTCTTGATATATAGAGAAGAGATAAATAATTATTCCCTGGTATATGACAAGATTTTTTTTGGCATACTAAACATGCCTTTTCAAACCAAATAAAAAAAATTGGTTTGGTTCACTATTTGTTTTACTCTTTTCTTTTTTTCTTTTTTTTTACAAGAGAGAATTTCTACTCTAGCCTAATTTAAGTGTATATGTGTGTGAAGCTCTCTCGTGGAGACTTAAACCCCGGCCCTTGCCCTCCAATCTCACAAGCATTTATACTTGTGGAGTGATCACTGCATCAAGGGTGCGCGGTGGTCTATTTGTTTTACTTGAATATAAATGTAAGGGTAGCAAAATTGGACACGATCCATGAACTCGACATGACACGACACGAAATTAGCAGGTTATGGGTTGATGCTTAATTGATTTGTGTCATATTTGGGTTGACATGACGAATTTGTTTAATAAACGGGTTAGGTTAGTATTCAACCTATAGAACCCATTTGACCCATTTAATTGAATAAAATTTTATAAATATACCTTTCAAACCTTAGATATATAAAATTATTAGTTGTTGTGGTTTATTTTTTTTGACATATTGTGATTGATTATTTGTGATATTGAAATATTCTTTAGTTTTAAATGATTATTTGTGATGCAGTTACTTATTAGTTTTGACTTTTATATTAAAAATATTTATTTGTTTGTTTTTTCATAATTTTTTTTCTTCATCTTGATAAAATCTGATATATAGGTCAACAGGACTGACCCGTTTAATAAATAGGTCGTGTTAAGGTTGAGAAATTTTGACCTGTTTAATAAACATGCCAGGTTAGTGTTGACCCATAGAGTTAGATATATATGAATTGACATGACATGAATCCAACACGCGAACACAAATTGCCACCCCAATATAAATGGTGGATATTTGATGCTAATAGAAAAATATAACATCTTTTTTCTTTTAATTTTTTGAGGAAAATAGTATTTATATATTTTTTTATAAAAAAAAATCTTAGGTTAATGTCCTAGTTCAATGTATCTAGTCATCACCTAAAATTTCAATTTTGCCACTAAAATCGAGTAGATTTTGTGCTTACTCTTGATTGACTCCAGCTTTTGTATCCCATTATTCCCTTCATCTTCACAGTTGGTTCCTCACATATGCAACTTGTGGGAAACACTGTTAAAAACAAGGCTCAAATTGATGGTTTAGAAGTAAACAAGCTTTTTGGTTGAAGCAGCTTAACAAATAGGCAAGTGTCAAATTAAGTTATGGATCTTGATATTCTTACTTGGAATGTTGAAATAATGTTGAAATAGTTCAAGTAAAATCTTATTAGTATAACGTGAATTAGCTTAGCCCCTTTTTTTATTTTTGGGAAAAATTAACATCCAAATCTTTTTTGTTACATACACTTAAAATCGTGTCTTCAATTCACTACTTTAATTTTTTTAAATTAAAAAAAAAGTGTGTAAAGTGTAATAGCTTTTATATATATAACATATGATAGGAAAAAAGTAAAGATGGTACTGCTACAAAATGATACAATCATGTAAGATGAAACTGCTATGAAATCCCTTAAGTTGTTTTCTAAATAACAATTAAAAAAAATGATACACACAACGTTTCAAATAATAAATAACTTAAATTTCCAGCTGGAAACCAGAGTGCATACACCTGTCAGAATGTAGTAACAAGAATTGGTGCCACTTACAGCATTCACATTAATTTGTTATTGCAACCTTTCCCACCCTCCCCCTTCGTGATTCTTATGATCTCTATTTTTTAAAAAAATTTGGTTGCAAAACCCGTGAAGAGAAAAGCTGTTATATCTTCTTGGACCGGTGTCATCACTGACTGAGCACCAGAGATTGCTTTTTCTTGCATGCCCAAGCATAAACCATATCTAGTGTCACTTGTACTTGCTTTTGCCACTTCATTTATTAAATTTATCTATGTTTGGACTTTTTGTCATCTTTCACTTGCCATGATATAGTTTGTAAGAGTATCCACAATAATGATGCTATTTTTTTTAGTTATTCGACACCACAAAAAGTTATTTTATCTACTCATATTATAAAACATCCAGCAGTAGTGGATCTATTTTAACTTTCAACACAATAATATAATATAATAATCACAATTAAATAATGTATCTACTACAATAAAATAATATATCCACTACAATAAACAACAATTACAACCACTGCAACTGCTACCATTGCCACTATCGCCGCCACCGCTACCACTGCCGCTGCCGAAACAAAAAAATTGTAGCATTCCCTGCACACAAAAAATTCTCAAACTAACATTTAAAGACAAAAACATAAATTCCTACAAACAAAAAATTTCCAATACATTTCAATTGATTCAACAAATATAAATTCCCTACAAACAGAAAATTCCCTACTGACATGACAAATTTATCATTCCAATTTCCCAAATAAAAAATCCCAAGTATTACATGATGAATGCGAGATGGGTTAGAGCATCAGAGAAGAGAGGCTGAGAGGTCAAGATGGGTCAAAGGTGGAGAGGCCGAGTTGGGTTGGTGTGGGTTGGCGGTGTGGATCAGAGGCGTGGATCGGCGGCTTGGGGCTTTGGACTTCAATGGAGTGGGTCAGCGGGTGGGCCAGCGACGTTGAGGTCAGCGGCAATGCGACAGAGAGGTGAGAGTTTGAGAGAGTTGAGTCTTGAGAGTTCAAAGGGAGTTGAGAGTGTCACGGGTTGGATAAAAAGAATAGAAGAAAAACAACAAAAAATAGTATTTTAAACAGATGGAGAATAAAAAAATTATTATTTTTAGCTCTTAGTTACCGTGCACAGCCATATATAGCTGTGCATTGTAGCAAGGTAGGTAAAAAACTTACCTATACCTTCACTACTGTAGCAATTTTTTTTATATATAATGATGCTAAAAATAGTTTTTTAGCATCACTATTGTGGATGCTCTAATTACATTATATGAATGTGTATTATATACTCCGCACTATATTTAATCTAGCTATATCAACGATTTTGAAGATGAGTTCTAATTGTGATTTTCTTTTTCGCAATAATTAATGTTCTATTGTTGTTTTATTCTTATACATTTAAGCTTTATAAGTATTGGTATTAGAGCACTTTGAGTTAGTAGAATACTTTTATGATCCCATTATACATCACTTCTTTCTTTTATAAAGCAATAGAAAACAAAACAATATTGTCGATAGTAGAACACTCTGATGGGACACACTGGATTTTTATTCCTAAATAAAGTCTTCCACCTAAGAGAGATATTCACTCTTATCATTTTCTTGATGTAGAAACTTAGCGCTAATAAATTTGTACTGTATAGATTAATTCTAAGACCACAACTTTTTGTGACACAACTTTGATATAACATGCAATAAGTAGTTGTGTATCACAATCGGAAACATTAGAATTGTAACAAAGTTATGATACAAAAAGTTATGGCCTTAGAATTAGTCCAATATATATGAATTACACTTGCAGTATATACCCAAAATGGTAGCAATAGAAAGTCACAATCGTAAAACCAAGTATGGTACAAAAATCCAAACTGGGACCACCTAATACAAGGGAAAGAAAACAAGAGGTGCTTATAGCACTATACCAAAATAAGTCTATTACATCAAGTATTAATAGAACAAAATTAGTATAGAAGTATTAGACACAATATTACATCTACAAGTCAAAATTTGTTGCAATAGTAACTTAAAAGTGGTAAATTATTGCATTAACAATAATTAGTTGCAATAACTTACAATTATCGGTAGCAATAGAGGTTTTAAAACCTTATTGCATTAGAGAAATTTATTGCAATAACTTAAAATGACAAAATCGTTGCAATAATTTAATACGAATTATTTTTGCAATCTATTACAACGAAAATTTCAAAGTGATATTTTATTGCAATGAAGATATCATTGTAATAATTTGATATCAATTATTTTAGAATCTATTGCAACGACAAACATGAAGCAAAGATATCATTGCAATAACTTGATATAAATTATTTTACAATCTATTGTAATGACAAATATGAAATAATTATTTATTATGATGAATATATCGTTACAATAACTTAACTTAGATTATTTTTATCAATTATTTACAATTTATTACAATAAGATTTGTAAAGTAATAGCTTTTATTACAAGATATTTGAAGCATTAAATTTTTTATTGTAACAAAATTTATAATTAATGTTCTATTACTATTTTATTCTTATACATTTAAGCTCTATAAAGTATTGGTATTAGAACACGGTGAGTTAGTAGAGTACTCTTATGATTCCATTATACTCCTTGCATTAAAGTTGTCATTAAAATATTTAAAGTTTATTGCAACGTAATTTATAATTAATGTTCTATTACTATTTTATTCTTATACATTTAAGCTCTATAAAGTATTGGTATTAGATCACTATAAGTTAGTAGGATACCCGTATGATCCCATTATACATCACTTTTTATTTCTTATTTTTTATAAAGTAATAGAAAACAATACTGTAGTTAGTAGAACACTCTGATAGGACACACTGGATTCTTATTCCCAAATAAAGTCTTCCACCTAAAAGAGATATTCACCCCTATCATTTTATTGATGTAAAACCTTAATGCTAATACATTCGTAGTATAGAGTAATTCTAAGATTACAACTTTTTGTAACACGACTCTCTGAAGTAGCATAGAGTGAATAACTGCATATCATACTCGATAACATTAGAGTTATGACATAAAAAACTATGGTCTTAGAATTAGACCATCATATATGCATTACACTTGCAGTAAGTACCTAAAACAACACCCGTAGGAAGTCACAATCGTAGGACCTCTTGTCTGGTACAAAAATCCAAATCAAGACCACCTAATACGAGGGAAAGAAAACGATAGGTGCTTATTGCGGAAAAGACGAGGAAAAAAAAAAAAAAAAACTCCACTCACTCCACTTGAAAGTGCAAAACCCAGCACACAGCAACAAACAAGTAGTCTTCCATCAAAAATTTCAATCATGTAAAAAGTAGCCTCCAAAGAAATAATCCCCCAACACCACCGAGGTTCATTCACAAAAGTATCCCTTTATTATATTTATGTCATTGAGTAAATACATATGTTAAATTAAAGGACAAATTTACCCAGTCCCCTATAGTCAAAATCAAAAATTGTGATTCTCTCATGCACTACCTCCCTACCCTTAATTAGAAAGATATTAAGAGCCCGATTAATCAAATAGGATAAGGTAAGGTCCCCCATAGCATATCAGCATATAATCGAGGACAAATAAAACACGTCCCGGCCAAAAGTTTCATTGAAAAGATTTTCTACATGCACAGGATATTCCCAAAGAAAGACATGATTTCTCATCCCCATTAGAGAACCCTTCTTTTAGATTTTTAGAATAACTAAAAGTAAAGGCTCAGAAGATATACCAACGCAACCCCACATGAAATTAAGGCCGCGTTTCGATCGAAGAGGATCTAAAAAGCCACATCCATTTACCAAAAAAAAAACTCTTGCCATGAAGACTAGGCATGAGCCCAAAAAAGAAAAAAAGAAAAAAAAAATCCTGAATATTCCCTTTTTTACAACAAAACCCATATCTTCTTCATTCTCTCTTTTTCCATCCCCTTAATCCTTACCCTACCCAAAAAAAAAAAAAAAAAAAAAACCCGTTTTTTGTTTTTTGGTACTGTTTTTGTTTTTGTTTTTTTTTTCCTAGCTCACTATTTTCTGTGCTATTGGTTTTGTTTTAACTAGGATTCGATTTAGACCTCTCTGGGGTCGACAAAAATGGACAATCCAGGTGGAGATTTGGTCCAGTCACCGACAGAGCCGTCACTATAGTCCTCCCCAAGCCTTTTGATACACCACAAGTCCTCATCACACGATAGCCATTTCCAGTGAGGTATTCCTGATTTTAACGGTTCACAATTCGATACCTCCGTGGCCACCACACCACACCCAAGTTCTTTAGCCAGGTTGTGCGCGTGTGCACACAGCACTTTCACCATTTTCCCTGCGCTTCGGCCTTCACCTCCAAGCCCATACAAAAAATGTCCCCCAAACGGACTAAACAGCTCCGGCACCGACGGTACCTTCAAAAACGGCAAGGCCCTGTCCACGATCCGTGTCGTTTTGGCAAAAGCACGCGCCGCCAGCGACGCGCCACGTACTTCCAGCGTAAACACCTCCTTACAGTTCCACACACTGACCACCGCCCACGACTCAGGCGGGTCGGACAGAAACCGACCCGACCCGGGCCACGTGTCCGCGCTGTAGCTCCCACGTGGCACGGCCAGAAACGTACCGAGACTCAGCCTGTTGTTGAGCACCGAGTCAATGTCGCGCGGGAAAAACTCGGTGGTGGAGAATCGCTTCCGGTAGAGTGACTCGGCGTCGGAGGGACTGAGTCTGATAACGGTGACTTTGCTAGAGAGCCGGAGCCGGTGAGCGAACACGGGGTTGACGAGGATCGAAGGTGTACGGAACTTGGAGTAGCCGCATTTGTCGGTGAACAACTTCACCGAAGCTAGGTTGTCATTTTCGGTTGCCATGTACGAATATTCAGCGCCATTTTCTCCAAACCACTTCTCCATTTGACGCACCAGCTTTAACCCTATTCCCATTCTCCTAAACCACGCACAAACACAACATAAAAACAAATCAGTTGAAATTATTTAATGACTCCCCATTATTATATTCCCATAACGAAATATATATATATATATATATATATATATTTTAACACCCAATAATTGGGGGAGGGGGGCATGTTTTTTTTTTTTTTTTTTTTTTCTTCTTCAATAAAAGGTAGTTATGACTTTATGATAGTAGAACTAGTGGGTCAATTTCCATGGACCCATTTTTGTAAATATCTAAATAGTTAAAAAAAAAAAAAAAAAAGGTGAAATTTTTACCGGTGAGAGGGAGAGACTCGAAGGCCTAAGATGTAGGCAAGTTTGGTGTAAACTGGGACGGGTTTGACAAGTTCATTGTTGTTGTTGGTGGTGGTGTTGATGGTGGTGTTGGTGTTGGTGTTGGTTTTTCCATTTCTGGAGAGCTTTTTGCCGCATGTAACGGTTTTGATGCAACCTCTTATTAACCCGACTATCTCTTTCTCCTTGGCCGTCTCAGCTACCTGTTTCAAATACAAAGATAAATACTCAATATAAAGTGATTTTTATTTTCTTTCTTTCTTTGTTTTTGGGTTAAGGAAAACCCGAAAAGCAACAAACTCTTACGGTTATGTATGTTTTTATATATTTATGTTCTGAAAAGTCTTTCTTTTTTTTTTTTTTAAGGAGAAAAGGACAAAGAAAGTTTTGGGACATAAAGAGGAGCAAATGTGTATTTACCAGCATGAGGAAAGCGGGAGAGTGGCGGACCCGGGAAATAGGGTCACCATGGAGGTCGGTGAAGAGTGAGATCTTGCCACTGTTTCCCACTTCACATCTCCTTTCTAAATCTTCAACTTCTAAAAGGTCTTTCTTCAGGTCCAACTCTCTCACAACTATCACACTCTCTGCTTCCATAATATCTCTCTCTGTATTTATGGAACAGTGGAAGTGACACAACTATCTAAGCAAAGCAAACCCCACAAAAAAAAAAGAAAGCAGAAATTTAAAGAGAGGAAAGACTATATCGAAACCTTTGTTTTAGGGTGATTGAGGTATATGAGTAAGCAAAGCATGAAGAGGGGTAAGTTTATATAGGCGAAAGTAGGATGGGGTGAAGGATGTTGTGCACAGAGGGGGGTAAAAATCGCAGCTTTTTCAAGGCTAACTAGCTATAATACCTTGAATTAACGTGTCTGATAAGCAAGCAAAGACCAAAATAAACGAGGCCACAGCACATAAAAATGATCAGTAACTCTTATACCCAAAAGCATAAAAAAAAGAACAGTATGGGGCCGTTAGAGCCTAGGTAGTGAGTAAGTAGTTCATCATTGCAGAGCTACAATTGTTCTGCAATGGGTGCCTTTAAATACCTGATTTTTGGGCTTCTCTTAACACACACACACACACACACACACTCTCTCTCTCTCTCTCTCTCCAGAATCCTCCTCCATTTACTTTTTCCTCACTTTTTTTTTCTCCCTTTATTTATTTCAGTGCTTTTTTGTGTCTCAATCTTTTCGCTATATCTGTCTAACTTTCCGTTCTCTCTCTCTCTCTCTCTCTCTCTCTCGGACTATAGTATAGTACTATTAACAATAATAACAAATTGATAGAAAATAAATAATATAATACAATATGAAATAATCATCATAAGAAAAAGTAAAAAAAAGAAAAAAAAGAAAGAAAGAGAGGAAATGGCGGCTATGGCTGCGCAGACTTGTGGTGGGTGTTAGGCCTTTAATTTTAATCATTTTAGTTCTACGGATGAAGGCGTTGCCATCATGACCCCATTTATAATCATTACCTTTATTAAACTCTCTGCTCATCATCCCCACACATGATGATCCATTATTATGATCATCATAAACATGCATAGTGCCATGTGGCATCTTCTTTTTTTCCATCCATTTGCCTGTTCTATCCCACGAGACGAGAATCATGTGGTTTTCACTTTTTGCATAAGCATGTCATGTGTTTGAGTCTATGAGATTACATGTAAATCTTTTCATGACTCACCATGCACGAAATTTACTGAGGGTAAAGTAAAAAAAAAAAAAGTTAAAATTTTCTATTTTTGGATTACCAATTCTAATTTTTGCCTTAATGGAAAATTGAAATAGTAACATGGCGAAACCGAAACCGTCGGTTCCGGGAGCTAACTCCCAGGATTTTTGGCCGTTGATTTTCATTGCTGACAACTTCTGTACAGCGAAAGCCGTTTTCTCACTTTAGAACAAGTATAACGTACAACATCACAACAAATTACGCAAATTTTAGCAAGACTTACGAAAATTATACAAGTAGAACAAGACTACAAAAAATTGTCTACTTACATCATTTTTCAAGTATAAGAGTACTAGAATAAGTAGGGATGTGCAATCAACCCTCTAAAATTGACTCAATCCAACTTAATTCGCTGGATTGAATTGGTTAATCGGGACTTGGTGGGTTGAATTGGGTTACAATTTTTTTTTTTGACAACAGGTCAGGTTGGGTTCAGGTCATAAAATTTCAAACCCGACCTGACCCACACATATATTTAATATATATTATATAATTATTAAATTTTTTAAAATAACTAGTTCTTCCTCCTATATTATGTAAAAGCCAATATTAATGTATATTAGTTCTATATTAGTACACGACTAAATTGAAATATTAGTTCATATATTAATGTATATTTTGTTTATCAACTCAGGTAGCATGGTGATATATATTTTTCTGCTCAATTTAATAATAATAGTAATAAAAAAAATTGTCCAACCTATGAGTTTAACCCGACCCATGTGGGTTGGGTTGGGTTGCAATTCTGTGATGAGTTGGGTTGGGTTGAATTTTTTTTAACCTATCTTGATGAGTTAGGTCAAAAAATCCCCTTAACTCAACCTAACCCGACCCATGCACACCCCTAAATATAGGGATGTAAAAACCCTATCGTTACTATTTTAGCAACCAACAAGCCAAAATTTAGCAACATTTAGGGGTGGGTCTCTTTTTGTTTTTTTTGTTTTTTTTTTTTTTTTACCAACCGCTTACAAGGATGTACAAAATATATATTATTTTAATGAGGAAAGAAAGATAGAAGAAAAGAGAGAGAAACCAAATTTTTTATAGTATTTGTTGGTATAGTTTATATTATTTTAATGAGTTCTATGTAGCAATAGAAACTATAATGCTGGGTGAGTTATATAATAAAATGGTAAAATAGATAAAGTAGGATTTAAGGATGCAAAATATACACATTTTTGCATCCCATATACTAGCGCTCTAACCCATAGTTATCAAAATCATATCGGAGGTTAACCGGCTAAAGATTTGGTTTATTGTTTCATTGGTTGAATTTTAGGCTTATTAATTATACTTTCCATTACCTATTTGGATGTGTTCCTTCAGATATTTGTTATGTTGTTTTAGATAATTTTCTAGTTGAGTAATAAAATTCTTTGATGACTTTTTATATTTAAAAAAAGAGGTAAATTAATAAATAATAACAAAAAAAAATTACATCATATGACAAAGTTAGAGAATATAAAAAAAATAAGCACATCATTTACATGAATCATCTAATAACCAAGTTATATAGTCCAAAAGTCTTGAAACAACATATCTCATAGAAATTCAAAAAAAAAAAAAAAGAAGCTTAATCATTATACCTTAGAGCATAACAAAATTATTTAAATCTCCTTAAATCTCCAAAAACAATAGTTTACACAACGCTGCCCTACCATTCTTGATGGACAGCCTAAGCTAGTGGGGATCCCATGTCAATGTTTTTCGAATCGATGTGCCGCCCAAAAAAAAAAAAAAATCTACACCCCATATAAAATAATCAACCCATATGTAGATATATTAACTCCTGCCGGTAAAAACATGACACAAATCCTTATATTTTAGCCACTTGATGAGTGCAAAAATCTTATTGGTTATGCATGAAGCAATTATCAAAATTTACACAATTGATTAGTGTAAATAAATTGCTGCATTGGATCAAATAGTGCATTTGGTCTCTAAGACCGAGAAAACTCCAGTGTCCTCACAGAATCATACTATAGTCATGTGATTTCAAAATTTTCAATCTTTGTCAAAGGTTCTACTTTCTAGTTGAGCCCCACAAACATTGAGATTAGAAAGGCAATAGTGTGTGTATTTTCTTTAAGTTAACGTCGCTGCAGTGTGAATAAGCACATATTCTTAAATATAGATTCTTTAAAATTATTAAGATAAATACAATATAAAATCTTGAATAATCCTATTCCTTCATTGTAAAATGATTTTTTTTTCTTAATAGATGAGTAAAATTTTAAAAATACCATATAGGATGATAGGAGTTACTTTTAAAAAAACTGGGCTCTAAGTCTAATATATCATACTCTAATATCATGCATGATAGAGGATTCACATCATGCATGATGGCATATGCCATCATAGCGTGCTGAAATTGCCACCATTAATTACTCAGCAGAGCTCTGAGAGGTTTTTTAGTGGAAGGCAAAATAGGGTTTCGATAATGATTGGAACGTCAAGGAACTGTAGACCTCACCATTAATGGGTTTTATAATAAATAATTAGTTATTCAATCATTTTCTCATAAATTTTGGTATAAGTAACTGCATTAGAATATGAGTAGGGGAATAAGAACCGTTTGACATATCTTCCTATAATATTGTATTTATGAAAATGACCTAATCTTATTGACCATATTTAAAACAAATACCGCTCCTGAAGGAAGGTGAAAGGAAAAAAAGGGCCATAAGGTGACGCCCAAAAATATATATAATATTTTCTGAGTTTGGCAGGGAGAGAATATTTAATTTTATAGTATGTATGTATGTATGACTCGATTTCCATACGCCAAAAAAATCGCACTTACCTAAAAACATATAAGACGTAGTGTGTAACTTCTTTTTTTTATAAATAAATATATATTGATAAATATAATAAAATTTCAATTTATAATAACGCGTCTATATACTCCAAGATAATTGCATGTGTTGATTTGACATGTTTGTGATAGTAATATATTATGCATTTTTTTTCTAATATTATAGACACAAACTATTTTATAATATTTTTACAAACTGCTGATGTGGTTTTAATAATTTTCAAATAATCATTAATAAACATAAATGTGATGTAAGTGATGAACTCATATTAGAACTAATAAGAATTTGACATATTAATAGTTTGTAAAAATGTTATAAAATAGTTTATGACTGTAGCACTACTTTTTTTTTTTGCCCTCAACAATACTTCATTATTAACATAGAAACAATTTATTAACATGTTATTGAGGGGATTTGACAAACAACTGAATAGAAATTAGACCAGTTCAAAATCAAATTGGTTTTATTCCATATTTAGTTTGTCTAGATTTAACATATGTAAGTGAAAACACTAAAATATAAAAATAAAATTTGAAGAGTATTTGCACTTGAAAGAAATTAAATTTAAATTAATTTTTTTATAGAAATATATTTGGTCCATACCTTTCTTTTTTTTTTTTAAGAAAAATTTGGTCCAATATTTTACTAAACTAAAACCAATTAAAATCGGTATATTATTTTCACCTGAAAAGGTTCTAAAACATGCCTAATACTAGGGGTGACAATTCATATTAGCAGATTGAGTTCATATCATGTTGAGGTAAGGGTATTCGAATACATAACCCTAATAACTCTTTTAATAATCGTGTCAAAATTTCTCAATCACTACACAATCCATTTATTAAGCGGGTTGACATGAGAGAATTTTTTTTTCCTCTCGTTGTTTTGGGTAACATTGTTAGAGATTTTAGCGATTTAACAAAGAACATATCAATAAAATCATTCAAATTATTTTAACTACTTCATTATATTTAAATTTTAAATTTATATTAGGTAAAAAAAATGACATATATTTATATGAATCGTGTCATATTCACGAGTTATGTCATGCATTGCCATCCCTACCAAATACCACTTTAGTATTTAGTGGTGCAAAACAACGGTGATGTTGTAAAAGGATTAAGTGGTTTACTTTCCTTCCTATTTTCTTCTTTTTCTTATTGCAATTTTATATAATTTGTAGTATTTAATTCTTCCAAAAAACAAAGTCTTTTTCAAATTAAAAAGTGCAAATCCACAGCACCCTAGCATAATAAGTGGGATATTCCTTGGAGGTAAATCACTAAACTATCTCAGTCATATAATAAGTTTTTCAACAATATAATTGTTGAAAATTTTAAAAAAACTTTTTTGAAAACTACTCATCAAAAAGTTTGCATCAATATCAATATGGGGAATTGCTTTTGGTAGGTAACGTAACATACCTGTTGGATACTTGGATGGATTTAGGTTTAGGACATAAATTAAATTACCCACCATTTTTTTTTTTTTGGAACTGATTATATTCTAATCTGTCCTAAAGTTCTAAAGCTTGGGGAGGTACTATATACTTTAAAAGAAGACTGTGTCATATAAATTATAATAATAATAATAGATAAAGCTGAGAGAAACTTAAATTAGAATTTCAAATTAGAGTTTCAATTTTGTGTCATGTGTCCTAAATTATTTATTCTTTAAAGAGTTTTATTTCTTAATTTTAGAATCAAATATGAGACAACATCATAAATATTCATTCAAGTGAGTTATTAAGTACAAAAACCAAATAGTCTAAAATAAATGAATCGTAAAAAAAAAAAAAGTGTTTCACAATCATTTAAAAAAAAAAACGTGGACTATTCACATTTTATACCTAATAATATCTATAATTTTTTTAAAAGAGTTAACAAAATATAAAAATAACTATCAATACTATTTAAATTATATAAATATATATATAGAAATTATATTATGCATTTTATTGTATATTTTTAAGTGTATTCATACATATGTATTGGGTTACAAGATTCCTTTGACTTTTCTTACAAATTTTTGTTCATTTATTTTTGCTACATTAAATTAAAGAAAAAAAAATCGAATTCATTCCTTATTAAAATATTATAAATCTATTTGATTCATTTGGTTATTAAAAAGTTTCTGTTTTCTCAATGTTAGACCAAGTATGTGTAAAATTTGTAAAAAGGAACCTAAGATTCGAATAAAATATATCTTTGAATTAGCTATATATATAATTTTTGAATATGGACCGAATAATTTCTAGATAAACTCTTAAAATTTTAGTACAATTTGACCATGCATTTGAGCCCAACCAAATGGCTTATGCATTGGCACAGAAACTAATTTCTTCTATGGGTACATCATGGCACGCTTTTGAGTCTAGTCATGGGAATATAGTATAATCATAGTTATAAAAATTGTTAAGAGTATGATAACCGGATCGGATATGTGAATAGTTTCAAGTCTAGTGAAATTTCTGATACTTTCAAAACTCATTGTAAATTATAATTTACGATATATATATATATATTTTTTAATCTATTACAAATTATAATTTCATTTGTTTTTGAAATTCATGGTAAACTATATATATTTTCTGAACTCATTGTTAGTTATAATTTTTATAATGTTTTGGAACTTATTGAAAACTATAATTTTTTATATTTTTAAAATTCATTAAAATTTTCCAATTGAACTAAGATATAGGTCAAAATCTGTGAGTTTACTTCTCTTTATTTTAGTTTAGAGCTTTTGCCGAGGTAGTGCACATAAGAGTAGCTTAGGAATTTTAAAAATAAGACCGGACTTCTAGTACTTAGTATTTTTGCAGTTAGTATTTTATGGACTTGATATTTTGAATATTTTTGAAAATTGAATTATTGATGTTAGTTTTGGATTTTATTTGATGTAATTTTTTTTTTTGGATAGTTATTATTCTACAAAAAATCTGTGTACGCTTATAAGGTAAAACTTTATAACTATGTGGCAATTTTCACGTGCCAAGCTTATTCATTAAGTTGGGAACATGACAAATAAATGGTATCACAGCTCTAAGTTTGATTTATATAAATTTCATGAGTTTAATTATGAGAGAGGTATTCATTACATGTTTTGAGATATGTTTTATGGACTTCAGATTTTTTTAATATTCTAGAGATTAAGGTTTTCAAGTTTCTCATTGTGGATCAATATTAGCCTATAACATAAAGGGTCATGCTAATGAATGCCTTTAAGGCATTAGTTAAGAATCCATTTTAAGAAAGTTTTGACATCACTTTTATAAAAAATGAAAAAAACTGTCAAAATATTTTTTTTTTTCTTTTCCAATAAAAACTTTCTTTAAATGGATTATTAACTAACATAAATTAGTTGTAATCCTTATCTTGCTTATAGTGTCGCCTATAATTGAGCTGATATTTTTGGTCATACAAATACTTTGATTTTAGTTGATATGAAGTTAAGGATTGAATATTTCAATAGGAGATAAATTGTACAAAATGCAATGGCTTTTTCTTTTCTTTTTTAATTAAACTAATTAATCATATTTTAATAAGATTTTGATCCTTAGATTTATTTTTGAGAATCCTTTTGATCCTTAGTTTTAGTATGGCTTAGGGTGGCAAGAGACTTTATTTTGATAGCCAATTATAATTTGAAATTAAGACTATGATTAAGTGAAGTTAGTTTTGTGGGTATGAAAGGACTTTAGAAATTTTTTAATAATAAGATGGACTTCTAGTGTTTAGTATTTTTGTTGTTATTAGTATTTTTATGCTCTTGAGGTTTGTTTTTTTGTTTTCATTGATACTCTGGAGATTTTTAGCAAATGAATAATTGAAGTAACTTTTAGGTTTTCTTTTTTTTTTTTTTTTGAGAGAGTTTTGGATTTTATTTGATGTGATATTCTTTAAGGTGGTTGGTTGCTAGTATATAAGAATGCCTTGCATGCTTGTAATGAAGAAGCATGTGTAAACATTTAAAATACATTTTAGTATATATGCCTAAAAAAATACAAAGTTTAATAAAGAATATGAAGAAACAAAATCTTAAGTATTCAAGTGTGTATATATATACATATATATATATATATATATATATGCAAATGCAATTTTTACCGAATGGTCCCTAAGTTTTTTTCTTTCTTTTTTTTTCCCTCAAAATCCTCAAGGTTCAAATTCAAGAAATGGGCAATGCAAGGACTCCAACAATGAGTTCCTCTTCTACGTCAACATTTTTCCATCTAATTTGTAGATGGCATAATTAAATTCTTACATGTAAGGATATTGATGAATATAATTTAAGTATAGAGTTGTGAGAAATGTTATTGATACATTTAATTTTGGTGGACCACCATTAAAATTTTTGAAAAATTGTCTCAAGGTCAAAAACCGATTTTTACTTTTTGTCCCCCCAGCCATCACATGCAAGTTAATTCTAAGGCAAAAGTGCAAAATTGACCCTCTAACTTTCACATTTTTTTCATTTCAGTCCTCTAACTTTCAGTTTTGTTAATTCAGTCCTCTAACTTTCAATTTTTGTCAATTCAAGGCTCCGTTAGGTGCTTAGTTAGTTTTGCCGTTACTACCAATAAAACGACGCCTTTTTTTTTGGAATAAAAAGAAAATAAGAAAAATCTGAAAAAAAAAAAAAAAATTAACTTTGAACCAAAAGAAAACAAAGCCCCAAATTCCCCTTCCCCTGAACCAAAAGATCCAAATCCCTAACCCACCAAATACTGTAACTTTGAGAGAGAGAGAGAGAGAGAGAGAGAGAGAGAGAGAGAGAGAGAGAGAGAGAGAGAGAGAGAGAGAGAGAGAGAGAGAGAGAGAGATCATCGAAAAAAACACACTAAAAAAATTGGGTTTTCATCACTTACACAAAACTTGGCCGAAGCTGGAGCTACAGTAAGGCAAGGCAGAGCAAAACTTGGCCGAAGCTGAAGCTACGGAGTACACCCATCACCGATTCAGTCAAGGCAGAGCAGCGAGGGTGGTGGTGGTTTACAAGGTGAGCAGGGGCGGCGAGGTTCCTTGGTGAACTCAGTCTCTCTCTCTCTCTCTCTCTCTCTCTCTCTCTCTCTCTCTCTCTCTCTCTCTCTCTCTCTCTCTCTCTCTCAAAGTTACAGTATTGGTTGTTTTGGTGGGTTAGGGATTTGGGTCTTTTGGTTCAGTTTTTCTAGATTTTTCTTATTTTCTTTTTATTCCGAAAAAAAAATAACACAGAACAAAATGGCGTTGTTTTATTGGTGGTACGTAGAACTAACTGAGCACTTAACGGAGCCTTGAATTGAAAAAAATTGAAAGTTAGAGGACTGAATTGACAAAATTGAAATTTAGAAGACTGAATTAAAAAAAGGTGAAAGTTAGAAAGTCAATTTTGTATTTTTGCCTAATTTTAACTTAAACTATAAAGTATCATTTATTTTTTGTCTACGGTACTATACCATATACTTCATGCCAACGAAGGAAAATATAGCTCTGTCTCGGTTATTTAGAGTGATATATGAATGTTGAAAATATAATATAATGAAGAAAACGATGTTGACTGACAAGGACAACAATGATGAAATATTGGAGAGAAACAATGAAAGCGACGATGATGTGCAATTCGTATAATCAATTGAAATTTTTAGTTTGATGGTTACTATTACTTACTAAACAAGGTAAAATGAGGAAAAATATTCCAATCATTGTAAATTTGGTGAAATTGTTTACACGTAGTGTATCCTTTTCTTTCAAAAAGCTTTGAAATATATATATATATATATATATTCTTTCAAAAAGCTTTGAAATATATATATATATATATATATAATGACTAAATCTCTTGGGTTTCATAAGTTTTATTTGGATTGATTGGTAGCAAAAATATTTGGAGGGATATAACATATATATACTCCATTCTTGATAAAAGTTCGAGATTAGAATAAAGTTAGCTCTCTCTTTCTCTTTCTCTCTCTCTCGTGGATTAGAATAAAGTGACAATGAACTAAGCCTATGATAATGTTCTAGATCATTATTAAGATAACCCATTTCTTTTCGGCTAACAGTGGTCCAAAAACCCACCTACTGTTTACTGACCATAATATTCTTTTCCTATAGACGACCCTTTGTGACTTCATTGAATTTGGAATCGATGGAGATATTTGAGGTGCGTTTTATCCTAGTTAGCAGTGATAATCCTTGATTTTAAACAAGTAGAGAGTTGAGAATAATTCTGTGGAAACAAAAAATATTGTCTCATATTAAAGATGTGGTTAGCACTACTTAGCAACCCAATCCCTTTTCCCTTCTCTCTATTATCTTAACCATGGTAAGTTACAGTCAATGCCTACTCCACACTAGCTACTATATATATATATTAGACCAACAAACTATGGCTTAAGGTCTTATTATTACCTAAATATTAGGCAAAGATAAGATCAACTTAACGTAATAAAACTTTGACCGAATCAAATAAATCTTTGTGATGGCGGAAGAGTTGACAAGCACTATGTATGATCGTAATTGAACACATGAGTCAAGCGAACTTTTGGGATTTTGTTCCATTTTCATGCGCCAATTTGATTATTTATCAACGCTTTAGAATTAGGATGGTTGATTAGTTCAATAAGAGTTATCCTCACAGAGAGAGAGAGAGAAGGATAAGCAGGACCACAACCTCGTTCGAATAGAAATCCTCATACAAATGACACAAAATCACCCATGATATCAAGTTGTTAATAAAAAATGCTGTTAGTCAAAAGGTAGAACATGAGTCCTCGACACGTATCGTGTTCATATGTTTCACCTGGATGAAAAAATAAGGAGAGAAAGAGAACAATTAGAGACAAATACGAAGACAATTGCCTCGGAATTGTCGTGGAAGGGATCTTCTTGCCTTTTTGTGTAATCTAGTATAGGCTTTGTGTGTGCCTTTTTACCTCATCATCGTGTACTAATGGTTGCGAGGCACAACCAACATTGTAGGGCTGGTGCGAAACAACTAGTCCTCACATTAGGCGGCTATGTCTCATCTCCAACATTACATTGGAAAAAAAATATTAGGAGTGGGAGGGAGCAAGTGCGTGTCAAAAAATGAATCCCCTCGATAATTTAATTTGTGGTGAGAATAGTTTAAAAAAACCAACAACTAGGCAACATGTTCACAATGATTCTGCCAAATTGTCTTGCTCAATGGGAACGATGATATAACAAGGTTGTTAATGGAGGTGTTTTAAAAATAATAAAGACAGTTGGAAAGTAGAATTCGAGCAAGTTGACCTCTAAGATTTGAGAAAATGAGTGGATAGAGTGGCTCGAGGAATGATAAAAAGAGATTTGTTAAGTCATAAGTGCCACTTTTCAGATCGATCTCTTGGTTCTATATGTTATTAATTATATATTCTGTGTTTGTCTAAGAAAAAAGAAAAGAAGGTTGGCCCGAACACTAGTCCATGACTTAGTCAGAGGCTCCACTCCACGTAGGTTCCTACTCAATTGGCATCGAGACCCGAATTTGACCCCTGTGGCAAAATTGAAATTCATGGTCCAAATAGGTATAGAAAAATTCAAGTACTTTATACCAAATAAATTCCACCTTAAACAGACCCTTGGTTGTTCCCTTCTCGTCACATGTTTTTAGGGTCGGTGAGTTAGATTGACTTGACCACCACAATTATGCCCTACATATCGACCGTCAAAACTTTTTTTTTTTTTTATGAGACCGTTAAAACTTAAAACCTATATTTTTAGACGTGATAATCACTTTATATGTATAAAATTTGTGTGAGATGTAGAAGTAAAGGTTGAAGTTTAAGTTTTAGGAGGAAGTTTTACACACATATACACTTATATTATTTTAGAATAAAATTTATATCTCAAATAAATAATAAGTAAATAAATAAAAATTAAAAACTTAAAACTCAATATATTATTTAGATTTTGTTCATGATGCCCTAAAAATTTTTTTTAATGAGACATTTTAAAAAAATTATATGTAAAAAAAAAAATTTCAAAAACTTTTTTTATTTGTATAGAAAATATAATAAATTTTTTTATAAATAATTCATTAACAAATATCTTAAAAATATTTGTTTACCGAACCCAAATAATTTAAACTATATTACTAAATATTTTTTTAGTGGTAAATACAATGTCATTGATCACATCGTACCTATGGATTTTTCTGTCTCTTTTATTATCTTTTAATTAACTTAAAATACCTCCATATGTCCAAAATTTGCTTGTCATGTCAATTTGTTTAGATGGGGTACAGCTTAGACTGTTGGGACGACATGGCAGAAGAGGGGGACAAAGGCAGAGATAGGGTGGATTTGGTGTACTTGCAGGGGGTTTGACATGGGGGAGACGTATTTGAAAGTTGAAGCGAGTACTGCTGTCTAGCTCACAATATTTTCAGTTTTTTATAACAAATTTTAAATAATAAGTTATTATTTGTTATAATTTAAATTTGGTTTTGTTAATATGTGTCTTAAGGCATATGTTAATAAATTTTTTAAGAAATTTTTTTATAAAAAAATAAAATTTTAAAAATAATTAATTATTTTGACAATTTTTTTAGTTACTCATTAAATGTTTTCTAAAATAAATAATTAATGTATAGTTACTAACTGATTAATATATAGTTACCATTTTGTAAAAATATTATAAAATAATTTATATTTGTAGCATCACTCTTTGTCTAAAGCTATTTAAGTTGATTATTGGTTAACAATTTATCAATTTAAAATTTATTACGAAAATATTATAAACGTACTATTAGAGCATCCGTAGCAGATGTTGCAAAAAAAATGCCATTTTGCCACACCAAAACCCTACTTTATTATTTTACCACATCATTTTACAACATCTCATTTATCAGATGTTCTATAATTCAATTCTACACATTAAAATAATATTTACTACCAATTAAAATAATATATCATCTCCTCCCTGTTATCATAAACTACAGCAACAACAACAACATCACCATCAACGCCGATCAACAACAACATCAACAGCAACAACAACAACACCAACACCAACACCAACAAACCAACAAAAATGGTTGCGGCCACAATCACCAGAAAGAAAAAAAAAAGAAAAAAGAAAAAGAAAAAGAGATGAACGGAAAAAACGTGAAGTTCAACCCAGCCACCACCACCGATTCGGCACCACCAATGACAACTATAACAACAACCAGAAAACATGAACGGAAAAAAAACCAACAACCTGATTCGACCCACCCACCCATTCGACAACAACAACAACCTGATTCGACCTACAACAACAACAACCACCGATTCGACCCACCCACCGCCACAACCCACAACCCGAACCCACCCACCACCGATCTGCCCATCCGAACCCACCCATTACCCAACCCACCCATCAAACCACAGCCAAAAAACATGAACGGAAAAAAAAAAAAAAAACCGAAGCGGAATAGAGAAGACGGTCGGTGGCGTGGATCGGTGGTCTAGTGATACTCCGATCACCTTGCCTTGGAGATCGGCTGGGCGGCGACGGCTTCAGGGAACGGCTATGGAAGAAATGGGAGAGAGGAACAGAGGTGAAGAGAAGAGAATCAGTGAGAGAGAAGAGAAAAGAAAAAAGTGAAGAGAGAGGAGAGAGAAAAGAGAATAAAAAAATGTTAAAAAATTTATGCAATATGCTACAGTACCGTCACATATTTGTGACAGTACTATAGCATGTTGCATAATATTTAAGATTTGCAACATCTGATAAATATGTTTTTTTGTGTTTGGTGTGTCAAATGTGCCAAATATTTGACATTTAGCACATTTGACATTTGACACATTTGACACAGCTACTACGGGTGCTCTTAGTAAGATATAGTCAATGTGCTTAAAGTTTAGATTAATGTCAACGAAATTTAAAATATTTCAAAAGTAATTAATTTGACCTTTAATCATTGTTAAAAGGAGAAAAAAAGAAAAAGTAACAATTTAGAGATCAAATTCTTTTGAAATGCAGTAGACCTAGTTCACGTTAGCCTGTTTTTTTTTTTTTTTTTTAAGTGTGTCGATTGGATTTGACCCTAGTTTGAAACATCTGAGGAGCTGTCATTTCTCACATTTGTATTTTTGTAAGTTTGCAAGGCAAGAATCCGACACTAGGGTGCGGCCCTGGCTCGGCCATATCTATTCCTCAATCCTTATTCAGAGGACGTGCCCTTGCTCAGGACCCATCCCTGTTCAACTCTTATCGAGTCTTCAATTGATTGTTGATTGAAATGACCGCTCATAATCATTTTAAACACCAGTACTCTTGTACTCATGCATCAGGACACGTGGACAAAACATATTTGACCCAAAAGTGAGCTACGACTTTTGCTACAATAGTACTGACATTGGTATATATTCATGGATTGAGATTCGGTGCAGCATCCTAAGTATTGCCTGATGCAATTACACTATTTTTTTTATGGGTCCGGTTAACGTGTGCCCTTAGGGCACACATTAAGCCATCCACTTTTGGAAATATTTTTTCGAGAATTGAAAAAGCTGTCAATACTTTTTCAATTCTCGAGAAAAATCTTTCCAAAAATAGTTAGTTAATGTGTGCCCTTAGGGCACACATTAACAAAATCCTTTTTTTATAAATATTCTTTTTATATTTTTAACTTGGAATTTTAATTTTTTATATTTTTTAATATTTTTTTATTTAATGGCTGAGATTGAAAGTTATTTTTGTAACTTTTAATCTCCACCTTTTGTTACTGTTGCATCAGGTGCAATATTGAATTGTATATTCTTCTACCAAACAAAAAAAAAAAAGATTATTCTTTTACTAAATTGAGAAAAAAAGAAATATATATCCTCCTTTTATTTTACTGCTTTACTGTATATTTCTTTGCGTTTGAGACAGTTTTTATATTTTATGTAATGTGTAGTAGCTTATTTGAGATATTTTTAATACATTAAATTGATATAAAATTGGTTTCAACAAATGAAATGTGAATAAATTGTATTTAGTAAAAAAAATAAAAATAAAAATAGAGTTTATAAGAAGTTATGCTTAATAAGTTAACAATGTTCTCATGAAAATATTCAAGATTTAAATTTCTCATTCCTAATAATTAATATTTTTTTTAAAGTTAAAAATGTTAACATTTCCTTTACCGACATTTCTTATTGTATCTTTGAGACAAACGATAGAATTTCTTGTTGTATCTTTAACTAGCTTATATTTTGGTAGTTTAGTTATTTACTTAAAAGATGAGGAAAAAAAAATAGTTTTAAACAAATGAGTTTGTTTTAAACCATTTTTCATCACACGTTCAAACAAATAAGCTACTAAAAACAAAAATGTCATCAAAGGCATTTTTAAATCTCGATGGAAAAGGTTTTGGTACTTCCTAAACTTTAAGATAGCAGCTAAGACACTCTTTAAATTTTTATTTGAGCCAATTTATTCTATAAGCATTATACAACGGCCAAATCAAGACTTCTGTTTGTCATCCGTTAATAAACTAATAGAAAACTCACATGAGAGGGCACCGTCTAAACAAAGAACTTTGGTGTCAGTGGTTCTCTCTCTCTCCTTAAATTGTATTTCTAATTTGAAACTTTATTTATTTATAAATTTTAATTAGTTTTGTTCAGGATTTTAATTAGCAAAGGCAGTACTTTTGGAGTATCTCAAAGTAGAAGTTTGCACTATTAACTAAGATGTTAAATTATTATATTAGAAGTTTAAATTTTATATATATATATACACACACACATGTATATATATTAAAAGTCAAAACTTAGAGAAAATTTAATTAGATTTTAATTAGATTCTTAATTTTGTACCACATGTCCCATCTAATTTTTAATTTTTGTGTCAAGTGAATTATTAAGTGTAAAAATTGAATAGTCTAAATCCAATTAGGTTCTAAATTGGATTTCAATTGGAATCTCATTTTGCGTCACGTGTTTATCTAATTTTTTTAATTTTTGTGGTAAATAAATTATTGGCTGCAAAAACTGAAGAGTTTAAATCTAATTAAATTCTAAATTTTTTATATATATATATATATGTGTGTGTGTGTGTGTGTGTACATATGTATATATAAATAATGACAAACTATTACATATTTTAGAAATGTATGATTTAAAAAAATGTGTTAGTTAATACCATGTATAATTTGAACTTCTTCTCAAAATAAGGTATAATTTGAACCGTATAATTATGATTATTTTTAATTGTATGCGTGCATATGCACGAGGTTACACACCAGTGCTATATTAAAGTAAGGATCCAAATTAGATTTTAAATGAATTTTAATTTTGTGTCAAGTTTCCCTTTTAATTTCTCATTAATTTGATGCCAAGTGTCTCTATATTTTAAATGGAATTCAATTTGTGCCAAGTGTCATTCAATAATCTCTCATTTGTGTCAAATGTCTTTACATGTAGATTCATGAATTTAAACTTTAGTTTATGAATAATTGCCAATGTGCTACAGCAGAAAATGAGTGTGAGTTAAAAAAAGTTTAAAAACTTCTTCTCAAAATAAGGTATAATTTGAACCGTATAATTATGATTATTTTTAATTGTACACGTGTATATGCACGAGGTTACACACTAGTGCTATATTAAAGTAAAGATCCAAATTAGATTCTAAGTGAATTTTAATTTTGTGTCAAGTTTCCCTTTTAATTTCTCATTAATTTGATGCCAAGTGTCTCTATATTTTAAATGGAATTCAATCTGTGCCAAGTGTCATTCAATAATCTCTCATTTGTGTCAAATGTCTTTACATGTATATTCATGAATTTAAACTTTAGTTTATGAATAATTGCCAATGTGCTACACCAGAAAATAAGTGTGAGTTAAAAAAGTTTAAAGTATGTACTGTGTATTTAAGAGTTGGCCCTTTTAAATACACACTACTTTCTCTTTAAGACCTTCTCCTCTCTCCTTGTGTGTGTGTGTATTAAAATACTTAGTATTCTAAAAAAATAAATTAAACTTTAAAAACTTAAAAGACTCATATTAAAAATTTATTATACCTCTATGTAAACTTTAAACATGTAATACTTCCAACCTTTTAAAAACTATTTTATGTCCATACAAAACTACTTCCTAACTCATTTTATTTAGATCCTATTTCTAAACTATTTAAAATTAATTAAAATTTTCTCACAAAAAACTTATGATTAGTTGAAATATAAATTTCAATGAAAAAGTATCAAATTTTCTAAAAATTGATTGTTCATATCTTATTTAAAAAATGCACACATGAAATAAAATTTATTCCATCACAATGACAAAACTAAGTTTAGGAAGTAACAAAATATTTTGTTTTTAATTTTCTGATATAACATAAAATAGAATGAAAAATTTGTGTGTTCTACCAAATAATATTCTTATTGGATTTTAAGGGTTGACAAAATATAATGGCAATTAATAATATTTAACTTGTGTAGAAATTTTAATATGCATTTGATTATTTTTAAATGTATTTATGCACTAGCGATTGCATTGATGCCCATCTCCTTGGAGCGTAGAAAAAAATACTTTTTCCTACTATATATATATATATATATATATACTTTTTCTTTTTCCTGAGCAATCCTTATGCATCATGATTCATGACTAACAAGTCCCTGCATTTAGTTTTCGCTGGCGAAAGTATGCCCATCAAATTAGATGAGCAGTGCCACAGTGCAAGATAAGATTGAATGGGCAATTACTTCCATCTATAATCTATATTAATGGCAAGAGAAGATATTCTCTAAAAACTCATTTTAATTACATTCACTCTTTTATACAATATTTATAAAGGGGAAAGTTAATTGATGGACATATTTTAAGAGGCAGAAAAGTAATGACCACATTTAAAAATGAACAGTGAGAGAATAAAGGCACTAATGACAATTCCGGAACACAAACTTTAAAGTGTCGGTTACATAGTGCAAGTTATATTATCTTATATCACAATTCACAGGTCATTACAACCTTCACAACGTCACTTCTTTGGCCTTTTCCATTTCTTTTTCTTCTTTAATCGAAGGCAAGGTCATTTCATTTTTATTACAATTTACAACATTTTCAAAAAGTTGGATGTTTTTTTTCGTAGAACAATCACAGACAAAACAACTCTTTTTTGTTGTCTTGTTCCCACTTCATTAATAAGAATAACATTATTCAAATTGGATTATGTAACTATCTTACTTTTCCTTAGACGTCGGTCCAATCGCTTATGTTGCAGCTAGACAATAGGATGAGAGAACTAAAACTTTACCAACAAAGTGACAGGTTCGCAAGCCAAGTTCTGATCAATGGTGAGTAGATTAACATTGATTAAACCATTTCCAGCATTATCCCTATCTAAACTATGCATACCTCATTACCGTATATTAGAGATATATTAGATATATTAACACTATATATTTGTCAAAATCTATGACACCCTTGACAAATAAACCTAATCTTTTCCTTAGGGGACTCAATGGATCATCGACATTATGTCATTATCACTCTATTAATTAGGATGGGATTAGCCTTCCAAAAGTTCTAGCACGGGTGATTAGAGAGTAAACCCTAATACTTTTCAAAACAAGTGTTAAAACATAAACATTTTCCTCCACATCGAGTGAAATACAGATGATTGTGTTCTCAACATTATTGAATCTAAAAGCACACTAGCAGAGTCATGATCATAGCTAGGTTGTTAATTTTTCAGGGTCTTTAAACGACATGACAAGTAGGATATAAACTGGGATGTGATGTTCGAAATAGACCCTAGCTAGCTATCATCACTATGTTAAAATTTTATCTTGCTTTTTCTACGTTTGGATAAGTTTGAAAACAGTTAATTTTATAAAAATTAAAATTTTTTTATTAAAAATACTATAGATAAAATAAAAAAAATAAAAAAAAATACAATAAAACTTATAAATAATATCAAAAGTACAACAAGACTTATAAATAATAACAAAAATAAATTAAATAATAAAAAAAATGGTTTGGCAAGCCAATACCAAATACTTGTTTTGAATTTGCATGGAACTATGCTAACCTTCCTACGGAGATTGGAGAGTACTGGTACCTCTGCACGTTTATGTTGAGGCTAAACAAACGTGCCAAGGCTTCTAGAATGTAAGAGAATATCAGGGCCGGCCCTAGTGCCCACTTAGGCCATTGCCTAGGGCCTCTACTAGAGAAAAGGCGCCCAAATTTTGGGGTAAAATTTGATTTTTTTTTTAAAGAAAAAATATTGTTCGGCGATATAGGAAAAAAAATTTGTTTTATATTTTTCCAAAGAATCGAGTAATGATAAATATTCAACTTTAAATACATATGTTTATCACTAATTATAAGTCCTAAATTTGTATAGAAAAAGTTAAAAATATTATAAATTTTACTTTATAACTCTTATAAATGAATGTGATAATTAATATGATTTGTAAACTTCATCAACCTATTAAATGTTTTTTTAAATTTTTTTTTTGTGATTGGTGATACATCTTTGTAAGGCTTATATTGTAAAATTTATAATATCTTTAGTATCATTCATTCAAATTCTTATTTATTTTCTTTTTGAAGTGTTGCTAATGATCACATTTGTTGCTAAATCGTATATAAGTTTTTTGTAGTCAAATTTGTTATATTTTTAGTTTTTTTTTCTTAAAAAAAGCATATTAAAAAAATAAAAAGAATGGATTTTTATTTTTTAATAAAATTTTTATATTAAATACTGGTTAAATTTATTTAAGTTAACAAAAATGCTCAATTTGAATATATCGCCATAGGCCTTTAAACTTGTTGGACCGAGAATATGAATATCTCAAATGGACAGATTAGTAGAATTTTGTTATTGTCCTGATTTTGTATTACAGATTTTTCTATGGGACTTAAGGGGTATGCCTCTAAGTTGATATGTATTTAACCTCCCTTAATAATGATGATTATAGAGCTACCATTATAAGTAACATGCCACAGATGTATAACTTTTTCTATGAACATTAATACAAATTCGATAGGTGAATTTTAGGTACAATTTTAATCTACAAACCAAATTTGTTCAAACAAACAGATGAGAGTATCAATACAAACTAATTAACAAATATCTTATGATACTCAAGAACTACCTCTAGACCATCAGCAACCACGCAAGGGAAGCACCAAATGTTGGGGAAATTACACAAAGTAATAATAGAATAACAAGATTAACAGAAAAGACAAAGAGAAAATAAATATCTTGGAGGCACTATATCGTTTTCCTTAGACAATATTTGCCCCCCCACATTTTTGTTGCTAAAGGGTTATCGCAAATTTGTCTCCAGGATACAACCAAGATGTTGGGTTCTTCAGATAGCAATTCTGGAGAATGACCGCAGGATTTCTTGTGTTTCTCTCCAACTTTCCTTTGTGGGTTATCTTTTTTTTAAGAAAACAAAAGCCTCTATTTATACTCATAAGGTTATGTTTCATGAAAAGGCATATATGGAGAGTTAGTTATTTTTTTAAGTGAACATAAGCCTCTTTTCATGAAAAGACATGTATGGAGAGTTAGTTATTTTTTTAAGTGAACATAAGCCTCTTTTCATGAAAAGACACATGTTTCATGAAAAGGCACGTATGGAGAGTTAGTTATTTTTTATAAAATGGTTAACAAAGATTGAAACCTCTTCAATCTATCTCAATAGTTACCAGAAAATTCTGCAGAAAATTCTAGAAAATTCCAGAAAATTCAGATTTTCAAATTTTCACTTAGAAAATTCTAGAACTTAAAATTTTCACGTTATGAAACCATATTCTCCAAACTCAACCATCATTGTTACAACCTATCCTTGTATATAGAAATATATACAACAATCCCCCACTAGGTTGTAATAACATATGTTTCACTTGATTGATATCCTATCATGCATAATGGAAGGTATCTTTCAACTTAAACCTCCCTTTAGTGTAATTGCTCAAGAAATCAACAGAGTTAATGGTGGCTTGGTGCTTAAACCGAAACTCTTATGTGTTAAAATCGGAAACAACACACACATGAGAATACCCACAACACATTTAGAAATCCACTGTTGTTAGCATTATTATGGCCTTATGCTCTTCCCGGTTTAGTAAACATGTACAAAAGAAAACCCTTTCACTCTTGCTAGAAGCGGCACCACTCCTATGTTCACAAAGGTGAAGTTCCTTCTTAAGTCTCTGTTACACAGACATTTATTCTTTATGAACTTCATTAAGAGTGTAAAACTCATCCTCAATTACATCGTAACAGTCAACACTAATCCATCTTGAATGAGACACAAAATTAGTGCTTTTACTAACCACGTATCAATAGCTTGTTGTTACCCTTTAAACCTCTTTAGATTAAATCAATTCGAGGTTGGGTTCCCACTATTGGTGATTCTCTTAATAGAAGGGTTTTAGTCCCATTCCACTGGATGTTACCCCAACCATATCTCGAGACACTACTTTGGTTAAAGGGCCTGCCAAATTATTATTTGACCTTACATAGACAATTGAAATGGTACCAGATTCTATTAATTGTCTTATGTAACCATATCTTAGACCTATATGTCTAGACTTACCATTATACATTTTACTGTATGCTCTGCCCAAGGTGGCTTCACTATCGTAGTACACCGAAATGGCTGGTATTGGTTGTGGCCACAACTCTATGTCAAACAACATATTTCTTAGCCATTCTGCTTCCTTGCCTGCTGCCGCCAAGGCTATAAATTCTGATTCCATGGTGGAGTGAGAAATACACGTTTGTTTCTTTGATGCCCAAGAGATGGCACCTCCACCAAGAGTGAATATCCAACCAGACGTAGATTTGTTATCACTCACACTAGTAATCCAACTAGCATCTGAATAACCTTCCAACATAGCTGGAAATTCAGAATAAAAGAGTCCCAAACTTATGGTTTTCTTTAAATAACCAAGAACTCTACCAATTTCTTTCCAATGATCCACACTTGGATTACTTGTAAATCTAGAAAGTTTGCCCACTGAAAATGATATGTCTGGTCTTGTACAATGCATAGCATACATCATGCTACCAATAGCACTAGCATACTCAAGCTGTGCTATTGCTCTTCCAGTGTTTTCACCCAACTTTATGCTCCGATCAAAATGTGTATTTGCTTCTTTTATATTAAGATGTTTAAATCTTTGAAGCACTTTCTCAATATAATGAGATTGACATAGTGCAAAACCCTCACTATGTCTTTTAATTTTGATTCCCAAAATAGTATCTACTTCATTTAAATCTTTCATTTGAAACATAGAAGAAAGATACTTTTTGGTTTCACATACACCTTTCATATTCGTACCAAATATGAGCATATCATCTACATAAAGATATACAATGACTCTATATTCCTTTGTAAATTTGGAATACATACATTTGTCGGAACTATTATGCACAAAGCCATTCGACAAAATTACTGAGTCAAACTTCTCATGCCATTGTTTTGGAGCTTGTTTCAAGCCATACAAAGACTTGACTAACTTGCAAACTTTCTTTTCATTTTTAGGAAGTACAAAACCTCAGGTTGTTCCATGTAAACTTCCTCATCAAGATCACCATTTAGGAAAGCTGTCTTAACATCCATTTGATGTACAATCAACTTATATATGGATGCAAGTGCTAACAATACACGAATAGACGTGATCCTAGCCACCGGTGCATAGGTATCAAAATAATGTACTCCTTCCCTTTGTTTAAAGCCTTTTGCCACTAACCTTGCTTTAAAGGTTTGAATTGATCCATTTGTATTATATTTTCTTCTAAATACCCATTTACAACCAATTGGTTTAGAACCAGTGGATAGATCCACTAGGACCCAAGTATTATTGGATAATATTGAGTCCATCTCATCATTTACAGCTTCTTTCCAGAAAGCTGAATCTCTAGAAGCCATAGCTTCCTCAAATGTTTTAGGATCATCCTCAGTGTTAAACACTATGGGTATTTTATTTTGGACCACTTGTCTATTTCCTTCGACAAGAAACAATTGGGCTTGATAAGAAATGAAATCTGGACCAAAATCATTTACCTTTCTTATCCTTTGACTCTTTCTTTGTTCACTTGAAGAACCACTTTCAATCCTTTTAGTACCACTCAAAGTAGTATTAGGATTAGAGTCACCTTGTTGTGTTTGAGTAGGTATCAAAGCATCTATGGAATCTTTACTGAATTTATCCTCAATAAATTCAACATCTCTTGATTCCACCACTGTATTAGAGCTTAAGTCTAATAACCTATATGCTTTTGAATTTTCAGCATAACCTACAAACACACTTTTCATAGCTCTTGGCCCTAACTTTGTTCTTTTTAGATCAACCACTCTATAAAAGGCTAAACACCCCCACACTTCGATATAATCAATATTTGGTTTTCTTCCATTCCATAACTCATATGGAGATACTTTGATCTTCTTGGAAGGTACTCTATTGTGCACATGACATGCTGTAAGCAATGCCTCTCCCCATAAATTAAATGGGAGCTCTGCACTTAAGATCATGGCATTTACCATGTCTACGAGAGTCCTATTTTTTCTTTCAGCCAAACCATTTTGTTGGGGTGTATAAGGGGCTGAACTTTGGTGTATTATACCATGTTCCTCACAAAACGTAGAAAAATCATTAGGAAAATATTCACCACCTCTATCACTTCGTAGGATCTTTATTTTCCTATCCTTTTGATTTTCTACTTCAGTTTTATAGCGTTTGAACATGTCAAATGATTCATCTTTATTTCTCATTAAATACACATATGTAAATCTAGAGAAATCATCAATGAATGTAATGAAGTATTTTTTACCTCCTCTAGTTAATACACCATTCAATTCACATACATCAGAATGTACAAGTTCAAGCATAATAGAATTTCTATCCGACTTAGAAAAAGGTTTCTTTGTCATCTTTGCTTGAATACAAACTTCACATTTCTTTTCATCATCATGCTTGTATGAAATCATACCATGCTCTGACATAAACTTCAAGTATTTGAAATTTAAATGTCCTAATCTAGCATGCCACAAATATGAAGAATCAACAATATAAGCACAACCAAAAACTTCTTTATTATTAATACTTAGTTTGTACATGCCATCAGTAGCATATCCCTTTCCTACAAATATCCCATTCTTGGACAAGATTAACTTGTCCGATTCAAGTACAGCTTTTACACCACTCTTACATAACAAATTGGCAGACACAAGATTCTTCTTGATTTCGGGTACATGAAAAACATTGGTCAAGATCATCATCTTGCCGGAACTCATCTTCACTTCAACGGTACCCTTTCCAAGAACCCTTGCTTTATTATGGTTGCCCATTAGCATTTGTTGTTCTATGGTAGACTCATCATAAGTTCTGAATTGCTCTTTGTTGTTGCACACATGCACCGTTGCACCCGAATCGAACCACCAATCAAAAGGATTTGCAATTTCAGCCATATGAATTTCAGTGATCATATCAATATGTATGCCACTCACCATAGCAACAATGTCCTCAATGACATTTGTTTCAATGGCATTGCCCTCTTCATCATTTTTCTTATTTTTTAAGAGTCTACATTCACGAATGTAATGACCTTTCTTTCCACAATGGAAACAAGTCCGGTTCTTCTTGTCCTTGTTGGGATTATTGGAATTTTTCTTCTTGAATCCACTCCCACTTTTGTTTACTTTCAAATGCTTATTGGTCTTACTCGAACTCCCACTTTGAACATTGCTCACATTGTTCACATTCACTTTAAAATCGGTGTTAGTTGCATCTCTAACCCGACTTTCCTCTTCAATTCGAAGATGTTGTCCGAATTGTTCTAAAGTGAAATCTTCCGACATATGCAAAAACTTCTTCCTAAAATTATTCCAACTTGGTGGGAGTTTCGCAATGATTGCACCCACTTGGAATGATTCAGGAATATTGATTGACAAATCACGGAGTTTATAGACCAAAATCTGTAACTCATGCACTTGATCCAAAACTGAGATATTATCAAGCATTTTATAATCAAAATACTTTTGAATAATAAACTTATTCGTACCTATTTTCTCAGTTTTGTACTTTGCCTCCAAAGCATTCCAAATCTCCTTCGGTGATTTCAATGATGTGTAGAGATCATAGAGACGATCCGAAAGAGTATTGAGAATGTGCCCTCTGCATATCAATTCATCTTCCTCCCGTTTCTTTATTTGTGCCTTAATGTCATCAGTATCTTCATCACTTGCAGGAGGAAAAGGCATCAAATTCGGGTCCAAGACATAGAAGAGTTTGAGTGCAATAAGTAGAAATTTCATCTTGTCTTTCCATCGAGAGAAATTGGTTCCATCAAAGCGATCCAATTTCACTAACTCGTGATTCAACATCTTCAACGCTGAAACATCACTTGTTCCCTCCATCGCAGGAAATATTGTCTAAGATTGTTGGGGAAATTATACAAAGTAATAATAGAAGAACAAGATTAACAGAAAAGACAAAGAGAAAATAAATATCTTGGAGGTACTATATCGTTTTCCTTAGACAATATTTGCCCCCCCACACTTTTGTTGCTAAAGGATTATCACAAATTTGTCTCCAGGATACAACCAAGATGTTGGGTTCTTCAGATAGCAATTCTGGAGAATGATCGCAGGATTTCTTGTGTTTCTCTCCAACTTTCCTTTGTGGATTATCTTCTTTTTAAGAGAACAAAAGCCTCTATTTATACCCATAAGGTTATGTTTCATGAAAAGGCATGTATGGAGAGTTAGTTATTTTTTTTAAGTGAACATAAGCCTCTTTTCATGAAAAGACATGTATGGAGAGTTAGTTATTTTTTTAAGTGAACATAAGCCTCTTTTCATAAAAAGACACATGTTTCATGAAAATGCACGGATGGAGAGTTAGTTATTTTTTATAAAACGGTTAACAAAGATTGAAACCTCTTCAATCTTTCTCAATAGTTACCAGAAAATTCTAGAAAATTCCAGAAAATTCAGATTTTCAAATTTTCACTTAGAAAATTCTAGAACTTAGAATTTTCACGTTATGAAACCATATTCTCCAAACTCAACCATCATTATTACAACTTATCATTGTATATAGAAATATATACAACACCAAATCCAATAGAGATAGCCCACCCCTGTAATGAAAACACCGGGGCGTGGTAACCAAGAGGAGGAACCCACCCGGTGCAAGAGCTCTAACCCTAAGATCCAACAAAAATAGAGCACAAGGAGCTCAGATCTAGACTAGTAACAGAAATATGGATCAATACCACTCCCAAGAGCTTACGATTGATGGCAACTTGATCGCCGCCAACAAGAGAGACACAAACCATCTAGGCTAACTCAAAACTCATGGAAGGGATTTTGAAAAACACCACTAAGATAACAAAAAAATCAACAAGAGAGTTCTAATATATATTATCCACTTAAATTTAATCATGTGATTACATTGACTAATAGAACGCAAAACATATATTTTTAAATGACAATTAAATTCAACTACTAATATAACTATACAATTTAATTTAGTTAGAGTTACATGCATTAGCTAAGAACTGTTCTATTTTTTTTTTTTTTTTTTTTTTTTTTTTTGATGATAGGAATGATTTAGCTTTTCAATAAAACTGTATTAGATACATCATAGCTCATAGGCCACAGCACTAGCAATAAAACTAGGAGACTCTTGCTCGAGTTTTTGGCTAGTAAAATGAGCAAGGGACTCTCGGTCACAAACTTTTTACTGTGTCTGTGTTTTATGTTCGTCAGCGGAGGTAGGATAAGACAAAAGGTACTGAAATGGAAAGCATGGGACAATGGGACACATCTAATGTGGACAGGGGCGGAGGGAGACTTTGACTAGGGGACAATGGCCCCCTAATTTTCTTTTTTTTAATTAATATACATATATATACTCATCAATTTTAGTGATTTTTATAAAATCATATTTTGCACTCTTTAATATTATTATTGATTTTTTTTAAGAGTAGTACTTTAACCACAAAATTTTTTATAACATTTTTATAAATTGTTGTAGTAATAAACTTTTATTGGTTTGTATCTAGCACATCACTTACATCGTATTTTTACTTATTAATAACTACTCACCACATTAATAATTTATAAAAAAAAAGTTTGTAATTATAACATTTTCCTCCTTTTAAAGGCTAGATCTAAAATCTAAAACAAAATAAACAAGCCCAAAAAAATTATTCAACAACAAAAATTACCAATAATAAAGCTATAAACAATTAAATTCAACCATTCAATTTTACTTAAAACAAATAATCTGACTCTTTAAAAAATTTTAAACAAAATAATTTTTTCCATACTTAGATGCACACATAAAAAACAAAACAAAAAAAAAAAACCAAAGAAAAAACTCATTAACTATTAAACAACTAAACCAAAAGTTAGAACCATCACACTCAACTAACAGCAAAATTACCCCTAACTTCTTGTTTTGGCTCCGTCCAGGATAAGAACAAATTCGAAAGTCTTGCCATGTCATCAATCTGCGGGCCCCGTCTGATCAGAATAATTAATTAAAAATGATCATGTGTTGAATATAATGATGGCTATCCATCGCCGATGGATGCCATGATCGATGTGCTAGACACAGTGATGGAAGGCAGATCCATGCATCAGAAGCCCCATACAAGGATAGCGTCCACGGTTCTGAATCTTCTGATCATCCAAACCATTCAGATTATGCGACATATACATATCAACAAAATCATATGACACAACATTTTTTTTTTTCTTAATTTTTGAGAAGGTAAATTATAACTTATAATTTTTTTTGGTACTTAAAAAAAAAATTAAACAAACATACAAACGTTGAAAGAAAAAGGGCGGTATCTCTTTCAGTGTTGTGTGGGTTTCCCCACACGAGCTAGACACAAGAGTGTATTAGGCTTAATCATCCCACTTGTTGATGAGATTTGAACTCAAGCATTTATAGGAAGATGTTACACTAATTATAATCTATTACCTTAATAAATTATGAAAAAAAACAATAAAATATATTTTATGCATGTATAGAGTATAGAGGTTTATATTCAAAACAAAAGGAAAAAAAAAATGGTAATATCTCTTGTTGTAGAGTAAGAGATTTAGGGCCTGTTTGGTTTGTGTTTTTAAACAGTAATTTTTAGTTTTTAAACAGCATTTTACGTATTTTCACACACTTTTTCACCCACACGTATTTCAAAAAACAATAAACAACCATTTTCAAACTACTTCACCAAACATCTTCTTAGAGTTCGAATTTCACTTACACCAAATACCGATTAATGTCTTAAAATGATAATTAAGAGCAATCATTATAGATAAATCTAATATATTGAAATTCTACCGTATCTTTAAAAAAGGAAAAAAAAAATCTAAAGGTTCAATTCCATGAGATATACTTCTTACATTCTCTCTCTCTCTCTTTTTGGAATTTTGTTCTGAATTTGCTTACTAGGACTCGGGCATCTTTTTTATGTTCTTTCGCAATATCCATCCCAATGTTTAAGACTTTAAGTTAGTGTAAAAATCAACAATTTAATATTCAACTATCCACCATATATAAATTATGTAAACATTATATTATAAACTATGAGAGTATTAGGAATGTACACCCATAAATAAGTGTATTTACGATATATGTTACTAATTTAAACTATGATTTGAATAGTGGATAGATATCATAAATATTTTAAAAATAAGCCTCTTGTCGTCGAATAAAAAATTTGAAATTTAATATCCCCGCTTACATAAAAAATCAATTAGCGTCTTAATTTATTGAAAAAGAGCATTCTTCAAAATCAAACGGCATAATTTAAAACTATCGCTTAAAAAAATATATGAATTTTTTAAGTTTATGGTGCATCTTGCACATACCCTGGCCCATATAATTTAGGCTAGATAGTTGCATTTAACTTTTATATAATTTTTGTTTACTCTATCTACCTTCTATATTGAGCCTTATATCAAGTATCAACCGCTTCTGTTTGATAGCGTACCACCCGATGACAATAGTAAACCCAACTATTAATTACAAAACTCAAATCACAGTAAATATATACGAGACAGTGTGTTAAAGATACATATAAATATTCTTATTTGTGTTTTCATCTTGCCACAATATATCACTCAACATCGGAGGCTATTCTATGTATTCATTCAAGTTTTGAGGGTACAAAAAGACCAAAAGTCACAACTTTTTTTTATTTTGAAAATAAGTATTATTGGGTTTTAGCTATCTCAATTACTAAAATTTCTTGTCATAAAATAAGAAATTTAGAATTCAAACGGCGCCTATATCAAAAAATCAATTGGCGTATTGAACTGATTATAAAAAGTAATTATCATGAAGTGACCATCATAAGTTGAAATTATATCATATTTATGAAAAACGAGAAAATAAAGTACTAAGTGTTAGAGTTTTGTAACTCAAATGATATTTCTCCATAACAAATACGTTTAAGGTTCAAATCCTTCCTTCTAATTGTCGAATAAAAAAAAAACTAGATTAAAAAAAAGTACACCCCTTTTATAATAACTAGCTTATAACCCCATGCATATGCATGGATACACTTAAAGATATACAATAAGATGTATAATATAATTTATATATATAATTTAAATACTATTGATAGTCATTTTTATATTTTGTTAATTTTTTAAAAAAATTTGTAAGGATATTATTAGATATAAAATGTAAATTGTCCATTTTTTTTAATTATTGTGAAGCACTTTTTTTTTTAAGATTCATTTGTTCTAGACTCTTTGGTTTTTGTACTTAATAACTCACTTGGATAAATATTTATAATGTGGTCCCACATTTGATTCTAAAATTAAGAAATAAAACTCTTTAAGAATAAATAATTTAGGACACATGGAGCAAAATTAGAACTCTAATTTATAATTTTAATTTGAATTTCTCTCAATTTCACATTTGAGTTTGTTTGGGAATCTATTTTGAAGACATAATTTGAGTATGAAATACACCTCTCCAATTTGGCTATTGTTCTCTATTTTAGAGGGGAAAATAAAATTTTCATTTACACGGGTCACTTTAATTATTGTATTGGTCTAACTTAAATTATTGTATTGGTCTAACTGAAGGGGACTTAACTGTTGGTGAGTTCTAGTTATTTCAAGAAATTATCAAGAATCTCACTCTTCTCGTTTTCACAGAAAATGATAATATTGGAAGTGTGTATTTATTTTTTGTATTTAAATCCAAATTTTAGAATATTGAAAATGAAAATTGAGTACAAATCTTCAAACTAAACCTGCTTTTTAATGATGAATCCCACAAAAAATGAAAATGAATATAAAATAAAACACCAACTTTTTTCTCAAGCCAAACACCCTCTAAATGATCTAACTGAATTGAATTTATTTGTAAGAAAATTAATATCTTATTCAATATAAAACCAAAAATGACCTAGAAAGTTCAAGCGTGGCACTGCCTCTAATAATATTTTGAAAATTTGTTTTGTAGTGCTGTATCGTAATCTTATATATATAGCCAATCGTTGTATTCATCATTATGCGAAGACAGATGGGATATTATAAAATTCATATAGATTCTACTGTGAATGAGGATGGTCCCCCTGTTTGTAGGGCCTACATGCCGGTCCCCGGTATCGGATTATATGCCAAATGTCTCATAAGCAACGTAAGCTTGAGATTCCTATGTCCCTAATTATTGTCTTTGCATTCTTTCCATACTATCAGTAATGGTGCGTGCTTATTCAGCAAAAAAAAAAAAAAAAAAAAGTAATGGTGCGTGCTTCAATTCCTGACCAAATCTCAAGGGTTTAATTCTTTAAATTGAAGCCACGCGCTTTAGGAACTTGAGTTTACTATTCTTTTAATACGAAAACACATCCCTTAAGCTTGTGGATTTGTCATTTGTGGGAGCTCTAGAACTAGAGGACCCCAAAGCAGTAAAAATCTAAGAATAAGTTGCAGAAAAAAATGGTCCAGTAATGTATTTCTTAATAAAAATATTTTAAGCACAACCTTTACTAGAAATATAAAAAATTGTAAAAAAAAAATTTTAATTGACTTTTTTTTTCTAAAAAATTTTAAGATCACATAAAATATCATAACTTTGGTCACAACTGTCCAGGTGATAGACTATGAGTGATAAAGTAAAAGTGATAGATTTATATGAAAGTGACTTATAGTCAATTATAATCTGCCACATAAGATAATTGTGACAAAAATTGTAAAATTTTGCGTGTTACTAAAATTGTAAAATTTTATGTGGTACTAAAAATTTTTTTTTTTTCTGTAAAAAGTTTCTAAAAGTATTTTCTTAACGAATACTTTTAAGATATTGTTAACAAAATCCAATAAAATAAAATAAAAAGGGTTTGGGGAGCAATAAGAGTTTGTTAATCCAGTTATTAGTTAATTATTAGTACTTATTAGTGAGGAATTCTAGGCTCCAATAAATTTGCCTTCATCAATTTGCCTCCAATAAATTCTAGGCTCCAATAAAAAAGAGTGAGGAATTCTAGGCAAGGCAAAAGATGTGAATTAGAACCCATCAACTGAAAAAAGCCTAGGACTTCTTCACGAAACTAAATTTGGGTTTGATACCATGTCTAAATCACTTTCAAAAATTCTGGAGTAAGTGGGGGGATCTTTGTCTTTCAAGGGTCAACCCCTTCTCCCTCTTTTATTTACTCACTGTTGCTAATTTGACATCAAACTTTTCAGAAATATATTCTTCTCCTTTTTCTAGTTGTTGAGATCAAAAATACACTTAAAATTTTGACTAGGCATATCACTTATTCCAAGTTCCAACGGTAGCAAATCTCTAAAAGAAGCTGGATATGGCTCTTGGTTGGGTGGGTAGAATCATGGGGATGATAAAAAAATTGGCAGTGTGGAGAAGATCTCACTTTTTAGACATATGATAATTAGTTTCATCATGGAAAAAAAAAGTATTGGCAGATTGTATGCTCTCTTCCCTATCCATAATAAGACTATTAAAATTGTGAGTCATTAGAATTCATTCCAATTGAAAACTTAAGTTATTTAAATAAACATTTATGTGAATATGCTAAATCATCAATAATGGCCAATTTCTACTAATATCTTGAGACTTCAACTTTTGTGAGTCAATATCCCACATTGTCATGCACCAAACATTCTCTTCATCAACCTCTCAATACAAAAATTAAAATTGGGAGTAAGATTCCATTATTCTAATCTTTAAAATTTATTTTATTTGTATCATATTATAATTTTATATTGTATATAGTTTTATTATATTGTAAATATTTTTTTTAATTTTAATTTTGAATGTCTATTAAAAAAATATCAATTTGGATATGAAAAACTTAAAATAAATGAAGAATAAAAATGTTAATTGAATCTCAAATAGTATCTCTTGATAATTTTGATATTGGCAATATAAAAAAAAATACAAAAAAAAGACAAAATCTCACAAATCAATAAAAAAAAATTCATCAAAAAGAGTTCGAATATAATGAAATAACACAAAAAAAAATTTAACACTAGAAATAATTATAATGATATTCAAATATGTAACACAACTATGAATATTGATTATATTATATATGTAGCATTTAAAAAAAAATACATATATCACTCACAAAACTTTTTTGGCAACAGTAGAAAGAAATTTTTTTTTTCAATATTACAATTGATAAAATCCAACTTTGGATCAATTGGATTAGTCATTTGATTAATTGAAAAATAAGATGCTAGCAAAATGTACATAGAAAAGCTTAATTAGTAAATTTGCTTTTGAAGAAGAAAGAAGCATTTAAATATATTATTGATATAAAAAAATTATTAATTAAAAATAAAAAGTACCGCAATAAAAGTTTTCGTCGTATGCCTTAAATTATATTGAGCTGATTCTTACCTTCAATAAAAAAAAAATATATATATATATAATTAATAATAATATTCCCTTAATTATATTTTTCCTATGAAAGTTAAGGGCTAAAGAAAAAGTTTCCAACCCTTTATATAAGACTATAAATTTATTTTATTGCCATTTTTGAAAATGTTTTAAATAAAATAAATTTATAGTTTATTTATATTTATAATGGTATTTTGAAAATAAGTTTAATGAATTTGGAATTTGGAATAAAACTTAACAATGTTAGATCGGGTTAAAAAAAATATTCCATCTGACTCATGCACGCCCCTAAATGCCTCCATTAATAACTTGATCTACTATTTTCTAGTATTTTTTTTTTAATTTTATTCTTTCGAGTTAGGATATGTTCAAAATAGAAGGAGATGAGGAGAGAGAAGAGGAGATAAGAGGGAAGGGGGTTGGAATATACACTTTTCATCTTCGTCCATCCAAACATAATGTTAATCTATATATATAATAATAGGTGAAACAGAGAAAAACTCAAATAGAATTTCAAATTAGAGTTTTAATTTTGTGTCATGTGTCTAGATTTGGATTCTCAATTTTGCGCCACTTGTCCTAACCAAAACTCAAAAAAAAAAAAAAAATCTAATTAGATTATAAATTGGACTCCAATTTTGTATCATATATATTATCTAAATTTTCTAATTTTTTGTGTCCAAATAAATGATACATTAACATTTAACGTGAAAGTCAAGAAAACCACAATGAATCTAATTAGTTTATAAATTGGACTCCAATTTTGTGTCATGTATCTTATCTAAATTTTCTAATTTTTTGTGCCAAATAAATGATGCATTAACATTTAACACGGAAGCCAAGAAAACTACAATGATAATGTTCATTGGTCTAAGTAAGAACATCTCACCTGCACACTTTTATGGGTGAATTCAATAAAGTTTGGAGCTCTTTTAATCCCATTATCAAAACCAAAGAGTTCAATAAGAAAAACTATAAAAGTAAAACATCATCTCCTCCTAATGCCATATTATCATCCCATGTCTTCTCCTTCTCTCTCAACCTCTACCAACTAGATCCACATACTACCCCTTCCTTCTCCTTTCGGATTTCTAAAAGTAAGGCCGGATTCAAACACAATGTTCAATCTCACTCTTCCTTACTTCACACTCTCATACATTATCACTTCATTGACGCCTTCAAGAAGATTCCAAGCTCAATGATTAATTCTTGTCGTTAATTTTGTGCTATGTGTCCATTTCTAATTGTAATTTAATTTTGTGCTATGTGTCCAATTTCTAATTATAGTTTAATTTTGTGCTATGTGTCCAATTTGATTTTTAAATGTTGGTGTTAAGTTACCTCCATTCATAATGTTCAATATGAAAACTGAATCTACTAAGATGAACATCTTATTATTATAATTATTAATATTTTCGTGCGTAAGCACGGACTATATGCTAGTAATAGATAAAGCAGAAAGAAAATCCAATTAACTTTCAAATTAGAATTCAATTAGTGTCTAATTTTATGCCATGTGTCTCATCTAATCTACATTTTAGAATTTTGAGCCAAGTGGATTAATTTAGGTAAAAATTGAATTTCAATCAGAGTTTAATTTTGTTCCACATGCCCCATTTAATTTAAATTTTTAAATTTTTGTGACAAATTAGTTAATTTAATGTAAAAAACGAGGAGTCCAATATAATTAACCATAAAAACATATTCATATAACTAAAAAAAATTCAAATTTATAAGTCATATATATATATATTAATAGTTAAAGCAGAGAGAAAATTTAATTAAATTCTAAATTAGAGTCTAATTTTGTGTCATGTGTCATTTAATTTTTAAATTTTTGTGTCAAGTAAATTATTAGGTACAAAAATCAAAAAGTCTAAATTCAATTAGATTTTAGATTGAATTTTAATTGAAGTTCAATTTTACGTCATGTGTCCCATCTAATTTGTTAATTTTTGTGACAAGTAAATTATTAGGAGCAAAAACCATAGAGTCTAGATTCAATTAGATTTCAAATCATATATATATATATATATATAATATTGTGATTATTTTTAAATGTACCAGTGCATATACACGGAGTTATACACTAATTTGTATATTAATATTAGGGTTCATTCTAACCGCATTTCCTTTAAATCTCTTCTTCTGACTCCTAGTCTACCTCCATCCAAACAATTTTTTTTTTTTTTTCTTGGTGCTAAATTCCAAGGTTAAGCAAAAGAATACATAAAAGAAAAGGCAGTGAAGAGAGGATTGGTGGGGGAAAGTGTCTCATGCGTTAAAGCCCAACCCGGCTGTACAAACGTGGTTTGCATGCATTTTGTTCATCGTGATGTTACATTACGCCATAATATTATGTTATTGTAATTTTATATTAATGTAATTTCAATACAAGAATACACAATATTACATTGTTTAAAAATGTGGTAAGATTAAGATAATGTGATATATTTTGTAATTTCAAATTATAGTAGTATTAAAAAAAAAAAAATTAAAAACTATAATGTCACATCATCGTAATGTGCATCACATCACGTTAAAATACAACACAACTAATAGTGTTAAAAAAATAAAATAAACTAAAAACTATAATGTCACGTCGTAACGGGAATCACATCACATTAAAGCATAACACAGCTAACCAAACGCCTCCCTTACACACCTTACACACCGGCACATTAAACATACGGACTGCTGCACAACCCAAAGCTTCTTGATTTTGGCTTTTCTAAAATAGAAAGGTCCTGTGAGGAATTGATGGTACTTTGCCAGGCCGCCAGAGACCCACACCATCTGCATTAGAAAGAAGAGTATATGTATTGAATCTGTTGGCAGGTCGACTATCAACCGTCAACACCAAAAGTAAGAACAAAACACAAAAGGCAATACAAAAAAGAAAAAAAATGATTAGGGGAAAATTTGTTTAATGTTGGTTAGATGTCGTATCTTAGATTGACCAATTAAATTCAATAATGTGGCTTTATTGATCAATGAACCACAAACAATTTTATCCTCTTTCAAGGATAATTAAATTGAATCAAATTGTTCATTGGCCAGCACAATCTCATTGTTGGATTTAGTTGGGTCTTATCTTAGATTGACCAATTAAGTTCAACTATGTGGCTTTATTGATCAATGAACCACAAATAATTTTATCTTCTTTAAAGGATAACTAAATTGAATCAAATTGTTCATTGGTCAGCACAATCTCATTGTTGTATTTAGTTGGGAACCTAAGATATACCACCTAAATAATCATTCTTAAGTTTTAGCCAATCAATAAGAACACAGGCACACATGGAGTAGTTGATGCCTGTGTTTGTTACCTCAGTTTTTAAGGCTCAATTACTGATTGATTGCCGATTGTAAGTCTCAAACGTATGTTTGTTGCCTCAAATTTTCTATGCATAATTGTTGGACAATGGCAAAGGTGACAAGAGGGCTATCTCTTGTGTCAGTTGTATGGAGTGAGCCACTTACACTATATGAGTTTCACATACATATGATGTCCACATATTAAAAAACCTTCATGTAGCCAACTCGGGAGATAATTTTCAGTAGGATGAAGGCCCCTAGCTTTTGGAAATCCCCCCTTTATATATATATATATATATATATATAAACTAAAAAGATATATAAAATTTAACAAATTAAATTTTACCACTCCATTTTTTATGTAAATGACTATTGCATTTTTTCCCCTTTTATTACTCTCATACTAATTTACTTATTAAACCAAAGTGTATTCAAGTCTCCAAACCTATTTAATAAATGACAAATTTTAGATACAATACCTTAGGTATTATTCCTTAGATACCCCATCTAAATTTCAGCCATCTATCAAAATTTTAAAAAACAAATAATCAACAACAACACTAAAAATCAATCTCCTCTCGTCTTTTTTTCCCTCATTTTTCTCGAGTGTGTTAAAAGTTAAAACTGAAAACTCATTTCAAACAAAACCCTAGAATTAGAAAAATCATAGCCAAATTTCCATGACTAAAACTACCAGTCACCGGATCCTACACCACCACCAATAGTGGTGCTCGTCAGTGTGACCTCTCTCTCTCTCTCTCAGGTAAGGATCGAACAGCTTTCGCTTCCATCCAACGAATCGATGACGCGACTATGGATTGATGAAGGTAGAGAGAATCTAACATAGCTATGGATAGCTTTCACTTCCATCCATCAACTGAATCGATGAATTCAGAGAGAATTTGAAGAAGACATGGTTTCTTGTAGGTTTGGGAGGGGAGGAGAGAGAGGGGGGGGGGTACAAAAAAAAACAAAAGTAGGAAAGAAAAAGAAAAAGAAAAAGGTAGAAAATTAATTTTTTAATGTCGTTTATTGATTTTTTTTTTTTATTTGAAGGAACAATATCTAATTTCCACCCTTTAATAATAGCTTTTATTTTTTGCATTTGGGGACTAGAGATAAAACCTTGTATTTTAAAAATAAAATAAAATTTAAAGAGAGGACAATTTTTTATTTTTGTGCTTAGGAATTAGATATATTTATTGCATTTATCATCTATACTAAATAAGGTTTTCCTTTAGTTGTTATTTTTATATTTTTCTTATATTTACTTGTACATGTTTAAGCATGTAAAGTGATTATTGTTTAAATTAGTTGTATTTTTATATTAAGTATAATCTAACTGTGTAATCTGTAATTTATTTAATAAAAGATCTTGATCTAAAATGTTTGTGGGAGATTTTATATAATAAAAAATTATTAGATTGAAGATAAGTTATTCACCATTTCATAAAGTGAATACATATAGTTATATGAAGAAATGATCAGACACAAAAAAGAAAAAAAAGAGTGGTTCTCAATTCTCATAGCAAGATCAACAATGTTATAAATAATTTTAATTAATAATTGCTTCATAATACAAATAAATAGAATACCTTCATAGTAACTGATAATATATACTGAAAATATCTCTAAAAGAAATTAAACAATTTTCAACTGAGCTATCTTATATTAGCTCATATCTTATATGAGTTCATAACTAATTATATCTCAAAAATGATTAAGATAGTTTAATAGAGATAAAATTCTATTACAAAAACATTAAGTGGCTTATAAAATTAAGTTCTAAAAGCGTGACCGTGACTAGAGGTGTTTAGGCACAACCCATCACTGACGGAACCAATTAGAACCGAACCGATTTGCCGCCTCGAGCCTCCACCACAAGTGTTAGGCGCGGTGGTTGGCAGCAATTTTCAAGCACCAAAGTCGGCTGGTACGATTGTCGACGAAGGTTTTTAGATTCCGACGAACACCTAATTAACCAAACAAATTTGCTTTTATATATATATATATATATATATATTAAAACTTGAGATTTTTACCCCCTTTACGTCAGATTTAAGATTTCCACCCCTATCAACAACATAAGACCCACCACCATTTCAGCTTCCGATCTTCAAGCCACCTCTATTTTTACCACCACCCAAGTTAGATCTATAAGTTGTCGACTTTGCCTCCATCATTTGGTGGTTGATTGGACTTCACAGGTGAGTCAATTGAAGGTCAGCTACCTTGTTCTTGTTTGGGTTTTAATATTTAGAGGGTTTGAAGTGGGTTTTGAATCTTTTGATATTTAGATTTGATCCTATGTTTTGATTTGTAGTTGGAATCCTTGGAGAGTTTTCTGGGTTTGATTGTGGTTTTAGATCTCCCTCTCTCTCTCTCTCTCTCTTTGATAGACAAGTGACAATCGACCATCGCGCTGACTAGAACTGCCATCAATATTACCAAAGAACCATTCCTCAGGTGTAGTGACGGCTTGGGTTTTTAGGAAACCAAAGGATCCAGTGCAGTGCAAAAATAACTACAAAAACTGGCCGCACTACATCGTGTACAGCCCTAACCATAACTGTGCCAAACAACTATCTTCTCCCTAGACACTCATTAATAGTTAAATTAAGATAGTTCATTTTTTTTTTTTTAGGAAACTCTAGTATAAATTATCGTGTCTTATTCATTTTTTAAATTAAAAGAGGGCATTTTATACACGTCTTTAAGATAAATTTACAATGTATTAGCCATTTTTGACTAAACAACTCAAAAATGGAAGACATTCATTCATCCAAATATATCATTCTTAGTAAAAGCAAACTAGGTAAAGCAATCACTGCTTTGTTAGCCCTTGAAACACAGTCTAGCCTTCCAGTTTCTGCATACTTTAGGTAAAACTAGGAGTGTGCTCGGTTCGATTTCGGTCGGTTTGTATGGGTATGACCAACCGAAACCGAATATTTCAGTTTGTAAAATTCTCAACCGAAACCGACCAAAATGGCTAGAAATCAATCGGTTTCGATGTATTTCGGTTTCAGTCGATTTTCGGTTTTCCAAAGAGAGGGTTATTGAGATTTTCAAAGCCACACTCTTTGAAACGATAAAACAAAAACCAAAGTAAATAAAATCAAACTCAGAAACGATAAAAACCACAAGCTCAAAAATTTTCACACAAATCACTCTAAAGCAAAATCATCATTCACTTAGAAAAACAAATCACAATATAAACAAAACAAAACAAACACAGCCTAAAGTATAAAAAAAACTCACCAATTATATAAGAATATGAGATATACGAAAGATCAGGGAAGTAGAGATCTGTTATAGTTGGTCTTCATCGATTTGAAGCGAAGAGAAGAAACTCAAAGAGAGAGAGAGAGAGAGAGAGAGAGAGAGACTAAAGAATTTGAGTGAAGAAAGCTTGAGAAAGCTTCTTCTTCCATTTTGCTCTCTCTGTGTGTGTCAACTGAAGCGAGAACGGTAGAAAGAGACAGAAAAAATTGAGAGAAAAAGTTGGGGAAAGGGGCAAACATCCCACGCGAAGGCTCAAACTTGGGATCAGCTAGCCAAACCACAAAGAGCATACCAATAAGCCACTAATCAGTTACATACTAAAGTTTAATAAATATATATATATATATATATACATAAATCGGTTGGTTTGGTCGGTATCGAGGTGAAAAATCCAGCACTGAAATCAAAACCGAAAATTTTGGTTTTTTAAAAAATGAAACCGAAACTGCACTGCACCAAAACGAACCGAAATTTTGGCAACAATATGGTCGGTTTCGGGCAGTTTTTTCGGTTCCCCAGTTTTCTGCACACCCCTAGGTAAAACATAATCCAAGTCTGAAGAAATTTGAAATAAAGACTCAATATAAGAAGAAATATCCGCAGTCTAGCCTTCCGGTTACACACAGCTATGCTTGTAACAGCTATGCTTGTAACAATGACTCGATATATGTATATAATACTATCATGTGTCCCATCAATTATTAAGATAATTAATCAACGCATCACTCGGATGTACTACTAGTTTTGACTGATTTTTTACGTATAGAATTCTAACGTACAACCAGACCAGACTGGCTACATATTGTTGGTTGGACACATTATTAGTCTAGCAAGTTTTAAAAATTGATCGAAACGACTAGAAGAATCACTTATCATCAATCTATAGAGTAAACATCATCGAGCTGGATTCATCAATAACCCTCCTTTTTTAAGGAATATTGTTTGATCCATTTCCCAATGCGTTAAAACAGTTCAGGGTAAACTTGTGAATGTAAACAGGAAAAAAAAAAAAAGAGGCAGACAATCCTGCCTGACATTGGGTCAATATTACATTCACAACTTTAGCGCGCACACCAAGTACAGGAAACTAATTGGCCAAAAAATAAATTATAATCAAATAAACTGACGGTTCAATGATAACTAAAACATTGCACAGCATCCTAATTGCAAACTCACCGACCATATTGAGATTACAGAGCAAGATCCTGACCAAGAAAAAGAAGAAAACGTATCTTGGCAAGCATCTGGAATCAATCTACTGGCTACGAGTTCTGCTGCTTTCTGCGTTTCGTACCGGGTAAAAATAAGGATGGGCCTGCAAGAAATCAACTACACTTAACATTCGACATGCAAGTGAAACAGATAAAACACAATAGACGGTCTACTAAAGTGGAACTAGCATTAAAAATGAACAAGAAGACCATGCTAGGTACACATTGTCAGTCTACATATCCTCACAGACAAATGACTGAAAAGCCCATATTCAGATGTACACAAGATCTACTTCATTATACCAGACAACCTAATACACACGACGTAAATGGACAGCATAGAAAAGGCACACCATTCTTTCTTGGTAACAGAAAAATCATCCAAGTATTGTTACTACTGAGTGACAGAAATGAACAAGTAATGGAAACAATATAGACTGATGGCCAAAGACAGCAATATATGTGTGTGTGCGTGTGTGAGAGAGAGAGAGAGAGAGAGAGAGAGAGAGAGTTTGAGTTTGAGTATCGAAATTGAGAGTATTTGCTGGGTACTTGAGGACTAGGCTTTACCATTGCTTCTTTCGCAGTAGGCCTCTCTTGGTGATCATACCGTAGTAACTTGTCTACAAAGTCAACAGCCTTCAACAAGTAGAAAGTGAATGTATTAAAAATAACATTCAAAACTTCGGTGAAAAAATCACTAATGATAAAATCTACCTCAGGAAGAGCCAAATGTTGATTATCAACATTAATGAACTTTGACCACGGTTTCCGGCTATGCCTATATTTCAATTCAATAACAAAGAATTTTCTTGGTTAAAACTAATGCTGCCTGGTAACAATGACAACATCAGCAACAAGAAAATATAAAAAGGATAAAACCATGAGAGATTGATCCCAACCTGCCAACAAGGGCTGCAAGATGAGGGTCTAACTCTATACGGTATTTGCTCAGATAAGTGTTTAATTCATCTGTCCCAAGGACCTGTTGTAGAAGAAAATGCAAGCTTTGAATTAGAATTCCCTTTCTTTCTGTTGTTTCTAAAACCCAGTTGTAAATATTTTATTGTAATGTTTAACAGACACATTACAATAAATTATAACAAAAAATTCCTACAAATATCCATCAATCAACTTAGACTTTGGTTCATATAGCAGAAGGCAAATTTTGCAAAAATAATATTATTTTAATAATTATTATTTAAATTAGTACTGTTTTGAAGTTATTTGGGAATCTAGCCTCTTTTTAAAAATCATATTTTCAAAACTCAATATCAGCTGATTTGGATGAATTGTAAGTGAAATCATGTTATAAACAAGATTATAGGAAAAAAGGCTAGATACCCAAATAGTTTCAAAACAATGCTAATTAAATAATTAATCTTAAAAAAATATTATTTTACAAATTTTCCCCTATAAAAGAACCAATGTTCAAACTTCTAAAGAAAATTAAACATACCTTGGCTATTTTGACCAGCTGATCGTAATTATCATGCCCATAGAAAAACGGTTCCTTACGGAATATCTGTACAGCACAAGTCTCAATAATAAGCATCACCAGAGAGAGTATACCATGAAAAAGTATCAAACTCTTAACCCCCCCCCCCCCCCCTGGCATCTGCCACCCATGAGGTCTAACTGTCAACTACAGAGGGAAAGCCATAGTATAACTTGCTATTGAATACTGATGAGTATGCAAGCAGATCAAGGTCCACGATGTCATCCTCCATCCCATTTATCCATTATTATGGGAGGAGGAAGAGCCAGTTGAGCTATAGCCTATAGCTCATTTGCCTAAAATATAAAGTACCATGGTACAACACACTAAAGCCTACTTACAATATGTAGATATCTTGCCTAATAGTTGTCAAAACGCAAATCTTATCATGATCGATTTTTTTTTTTTTGGTATATCATAGGATTTACAAGCACTTTTTAATACATACACAAACGCTTTGTAAACTTTATTAAAAAATTAGATATACATATATAACAGGTATATTTATTATAAAGTTGGAACATATTCAACTCACTATTAATTTAATCATCACTTATATGATAACTTTTAACAAAACTAATTAAATAAATCAAATTAAAATATAGTTGTCCAAACGCAAATCTTATCATTATCGAATTTTATTTTATTTTATTTTTTTGTATATCATAGGATACACAAGCACTTTTTAATACATACACAAACGCTTTGTAAACTTTATTAAAAAATTAGATATACATATATAACAGGTATATTTATTATAAAGTTGGAACATATTCAACTCACTATTAATTTAATCATCACTTATATGATAACTTTTAACAAAACTAATTAAATAAATCAAATTAAAATATAGTTGTCCAAACGCAAATCTTATCATGATCGAATTTTATTTTATTTTATTTTTTTGTATATCATAGGATACACAAGCACTTTTTAATACATACACAAACGCTTTGTAAACTTTATTAAAAAAATAGATATACATATATAACAGGTATATTTATTATAAAGTTGGAACATATTCAACTCACGACTAATTTAATCATCACTTATATGATAACTTTTAACAAAACTAATTAAATAAATCAAATTAAAATATAGTTGTCCAAACGCAAATCTTATCATGATCGAATTTTATTTTTTATTTTTTATTTTTGTATATTATAGTATACAACTCACGATTAATTTAATCATCACTTATATGATAAATTTTAACAAAACTAATTAAATAAATCAAATTAAAATATAGTTGTCAAAACGCAAATCTTATCGTGATCGAAATTTAATTTTTTTTAACTTTTAACAAAACTAATTAAATAAATCAAATTAAAATATATTATATAACATTCAAATTTAAATTGGTCAAACTCAAAAGTTTAATACATGACGTATAAGCTTAAATAATAATTTCTTTCTTGTTTTAAAAATCATCTTGCCAAATCAACTTCATTTCCATAGTCCAAGTCAATGTTATCATCATTTTCATCATCTTGCAAAATCATTTCTTTATTGACATCTTCTACTTCATCATCTCCAACATCTACTATCTCTTATTGTTACGATATTTCAATAACTTTTTCTTAAAATTTCTTCTTGGCATTCAAGTTTCTTGGATTTATAATAATTATGACTATATATATATATATATATATAAAAATTAAGTAACAGAGAATATGACTTTAGATAGAATAGAATGGGGAAAACAAGAATACATGTGACCAATGCTAACCAATTTGTTAAGAACCAACCCCAAATTTTTGGGACTAAGTTTTTGTTGTTGTATAACAAAAATAAAAATAACAATATGATCATATAAGTATAATAATTTATTCATGAAATAGAAAGAAATCTACAAATATGAAAGAAAAGTGTCAAGTGTGGTCTAAATTTCTAGGAGAGAGAGAGAGAAAATAAATAAATAACTCATGGACATGTTATTTTATTGGGTTCACCCAAGTAACCCCATACTTTTGTGTTATAAACAAGTCCAACAACTAGTTGAACTCAAGTCCAAGCACAAATTTTAACCAAAACAAAACTCAATTTAAACTCACATGTCTAGGCATCATCCAATACATACAATATGATACCATTCAAATAATATGTATCTACATATCATACTATTCATGAGCATGGTATGGTATTTTTTTTTTACTTGATTCGCGTACATACAATACTAACAACTATATCTGGCCTAATGAATTTTAACAATGTAGGCAGGAAAATGCTCACCATTCCAGCAAACATACAACCAAGGCTCCACAAGTCCAAAGAGTAATCATAGTCTTGCAAATCAACAAGGAGCTCAGGACCTTTAAAATATCTGTAAAAAAAAAAGTTTAAAAGCAATGGAGAAGAATGACAACTCTTAGATTCAAGAAGAAAATCATACGAACATAATAGAAAAATCCCTTAAAGTGTAAGTAAAACCAAAATTTCTATTTCTATACCATAAAATTTCAACAAAGTAAACATTACTCTATCAAGCACTAATTGATACATAAATTTTTCCCTAAATGAGTGAAATTTACATTAAGCTAATTCATTTGATGATTTCCAAATGATAAATATATACATTGATAGGTAACTTTCAGTTGATAAATACAATCTGAACAGAACCCATTACACTCCTAAAGACTAAACTTTAATTATTGGGAATTGGAGCCAATTGACCTGTTGGATATTTTGTACTCCAACATCCCAAATAGAGAGGGCCTTGATCATATGAGGAGGAATTTGAAAAGCAACAGAAGGTTCAAATTTCAATCATACTCTGAGAACTTGAGAGGCTTTGATGACATAGCTTTCCCCTGGAAAAGTACTTGGTGTGATTAGACTTCAAAAAGAGTTGCATTTTTGTGTAGACAACAACATGGGGAAGATTCCAACATGCAATAATCTCATAGAGAAATTACTCTGGTAGATTGGTGTAGTATGTGCAGAGTAACAATAAGACTCTGGATCATTTGTTGTCAGATTGTGACATTATGCAAGAATTATGGACTCTTTTATCTTCTACGTATCTGGGGTTCATTGGGTAATGCCTACGAGCATTGTTAATCCATTGTGGGGATGGAGGAATTGGTTTGGTAAGTATTTCTCCTTAGTTTGGAATCTACCGCTCTCTACCTATTGTGGACATTTTGGAGAGAGAGGAATCATTGGACATTAGAACGTGTGGAAGTTTCAGTTAATAAACTGAAGTCATCCCTATTGAGATCATTGTTTTAATGGTCCCATGTTCTAGGTCCAAGCGAGATTCATTCTTGATTTTATTGATTCACTTTCTTTCCAATTGTGACTTCATTCTTTGTAATTTTTTAGGACTCTCCATGTACACACCCTGTGAACATGATGCCGTTCCTTTTAGTCAATAAATTATCTATCTGTCTATATCTATATCCTATATCTAGATATATATATACACACACATCTATAAAATACTAGCATCTGTTAACATCTATATATATGTACACACACATCTATAAAAGACTAGCACCTGTTAACTTTAAAATGTATTACTTCTCTCATTATAAAATTGTTTAATTCAGTTTCTGTGATCCCTCCCAATAGAATTCAAATTAATCTTGAGATTCAGTTTAATTTGAATTCTATTCAGAATACAGAAACGGAGTAAAAGAATTTCATTTGAGATCCAGTTTTGTTCTAATGTCATATATTTTCCAACTATTATGTTACCTTGCCATCCATTTCATCCACCTTACTCTAGTTCAGAGTGTCGTTCATTGTCAAACTCCTTTCTGGATGAGACAAGACAACTTATAGATTGTGAGGACCCAAAAGGCCAAAAGACCTCTTGGGAGAGGTGAGGGCGAACCAAATCTTGACTAAGTTTCACATTGCCTAGGTAAGGGAAGGTCCTACATTATCCTATAGTTCATGAGTTGTGGCCTGGTTTTTTCTGTGTTTGGTTTGCCCTGGGTTATGCCAAAGAGGGTAAAGGATCAATTAGTGTCTTGGCAGGGCAGTTTTGGTCAGCATCGGGATGTCATAATTTGGAAGATGGTGCCTCACTGCGTGACAGGGTGTTTTTGGAGGGAGAGGGATGCTAGAAGTTTTGAGAGATGTGAGCGGTCTAGCATCAAGATTAAATCCTTTTTCCTTCACTCCTTGAAGGATTCAACTAGAGCTTTACATTTATTTTCTTGTTTTTCCTTGTTAGAGTTGCTTGAGCTTTGTAATTTGAGAGGCTAATGCTGTTGCTTTCTTTGTATACCCCCTGTATACTTAGAAGTTTTTGTTAATAAAGATTCGTTACTTATCAAAAAAACAAGGGGAGGTCCTAAGCCTTATACGGAGGGCCTTGGACTCTAATTGGTAAAAGGCCTTTTAAAACCTTGAGGGAGAGGCTTTGTGTCACTCCCCAATGGGACAATGTCTTGCCAATGAAGAGTTGGGGTGTGACATAGATAATCAAACTTTTTTTTTTAATTCCATTATTACAACAAATGGGGAGGGGGGACTCGAACCCTGATTCAACTCATACGGGAGACCAGACAATGCCACTAAGCAAGAAGCCTCTTAACAACTTAGAAATTATACTTTGCTATCTTTATTTCATATAATCTAGATATTGATTCTTTCATAACTCTTTACTATCTCCTATCCATAACCCTATGATCACTCACTAAATTGTATTATCTGCTTATTTTACTCAATATTAAGTCTCTATAAAATTAGTTGCCCAAAAGAGATAAACGATCTACTTTGTCACCCCAAGTAATATGGAGCACAATAGGTATTTTGTGGCAGGAAATCATGATCTAAAATTTCCCTAGACTGAGAATATTCAAAGTTGCCACTAATTCACTAGCTTCCCACAAAAAATTAGAAGAAAATTCCTTTCTCATCCCAAGTGATAAGAACTCCTCTCCATACTAACACTCTATTTATTTCAAAGTAAAATATTTTATGCATTTTACCATGTTTGTTTTGTTGTAAAATCTAGTCAATTGTAAAATATTCAAACGGTAAAATTGAGGCAAGTAAAATGTTTTACAGTTAAAACAAGAGTAAAACATTTTTCATCTCTCACACTTTCAGTTGCTTCTCCCCCTCCCCAACTTCTCATCAGCCACGTCAACCACTCCGGCCGCCCTTGCATCGCCGCTTGCAGCGTCTCATCACCACCATCACATTGGTGGCTTTCTTCACCTGCACCTCTCTCTCTCGGCAAAGCTTCCATGGTCAAGCTCCTCCAAACCCCAAATGTCATCACATGCCACCGCCACCAGAGGCAGTGGGCTCCTCTCATCTCACCCTTTTTCAATCTCACCAACACCAGAGGTTCTCAATTGGTTTGTGGGTTTTGAATATGGGTTTGTAAGTTACTTTTTTGGCTTTCTTTTGGGTGGTTTAATGCTCAGATTTTTGGGTGGTGACTGGTGGTGGCTAGCAGGTTACGATTGGTCATGGTAGTGGCTGTCTTTTTTCCCTCTATCTGATCTGGTTTTTGGGTGGTTTGTGGTGGTTTGTGATTGCATTTGGGGGTGACTAGTGGTGGCTTGTTTTTCCAAGTGTTTAGGTCCAAACACTTGGAAATGTTTTAACTGGGAAATGTTTTACAGTAAAATATTTTACATGTAAAATATTTTACTTCAAAACAAATGGAGCATGAGATGCAATTTTCACTTTTTCGGGTAATTTCTTCATCCGAGAAAACAAAGGCATATCAGAATAAAGCAGTTCTGACAAAGAACCAAAAGAAAGGGAGGGGGCGCAACAACAGGAAAATAAATCACCATCTTTCCAAAAAAGTGAAAAAAGAAAACAACCTTGAAGCAACGCGGACATTATATTCTTTCCCTGGATGATAGAACTCTGCAAGGCCCCAATCAATAAGACGAAGTTTGCGTTGTTCATGATCAATCATTACATTATGGGGCTTCACATCTCGATGCATAATACCTTGTGAATGGCAATAATCCAATGCCTACAAATACATTAGTAAAAATGTAAGATTCTCCCTAGTTTTAAAAATTAAGGTGCAAATTTTAATTAGACTAATTTGAGAAAAAATATAAGGTTTAACCAAAATAAATAAAAATCAACATATTTAGAGAGAACAAGATATAAACTAGCATGTAATTCATCAGCCCATCAGGACATTCGGACCCCCCACCCCACCCACACACACACACACACACACAAGAGAGAGAGAGAGAGAGGAACCAAAAATATTAAAAAACTGCTTCCCCCTATTCATAATTTTGAACAAGGGGTTATTACATCAAACTAATTCGTGGACTGAAGAAGCAACTATCAAAAATAAGTTCTGTTGCAGACAAAAAGTGTCCCCTAAACATGAAAAATACATTTGCATCGAGACCCTCTAAAAATTCAACAAGTACAACAAGTGTGTATTTTTGGATGAGTAATAAATTTTATTAGAAAAAATTCAACCAGTACATTGGGAGTATACTAGCAGAAAATTCAATCCCTATATTTCAACCGCTCTTGGCTTTTAAAGCTTAAGCTAATATAGAAATCCTTTCTTCTTCAATCCCAATCCCTACAATTATAATTTTTTTGTAACTTCAGCACAGCAGATGTGCAATATTTTAGATAGGACTCCAAATCTACTCTATACGTTTTTTCTTTCCAGACAACAAACTAAATGATGGTTCTAACATGGACTTTTTAGTACACAGAGACCACAGGACTAAATCAAGATCATGAAGCCTTCAAATACAAGAATATATATATAAAAAAAAAAAATTACATCTTTCAAATACAAGAAGCACATCTCCATGTGCTTCCTCTGCCAATGTGGGACTCTAGGATTGCTGGTCCTTCACAATCCACCCCCTTACAGGCGCACACATCCTCATTTGTGGGGCCCACACTTTTACTTGGGACATGGCTCTAATACTATTTGTAACGACCCCACCCCAGCTATTGTTCTCCCCCCCCCCCCCCCCACCCAAACAAAAAAAAGCACACAGCAATGGAAGAAAAGGCCTCTACACATTGGAAGGAGATAATTCCCTATAAGTCCACCTCCTAGTGCTTCCCCAAGTGATGTGAAGGACCTATGGAGAAGTAATCCTGGAGAGTGGAGTTCCACATCGCCTGGGGAAGCACATGGGGATTTACTTATAAGAAGTGATCTCCCTCCATGTAGAAGCATTTTCTCCCACTACAGTGTAGGTATTATCTACATTGGAGCCCATACCTGATACCCCTCACGGTTTTGTTCTCCCCCCAAAGCACACTGCAGTAGGAGAAAAGGCCTCCATTGGGTCCTTTGTACCCTTGAAAGTAGGAGGCTCAAGTTTCCTAAACTTCTCTAGAGCACTAGTCAGATTGGTGGCTCCTACTTGATGCTACACTACATTAATTAAGCCACCAATGGCTTGGATAATAGCCTGAAGATCAGCAATTCCCCAGCATTTGATTGACCACACCATGAGTTTTTCCTTGGTGGAGCCATATCTCTAAGCAATACAACAAGATATCATGAGTAAAATTGCAAATATCCCCAAAGGACAAAACCAAGCATGCAAACGATACAACAACCATTCTATAAGATCTAGAAAAACACTAAGTAGGTCAAATAATTCTAAAACGAAAATTTCTCATGATCACACTCTTGTTCCAAAATTCTCAAGATTATACCTACAAGTCTACAAAATCTTATACCTATGCTCTAATACCATCTCTAACGACCCCATCCCAACTGTGTAGATATAGTGACGCAGGACAACCAGAACAAAACTAAAACAACAATAAAATAAATGGATATGACCTAGGAGTCAGCACCTAGGCCTTGCTTGGAGTCAGCACCAAGCGGAGAAACCACTACGAGTCAGCACCAAGCGGAGAAACCACTAAGAGTCAACACCTAGGGTAGACCTAGAGTTAGCACCAGACCAGAAAAACCAAACGGCCATTGTTTTTCATTCATCAAAATATCAACTATCTCCTCAAGGAGAACAATAGGTTGCTTATAAAAGATGGCTAAATCCTAGTTCTAATTAGCTAGGAAACCCTAATTGCCTTATTACAAAAATACTATTACTTCTAAATTAAAATACTAATAGGACCCAAAACATAAAAATACAATTGGCTTGCAAACATAAATAATACTAAATAATAATCTTCTTGCGTCTCCCACATCATTCTCCTCTGGTTGGAGAAAACTCGACCTCGAGTTCTAAAGCGTTGAAAGATTAGGATGCTGACAAGTAACACTTGCTTCAAGTCTGAAATCACCCTAGGGAGCATAGAGAAAAGAAAAATCTTGAATTCCACCATGTCAAACTCTTCTGGAATAACAAAATCAATGTGTGGAATCAACATAATCTTATCTTAGACCATTGGAAGCACTATGTTATCCACTTTCTCCACTTTAGCAAACTGTTTGTCTTCATGCACCATGGAAGGCTGATCAAAAGCAAATTCATTAGCTTCCAATATCACATCATGTGCACCCTCTAACATAATACTCTCTTTAGACACCATCTCTTCACCTTGCTGCTCTTCAATAGATTCATGTCCTTGCACGCATGTTAAAGCAACACCTGTCGAGGCATGTATGTCTGTGTCAACATTAGGCTTTGGTGTTGCTGAAGGATTCTCCACGACCAAGATATCATCATCATTGTTGTCTTCTATTGGGGCAGTTCATTGTGATCAAGTATCCTTGGTTTCCCAATTGGATCGGTTTGCTTCATCTGAGCAATCCTATCTTGAACATCTTTCATGAGCTTTACAGATAATTCTTTTAATTCTTTGGTAGATAATTCCTTGATAGATTGTTCAAAAGTGCATTGAGAACATGAAATGGGATGAGGATTCGGATTCATCGTATTTGCTTTAACTTGAAAAGTACCACACTGAGATTGGGGTAGGTACTTAGCTCGATAGTATGGTGACAAATACTCATCACAAAGCTTTTCTTTCATATCTTCCCACACACGAATGGCAGATTCATACTTCATAGAGCGGAAATATTCAAGGTTCTCCCAAAACCTTTGTGCTTTACCTCTTAACTTCAACTTGGCATACCTAACCTTTTTGTTATCTGTAAAATTTGCTTGCTCAAAGAATTGCTCCATCCCATTCATCCAGTTGACAAAATCTTGTGGATAAGTTTCACAACCATCAAAATAAGGTGCTTCTAATATTACCATGATTCTCTAAAATAGTGCTTCAACAAATAGTTGCCATGATTTTCTCTGGACAAATCGTTGGAATGGGCTTCTAAGACTATTCTCTCAAATAGTTGTGGAACTAGGCTGGTTGACAGGTTTGGATTTTGTGGGCAGGGTCTTGAATTTTTTTTTTTTTTTTTTTTTTTAAACTGGAGTTGTAAAATGTGGGCTTTGGGCTTGTTAACAAATGGGTCAAGCAAGGCTTTGTCTCTAAAATGGGTTGGTAAAATTTTTTTTTTTTTTTTTTTTGGCTAAAGGAAGTGAATAACGCAGAGGGGGCAAAACTGGGTTACCTTTGAGATCAATGGCAGTGAGCAAGAGAAGGTCATGGCGGCGCAACGCAGAGATGGAAGGTGCTCGTAGTGGGTCGCTGGTGCAAAAGGGATCCGCTGCTAGCAGCGTATCCGGTAATGGTTTTGAAGGCTGGAGATTGTAGTTATTTTCTGCTTGGCTGGGAAATCTGGTTTACTGTAGTGGCCAGTAGTCCGATGGTTAGGAAATAATGATTGCTCTGGATTTTCTTTTCTTTTCTGTTTTTGTGATTTTTCTGACTTTGGGTTGACTGCACTTCAAAGTTCAAACAGATTAGTGTTTGCTCTGATACCAAAACTAACGCAGGACAACCAGAACAAAACTAAAACAACAATAAATTAAATGGATATGACCTAGGAGTCAGCACCTAGGCTTTGCTTGGAGTCAGCACCAAGCAGGGAAACCACTAGGAGTCAGCACCTAGGGTAGACCTAGAGTCAGCACCAGACCAAAGAAACCAAACGGCCATTGTTTTTCATTCATCAAAATATCGACTATCTCCTCAAGGAGTACAATAGGTTGCTTATAAAAGATTGCTAAACCCTAGTTCTAATTGGCTAGGAAACCCTAAATTAAAATACTAATAGGACCTAAAACATAAAAATACAATTGGTTTGCAAACATAAATAATACTAAATAATAATCTTCTTGCATCTCCCGCATCATATAGTCCACTTTAGGGCGCATACTCCTCATGGTTTGTTCTTCTCCCAAAGCACACAGCAGTGGGAGAAAGGGCCTCTACACAATGGACAGAAATCAATCCTTATAAGCACATCCCATGTGCTTCCCCAAGCGATGTGGGACTCTAGGATTGCTTCTCCCACTGGTCCGTCACAATCCACCCCCCTTACAAGCACAGGCGTCCTCACGTGTGGGGCCCACACTTCCGATTGGAACCTAGCTCTAATACCATCTATAATGATCCCATTCCAACTATGTAGATATTGTCCACTTTGAGGCCCATACCTCTCACGGTTTTGTTTTCTTCCCCAAAGCACACAGCAGTAGAAGAAAATGCCTCTACACATTGGAGGGAGGGAATCACTCCTAATAAGCACATACCCGTGTGCTTCCCCAGGCAATGTGGGACTCCAGGATTGCTTCTCCCACTGGTCCTTCAGACATTTGCATATCAACTTTTCTTTTGATCATAGTGCATTAACTTTCAAGATAAAAATATGGACCATTTAGGACAGATCATGAATTAAACAAATACACTGCCAAACCAAAATCCAAGAGACCGCATGGTCTGCCTCTCAATCTCTTTCTAAACAAGACCAAAAGATACATATTTTTATCCATTCCCCCCTTTTTTCAATATAATTTCTTTATCTGACAAAAAATAAATCATCCTCTAGATAATATATAAACACACAGATGATTGGGTTTTTGTTTGCAAATCCAAAAATGTGTTTGTGATTGTTCCAAAAGAATACACACACACACACAAAATACAGTAGAGCTAGTTAGTCATTGATATTTATCATATAAATATATAACTCTCTTTTGGCAGCAGGAGAAAGCCTATAATTTCTGCGAAGAATAATTCATCTAGCCAAATTTATTAGCAGAGAACTAGAGATGCATAAATGTCTTCTTGTTCCTTTTCTTTCTTTTCTTTTTTTTTTCTTTTTTTCTGTGTCTTTAAACTGTTGAAAAACTATATAGTCAGCCAGGTCTATCCCCATGGCTACATGAACTAACTTGCATCACATTAGTTCTCCTTGGGAGCAACATTAGGAACTAGCCCTTAATTTCCCCTTGATCCGTGCTGAGACCCAAAAGTTTAGTCCACCACTTTTCATCTTCCCTACAAGATTGTCATTTTAGCCAACATAAACTGAAGTAATTATAAAGATGACAATGCTTTAACTATAATATTGAAGTATCTATCCCCATAATCCAAGCACCAAATGATAACATGAAAGGAAAAAAAAGAAGGAAATTTTGTACAAAATAGAAAGATTACTAAGTTACAATTTGGCAATGTAAATTAACACAAAACATCCATAAGCTTCCACACATATTAAAATGAACATATGGCGACAGGATTTTCAAATGTGAATATTAATGATAATTTCAACATGCTCATCTTATCAATTGAAGAGAAGAGAGAATAGCAAGCTTGCCTTAAGAAGCTCATAGATGTAATATCGAATATCATAGTCAGAGAGTGTTGGATAAAGCACTTTAAAATCTGTATTATTCACATATTCAAATATAAGGCTGGGGGTCTTCGATTGCTGGTCTCTAACAATATCAAGCAGCTTCACAATATTCGGTCCACCACAAAGATTCTGCAGTATCTTTATCTCCCTCTTAATCTGCATTTTTTTTTTTTTGGTGGGGAGAGAGAAAAATGGGGGAGAGTAAAAAAATAAGAAAAAATAAGTCTTGCTACAGTGATTTCATAGAATAAGTTATATTACAGGGAAAAATTGGCAATGCCACAAGCATCATGGGCACATACTCATTTACACCTTTAATTTAACCATTAAAAGAGTTACTTGCGCTAGAAGCAAAAGTAAAAGTAGAGTCATAATCCAGCCAAAGTGCCATCCACTGTTCATATAAAACTCAAAAAAAAAAAAAAAAAAATCCACCAGTACAAAGCCAATAGATTGTAAGTAGAATAACTTGGAGAGCTTGCACGTGAATAATTCATATTCAATTGTCAAAAACAAAGACAGCGATACGAAATTGAGATGGAAACTTAAATAGAGAATTAAAATGCCACAATGGCATATTGATGTAGAAGCATCAGTGTCTATATGAGAATTTATGGCAGCCTGATGAAGCGGACAATAAAGAGTTCTAAAGAAAAACAAGATTAAATACCAAAAGATTCAAGATTTGTGGTCTAGCTTTGATGTGGGACTATCTTGGCGCCTTGCATAGGTTACTCTAGTTATTATTGAGTCAAAATATTAAGTTCCTTTAAGGTTAGAAAGCTGTTGGATCAAATTTAAATAAGTTTACTAGAAAAAGGACAATTTGATAATTTTAGATTTTCTGAAATGGGCTGTCCTTGGCTGTAACAAAGACGCAAGAGTCGTACTTTGCATTTTGAGTCATTTTTCATTTTGAGTCCTTTCTCTATTTGTGGCTTAGAAGTTCTTAAGTTTTTTTTTCTTTGTTACTTATAAGAACAAAAAAAAAAGTTTTTTTTTTTCCTTTGCTATTAATCTTTTTTTTATTTTTTACGTAAGTACATTATACTTCATGAACCATTGTTAGAAAATAATTCGTGCAAAGGAACGCAGTTTACAGACAACTACAACAAATCTAGCACGATTACAATTGCATTAGCTTTGAAATAGGATAAACTGATGAAAGTCAGGATAACATAAACTATAAGCATTGAGATTATGGAAACAACTACAACAAGAGGCATGCTTTCACAACTATGAACCATATACATTAGAAGCCAATGACGAAGCAGAGACTCACCTTCTTCTTTTTCACCGGTTTGAGAATCTTAATTACGCATTTCTCGTTATCGGTGCAGTGAACACCCTCGAATACCTCACTGTATTTCCCTCTCCCAACCTTCCTCACCACCTCATAATCATCCTGCTCCCTGTACAATCAATCACCCCGCATAAACACCTAAAAACAAACCCTAGCTGCTCGTTAATTCAGCAATTTAAACCTAGTAGAAATTCCGAAATCCCATTTTGCATTTCCATAATTTAGATATACAAATTCCACCTCGTAACGCTGTTACAACAAATTTTCATCCAAACAGAGCATAACGCAACGCAAATATACACATATATGGGCAAAAATAGACAGATAGGAAACTTGAAGATGAAGAGGAAGAGTACCCCCATTGGACGGTGAGGGACTCGTAGTCCCAGTAGTCTTTGGGGCGAATCACGTTGATATCGGCATAAACCCTAGCCTTGGAAGGGGCGCCAGGGCGGCGGATGGATTTGCCGATTTTCTGCGCCAGGGTTTCCGGTGTAGGCAACGGTCGCAGGCTGCGGGGCGAAGTTTGTTGATATTGTTGTTGGCGGTTGTGGTGGTGTTTCTGAGGGCGAGAGATCGGTGTCGCTGAGGAGGCGATGCGGCGGAGGATGGGGAAGGGGGAGGACTGTGGAGATTGATGAGAGAAAGGTGGCGGTGATGAGAGGAAGAGTGAGAATAGGTTTCTGGCGAGAGGAAGAGGAAGGTGGCGGTGATGGTGGGAGAGTGTGAATTGAAAGGGCCTTATGGCCATCAAATCTTTGCGAATACAAAAAAGGACTCCCTGATACGGCACCCTCCCTTCTTTTCTTTTCCTTCTTTTTCCTTTTTCTTTTTCTTTTTCTTTTTTTTTATGCTTTTTTTATTTTTATTTTCTATTATTTTCTTCTTTCCTGTTTTTTCTTTTGTGTCTAGCTGTAATAAATCATAGTTGCTATTTATAGTTTTTATGTTTTCCAATTTTTTTTTTCCTTGATAAGCATGAAATTGGAATATAGAGAGAAATAATTCTCACAAACTATTTTACAATATTTTTACAAATGATTAATGTGGACAATTTTTACTATTTCTCATCTAAACCTACTACTAATATTATTTTTTCACTTACTAATAATCACTCGCAAGTCACAGCATAATTATCTTGTAAAAAATATTGTAAAATAGTTTTTACGACAAATTGCAAAAATACAAATTTTAGTGGCACACACCAATGCAAAATTCTGGTAAGATGAGATGGGATTTTTTTTCCCCCTTTTTGCACAAGGATCCCTTTACTAAATTGCGGGTGACAAAATTATTTTCCATAGAAATCCAATAAGTGCAGGAATTCAAAATCAACTCAGTTTCATCAAGCAATTGTCTATTGTGCAATGAGGATCAAAGCATGATTTCTAAAGCGAAGGAGAACAACTTTTTAATTTCAGGGCTTCTGCCTTTTGCAAATAACATGTTTGTACCTCAACTTTGATGACTTTGCTACCATTAAGCGGGCCAACTTATTTTTTACTTTTAAAGGGTCTTGATCCCAAGCAAAGAATACCACTTTTTTTATGATTTCTACCCACCATTGTTAAGCATGCTTCTTATTGATGACTTGAAGTTTTTCTTTCAAAAGCTCGTAAGTTGACATTAGGGCTGTCAATAGGTTGAAGCTGATAGACAACGGTAGCCCCCCGTCATAGGAGGCCCGACTACCTCAAATTAGCCAAATATTTTGTTCTTTTCTTCTATTTTGATCAACTATGGGTGGTTTCCGTAGTTTTTTCATTGAATTCAAATTTTTTTTCATTTGGTAATAGAAGAAGGGGGATGTTATTTTTCATTATGGATTTTTGAACGGGGCAACTATTTTATGAAATCAATTTTTATGGGTAAGAGTGTGACACAATGGCTGATGAATAATATTAAACACATTGTCATTGGGATTAGGTGCAAATAGTTCTTCACAATTAGGGATGGTGATGTTGCTTATACTCTCCAACGAAGCGCCAACTCTTTTGGCCATTATTTATTGCTAACTGAACTCAAAGTTATCATCATCAAATGGGTTGTTTAAGTTTAAGTTTAAGTTTAAGTTGGAAGTATCAATTATTCTATCTACTTTCCTTGCTCTTCCATTCTCCATCCTCTTTTTCTTCTTCCTTGTCTTCAAACTCACCATGCTCTGCTCTACTCCAATTTAGTAACTCTCTGTCTCTTCACAATTTCACTTCTCCTTCTCTTCATGTGTGTGATAATTTGTATCCAAAGACAATCTCTTGGAAGGAGGATAAGGATTGCTGTAGTTGGGATGGTGTCAAGTGTGACAATACCACACTCCATGTTATTGGTCTTGACCTTAGTTGCATTTGGCTTTCTGGCTCCATTCCTTCCAACAGTTCGCTCTTCCTTCTTCACCATCTCATGTCCTTGATTCTTGCAGGTAATAACTTCAATTACTCCCTAATTTCATCTGAGTTTGGCAGCTTTAAGACCTTGACTCATCTTAACCTTTCTTATTCCTTTTTTCTTGCAAAATCTCATGTGAAATCTCCCAGTTGTCTTCGCTTGTTTCACTCGATCTCTCTTACAATGATCTATTAATCAAAACACCAGTTTGAAAAAGAGTCGTGGATAACCTAACTCTATTAAGGGAACTTCTTCTGGATGGCACAAACATGTCCTCAATCAAACCTAATTCTTTGACGAATCTATCCTCTTCTTTGATAACTCTTAGTCTTCATGACTGTGACTTGCGGGGAAAACTCGAAAATAACATCCTCTACCTTCCAAGTATACAAATCCTTGATCTGGGTTATAATTTCAATCTTGAAAGTTCTCTTCCAAACTATAATTGCAACAATAGTAGTTCCTTGATATTCTTAGAGCCCTCTTGGATAAGCTTTTCAAGAGAATTACCAGATTCTATTGGCAGTCTAAAGTCCTTGAAGCATTTGAATCTCGAATATTGCAATTTACTTGGTCAATTCCAACTTTGCTTGGAAGCCTCACTTAAATGACTGTTCGAATTCTATTAGGCAACAATTTCAATGGCTCCATTCCAGCATCACTTGGGATCCTCACACAAATTACTTATTTGGAAGGGGGGGGGGGGGGACTCAAAGTTGGTGGGTCTAGAAGGTCAATCCTTTTCCCTGAAAGCAAACACAAAATGGTTGGAGGACTTTCAAACTTGAATTAGGTAAGATGTTGGACTCGAACCAATTTGCTGAGGGTTATTCAAGCCATTCGAAATTTGTTGCTCAGCCACATAGGTGTAATTCAGAGATTCAGATCTCTAGATCTTTTGCTAAAACGGTGCAATGTCATCACATACAAGTTAAGGCTAGAGAGCATTAAGAGCAGTTGAGTATTATAGACAAGGGGAAGACATAGTTAGGTGTGAAAATGATAGTAGTGCCGGATCCAGAACATGCAAAGGTGATAGTGAATGGCATACCGGTGGACAAGCCATGCCCGATAGTAGTTGATGAGGGGACAACTGAGGCCCGTCCATGGACAGGCATTCATGAAATGCAAATTCGTCCTTGAGTTCGTCTTTGAACAGTCGTCTTTCAGATTCGTAGCAGTTACGGTAACTAAGCCTACCAACTCGTTATCATCTAGGATTCTGGATGGAGATCATCCACAGAAGGTCGTCTAGACATGGACGATCCTTAGTGCGAAGATCGTCCACACGAATTTATGAGTCGAACCACATGGACTAACCTCCTGTTGAAACGTATAACTCCCCAAAACAGTTATGAAAGACGAGAGAAGATGTTGTAACTTCTATAATGGTTATTAGAAGAAACCAACTCACCTCTACAAAAGTGGGGGAAGTTACAAGACAAATAACATCTTCCACAACACAATAAAAGCACTCACCTCCAATGAAATAAGACAGGTTCTTTCTTTTCCAAAAATTCTCAGAGATTTAAAAAAGAAACTAACTTCACCATTAGAGGATTTTTGGCCAATCAACCCCGGTCTTCTTTGATCGTTTGCTATCCTTTTCAGGCCCTATAAATCGTAAAGACCCGAAGTGTTCAGCCAACTGATTATCTGTGCATCATCAGTTGGCGCCGTCTGTGGGGAATAATGATATTTGTATTCTCTTTACAATATCTTTCTACGACAAAAGGCTGCATGGTTCGGACAAGATCAAGGGCTATTAGCCCGGACCATCAAGAGAGCAGGGATGCTTCTAGCAATCCCCATCGAGATTGTCAGTCAGCGCCTGTCATGCAACCATCTTCAGTTCAACATATACAATCCATGGCAGCCGCCACGGCGGAGTTAACTCGCCAAAACCAAGAATTGACTAGGGAGATCAATTTAAGGAGTCAACATCATGAAGGATACGCTGAAGGACAAGCCTAGAGTCAAGAAGATGGAGGAAATGTTGGGCCAGAAAGTCAGTTAAGGGGAACCACCTCGTGAAGAGTGCCACATTTGGAAAAAGAGATGGATAAGATGAAGAAGGTTATGGACGAGATGTGGGAGAACATGAGGAGGACAAATCCCGTAGAGGATCTAGTCCACCGAACAGACTCCCCTTTCACTGCTACCATCAATGGTCACCCCTTGCCTCCGAAGTTCAAGATGCCTTCCTTGGACTCATACGACGGAACTCGAAACCCATTTGCCCATATCGCTACTTTCAAAACAACAATGCATCTCCAAAGAGTTCCAGACAAGATCATGTGCAGGGCCTTCCCTACTACCCTCAATGGACCAGCGCGAGTATAGTTCAGTAAAATACCACCAAATACGATAGGTTCCTTTGAAGAATTGAGTAAGTTGTTTGTCAATAATTTCATTGGAGGACAAAGACACAAACATTCCTCGTCCAACCTGTTAACCATAGGGCAAGGAGAAAATGAGAGCTTGTGCTCCTTCATCACTCGTTTCAATAGGGAAGCCCTGGCGGTGGATGAGATGGATGACAAGTTACTATTGGCAGCCTTCCATAATGGGGTTAATTCTGATTTGTTCATCTATAAGCTTTATGATCAGGAGCCTCAGACTATGGCTGAACTCGTCCATTCGGCCCAAAATTTCATGAATGCAGAAGACGCAATTATAGCTAAGAAGAGGAAGAGAGCTGATAGAATGGAGGCAAACCCTATGCAACACTTCGAGCAAGGCCCTCGTCCAAAAAAGGGACGATTGGACGATAAGAAAGACCGGGATAATAAGAAGGCAAGTCCTACAGCACGGAGTCAACAATATACGCCACTAAACGTGCCACTTGAACAGGTTCTCATGCAAATCAAGGATGATCCTTCTTTGAAATGGCCAGAGAAGATGAAGGGAGATCCCAATAAGCGCAATAGAAACAAGTATTACCGTTTTCATAAAGACCATGGGCATGACACAAACGAGTGTTTTGATCTGAAGCAGTAAATTGAAAACCTCATCAGGCAAGGAAAGTTGAGAAGTTTCCTAGGACGAGATCACATAGACGAGAAGTTAAAGGGCAAGGTAGAAGAGTCGTCGCGGTCCCCACTCAGAGAAATAAGAGTAATTATAGGAGGAGCTTTGGCTGGGCAATCTTCCAGGTCCAGAAAGACATACTTTAAGGTAGTGCAAAACGTTCAACTATCTGGACGATCACCGAGGGCCAGTGCGATAACTGAACAACCCATCACGTACACGGACGAGGATGCTGAAAGGGTTCACCACCCCCATGACGACGCCATCGTCATTACTTTGCTCATTGTCGGCTATATGACTAGAAGGGTATTGGTGGACAATTGAAGTTCGGCAGACATTTTGTATTATCCAGCTTTTCAGTAAATGAGGCTTGGATGAAATCAACTCCGTCCAGTGAATTCACCCTTGGTAGGGTTCGGAGGAATGAAAGTGCAACCCGTCAGCATGATTGCATTGCCAGTAGTGGTGGGTGCATACCCGCAGCAAATAACCATGGACGTGAATTTTCTTGTGGTAGACTGTTCCTCTTCTTATAATGTCATCATTGGAAGGCCTACTTTAAATAAATGGAAGGCGGTTACGTCCACTTACCACCTGTCAGTCAAGTTCCCTACAGAGCATGGAGTGGGGCAAGTGCAAGGAGATCAGCTAGCGGCAAGAGAATGCTACTTAGCCATGTTGGCCATGGACGAACAAATCCAAACGAAGAGCATTGAAGAGAGAAGGGTTGTGGCAGAGCCCACTGAAGTATTGGAAAACATCCCTTTAGACGAGAATAACCCTGAAAGGTGCACCAGAGTTGGAGTAGGTATAGACGAGAAGATGAAGCAAGATCTTGTCCAGTTCTTAAAGAAGAGCATTGACGTGTTTGCATGGAGTCATGAGGACATGCCAGGCATAGACACCGCTATCATCACCCATTGTCTAAATGAATATCCATCCTCTAAACCTGTGCGACAGAAGAAAAGAGTGTTTGCTCCTGAAAGAGACAATGCCATTGAAGAAGAGGTTCAAAAGTTGACTACAACAAAGCTTATTTGAGAGGTTTATTACCCAGATTAGTTGGCCAATGTAGTAATGGTCAAGAAGGCCAACGACAAGTGGAGAATGTGTGTGGATTTCACCGATTTAAACAAAGCCTGCCCCAAGTATAGTTACCCGTTGCCGCGTATTGATCAGTTGGTGGATTCGACTGCAGGTCATAAGTTGCTAAGTTTCATGGACGCCTTCTCCGGATATAATCAGATAAGGATGGATGAAGCAAACCAAGAGAAAACATCCTTCATCACTAGCCAAGGCTTGTTTTGCTACAAGGTGATGCCCTTCGGTCTGAAGAACGCAGGGGCAACGTACCAAAGATTGGTCAACCATATGTTTCAACCACAGATCGGGCGAAATGTGGAAGTCTATGTTGATGATATGCTGGTAAAAAGTCTAGATGAAAGGAAACAAGTAGACAACCTACAAGAAACCTTCGACATACTCCGACGATACAACATGAAGCTGAACCCCAACAAGTGCGCTTTCGGAGTTTCGTCAGGAAAATTTCTTAGGTTCATGGTTTCGCATAGGGGAATTGAAGCAAATCCTGACAAGATCCAAGAAATATTGGATATGAAATCTCCACGAAATATTAAGGAAGTCTAATCTCTTACCAGACGAGTCGCTGCCCTTAATAGGTTTGTCTCTAGAGCTACTGACAAATGCTTACCGTTTTTCAAGGTTCTTAGAAAAGCGTTTGAGTGAACGAACGAGTGCCAACAAGCTTTCAAAGACCTGAGGATGTACCTCACCACGGCTCCCTTGCTAAGTCCATCTGTGCCTGACGAAGAGTTGTACTTGTATCTGGCGGTGTCCCCACACGCTGTGAGCTTGGCTCTGATTAGAGAAGAAGGATGGGTACAGAAATAGGTTTACTATACAAGACGAGCACTAAAAGGAGCTGAAGGACAGTATCCCATGATGGAAAAATTAGCCTTCGCTTTGGTTACGGCCTCTAGGAAGCTAAGGCATTACTTCCAAGCTCATGTTATTAACTTCCAAATGGACCACCTGTTAAATAAGGCATTAAACAAATTAGAAGCTGCAGGACGACTGATCCAATTGGCTATAGAACTTAGTGAGTTCGATGTCAGGTATCAACCGAAGAATGCGATTAAAGCGCAAGTGCTGGCGAACTTCACTGCGGAGTTCATCCCAAGTCAAGGAGTGCTGGACGAGCTACACAAAGTTTAAGAGTGGGTCATCAATGTGGACGGATCGTTCACGTTACATTGAGGAGGAGTTAGAGTTATATTCGAATCCCCAAAAGGAGATAAGTTAACCTACGCAGTCCGTCTATAGTACCAACCCACCAACAATGAGGCCGAATATGAAGCACTCCTCAAAGGATTAGAATTGGCCAAATCCTTAGGAGCGGAGTCCATCATCATCCAAGGAGATTCCCAGTTGATCATTATTCAAGTAAATGGAATATGTGAAGTCAAAGAAAAACGAATGGTGAAATATTTAAACAAGGTAAGACAGCTCGTCAAGAGATTCAATGAAGCCAGTTTTGTTCAACTCCCAAGGGAGGAAAACATGGAAGTGGATGCCTTGGCGAAAGCAGCCTCATTGGGGGAAGTCATGGATAAAATTGATGAAATCCAGTACATGCCAAGCATAGATCTACTGGAAGTACAAGAAGTTGAAGGCAAAGAAAACTGGATGACTCTAATAATTATCTATCTTAAAGAAGGAAGCCTTCCACAGGATAAAGACGAAGCTAGGAAGATAAGAATTAAAGCTGCCAGATATGTACTTATAAATGAGGTGTTGTACAAACGAGGTTTCTCCCAGCCTTACTTAAGGTGCTTAGCCCTAGATGAGTCAAACTATGTGTTGAGAGAGATTCATGAAGGAGCATGCGGTAACCACTTAGGGGCAAGGGCATTAGTCCACAAAGTCGTCCGTGCAGGATATTATTGGCCAACTATTCAAGCAGACGCGTAGGCTTATGTTAAAGCATGTGACTAATGTCAACACTTTAGCAACATCCCCCGACAACCAGTGGAATATCTCACTCCAATGATGGCCCTATGACCCTTTACACAGTGGGGATTAGATATCTTGGGTCCCTTCCCGCTTAGAATCAGACAGATGAAATTTTTGGTAGTTGGGATTGACTACTTCACTAAGTGGGTAGAAGCAGAACCCTTAGCAAAAATCACGCAATAAAATGTCAAGAGCTTCGTCTGGAAAAAAATCATTTGCAGGTTTGGAATGCCAAGAGTGCTAGTATCAGACAATGGACGACAATTTGATAACGCACTTTTCAGGGATTTCTGCAAACAATTCGAAATTTAAAATCATTACAACTCACCCGTCCACCCTCAGGCAAACGGTCAGGCCGAAATAGCAAACCAATTCTTGTTGAAAATCATCAAGACTCAGCTCGAAGGGACAAAAGGGGTATGGTCGGACAAGCTACCTGGTGTGCTATGGGCGTACATAACGACTGTGAGAACCCCTACGGGGGAGACTCCTTTCAAACTAGCCTATGGAAGTGAAGCAGTGATACCTGCGAAAATTCACATGGCCAGTCACAAGGTAATGAAGTATCACGATAAGAATAATGAAGATCAGCTGCGCCTTAACCTTGATCTTATTGACGAGGTAAGAATTGATACGGAGCAAAGGACAGCAAGGTATAAAAGCCTCATGTCTAGACAATACGATGCAATGGTGAAACCTAGACGATTCAACATAGGGGTTCTCGTCTTGAAGAGGATCTCTCTGGCAACCAGGAACCCAGCTCATGGTAAATTAGGACCTAATTGGGAAGGGCCCTACAGGATTATCAATTGCAAAAGACAAGGGTCATATTATCTAGAAGCTCTGGATGGGAGAAAATTAGAGCATTCATGGAATGTTGAACACCTAAGAAGGTATTATCAGTAAATATCAGCCTAGACGAGCATTGTTCTGGACGAGCCCCACCACCTAAGACGAACCAAAGTTTACGTTGATCTCTATTACATGTGTTAGCATTACATGTTATGTTTTAACTCTTTAAGGTTGTGTTAGTCTTAAATTAACTATGGACGAAGTCATGAAACTTCAATATTTGTATGAATAAGGCACTAGCTTCTAAAGCATATGCCATACTTGTGGACGATATTTATGTTATGAATATGGTGATTTTCAAATACATGATATATAAATTCTCCATAGCTCTATCCACAAAAGGCTTGTAGACGAGCAAAAATCTTTGAACAGATGTAACGTTCTAAGTTTTCCTCAATAAGGATAAAAGCAAAAAAAAAAAAAAAAACAAGGCATGTTTGTCCAAACAATAGACGAGGCGAAACCTAAAACGCGTCAGTCCAGCCATGGACGAGGAAATGCATACGAAAGTATGAAGTCCATAAGACAGGACGCCAACTAAAAAAGTCCGATCTTGGGACGAGTAAAAAGTTGAGCCTTTGACTGTAAAACCAGCTACCAAGTCTAAGGACGGATGGAGCTGGAGAACCCGTTGCCATTCCCAAAAGACAAGTTATACTTGAAAAATTCAAGAATGGTAAAAATATTAAACATGAAAGAACTCCAGTCATGGACGAGCCAGAGTTTAAACCATCATTATGGATGTACAGAGAAATTTTCACAAGTGAAAACAATGAAAATAAAGCATTCATTCATTGAGTTTAAAAATAAAGGGTAGACGACCACCTTTCAAAAACCCTTATTTTTATAATGGCCTAAAAGGCAATTGTTTGAAAGTTCGTCCTAAGTGGCATAGACGAGTGAAATGTACTTACATAGTTTTAAAATGGCCAAAAATAATGACCACATAAATAATAACAATTAAACGACAAACATAGTCTAAAGCTAAAACTAAATCACAGAGGGGGATCATTTTCAACGTCCTGCGTAGGTTGAGTAGTTGCGTCGTCTTCAACATTAAGGTCCTCGGAGCTAGTCTGAATAAGAGAGCTTGTGGCAGCAGCAAGGTTAAGCTTAATGGAGCTAAAATCAACTTCAAGGAAGTTTTCTATAGCGTCCATACGAAAATCCTCAAAACCTGCTGCATAATTGGTGTCCAGCAAATCAGTGAACTGTTTGGATGCTCTAAACTCAGTTACTGCATCTTCTTTTGCTTTGGAGGGAAGGATGCTCATCTCGTCATTTCTCTTTTGAAGATGGTCAAGATGAGTATCCTTCTCAACCATGTCAGCTCTCAGCCCTTCAACCAAATTCTTCAACTCCTTGGCCTTGTCCTTAGCTTTGGCTGCCATCTCAGCCCAACCCTTGCAATCGTCCTTGACTTCTTGAATCCTCTTTTCAAGCAGGACCCTTGTCTTGTCCATCTCTGTGGCCTGCCCGAATGCGGCTATGAACTTAGACATGGCTTGCACAAATAGAGAATTGTTAGAATGTAAATACATCGCTAAAAAAAAAAAAGAAAAAGAAAAAGGGGGGTTTACCTTAAATAGATCATGAACACCAGAGTGCTCAAATTCCTTCAAGGACATATCATAGCACGCAGCCACATCCTCACTAGTAACTGCCTTCTCAAACCTCTCCCAAGCCAAGTCTTCATTTTCTAAAAGGTTCATAGGAACCCTTTGGGGAACTTGGGACGAGGTGGGAGCAGTGGTCTTAACAGGAGTAACGTCCACAGGGACGGACGAGTCGACGTCGACGATTTGAATGGGCAATTGGGGAGAAGGAGAGTTAGGCCTAACGATCTCGGGCCTTGACAATCCATGTTTAGCCTTCTTCCCACGACGACTGGGAAGGTTGCCCAAGTCCAACGTATTGGACAAAGCTTTCCTCTTATCTCTAGTGAAAGGACGAGGCTGCGATTGAACCTCGACCTGTTGGCCCCATCCACAGCTTTTTTCCCTTTATTTTTCTTTCATGGACGCCATTCCTAAAAAAAAAAAAGGAAAAGAGTTAGGTGTTAGAGGAGGGCTGTGAGCCAAATAAAGCTAATAAAAATTCCTAAGTGTAAAAAGACTTACGTCTTCGAACTGTGAGCTCGTGAGCAAGGGCCTCAATGAACGGCTTCGGGCCAAGTCCTCACACGTAGAGTCATTCAAGGGTCACCAATGAATGAAAGTCCCTATCAACGTGTAGACGAGCCTTGTGGACGCGATCACGGTAAAATTTACTTAAAGAGGGTCGTCTAACGACTGTAAAAAAAGAAGAAGAAGAAGAAGAAGAAGAAGAGGAGGTTAGAAAATTATTAGCAAAAATAAAAAATAGTAAAAGTGTGCATAACACAACATTACCTTCAGGATGAAGGTTCCCTAACTCCCCTGTATAGGGGGCAAATGTATCCCTGCCTACCTTAATAGGGTGCCCCGCCCAGAAACAAGAAACGAAGAAGAACTTCGTCTTCCAGTTTCTATCAGAAGAAACAAGAGATTTTATCAACCTACACTCATTACCCCTAGCTGTGAACTGGTGGAAACCAAGGGATTGGCTAATTTCAGAGGGTTTATAGCAGAAAAGGAATTCATCCACAGTGAGAGGACGATCCCCTCCAAATACTTCCCTCCATAAAATTTGCATGGAAACAACCAACCTCCACGCATTAGGATTAAATTGACACACACCTAAACCTAGTCTAACAAGCAATTCTCTGGCAAAGGCATTAAGGGGCAACATAAGTCCCCCTCGGAGATAAGCCTCATAAACACCTATTCCTAAATGAGGGTTACAACACCATTCCCTACGGTCGGCCAACCTAGGGTTAAGGTCGTCCGGGATCTGGTACCAACTCTTAAGTAAATCTAGTCTCCTATCATCAGTCTTGGACGAGATACCTACAGCACAACTATACACGGTTTCCACTTCGCCCGGAGAAGACGAAGGAATGCTCGTCGAGGTGCCAACACCAGAAGCTACCCTCGTCCTAAGTTGTTCCTGAAAAACCTCGAGAGGAACCCTAGGAACACCGATGTATTCCTCGTCCGTGGAGCTACTACTATCACTAATATTGCTAGAGCCACTATAACTAGAAGTATCACGGTACACGTCTATAGCCTTATCTACACTATCGCTAGACGAGGAGACAACAACAGACATTTTTGAAATTTGAAGGAAAACCTAAGAATGAGGACAAGGAAAATACCTGGCTCTAGACGGAGGAGAACTAAGGACGAGAAAACACTTCTAAGACGAGGCACTAAGACGAAGAGTGTCAAAGAAAATCTCAAGAATGAGAGGGGTAGGAAAGAAATTCAACTATTTATAGATATTCTGGCTCAGCATACGAAGCAACATGACCAGCCAGGATACGCCACGTGGCACTAGCCTTAAGAGACGAAAAGCCATAATTAAGACGCGAAAAATTGGGCCGCACGCACAAAAAAAGAAAAAGAAAAAAGAAAAGTAAGGAAAGTACGTTCTTGGAGACAACGACTCAATGACCAAGGGGCAGCTGATGAGGGGACAAGTGAGGCCCGTCCATGGACGGGCATTCATGAAATGCAAATTCGTCCTTGAGTTCGTCTTTGAACAGTCGTCTTTTAGATTCGAAGCAGTTATTGTAACTAAGCCTACCAACTCGTTGTCATCTAGGATTCTGGGTGGAGATCGTCCACAGAAGGTCGTCCAGACATGGACGATCCTTAGCGCGAAGATCGTCCACACAAATTTATGAGCCGAACCACATGGACTAACCTCCTGTTGAAACGTATAACTGCCCAAAACAGTTATGAAAGATGAGAGAATATGTTGTAACTTCTATAACGGTTATTAGAAGAAACCAACTCACCTCCACAAAAGTGGGGGAAGTTACAAGATAAATAACCACTTCCACAACACTATAAAAGCACTCTCCTCTAATGAAATAAGGCAGGTTCTTTCTTTTCCAAAAATTCTCAGAGATTTAAAAAAGAAACTAACTTCACCATCGAAGGATTTTTGGCCGGTCAACCCGGTCTCCTTTGATCGTTTGCTATCCTTTTCAGGCCCTATAGATCGTAAAGACCCGAAGTGTTCAGCCTATTGATTATCTGTGCATCATCAATAGTAGTTGGAGGATTCATGAAATCTCAAAGCATTAATGCAGGTATTAATTTAGGAAAGACAATACCAGTGGGAAATATTAAAAGATTTCCTTTAAGATTCGATTCAAATTCAAAAGAATATGAATATGGTATTGAGAGTGATTTTAGGAATGCATGCTGGATAAGGAAAGGTTTGACTGTGGTGGTGGGTGAGAAAGGAAAGAGGAGGGTTTCATGGGATTATAATAAAGGTGGACCTAAGTATTTCAAATGGGTTCCACGGGTTACAAGTCAAAATAACTATAATAAGGCATAGGCCCGAAACCCACAGTGACGCAACCCTTAGGCTTTACTCAAATGCCTAACTCGATGGTCCTAGGACCAAACCAGCCTTGTTTGGGCTTTACCAATCCATCCAAGACAAGTTTCCCAAGCTTAAGTGCATATGAAGTGGGTGAAAATTCTTCTAAGGGCAACCCAAGCCCTCGAGCCTTCTCCTCGGCAACAACAGTGACCTTTCTAGCTTCATCGGTACACTCGTTGGCCAAGGTAGCGATGCTAGATCAACAAAGGGAGACTCTAACAGAGGTAAATTTCGATGGGCTTAACTCCAATGGGTCCACAGTGGCTCCAGGATCGCCTGAGAAGGTAATTTCACACATTTCCAAGGGTTTTTTCTTGGCCGATCTTCCTCGGAGACTTTTGCATGCTGGGTTGGTGGACTTTGGAGTCACGGGTGGGGTTGAAGTTAGTAGCAAGGGATGGATGACAATGTGTACCAGGCCGATGAATGGTTCAAAACTGGGTTTGGGTGAGGAGGATATCTCAGAGTGTAATCCTCTACTTACTATTATTCCCTCTGGGTTGGCTTTGTCGGCGAAAATGCATAATGATACTGAGGTTGTGGGTCTTGGTAGCACATTGGACATTTTAAATTGGGTGAAGCATAAAATCTCAAGGTTTAGTAAATTGGTTGGGCTCCTAATAAGTCACCATTAGAGATCATGTATTGCTTATCTTCAAAGGCTATAAAGGGATGTGGAGAATGATAATCTGTTTCAGAAGAAAGCAACTATTGATCGAAAAGTAGCTACTTCTATAGGTAAAGAGCATAAAGAGTTGAGGAATTTAATTTCCTTGGTTAATTATGATGGGAGGTAGATTGGTTGTGTGGTAGAAATAGCAGTGGGGAAGTAACAATCTTAATGAAGTTGAAAATGATTTCTTGGAATGTTAGAGGATTGAACGACTCCTAAAAACGTTTGGTAGTTAGAAGTTTGTTACGTGAATGGAAGTGTGATGTAGTATGCCTTCAAGAAACAAAGCTTGCTGGCATGGATACACAGATGGTTGGCAGTCTATGGAACTGTCCGTATGTGGATTGGGTGGCTTTGGATGCTGATCAGACGATTGGTGGGGTATTGATTATGTCAGGATGGTTTTAGATAAGTTGGAAGTACTGTTGGGTTCTTTTTCGGTGTTGGTTCAGTGGCTAAATGTGGAGGATAGTTTTTTTAGGCGTGCACAGGGGTTTATGGCCCTAATGATAACAATGTAAGGGGACATATGTGGGACGAATTAGTTGGTATTCAAAAATACTAGACTATTCCTTGGTGCTGTATTGGGGCTTTCAACATTGTTCATTTTTTGAGTGAACAAAAGGGTGGTTCTTGTAAGTTTTCAGAGTTTATTGAGGATCTGAATTTGATTGATTTGCCTTTGGAGGAAGGGAGATATACTTGGTCTAGTGTCACGGACTAGCCTTCCATGTCTAGAATAGATAGAGCTCTAGTTTCACGTGATTAGGAGGAACATTTTCTGGACGTGATCCATCGGATTTTACCGCGTTTGGTTTCAAACCATTTCCCAATTCTTTTGGAAGTAAGGGGTATAACGAGGGGAAATAGTCCTTTTCAGTTTGAAAACATGTTGTTGAAGGCAAATGCGTTTGTCGATATAGTTTATTTATGGTGGAATCGTTATTATTTTTCTGGTACACCTAGTTATGTGTTTGCTAAAAAGTTGAAGGCACTGAAAAAAGACATTGTTCAATGGAGGAGATCTCATGGAGACAGAAATTGAGGATATTGTGTATCATGGAGAGTGATAATAATATTAAATTCTTCCACGAGGTGGCTAATTCCAGTAGAAGGTATAATTATTGAGTTTTTTTTAAGTGGATGGGGTGATTTATGAGGAGGGAGCTGAAATGGCTGCTCAGTTTATTTAATTTTACAAAAATTTGTATCAAGAGACAGAGGAATGGAGGCCTTTTGTAGAAGGTTTGGATTTTGATTAAATTAGGGGGATAGAGAAGGTTTGGATGGAAATGAGGTTTGAGAAGGAGGATATTCTATTAGTTGTCAAGAAATTAGAAAGGGATAAGGCCCCAGGTCTAGATGGCTTCTCTATAACCTTTATTTATCATTGCTAGAAAGTGGTACATGTCTTAGCTGTATTTGAAGAGTTCTATTAACACTGTAAGTTTGAAAAATCTCTTAATGTTACTTTTATTGTCTTAATCCCTAAGAAGAATGATGCCTCTAATATTCGATATTTCAGACCTATTAGTTTGGTAGGAAGTATTTATAAGATCTTGGCTAAGGTTCTAGCAAATCGTTTGAAAGTGGTGTTAGATCAATTGATATATGAATCTTAGAATATTTTTGTAGGAGGCAGATAAATCCTTGATTCAATTCTTATAGCCAATCAACATGTTGACAGTCAGGTGAAGAAGAAGATTCCAGGAGTGATTTGTAAGCTAGATATTGAGAAAGTTTATGATCATGTGAATTGGGAGGCTCTTTTATATTTGTTGAAGATAATGGGTTTTGGGGAGAAATGGTGTAGATGGATTCATACCTACATCTCCATAGTTCAGTATTCTGTGTAGGTCAATGGGTCTCCAGTTGATTTTTTTGGTAGTTTAAGGGGTTTAAGATAAGGGGATCCGCTGTCTCCAATGTTATTTTTGGTCATGATGTAGGTATGTAGTAGGATGTTGAAGAGAATGGAGGGGGTAGGTTTATTTCATGGCTTTAGGGTAGATGGTAAGAGGGGTGGAGGGGAATGTGTTTCGCACTTGTTTTTTGTTAATGATACTATTCTATTTTGCGATGCAGATGTGGAGCAACTCCTTCATGTTCTTTTGTTACTTCTTTGTTTTTAGGCCATGACAGGATTGAAGATTAATGTGTCTAAGAGTGAAATGGTTCCTATAGGTAAGGTGAATAATGTGCATGCTTTGACAAAGATTTTGGGTTGTAGGGTTAGGTTTTTGCCAATGACTTATCTTAGTATGCCATTGGGGTAGTCTCATAAGGCCCCTTTTATTTGGAATCTTATATTGAAAACAATTGAACGGAAGTTACTAGGGTGAAAGAAGTTGTATTTATCGACAGGTGGTAGGCTGACTCTGCTTAAGAATACATTTTTAGCCTTCCTACTTAAAAAAAAAAAAAAAAAATATCTGTTCACCATTCCTACTCATATTGCTAACAAAATTGAGAAGTTGCAAAGGGATTTTTTGTGGGGTGATTCCAAGACACATTTGTTGGGTTGCGATAAGGTGTGTATGTTTATTGCCTATGGTAGTTTAGGGATTAGGAAACTGACCACTTTCAATAAAGCCTTATTAGGAAAATGGCCTTGGCGTTTTGGGGTGGAGAAGACTTGACTTTGGAGGAGGGTTGTAGTTGCTAAATTTGGGGAGTAATGGGAGGGGTGGACTTCCGAGCTGGGAAGGGGTGTTCACGGGTGTGGCTTGTGGAGAAGTATTCGGATGGGTTGGGAAGCTTTTAGCAAAAACATCCAGTTTAAGGTTGGGGTGGGGAATAGAATGAAATTTTGGATAGATCGGTGGTATGGGGATTTTCCTTTTCATTTGGCTTTTCCAGTCTTATATAATATTGCTACTAATAGAGCGACATCTGTTGACTCTTTTTTGGTAAGTCAAAGAGCAAAAGACATGAGAGATTGAGATGTTCATTTTATTAGGGGTCCTAATGATTGGGAGGCGGAGTTGGTAGATGATTTCTTTCTGTTTTTGGCAGTTAATTTATTTTCAAAGGATAATGGTGACCATATGAGAGGGAAGTTGACAATCCACTCGTTTTATTATAAGTTGCGTGGTTCTTTTTTCATTGTTTTTCCTTGGAAAAGTATTTGGAATGTTAAGGCACCCCGATGTGTCTCTTTCTTCGCTTAGACAGTCTTTTGGGATAGGATTCTCACGAGTGATAATTTGCGGAGTAGGGAATTTGATTTTGTTGACTGGTGCATCATGTGTCATTGTTGTGGGGAGGCAGTAGATCATTTGTTGCTACATTATGAGAAGGCTCATCGTTTGTGGAGTTTTGTCTTTGGCACTTTTGGGATTTCGTGGGTTCTCTCAAGATCAGTTGCAGCTTTCTTTTTTGGTTGGTGGAATTGGTTGGGGAAGAATTCGTCTAGCATTTAGAATTTAGCGTCATTGTGTTTGATGTGGTGTATTTGGAGGGAATGCAACCGATAGACGTTTGAGGATTTAGATAGATTCGATGACAAGTTGCTTGCTTTTTTTACTAGTTCCCTTTTTATTTGGTCTAGGACTTGGGGACTCACATCCAGTTAATCTCTCCCTTTATTTCTTAGCTCTCTTTTTCTTTGTAATTAGTTTCTTTTTTCGGTTTGTTGCTTTTTCTCGTCTTTTGTAATCTTTGATATGCTTTGTGCTTCTTTGCATAAAGTATTTTTTTGAATATACATCTTTCTTACTTATAAAAGAAGAAGAAGAAGAAGAAGAAGAAGAAGAGGTTTTACCTTCATGAAAAAAGGGGGTGAAACGGTCTCATGATATGCTTCTAGGGGTTTCTTCCCTTGCACAGTCCCAAAATAAATATATGGTCAATATATATTGTATTAATTTGTCTACTTAAAAGCATAAGATCATGAACTTCCCTTTCACTTTACCTTATGATACAGTTTCCAGTCATCCATATTATATCATAACAAATGATTGCAAATAATATAAGAATTAGCGCTTCCTCTCTAGGTATTTTCAATCTCACTCTAGCATGTAACACAATTCTAACCCAAAAAAATAATAAAATTGAAATTCATTATAAGAAGAAACAAAAAAATAAAACAAAACAAAACAAAAAAACAAACAAAAAAAACTTATATGCCAAGGTGAGTAGGTCCCTACATTTTTTGCAATTGGACATTCAATAAAAGGATGCATCAAATTATCTTCCTTAGCTTCACACAAAACACATACGTGTTCTTCTACAATTATTCTTGTCCTTTTTTGCCCAATAGCATATTTTTAGGAAAAATTTAGGAGAAATGCATCCTACCAAATTTATTTTATGTAGCACTTTTTGAGACTCGAGTTCCAAAAAAATTATGTTCGATCACATTGCTAGATGTGCTCATAATCATAGTTTTAAAAACTGGATCGGATTGATCGGTCCGACCGGTTCAACAGAGAATCGGGAGCCAGTTCGGTCTGGTTAAAAGCCTCAAAACTGGTCAACAACCGATCAAAAACTGGAAAACCAGTCATGAACCGGCCAAAACTGGGATTGAACCGAAAATTTTGAAAAAAACGGTTTGATCTCCAGTTCGGTTTTTAAAACCATGCTTATAATGCTTGGAACTTGAGTTTGACAAACGCGAGTTCCAAACAAGTGCCATGCCTTTATTCTCTTTGGAGATTAGATAAAAATTTGCTACTTCTTTTAATGTTAGCAATGTGATAAGTGGCTCAAAGCGTTGAGTGCAAGAATTGGTTGGATTTGTAGTGGGTATATATATTTTTGAATGTTATTAAATGTCGTGTTCTTTGCAGGAAAATATAGGTTCATGTTTATTGTTGTGTTTTTTGTTGTTTTGTTATTATTTACTAGTGTTGGCTGCATGTGCAAGGCACGTGCCGCCCCAGTAGTGAAAAAATTAATATAAATTTTGTGTGTGAAATCGTGAATTTTAGCTCACCCAATTTGATTATATTAAAAAAGAAGTCTAAGAATACAACAAAATATCACAATATTTTCACAATATCTTCATTTTTAGAATCCGAATAGATATTTTTTTTATTTTATTTGAGAGAAATACTACATTCATAACATTTTTAGAACAAATTCTAAATGACAAGTTGTTATTGGTTTTAAATTGATAACATTGTTATTGTTATTCTCAAAACATTTATTTTCAGTTGTGGTTAGTTACAATCTCATATTTTACTATTTTATTTCGACTTGTAAGAAATTGATACTTCAATATTTGTAAAAATATTATGAAATTCATTGTGTCGGTATAACAATATATATGCCAGCTTACATAAATATTTAAAAGAAAAAAAAACACAAATCGATTACTGGGAAAAAAAAGTTTAGGCACTGTAAAAATTAATGTTAAAATGTTGTGGACTTAGCATCTTTTTTATTTGATCTGTAAGAAACTGAGATCTCAACAATTGTAAAAATATTTTGATAATAATAAGTGTTATAACATTTTCTCAAAACATTTATTTTCAGTTGTAGTTGGTCACAGTCTCATATTTTATTGTTTTATTTCGACTTGTAAGAAATTGACACATCAATAATTGTGAAAATATTGTAAAATTTGTTGTGTCAGTATAACAATATATATCTCAACAATTGTAAAAATATTTTGATAATAATAAGTGTTATAACATTTTCTCAAAACATTTATTTTCAGTTGTAGTTGGTCACAGTCTCATATTTTATTGTTTTATTTCGACTTGTAAGAAATTGACACATCAATAATTGTGAAAATATTGTAAAATTTGTTGTGTCAGTATAACAATATATATGTCAGCTTATATAAACATTTCAAAGAAAAAAAAAACACAAACCGATTATTGGGAAAAAAAAAAATTCTTTAGGCACTGTAGCTACAGTGGCAATTGAATAAACTAAAAGCACTGTATCTCTAATGCTATCCATCAATAATAGCTTACCTATGATTTGTTATGAAATTAATGTTAAAATGTTGTGGACTTTGTATTTTTTTTATTTGATATATAAGAAACTGAGATCTTAACAATTGTGAAAATATTGTGATAACAGTAAGTGTTGTAACATTTTCTTAAAATATTTATTTTCAATTGTGGTTGGTCACAGTTTCATATTTTTTTTTTTTTTTTTCGACTTGTAAGAAATTGATACCTCAATAATTGTGAAAATATTGTGACATTTGTTGTGTCAGTATAACAATATATATGCCAGCTTATATAAATATTTAAAAGGAAAAAAAAAACACAAACTGATTACTGGAAAAAAAAAAACTTTAGGCACTGTAGAAATTAATGTTAAAATGTTGTGGACTTATCATTTTTTTTATTTGATTTATAAGAAACTGAGATATCAACAATTGTGAAAATATTGTGATAATAATAAGTGTTGTAACATTTGTTCAAAACATTTATTTTCAGTTGTGGTTGGCTACAGTCTCATATTTTATTATTTTATTTCAACTTTTAAGAAATTGATACGTTAATAATTGTGAAAATATAGTGAAATTTGTTGTGTCAGTATAATAATATAAATATCAGCTTACATCAATATTTAAAAGAAAAAAAAAAACACAAACCGATTACTGGAAAAAAAAAGTGACTAACTAAACCATAATTGTGAAAATATTGTGAAATTTATTGTGTTAGTATAACAATATAAATGTCAGCTTATATCAATATTTAAAAGAAAAAAAAAACACAAACCGATTACTGAAAAAAAAAAGTGACTCACTAAAATGGCATTGTAGATGAACAGTGCCAAAACACTGGATGTACAGTGCGAAAACACTATAGTGGCATTGTCAAAATATTTATTTTCAGTTGTGGTTGGCTACAGTCTCATATTTTGTTATTTTATTTCGACTTGTAAGAAATTGACACGTCAATAATTGTGAAAATATAGTGAAATTCGTTGTGTCAATATAACAATATAAATGTCAGTTTACATCAATATTTAAAAGAAAAAAACACAAACCGATTACTGAAAAAAAAAGGCTAAGTAAACTATAATTGTGAAAATATTGTGAAATTTAATGTGTCAGTATAACTGTATAAATATCAGCTTACATCAATATTTAAAAGAAAAAAAAAGCACAAACCGATTAATGAAAAAAAAAAACGACTCACCAAAACGGCACTATAGATGAACAGTGCAAAAACACTGAATGCATAGTGCCAAAGCACTACAGCGGCATAGCCGCTTTTATATATAAGAAATTTGTTATGTCAGTATGACAATATAAATGTCAGTTTACATCAATATTTAAAAAAAAAACACAAGCCGATTATTGAAAAAAAAAGTGACTAACTAAACCATAATTGTGAAAATATTGTGAAATTTGTTGTGTTAGTAAAACAATATAAATGTCAGCTTACATCAATATAAAAAAAAAAAAACACATAGACCGATTACTAAAAAAAAAAGAAAAAAGTGACTCATGAAAACAACACTATAAATGAACAGTGAATAATACTGCATGAACAGTACAAAAACACTGTTATATAAATTTTTTTTTGTGTTATAATAACAATATAAATGCCAGCTTATATCAATATTAAAAAAAAAAACTGATTATTGGAAAAAAATGTGACTAACGAAACTATAATTGTGAAAATATTGTGAAATTTATTGTGTTAGTATAACAATATAAATTTCAGCTTACAACAACATTTAAAAGGAAAAAAAAAAAACACACAAACTGAATACTGAAAGAAAAAAGAAAAGAAAAAAAAAAGACTCACGAAACGAAAGTACTGTTGCCGTTACAATGCTGCACAGTAATTAACACTGAGTACATAGTACCAAAATACTGTAGCGGTATTGCTGCTTTTTATATATTAAGAAAAAAAAATTTAGTAAGTTTTAATAAAAAAAATAATTTTTAATAGTTAATACGAGTTATATATGGACGAAAGAATTAACAGTAACAACAAATATAAACTTAGTAAACTAAGATGACAAATGAACAAACAATACTGACAACCTCACTTCCTTCTTTTCTCAATCTCGTCGTTTCCTTGTTCGCAACATATTGTCTCCCTTATCTATCTTCCCCCTCTTTTACCCCTGCCCCGCTGGAATTTTTATCACAAACCATTCTTTCTTTCCCCCACCTTCCTCTCTCGTCGATCTGTCATTGTCAGCTTTCTCTATCCTTTCTTCCGATCAAGGCATAACAATTCATTTATTACTTACCTATCTTCCATCCCATCATTTCATAGAAGCTCTATTTCCGAATTAAACCACCCAGACCACCACAACTTTCTACCCTATTCAATGGCCCTTGAATTGTCAATTTGTCACCAAAAATTTCCAACTTGCCCTCCTTATTTTACACGGCACCAATAAATTCTACTTCTTATCATAATAGTCTTTGCATGGCGTGTTATATTTGTTTTGTTTTGTTTTTTGTTTTGTTTTTGTTTTTGTTTACTTTTCTTGTCTTAAAAAGGTGTTATATTCACAATATTTTTACAATAAATCACATGGGATGAGTTGTTATTGATTCATATTTGAATTCACAACTAAAATTATTTTTTTGTCTATTTATAACAACCTACCACTTATGATTTGTTATGAAAATGTCTTGGACATAGCATTTCTCTATAATAAAAGTTGGGTTTAGAAGTCGTGATTACGTAAGTGACTTCACCAAATTACAACCATATTTTGGATAATTTTTTTTTTTTAAGTAAAGACAACAGCTTATTTGTTCTTATCAATTTATTTAAATAAAATAACAACAAATGTTTTAACTAAATATGCAACATGCATCTAAGTTTCAGTCAGTAAGTGTTTTAACAAAACGTGCAACATACATTTTAAATAAAATAATAATGATTGTTTTAACAAAATAAGCAACATATATCTAAGTTTCAGTTAATAAATGTTCTAGCAAAACATGCAACACGAACTAAGTTTCAGTCAATAAGTGTTTTAACAAAACATACAACATACAATTTAAATAAAATAACAATAAGTGTTTTAATAAAACATACAACATGCATCTAAGTTTCAATTGACAAAGACAATAACTTATTTACTCTTATCAATTTCTTTAAATAAAGTAACAATAATAAGTATTTTAACAAAATGTTCAACAAGCATCTATGTTTTAGTTGATAAAAACAATCACTTATTTTTCCTTGTTTATACTATATTTTCTAACATGTTTAAGTTGGCACGTGCATTAGAAGTTAGAATACTTCAATTTTTTTTTGTTTGTTTGTTGGTGCGTTTATCTACATGTCGAGGCCTTAGAACTTAATAGAGCTTGAAAGCGGTGTAACGGGCCTTGAAACAGCAATTCCGGACCCATTGTTTCCTTTTCGACAACGGTCTATCCGCAATGGCCCACAATCACAATCAGGTCTGAGTCACGCAGCCTTAAACATGCACAAACCCCTACCTTCAAGAAGAGTCGGCAGCACAGATAAGTACAAACCAAATATTTTACTAACGTTTTGGAAAAAGAAAGAAACAAAACTGGAGGAAAACTGAGCCCATCAGAATTCCAAATCCCACGTGAGACTAGTGGCTCTAGGCTCTACCTACTGGTAATGCTAATTACTACCGATAGGAAATTCGTGGCCCAAACGTGTTTCACAAACACAGTTTTTCCATATGGAAAAAGTGAGCAGAGAAAGAAGAAAAATGAATGAAAAGAAAGTGGGAAACCAACAAAAGCGGGAAACTTCGAATTAGGAAAAAAAAAAAACTACCACATTGCCGAGCCGCCCACACCAACATTGTATATAAATACTCTCTTCTTCTCGCTTTTTCTTTTTTCATTTTTAGGGTTCAAAACAAAAGTTTCTCGTAGCTTCCACACAGTGTGGTTCAGGTTCGCCATGGACGATGTTAGGGCAAGCTCAGCTTGGGTCGCCACCCACTCCTCCCATGTCGTCGTCGACTCCGCAGGTTTTAGGCGCATGGCTAAACTAAAAATTTGGTTTTTTGCTTGTGTGTAAGTTCTGTAACAGTGATATTAACAATGCTGCATTTGGAGGCTGAGGAAATTTTGGTTATTTGTGCAGGGATTGAGAAAGTTGTGGACAGTATTGGGTCAATCCCGAAAGTGGAGTGGGATTTCGAAGGGATTCACTATTTTGATAATGGCCCTCTCACTGTTCAGTACCTGCTTGTTCTGGACGCTTTGAATTTCTGTTTTTGGCCTGGTATGTTTGATATTTTTTTCCTCGTCTTTCGTGGTGATTAATTATTACATCTTAATTTATGTTTTTTTTTTTTTTTTGTTTTGGATAGGTTTATTTATGTTTGTTAATGGTACTATGCAAAGGTTGTTTTTCTTTTTTGGTTAACTTTTGGATTATTATAAATCTCTCCTGGGATTGATTTGTGAGTTGGGTCCCGTTTGGCAGTTTTCAATTTATTTCTTTTTTTCCATGGGAAAGGAAAGGCCAAGAAATTCTTGCAACGTGTTGCTTTTAATTATTTACTTTCTTTGTTTTTGGCCCCCTTTTTTTTTTAAATACTACTTTTTCTCAAAGTGTTGTTGTTTTCCTTTAAAAATAAAATTTATAGACTTTGAAGTTTCATGAGAACTAAAACAAACGGGCCCTTGAGGTTTAGTAATCATGGTTTTCAAGATTGATTTGCCCACTTACCGTTGCAAATTGGCTTTTTAGGACCATTTTGCAACAGCCTAACCCATTTATTTTATTGGCATATTTTTTGTACCATATTTTTTTATAAAAAAATTTGGGGACTTGATCTTTTTTTCCAAACTACTATGAATAGTTAATTTCAAAAGTCTGGCTGCGGCATCGTTTTTTTGACTTCCCTATGTTTAGCCATCTTTGAATTGTTTTCTTAACTTCAAAAGTTTTTTGCATTTGTCTTCCGTTTACCACATTTGTTGCAAAAGCCGCCTTGACAAGATGTTAAAAATTCCTTGAGTAAAATGGTATCCCAATCCTCAATATTTGTTGTGCATTATTTTTTTCGAAGGATATTGCAAGTTTCACCGAACTAAAGCAGTGCTTTATGTTGGAGATGCTGAAAATGTTTTATTGTTTTCTAAATTATGCAAAGCATACATGGCTAGGAAGATGCTTACATATAGCTGAACTCACCTGCTTCTTGTTTTGCATTTAGTTTATTTGATTTTGTGAAAATTGGACACATTAGTCTTCGTCCGTATTAATGGACTTCAACACTTGATGCGTGTCAATACTTGTTTGTTGGGCATAATGTAGACTCATATAAGTCAAGCAGAAATATCATGGTAATAGAGTAGATATGCTATGTTAATAGATCATGGTGTATGCAGTGTAACGAGCTGATTATTAATACCATTGAATGAATGAATTAATAACACTATTTGCAAGAGAATAGAAGTGATGAGAAATTAAAGAGCTAGACAAAAAAGTGAGCCTGGGGTTGTTACTCAACAAGCTACTATACCATAATTGATGATGCCCCCTGTCTTTGGATATATTCATTGGTGGTCAAATCTCTTAGGAAATGGTCTACTGATACAACTTTTCTGAGCTAGAGCAGCTTATAGTGGAAGCAGAGAACTTCTTCCTACCTTCTGATTGATTAACAAAATATAAAGCTAAAACAATGCAACCATCAAAAGTAGCAAAAGTAACTTTTAACTTCTCCATTCTTGTTTTGGTTAATTGCTATCGGTAGCTTGCAACATTCCAGTTAATGATTTTTTGTTTTCCTGCACTAGGCAGCTCATCCTAATGTCAAATTGGATCTCATAAACTCATCTTATATATTTCTGGTTATTGCTCATACAAAGGTGTAGTTTACCATGCTAACATCTTTTGCCCTCTTGCTTATTCCTATAGACAAGGAGCTCAATTATGATCATTTGGCCTCGGGGCTAAAGGCTGTTCTACAAAATGACCAATCTGCATTTGATGCAGATCGCCTGCAAAAGTACACTGGTATTATTCTTGTTGAACCTTCTATCATTCTATTTCCATGCTGACATGTACTGAATTACACATTCACAACACACGAACATACAAATATGTTGAGGGTGCCTTTTTCATTTAATTAATTGATATCTTGGTCATTAGAAGAAAGAACTGAAACAACTAGGATCAGGGACTAAAAAAGAAGAAAAAAGATTCACGCTGGCAATATGATTCTATTTCATAAGAGCAAATTACCAGGATATATTTGTGTTCTTTAATTTCTAGCCTCAAAATAGTACACTTCACGTCATCAGAATTGACTGATATATCTTCAGTTAAAGAATATCAAATATATATTGAAGATTGACCTGATTGTTGGTTGATGAAAATCTTATATAATATATTAAAATGGAAGCTCAATCAAGAATTCAAAAAAGAGTCTAATTGCATTTCAATTTTGAACCAAGTGTCCTAATTGTACTTTAATTTGATGCCAAGTGTGTTTAGATTATGTTTTAATTTTATGCAAAGTGTCATTCCATCTCTAATTTTGTGTCAAGTGTCTTTACAGGTAAGTTCATGAATCTAAACTTAAAAACATGTAAAGAATAAATTAGAATTTACCATACTTTCATGTAACACTAGAATTTATTATACTTTTATGTAACACTTGATTCTGTAATACTTCTAATCTATGTAAAACTATTTTAAGTCCGTCTAAAATTACTTCTAGCTCGTTTTACTAAATCCCATTTGAGACCATTTCTAATCCATTTATAACTAATCTAGATTTTCTTACAAAAACTAATTATTAGTTCAAATATAAATTTCAATGAAAATTTTATCTTGTTCTAAAAACTGGTTGTTCATATTCAATTTTTTTTCATAATAATTCAATTGTCATAAGCAAACATCAAATAAATTTGTTGCATCACAATAATAGAAATTAAGTTAACAAACTATCTCACCACCCCCCCCCCCCCCCCAACCGCGGGAAATAAAACAATCAAGAGTGAACAATTTGCATGCTATACTAAATAATAACTTTACAAGGCCTTTTCAAGTGTTGACAAAAATATAAAGCAACCATTAGTAGTATTCAACATAGGTACAAATTATAATATGCATGGGGCATAGGGTTACAAGCTAGTTTGTTACTCATATTACATTACTGCAACAAGTAGATTACTTAATTCTTTTTTTAGTTAAAATTTTCCTTAATTCAATGTCATTTGGATTAAATTGACCTTCAAGATTTAAATTTGAATTTGTTGATTAGGAGTTCAATGCTTAATTTTTTACAATCGAAACTCCTTTTTTAGAGATTCATTTCTCTATGGAGTTATGTGTTTGACACTACGGAAATCTATATTCTTTTAGAGATGAAATGCTCTTTTGTTAGTTAATAAAGTAATGAGATCAATATATGTTTCCAGGTCCTCAATTACGTGAGCTATTGAAGTGGCCTAGACCACTTCCATTGGAGGACGAAAGAGTTCGTTTACTTCATGAGGTAAATTACATCATACTTATAATTATTTTTTTGAATTAATCATCATCATACTCGCCTTTTTGTTTATTTCTCACCTTTCTTGAGAAAAAGTTCTTCAAGTTTCTTAGATTTTTAGTTCTTATTTGTCCAGATCTACTTCTTGTTATGAGCTATTCCCAAGCCTAACAGCAGATTAAGTTGTTTGATATTAGTTAGTTTGATGACCCAGGTTGGCTGTGAACTGGAAAGAAGTTTTGACGGCAAAGCATCCAATCTTGTCAAGTCCTGTGGAAAATCAGCCCTAAAACTTGTAGCTCTTGTTACACGTCACTTTCCTGGTATCCCCTGGTTGCTGTTGTTTTCTCTCTTTGTGTGTGTTTTTTTGTCATAAATTTTCAATCTGTTGGGTACAGCTATGTCTTGAGATGGTTGTCTATTTTGCAAGTAAATTTGTATACTGAATTTCTGATTCCTAAAAATTAAACTATTCTAGGCTTTCGAGACCACTCACTGTACAAGGGCCACCAGATATTCTTGTACAAAAGAGCTCAAATATTTGTGGCAGATTTATGGGGTGCATTTAAGGGCCAAGCATATGGGCAATTTAATGACATTAGCTCAATCACTATAATGGCGGACTATATTGTTCCAGCAGTACTGCGGCAGCTTGGTGTGCTAAGATATAGTTCAACCCTTGCCAGCACTATTGAAGCCAATGGTGAAATAGGTCCAGGCAGTGAGGAAGAGGTTGAACTACGAGCTTGCTCTGTACATGCCGTGGAGAAAATGAGGGAGTTGATCAGTATGAAATCAGGAAAGCAGGTAATGCTATTTTGTCCGGTGCAATTTTTAGTGTCATCTTATGTACATGTATGGAGGGTGTTTTTAATTTGCTTACAAAATTTTAAAATGGCAGTCTTATAGAAATGAGAAATTTGAGTTAATAAATAAAATTAAATCATTCTTAAAATATGTCAAAATTTCTATTAAATTGTGAAAAAAATGAGTTGAACATTTTACAACCATTAGAAGTATTACTTTAAAAAAAAAAAAAAAACACTAGAAGTATTAACAACTATATATATATATATATATATATTTAAAAGTTTGATTTGCAAGTATCATGTTTTTTTTACTTGGCACAAAAGTTTTAAATTTAGTTAGTAATATTTTACTTGGCACAAAAGTATCATGTTTGTTTTTTTATTTTTTATTTTTTTATCGTGTACACAATGTTTGATATGCAACAATGGCGTCTGTTTTATTTTCTTTTATCTTTTTTCATTGATAGAAAAAGGCTCTGACAGGGAGAGAACCTTCAAGACATTAGATCATATTTTCTGCAACTTATGAAACAATTACAACCCCCCCCCCCCCCCCCCCCCCGGCCCGGCGCAATTGAAATTAGAAATAGTATCTTTTATTCTTCCTCAGCACTTCACCAGATTTCCTCTTTTATTCTTAATCATTCTATTTCTGGGACTTTTCTGTTCAGGTGCTGAGTGTGGAGTTAGACCTCTGGCTCTGGGCTTCTGGGGTTCAATGTTCATCTCTGCCGCACCATCGAACTCTCTCAATATATTATTGAGCGTATGTTACACCATGGTAGCTTTCTTCTCATATATATTTTAGTGAAAATTATTAAGATCTTGGGTGAAGTTTTTGGACAAGTGTGACAAATGATTCATGACACCCTTTACTCTGACCCTTCTCATGGAGAGTCACAGCTTTGGAAATTTTAGGGGGTACATCTTTTAATATTACTGTTTAATTGATGCTAATGAATCAAAGGATTTTGAGAAAATGATATGACGTTGAGTTGCTAAATGAAATATTTCATCGAGTGCTACTTTTCCAATGGGCCCTGGACATTACATTGTCTTTCATGAGAAGAAATTTGGTATCCATCTTTTAATTATAGTTTGTAATTCTCCATAGACCTTAAGACCTCTCATGATTTCATCTGGTTGACAGTTTTAGCCGCTAAAGAGGAGAGTTTCTGTTTTGAGATGTGGTGCCAAGATATATATGATTTTGAAGACTTAAAAATATAACAATTTTGATAAAGCATATTATTTTGACTAAATGATAATAATTATATGATTTTGTAATAGCAAAATTGAAATAATTACCTGCTATTTTAGTTTATTAAAATGGACTTCCCTTCGTATATGTAGGATTATGATATGACTGATAAGAAGAAAAATACTCTAAAAGCTTTAATAACATAAGTTGCTTATTGATTTGTAAGAACTCGTATAAGAACATACACAAAGTATAATAATATGGTGATAAACTTAATAAGGGTAGAACTGGTACACAATAAGACAGTGCTGATGAACAATATTTTTGAATAAAGGAGAACAAAACCTCCATTCTTTCGCATTACAGGTAATAGACATGGATAAATGCCTAGTTGGCATTGAAATTGTGACCCCCAGTGTCTCCTTGGCTTAGCAGATCAAGGCTAGTAGGATTTATGTTGAGGTGCTTGGATTTTTGTGATTGGCAAATTTCCATCGTAAGTGCATTTTAGGACATCTGGTTTCCTCACTAGCCGGGGCCCAACTGGAACCTTGTTGTTTTTGGGACGAATATCCTACACGCAGACAACTATCATTCTTAAAGAAGCTGATGTACATATATTCAGTATCCAATATTTGATATTTCCAACAACCATCACTAGATTTTTTTTATGAAAGCTTGTTATTCTTGAAGCACATTTCAACACTCTAAATCTGTACATAGAAAGAGCCTGCTTATCTTTTGTGGCAAAATGTTATTGAAGTTTTGGAACCATGGATATGACAATTTAATAGGTAGTCAATTAGCAATCTGATAAAGCTATAAGTAATTTGAAGATGGAGAACTTTTAGTATGAACTTGTGATTTGTGAGTTTTGGAAAATTAGAGGGAAATTGCTACCTGGTCAAAGATAGCTGTTGGGATTGCTAGGGTAGCACAAGCATTGGGGGAATCAACTATTCCAGATATTCTTCCTTCACATGGGCAGCATGACAGCAGAAGATAGACCTGTTAGCCACCATATTGTCTTCTAGATCAATCATTTAATACAAACCAAATTTACCATATGTATGAATTTTGGTGCTTCTTTTTGTGCATATGCTTGTGTGACTTAATGGAGAAAGAGACATGAACCTGTTCTTTGGAGTACCCAAATTTGGAGAGGTAGTCGATGGCATTGAGTACTGCTCGCTTATAAGCAACACTTGCATCAAGGTAGTGTTGCCTCCCACTCTCATCAACACTGATGCCCTCAAATACCAACCATTCTGAGAATCTAGGCTCAACAGGTCCTATCTCAAAGATTGGATTTACATGAAGAGGAGTGGGACCCATTGGTGTAAGGTATTCTTTCATTCCACCCCTTATAATGTCACACCTGATAACAAGATGACAAGTGATATAACCCTGGATAAGCTATGAACAGCTGATGGAATGATATTGTCGTGAATCTTTTTTTATTAAGAATGGTTTATAATGGGCAAAAGCATTCAAGTGGCATTAATGTTTGCTTTGTGGTTGACTTCAAAATTGAGTATTTTAGGTCTTTGAAAGAGGTTTGTATGAGGATGCTTAGAAGTAAATGGCTTAGTTCTTAAGAGGCCTAAGGTCCCATCTGGCATTGCGTTTAGAGGCGGGGAAAAGACTTAAGGGGCTTAAAGCTCTTAAGCAATATTTGCCAACTGTTCGATAAGTTTGCCAAAAAGCATTTTGCCCCCCTAAATCTGAAATTCAAGCAATGTTCTAGTTTTTAAAAGAAATAATAAATTAACAAAAATACCCATGCTGATTTTTCAAAATTACACCCGATGCCGTTTAGGAGGGAGAATAGAGTTATGTGAGTGGTTGCTACTTTATCAAGAGAGTTGTTAGATAGATTGGTCTTGATTAATAGCATAGCTTGTGTTTAATCTTCTCAGCTTTAAGTTCTTGCTTATTTTTCAAAATAACACCTGATGCCGTTTAGGAGGGAGAACAGAGTTATGTGAGTGGTTGCTACTTTATCAAGAGAGTTGTTAGATAGATTGGTCTTGATTAATGGCATAGCTTGTGTTTGATCTTCTCAGCTTTAAGTTCTTTGGGCTATTAGTAGCCATTTGTGTTCGTGTAATTATGGAGTTTAACTATGACAGCATACTTTTTAGTCTTTTTAAATATCCAAATTATCTCTAAAGCCTAGTATGTTTTTTCTTTGATGCCTATAATGATAATTGCAGTTCATCCTCTTGTACTCACTATTGAAGTTATCTTCAATGTGACAAGAAATCAAATATTTTATGGAACTACAGAACTAGTTGATTAAAATGTATAAGACCACACATAAGATAGGACTGGAATTAATATTCTAGGATTCTTTAGCAAGTTGGACACCTTACATTATGTGGTAGAAGTCTAGAACTCTTTTTTATTTTATTTTTTACACTATATTTCCTTAAAGAAAGGAATTTTAACATTATATGCTCCAGTAATTTATGTTTGTTTCTCTTCTTGTGTATAAGAATATAGTAAACCATGAGAACAAGAACATGTTGTAACTTCATATCAATTAAAGTAGAACTTGAAATGTTACGGGAGATAGAATGTACTTGAGTTCTAGGAAACCACTCATCTCAATTGCCCCACAGAATGAGACTTCACCATCCCCCTGAGAGAAGTGCATGTCACCGGTACTGAAATTTGCTCCATCTACAAATACCGGAAGGTATATCTTTGAACCTCTACTGAGATTTTTGATGTCACAATTTCCACCATTTTCTCTTCCTGGAATTGTTCTCGCAGCTTCCCTAGCAATCTTTTCCCATTCTGGAGTGCCCTTTTCAATCTACACATGATCACGACACATTAAATAACTACTTTCAGCTGATATGAGATTGTTTCAGTTTCAACTCTCATGGCTAACATCTTTACAATAACCAAAGGTTTTTTCATGTTTTCTTTGTTCAATGTGTCATACCTTTCCAAGGACACAGCCTCTGGTTGTTGGTAGGTTCGCTAATGGTCGTGAGTGCAAAACCTCACATAGTTTGAGCGTTTGGAGCCCATTTTCTTCAAGCTCTCTTTCCCTCTCGTTCCATATGTTGAGCAGTTCCAATGATGGTGCAGTTCCAATGATTCCAGGGTGAGTTAACCCTGGAAATCGTACTCCTGCTATGCATATAATATGTGAGCAGCATGAATATGAAATGCATTCTATTCATTTTCTCATTACCTGGTATGTGAGGAGAGTAGGCATATATTCCTTCAAAGTACCAAATCGCTTTGGTTGCACAAGGAAAATGGTCAGTCAGAAAACCACCTCCATTTTCTCTGTCAAATGTTGCTGTATAACCCCATTCATCTCCAGGAAGAGGACCCAAGTTCAATATTTCAACTACCAGAAGATCACCTGGCTTGGCCGGTGTCCCATCCTCGTCCACAACCCTAATCGGCCCGCTGAGGTAATGTACCTGAGCTAGTTATCAAAGAGACCATAATCATTACCCTACTCTGGTTACTCAAAACAATCTTTACTCGATAAGATAATGGGATTTTTGCTAATGCATGCCCTTATGGCACACATTAAGCTATATATTTTTGGAAACATTTTCTTAAGAATTGAAAAAGTATTGACAATTTTTTCAATTTTCGAAAAAATGTTTCTAAAAATAGATGGCTTAAGGGCACACATTAAGCGTACCCAAAATAATATTAGAGATATGTAAGCCTAATAGCATAGGCTCAAACTCAATCATTCTATGTAGTACAAATTTTGTGTTACAATAAAACTATAACATGAATATATATAATAGGCTAAACTTTAAATTAATTGACTTGTACAAGTAGGAGATCATGTCAGTAATTGACTTTTAGTACAAGGAGGAGATCATGTCAGTGTTAATAAGTGGTATCTTCCTATCAAGTAGATGACAACATTCACCTCTAGAGTTAGTAAGTTTCTCTTCAGTGGATATGTTAAATCAAGTTCATATACTTACAGTTGAGAGGTCTATGGATTTTACATCAACTGCAGAATCATCATCTTTAATGGCACCTCCAGTCCAATCAGTCATCTCCACTCTAAAGAGCTCGCCAGCTTTGACCTCTGCAACATGGGGTAGTTGAGGATGCCAACGGTTGTGAAGAGGAAATTTTTGCTCCCATGGCTTCTTTGTCAAGTCTATGGGTACCACTAGTCTTGGAGTTGAAGGAGCCATGGATGAATTAAAAGTGAAGAGCAGAGCACATACTAATCTGGGATTTATTGTTTTTGACTTGAGTGATGCTTGTGCCACTTTATGTGGCACTTGCATAGCTCTTTTGACTTATCGGGCTAACTGGGTGTCATCATTTGGTTGATTTCCATGCATGGGATCCATCGCCAGTACACGTAGTGCTGACGTGTCAAGGGGCTCCGATGATTAGGGAAGATCTTTTGCAAATATATTTCCCTTTTATTTCAAATCAAAATAAATATTTTATATATAATGTGACAATTTTTTTCCAAATGGTCCCCTACTGCTTGTCAGGCCGTAATAGAAAGGACAAAAAACACCAAGACTTTAGGGATTAACCTAGCACCTCAAATTTTGTGGTAGTAGGGGTAGGAAGAAACCACGAAAGTGTGCTAGTCACTTAACTAACCCCACAAATAATGTAATGGGATAAACAGCACAAATAATGTAAAGGGATGAACAGGAACTTAGTTAGGAATGTTCGCTGGGGCCGAGTTGTAGTGTTGATACGATAATTAGGACAAAATTTAGGTATAGTATTATGATGTTGTTTTTTAGGTTCTCTTCTTAAAATTTAACCATGTGGCTATTTAACTAAAAAATATATTTTCATTCTATGAAAAAAAAAATTCTCATGGCAAAATCTTAAAAAGAGAATCTAAGGAACAACACTTAAGTACTGTACCTAAGTCTTGTTCTAATAATTATAATTCATAAATCTATTGAAAACTTCACTATTATTTTAAGCATCATCAACCCATCATTATTCATATTATTAAAATTTTCTTATATTTTAAATTTTTTAAATGAATTATTTGACACCTAATTTCAAATCCCAAAAAAAAATTAACTTAAAAAAAAATTAACGATATACTAACTGAAAAAGAAATGTAATATAGTAATATACCATCATATGGCTATGGTAAAAAAAAAAATGGACACAACCTTAATGAACAAAGTATATTCTTAAAAATCTAAATACCAATACAAACTTTGATGATTTTGTTTGACTGTGTTGAGAATATTGAGATGAGATGAATTGATAAGAAATAAACAATAGGTTGACATCGCTATAGAGGAAAACAAGTAAAAGCATCTGTAGGCTGTAATTTCCTTGACAGTGAGAATGAAAGGGGAAAAGTAAAGTTATGTTTTGAAATGGTTAGAGCATCCACAATAGTGGAGCTATATTGCTATATTGCTACAATATATAGCAATATAGCTCCACAAACTTCAAAAACCTAGCTCTAGCAGTGGAGCTAAAATCTTATATTTTAGCTCCACATGAACAGTGCACATCTATAAATAGATGTGCACTGTTCATAACATCTAAAAAAAATAATAATATTTTATTACGTTTCGCTCTCCTCTATCATTAAAAAAACCATTTCCTCTTTCTTTCTTTTATCTCTCTCTCCGGCTCTGTTCTTTCTTCTTTCTTCTTTCTTCCTTCTCTTTTTTTTTTTTTTCTCTCCTTCATCAACTCTCTGCTTGGCCGACTGGTCTGCATCTTCATCATCATCGTCGATCTCTCTCTCTCCCCGGCTTCTCTTCTTTCTCCCTTTTTCCTTCTCATTTTTTTTTTCTCTCCCTCATCTACTCTGCTTCGCCGATCTGGTCTAGATCTTCATCGCCGATCTAGTCTGGATCTTCGTCACCGATCTTCATCGCCGATCTTCGTCGTCGATCTTCATCGCCGATCTTCGTCGTCGATCTTCATCATCATCGCCCACGTCGCCGACCCATCTCGCCGATTTGGTTGTGCCGCGATCGCATGGGTTTTTTTTTTTTTTTTTTTTTCCTGTTGTGGACTGCTGTGGTGGTGGTGATGGCTGTGCTGTGGTGGTGGTGATGGCTGTCTGAAGCTTATTGTAAAAATTTTTATTATTATTGTATTGAGTTTTTTGTATTATTTTAATCAAATAGCTAAAAATATAGATGTATTGCTGTGAAGTGTGAATAGGTAAAAGCTAATATTATAGATAAAGTAACTTTTAGATGATAGAATTATAAATGTGCTGCTGTGAATGCTCTTAATGAGTGGGTTGACATCTATATTATTTGGAGAGAGTAGTTATTGACCATTGGATTAACTAGTACAGCTTTGAGGAACAAATGAGAGGCGGTTATAATTTTTGAGTGTGCCCATATCATATCATTTTGCCATGTATGTTACGAGAGAAATTTTAAATTTTGGGAAGGCCATGGCCCCCAAGGAGCTATGTGGCTCTGCCCCTGGGGATAAACAATGACAAGTAGGTTTTGAATAAATAAATTTTGCTGGAAAGATGCAGATAAATTCTTTAGGTTGCTTTGTGCCTTTTGGACATTTAAAAAAAAAAATGTAAAAACTTTCTACCCATGTGTTTCAGATTCAATCTCGTTTTTAGTACGTCAAAGATGTTGAATGTGGAGATTAATAGTTCATGTTGAAAAAATAATATATTAGAGTTTAGAGAACAGTTAGATGTACAATTTTAATTTCTAGTCAATGTTGAATTAAATAAACAATTATGGAAAAACACGCAACTGCAAAGCACTTGGGAGATGATTTTTAAGAATACTAGTAGCGAAGGTCTGAAGGAAATTCTTAGGGACTAGGAAGAGGCAGATTCCAGAGAAAGATCCTAAGGGGATAGGGTCACGATGATTTGGTAGATATTTCCTTCCCTATATACAAAAAAAGTTTATTGAAAAAACTAAAAAAGAAGAAGGCCGTATCTACCTGAGCATTTCCGAAAAATATTCATGTCTATTCACGTGTTTATCAGTATAGTATAGTAAATTACACTACTCTTATGTGAAGGTTTGTTATATTAAATAATAAAAACAGAGAAGTCCTCTTATCAAAAAAAAAAAAAAAAAAAACAGAGAAGTCCAAGTTTATATATAGTTTGTACATAATAAAGGGTGTTTAAGGGTATTTACTGTTTAGTCCTTGAGTATCCCACAAAAGATATTAAAATAAAGAAAAAGGAAAGAGTTAACTTTTAAAATAAAAAAAGTACTGATTTTTCAGACAATTTTTTTATAAAAGTAGCATCAAAATTTTTTTAAAGTAGTCCAATTAACAAAATAGACCAAAGACACTCGTTAACAAAACTTAAAAATATATAGCATTTAGACACTGCCAAAACACACACAATTTCTAGAAGCTGATCTCCCATAATTTTTTTATACTAAAAGCGTGAATGCTATAGCAAGCTTTTAGTTGACTGGCCGCGGCAAAAATTATAGTATATATGGCTCTTCAAACTCTTTTTTTTTACTGAGATGCCCTTCAAACTCTTGAATTTACTCTACAGTCGCCATATGTATATATAAAATACTTTTACTGGCCCTAGGCGGCTGGGCTGATATCATGCTTGGTTTTTTAACACTAACCAAACTAAAGATGCCTAAATATAATAATTTCTATCTGCAAAAAGTTGTGTCCACAATTTTAATCATCTGTTGTTTTTTCTGCAATTAGGAAACTCCCAAATTGCAAACATAGACAGATAAAGCTAGCTACTTACGAAGGACATGTTGCATCAGTCCTGTGCACGCAGTTTGATGAAACTAGCTAGAAATTGAAAATATTTCTAATATTTTTGTATCAAATTAAAACTTAAACAAGGAACTCACAATAGATTGTTCAGCATGCTTGATGTCCTCTGCAGTATAGTCCTGTGTTATACCTCCTCCACTGAAGTCCACCATCTCTACTCTAAAAGCCTCTCCTACTTTAACCTCAGCAACCGGAGGTATGTCTGGGTGCCACCGGTTGTGAAGAGGGAGTTTCTGTTCCCATGGCTTTTTCTTCACATCTATAGGCACAATTAGTCTCGAACCATATTGTGCCATGGCTCGCTCTATCTAAAATTTCAGGCTTGGTCTATAGCTAGCTGAAGGAACAAAAGTTAAGTATCTTATTAAGAAAGGGATTTTTCAAAAGAAGCTAGAGTCACATAGCTATTCATTTTCGTTTGGAAGTTGACACCCTTGAAAGGAACCATTAAGTCATATTTTTTTTTGGTTTTCTCCTTTGTGTATGGACCACTGAAAACTGATTGAACTTTAGGCACAGCTTTTTTTAAAATTAAAAAAAAAAAACAATGTTTGTTCTTTTTGTGTATATAGTGAAAGGATTAGTAATAGTCATGCTGTCTAATCAGTGCAATGTGGTTCCATAAAGTTTTCTGATCATGTGATATAAGAAGAGTAAAGTTCGGCCACTCATGAAGAAATGATGCTTGCACCTACTGCTTGTACTTTTATCTATATAATCAAAGCTAATTTGGTTGGTGTCTGATTTCATCTAACATTGTATCTTGTACTAGACAGTAGAGATGCCCCAATTGATTAACAAAACTTATTATGGACTTAGGTACAATCATCATTTTGGAATAGAAACTCGGCTTCAAGCTAATCCCACTTACCTCTCTGAAGGACCCCACATATCGGAATCTACTGGATATAGCCTGCACTTTCATGATGATTTGAGCTGTTGTTTTTCTTTATAGAGAGAAAAATTTTATATAAAAGTTATTTTGCTTTATTCAGGGCTGGTCCCAGAAACCATTCATAGGTATTTGTACTACATTGAAAATTTACTTGATCTTAAATAAAAATGGTGGCATTATTGGCTTTATTTTGCGTGAGAATCATATATTTATATGATAGTCTTTTCCGTAGAGAGAGAGAGAGAGTTGTTCTTAGTTTAACCAATTGGCACCTTCTATCCTAAGAAATCTTTTTCTTTAGCCGAATAACAAAGGAAGATCCTGTTTGAGCTTGATAATAAGATCATATATCTACTCCTTGATCAGGAATTAATGTTTGACTCCTCAATGTTTGAGTTTAGATAAAGTATAGGAAATGGATATGTGGATGTCCTTGGAAAACCCAAATATTTTTATGATATAAAGGACAAGAATAAATTTTTAATATTGAAATACTACCTTAAAGAAATACACGTAATTTTTTTTATAGAAACGTAACTTATCCACAAATAAACCTAACTTATCTGTGGATTAAAAAAAAAAAAAACGGTGCCAATTTTTTGTTGTAACATACCCACAAAAGTCAAAAACACCGTTGCATTCCAAGGCAAAACTGTGGGTACAGGGGTATCACCACTTCACTTTAATAATACATTATTATTACTCTCATGCACAGGTTTATCACGAAATAATAACTTGGTAACTTCATGGATGGATCCACAGCCACAAGAAATGCTCGCGAAATAATAATGTTATTGGGCCACCACCAATGTGGCAGAAAGAATGCTTTTCATTCATTAAAAAAGAAGAAGAATAATAATAATAGTGAATGCTTTTCTCAATTAGTGAATTATAGAAAGAGACTTTAAAGCAATTCAATTGCTTTGTAATTTTGTTTTACATCCGTGTTATAAACACAGGAGCCCAATAAGTCACATCGAATTGGAACTTCGCCCAAAAAAAAAAAAAAAAAAATCACTCGGAGCTTACGTGTTGTTTCTTGGGATTACCCATGTCACTTGCCACGGGAGAATCACATTTCGTTGCAAAGCATTGTTCATGCAAAAAGAATTTAAAAATAAAAAACATTTTATTTCGCCAGATAAATCACTTTAATAATTTATTTTACATTTTTACATAACTATTTTTACAATACACTTTACATCATTTTTTTTAATATTTAATAATACATCAAAGTAAATTATTATTACTTTAATGTTAAAGTAGAAGAAAAAAGAGAGAAAGTGAGACAAAAGAAGAGAGTGAAAAAATAGAAAAGGAATAAAATCTTTTTGCATGTTGCGAGAATGTTTAAGCCATGCAATTTCTTTTGGCATTTTAACTCACCGGATGAGGTGTGAGTGTTTTTAATTTGTGCATTTTTAGTGAATAGTATTATCTATTTTGCACTTTAACGAGTTATGCATAACTCAACGACTGCTCTAATAATAATGTCTGAGTCAATTGGCTAATCTTCTTTTTCAGAGATCACATCTATTACATACTACACATAATAAAATAACACAAACAATCAAACAAGTTAAAATTTAGCCCATAATTAAAACTCTCTCTCTCATGTTGTTTTCACAGGGCCATGGGTAACCTGCAAGTGGGAACAAGGGTGACATGGTTTAAGGGTAGAGATAAGGATGCCACATCCTTGCTGATTAGGACTACTCATAATCTTTCACGCGCCGCATAAATAATTCAATGTCTACTGCACATGGAAAATCTTAAAAATCTTTTAATATAATCTTCCACACATATACACTAACATGCCTGCACTACGTTGTGTTACACAAACGAAACATGCGTTATGTTGTTGAATTTTGGCTTTAGAAAGTAGAGATAGAGTAGCCGAGGCAAAAGGCCGGTCTCTTCCTTCCAAGCAATTTCTTGTTGCTGAGTTTTTCACTATTCATAGGTCGGTGGAATCATAATATGAAGATTCTCTGCAAATTTGGGGCCCATGCATGCTTATCATAATCTTGGATGACCAATTCTCAAACACTATTCTTATCCACAAAAGTTAATCTCAATCACTATTATTTCTTGTTACATTTATGCTTTTACTGCACATGTAGAATCTACCAGTTAAAAATAGTTGCAAGTAACTTAAAAGTGATAAATTATTCCATTAATAATAACTATTTATAATAACTTATAATTATCGGTTACAATAGAGATTTTAATACTTTATTATATTAGGAAATTTTTTTACAATAACTTATAATGAAGAATTTGTTGCAATAACTTAATATTTTTGCAATTTATTAGAATGGAAATTTCAGAGTAATATTTTATAGCAATGAATATATTATTGCAGTAACTTTATATCAATTATTATATAACTTATTACAATGATAAATATGAAACTTTTATTAATTATAATGAATGTATTGTTGCAATAACTTAATCCGAATTATTTCTGTCAATTATTTACAATCTTATTGTAATAAAATTCGTGAAGATTCGAAGTAGTAAATTTTTTATTGCAGCAACATATATATATATATATATTATTTGTATTAAAGTTGTCATTTAAATATCTAGAGTTTATTGCAACGAAATTTCTTATTGCATAAACCTATTGCTCAAATTTTATTGTAACACATCGCATCAACTATTGTAATAACTATAAGGTTATTGCATGGATTTTTTTTCTTATAGTGCATGCATGGCTAAACTAACCTTTCATTTAACACTTTTTCGAATGTCAACACTGTTAAAAAATTTATTTCTTTTTTATTTCTTTTTACCAAATATATTTTGTTTGCAATCAATTAAAAGAAGTTGTGCACTAATTTCTGTGGGGACCCGGTTTGAGTGTTGGGCCTAACGTAACGTATCAGCTCAAACCCAAGTAGCCCAGACAATAAATTTATAGAGAGGTGGGCTGAGAGGCCGGGTCGTAGTGAGTGGTGTGGTGGACCGGTGCTATTTTTGTAATAAAGAAAAGGAAATCACAAGAGCTATTTGTGCAAGGATGTCCTCAGAGAGGTCCGAGGAGATTGATTCTGCCTTTATTTTACCTCTAAGAGCTTTTCTTACAAGTTTTTTCCTTTTTTTGTTCCTCCCCCCTCAGCTCAGGGATCCTTTACATTATATATACCCCTCTGGGATAATCCTAAGCCTCCACTTGTTGGTTGTTTACGTCGTCACTTGAGTACCCGTCCCATCAGCCACCATGTTCAGCTTTCTGTGAGTCGTGATAGCCAAGGCAACACTGTTTGGGGGTCTCCTCCACATAAATGCGGCCAGGAGGGTAGCTGCCAAGCATTTAATGTGGAGGTCGTAGCCCCTCTCTAGGCGCTCCATGATCCTTCGTTCCTTTCTGTGCCCCCGGGGTGAACGCCTACTGTTAAAACTCTTCGAATACGTGCTTTGACCCATAGACCCAGGCTTGGTGACCGAATAATATATCTGAGGAGGCACTGCTCCTCGGACAGGCCCAAGGCCCAATATTGCAGGCGGGTTTAGGCCCCCACAATAGCCCCTCAAAAGCCCTAATTCTCTTCTGTTCGAGAAGGAAATTGGGGTTTTGACCTAGAAGTGCACGTGACGCACGCAGATCCCTCAATTAGCGCGCCTCCTTTATTGCGGTTAGCGCTTCATAACCAGCGGAGGGGCTGATCAATGCCTTGGGCGCCGTTATGACGGCTTATGCTCTTGGAAATCGTGCGAGGGGAACTTTCACCCGGATGCTTCGCCTCCCCCCCTATAAAAACGCCTAAACTGGAACGGTTACCCCTTATTTCATTCGCTCTCGAGTTTCTCAGTTAGCCTCAAGCACCTGATCTTCCCGAGCTTAGCTTTTCTTACACAGATTTAAACTTTCTCCACATTCTCCTAAAGAGACCGCTACACGGGTTCTTTCCTCACGCTTCAGACTCAACTTGATAGCCCGACTCAGTAAGTGCCGTCTTCCTTAGGCTGTAGCTTTTCTTCTTAGTCGCACCTCTTGAACTTCTCTGCTCGTAGGACGTTGTCACCCAACCATTCCTTCTCTTTAGCTCACGGGCTCCTTTAGCTTCCCGTTCGCAAAGTAGCCTACCCGAGTGGCTCACATAGTGTGACCTAGGTACCCTAGTGTTATTTGAGCACTTGTAAAAATCGGAATGCAGTGTTAATTTCCCTTAAGAATGTGGTCCGAGGACACGGCATTGACTTAAGTTCTGTTTGAACACTTAACAGATATGATCTAGTGTTAATTTCCCCTAAGAATGTGGTCCGAGGACTCTGCGTTGATTTAGGTTCTGTTTGAACACTTATAAAGATGTAACGCAGTGTTAATTTCCCTTAAGAATGTGGTCCGAGGACACGGCATTGACCTAAGTTCTGTTTGAACACTTAACAGATATGATCTAGTGTTAATTTCCCCTAAGAACGTGGTCCGAGAACTTTGCGTTGACTTAGGTTCTGTTTGAACACTTATAAAAAATGTAACGCAGTGTTAATTTCCCTTAAGAATGTGGTCCGAGGACACGGCATTGACTTAAGTTCTGTTTGAACACTTAACAGATATGATCTAGTGTTAATTTCCCCTAAGAAGGTGGTCCGAGGACTCTGCGTTGACTTAGGTTCTGTTTGAACACTTATAAAAAATGTAATGCAGTGTTAATTTCCCTTAAGAATGTGGTCCGAGGACACAGCATTGACTTAAGTTCTGTTTGAACACTTGTAAAAATTGGAACGCAGTGTTAATTTCCCTTAAGAATGTGGTCCGAGGACACGGCATTGACTTAAGTTCTGTTTGAACACTTGTAAAAAATGTAACGCAGTGTTAATTTCCCTTAAGAATGTGGTCCGAGGATACGGCATTGACTTAAGTTCTATTTGAACACTTGTAAAAATTGGAACGCAGTGTTAATTTCCCTTAAGAATGTGGTCCGAGGACACGACATTGACTTAAGTTCTGTTTGAACACTTGTAAAAATGTAGCTTAGTGTCAATTTCTGCCAAGAATGCGGTCCGAGGACTTTGGCATGGCGAGTGAAAGAGAAGAGGAGACAGGTTTAGGAAATAAGGGCGCTTTCGTTAATAATAGTACCTTCTAAGGTTATTTACATTCCATGGGTGTGGTACAGTTTTTTCATCCAGGTCTTCGAGGTAGTACGCACCGATGCCCGCTATCGAAGTGATACGGTACGGCCCTTCCCAATTGGGTCCCAGTTTTCCCCAGGCCGGGTTCTTGGTGTTGCCCACGACCTTCCTCAGCACCAGGTCTCCCATTGTGAGGGGCCTTAGCTTAACGTGGGCATCGTAACCCTGTTTGAGCTTGTTCTGGTAATACGCCAGCTGGACCCTCGCATTTTCCCTTCGCTCATCTATCAGGTCCAGGCTTTTCTCCAGCAACTCGTCGTTACCCTTCGGGCTGAAATAGGTGGTCCTTAGTGTTGGGAAACCGATTTCCAACAGAATCACGGCCTCAGCTCCATAAGTTAACGAGAAAGGAGTTTCCCCTGTCGACCTCCGTGGTGTGGTCCGATAAGTCCAGAGGACGTGAGGCAGTTCCTCTACCAACCTTCCCTTCGCGTCGTCTAGTTTTTTCCTGAGACCGTCCAATATGGTTTTATTTATGGCCTCGGCTTGGCCGTTCCCTTGGGGGTAAGCGGGAGTGGAATATCGGTTCTTAATCCCGAGGCTGCTACAGTAGCACCTGAAGGCCTTGCTATCGAACTGAAGGCCGTTGTCCGACACAAGGGTGTGAGGGACTCCAAATCGAGTGACGATGCTTCTCCAAACGAATTTCTTGACGCCTACATCTCGGATGTTTGCCAACGGTTCGGCCTCGACCCATTTGGTGAAGTAGTCTGTGCCGACCAAAAGGTATTTTCTGTTTTCGGTCGCTTTTGGGAAGGGGCCCACAATGTCTAAACCCCACTGAGCAAATGGCCACGGGCTGGTCAGGGGGTTAAGAACCCCGCCAGGCTGATGCGTGTTTGGAGCGAACCTTTGGCATTGGTCGTATTTTCTTACGTATTCCTGTGCTTCCTTTTTCATATTGGGCCACCAGTAGCCTTGGGTGATGGCCCTGTGCGACAAAGACCTGCCTCCGGTGTGACTTCCACAGATTCCCTCGTGCATCTCTTCCAAGAGTGATTCTGTTGTTTCGGGGTGGACGCACAGCAGGTATGGTCCAGAGAAAGACCGCCTGTACAGCTTCCGTTCCTCCGATAGCCAGAACCTTGAGGCTCTCCGTCGGATTTTGTCGGCCTCTCCTTTGTCCTCGGGGAGGGTGTCATCCCTCAGGAATAATGTTACGAGGTCTATCCAGCTCGGACCTGCCCTGACGTTATGGACACTGACGGCACCCTCTTTTATCTTGGTGGGTGCATGCAAATCTTCTACCATTATGATCCGAGGAAGGATGTGAGCCGAGGAAGTGGCTAGCGTGGCCAGAGAGTCGGCGTGAGTGTTCTTGCTTCTGGGTACATGCTGTAGGGTGAAGGAGTCGAAATGGGATCTTAAAGTTTGGCTCGGCCGAGGTAATCCTGCATTCTTCCATCCCTGGCTTCCAACTCTCCGTTTACTTGGCCCACAACCAGTTTGGAGTCTGAGTACATGCTTACCCTCTTTCCGCCGAGTTTTTCGACCTCGGACATCCCTTTTAGTAGGGCTTCGTACTCGGCCTCGTTGTTCGTGGCCGAGAAGCCCAGTCTCAGCGATTTTTCAATAATAAGTCCTTCGAGAGACGTGAGGACTAGCCCCATTCCAGAGCCCCTTTGGTTTGATGCCCCATCAATGTACACCTTCCAACGAGCTGGCTCCTCGGGGGAGATCATCCCAACCGTCCTCTCGTTGGCGTTAGATGTTCTGGCTATCCCTTCTAATGAGGGCTCGGCGAACTCAGCTACTAGATCAGCGATGACCTGTCCTTTGACGGAGGTGCGCGGCATGTACTTGATGTCGAAAGCCCCCAGGATTGTCCCCCATTTAGCAACTCTCCCTGTATAGTCGGCGCTCCGAAGCACGGACCTGAGCAGGAGTTGCGTTAGGACGACGATGGTATGTGCTTGGAAGTATTGGGGGAGTTTCCGCGTGGCGTGAACCACGGCTAAGATGGCCTTCTCCAATGGCAAGTAACGGATTTCGGCCTCGTGCAATGACTTGCTAACGTAGTAGACAAGCCGTTGTACCCCGTAATCCGCTCGTATCAACACCAGGCTTATTGCATGTGGCGCCACGGCAATGTAGGCGAAGAGGATCTCATCAGCCTTGGGGCTGGACATGATCGGTGGCCGAGAGAGGTACTCCTTGAGCTGTTGGAAGGCCGAGTCACACTCTTCGGTCCATTCGTACCCTTTCCACTTGTTCATCAAGAGGAAAAAGGGTCTGCATCTGTCCGCTGATCGAGAAATGAACCGGCTCAGGGAGGCGATCATTCCCGTGAGCTTCTGAACCTCTTTGGGATTCCGGGGTGGTTGTAGGCAGTTAATGGCTTTAATCTGGTCGGGGTTGACCTCAATCCCTCTGTGGGTGAACATGTAGCCCAAGAATTTCCCCGAACTGACTCCGAACGAGCATTTAGAGGCGTTGAGGCGTAATTTATGCTTTCTTAGGATTTCAAACACTCCCCTAAGGTCCTCCACGTGGTCGGACGCCTCCTTGCTTTTTACTACCATGTCGTCTATGTACACTTCTATGTTCTTGCCCAATTGCGGCTCGAACATCTTGGTCATCATCCTTTGGTAAGTGGACCCTGCGTTCTTCAGCCCGAAGGGCATTACTTTGTAATGGTAGTTCCCAGTGGGCGTGACGAAAGTGGTTTTCTCTTGATCTTCTAGAGCCAGGGGGATTTGGTGATACCCTTGGAAGGCGTCCAAGAAGCTCATCCGAGGATGGCCCGCGGTCGCGTCCATTAGTTGGTCTATTCGCGGCATGGGGAAGGGGTCTTTTGGATAAGCCTTATTCAGGTCTGTGAAATCCACACAGACTCGCCACTTCCTGCTCTTCTTTTTGACAACAACCGTGTTGGCCAGCCATTCGGGATAGAAAACTTCCTTGATAGCCCCGGCCTCTTTGAGCTTTATAACCTCGGCTCTCACGGCGTCAGCGTGCTCTCTGGACGGTCATCGAGGGGGTTGCTTCCTCGGGGTGGTGGAGGGGTTAACATTCAGGTAGTGACACCCGGGGCCTCGTAGGCATCCCACGCGAACACGTCTAAATTCTTTCTGAGGAACTCGGCCAGTCTCTCCTTCTCCTGGGGGGGTAGTTGAGAGCCGACTTGGAAGAATCTTTCGGGGTCATCTGCGATCATTATTTTCTCCATTTCCTCACACCTTGCCTCTTCGGCGGGCGCACGAGTCGGCAGACCCGAATCCTTTGGTTGCTATAAGTCTTTTTGGATGGAGGCTGAGGGTTCCGCCTCTGGCCGATGTGTTATGGCCGCCACTAAGCACTGCTTTGCCGTGGTTTGGTTCCCGACGATTTCCATGACTTGCCCCCCGGAGGGGAATTTCACCTTTTGGTGCAGGGTGGACGCGACGGCCCCTAGCGTGTGGAGCCAGGGTCTAGCGACAATGGCTGTGTAACGTGAGTAAGTGTCCACGACGATGAAGTCTACTTCCACCACTTCCGGGCCCGTCTGGACGGGTAGCCTAATCTGGCCTTTCGGGATGACCGTCTTTCCGTCAAAGCTTACAAGAGGGGAGGTATATGGCATCAGGTCCTCGGGCTTTAGGCCGAGCCCCCTGTAGAGGTCGGGGTACATGATCTCGGCGCCACTTCCGTCATCCACCATTACTCTCTTCACGTCATATCCACCGATTCTGAGCGTTACTATCAGGGCGTCATCATGAGGCTGTATGGTTTTAATCTTATCTTCTTTCGATAAGCTCAGGGCTGGCATGCTCTCTACCCTGGCCCTCTTCGGATTCGAAGTGCTGTCCGCAGGCGGGGGTTGGGCTATAGCCATCACCCTTGACGGGTAGGAGCTGGTCCTTCCTAGGGCTACGAAGATGACGTTTATTGTTCCCACCGGGGGCCTCATGACCGCGTTCCCCAAGGGCTGATTCTGCGCGCCACTAGTATGGTGCAACAGGTGTCCGAGACGTCCTTCTCGGACAAGTTGGTCAAGGTGGTTCCACAAGTTCTGGCAATCCTCTGTGGTGTGCCCTGGCTCTTGATGGTATCGGCAGTACAGGTTCCTGTTACGCCTCGAGGGGTTGCTTGCCATCTTGGGTGGCCATTTGAAGAATGGTTCGTGCTTGATCTTCTCCAGGACTTGGTGCACCGGCTCCCAGAACACGGTGTTCACTGCATGCACGTTGGCATTCCCAGGCTGACCCGCGAATTCCCTTCTCGGCTGACTGTCCTTGTATGCGTCCGACCTGAAATCCCTCCGCTCCTAGGGGATAACCTTAGCCTTTCTCTTGCCCTGCAATTGGTCCTCTTCGACTCTCTTGTACTTGTCAATGCGATTCATAAGTTGGCGCACGTGGGTAACTGGCTTGCCTGTGAGGGATTTTCTCAACCCATGTTCGGCTGGCAGGCCGAGTTTGAAGGTGCTGACGGCGACGTCGTCGAGTTCCCTGTCTATTTCGTTAAACATCTCCCAGTATCTGTCGGAGTAGGCTTTCAAGGTCTCTCCCTCTCGTATGGACAGAGACAGCAATGAACCCAAGGGCTGGGGGACCCGGCTGCACGTGACGAATCGAGAGCCGAACGCCCTGGTCAGCTCTTGGAAGGAGTTTATGGACTCGGCTTTTAGCCCATCGAACCACCTCATTGCCACAGGTCCTAGACTGGACGGGAAAATTTTGCACATTAGAGCCTCGTCCTTGGAATGAACCGCCATCTTCTGGTTAAAGTGACTGACGTGCTCCATGGGGTCGGTTCGACCATTATACAGGGTGAACGTTGGTTGGTGAAAGCGTCGTGGGAGCCTCGCCCCTTCGATCTTACGTGTGAAAGGTGACTTGGAGATTTGGTATAATGCTTTACTCATGGCGTCATTTCTCGGACCTGTATGAGACGAGCTACTATGCTTGCGCTTGCGGTGGGGCTCCCCTTCATGGGAGAAAGACTCGCTTGAGGGAGTTCTCGACCTTCGCCTATAGTTGTCATCTTCTTCGTCTCCAGAAGAACTGTCTGAGCTGGAAGGGTCTTGCCTCTGCTGTGCAACACGCAACTTTTTCTTTAACTTGTCGATTTGCAACTGCAGGGGCCGGTTGTCATTGGATCTTCCAGAGGCATGGCTTCTCGCTCGAGAACGGCTTCTACTCGTGTGCATGGTGTGTACACTTCCCTCACGGTCCCTTGCACGCTCTAAGTTCAGGAAACCATTCTGCTGTTCTGACCCTGCGAACTCTGCTGCATGCGGATTCGATCTTGCCATCGCTGGCGTTACGCTCACTATGCTCCAAGGCCTTCCCCACAGACGGCGCCAATTGTGGGGACCCGGTTTGAGTGTTGGGCCTAACGTAACGTATCAGCTCAAACCCAAGTAGCCCAGACAATAAATTTATAGAGAGGTGGGCTGAGAGGCCGGGCCGTAGTGAGTAGTGTGGTGGACCGGTGCTATTTTCGTAATAAAGAAAAGGAAATCACAAGAGCTATTTGTGCAAGGATGTCCTCGGAGAGGTCCGAGGAGATTGATTCTGCCTTTATTTTACCTCTAAGAGCTTTTCTTACAAATTTCCTCCTTTTTTTGTTCCTCCCCCCTCAGCTCAGGGATCCTTTACATTATATATACCCCTCTGGGATAATCCTAAGCCTCCACTTGTTGGTTGTTTACGTCGTCACTTGAGTACCCGTCCCATCAGCCACCATGTTCAGCTTTCTGTGAGTCGTGATAGCCAAGCAACACTGTTTGGGGGTCTCCTCCACATAAATGCGGCCAGGAGGGTAGCTGCCAAGCATTTAATGTGGAGGTCGTAGCCCCTCTTTAGGCGCTCCATGATCCTTCGTTCCTTTCTGTGCCCCCGGGGTGAACGCCTACTGTTAAAACTCTTCGAATACGTGCTTTGACCCATAGACCCAGGCTTGGTGACCGAATAATATATCTGAGGAGGCACTGCTCCTCGGACAGGCCCAAGGCCCAATATTGCAGGCGGGTTTAGGCCCCCACAATTTCTATATTTTTAATTTAAGTCCAAAGACTCTAAACTACAAATTTTTCATGTTGCAAAAGTAATTATTTTCATAAAAAAAGTGAATCCCAAATAAATTCACAGTAGATATTTCTCATTTTTCTATATTTATGTAAGAAAAAAAGTTAACGAATGCTTTAAAGACATTAGTTTAGGGAATAGTTTTAGAATTTTTTATGGGATATTAATAAATTAAAAACACTTATTTTTTTACGACTTTTTATATTTTTCATAAAAAATGTATTATAACTATTCTAAAATAATACATTAACAAATGTCCTATAGAGTAAGAGACATGCACACATGAACCCATTTAGTTAGGGATAGCCCTATTATGAATTCGTATAACAAAAGAAAATAAAAAAGTTACTATCCATTAATAATTAAATAGAGTTTTTTCCCCTCTACATTGTGATGGCCATTATTCTCACATAAAAGTGAGTTTCACATATCATATTCTCTCTCTCATGTCATTAGTTATTATGAGCATTTTGAAATTCTTAAATCTAATCTATTTCAGCTTTGACTGCTTGAGCTTTTTCTTTTTTGGTCGTACATTTTTAGGTACAAAAACATATGTAATTAGAAAGTAATAATAATAGCACTAAGCGTCCACCAATTAATGAAAAACATATGTAATTAAAAAGTAATAATAATATTTAAAAAGTAATAATAATATAAATGATATTAAACAATAAAATATTGACTAAAAAATAAGATATTAAACAATAAAATACATAGGAGGAAAAGAATCAACAATTAAGTATGCGTTTAGATACTGCTTATTTTGTTGAAAATTGAAAAAAAAAAAATTTCTTTTACTCTTTGCTCAGTGTTATGCATTGTTCATTGGCCTAAAATCATTGTTCATGGCCAGTGAACAGTGCACAACACGCTGACTTAAAAAAAAAAAAAAACGGCCAAAACGTAGCAAACGCAACGCGCAAACGCAACGCACAAACGCGCAATGCAAACAGAGTTATATCCTATTTTTCCCCAAAAGAAAGAGTTATAATGAATTATAAAATAATTTAAATAAAACATAAAAACAATATTGGGGAAATATTTTGCTAAAAACTGAGTATGCGTTTAGATACCGCTTATTTTGCTGAAAACTGAAAAAAATAAAAAAAATATTTTTTTTACTCTTTGCTCAGTGTTATACATTGTTCATTAGCCTAAAATCATTGTTCATGGCCAGTGAATAGTGCATAACACGCTGACTTAAAAAAAAAAAAAAAACGGCCAAAACGTAGCAAACGCAACGCGCAAACGCGCAATGCAAACAGAGTTATATCCTATTTTTCCCCAAAAGAAAGAGTTATAATGAATTATAAAATTATTTAAATAAAACATAAAAACAATATTGGATTTATTAAAAAAAATTTGGAACTTTTGTGATTGAGTTTCACTGATAGAAAACTATCTTAAAAATATTAATTTACTTATAGAATACCATGGCAAAAACAAAAATGATTCTTACATTGAGCTATGTGGCATAATCAAGACGTGTAAGATCCAAAATATACTATTGTAACGAAAAATTATGGAAGTTGATTAATATAAGGTAAAATACACGGTGAAAATTCTTTTAAATTTTTACAAACTTTTGATAATAGATTTGTGACCGGATTACTATTTGAAACTTCTTAAAATTTTATCAAAAGCTTTTGGTAATAAACTTTTAAGGAGAGTAGTATATTAAAATTTCTTGAAACTTTGGCAATAGATTTCTGCATATAAAAAATTATGTTTATAATTTTAAAATCATAGATATAACTTATAGAGTGGAGTTAACGATGCAATAATGAGTTTGCGAAGTCTTTTAACTTTTAAGCACATTTATAACTTTTTTACCCATTTTTTGTTAGTTTGAGTTTTATTTTTTCTTTTTCTATAAAAAAATATAATAAAAGAGTTTCTTATTATTTATCTCTCTTGATAGTTTTGCCTTTATTTATTTATTTATTTATTTTTATTTAGTTGGCTTAAGCTTCCATATTAGAAGTACCTTACTTATATATGTTTATGTTTATATAATGTATTGTAGGCCCTTATTCAATTGAATTTTTGTGTTATTAACCCTTGCGATATTGAACATGCCAAAATTGATCGCTCCATACAATTCCTGTCAATTATTAAAAAAAAAAAATTGGATAACATTAACGAAAAAATTGTTTTAAATTTTCTTAAAATAAAAAATTATTAAAATTAAATGTGTGTATAAAAGAGAGAGAGAGAGAGAGAGAGAGAGAGAGAGAGAGAGAGAGAGAAGTGTTTGGTTAACAATAAAATTTTATAACAAGCCGTCACACCAAATAAATTAATCAAAATTTTCCTTCAAACTTTCTCATCAACCAAACAGCTTAGAGCCACCAAAAAGGCAAAAAAAAAAAAAAAAAAAAAAAAATCTAAATAACACTTTCTCACCAACCAAATACATAAAACAAAAAAAATCTTAATTATTTGTAATAAATAATCATTTTTTTAATTAAAAAAAAAGATAATAACCTTGTGTGTGTGTTTAGGAGCCCTATTACCTAGCCTTGAGCGAATAATGCCTTTGTTTAGAGTCTTGCCACCACTTGATCCAGAAAACTACAAGTCACTAGAAAGATCGATTGCCGTGTTCATGAGCCTTGGTGTGTGTTTGTTTGGTTAGTCTCGACCAATTGGTGGTAGTATTTTTAGGTTGTGGGTGAAGCCAATTATGGCATGGATATCGCTTATTTTGCTGAAACTGAAAACAATAAAAAAATTTGAAGTTACTGTTCATTTGCCTGTTTGCACTGTTCATGTCTCATGAACAGTGCAAGTGGCGTTGGTCAATAAAAAAAAAAAAAAAGCACAAACGCAGGAGAAACCATCTGTTTCCAAACCAACACTGAGTGCGTGCACACACATAAACAAACTTAAGGTTTGTAAGGTTTTAGTTTATTTTTTTCTTTTAAATTCTGTTTTATGAAAATTTAATTAACATGATAATATTAAAATTTTTTAAAAAATTATTAAAAGTTATATATATATATATATATATATTTTTTTTTTTTTATTCCCATAAGTGGACACGAGTAGTGCACATGACCATTTTCTGTTTGACAAAAATTACATAATTGGGTCAACTTTGGTATTTTTGATAGTTTAAGGGTCAATAACACAAAGTTAATAATAGAGACTAGGGAGTGTCTTTTCACAATTGACCCAAATCCTAGGGGTCTTTTTACAATTTTTATTTTTACTTTTTTAAGTGTTATTTCAATGGCTACAGGGTAAACTTTGGAACTGAATGAATTGGCTTTCAAGTGTGAAGTCTTCTTCTTTTTTTTCTTTTTTCTTTCTTTCTTTCTTTCTTCTTCTTCATTTTTTTTTTTTTTAGCTTTATAGTGTTCAAAATTGTTCTGCTTTTATTCTCTCTTGGATCATACTGGGTTTCGTATCACCCTTTCAGGTGTCAACTTTATACCCACTTGCTTCAAAACATGAGTAGAAATCCCATTGACTAAATTCTAGCAAGAATTGATGATAATATTGGTTTTTAGAAACTTTCTTAATGGTGCTTGTAAGGACGCAATTTGAATGTCTGGCCCACAAATTGGTTGGACATAGGCTCAAAAAGTCAAAAACAATGAATTTGTAGAGAGCGAGTTAGAAAACTGGGTTTTAATGAATTATACAACAATCAAAGCATATCCATGCCACAAGAAGATGAAGATATATTAGTTTAACTTTAACGAAAATCGTCCTTAGCATAATCCGAAGAGACCAGTTCTTATATATTTTTCTCAAGTATGATTACAAGTTCAACTCTTAATTACTATAGTGTTTCTCTTTTGATTTCTCAATCCCCCCTCCCCTCCTTGCTTTCTTCTTCTTTTATACTCTCTTTTTCTTTCATTTTCACCCTCCACGTGCAGGTCTAATGGTTGGTGTTGATACTTGTCCCATCAGCACCACTCTGAAGTCTTTGGATAGTAGCTGTAAGGCTGAAAATGACTGTTTAGACATCACTTCTTCATTAATGATGCCAGAGAGTTAGTTGCAGAGCATTTAATGCGGTGGTAACAGCTTTCCTTTAGATATTTTTTAGCTCTCACCTGTCCTATACGCCCGTTGGGTATACCCTTACCAATAGAACCTTTGGTGCATCATCCTAGATAGTAAAATACATACCATGACCTTTGCCTTGCTCAACCGAGGATCTATTCCTCCTCGGACCACTTCCTCAGTCTACATAGTCATAACTTTATTGTGAAGCTTACCACTTTGCATTTTTTATACTATTGACCCATTCTTAGACAATTGAACCTCCTCCGACAAGCCCAAGGCCCAATACAAATACTTGGGCCTCTGGTCCCTATAATAGTCCCTCAAAATTTCGGTTTTCTCCTTCTATTCGAGGAGAAAAGTGGGGTTTTGATTTTTTAAAAGTTAAGACCACTCGTTTTTCTAGACTTAAAGTACTGTCCGTCGGACAAGATACTCACCGATAGGAAAGTGGGTGAGGTGGTCATTCCCATAATTGCCTTCATAGAAGGGGGAATGACCCTTCCTATGGGTGAAGTGACTCGAGATTACCTCTTGAACCATAGATTATGCTCCCATCAATGCACGCCTAACCTATTTAGGGTCTTGGGTAGTGTCGACGCCCTCAATGAAATGATGGGCCTGCAACTCACCTAACATGACATCGTACATATATACGAATGTCACTCTCTCGTCGATGAAGGGTATTACCTCAAATCCAGGTCCCCCATCGTCAAAATCATATCGTGTTTTCCCAAGTCCAACAAGGGCATGAAAAATGACTACGTGATCGCCTCCGGGGAGTGGCACAATGGCCTTCACTGTCCAACTTGAGAGGGAGAGCCAGGTGAGGCGCCTTAGGATTAGGCTATACTGGCGTAGATTTTAGTTTCTTGGTTTTGCTTCATTTTAATATTTAATTTATTTTGTTGATGTGGTTTATTGATATGATCATGACCCAAGACTCTGCTAGATGTCTCTCCGCTTGGTTTCCTTGCTACAAGAGATCTCCCTCCAGTCAAGTTGCCCTTTCAGCGTGCTCTCCCCCAGCCAGCAGCTCCAAGGGAAGAAACTGCATCTTCTCGTCTATCTCTCGAGGACGAGATAGACCAATTCCACCACAAGGAAGAAGAAGAGGTGCAGGAGAAAACTCTTGAAGTCTCGGATTCCGAGTAAGGAACGAATCCAAGCCTGCAAGCAGTTTGTCTGCTTTGGGGCCGAAGGACTCGCACGGCTTTGTTCTTTGCAAGCGACGTGAGCAGTTTTTCAGACTTGCTCCCACATCGAAGAAAGATGCGCTCCACTCATGCCTTATAAGCCTTAGCTGAAAGTAAGAGTATACACTACAACAAACATGTAGTAGTGCTAGAGGCATGCTCTTCGGGGTAACAAAGCCGTGCAGTCGGAGCAAGTCTCAAAAACTGCCACCTAAAGGGGACAATACCTTTGATGGACACTGCCCTCAAAAGCGCCTTTTTGTAGGGGAGGAATGAATCCAAGCCCGCAAGCAGTTTGTTCGCTTTGGGGCCGAAGGACCCACACGGCTTTGTTCTTTGCAAGCAAGGTGAGTAGTTTTTGAGACTTGCTCCCACATCGAAGAAAGATGCACTATGCTCATGCCTTATAAGCCTTAGATGAGTGGGACGCATCTTTCTTCGATATGGAAGCAAGTCTCAAAAACTGCTTGCCTCGCTTGCAAAAAACAAAGTCATGCAGGTCCTTCGACCTCAAAGCGGACAAACTGCTTGCGGGCTTGGATTCGTTCCTCCCCCACAGTGCTAATTAATTTTTTTTTTCTTTTTGATGAGGCTAATTAATTTTTTTTATCCCATGTGAAATGCATTAATCAATTTATCTATCTACTATTTATTTATATATATGAAATAAATTGTAAGTGGTTTCTGCTATTAAATAATTTAAATGATGCACGAAATACGTTGATGACAAAAGAGTCTTTTCCAGTTGCTGATATGCTCTTTATCCTTTGTGCATTTGCAGATGGTTGCAACTCCATCCTTTCGAAGATTATTCCTGGTAGGTTGTCTCCAATTTCGTAATTTTTAAAAATGAATTTTGTAACTTTGTAAATTTTTATCTATCTAGGTCTATTATTGTATATATCGGAAAATTCCTCTCGCATCAATGCAAGGGTTTTTTTTAAAAAAAAAATTTATTTATTATTTTTACTTTTAGCATATATGTGTGGTAAAGGAGTCATAGTTTTCGTGTAGTTTTTTCTTTTTTCAATTTTTGGGTAGAATTCATGTAGTTTCCATATTGAAGAAACTCTCTTTGTAATCCGTGTGATGCATGAGTTGATAAAAACATATTGAACCATGATATTCAAATACAGTTTACCCATGCGTTAAGTAAAGAGCAGATTCACTTGATGACGCCATTATTATTATTATTATTATTTTGAGAAACATGATGACGCCATTAGGTATTGGCTGTAGCTTTTATTGTATAGTATGTGGGGGTTACATAGAACTTTATGATTAAATTAGAATATATATACATTCAGCAATATATATATATATATATATATATATATACAAAAGAAATTTTCTGGTCTATGTACAAAATAGAAAAGAAAAATCTGCTGGTCCATACAGAATAAAGTAAATTATATATAATTGTGAAAGTCTCAATTCTTTCCAGCTTCAGTTACTATTATTAGGGACTTGGGTTTCTTTGTATCAGGTTAGGTAATCTTGTGGTGGATATACTCGTATTATATATATGAATTTAATTAGGGTAATAGCAAAAAATATTGATCTTTTTTTTTACTATTAGGGACTTGGGTTGTTCTGTATCAGGTTAGGTAACCTAGTGGTGGATATACTCAGATTATGTATGTTTGATCTTTTTTTTTTTTACCATTAGGGACTTGGGTTGTTCTGTATCAGGTTAGGTAACCTTGTGGTGGATATACTCAGATCATATATATTTGAATTTAATTAGGGTAAAACTGTATAAATTTTTTTTTAATACAAGATAGAAATTCTATTTTATCCTAATCTAAGTGTATATGTGTGTAAAGTTTTCTTCTAGAGACTTGAACCCTGGCTCTTTCATTCCACACCACACAAGCACTTATACTCGTGGAGTGATCATCGCACCAAGGGTGTACGGTGGTAGTTACTTTTTTTTTAAAAATTTTTTCATAAAAAATTTCTAAAAATATTTTTTAAATTAATGCTTTTAGGGCATCCTTTAACTTTTTTCATTTAATTATACTTAATTCAATATAAGAGTTATAAACATTATAGCAAATAAAGTACTAGAGTTAAGAATAAGAAGTAGCCACAACAATAACAGCTCAATAAAGACTTTATTACCCTTATCCTCAAGGATGGAGCTAGAACTTTGAGTTAAGAGAGACGGCTTTATTGTTAATTGCATTTGGTGGTTTCAACCTCTAACTCTGCTATTTAGCTGTTGAGATTTTTTTTCCCTGTGTGGATAAGAGCAAAATTATTTTTATTTAAAATTTTTTAAAAGGCAGGATTATTTATTTTAGATAAAATTACTTAATTGAGCTTTTTTTTTTTTTTTTTTAGTTTTACTGGTAATTTTTGTTGTTGGGCTTTTTTTTTTTTTTGGCTAGTATATTTTTTTTTAGATTTTAAATCTATAAATTTTTTTATGGTTACTAAAATGAGAAAAATGCTAGAGCTATAAGTTTTTTTTTTTATAAATTACTGATGTGATAAATGGTTATTGGTAATTAAAAAAATGACGTGAATAGTGGGCCCATAGGCAAACCAATAAAAATTTGTTACCAAAACAGTTTGAAAAAATGTTATAAAAAAGTTTGTGAGTATTGCATTACTTTTAAAAGAATCAATGATATTGTTAAAGAGAAACAAAATGTAATTTTATAAAACAAAATTGCTAAAATTAGTATACATATATATAATAATTTTTTTTTTAAAAATAGGGCAGGCCATTGCCCCCCTAGTCCAATAGTGGTTCCGTCCATGCTTATCGCCACGGAGCGTATGGTTGATAAGCCTATGTCAAAGATTTTTTTCATAAAAATTTTCTAAAAATATTTTTTAAATTAATGCTCTTAGGGCATCCTCTAATTTTTTCATTTAATTATATGTAATTCAATATAAGAGTTATAAACATTATAGGAAATAAAGTACTAGAATTAAACAATAAGAAGTAGCCACAACAATAATCGCTCAATTAAGATTTTATTTCCCTTATTATCACGTAGTGTGTGGTTGATGAAGATTTTATTACCTTTATTGTCACGTAGCGTGTGGTTGGTGAGTCTACATCAAAGATTTGTTTATTTAATTATGAAAAGACAAAAGAACTCACGTCAAAGTAATGGATGGTAGATGCGGTGGCTAGTTTAGCATGTAGATGACAGCTAACTGGGTAAAAATTTTATATTAATTAACAGTGCCATACCGTAGTTAATTTTCAAGCGTCTATAACAAGTTAGAACTACAATTAGCTTCGAATTATTATACAATTGTCAAATTTTCATTGAATTTTAATAATCTATTGTTAGTTCCAGCGGTAACCATGGTTGTGTTTCCTGATCTCGCACAAAACCCTCAATGATTAGTCCCATAAAATATCATATCTTTTTTCCCACTAGCAAATATAATATATAACCTCCCCAAAAACACACAGAAATGGCCAATAATTTACGTACATGTGCACAACCCCCTATGGTAAAACCAAGAAAAAAAAAAAAAAAAAAATCCCTTTCGTAATTCCACTAGAAAATTTTTCCTGACGCCAGGAAGTTGGACAACTTCAACTTTGAATATGAAGAAAGTGGAAGAAGAAAAAAATAAAAAGAAATGATGAAAGGGAAATCCCATCAATTATCTAATCCACAAACAAAAAGCAAGTGAATCCAACGGTGGAGAAACATCCATCCGCGGAAACACGGAGCCGCTCGCGCCCAAGACCTTGGAGTCCCCACACCTCAAAAAAAAAAGGAAAAAAAAAAAACTATTGACATTACTTCCTCCCCACAAAACAAAAGACAGAGCCCACAAAGCCACAGCACATCACAAACACACACACACACACACACACACACACTTCTCACAAGTCTCACCCCCACCACCATCACCACCTCCTTCCACTACCAAAAAACTAACTCAACCCTAGTTAATTATTCCCCACCCTCTAAACCCCACTTCCTTTTATTTATATATCATCACCCTCTCCCCTCTCGCCCCAAACCTTCATTCAATTCCTTCTCTCTCTCTTTCTTTCTTTCTTGTGCTCAAAGAAATATTGCATTCTTATAATCTTAGGTTGTTCATGTAAAGAGACGAGAGTCCTGAGTCTTGAAACTTTTGAAACTTGAAACTTTGAAACACAGATAATAATAAGATTAAGATAAAGATAAGAAAAATGAGTTGCAACGGTTGCCGTGTTCTCCGAAAGGGTTGCAGCGAATCGTGTATTCTACGGCCTTGCTTGCAGTGGATCGAAACCCCAGAAGCCCAAGGCCACGCCACTGTCTTTGTCGCCAAGTTCTTTGGTCGTGCTGGCCTTATGTCTTTCATTTCCAACGTATCTGAATCTCAAAGACCTGGTACATATATATACATACATATCAAAAACTATGTAGTTTTTTTTTTTTTTTTGGGTTGTGTTATAACTTACAATCTTTGTTCTGATTTTTTTTTTCTTCTTTTGGTTGTGTTTTTTCAGCTTTGTTTCAGTCTTTGTTGTTTGAGGCTTGTGGAAGGACCGTGAACCCAGTAAACGGCGCCGTTGGACTTCTATGGACTGGTAACTGGCACGTGTGCCAGGCGGCGGTTGAAACTGTCCTACGCGGCGGTACTTTGCGTCCGATGCCGGAGCTTCTCACAGCCGGTGCACAGATTCCATCCTCCGACGAGGTCTCCGAGGCCGAAGTGACCTGTACCAACATGTGGAATCTCGGGGATCCGAGTCCGAATTCCCGACCCAAGGCCTCGCCAAAACGCCGGCGATCCGGCGAGCCGAACAAACCGCACCAGACCGATCTCGATCTCCGCCTGACTCCGGCGAAAGTATCGGTGTACAAGCCGGAGATCCGGCGTCCGGGAACTCCGTCGATGAATTCCGAGGAATCGGTGACGACCTTCGAGAGCGGTTTTACAGATCAGTATGGAGAGAGAAAGCTTCTCAACTTGTTCAATTGAAGGAGCTAGCTCTCCCTATGCTTATTTAATTTTTTTTTTTGGTTTTAACTTTTTGGGGGGTGAATTTGAAGTTCACACGTGCGAGTAGAGTACGATTAATATCCCTGTTTTTAAGGGGAGGGAGTTTATGATATCCGGAATTGAAATTCCGGCGAGATTTTGTGAATTACCGGCGCAGGATTTCTCTGTTTCTTTGTGTTTAGAGAGAATAGAGGAAGATGAAAGTTTGTCGGTGATGTTTTTCTTTTGTATCTACCTATGACTATGAGAGATTATGAATAATGATTCTTGCTAATCTTCTTCTTCGTTGTTTTTCTTTTTTTAATTTTTAAGTAATTTTTTGGATTGTTTTCTTTATAAAACATTAATTTATGAGTGGATGCATTGGATTTTTTGATGTATGATAAAAATGTTTGACAATTTGATGGGGAGTGGGTCAGTATGGGTCTGCAACTAGTTGCTACATATCCGTAACTACGGCATGATCCACTCATGCTACGAATAGGACTGAGTTAATAATTTATAAACCTTAAAAGCGAAACCAAAAATCATGTCCTAACCACTTCATTTTCCTGAATTTTTTTTTTCTTTTGAGTTATATGTAGAGACTAGACAGAGAACCAAATTAGGAGAGTACAATTCACATAAAATTTGATAGCGGTGATTGTACTTTTTTTTTTTGTTTTGCTAGGTAATTATGGGGAATAGAACTCTCAAGCTCATATATATACATGGTACCGAGTACTACCAAACTATAAGGCCAGGTGGTAGTGGTAATTGTACTTTACACTTTGTAAAGAGTGTGTGAGAATTGATGCCAATTTGGTTGGTTGTTAAATGTATCAATAAATATTTTTGCCAACAAAAAATAACTTGTGAAACACATACACGCAAAAACACATATACACTCATCGTATGGGTTTTTTTTTTTCTTTCACGTATTAGTTATTGTCATTATTAAAAAAAATTCATGATAATGTTAGTGACATAAAAAAATTTTATAATTATTAAAATTGTTTTAGAGATTATAAATTATGATTAGTATAGCATGGACTAACTACCTATAATTTTTTATTATAGAATTATAACTTGTCAATTTCAGGGGTTAAAAGAAAAAATATTTGTTATATTTAAGTAGACTTATTGATCTAGAAAAATAGATTTTGAAGTTTTACTAATATGCGGAAATGATAAATTTCAAGTACTGACCGATTCAAAATTTATCCCTATGGGTGAAGAAAATTTCTGTTTTCCTAGGACTAACATCAATGTAGTTTTCAGTATTTAAAAAAAAAAAATTGATTTGCTGGCTCCGTACAGATTCCTAATCTTGACTCCGAATCCGGAATTAGTTATTAATGTGTGAATGTGACATGTGCAATAAAATATAATACTCGAACCAATCCCAAATTATATTAACAAATAAGAATTAAGAACAGCTAAACTAATGCAAAAAGATGAAGCCAATTTATAGATTCCCAAGGGTCTAAAGGAAGATATGTATTTCTACCAAAAAAAAAAAAAAAAAGAGAAAAAAAAAAGGAAGATATGTATCTAGGGAAGGTTTACTTCAAATTTTGACCTGCCCTAGATAGTGCTGTATATAATTTTTTTAACAAAATTACATATTTACGTGGCGAAGCAGCTATGCATATCCAGTGATTCCATTCCATTCATTTGGCTAGTGGCTCTATTCTAGGAAACATCATGATTAAATTAATAAAAAAATTATATCCATAATATTTTTACAAAATTTTTATGTAACAGGTTATTTATGATTGCTATTAATGCGTAGGGATATAGTCAGAATTTTGAGTTAGAAGGGCGGTTTTACTGCTGGCTGTGTGCAGCGGTTTCAATATTTGACTTTGCTACTACTTAGCTGATGAGATTTTTTATTTTTTTGTGTGCAGGTAAGAACAAATTTATTTTTGTTTAGAGTTTTTTAAAGGTCATGGTTGTTTATTTTGGATAAAATTGGTTAATTAAGCTTAATTTTTTTAGTTTTACTATTGGTAATTTTTGCTATTGAGTTATTTTTTTTGGACTTGTATATTTTGTTTTTTAGATTTTAGATATTTAATTTTTTTTATGGTTACTAAAATGAGGAAAATGCTAAAGTTACAAGCTTTTTTATAAATTAATGATATGATAAGTAGTTACAGGTAAGTAAAAAAATGATGTGAGTGGTGGGCTCATTATGCGAACTGATAAGAATTTGTTACCAAAACATTTTATAAAAATGTTGTAAAGAAGTTTGTGAGTATGACATTACACTTAAAATAATCAATGATATTATTTAAGGGAAATAAAATGTAATTTTATATAAAAAAAAATTGCTAAAATTAATACACATATATAATAATAATATTTTTTAAAAAGAATTTTGGGGGACCATTGCCCCCCTAGTCCAATGATAGTTCTGTCCTTGCTAGGGTGGACAAAAAAAAAAAAAAAATTAGTGGTAGGTAACAAATTATCATGCCAAAATGGCCAAATACCATATTTTTGCAAAATATTTTGCAATTTGTCACTATTTTTGAAATATTTGGCACTTTACCACTATTTAGGAATTCAAGTTTGAGGAACTCGAGTACCTTATGGAGCTCGACTTCCTTAAATTTGAGTACCTAAATAATGGTAGATTACTATATATTTCTGAAACAATGGTAGATCTTCATATATTTTGCAAAAATGTGCTATTGTGCTATTTAGGCCCAAATTATATATAAGATTTGTTATGAAAAATATTATAGAGAGAAAAAAATTTTAGTGGTAGGTAACAACTTATTATATATGATTTATTATGAAAATATTGTAAGTTGTAGCAATTTTTTTAATACATGATTTTTTACATATAAGCTAGCTGATAAACGTGCGTTTGGTGTTTCAACCAAAAAAAGAAAAAAAAAAGATATAAAATGATATATTTATAATATTTTTGTAATATTTTTATAAAAAATCTCATATAACAAGTTGTTATTATTAGTTGTAAATTTAAATTAGAATCAATAATAATTTATTATGATTGTATTATAAAAATATTGCGAAACGTAAATGGGTTTGGAGGACAATGTTCCATTATGAACAACTATCGCAACAGACTAGGTTCTGCTAGTTCCTACTCCGTCAAATATGGATCTGAAGACCGAAGCCAATTATTCCAGATGAGATTAGAGCGTGCTCACCACACACCTAAAGGGCGCGTGGTCCCCACACTATCACATATAAGAAGAAAACTCAAAACTTGCACCCGTATGCCATTCTTTTCTGAATAACTCCAGTGTTAGGTAGAGTGGCACAATAAATGCCATAATTTGTCTATGCAGTGAATTGTGATCGGTGGAGGAGTGTATTATTTTTGTTGGGGAGAACAAAACATGCCGTCTAATTTTGATCTTCGTAGTTCATGCATATCCGGTACTAAAAAACAAATAATACTTTAAGATGTGATTTGAACCACAGCTGGTCTTTCTGGGTTTCGCTCGTTTAATGCTGCTCAGACCTTTCGATGAACCAAAAACACTAGTACCAGTACCACACACATGATCATTATTTAGACATGTAGTGATTATAATTGTATATTACTTTAAATTAAATATATTTAATGGTGGACTAATAATAGTTCCAAAGTCTTGGTATACATTGTGTTATTAATGGCCATTATATATATGTAGTGTGTGATCGACGAATTCATACTAGAGACTTTTTTTATTACTCGGGCGAAAAAATGGTTAGTAGACCATTGTAATCTAATCTAATTATAAAATGACAAATAACAAGTTGTCTTAAGTTGTGTCAAAGTGTACGATCATATAGGTGTCAACAAAAGAACTGTTCGTAGCAGAGAGAGATAGAGAGAGACGGCTTTTGGAGAAGGAAAAGAGTCGTATGGAATTAGAAAAGGTATCAAAAGGAGTTGGGCTTGTGGGGAAGAGAAAAGAGGGGCCTACAAAGTTGCTGTTTTTGAGTCCCTATCAGCCAATAGGAGGCAAGAATACAGAGTAAAAGGGCCTTCGTCAGCGTCGATTTTGGCTCTTGGGGGGGTTTTGCCTTTGCCTTTTGTTTGTTTAATAATATTTGAATTCATCATAGAGGCCCTTTTCTTTGTCTTGCAGTCTAACTTTGATTACTTTCTATATAGTAATTAATTAATTATCCCCCACTTAAAGTTAAGGGAATCCCTCTCCTTCTATCTTGGGAAGTAGTGGGTGGAGTACACATCACTCGTCATAACCCACTATAATACCACTTTCACTATATTTAATTATTAATTTTTTAATTATTTTTGGGAACCAAACCCATAAGACTATATATATATAAATATATAATATATTTTTTTTTTAAAAGAAAAGCGATAATGAATGGTGCGAGTGGTTTGTGTGAGAATATTGGGTTGCTTGCTTGGCTTTCTGGTTTCTGTAAATGCTGCGTTTCGCCGCATTTGCAATGGGCCCCACGTCACCTTCTCCCAGTCCCAACAATTTTGGTTCCCATCACCACCCTCAGCATCCACCCACTTCTTGTTAATCTCTCGTAATCTCACCACATGTAGCAGCAGTACTTGCATGCTACTTTGCTCAAATACATGAGTTTTCTTATTTTATATGATTGTGTACACTTTTAGTATATGTATATTTATTTTTTCTAATTTTTATTTTTGGCCTCCTAAAACAATATAGAGTACGTAACTACAGTAATAAATTAATATAAATCTACCATTACCGTGATTTCAGATTCCAAAAATGTCACAAATGCCAAATATATGTGAAATTGTGAATTAGGATATGCTCTACCTCAAAAGATAAATATACCATTATTAGTAACTTATTTGTATCGTGTTTATAAAAAAATAATATAAATATTTTGTCACACCTTATACTCTTTTAATTATGATATAATTTTTGGTAATTTTTATGTTAAATTTATGTCAACAAATTAAAATTTAATTTTTTTAATTTACAAAAATAAAAAAAAGAAACTAAAACAATAAGCAAAAATAAAAAACCTAAAGCTTTTAGACAGAGATGTATTGTAGTAGTTATTTTATTTATTTTTGGTAAAATGTTTTTTTTTTTAATAAATCAACAGTTATAATAATGAGAATGTGATTTGAACTCTAGCCGTCTACTTGAAAACATGAAAAAAAGAGAGTCAAATAAGCTAAAAATCTCTTAGTTTTGGTGAAATAATTAAAGATATTAATTTTTTGCTGGAAATGTTCACTAGTGTTTGTTTGACAAAGCTAAATAACTTTTAGCTTTTAGTTTTTTTTTTTTTTTTTGGTCTTAGTTGTATTTTTTATGGATAATTACAAATAACCCACCTTTGGTTTGACCGGTTTTAACTAAACCTACCCGTGGTTTAAAAAGTGTTACTTAACCCACCTGATGTGTCTTCTGTTAAACATCTGTAACCCACCTCACCATTTTCACCATTAAAAAAAAACATAATAAAAACAAAGAAATTAAGGTCTAAAGTTAGGGTTTTATAAAAATTAATATTCTCATTTCAACCTCAAAGCTCTTCTTAACAATAGTCTTAAGAATCAAGAATGAAACAAATTCCAGCCTCAATTTAATCCTTTCACATGAAAGTGAGTGAGTGGAATTTTTTTTTCCTATTTGTCTTTTCCCCACAACCATTTGTTAGAAATCTTGTTAGGACATATGTGGAACTCGTTAGAGCATATGTTATTGTAAATTGGCTAATCCTTTGATAAAATATACTTTACTTGTAATTGGATAGATCTAAGATGAGTTTAGTATTTCAAGGAACAAGCATTCAAGTTTAGTATTGAAGCCATGCATATTTGTCTAAGAAATAAATGAAGAAGTGCTGTTCATTAAAGCTTGACAGATATCTCGGCAGATTCATATATATCGAGGTTTAATAAAGAAAGCTCGACAAAACCTCGACAGCGATATTTATTGAGATCTACGAAATCAAAAATTTCAGATCTGATTTTCGGCCCAAGCTGATGTGTATGTATAGGGTTTCTTTTCTCACAATCCTAGACATATATAAGACTTATTTTAAATGTCGTAACATAAGAGAATACAAGGAGAACACATGTAAATAGTGACCTACTGCCTTCTTCTCTCTGAAAGAAGTTACTGTGTCTTTTGCGCTTTAGGGTTTTGTAACCGAGTACTTCTTGATCTTCATTGTTGATGAAGTGAAGAATTTTACAACCAACAACATTTTTAAGTTGCTAGAGTTAGTCACGTACTGAGAGCCGTGCATCGATTGGTTAATCATGTACAGGGATCAGTGCAAAAGGGTGGCATTCATATTTTGAAGAGTTTAGAGGTTTTGAAGCGGTACAAGATTTCTACTGTAAGTTCATCTATGGGGATTATAGAGTCTAAGGATACAGGTTTTGTACTAGATCTGAAACTTCTCTTTATTATAGTGAATTGCTTTTCGGGAAGGTTTTCCTCCAGGTTTTTTACTGTGAAACTAGTTTGTTTCATTGGTTTTCCTAGGTCATCATATCTTGTCTTATTTACTTTTCCGCTGTACATGATATTGACAATATATTAATGTTTGTTTGTTTGTTTGTTTGTTTTAACAAGCTTTATTCATAATAAATCTAACTAACAACTTGAGTTTAAAACTTGTTAATTTTATCAACCGAAGTTTAAATTTCCCAACAAATCTCCTTCTATCTCTCCCTTTCTCCCTTTTTTTGTTTTCTCTCATTGAAACCAAATTTGTTTCTCTTCTCTCCTTGCTCCCTCATCTCAAGTAGCCATGACCAAGCACTAGCTTGGTTGCTCTGCCGTTTATCACTGCCGATAGTCTTTGTTGGTTGTGCCGCTTGCCTGATCTCATCTTTCTATCTTTTTCATTAAAAGAAACTCATAATTGAAGTTCTTTCTCCACCAATCTGCCATGACTGAGTTCATGTTCGCTAGGTCCCTATTCATTGATGTCATTCTCCAAGTGGTTCTGTGGTTGTGTGTTCTTTTATTTTGTCTCGATCTATTCACAGTAATGAATTGGAACTCTTGGGTTCTTTGTTGGCTAGTTTTTGGAAAGGGTGGTTGTTTCTTTGTATTTGGATTTGGATTTTTGGGGTGTATTTGATGAGATGTGGTTTTTATTTGGGTTTGTGGGTTGTAATGCTTGGTTGGTGGTGTGGATGGGGGTTAGTGGTGGAGATTGGGTTTGTGGGTCGTAGTGCTTTGCAAATGAGCTCTTGCTAGTATTAAGAAAGCCTCTTGGTAGACAAACAACACATAAAAAAATGTAAGGTGTGGTTCCTTTAGTTTTGGGTAATGTTCTGTTACATTGAAAGCTTCAAAACATCCCTTTGGTATATTTTATTCCTAATTTTTTTGTTTGTTTTTTTTTTTTCTCCCAAAACAATCACAACTGAGGACACCCAAATCCACACCAATGCCGTGACTACCCAAAAGCCACCTAAAACATTTGTTTGCTGCCCTTCGTTCATACATTTGTAGAATTCTTTCACAGTTTCAGCAGCATCATCTGCAAAAGTTTCTTTATCTTTGCCTTTCTTTCATACATTTGAATTCAAAAATGGAAAACTAGAAGCAAACTAACTTGTGTTAGGGGATTATTCATATTAATGGATGAGTTTGCGAAATTTTGATCTTGAGATTTTTAGTATAAATGGTTTTTTTTTTTTTGGGTTCAAAAGAGTAGATGGAGGAGAGAGGCATAAAATATTATTGAAAAAACATTTTTACCCCTGTTCTTCTAACTGAAAATGGTGAGGTGGGTTATGGATATTTAATGGAGGACATTTCAAATGGGTTAAGTGATACTTTTTAAACTACAGATAAGCTTAGTTAAAATCGGTCAAATCACAGATGAATTAACTGTAATTATCCTTTTTTTTTATTTATAACAAAACTAAGTTTTATTTTTTTTATTTTTTTATTTTTAAATAAGCTAGTTTTTGGTTTTTTGTCACATATTTAGCAAACAGACACTAAGGGCAAGATTATATTAAGCTTAAAAACTAAATTCACCAATTGATTAATAGGTGCTTCGTTGTTAACATTAATTATGAAAATAATATGAGAATTAAAGGATTAAAACTCTATTTGGTTTTTTTTTTTTTAATTTTTTTATATTTGTTGTTCACTTTGGATACGTAATATACGTCAATGGTTAGAATCGGGTCTTGGGGGGGGGGGGGGGGGGGGGGGGAGGAGGGGTGGAGTTGAGTACGGAACTCGTACTAATGGGTCACCCATTGGCCATTACGTATGTACTGTTGTGCTTCACCTTGAACCCAAAAAAAAGAAGATGTAATAAGTGAAAAAGAAAGCATCCATTAACAACATAAAGAATATTTAGATTAGTTGAAAAATAATAGAAAATCATTAGAGCTTGTCATGTAGAGATTTATAATAGTGACAAGTTAGATCTACATGTAAATCAGTAATATTAAAAAAAAAAAAAGTGAAGAAACCCTTGGATTTGCTTCTAGCAGTACTACCAAAACAAGCATAACTGACTTCCACATATATTGTACTAATTGAACTGTAGCACTATCCAAAAAAATATAATTTAGGGGAAGAAAGATTGAGCTGTGACTGTGAGTTTAGAGCATCCACACTTGGTTTGTGACATGATTTTTCATTCCCTCAAGCATGTAGCCAAGCATAAATTGTCATGTAACATGCTTGCCATTTTTGAAGAGTTGTCCCACAACATTCCAAACCACAATACCCTATTATGTGTGAGATATGTAGTCTTGGACCACAATAGGATTTAGGTACTACATGAGCTGCTTCAAGTAGCCAATGCATGATTTCGGAGAGATTAAAATCATTCTTTGAAGTGAAGTGAAATATCTACTTCACTTCCTTAATGGCCTGTTTGGAAGTTAAAAAAAAAAGAGGGAGAGTAGAGTAAAGAGAGGGAGAGTAATTTAATTATCTTGTTTGGAAGTTTTTAAGGAAGGAGGGGGAGGGGTTTGGAGGGGTTTGAAGGGGTTTCAACTACCTCTAACCCCTCATTTTTAATTCCCTCAAATTGGAGAGATTTGGAGGGAGAGTAAAGTAGATAAATTATTGACCAAATGAATTCTCCAATTTACCCTTTCTAAATTAACAAAATTACAAACTGATTATATAAATAATTTTAGTTTGTTTCTTGAGAAAATATAAGGTGAATGAAAAAAAAAAAAAAAAAAATTCACAACTTACTAGAAGCAAAGTCCATTCCCAAATTTAAGTCACCCTTCAACCCATCTATCTCTCTCTCTAAAAATTGAAGCTTTGAGAAACATATATAGCCACACAAATCGATCAAACCCTCGCCGGAAAGCAATGGCTCCGGTGCCAGAAATAAGCTCGGCAAACGGCGTGTTCCGGCGAAGCAAGAGAAACAAAACGGTATCGCTCTCAATCTGGCTACGAATGACACTATTATGGACTCGTCTCTTGAAATCATAGGAACCGACACACCACTTGAGAAGGTGCCATGTCAGATATTTCTGGCGATGTCCACCAAAAGCGAGGACGGTAGAGGTTCTTCACTGTTCTCGAGTATTATGCATAAGTTTGTGAAGGTCAGTGATAGAAAAAAGGCTACAGAGAGGTACTAAATTAATTTCTTCCTTTAAATTTTTTTTAGTATTTAAAAATTATTTTTATTTGAATGCATGTGTGAAAGAGTTTTGCAATTATTTAGATCTATTATAGTTTTTTATTTATTTATAAATAATAAGTAGAATTGGAAATTTTGCACATCTCTTTTATTTTTTATTTTTGGAATGAGAATGTTGATTAAATAATTATTTAATCTAACAAATTAATCATAGATCAATGTTACAAGTTCGGGGTAAATTTGTCTATTTAAATTATTTCATCTCCTTTCCATCCTAATTTTTAAAACATCTAAACAAGAGAAAGGGTTAATTACTTCCTTCCCTCTTACTAATTTTAAAAACATCCAAACAAGTTAGAGGATAACCATTCCTCTTTACACTCCTCTCCACTACTCTCCTTCCCTCTACTCTCCTCCCTTTCTAAACTTTCAAACAGGCCATAAGAGTCCAACAATTTTCAAGGATTTTTTTTTTGTGAGTCCAATAGACCTTCATGGAGCTTCTATGAATTAATAGTTTTTTTTTTTTTTTTTTTTTTTTTTGCTTTGCTCCAACAGTTTTAATGAAGAAAGATGATACAAGATTATTTGAGTATAACATAAGAGCAAGACTTAGTTACAATACTTAGGTAGTGTTCTTTAGGTTCTCTTTTTAAAATTCTGCTATATGAATTTTTTCTCAAAAGATAGAAGTATATTTCTTAATTAAATAAGCATATTGCTGAATTTTAAGAGTGGAAGTTAAGTTTTGTCCATAACATATTATGTTGACTGGTAATTAACCAAGGGCAAAACAGTCCTAGAGGGAAGATACATAGAAAAGAAAAACAGAGAAGACACGTGGAGACGACTGGAATATATATATATATATATATATATATATATATATATATATATATATATATATATATTGAGAACGACAGGAATATAGATTGGGTGGCCAGCAAAATTATTCAAAGCAAGACAAGGATAAGCTGTGACGCGGATTTCACCACCGCTCTCTTTCATTGAATCTGGGCAACCACGACAAATTCCAAGCTTCTTGGTGCATATCAACCCCATTTAAATATGAAAGATATATATATATATATATATATATATATATATATATATGATGGTAAAACTGCATATCTCTCTACCCAAAAAAAACTGCATATCTTAGCCGGTAGGTCCAAACACTTATTAGTTTTTTTTTTTTTTGAATAATTTTTGTTTATTTATGTTATAATTAAGATAAAGAGGAGCAATACCAAAAGCTGAGTCGTTTATTCGAGCCTTTTCGATTTTGTTCCCGTTTTAAGGTTTTCTAGTGGAAGAACAAAATAATAATAAAAATTGTGCAACTTGACCAAATCATTGGATATTAAATAATGATTTTATTGGATTGAGTGATTCTGTCGAGTTGCTTTTGTAAAGACTAGGCACCGATTTTGTCAAGGCTCTCGTTTATGTTTAGACCAAAAAAAAAAAAAAAAAAGCGTGGGATAATAAAGGAAAATTATTAGGTCCATTTGGAAGATTTTGTTTTTTTTTTTTTTGAGAATTTGTGTTTTTGGAATACAGTGACATGACGTTTATTCCTCTTATATTTAGAGAAAGATAAAAAAAATAATTTTATTGATAGATTTAGATTATAATTAATAATAAATAAATAAAATAATTTATTAATTAAGAGTTGTGAAAATATCGTGAATAGAATATTATTTTTATATTTATAGTGAACCTCACTATGAATTTAATTAATAGGATTTGTCATAAATGTAAGAAAAAGAGCATTAGATCATCTTATTTTCAAAGTACTTCATAATATCATTACACACATTTTGTGCGGTAGTCACTCTACAATTATAAGTGTTTGTGGGGTGTAAGGGATAATGGTCGAACTTCAAGTTTTCAGGAGGAAGTTTCACACACATTTAAATTTAGATTATGCTAGAATAAAATTTCTATCTTGTATATATAAAAAAAGTATTTGATAATTACTCACTAATAAACGATTTGCAAACAGAAGCAAAATATCACATACTCTAGTTAATGCCAAACCTATCTGTTGGGCTTTGTGGAGTCTAGTTGTGTTTGATCTGTTTAATAACCCGACCCGACCCGAAATAATGTTGCATGGTTTTTAGTGGGAGATTTTCTGAGGCTTAGTCCATGGAGTAGATCAGCCCAAGCCGTAGGAAAATTTTTTTGGCCCATTTTATAGCCCATTGTGAATCCTGTGTGCAGGATATAAAAAACGTTGCTTTGGTGATTAGGGTTTCTGGTTGTTGTTTTTGAGAGAGTGAAAAACTGTAGCCTCACTTTGTATTTTTTTTTCCCTGATAATAGTAAAATTCCTGCAACTATGTAGATGTAGGTAAATTGCCGAACTACGAAAATACTATTTTGTGCGTGTAATTATTTTTCTTTGGCGTGTGTTTTCTCTATTTTTTGTTTCTCATAAGTTGGGAATTTCGTATCAATTCCCTACACTATCCCCCCTTATCATGAATTCATGATGAAGACAATTTTCAAATTTTCAAACCTAAATTCTACACGCGTGATTGTAATTAAACACTCTGTTTTGTTTTTATTATCATGAATTTTTTAGAATAGAATTTGAATTTTGAACCCAAAAGATCTGCTTAGCAATAGTCATACTCATATTACATATATATGTTAAATTACACTGAGGAAAGATATCTATGTTATTATTAGAGCTCCACTAAATTAGCGCGGTTGCATCTTTAGAATTTAGCTTAACTGCTGAACCTATCAACTGCCCACGCGATCACCTTTTAACCCTGAAGCTGCAGGCAAGTTTAGCATTGCTTGAGAATGACAAATTTACTTTAGCACTGCTTGGAAGATGCATGCAGTTTAGGTCAAACCTCAAACTTTTTAGAGTCTAACCCAATCCAATTAAATATGGGACTGTCGAGTAGGCACACCATATGAGAGGGAGGATACATGTACCGGATATATAGTATATTTTCTCTTCAAGTAGGTACTCTTGGCTAAACGCCTTTCCGGTCAATCTGATCGTTCTAAAGCAATGATCGTGTTCCTACGAGTTAGGATTGTTAATTGCGACTCTACAATTTCCATTACAGCTAAATATAAGAGTACATGTTTAACCAAAATTCAATATAAACAAAACTACATGCGTTAACAAAAGTAATATACTAAATATTAGAAAATTCTCTATATTTCTTTTGGTAGACTTAAGTATCAGAAACAATTTGGTCAACAGTACGTTGATATCCCTCTAATTTTTCATTTTTGCAGTTGTTCATTGTCCACATCATTAGTTACAAAATTAAGGGCCTGGTTGGATTGAGGGGAGAGGGAGAAGAGTAAAATAGAATTGGCTGAAAATAGGCTAATTTTGAGCCAATTCCACTCTTTTCTACTGTACTCTCCCTCTCTCCCCTTGAATCCAAAAGTACAATTAGGAAGACACAAGGAAAACGAAATGAGAATGACTGATTTGAATTTCCCTTTTCTATTTTTTCTTATATTTTTTCAAGATTAATCAAGATAATTTTCACTTGGGTACGTACCAGGTTGAAAGTAATGGTCTTTCCTCATTTTCTAGATTAATTAAGATAATTTTCCGTTAGAAACCGAGCTGAAAGGAAAAGTCTTGGTGAAACTTGGAAGTACAAAATAGCATTGCTTGATTCACTAAGATAACCCTATTATTAGTAGCTAGGTCACTTACAAGTTACAAATACATCATTTTCACTCAAGACTGAATTGTAGTTGACAGCCTAGCCAAACAGCGGGGATGGAATTGGTAGCTTAAATATATGTAATGTAATGAATGAATTAATTGTTAACGTTAATGCAAGTTGGCATCATGGTTCTACCTGAAAGTAATTAAATGGCGCTGACGTTGCTAATATGCTATCCATGTTGGCCCATGAGATTCGGGATGCTGGGTATGCTTGGCTCCACAATAACTTATTTGTTTATAACAAATATTCTTTACTCTTCGTGATCATGAATGGGTATCTATAACTATGACTATAAATAACCTTCATTGGATGGTTACTCATGCTTTCGGACATCCAGCCCTTGGAGTGATTCTAAAGCCACCCAATTACTAAGTGGGAGTGGGAGTGGGAGTGGGAGCGGGACTAATGCTTGACGTACGTGGGTGGTGCGTGAATAGGTTTTGATAGTGTAAATTATTTGGAAGGAAAATTATTAGATTGCTTTCTGAGTACGGTGATGTGGTACTCTAGAAGCCACCTATGTCATAAAGCGGAGAAATTATAAGGTACTCATGGTGGACAAGTGACATAGTTCACTATTCCACTAAAAGACTCTCACCTGTTTAAAATTGCTGAGTTAGAAATTTTTTTTAAACAGAAACTAATTACTAACTCAGCAATTTTAAACAAATGAGAGTTTTTTAGTGAAATGATAGACAAGTGACGTGGTCTACCAGAGGACTGTATAATTTCTCCATAAAGCAGGTTTTCTCATTTATAAACCTATCTTTTTATGTATTTTCACTTATCCATTTTAATTTTCTCATTTCAGCTACACTCTTTTTATGAATATGTTGACTCTTAAAAGGCCAAACATTCGATACCATTGAGCATTGCTAGTTGTATAATAATGTTATAAAATTTTCTTTCTAATTTGATAAGTATTCTACGATCGTACAATACTCTTGATTTGCTTCTACATTTTATCCATCCTACTCTTGTCCTATGATTCACACCATTTTCAATCTCTCAATCTTTATGAATTATTGATCCAAGATATGAAAACTCTCACTCTTTAGTATCTTTTAACTATCAAGTCTTACCACTCTATCATCTATGTTTTTACTGTTATTTAACTTATATTTCATGTACTCTGTTTTAGTCCTTTAAAATGGAAAACCTTAAATTATAGAGCGTTTTTCCAAATTTCTAACTTGGTATTAACTCTCCTTCTAGTTTTATCTGCTAAAATTTTATCACTCTACTAAAAACATACACCAAAGGACTGAGCTCTTTCATTAATTGCACGAAGAGATATAAACCTAATGTTGATAGCGATACGAAACTCATTGTGTATTTTATTTAAAACAACAAATGCATGATTAGGATATGGTCCTTTAATAATCTCCTATATCTTAAAAAATGACTTAACGACACTAGTGAAGGCTGGCCACTTGGTCGGGAGGGCTTGAGTACTTAACACTTTTCCAAGTCTATACCTTAACTCCAAATTCAAAGTCGGTTTATTATTAGACCCATATATAGAGGTTCAAAGTGATTTTTAGACCTAAACTAGGTGATGAATCTCATTCTCTACCCTTTTAGCTAGTGGTGTACACCTGGGCCTATATTTAGGATGGCTTACATGGAGCTATCGATCACACATCATGTCACTCACAATGGTAATGAGAGTATTAATTTGGAGAGAGAATTATGTTTTTTTTTTTTTGGGTTGGTAATAAGGTATTTATATATAAAAAAGTTAAATCAAATAGAAAAATAATTTTAATTATTTATCAAGACAGGGTTGCTTAGGCGAACGCCCTTCATGAGAACATTTTTCATTCCTAATTATCATGATATAGTTGTCCATTTCTTATAAATATAGTCAACATTATTTCTCATTTTAGACATCTCAACATAGTTGTCCATTCTCAAAATCAAATATATCCTTTGCGTTTTTCTATTACTATCTTTTATTTTTGTATTAGTATATAAGTAATATTCTCAAAATCAAATATATTCTTTGCGTTTTTCTTTTACTAAATATATTTTATTTTTGCATTAGTATATAAGTAATAGTATAAGGTACTTTTTTTATTTTGATGGGAAGAATAGTATAAGGTACTTGTTTCTAAAAAATAAGTAAAACAAAAGAACAAAGTTGCAAGTGGGCAATGGGATTAAGAATTTATTATTGTTGTTTTTTAAACTTCTTTGCTGTTTAGAAGAGAAAATATTTCATGAATGGTTGTTTTTTTTTTTTTTTTTGATAGGATGAATGGTTGTTTTTTTTTTTTTTTTGAAGGCGATGAATGGTTGTTTTTAAAACTAGACAACTTGTGCTTTTGTCAAATAAATTATTTTTACGGGACATAGAGAAGAGAATATATAATAAACATATCCAATATTTTTCGGAATGTGATTGGAAGGATGATGATATGACAAGATATTATTGGTCTGTCAACATATCTGGGACGGAGTCTATATGATCATGTTCCAAAGGGATAAGCATAAGTATAGTAGTTTATTTTATTTTGTTAAAAAAGGGTATAATAGCTATTTCCAAAGACACTTCGATGGTGAGTTTAATGGACATAAGCAAGTAGCAACCATCAATTTTTGTTTGGGAGACCAAATTTTAATCTTAATATATATATATATATATATATATATACACACTAGACTTATCATATGTGTTTTGCGCGTGTAATAATGTTATTTTTTATTTATTTATTTTTTTGATTTAGTGTTATACTGTTTAAAAGTGATATATAAATAACTGTGTATTTTTTTTTTTTTTTAAGAATGAGGTAATGTAACGTGAAATAATGTTTAAAAATGAGATATAGAATTGTAAGAAGTTGAAACTAATGAGACATTTGAATTTATTGATTGGGATAAGAATTGTAATAAGTAAAAAAAAAATTGAGATTTGAACAAAAGAAAGATGACATATGTTAGTGTGGATGAATAGAGATTTATGATAACTGTATAGAATTTGGATAACAAAAATTTTAGAATGTTTTAAAGAATTAAAAAAAAAACCATAAAAATTTCGGGATAAAAATGAGTAGTTTTTACATGAGGTAGTGGGTTTTTTTTTTTTTTTTTTTTGAAGAAGTAATTTTTTTTTCTTTGATAAAGATAATTGAAGTATTTGAATTTAAATAAATAACAAACACAAATAAGAATCCTCTTATTAATAGTATAGATAAACACATATAAATGTTTGTATATATATATATATATATGTATGTATGTATTTGCTTAAAGAGTTTTCTATTGAAATATCACACTTTATGAGAAGTAAGTAAATTAACACCATATGAAACTTCTTATTGTAATATTCTTTTCATGATAAAAAAATTCTTAACATTATGATGTTTAATTAGATATCTACTTTCATACAGTATAATATAAGAATATATAAATCTCAATATAAAATTTTCATGCAAAATTGAGAATTTAAAAGATGTAACTTTTATACTAATATATGAATGAAAATTAGATATTTGTATTGTCTCTATAATGTAATAATTATAGCATTATTCTTATTTATGAAATAACTTTATTTCATTGCATCCTTTAAGTGTGACTAAAATTCATTTCAATCTTTTAACTTTACTTTCATCTAATTAGTTGATTTAATTTTCAAATTTATTCAATTCAAACAGTTAATTATTAACATGATTGAATCTCAATAATAATTACATTTTTCAAAATTTTGGAGACACACTTACACACTATTAATTCCTATTGTCAATGAACTTGAACACCATACATTAAATTCAAAAATCTTAATTTTCATTCACTACACAATCAGTGCACGAAATTTTCGAGAATATCTCGCGGACAAAACGGTGGGGCAGTCTTGTCAAAGTCTTATCAAAAAAAGGATAAATACGTGCCGACATGGAATCGTGTAGGACATGGGCGTTCACGTGACGTTTGCCCCAAAGAGAGGAAAGGAACAAAGTTTAATTTGTATTGGATTTGGGCCCATCCACGCGCCGTGATCGTTGACCCAACGTCCTCGGATGCCTAGCATCAATACAATAGGCCATGCATGTATATATCGATGTTGACGTCAGAGAATGTTTTTACGCACGTGATTATGGCTAACCTTGTCCCTGAAGGACCATACCCCTCGACCCTTTCACTCTTCAGTGTAGTTCAGTTCATGAATCATCAATCATGATCAATTCATCATAACTTAAAGCCAAAGAGAAATTTTTTTTGAAGAAGTTGTCAGTGCGAGACAAACTGTCCAATTTATTGACATATATGCTATTGTTATTGACATCGCATGTGGTTTAGTATTAAAGCCTCTATTGCAACCGATGATGTAGGCTTTAAGGAAAGAGAGAACAAGAAGGCACTGTGTTTATAAGTTTATTATACTTCCAGCCAAGAAAAAAAATAAAATAAAGTTTATACTTTTATAGGTCTCATTAGACATATCCAATGAAAAGATTAAAAAAAAGGGTGGTCCTTGAACCCTAGTGGGCAACTTTTGTTTAAAGTTTTAATTCTTCTTTGGATTAAGAATTGAACTGGGAACAAGTAAAAGAAATCAAGTATTGTGTTTGGAATCTTTTAAGCAGCACCACTCCAATGCAATGGTGCATCCAGCACTGCAGATAATAAGGAACGTGAAATCACCTTAAGATTTGCCACCAACAAAGTTTTTTTGTCGTTGTATCTTTTTAATGATTTGAATTGAAGAACACCTACTACTTTTTATAATATAATGTTTAAAGTGCTCTGGAAGTAAAAATTTTATAATTATCTTAAAAGTGGTTAATGGAAACCGTGCTTATGGAAAAGTATAGGTGCTTTATCACTTATAAGTGCATTCTCAATTAGAATTAAATTGTGTTTTAAATTACGCTTCTGCAATTTATATTCATTTCATGTGTAGAATTAAAAGCTGTGTTCGATACAACAATTTTTTAAAAGAAGACAAGAAAGTAAAGGTTTTGGTAAAAAAAACGCACCACTTGAAAAGTCCTAATTCTATTGTGCTCATATTAGATTAGATAGGACCACCACTACAATGCCTTCGGCCCTTCCTTATAGTTGTAAAAACTTGTTTATACGTAGCTTGATTTGAGAATGTATATGTTTATTATCTAGTATGAATCTGCAGCAACATAAACATAGCCTTCTGATATTCCAGTCATTGGAATGGAACCCAAAGGCAACAAAAATACATAAATAAATAAAGTCTCATCATTATTGAACCAAAAATAAACTAATGTTAGAGGTATATTAAGCTGGCCGGCCTCATTGAATCATTCAGTAATGTTTCAAGTATATATTATCCATTCATCTCAAATCAAATAGCACTTCTTGAGTATGGAAGTGATAGTAAGATAGTATCAAACTCTCAATCCCTTCCCCTGTATCACATTTTGAAGGAATGATAATAACGCTAATTAAGAGGATTTTAATTAATTTTAAGTGATAGTAAAATGATAATATCCTTTATGGAATTCCAAAGAAACAAACTAATGATTGTAGTTGAACATTGTAAAGTACACTAATCATAGGACGAACTTAGATTGAATTCCTAATACACCCAAAAGAATTTCTTTGATGTCTAGGTCAAGTTGTAAAGAATATTAATCATAGAACAGATACCATTAATTTCAAATATTTTGCATATATTTATATATAAAATAAAGACTAAAATGCAAATTATACTCTCTAATTAAATTGGGCTGAAATTCATTTCAATACTTTAACTTTACTTTTGTTCAAATAAGTATTTTAAACTTTAAATTGAATCAATTCAGTTTTTTTTGGTCCAATTTTGTTAAAAAAATTGTAATAAATTTTTTTTCTCACATAAAAAATCTATAAAATTAATAAAAATATTTTATAGATTTTTTATGTGAGAATTAAAAAAAATATTTTGTTTTTCATTAGTTAATTGCATACTTAACAACAAAATTTAATGAAATTATATGAAATACATGAATTGAATAAATTAGAAATTTAGAGAACTTAATTGAATAAAAATAAAATTTGAAATGAATTTTAGTAAGTTGTAGTTTTCATTTTAGCCTATAATAAATAAGACCAATCGATCAAAATGCATAACATGTATTTAATTTTTATTTTCTATTTTAGTAAAAGATTTCAATTAAAACTGTCAATACCTCGCATTTAACATTACTGGGGCACTCCTTGGGCTCAAAACTCAACTTTCCACCTTTCGTGTAAAAGCTCATCTAAAAGCACTACTTCTGGGAAATAGATCAGGTATTCATGGGCCTTCAACATTGTCTATCAAGTTTAGAAGTGTGAGTTTCTTTCTTGATCTTCTAGTTTCGGGGCCAAGTGCCTGCAAAGCCCATCCCAGCCTCTAGCTACTAGGCTTATGGGCCCACTTTCGTTTTTTTGGGTAAAATTTAGATATAATTTTTAGGCGTTGTATGTTAGGTTAGGTTATTCAACTAAATTCAATCACTTGATCGTAGAAATGGTAGCTCTATATGAGGATGTGCATTGGCCAATAATGAGTTATTCTACATGCACAACAAATAGATAAACACACCCACGTGTTGAATTTGCTTTAAGCTAGTAACTTAAGACTATTTAGATCACTAACCGGCATTGTAAATCATTAATAATCATTCATCAAATATGCATGGCCTCTATCTTTAAAAACAAACCATCAAGAGTATTGCGCACACCTACTTTTAATGGAAACAAACTCAAAAGAAAAGCAAGGCAATTCTTGAGTGACTTAGCATTAAGGGGAAGTGTTCAAATTGAATGCTTGATTGTATTTTCCTTTGTATTTTAGACTTATAGTTTGTATATATGGTCATTTGCTTGCACGTTATTTAGTTGGATGCATTCTGTATAAGTGTAAAGTATAAGGGTTGTCATTTATGTTTGAGAAGATATTCTTGTATATTGAAAATGGTAAATATTAGTGCACACCAATTGTTGCACACAACAATTTCAATGCAAAAAGTGTGTGTACGATTGTGTGCAACAATTAGTGTGAAACAAATACTAATAGAAAATCTTAGAAAAAATCATCAAAATCTTTGGGCACCTCTATTCCAAAGCCAACAACTACTCTGTATTGTGCTAAATTTACTTCTTCCACTAGCCAAAGAGATTCTCTGATTTTTGACCCACTACTATTATCATAAATTTCTAGGGAAACTTACGAATTTGCATCCAATTCGTTGTCGCATTCATCTTGATTTTCGATGGTTGTATATCAACCTAAAAATGTTGCATCACAAGCAGTTGTTGATCAAAGCTCCATGGAGCATTAGTGATGACTATTCACTGTCTCCTTTTCACTGGACATGTCAATAAACAGAAACAATTTGTCGTTGGCTTCCAAACCCTTGGCAAGCTTCCATATATACTTCATTGTGCCTATCATGGCTTCTGCATTATATTTCTTAACATGGAGTACTAGCTTCGCCAACAGACTTATATGTCTTCTCCCACTTCCTCATTTCTTCAATATTGCTTTCATCTACAGCCAAACTTGCGACTTTTTCCTCTTCAAATTAAAGCTCTTGTTCCATAGGTCTTCTAAACTATCTATCATCCTCGCTCTTTGTGCTCAATAAACCTTAGGAGCTAGCATTCACATCCAGTATCTTAAAACGCATTGAAATACAAAATAAAGACTATTTTTAACAAAGTTACACAAAACATCCCACATACATCCCGTCCTTAATTACTGTTCAAATTTTGAAAAATTATACGGTACGTTCTCCTTTAAATTTGAAGGAGGGTTTCTATGGTTGGATGATTTGAATTACAATGATCTTCTTTGTAAGAAATTAAGAGAAAATATATATTATTCAATATGATCCATTACAAAGTAAAGAATGAGACGACTAATATATTGTTAAAGTGATTATTTAAAATAAAATAGTAATATTTTTTAATGAGCTAAAATAGAAAACTTAATACTTTTTTAGAAAAAAGAAAATTTATACCTAAGCGGATGTGAATGTTCTTTTATATCATCAAATAGCCCACAATTAAGGACGGATAGCTTGCACGTGGTCAAGGAACAATGCTCCCACAGATCGTTGATGTAGACAATCTGAGATGGCTTTTGTTATAAACTTAAAAATGAAAAAGAAAAAGAAACAGAGGTAGTAATGGCAGCTCGTGTTGGAACATTTTAATATTAAATAATTAAAATAAATAAATATTATAATATAAATATAAAGATGTGGAAGTGAATATGAAAAATGAGGAGTTAGTGAAAATGTTTAATTCTACATTGAAAAAAAAAAAAGACTATTTTTTTTTTAATTGTGGTGATTAATGGGCTAATATGAATTGTCTCACATATTAGGCTAGATACGTGTGCAAGGGGGAGGTGAAGGGTAGAGGTATCAAAAATGGAAATGAATCAGCGTGTTTCTTTCTGATGGAGTTTTGGGCTTGAACACTTTGTGTAGAGGTTGTTCTAGCCATACAACATTTGTTGGGTTGTTGTATCTTAGGAGAGACAAGTCAGAGAAGGTCTGCATCGGTTACAAAGTTTAGCCAACTAAGGGTTTGAATCTCATTAAAGAGAGCGAGTGCCGCGCCTCAGTCCAAATAGTATTGTGTAATTTCTCTCTTTATTAATAATATTCAGAAGTATTATTCAGTTTCTCTTTGTGTTATTTTTATTATTATTGTGTTTGCACCAAAATTTTTAAAGAGATTCAACACATGGAGTCTATACAAGAGAAACCAAATGAGCCAGTTGGAGATCTTAACAAGCCCTTTTGCTTTAAGGGAGCCCAATTCAAGAGGTGGAAAGGAAAAGTCCTCTTTTACTTGAGTCTTCTCAAAGTCGCCTACATTCTCACTGAAAAGAATCCATCAAAAGTTTCTATTGAAGAAATGAGTGAGGAAGAATTTACTCTCGACCAAGAAAAAAATAGATAAGTATACAAAAGATTAACATAATTGTCGCTCTTATCTTTTGAATTGTTTTGTTGATCATTTCTATGATTATTATGATACAACTTATAATTCTGCTAAAAAAATTTGGAAAGCTTTACAAAGCAAGTATGATATCGAGGAGGTTGGTGTAAAGAAACATGCTGCTAGTAGATTTTTTCGTTACCAAATAGTGGATGGAAAATTGGTGGTAGATCAAGCACAAGACTTCCAAATGATTGTGGCAGAATTGAGACCCGAAGGCATAAAGATTGGAGACAATTTGGTGGTAGCTGGCATAAGGTAAGACTTTGTGGCACAAACAAAAGGAGACATTCTTGGAGACTTTGACCACATGCATCCATGTGGAGGAGGAGGCTAGAGGACAAGATGCATTCATGACACAAGAGAGCAATGGTAATTCCACCACAAAGGTAAACCTTATTTCAGCTAATAATAATATGCACAAAAATCATTTTCCTAAAAATGGTCAATTGAAGCCTAAAAAGAGAGCCTTTAAAAATAATAATAGACCTCAAGGAAGGGGAAACCCGAATAAAAATTACAATAAGAACCAAGAACCCCCTTCACAAGATCAATTTAATAGATATTGTTTTGTCTGTGGCAAGAGTAGGCGTATTGCTCGAATTTGCAAATTTTTGAAATGTGAATTCGTTCCGCGGGCTAACGTGAAGAACCTTTAGTGGCTATTGTACGGACCGGCCCAAGCCTTCGTTTGGGCCGAGCAGAACTTATCACCACGTGGCACACAGAGCCCGGACAGTCCCTCGTAAACGGGGCTGGGCCGGACAATATTGGGCTCCCAACGGGTTGGTGACGCCGAGGGGAACTCCGTTGCACACTGTATTCTTTCATTATCACTTGGTCGGTAAGTTACCCAGGCACAGGGTAACAATTAGTATTACCATGTGTTTGTTCACGGGGAAGCGAGATGCTCGGATTGGTCGGCAAAACACCCATGAACTCGTAGCCGTGCGAAATGCAGCAACGAAGAGCAAGTTCCCAAGCCACTTTGCTGCTCAGCTACCAAATTCCCACTTAACAACGATAACATTGGACCCTCTCTTCCACTATCAATTGGAATAATCATAACACCTCCACCCAGTTGAGGCTATAAATAAGGAAGAGATGTGAAGGATCTGGGGTTGGAGAGGTGAGAAAGGAGAGGAACAGAGGGAGAGCGAGTGAGAGGAGAGAGAGAGTAAATTAATGAAAGGAGAACAGACTGAGCGGGAAGCAAGAAGTTTAATGGGCCTCAGTGCATTGAGCTCCCCGTCGTAGGAAAATCAAAGCCCACACAACAAATAAATTGAGCCCAAACGAGAGTCTGGTCCAATAGGCTTTCTCGTGGTACGCACAGCTATGATTATAGACATCAATATGGTGCAATATGTTGAAGGGTGGTGGGCAGATTCTGGTGCTAATAGGCACATCTGCTATGATAAAAATTGGTTCAAGTTGTACACTCCTTTTAAAGAAGAAAAAACTGTTATGCTTGGTGACTTTAGCAAAACCAAGGTTCTTGGGAGTGGTGAGATTGAGTTGAAATTCACTTCTGGACGTGTGCTAACATTGAAAGATGTACTTTACACTCCGTCCATAAGGAAGAATTTGATGTCAAGTTTTTTGCTTAACAAGGCTGGATTTAAGCAAACTACGAAATCTGATAATTATGTAATCACTAAAAATGATTATTTGTAGGCAAGGGTTATACTTGTGATGGAATGTTTAAGTTGAATGTTGAGAATAATAAAGCATCTACCAATTCAGTTTATATGCTTTCTTCTATTAATTTTTGGCATGCTCATTTGTGTTATATAAATAGTAGATATGTTGGAATCATGATTAGTTTAGGATTAATTCCAAGACTATCAAAAGATTTTGAAAAAAGTGAAACTTGTAGTTAAGTTAAGATTACAAAAAGGCCTCTGTAGGGATAAGGGCCCAAAATCATGTATTGGGCCTTAAGCTTTTTGGGGATAAGGGCTCAAAGTCATGTATTGGTCCTTAAACTTTATCCGAGGACGATGTAAAGTCCGAGGAGAGATAAACAAATACAAAGAATCCCAGGCTAGAGTTTGATAAATATGAGATAAGTGAGAGTGGTCCGAGGAGCGATCCTCGCAGAAACCCTGACTATAGAGACGTGTCTCATGAACATACAAGGGGAAGGAAGCTCCCAAGAAATATTTAAGGAAAAGCTGCTACTACTGCATTAAGTGTGCTACATCTACTCTTTTGGTCGCATTTATGTGGAGAAAACTTCTGAATAGTGTGGCTTTGGCTACCGCAACTCACAAGAGATCAAAGAGGGTGTTTGATGGGACCGGCACTCAAATGAGGACTCAGATGATTAACAAGTGTAGGATCAACATGATCCAAAAAGAACTATATAATGTGAGGAAACCCTTCATATTGAGGGGAGAAAAAGATCAAGGGAAAAACACTGTAGACATTAAGAACCAAACGTGTAAACAAACTTAGAGCAATATATAACATAATTAACCTCTTCGGACATTGGCCGAGGACAACTTTCTGAAGTAAAACTTCTTTATTTCATTCTTCTTAGCAACTGAATCCATCCTAATGATTATCTCATCTGGGCTAGCCTAGCTTTCTTTACCTACTCTCTACAAATTTATTGTTTTGGGCCTTTTGGGTTGATCCATCCGCTGCTTTGGTTGGAGAATCAAATCTGTGTCCATACAGCCTCATAAAAGTGTTGTAAGAAATATTGAATTACTTGAGTTAATTCACTCTGATTTATGTGAATTTGAGAAAATTTTAACTTGTGGTGGAAATAGATATATTATCACTTTTATTGATAATTTCTCAAAATATACCATTATTTATTTGTTGAAGAATAAAAGTGATGTTTTTGAAAAATTTCAAGATTTTTTTAAAAGAAGTTGAGAATCAATTTGGTAGAAAAAAAAAAAAAAAAGAAGTGATAGAGGCCGTGAGTATGAATCAAGTGCATTCAACTCATTTGTTCAATCTTTGACAATTATCTATGAAACTATTACACCATATTCACTTGCTTCTAATGGTGTAGCTGAAAGAAAAAATAGAACTTTAATTGAGTTAACAAATGCCATGTTAATTGAATCTGGTGCACCTTTAAATTTTTGGGGTGAATCTATTTTACCTGTATGTCATGTTTTGAATAGGGTGCCACATAAAAAGTCACATACTATACCTTTTGAGATGTGGAAAGGACATAAGCCAATCTTGAGATATTTGAGAGTATAGGGTTGTCTTGCTTATGTAAGGCTTACTGACCCTAAAATACTTAAATTAGGTATAAGAGCTACTACTTGTGCTTTTCTTGGTTATGCAATTAATAGCGCAGCCTATAGATTTTTTGATCTTGAAAAAAAAATGTTTGAAGCTGGTGATGCAATTTTTCATGAAGAAAAATTTCCTTTTAATTGAAAAATAGTGGGGTTGAAGAAAATATATTGTCATAACCTAGTTTTTCTACTTCTCATTTACAAAATCAAGAAAATTTTGAAGTGGAACCTAGAAAGAGTAAAAAAGCTAGAGTTGAAAAGGATTTTGGTCCTGATTATTATGTTTTTAACATTGAGGAAAATCCCCAAAATTTAAAAGAGGCTTTAACATCACCTGATGCTATATTTTGGAAAGGGGCCGTAAATGATGAGATGGAATCTCTAATTTCTAGTAGAACTTGAAAATTAGTAGATCTTCCACCAGGTTGTAAGACTATAAGTTGTAAATGGGTCCTTAAAAAAAATTTGAAATCGAATGATTCAATAGATAAGTTTAAAACTAGACTTGTTGCAAAAGGCTTTAAACAAAAAGATGATTTTGATTTCTTTGATACTTTTTCTCCGATAACAAGAATTATATTTATTAGATTGTTAATTGCTATTGCTGCAATTTTTGATTTGAAAATTCATCAAATGGGTGTAAAAACTGCTTTTCTAAATAGGGACCTAGAGGAAGAGATTTATATGGATCAACTCGAAAGCTTTGTAGAGCCTAGACAAGAAAGTAAGGTATGTAAGCTAACTAAATTCCTATATGGCTTAAAACAAGTACCTAAGCAGTGGCATGAAAAATTTGATTCCTGCATGATTGAGAATGACTATAAATCAAATGAATGTGATAAATGTAATTATTCTAAATCATGAAATAATTTACATGTTATTATTAACCTCTATGTGGATGATATGTTAATTTTTGGATCAAATATACATGTTATAAATGAGACAAAAAATATGCTTAAAAGCCATTTTGATATGAAAGATCTTGGTGAGGCTAGTTTTATTTTGGGCATGAAAATTACAAAAACATGTGATGGAATAATTCTTGATCAATCACATTATGTTGAGAAAATATTGAGAAAATATAATTTTCATGATCACAAAAGTGTAGCTACTCTTTTTTATTCTAGTGTTCATTTATTTCCTATGAATAATGATGATGAGATTTTTAATCAAAAGAATTATGCTAGCATTATTGGTAGTTTGCGCTATGCTACTGATTATACTAGACCTGACTTGCATATGTAGTAAGAGTACTAAGCAGATTTACTAGCAAGCCTAGTAAAGATCATTGGCTATTTATTGAGCGAGTCATGAGATTTTTAATTGGTACTAAAAGTTATGACTTATTTTATAAAAAGTATCTTGCTGTGATTGAAGTTTTTAGTGATGCCGATTTGGAATACTTTGTTAGGTGATTCTCTCTACCACTGGTCATATTTTTACCTTAGGTAGTGGTACTATTTGTTGAAAATCTAAAAAGCAAACAATAATTACAACGGTAAATCTAGACCTATAAGAAGAAAGCACAGTACCGTGCGATCTTTTTTGAATGCTAGTATCATAACTGTGGATTATATTAAATCTAATGATAATCTTGCTAATCCATTTATCAAGGCCTTGGCAAAATATAGAGTTTGAAATACATCGAGGGGAATGGGACTAAAGTCCATAGAATCATGAACCATGTATGAGGATACCCAATCCAAGGACCAGAGATCCTGAGAATTAGGTTCAATGGGAAAAACGAATCATACGATGGTCGTAAGAAATGCACTATTTATTTATTTTTAATTATTTATTTTGTAAATAATTTTTTAAATTGTTTATCCCTATGATGTAAGTGCATTTATCCTGTAATGTAGAGAGGTTGAGTAAAAACTCTTAATGAAATTTGTAGCTCGTATGAGTGGGGTATTAGAATTAGAGGAGCACTCTTGACAAAATTTCACCTATGTGAGTGTGGGGGTGGGGCCGCTCCCTATGAGATTTAGACTTAACCTCAAATACACTCATAAAACTGGGAACAGCAAATAGCCGTAAAGTGCTAGCTATAAAAGCTCATGTTAACACCTGGGTTGTTATGTGTAAACAGTGACGCTTAATTTTCCTAAAGCAGTCCTAGTTCAAGTCGGAGACCACTATGACTCTAGAGATGAGATCGCTGTTTTTCTAAGTGAAGGTTCAATGCAGAGCACACATTCATGATGTATAGCGACCTGCTTTTGCTTGGTAATCTCTCTTTAACTAAAAAATTTAATATTAAAATGAGTGGGGGATTGTTGGGGGATTGTTGGAGCATTTTAATATTAAATAATTAAAATGAATAAATGTTATAACATAAATGTAAAGATGTGAGAGTGAATATGGAAGATGAAGAGTTAGTGAAAATGTTTAATCCCACATTAAAAAGGAGGGAGACTATTTTATTCTTTTTAATTGTGGTGATTAATGGGTTAACATGAATTGTCTCATATATTGGGCTAGATACGTGCGCAAGGGGGAGGTGAAAGGTGGAGGTATCAAAAATGGAAATGAATCAGCCACTTGGATCCTCCTATTTGACAGCCCATTCAGAATAATTACCATATCCGTTTGTGAGTAAATGGCTCGAATTAATACTCTATTTTTACTATGGAAAATAAAGAGCCATTAACCCACTTAATGGACTATCCATTTGGGCTTTTTCATTCTTCAGAAACTCCTTATCTCACCATTAAATGTGTAACTCCAGCCCATCAGATTAATATTCAACAATTAATCTTGTAACATTTACTATATCAGAATAATGGACCTAATTAATCAGATTAATTTGGGTAATAATTTTGTGAGGCCCATTAAGCCTATAAATAGACTCATTCAGACCCAATCCAAGTTACTGAAAATATACACTGCAATATACAAAAAAAAAAAAAAAATAGAGAGGTTTTTGGCAAGGAAGGGTGTTTCTTTCTGGTGGAGCTTTGAGCTTGAACACTTTGTGTAGAGATTGTTCTAGCCATACAACATTAGTTGGGTTGTTGTATCTTAGGGGAGACAAGTCAGAAAGGTTTGCACCGGTTACAAAGTTTAGACAACGAAGGGCTTGAATCTCCTTAAAGAGAGCGAGTGCTGCGCCTCAGTCCAAATAGTGTTGTGTAATTTCTCTCTTTGTTAATAATATTCAGAAGTATTATTCAGTTTCTCTTTGTATTATTTATATTATTATTGTGTTTGCACTAACAGCTAGTTATTGTATTTCCCAAGTATTTTTTATATTTTATATATATACTCTATGAATATGAGAAAAGATGCTGCACATTTTAACACGTTCTGCATTTAGTTTAGTACGGTGCTTGTTTGATAATTACTTTTATTATTATTATTTGTTTATTTATAGTTTTTAAAATATCACTTTTTTTAAAAATACAACTATATTTTAATCATTTTGACAAATAAATTTCCAGTAAAAAGTTACAATCAAATACAGTAATACACTTTAATTTTAGGTCTCTAGCATTTGAATTTGAATACTCTGCATTTCCCAAAGATTTGATTTTTACACGACTTATTTCATGATAAAAAAAATACTTTTTTTCTTTTTTATAAAATATGAAAGGCTTGACATTGAGAAAGGCCAAAGTGAAAGAAACCTCTTAGGAAAAATTATTGTAGAATTTTAAAATAGTGCTCCAAATTCTCACAATGGAGGGTGTGCCACACACATGGGACTCACTCCCATAATCCCATTGTGACTACATTATAATTACCCCTTACGTCATTGCAAAATAAGAATTCACCATATTTAGTTACAATTTTTGTGATTTCCTTGTGAATAATTATTTACAAAATGCACCAATATATATACTTACACTGTTATAGATGTCACGTTCTCTTGCAAACCCTCTACATTAATTAGAGACATGACAGTTGGCTTAGATAAATTTATATAAGCTTATTAGATGCCAACAATTATGGAAAATGAATATCAAGCTCTTGTAATGATTGAATTGATTTTTTTGTTGTAGTACTACATAAATTGGTCCGAACTCAGTCTAAAAATTGCAATTGCATGAGAGATATGGATTGTCCTTTTCCTGAAGCTCAACATTCGAAGCTGTTGTCTGTATACACTTGCTTCCATATGTTTTGGGCAAGTTCCTCTTTAAACTAATCCTATGTTAGTGTGCTTAGAATACAAAACTCAAAGCAAAATACAAATGCTTATCTATTTAGGTCTCTAAAGCACATGGTTACATTCCTTACTTTCATGCTTAATCCTTTGTCTTTTGTGTTGTCTTAAGGAAGGAAAACCAAAGACCATGGATGCCAGAAAAATTAAATTCCCTTCTCAGAAATTCCAAAACCCGATTGTAATATTTGCTTTTGCCCGTATGTCCTCTAGTCCTTGTATCTCAAGTTTAGGAATCCTCCTCAAAATTCTCATGCAGAATTATTATATTCACTTCTCTAACTTATATGATTTTCCTTATATGCTTCCTCGGATTCTGCCTTATAATCTTCCTTACTGCACCTGCATGATTTTTGAATTTTGAAAAGCCTCGCTAAGATGATAGAACATTGTTTGTTATACTAAATAGGGAAAAGAATGGAAAAAGTGAGTCAGCTTTTGCTCGTAGTAGTCTTATTTTTTTATTTTATTTTCTACTTTTGAACAGTGAAAATGTGGTAGCATGAAAACTATCAACTATTTTAGGAAAACAACTGTAGTGTATGGGATAGCTGACAGATGTATATGATCATGGTTATAGTCAAATGAACGCAGTAAATTGTAGAATATCTAAGTAGACGCGGAATTAGTTGAGACGAGAAAGATAAAAGATAAAAGAAAAATAAAACACCAGATAAGGACCAAGTCATTGTGTATTCAGCAAAAAAGGACTTACCTATATGTGTGTATGTTCCAAGACAAGGGGATTATTACTATTAGTACTGTAAATGCCAATGAGAGGAAAAGTAGGTGAATTGTAATCTATGGTATCATCAGCACAATCTTAATTACATGTGGCATGGTTGAGTTGTCTATTTAAAGTGGGGTTGCGGTTGGGAGGGAAACCAGTCCTTGAATAAGGGAACAAGACAGTGTATTTCACTAGTGGTGTGTATAGGAAGCCGAAAAGTAATTAAGATATATGGACCAGTCCTAAAGGGGTGTGCTCTTCATCACATAATATTACACACTAAATTCCTCTTACATGCCAAATTAAAATTCCTAGTGGATATCCAAAAGAATCAAAGCTGGTCCTGTATTTCATTTTTGGGATTGATCAGGGATAAGATCTTATAAATTTGGAGAGAGAAGCAATTCCTATTCCTACATCCTAATTGGCTTTGAAAATGACCATTCTTGTCTCATCGATGCATGCAAAATTTTTTGGCTGCCATGACTCACTTAAGGGACCCCTGCCTCGATTCCTCTCTTTTTCAAGAATATAAGGTGGCCAACCAGTACCACCCATGATAATACATGTCCTTTTAGTTCAACCCCACCTAGATGGAGAAATGAGAAATGAGAAATAAGAAATGCAAGCAAAGAAATTAAAGAAAGAAGGTATTAAAAGTTGAAACACGTGAAAACAATCAAAAAACAAAAAGCAAATCAGAATGAGAAAGAGAAGAAAGAGAAACTGCATAAAAATGATTTGTTCATGATACGATGGCCCGTGAGTAAGTAAGCCAAAGCTTAACTGCCTTCAATTCCCACCTCACCATTACATGACAAAACCTCAACTCCCACATAAAGACAACTCTCTGGCCGGCTATTTCACATGCCTCCAAATATTCAACAGAAGCAAACCCCACACCCCACCTCTTCTTCTTTTATATCACACATCTCACACACTCTCTCTCTCTCTCTCTCTCTTACCTGATCAACAAAATCAGGAAAAAAAGGGATACGAAGAGGGATTAGACCCTTTTGTAGCCATGAAAAAAGTATGTTCAATCACAGTTTCTCCTACTCTAGCCTTATTGCACCCTGTATAGCAACTGAAAAAAGCCTGTCAATTGCCAAAGAAGGGTCTATTTTGCCTAATTTGACTTGAACTAAGTTTTCTTGGGAGTAGAGTTTCTCATTCTGATCAGTCCCTTTTTCCCCCTTAGGTAGAGCAATGAAATCCTCACAGAAAAAGCTGAACTGTCAATTTTCTTTGATTCATTTGCAGAATTCTTCCGAACTGTACCCGTAATTTTTACCACTATTGGATCGTTTCCCAATGGCAAAGGTACCCACTACTAGTCAGGTCTCTTTCTCTCTTTCTGCTCGTTTCTGATTTCTGTATTCCAATTTTTTATTTTACTTTTATTTTTATTTTGTCATTCTTTTATTCTTTCTGCTCTTTTCTATTATATTCTTGTACTCTATCTTTCAATGATGCAATTTACTAAGGCTCCACCACAACCCTTTCACCAAATGACTTCATTTTCCAATCCCACCATGAACAAAAACCAAATTCATAGGACACGGCCGTGGCCTGGCTTTCCTACCTCAAAGTCCTTAGCAAGTTTTGGTGATGCCAATTGCATGGAGCAACTACTTGTCCATTGTGCCAACGCAATTGAAAGCAACGATGCCACTCTAGCCCAACAAATCCTATGGGTCTTAAACAACATTGCACCCCCAGACGGCGACTCAAATCAACGACTTACTTGCGGGTTCCTCCGAGCTCTTATTGCACGCGCAGCCAACAGTGGAAGTTGCAAAATGCTAGCAGCTATGGCAAATGCTCATAGCAATCTTGCTATGGACGTATACAAATTCTCAATTATTGAGCTTGCTAGCTTTGTGGACTTAACTCCTTGGCATCGGTTTGGATTCACAGCAGCCAATGCAGCAATTCTAGATGCTGTTGAAGGGTACACAGCCATTCACATTGTTGATTTAAGCATGACACATTGCATGCAGATTCCTACACTTGTTGATGCTATAGCTAATCGTCACGAGGTCCCTCCTCTACTCAAGCTCACCGTAGTCACTTCCTTAGAAGACGTCCCGCCCATCCTTGACCTTTCCTACGACGAATTGGGTTCAAAGTTGGTTAATTTCGCTAGGTCTAAGAATGTTATGATGGAATTTAGACTGATTCCTTCAAGTTATAAAGACGGGTTTGCCAACTTAATCGAACAACTTCGGGTGCAAAATTATCTATACGCAGAAAGCAATGAGGCACTAGTTATTAATTGCCATATGATGCTTCATTACATTCCAGAAGAAACCCTTGTAGCAATTCCCACTTCAAATTCAAGCCTTTATGCTTTTGAATGTTCACCGAGTTCCTCTCTTCGAACCATGTTTCTCAAAGCGCTTCGAAGTTTAGACCCCACCATTGTTGTTGTAGTAGACGAAGATGCAGATTTTACATCAAATAATTTGGTGTGTAGGTTAAGGTCAGCATTTAATTATCTATGGATACCTTATGATACAATGGACTCATTTCTACCGCGAGGGAGTATGCAGAGGCTGTGGTATGAAGCCGATATTTGCTGGAAAATTGAGAATGTGATAGCACATGAGGGCCTTCAGAGGGTAGAGAGGCTTGAGCCTAAAAGCCGGTGGGTGCAACGAATGAGAAATGCCAATTTTCGCGGCATTGCCTTTGGTGAGGATGCGGTCTCGGAGGTTAAGACCATGCTAGATGAGCATGCAGCTGGGTGGGGATTGAAGAAGGAAGAAGAAGATCTTGTGCTCACATGGAAAGGACATAATGTTGTGTTTGCCACAGCTTGGGTGCTTGCTTGAACATTTTCTTTCAACTTAATTAGTTTGTAATATTTGTTCTTAAGTTAGCCTCTAATTCTTCTTCTACTAGTTTTAAGCATAGATGAGAGCTTATTGTTATGAAGGCTTTTGTCAGGTTGCCAATAATTTGATACATTTTCATCTAGATATAATAACGAGTAACCTAAAAAACTCTGCTTCTCTTTTGTTCCCTGTGAATTGTGATTATGCGTCAATCATTTTCGAGCGTTTCTAATCTATAAGAGAAGATGGTGTGCATTTGTGATTAATTAATTTTTTATATGAATATTATAAATATTTCGGAGTATAATAAAATTCTATGAATAGTTGGTTATGTAAGGACAACATGTCCTACAATAAATTTAATTATTTGGACCTAGGACCTATTATTATATAAGAAAATAGAATATGCTCTATAATTATGTGTTACGGTCAAACGCTAAAGTAAATTTTACTCCTTTATAAGTTAGGTACTAAGCAATATTTGATAGTACATACCAATTTACTTATCATGATTTGTGCTAAAGACTTAAAGATATATTTATATTGGGTTTATGAGGTTTCTTATGTGTATTGGTTGACATGTCAAGAATGTATTGACCCCTTATGATAAATTAACCAATTAATTTAACTAAGTGAATTAATTAAGTTAATTAACATGCAAAGTACGTGGTAGTACAAAAAAATTACCAAATAACTAAATGCAGCGGAAATTAAATGACACGGGTTATTTGTTTACGAATAGGGAAAACCACCGAGACAAAATCCCACCTGGTGATTTTAAGGTCACCACTCTCGAGAATCCACCATTATCAAAATAAGCGGTTACAAGTAAAGGAATCCCAGTACCTTATACCAACTTACAGTTGAACCCTTATTCCAATACCCAATTAGACTTGTTCTGTAGCGACAATCTCTCATTTTGATGCACGGCTCCTAGTACGTGACTAACCAATAGATGCGTGGATTCTAGTAAGCGACTTAATCACCAACTTGAGAAAGATGTTGGCTGCAAAATTCTTCAGTTCGTCTCGACAATAAAGATCAAGAAACTCCTTGGTCACAAAACCCTATGGTATACAAACACAGCAGCTTCTTCAGAAGAAAAATGAGCTAGGGCAAATTCTGTCTTCAGTCACAATTTACATGAACAAGACTTTGCTCTATACTCGCGCAACCTTTGACGGCCCTTAAAATAATTCTTAGGGTTGTGAGAAAAAAAAGTCTAAACACATACTTACGAATTAGAGTGAAATTAGTTTTAAAAAACTGAATTTCATAAATCTTGATAGATAGCCTATCTATTGAGTAGTTGTTGAGCCTCGAGTTAGAACAGCCTTTTAAACTTCACTAGATACTAGCTGTCGAGTTTTAATGAAAAACACTTTATCACTTGTTTCTTGGACAGATTTGCATGGCTTTAACACTTGAACTTGAAATCTTGTTCCATGAAGTATTAAACACATCCTAGATCTACCCAATTACAAGTAAAGTGTGTTTTGTCAAAGTATTAGTCAATTATATTAAATATTGACATATGTTCTTAACATGATTTATATATGTCCTAACAGTATTGGTCCAAGAGGTCCAATTATATTGCAAAGCTCATGTATACCTAATTCTAGTTCATAATCTTTATATATTGCCTTGCTAGGGTTCGCGGTAAACATCAAATTGAACGGACAATAAGAATGTAGCTACCTAGGCTTTATCTCGTTGATGTAGACCGTCAAACCAAACCACAAAATTCTTTATTCTCTCTTTCGCTATAATTTTCTCTTTAATTTTAACATGGTATTAAAGCCACTTTTTTTATGGCCCACAATTGTTTCTGTCCCTTAAGAATCTTTGTCTTTTTACTCCACCAAAAGCCAACACAATTTTCTTCTCAAAAAAAAAAAAAAAGCCATCACAATTTCTATCAATCTACCAAATTAGCAGATCGTCATGCCAAAAATACCACCATAAATATTCCACCCAATAATCCAATATTACAAAATCACATATCCACCTTGGCCACCACTATCTTTGCCAAAAAACCCATCTTTCTGGATGCTATTTAAGACTCCCAAGTTTTAATTATGGCTTGATTAATTTTAAGCTAATCACAATTGGTGCAGAATTTAGGTAATTATAAAATTAATCATTCAAAACTATAAGATAAAGCATGGATAAGCATAATTGAAAAAAGCAATTAAATTAAGGGTAACATGTAAAGGGATGCAAACCAAAGATAACACCAGATATATTATTGAAGCAAAAAATAGGAGAACCTAGCAAAAAAACCTACTTGACAAACCAAATCAATCCATTATAAGAATAAGTTGGAATACAAGAATGAACAAATAATCTACCCATTGTACTTAAGCGTTCCAAGCTATTGCTATCAACGGACCACGCCGAGTCATTTTTTCTCAAGCTTTCTAGATCTCGCAACACCAACCGATTGCACCACCAAGATTTGGCAAAAAAATAAATGCTTCTTAATGATCCAAATCACACTCAACACTCAGATTGTGTATGGGTTGTGTTTGGGTTTAGCTCCTCTCATGGTATGTGTTGATGCTCATTTTGAAAGGCCCAATAGCAAGAAGAAGTCTTGCAATATGGGCAAAAAAGAAAAAGAGTTAGTAGATTGATAAAAGAAAAAAAAATCATTAAGTCCGAATGATAGGAATAATGGATCATAAGTCTATAAAGTAAATAAATGGGCCTTGAGGAAAGCAAATGGGCCTAGAGGAGCCTAGAGAAGGAAGAACCCATAGGCATTATGTGATGTAGAAAAACAAGAATGGGCCACAGCAGGCTCAAAGTAATGAAGTAAGAAAGTAAAAGGTTGATGGAAAGCCTATGAGCCCCAAGGGTGAAGGATAAAGTAATTGGGCCTAGGAAGCCCAAAAGAGTTAGTAAAAACCCATATGAATGCAAAATTAGAAAATGGGCCGAGGATGCCCAAGGAAAGAAAATGGGCCAAGGATGCCCAAGGAGGAAGAAACGGGCCAAAGGAGCTCACAAGCAATGTAATGGGTCAAGAAAGCTCAAAAGTAGCATGAGTATAAGCCCAATGGCTAAACTGAGACATTGTAACCAATGGAGGGAAGAATACACAGCAAGCCCGAAAGAGGCCCAGCAAGCACATGTCAAATAACACCACGACATGAATAGCAGAGTGGTATGACAGAAATGGCAACAAGACTACAGAAGGAACAAAGTATGGGCTCAAGAAGGGAAAACCCACGATTAGGCAAGGCCCAACCCTTGAAAGGAGCAAGCCAATAAAAAATAAAAAATCAGAAGACAATTCACACCATAAGAGGTCAAGAATAAGCGGCAAAACGCACAGACGAACCTCCAGTCCACGGTGAACACATGAACAACAGACAAGCTTTGGACATACATGGAAGTGGAGCACGCACAAGGCCCAAGCACTACCAACCTGTACCCAGCCAATACAGCGGTGGTGGGTCATGGGTCAGAGGTAAAAGAGGGTATGGTCTGGTAGTGGGGAGAAGGGAAAAGTCTATTCTGGGGTTCCCACTTAAACTCTTTTGGGAGAAATGTCCTACTGGGATGACATGCCACCCAAAAGAGTGAGGATGAGCTGGAACCACTAGGTGTATGCCAGGAAGGATAGCAAGAGAGAATACGCATACCATGGAGGATAAGAATGCCACGGTGAACAAGCAAACAAAAGAGTTTTCTTTACCTGGTAATAGGGAGTGGCATAGCCAGTACAGGTAAGTAGTGGTGGCTGGACAACTGACAAAGCAGTGGGTGGTCGAGAAGAACACCCTAAACTAGAAAAAAGTAGTTAAAGGCTAAAACAGTAAAACCAGTTATGGCAAGTAGTATAAAGGGCTCTCATCGTACACAGTAGTATTAACACAACAATAGCAACCTTTAAGAGAGAATCACAGCACCACCTTCACCATAACACCACACGAGCAAGCATTAAGGGAGAAAGAAAAGAGTGGGAAAGAATCCAAGTAATAGAATGGAGAGAAAAGAGAAAGAAAAGAAATAAAGAGTATTGAATGACAGGCATGCATTAATAGGTTAATCTCTTCTCTTCCTTTAAAAGCCTACCTTCTTTTAAGGATAAAGAACTCGTTTGGGCCTAAGCCATTCAAGTCCATTCCTTCAAAGTGGATAATTTCTATCGCAGGATTATCCTATGAGGTTATCCACGTTAAGGAAGTGGTTCTCTCCTTAGCCTTAGCCCCGTAATACAATTGAACACGACAAATTGATCTCTCTCTCTCTCTCTTCTTTGATTTTTACCATATATTACTATTGTTTCTTCTCTTGTCTTTGCAATTTCATCTATAATGTGTTCTTTTTCCCTGCTTTAATTAAGGATCTCTTACTTATTTTACCTAACAGTAATGCCTTTCTTTTGTCATTATTTTATTGCCTTTATCTGCCATAACTTTTTCTCTAGCAATTTCGTCAGCCATGGGCATGTGACTAAAGTTTCGACAAATGGGGCATAGTTTATGCGCAAGCCAGACCAAGGTGAGTTGCAATTGAACCGGTTCCAACTTTCTTATCCAGAACACTTAGGCCCAGTATAGCAGGAGGTGGTCACAAAAGGCCCACCACAGTATGGAAATTGGAGACGAAAGAGAATAGAGAAAATCTAAGAGATTTGTGTGGTAAATTATAGGCTCACAATTACTAACTCTCCAATAGTGCTTCTAAGGTTTTCTCTGAGAAACATTTATTACAATTTTGTGGGTAATGTGTGTATATATAGTGTGGGTGAAGGTGAGGAAGAAAGCACACAAAAACAACTAGCAGAGTGTCTCGTGGCTCACTCGTAGGTTGGTCTACCCGTAAGACAGTTGGTTGTAACCAACTTTTGAATCTCAGCATGTGCTTCTCACATGATCTCTTGTGGATGCTGTAGTCCTGAGCTACTTTGAGGCAGTCCTAAAATTCACTTTTTTGAGCAAATATTCACCAAATATAGTCAAAACTCATGTACAAGAAATCCCACAAAATACAAGGAAATAATTGAAAGAATTACAAGTTAATTGACAAGGACGAAAGACAGAAAAAAAAACCAACAAGGAAAAATTACATATTAACACGCCGCCTTTCTTGTCATGCATTCATGCATCAGTAGATCTCATCATGCATTCTTACCCCGAACAAAACTCCAATCACATGTTGTAACATGCGATTCGTGCCCCGCGTGTTGGTACATAATCGATTATGTCTATCATGATGTTATCTTTACATGTATCACCCTTTGGTCTTGCCTCTTTAGCCCTAGTACATACCTACGACGTTAGTGATATGCCACATGCCACCTTAGTAACATCCTTTTTTCAGTTTGACTCAAAACTTAAACTGGTCTTGACCTATATCCAACACAACTAAACTATTGACTAATTGTCAAATAGTTGATTGTTGAATTTGACTTTGACCAGAGTTGACCTTATCCAATTGGGCCTATCTTGCTACTTTTTTTTTTTTTTTTAAAAAAAACTTGTGTAGACTTCAATTTTGGAATCTTTGCATCCCATATATTTGAAGTTGGCTAACCTACCTACAAATTCTTTTAACATTGCACCCAATTTATCATTCATCCAATATAATCACTTTCAAAGTCACTTTTAAGACATTTTCAAGGGATCTTCATGCAATCTATATTCCAAACTCTTCGTCAAGCTTTTACCTTGAGTTTGAAGGATAGTTTTAAAGATATGTTTATATTGGGTTTATTTTATCTCTCATGTGTGTTAACCCAATAGGCCCGATTATATTGGGTTTATGTGGTCTCCTATGTGTATAGGCTAAGATGCCCAATTATATTGTAAAACTCTTGTATATGATCATATAATAAAGATGTAGCTTCTAGAGCTTTTTCTCATGGACCTAAGTTGTTAGGCTAAATCCTGTAATTCTATATGTTTTCTCACTTATGTTTTTCTCTACAATTTTCTCTTTTAATTTTAATAATTTGTTTTTATAATCTCTTGATAAAAGAAATAATAGTCGTTTCTACCTTTGTTTTGGGGAGGGAGGGGTTTCGTTTAAAATTGAGAAAGTCATGTTTGTTTGTTAGTATGTTTGTTTGCTTGTTTGTTTTTTTTTTTTTTAAGTCATTGTTAAGATTGTATTTCTTGTATACAATTTTAAATAAGGTAACATTTTTTTTAGAGAGTTTCAACGTATAACATCCGCTCCTGATGATAGCTTTTTATCATTAAACTAAAACACCAATCAGTTTTTGGTGCAGGTGGGGATTGAACCTCAGATCTCTAATTCAACCATCAGAGATTTTACCAGTTAAGCTAACTAGAATCTACTAAATAAGATAACATGGAATATACTTTTACATTTATAATATTTTATATGAATGATGAAATAGATGGATTTCAAATGGAGATTGTCCAGAATAACAGGCTGATCACCTAAGCTTATAGAATTCCAAAGATGACAGTGACCAATCGATTTTTTTGCTAGACCGTTGATTATTGGTCCTTTATAACTGACTTCCCCTCGGTAGTGAAACATACCCAAAGGTCATTTTGCTATTTGCTACAACTGCTGCTTGTTTGTCATAGTTCCTAGTTACTTGTTCCAGTCATCCTTTGTGAATCTTTGATAATCAGTATTGTGATAAAAAGGGAGACTAAATGGCTTGTTCTATGTCATTTCCAATACAATCAATTTGACATGGAATTAGCGGGCTCTCATATTTCAGTCTTTAGCAAGTAGTCAGCATTAGCTGAGTTACTTTAATCTTTTTAGTTGTTATCCTTGTGCACCCTTAACGTGATGGTCACTATATAAGTATAAAGTTTTGTTATCACCGTGTATCTTGGCGTGATAGTCACTATATAAGTACAAAATTATATATATATATATATATATATATTTTTTTTTTTTCTTTTTCTGTTTTTTTGTCATTTTGTCTGGCTAGTGGGCTTGAATATATATTTCTCTTCGAATCTATCCTCCATATCAAATCTATTTTTGCCTAGCAAACTCTTCAAATTTTTGTGGTCCCTTGATCTTGGAGGTGGCTGGACGTAAGAATAACCTACAACTACAAGACTGAGAGACCACATGTTCATCGTTTCCATAATTTGTCCTTTTATCCATATGTTCTATGCATTCATTTTGTTGTTAAAGAATGATTGATAGAGATAAGCATTATAAAAAGTAAAAACAAACTGAGAAACAAACGAATTACATCTGGCTAAATTCTGGTTAGATAGAAAAGCTTCCTCTTTTAACTAATCCTATCCAACCCAAATCCTACATAGTACATCTTTGACTTACATAGGAACTGGTGAGAACTTACAATTAAGTCACTGAAAAAATAAACCCTTAATTTTTTAATTTTTGTTGAAAGACTTCAAAAATTGGTTGTGTGACTATGTGAGTTCGACATAACATAAGTTTCAAATCATATGATATCTTAATTTTTTTTTAAGTTGGAATTATAGATGAGAAGCTAGCTACTTTAATAAATTAATAAATTGTGAAAGTATTACTTCAGAAAGTTAAAATGAAACACACACACGTGTGTGTGTGTGCGCGTGCGTGCGCGCTTAGAGGTGCGAGAAAGTGCTAACAAAGAACCTTAAGTTGGAGCATTCTCATCAGTCTAGTCAAACTAGCCATAAGTTAAAAATATAGCTACAGGCTCTAAAAAACTTACGCATCAGTCTTCTCAGAGTAACCAAAAATATTAGAAATGAATAGTTTCACGCCATTTCCAGTAAGGACTATTCATTGTCAAACTAAAAAAAAAAAATTATTTTTTAATGTGGTAAATCCGTTGTCTCTCTATCTCTCTCCATCTACTCTCCCACCCATTCACTCTCCCTTTCTCCCCTTTGCTCTCTCACCCGTTCTCTCTCTGATCACTGTGTCCTCATCATCGATTGTCGATGTCCTCATCGTCAAATCATTTCTCTTGGCAGCATTGGTGGGTTGTTGAGGTTGGCTTATGGCTGGGTTGCTCGGGTGAGTCTGTGGTTTTGGTGGGTTGTGATGTTTTTTTGTTGTTAAGGCATTTAGATTGTGTTTTGATTGAGGAATCTGTGTTTTTGGTGGTGGTAGTGGTGCTTTTGTGAAGAAGAACGTGGTATTGGGGTGGGGAAGAGAAAAAAATAAAAATTATTTATTTATTTTTTGAAGAGAGAAAAAATAGTATTTAAATAGAGTAAAAAAATAATTATTAAGGCTGATATATGAGTGTGTTTGTTAAAGTAGCAAAAGTGAAGTTTTTTGAATTAGTTTAACTAAAATTTTGTTGAGAGTGATGTGAATGCTCTTATAAGATAAGTTCTATAATCTATTCTTAAAAGGGTAGTCTACAAGTTAAACAAAGAGTAGTGGTTGTATCAATTAGGAGGTAATTAAAGGAATTGGTCAGACATTTCTTTCTAAGTTGTAGATTACTTAGCATAATCTTTTTTCAAGTCAATATACATAAATTTTCTCCTCTTCAAAGGAATAGTAATTGTATTCTATACATTAGGGAAGATGTCCTTTGGTTGTGTTCCACAAGTCGTGGATCACGAGCCCACTAAAAGAATAAGGTGATTTGAGGGACCAGGCCCATCCCATATCCTTTGAAAGAAAAGGTCTAGATTTAATCAAGGGATCAAGGGCCTACCCCAGGAAGGAATTCCCACCCTCTGATGGACACTAATGAAAAATAGCCCCTCGGACAATCTCAACTAAGGATGACTAACTGATGACAAAGCCAACGAGAAGTCTAAACCCATGAAAGGCGCCCAAGGAGCCTGGGGAGGTAGCTCCTAAAAGAAGCAACAGTCACCTGCATCAATTCGATGTTTCCACTTGATACAATCGCATTTGTTACTGAATAACTGGTCTGAACAATTCATTACACCCTAAAAGTCCACTTTTATAATAAAAAATAAGGAGGAGACACCTGATGGGACAAGTATCTTATGATCCTCATCATGACAGCCCATTGCTAGGAAGAAGAACTTGAGGTATAAATAGAGTCTTAGCAGACACACATGAAAGGGGCAGAAAAACTTAGAATAGAGAAATAGTTAAGAGAATTTGTATTTGTCTTTGGATGCATGTATCCTCGGCAATAAATAGATTTCATTTCTATTCAATAACAAGCACATATTATTCATTTTCCCTCTTGTTCAGATCTCTTGTTGTGGATTACTTATCCCTCATTCTGTTAGGTACAAGACATCACAGCTGTAATAATTGTGTGCAGTAGGTACTTGTACAAAGTTAGTTAGAACAAGCATCAAAGTATTGTACATTGTTAGTTGGAGTGTTGAGTTGTAATATGTGTACCAACAGTAATACAATAACTAGTATAAGACTGAGATAATTGTAACAGAGGTAATTGAATAAGAATGCATTTTGATTAGCTCTCATTGAGACTAGCTTGGAGGTTGATTCCCTCGAAGAATCAGTGGAGGACTAGTTCTCTCGATAAACTACTATATTGAGTGATTAAGAGAATTAGAGAGTTGAATTACTGAGGAATCTAACACATTCTTCACAAATTAATTGTGACGATCATAAACAATCAAAGGCTCAGGCTTTAGATAGCTTTTGACACCCATATACATTTTTTTTTCTTTTAAGAATCATGTCCTATGTATTTGACAAATCCTTTTTTTCTCTTTCTATTTAATTATTCGTATTCATAAATTAAAAAACAAAAGAAAAATCATTTCATTGACAAACATTACATGTAAAACAAAATAACTGATAGGCCAAGAATGTATTAACCCCTTGTGATGAATTAACTAATTAATTAGCCTAAATTCAATTACATGCAATATGCGTGGCAGCACAAACAAATCATCTTTTAAGATAAAATGCATCGGAAATTAAAATTGACACGGTGATTTGTTTACGAATGAGAAAAACCTCTAAGGTAAAAACCACACCCGGTGATTTTAAGATCACCACTCTCGAGAATTCACTATTATTACAACAAACATTTACAAGTAAAGGAATCTCAGTACTTTATACCAATCAACAGTTGAACTCTTACCCCAATACCCAATTGGACTTGTTCTGTAGTGACAATCTCTCCTTTCCAATGTACGGCTCCCAGTACGTGACTAACCAATAGATGTGCGGATCCCAATACGCGACTTAATCACCAATTTGAGAATGATGTTGGCTGCAAAGTTCTTTAGTTTATCACACAATGAAGATCACGAAACTCCTTGATCTCAAAACCTTATGGTGTATAAATGCAGCAGCTTCTTCAAGAAAAAGATAAACTAGGGCAAATTTTGTCTTCGGTCACAATTTGCATAAACAAAACTTTGCTTCACACTTGCGCAACTGTGCAACCTTTGACGGCTCTTAAAATAATCCTTATATATGTTTAGGGTTGTGAGAAAAGAAAGCCAAACATCTATTTACGGATTGGATGAAAATCAGAACTGAAAATTTGAATTCCTTAAATCTCGATAAATACCCTATCTATTGAGCATTTGTCGAGCATCGGGTTTAAACAGCTTTTTAAACCTCGATAGATACTAGCTGTCGAGCTTTAAAATACAGCACTTCTTCACTTGATTTTTCAACAGACTTGCATGGCTTTAACACTTGAACTTGAAATCTAGTTCCTTGAAGCATTAAACACATCCTAGATCTATCTAATTACAAGTAAAGTACGTTTTGCCAAAAGATTAGCCAATTCTATAATGACATATGTTCCTAATATGTTTCACATATGTCCTAACAATAACAATATTTGACTTATTAATCCTCTATATATATACACTTCATATTTTACTCTAAAGTTAGACCTTTATCAATAACCTTATTGTTGTGGTAGGCCTTTTTTATATCCTGGGCTGGATTGCTCTTGCTGTACTATGGCCCAATGATTCTGAGGTTATAAGAAAGTTGGGACTAGCTCAACTGAAACTCACCTTAAGCCAGCTTGTGCGCAAACCAAGACCCTTGGCAGAGATCTTGGTCACATGCCGATGGTAAGGAATACTGTCACAAAAACGTTATGACAGGAGAAACATAATACAATAGGATAGTTAAAATATTCTAACTAAAGTTCCAAAGATAATGTCTAAACAATTTTGCAAAAAATAAACGATAATTTGAGTATGGCAAGAATGAATATGCAATGGAAAAAATAACGTTGGTACTTGAACAACTATGATGAAAGAAGGAAAGGTGTTAGTTTGCTGAACTTGGCCCTTTGGCAGATTTAAGTCCAAGAAGGGAACCAATTTCCAATGTAGGTAACCCTACAGGGAGATTCTACCATAGGAATTGCCTACTTTGGAAAATGGACCTAAATGGCTTAATCTCAAACTCTTGACTTGCTAGAGAATGGGCTATTGAGAGAGAGAGAGAGAGAGAGAGAGAGAGAGAGAGAGAGAGAGAGAGAGAGAAGTGAATAACCTTTTGGTTCATGCTCTATCACTCCTCACACTCTTGTTTCCTTATTACTCTTTTTTCTTTCTTTTTGTTTTTCCTCTTTGTTTTTCTTTGCTTTCTATTTCTCTTTTTGTTTCTATGTTTCTTGCCGTTCTTCCTTGTTGTTTTTTCATTATGCACGGCTAAGGCCTTTTTATATTGCCTATCATGGTTAGATTTACCGTTTTACCCCTCAATCACTTTTGGCCCGTCGTGGGTGTCCTTCCCAGACTACCTACTTGCCTGTTGGCTGCCCAACTACCACTACTACCTTATGCTGGCTGCGCCATATTCCATTCCCAGAGAAAGGGAGTTTTGTCTTATTTTCTTGCTATCTGTGGCATTCCCATCTAGATAAGGGCTGGGCATTCTCTCATACTAACTCCTATAGCACGAACCTAATGATTCTAGCTCATAATCTTTGCCTCTTTTAGGTGCTATGTCATCCCAGTAGGACATTTTCCCCAAAAGAGCTTGAGCGGGAACCCCAGAATAAGCTTCCCCCTTCTCCCCACCACCAGACCACACCCTCTCTTACCTTTGCCCCATGGCCCATCGCCCCTGTATTGACTGGGTACAGATTGGTGGTGCCTGAGTCTTGTGCATGCTCCACTCCACGCGTTTGCTATTGCTTATGAGTTTGTTTGGTATTGCTGTGTGTTTTGCCGCTTGCTTAATCTTTTGTGGCGTGGGTGAGTCGTTGGGTCTTTATTCTTCACATTTTGTTTCTTCTTTGGGCTGGGTATTGCTTGGATGTGGGCCTTTGCTTCTTTCAATTCGGCCTCTATCTCTTTTCACCCTTAGTTCGTGGGCTAATTGGTACTTTTGCCATGCCACTGCATTGTTCCTGCCATAACATTGTTTAACTTTTGTTTGTTGGGCTTCCTCCGAGCCTGCCATGTATTATTTCTTCCCTCAGTTTACATTACCCAGTATTTTTGTTGGGTCAGTTCCCACATCATCTTGGGCTTCCTCGGCCCATTCCATTCCTTTGGGCATCTTCGGCCCGTTTCATTCTTTCCTGCTTCTTACATTCCCATAGGCTTTTCCTAAATCTTTCGAGCTTCCCCGGCCCAATTACCATATCCTTTACTTTTGGGTTTATTGGCCTTTGAACCAACCCCATTTATTAATTCCTTTCTTTGGGCTCCTTTGGCCCATTTTTGCTTGCTTTCTACTTCTTTCAATTCCCATGGGCTTACTACCTCCTTCTTTGGGGCTTCCTTAGGCCCATTTGCTTTCTTTGAGACCCTTTAACTATTTTGTGGGTCTGTGTACCATTATTCTAGCCATTCGGGACTAATGGTTTTTTTTTTTTTTTTTTTTACTTTACTGATTCTTCTTTCTTTACCCCTTGTTATATTGCTGGGCGTCTTCTTGCCATTGGGCTTTTTCTTTTTGCCAAATGGGCCTCAACAATAGTTTAGTGGTATCTTTCGTCCTTTGTAGGAAGTGATTTGAGATCCAACCCCATGGTGGAAACAATATTTATCGGATTCATGTATTGCTATATAAATTAGCTAATATAATGCTTAATCTTGATTTGTCTGTTTTATTCTTGAGCATAAAGCGAACTTGAGTTTAAAAGGCTTAAATTCATATTTGGTCAATTAATTTCTTGAACAAATTTAAATTTTTTCCTAAACGATGTTTTGTTAGTTAATCAAATTAACTCAATGACAATTTTTAATTGAAAATTCTATTTTTCTTCTTTTGTTAATAGTCATGTAGCAAAATTAGCATCTTTTAAAATTCCCAACCGAAATGTCTAGGGTTTAAGCTCCTACTCACTAAACTTTTGAATAATAATAATTCAAAAGTTAGGAGAAAAGGGGTTTAATTTCCCAATCTTTGTTTATGCTTGTTCGATTGGGTGCCTAGAGAGGCCAATAGGATGACCTATGAATTGGATAAATGGGCTCAAAATGAGAATGTCTCAGCTGCATTGAATTTTGCTATTATGGACCAAGTCTTTTGGAGTATTATTTAGGAAGAGTCCACATTGTAATTTTTTAGTTGGTAAAGAAAGTCAATTCACTTCAGACAAATAATAATAATAATAATAATAATAATAATAATAATAATAATAAAAGAAGAAGAAAAGAAAAAGAAAGCGACCAAACAATATCCTAAAGATTTATTAGTTAATTTATTTACATTTTGAAAAGAATAATTTTGATAGGACAAATTTTTCCCCTAACTTTGGTCGAATGAATCTTCTACAATCCATTATGTGATGATTTATAAAATCATAAACATGTATTAAATCATACATATTTTAATACATGTTTATGGTTTTATAAATCATTTAAATAAGTCATACGACTAAAACAAAATTAAATAAGGTCATCTTTAAATAAGTGTTGATTCTCATTTTAGAAAAGCCCAACAGCAGGAAGAAGCCCAACAATATGAGCAGGAAAGAGTTAGCAGGATTGAGAGAAAACCCATTAAGCCCGAGTGGGAGCAATAATGGGTCATAGGCCCATAAGGTAAACAAATGGGCATTTAGGAAAGCAAATGGACCAAAGGAGCCGAGAAAAAGAAGTAGTAACTCATGGGTATTATATGATGTAAAAGAGTAAGAATGGGCCACAGCAGGCCTGAAGTAATGAATTAAAAAAGTAAGGGATTGATGAAAAGTCCCATGAACCCCAAGGATGAAGAATATGGTAATTGGGTCAAGGAAGCCCAAAAGAGTTAGTAAAAGCCCATGGAAATGTAGTATTAGAAAATGGGTTGAGGATGCCCAAGGAAAGCAAATGGGCCGAGGATGCCCAAGGAAAAAGAAATGGGCAAAGGAGCCCACAAGCAATGTAATGGGTCAAGAAAGCCCGAAGTAACATAAGTATTGGTCCAATAACCAAATTAGGACATTGTAATCAATTGAGAGAACAATATACAGTAGGCCCGAAAGAAGCCTAACAAACATGGATCAAATGGCGCCGTAGCGAGAATAATAGAATGGCAGGACAGGAATACTGGCAAGCCAACGGAAGGAGCAGACAGTGGGTTAGAAGGGAGAAAAGTCCACAATCAAGCAAGGCCCGGCCCTTGGAGGAAGCAAGCCATAAAGAATGGAGGATCATAAAACAGTTCACGCCATAAGAGGTCAAGAATGAGTGGCAGAATGCGTAGGTTTACCTCTAGTCCATGGCAAACGTATGAGCAGCAGATAAGCTTTGGACATACACGGAAGTAGAGCACGCACAAGGCCCAAGCACCACCAACCTGAACCCAGTCAATACAGGAGTGGTGGGTCATAGGTCAGAGGTAAGAGAGGGTGTGGTCTGACGGTGAGGAGAAGGGAAAGCCTATCCTGGGGTTCTCGCTTAAACACTAGGTGCATGTCATGAGGGATAGCAAGAGAGAATACCTACACTGTGGAGGATAAGATTGTCAGGGTGAACAAGCAAACAAAACAATTTTCTTTGTCTGGTAATGGGGAGTAGCACAGTCAGCATAGGTAAGTGGTGGTGGCTAGGCAGCTAACAAACCAGTGGGTGGTCGGGAAGGACACCCAAATCTAGACAAAAATAGTTAAAGGGTAAAATGGTAAAAACTAGTCATGGCAGGCAGTATATAAAAGGCCCTCACCGTGCACAGTATCATCATCGCAATAATAGCAACCACTAAGAGAGAATTATAGCATCACCATCACCATCACCACCATGCTACATGAGTAAGCACTAAGAAAGAAAAGAAAAAGAGAATCAGGAAGAAAAAAAGAAAGTGTAAAATGACAGACATGCATCAGTAGGCTAATCCCTTCTCTCCTTCTAACAGCCGATTTTATATTGAGGATTAAAGATTCATTTGGGCATAAGCCATTCAGGCCTGTTCCCTTAAAGTTGATAATTTCTATGGCAGGATCTTCCTGAGAGGTTATTCACATTGTGGGAATGGATCCCTCCTTAGTTTTAATCCTGTAACACAACTGAACACAGCAAACTAACCTTTTCCTTCTTTGATTTCATTACTTACCTCATCTTTGCAATTTCACTTATAATGTGTTCCTTGTTGCTATATAGTTCTTTTCCTTATTTTAATTAAAGATCCCATATTTGTCTTGCTTGGCAGTAAGCTTATCTCTTTTATTATATTTATCTGCCGTAACTCTTTTGCAATATTTTTTCGCTTTGTCTAACAGCAAGCATGTTGCCTTTATCATTGTCCCATTGTATTTGCCTGCTATAACTCTTTTGTAATTGCTACACCTGCCATATGCATGTGATCAAAGTTTCAGAAAAAATGGCATAGTTTGTGCACAAGCCGGACCAAGGTGAGTTGCAATTAGACCGGTTCTAACTCTCCAACCTAGAACACTTAGGTCTCAGCGTGACTGAAGGCAGCAGGAGGCAAGCCAGCCCGAAAGTGCAAAAAGACCCACCACAATAGGTAATGTGATTAAAAATACATGTAATTGGTCTTATTAATTGCCAATTTGAATTATTAATAAATAACATGGTTTATTTAACAATCATGTTTTTACAGATTAAGGGTTCTTCCATTGTGTTATGAACCTAAAAAAATGGTTGAAAACAACTTAAGGTCCAAATTCCCTAAAAATTTATTGCCTTTTCAAAAAAAAGAAAAAAGAAAAAAGAAAAAAGAGTATGCATGAATCAATTTATGATATATTTCAATTTAATATGACTTTCCCAAGTCAAGAAATCTTCAACTTAACCCGTACAAGTTGGGACCATTTTTGTCTAAAATTTTCTTTTATTAGGCTATTTAAAGTCATTATTCGTCTTTTATTACAATTTACACAATTTGACATAATATACTAATTTCATCAAAGTCTTATAATACTAACGTCTCTTTTGTTTTGGAGTAAAATGTTTTCAAATGTAAATATTTTATATGTAAAACATTTTCAGGGCCAACATTTTCAAATATTTGGTGTGACCAAAGCACTTGAAAATGCAACTACAAACTAGCTAACACCATCCACCACAAACCTAGCCACTAGGGTCATCACCATAAATCTAACCACCACAATCACCACTAGCTCAGCATAAATTTAACCAAATCCATTCTATTATCTACCTAAAAATCCAAATCCAAATCAAAATGCAAAAAAAAAAAAAAAAAAAAAAAAATAAATAAATAAAACCCAACCACTCATAAACCCATATTAGCATTGTGTCACGATGGGAGGCAAATTGGCATTTGCATTGATCAAACTCACAAGCCGCTAAATTGACCCATCAAGGACCTAGTCCCATTTTTCGATCCAAACTCGATTTGAACCTAGTCACAATAAACTTGCAACAAATGCTCTCTCATCCACCAAAGTTCAGAGTTAAACTTCACCAAAGCAAACAGTTGGACCCTAAACCTATGGTTTTAAAAACCAAAACTGTCAAAAAACCAATTTTGCCCCTAGTTCCCCATTCAACCTAGTTTTTGACTGGTTTGGACTAATGCACAGTTCCCATTTGAATCGACTGGTCCGATCCAGTTTTTAAAATAGCGCCCAAACCCCATCGACTTACTTTTTTTTCTCTCCTAAAACGTTGCCACTTCTTGTCCCATCGACCCACTTTTTTTCCCTTTCGAAATTTAATGATGACGGTTAGTAGGGACAACATTGACGATTGTGGGTGGCTCAAATGGGTGGCATCAATCGATGGTCTTTTTGTGTGGTTGTACAAGAAGGGTGGTTTGTAGCAGATGAGCAAGAGAGCAAGCTAAGAGAAATATGTAAAATATTTTTCCCTTTGTTTGAGCGTAAAATATTTTACGTATTATTGCTTGAGTTTTACAGTTAACTGTAAAATATTTTACAATAAAACAAACATTATAATTCGTGTAAAATATTTTCTTGTAAATGTTTAACATGAAAACAAAGGAACTTAAAATGAAATAAAATTAATTTATAAAATTCAAAAACAAATCAACTGAACAGCTTTAAAGGCTTCATCCTGACCCATTGACTTTGGAAGTGCTTTTGACTTCTGAATCGTGTGACCATCAAATTTTTATGCACTTTTCGGAAACACAAAAAAAAAAAAAAAAAAAAAAATGGTGGCTGCTGGGTAGTGGCCAAGCATTTGGGTTGTGTGTGTGTGACTGTGTGTGTGTGTGTGTGTGTGCGTGTGACTTCAAAGTACTGTGTACATCCTATGATGACTGGCACACCAAAGATACAACGAAACCAAACTTCCTCAGCTATTCACACTTGTATAAACGCACGTGCCCTTTGACTCCTGTGACTTAAAGAACCTTCCGAAAAAAAAAGTGGCCCTCTTCGTTGCCTTTGCCTACGATTACGAGCCCTAATTTTTCCTTCTTTCTTTCTCGTAAAAGTACACTTATGAGGAAGTGATCCAAGAATTACAGTGACTACATTGAAGCTCAAGCAAATTCAATCCCTCAGTTTTTGAATTCAGGTTTTTTTCCTTTTCTTTAATTTACTTATTTTTTCTTGGTTTATTGGGTTCATTGTGTTAATTGCTTTCCTGGGGTTTTTATTTTTCTGATTAAATTCTCAACTGGGTCTTGTTTGGAACTCGAAAATTTTACTTAAAAGTATGTAAAAAAGCTTAATTTAGTAAAATTTATGGTTTTTTTAATGTGAGATCGATGTTGAGCAGTGAAAGCTTTTGTAATTGTATGTTATAGTTGCCCTTCTAAGTTTACTCTGTAATTGAAAGAATTGTATGTTGAAAGTTAGGTAATTGCCTTTTCAGCTCAATTACAATCTGGGTTTTTTGTTAAAGTTTCAGTAATTCAGTTTAAGCCAGTAGGCAATGTTGACTTTGTTCCCTGAAATTGACTTGCTAATAAAAAAAGACCGTTGAAGTTAAAAGGGTTTTTGAGTTTTTGAATTAGGATGTGGACTGAGAGGGTTATTTATATTTGAATAGGGTTTTTGTCTTTTGGGTATCTGGCTGAAATTCTGGTTTTGATGATAGTGAGGAGTTCGGAACCAAAATGCCAGCGGGTCAGCATTTTGCTCGAATAGACGCTTTAGAGATAAAGTCTCAGATTGAAAGGAAGCTGGGGCGCCCGAAGGCAGAGGAGTATTTTGATCTGCTGGCAAGATTTTTTGGTCTTAAGATTAGCAAATCTGACTTCAATAAACTCTGCATTGACAAAATTGGGAGAGAAAATGTTCGGCTTCATAATCATCTCATCAGATCAATCATAAAAAATGCATGCCTTGCAAAGACTCCCCCATCAAGGGATGACAAAGTAGAAGGTTCTTTTGGTTTTAAAGTGGCAAATGGGTATCAAAGAAGTGGTGTTCAGCCACTATGCCGAGATATTCCGCAGTCGCCTCGAAAGGGGAGGACCCCAACTTTTCGTGATCGCAAGTGTAGGGACCGGCCAAGTCCTCTTGGGCCTCATGGGAAGAACCATAGTATTGCTTGTGAAGATTCAATCCCCAAGTTTCAAGAACAGCAAAGTGCTACAGAGCTGCTTTCTTTGGGTAGCAGACCCCCTGGTTCTGTGGAAGATGGGGAAGAAGTTGATCAAGCTGCTGGAAGCCCAAGCATTTATAGTAGGAGCCCTGTTAGAGCTCCACTTGGCATCCCCTTAAATACCAGAGGGACAAGGAAAGTGTTATGTAATGGATTAGCATCTGCATTTTCCACTGAGACTTGTCAGAACAGTGGCGAGCTACCTGATACCAGTTCTTTGAGGAGCAGATTGGAGCAGAGGTTGGAGATGGAGGGATTAAAAATCTCGGTGGACTGTGCCAACTTGTTGAACAGTGGCCTTGAAGTTTATCTGAAGAGATTGATAAAGCCCTGTTTGGGACTTGCTAGTTCCAGGTCTGTACACAAACACATAGACCAACGACATAGTCCTCCTGTACCTGGTTTAAATGGGATGTGGCCTGTGAGATATGTACAAAAACAAAGTGAGCCCATGCCTGCATCCATTTCAGACTTCCGGGTTGCAATGGAATTGAATCCCCAGATACTTGGAGAAGATTGGCCAACAGAACTTGAGAAGATTTGCTTGCGTGCATCAGAGGAATGAATTGGAACTGATTAGCTCATGATTTTGGTAAATCAATAAGTTTGGGGTTCATTTCAAAGTGACAATGAGTTTTCACAATACAACTGTAAAATTTACTCTAACACTGATCTTGACCTTGTCGTTTTTACAAGCACCACTGAAGTACATTAGTAAAAGTTATGGGAAGTTTTGGACGAAGGTGATTAGATTGTATATAGGTTTCAGTGCTGATTTTTTGGGGTGGGACACCATGACATGGTAAAGTTTAAACATATCAACACTTGTAATAATCTTGATATAATGAATAGGTCAGTGGTCTTCTTTTTCTAATATTTATAGTTTTTTTTCTAATTTCATTTTATTATGCCTTAAGTTTGTTAATCAAGCTCATCTTTAAAGTTTCCAGGCCAATTGTTCTAAAATTACCTATCCCATGAGATCTGATTGAGTGCTCTTTGTGGCAATTGTTATTCAACTTATTTAGTATTTAATTCTCTCTCTCTCTCTCTCACACACACACACACACACACACACACAGGCACTCAGACACTCACGAATATGCAGAGCAATTATGTTGAAGAAGTTTAAGGATGAAGGGCTTACACCTAAATTGCCAAAGTGGAGGGTAAGGTTGTATGTTCAAAGTTCATTGGGTGAGTTTATAATAATAATAATAATAATAATAATTAAAAATATATATTCTCTCACTGTACAGAAGGCACAATTATTTGTGCCCTTTTAAATCCCCAGCCCTCTTCTCTTCCTCTCTTGATGTCAAATTTGGACCCCCACACCCCCGGGGGGGGGGGGGGGGGGGGGGGGGGGTGGGGGGACTAAACATTAAAATTATAGAATATTAAAATACCCAAAGGAACAGAAAATTGGGTAAAAGAAACCCAGAGGGGCAAAGCCATCCTTGAATGATGCAGGTAGCAAGTAATGGATGTTTTGGGTGTGCTGAAACTTGAACATCAGATGTGGAGGGACAAAAAGTCAAACATTTGGAAGATGTCTGGTTTTAGATTCTTGTGCCTGTTGTATTTATGAAGTAAAACAAATATCTTGGTGGTGGAATGGTGTCTAGCTGAATGTCACTGCACAAAATTGGTGGTCTTATTGTGCTTGCATATATAGGTCTAGACAATTAAGCAGTTGACATTCAGTCACCTTGGTCCTATTTAGTTGTAGGATGGAATTTTCCCTCTATTAGATTAGCTCTTATTATCCTTTGGATTGATATTAAAAATATTTCTGCTGTTTATTGTAATGAGGGAGAACAGAAATCTATTACTGTTGTCTATTTTAATGAAAAGTAATAACAAATAATACTTATATATATATATATATATTTTTTTTTTTTACTGTTGTACACTATGGACATTAGTCTAAGGATCAATATAGAAATTAGTAATCACATATGAAAAAAAAAAAATTATGGAAATTAGTAATCCAGTGATGCTTCAATATACATTTGTTATTTATTTAGAACTTAGATGTGCTGATACTGAAAGTATTCACTTTAAGACACACCTGCAAAGAACATTGCTGCACAGCATCAATCTGAGACTGTAGAGAAGACCGAACTTCACTGCAAAGCAAGTGCCAAAAGGTATTGTATAAGAAAAACCAGAGTCATAATTGGGTACCCACTTATGTCTGCTCTTTCTTCTTTGTTGGCAGGTTGGTGATTACATCATGAACCCATAAACCAAAAGGATGCCATTACAAGCAAAGTGCAACTATGAGGAAAGTTGATATGGCAGTTAGCCGTTTATTTAACTTTTAAAATGAGTTTCTTTTCTGTCATTTTCAATGCTAATGCGCTTCAAAAAATTTTTTTTTTCTCTGTTATTATATGTCATACTCCTATGTTCGCACCATGATTAAAAGTATTGGGTTACTAAAAAGTAAATAAATGAGAGGAGGCCAACAAGGTCGAGTTCAAATGCTCAAATGACATCTACTCCTCTTGTAAGAGCAAGGTGGAGGATGATGTAGCGGTTCAAAATCCAGTGGGTACATATTTGATTGCTAGTGAAAAAAAGACGGATAGAATCTGGAGTGATAATGGTTTTCTGGTTGGTCTGCGATTGAATTGGAGAGTTTTCAAGTCTTCTTAAGCTTTGGATTGTAATGTTCTTGGTCTAACAGTCTGGTTTGTTGCTGTTGTTTTTCCAAGTAATGGAATGGGACTTGCAATGATGCAAAAATTTGTTTAGAACAAATCTTCTGTAGCATGGCTTGCAAAGAAGTTTGTCTCTATGGTATGTGACCAAACTTTTGTTCTTTTCCCACCCTTTAAAGCTGTTTCACCTAAAAGGCTTCTTTATACCGTATGACGTACTTATCAAGCCATTAATATGTGGTATCTTATCCCACTGTGCTAGGTATTTCATCAGGGGTTTATTCCTCCAGATTTTTCTTGGAAGCGATTCATCTAGATCATTTCTGTAAAGCTGGTATCCATCTGTTATAGAAGGGTTTGCCCCTTCTGATTTTCCTTTGCTTTTCAGATCTTTTTTTTCCCCTCCTTGAAATTGGTCCTTAATTATGTTTTCTGGGATAAAATTCATTCATTGAAGTTGACTTGCTGGGGAAAATGACAGGGAGAGAGGAATGGAGAAGCATTCAAGAACTATATTTATAAGTTATTCCGGTGTTAAATTGTAATGAAATAGTGCTCCAGTGAGAACTATCATGTTTACTAGGAGTCTCTTTCTTTTGTTCTTCTTCGTGATATTATTTGCTTTTCTTTTTATTCATTTTTGAGTTGCTTTCATATACCACTTTTGCAATTGGAAACACTTTTGTTTCATCTAATTAGTTTGGTTGCTCTACTTTGTGCTTGCGAATAGTTTGTGCTTGTATACATATCTGTGAATCTCAATCATTTTCAATATGGTGTTGTACTTGTCATTCCTCCTCTTTTCTGCTTATTTCTGTCGGGGAAAAAGAATTTGTCAATGGAATATTACAGGAGTGAACAGTCTAGTTTTGAAGGCCTTTTGCTTGTTCCATGTCTGTTGCTAACAATGGAAAATGTCATTGATTGGAAATTCTTTTTAACTTTTACAATTGACTCACTTTCTATTTGAAATTTAATGCAGGAAATCCTGTCATTGAAGGTGCATTGGAGACAGCTTCTGTTTTGAATTCAAAGGGATACCAGTAGATTACCAGGTTAAGCTTTGCTTTCTTAAGAATTGAGTGTGATCCAAAGTGAATAACAGTTATGTGGCGCTAATTTTGTAATTTATTTTTTAACTTTTGTAAAGTTTTCACCTTTTCAAAACTCGGGATTGTTTTTCACTCACTATGGTCAAAACAATCAGTGCGCGTCTTTCATTCAAGATCAGAGTGGGGAATATCATTTGTATCTGTGAAGTGGGGCTGAGAATCTTGAATGACTGAATTCGAGGTCCCTGAGTCATTGACATTTATAAGTGCCGCATTTGCGGATGGCTGGGCTGGCACATCAAAGTTTCATTTCATATCCTTGTGGACAAGGTTTGTTGGGATATAAATTCTTTAAACTCATCTTATATATTTTTATTAAATGTAAATTTTGAAAATCTAATTATTAGATTGCAAATTCTTTATATTCTTAATATGTATGTCAAATTTTGTTCAAATAAGATGTTATTTACTATTTAATTAATAAATTTATTTTTTATGCATAATTTTAGACAAAAAAAAAAAAAAAAAACCTTGAAATTTAAACATTTGATTAATAATATAGCTATTGATCTTTAATCTTCTTGAAATTTTTCAAGAATAGAGGATATAATTAGAATATGCAATCAAACGGTTATATTTTTAAAACTCACATCTAATAAAAATAAATGGGAGAGGTTTGATGGGTTTCTTTTTAAACTGTTCTATCCTTGTATGATACATAATATAGTAATGTACCTTTCATTCTATATAAATGTTTTAATTTAAATGTTATGAGAAATGGTAACAATATGGTTATACTAATGGAAGTGGCACGGTTTTTAATAAAATTCTTGTCTTTCTGGTGAAAAAATAAGTGTATAATATAGAAATTGAAGAAGCACTAAGAAATTTCAGTTTTTAGAAAGTTAATGTATAGTTTAAGACATTTCAAATAGAAAAGCAAGACATAATTTTTATTTTATTATTTTTGTAACAAGGGGTTCATCAAGTAAACATCAGGAGGAGAGTTAAGGACAAAGCTTATAATAGTACAAACCCAAAAAGACCGATAGTCATAAAATAACTATAAAACAGCATAAGCCTGAGATCGACCTTTTCAAAAATTACAAAGCCCTGCTGAGAGCTGGACCGCAGGCCCATTTTCTTGTAAGCTCATCTGCATTTTTTTGCTTCACAAAAGCAGTTAAAACGAGAATATACTTTGTGGAAACTGGAAAGTGTTCAAATGAAAAGCAAAAAGTTTTTACTTGCTAGTTGCGTGGGGTACTCTAACTTCGCAACAAACAAAGTCACAGTTTTTGCCACAATTTTCTTATATGATAGACTATTGCTAGCCGTTTGACATTTTATCCACCGCTCAAGAGTTAGAAATGTGGCAAAAATTGTGCTTTTTATTTATTGTGGTATTAGATTTTTTGGCTTGGAAAAACTGTTCGGTGAAAAGCTGATGAATGATTCGTTACGTGTGTCTTAAGCAATTTCCATTGGGTACTTTACAGTGTGGACAATTCTACATGGACAAATCATGAAAAAACAGTAGCACTCGGCCCAGCTATAGACAACTAGTTTCGTTGATTGGGATTGATTTTAATTTCTAACAACGTGCTGCCATGTGATGTTTGTCTCGTCCTCTTATTATTTGAGATAAGTTGTACTGCTTTCTTCTTTCCCAGCCAGAACTTCATCATGTGTATCTTATTCTTCAACAACAAAAAACAAAACAGTAACATGCAACTTTAATCGACGAAAATGTGATTTTATTTAGGTACAAGTACAACATTTTCATCAGTTCTACTTCGTATACTTTTCCGATGCCTGTAATTGTGGACTCAATCAAACGAGTTAAGAGTGCTTTTAACTGTACTTGACTTGACCATGGCATCAATTAATTTGATGCACGTCTCCGTTGCACATGACGACGTGGTCTCGGTCTCACTACGAGATTCATTTAGGAGAAGAAGTCGGGTGTATTTATGAGCACACATAATTGTTTGATGATAAATCTTTGAAGTTTCAGCGTGGGTGCCTAATTGTAAATGCATATTAAATATGAAGTTAATGAAAGAAAATGACTGGCTAACAAGCACTTTGAATTTTGAAATGGGGCTTCATTTTCTTTCCAAAAAAAAAAAATAAAGGTAAGCATCCTTCATACAGTAATGAATGCACCTTAACAAGGATCCAAATAATTTTGAAATACCAAACCTCGTGACATTGGCTTTGAGTCGAGCTCTTTGACTCTATATATGACAATATATAAAACCAGTATATTGTATATATGCACAAAATTAACAAAAATATTTTAATGTTTTTTTTTGTCACATCTAGGGAAGGCTTCTGTCATTTTTGTATGGAGAAATAATTTGAGTGTACATTATTTAACGTGCTGCCAATACTTCGAGCTGTCATTCAGGCTTTTACTAACCTAGCCAACGTAGTTCAAATTGTACAAATACAGACAGCCTTCTCAGCAGCAGACAGCAACTTTATCCCTTGATACGTTTGGAACATGTTTTGGAAATAGGTCCTCTGAATCCATACACTCTTTAAACGTGTCGTGTTCCCTTTTTTATTTCCCATATTAATTAGATAAGTAAGAACAGGAAAAATAAATAAATAAAAGGAATAATGAGAAAAACATTGTTCAATGAATTCAAGCCCACCATGCCTTCCATGCCTTCCATTCCAGTATTGCATTATTGATTTTTCCACCCAACAACTAATATTTTAAATTGCAAATTAAATTACAAATTGCTAATGCTGATCTGTTGTGCTTCCTATAATAATATAATATAATATATATACTACCATTTTAGCTTTGGTCTTTTACACTTGGAATTTTCCGGGTAGAGTTTAATTTAAAGAGTATTCTCAATTAAAAGCAGCACAATCACTACGAATATTCCCATTCTTTCCAGTCTTGACTCCGACCCGACCCAACTTGGTCATGGCAGTGATAAAAGCATTTTGAAAAGAAGCAGAGTTACTTGCCCAAGTATTAACCGTGGGCCTAGACCTGGTATCAGTGAATAGTACTTGGTCCGAGGTGAAAAGTCCTTTGCCTTGTTGAAGATTCTTGTAGTATACATTATCAAAGGTTCTGGGCGTAGTTGGGTCCATGTTGATGGCTATTAAAGGGTCCACATTTTTAGGACACATTGCCTGTAGCTGGCTAGCATAGTCTTTGTTCAACGTGGGGTCCACTCGGTTTTGAGGGCTGAAATTGTAAATCCGGTTCGCAAACTTATTACAATGTGAGAATCCAAGGGTATGCGCACCTGTACCAAAATTAACATTCAATCGGTTTTTTTAGTATTACAGTAAGAAATACTGAGAAACTTGATCATAGTTCATGTTCATGCATCATAAATTCATGATAAATAATGCTTTGCAAAAGCTCAATTTCTGGTGTCAATTGAGATCTCTCTTATATGCTTTTTGTAGTACGTATCGGTTAAGGGAGTTAAAACCATGCACTCCAATAAATATAAAAAACAAGATAACAATTAAACACCGCCCCCCCCCCCCCCCCCCTATCTTTCTTACCCAAGTACTAAATAATTACTACTCCTAAGATATATCTAGATAGGGTATAGGATTATAAACTATTTTACAATTTATTTGCCACAACATTGACGTGGTAGATTATGAGTGGTTATTTAACATTTATACATGAATCGATAGTTTTTTTTTCACCACTCACACTCAGTCATAATACAATTGTGGAAAAAATAATTTTGTGAAATAGTTGGTATTACTAGAACTTTTCATGTAACTTATATGAAAAATGCTAAAACCATAATTTTTTTAACAAATTGTTGATGTAGTAAGTAATTATTGATAAGTAAAAAAAATAATGTTGATAGTGGGTCTAGATAAAAACTAATAAAAATTTATCACATCAACGATTTATAAAATGTTGTAAAATAATTTGTGGCGGGGCATTAATCTAGTCATGTATACTCAACTGGAAACTCTGTGACACCATGATTGGGAGCGTGTAGGAGACGCGCATTACCTGAGAGAGCAATCATATCGGTTTGGGAGAGTCCATGGGCAGCAAACATGGAACGGAGCTGGTTCAAATCGAAAGTTGGCTGAGGAAGCTTCCCTTCAACATCAGTAGCTTTTGAGACCAGGCCATCCAATCTTCCTAACTCAACCGCGTATGAAGGCCCACCAGCCTGCCTCAATGTCAATCATCATTATTATTAGTTACCGTCTTATTATTAACAAGAGTAGAAAATACCAGCAATCAACACCTAGTCATAGTACAAAATAGCAACTAGTCCAAGTCGCAAAAATGACCAGGAAATTTAAGAAACTACTTAGTATTCAATGAGAATGGTGAACCAACCAGTGCAATGACATCCCGGGTTGCCATGGCGAGAATATCAGCACATGAGACCTTATTTTTGCAGCTTGGGACAGCATCAACCGCGGCCTTGGCTTTGATCACAGTGTCAAATCCATCTCCAGCTAAAGAAAGATTATCAGGGTGATCCTTCTCGGCCTTGTTGCTTCCAGTGGATTGTATAATTACTGAGGCATCACAACCCTATAACAAAATTAAACATAAAACAAAAGTTGAGATTTTGATGTTATATATACCTATGACTTCAACAACAAAATACAAAAAATGTTGATAAAAATGGGGATGGTTAGATATAACGAAGACTGCTCCTTTTTTTTTTTTTTTTTGTCTTTACCTGGACAAGACAATCATGGAAAAAAAGACGAAGGGTTGCAGGAACTGTGACAAAAGTTTGTTGAAATTTCTTTTGAACAACATTTTTAACAATGTTTTCAACATTGGGGCAAGTATTGGCATAGTAATTTTGTTTTAGCTGAGCTGATGCCATATAAGGGTAGAGGCTCAAACCTAGGGCAAGTGACCACACAGCTAATAGAATAAACCGACCCATATTTGATTGGCCAAACCCCAAAGTTTTGATTTTTCAATATAGAAGAGGGAGAGAAGATGAGGGAGATTTAAGGAATGTATATATGAGAGGCTTTGAATAAACGGTTGGAGTGAAAGGGATATATATAGAGGTGGCAATGTGGTCACGGCTCAGGAAAAAAAGAAGAGGTATATGGTCACAAGTTGAAGCATTTGAATAACAAGCTTCCCTACAGCTAGCCAAGAGTTTTATTACTATTATTTATTATTATTATAATTATCATTCAAATGGTGAGCTTGATTGTGATATTATTGTTGCCTTCTTTAACGTATAGCCGCCTCAAATCATCTTATCCATATATAACTACTATATCGTCCAAAATTCCAAATAATTTAGTTAAAACTTTAAATCCCAAACGTGGTCTTTGTATGTGGCTTGTGCCCACTGCCCACACACAAAAAAAGAAGTTCACGTGGTCCAAACTCCAAAGCTCACCCACCCTTTTTCTCTTTGCTTGAGAATATTACGTAGTATTCTCAAAGAGAACAAGGGTGGGTGAGGTATACTGACCAAAAAGCGAATACAAGCCCGCCAAGAAGAACTTAGAATATGCACGTCACGGCTGCTCATATGGTATTCCTTAATGCAGCCATGCTCTTTATTTACTCGCTAAAGAACAAGCCAGCCACGCTCACTTTCGGAGATCGCAATTAAGATTCCAAAATCATGATTATATGGAGGTTAAAAAATTCGGACATTGTTAATTTTTAGTCAAACGAAAAATGATTATTATTCAAAAAGACAAATGATGTTTCTATGTTTCATACACATTACTGTTTCTTTTATGGGCAATGATGGTCATGCACTTTTTCTTTTTTACATTCAATTTCATACTATAAAATATGGACATTTTTAGTTTTTTTTTTTTTTTTTTTTTTTTTTTTTTTTACGGATATTGATGTAAACAAGTGTGTAAGATATTTTACCATGTTTCCTAGAATTAAATTGGTAATGAGGTAGAAATAAATTGGGTTTGATTATATTATTTTTGAAAAAAAAAATTTGTTCCTAGAAAAATAAATAAATAAAATTATAAATTAAAGGGTAACAAACTGATTCTTTCAATTAATTGGTAACTTCTGATATTTTGAATAAAAATACTTAAAATTCAAATTTCTATTTTTTAACTATCAAATTATTTAATAAAAAGAACCGGTTAATGTAAGAACAGCTATTTTTTGTTTTGTTTGTTTTGTTTTGAGAATCGTGTAAAATACTTAAAAAAAAAAAAAACCATTAATTCATTGTATGAAAACGGAACCAACAAATAAAAACTAAACACAAGTAGTAAATCTCTAGGGAAGAAGTTACTTCAGACAGTCGGTGGCCAATTGCTTCAAAGGGAATAATGTTAGTATGAATATATTATTACTTTTGAGAATGAATCCATTCCTTGCCTGTAGATTAAGTTGAGATGTTTGTAGTTTTTTGAAAAACATATAAGTGAAAAAATGTATAGAAATATGTGTAAGGATGTTCAAAATTTGGTAGAGTAAATTTGAACCACTCTACCAAATTTTATATTTTGGAATTTTCTCGTGTATGAATTATAAAACATTGAACTAGAAATCGGTGGGCTCTTCCACGTGATGGATTCTAGTGCAGTGATTAGCAGTGGTTGGTACAGAATAGGGACGAATACGTAAATAGTCAAAGAAGCAATACTCAGTGTTGGTTTGATTATTTAGCTTTTGTTGAAAATTTTTATTAAAAGTATACTAAAATATATTTATACTTTAAAAAAATATGAAAAGTAAAAAAATGGAAAAATTTAAAGTTTTAAAGAGTTGTACGTAAAAAAAAAAAAAACTAAAAATCAATGCAAAAAAAAAAAAAATATATATATATATATATTTAGAGTTCAAATATTCTAATTTTATTATGACTATCATATTAAAAAATATATATATTAAGAACTAGAACTCTAGAAGTAAATAAATCATTAATACAATACAAAGATAATACTTACAAGTTACAACCTCTCAAGCAGTAACAAAACTACAATCATCAACACCTAGAGCTATAATTTATCTAAGAAGCTAAACATGAGCTATAACAGGAAAATATAGACAAGCGTACATCACATCTTAGACAAACAATCAGGCCTTGCACTGATTTTTTTCATGTGCTTTAGAAGAGCAAATTACGCAGTTTTTCCCTTTAAAGCAAAGATAGTTCGGTGCAAAATTATTGTATAGTGCCATAAGCTGATAAGCATTGTCTATATATAAATAATACAGATTTTCCCTTCCAAGCTCCAAGACAACACTTTGGCAGCATTAACACGAGTAATGTCGTTTTTATTTATTTATTTGGAGATAGACATTTGAACCGAAAAAATTAAAATTAAAAATTGAGGCCGGCATTTTTTATTTTTTATTTTCCTTTTGTTAGGTAATTCTTTCGGAATGATGTGCATGATTTGGATCAATCAAGAAGTTAAGGATCATAGTAATTTGACAAATTTGATGGAATGCAACCCCACACAACTACAGGATTACAATGTTTAGTCTATCACTCCACTTTACTGTAACTTGTCACATCAACAATTATAAAACTACTTGTGAAAAAATTAAGTCTACAACACATATATGAACTAATATGAGTAATGCTAGGGACACTAATTTTGGCACATTTTTATGCTACAACTCGCCACATAAGGACATATTTTTACCAATCACAACTCGCCATGTGACGAGTTGTGGCACAAAATTATGCCTAAATTGGTGTCCTCAGCCTTACTCAACTTATATTGAACGGGTATATATTGTTGGTTAAGTCAACACAAATATAAAATTAAAGTGATAGTCTAATATTCGCTAAAACAAAATAATAGCTTAATAGTAATAGTATTTATTGTGGTGTCTCATTGTTTGTGGTTTAGAGACCTTACTTTATCCCTCTCCCTCGCTCAAAATCTATCCTTATAAAGGGGTTAGCTGCACCGCCTGCACGTATCCTTGAGATGATAAATAAAGTTAATGACATGCAACAATGAACAATCTTGACAAATCAAACATAGAGATAATGATTTTGATGTGGGGTTCACAAACAAAACCGTTGATCATAATTAATAAGATGTAAGAAGTCTTACGCACGAAGTTAATGAAAACCATCTTAGATGTTTCTTCAATTATTAGAGCAGTGATTGATTAATACAATACTGTCTATTTTTGTTGTCCCAAGATGAGCTGTTATGTTAAATATATATTAAAACAACAAATCAAATGTCAATCCATTACATTGAAAGGGAAATTGTTGGTGTACAAAATAATGCTTGCCAGCGTGATTTTCTTACGTCTCGATCTCGACTCGACTCACATTTTAATTTATTTTTTCGTTTTTTTTTTTTTTTTTGGTTTTATTAATTTTCTCAATTGGTTTAGCCAAAAAAAAAATTTTAATTTTTTCAATTAAAAACAGCACAATCACGACGAATATTCCCATTGCTACCCGTTTTGACTCCGACCCGACCCAGCTTGGTTATTGCAGTGACAAAGGCTTTTTGGAATTTTGTCGAACTTGAGGCCCACGCATTAACTGTGGACCTGGACCTGGGGTCTGTAAAGAGGACTTCATCGGAGGTGAAAAGGCCCATGTGTTGCTTTAGATTCTTAAAGTACATATTATCAAAGATCTGAGGCGTGTTTGGATCCATATTAACGGCGATACTGGGGTCCACATTTTGCGGGCACATTCCTTGAAGTTGGGTCGCGTATGTCTTGTTTAGTGTCGGGTCTACCGGATTCTGAGTGCTGAAATTGTAGATCCGGTTAGCAAACTTGCTACAATGAGAGAATCCAACCGTGTGAGCCGCTGCAAAAACACAACAAATATAAAATCTATGAGCTTTGTGAATTTGTGATGACGGTTCATATTAGACTTTAATTGTGCATATGCAGGCAGCAATATCATGTGTGTTGCTTAGAGACATATGATCGGAGAATATATTTACACCATGTTAATATATGAAAGAATCTTGTGTGATGGTCGCTCACCACGTAGTTACATATATAAAAGTATTTCTTAAAGTGTTCTTAGTTCTAAGATGATGGTGAGAGATTTTGAATCGCTGAACCTGATAATATAGATTTATCACCAAGTAAAGCGTTAATGTGGTTAGATTTATGTATAAATTAGCAACATGGCATGACAATAAAATTAATAACTAAGCCAACCTCAGAACCTCATGGGTTAACTTGTAATAGCAGTAGTTGAAGTTAAATATATGTGATTAGTATGGGTATAACAAATTACATAGTCATGTTTGGTGGGTATAAAAAAATTAGAACATTTGTATCGGCAATTATAATAAAGATCTGTTTGAGATCCGCTTGTTTTGCTGAAATTGAAATTTTTTACTGAAAGTACTGTAGATAAAGGTAACAAAAGTACAGTGAAACTCATAAATAATACTAAAAAGTACATTGAAATCTATGAATAATAACAAAAATAAGGTGAATAGAAAAATAAGTTGGCAAAATTAAGCTACACCAAACCACACTATTTAAGTATACAATTTTTTTTTTTTTTTGAAACTTAATAAGTATACAATTTAACGATATAAATGCACATGCTGTAATCTATTATGTCAGTTTCAAAAAAAAAAAAAAAAAATCTATTATGTCAGTAAATATATCATTAAGAAAATTTGAAAATTTACGGTGTCAGTAAGATAATAATAATATATCAGTGATTGCCAAGAACATCAACAACCCCATCACGAGAGAACAGTACTGTTCCAGTCAGCTGGACCCACGCAATCCTTTCACGTGTGTGTATGTGTGATCCGCTAGACAAAAACAACGTTGATTGTGTCATACCTGAGAGAGCGATCATGTCCGCTTGAGAGAGCCCATTAGCAGCAAACAAAGCATTGAGCTGGTTCAAATTGAAGGTTGGTTGTGGCAGCTTTCCGTTTACACTTGCAGCTGTTGAAACTAGCCCATCCAATCTTCCCAATTCAACCGCGTATGAAGGCCCACCAGACTACACAAGAAATATATAACAAACAACGACCATTTCTGCTTAAAACTTATAATATACTAATACAACTAGTACAAGATAGATACATTTGTGTATGTAAAATATTGTTATGAAAAAAATGTAGTAAAGTAAGAATGGTGAACAAACCAGTGCAATGACATCTCGGGTCGCCATTGCTAGAATATCAGCACACGAAACCTTATTAGTGCAGCTTGGGACAGCATCAACAGCGGCCTTGGCTTTGATGACGGTGTCGAATCCATCTCCGGCTAATGAGAGATTGTCAGGGTTATCTTTCTCCGCCGTGTTACTTGCAGTGGATGCTATTATCACTGAAGCATCACAACCCTATCATATAGAACAAAACACAATGCACGAATTTTAAAACCCATGTAATTAATATATAGCATATGTAATATTTAGTCTAACTTTACCACAAAAAAAAAAAAAAAAAAAAACTTTGTTCTTATAGCATTGAAATATATATGTACCTGGACAAAGCAATCATGAAAGAAGAGACGAATGGTTGCAGGAACTGTAACAAACGTTTGATTAAATTTCTTTTTGACAGCGTCTCTAACAATGTTTTCCACATTTGGACAGATGTTGGCATAGTAATTTTGCTGTAGACTAGCCGTTGGAGTTGGGAAGAGGCACAAACTAAGACAAAGTGACAACACAACTATGAGATTGAACCGAGGCGCCATTTTGATCAAAGAAATTGGAGTTACAACTTACAATGGAGGAAGGAGTTGTGCACAGAGTTATAATTATATAAGGGAGATGACAATACAGAAGAACTGGTCGAGGTCAGAAGCCAGTTGGGTTAGATTCTTTTTTGAACAACCAAGAGTGTCTTCTTCCTTTTTTTTTTTTTTTAATCAAAAAAATAATGGGATGACTTTTAAAAATAAACAAACGTTAACTAGCACCGTGTTAATTAAGGATATATTTTTCATTTAAAAAGTTACAAAAAATTATAACAATATGTAAAAAGAAAAAAAAAAAAAATATATATATATATATATATATAAAAAGCTATAAAAAATTATGACAAAAAACTGAAATAAAAAATTAAAAAAAAAAAAGAAAAAAAAGTAAAGAATGTGCTGTTGACGGACACCTTAGGGTGTCCGTTAACACAACCCTTAGAAGTAAAGTTAACGTTTGGCTACGGCAGTGACTGACTGCTTCTTGTTCACACTTTTTTTGGTTCCTAGTTGAATCATCCGATTGATCTGCTTGTTGTCTTTTAGCAAATAATAATTTCAAGTTTTTTTTTTTTTTTCTTGTTTTTTTTGGCACCTCCACTTGAGGCTTATTAGCTAGCAATTACGTATGTTGAATTTCTAACTATAATAAACTAACAACTCCCAAACCTTATCCCATTGAGTTTAACTTTAAATTAAAGTTTGACCACGGCATAGCTGCTTTCTGTTGGCTTCCAAACTCTATTATGCATGCCAGCAATGCTCTTTTTATGTGTTTACTAAAAGAACATACTAGCCATTTTCCCTTTAAGATACTTTTTTTTTTTCGTTTACTTTTTTCTTTTTTTTTTTATTGTTCTTTTTTAGCCTATTTTCCTATTAAGAACTTTTTTATATTGTACCAATATACTTATCTAAGGTATTTACTAAACAAAATAAACTACACCAAAACATCACTAGTCAAATTGTCAAATAGGTGATTTATAAAATTATTACAAGGTGAACGTCATAAATTGAAAGTATATTATATGTATTAAAAAAACAGGTAGTTGTTGAATAAAAAACCTAAACCTAAGATTATTATAAAAGAGCAAAACTATTGTGTTAAACAGTTAAAATACATAGAAGGGATATCTTCTCTAGTTAGGGATGGACCTATATGGAGACATGGCGGCTTTGGTCACATGAAATTAATTTTAAATATTTTTAAAATATAATATATATTTCGCTTATCCCAACATAATTTTAAAACATCCAAATATATGGAATGGATAAATTTCCTTCACCTCTCATTAATTTCCTTCTCCCTTGAACCCTCTCTCTCTCTCTCTCTCTCTCTCTCTCTCTCAACTTTCAAACATACCATAATTGTATCCATTGTGCTTCTAACGAATCCCAGTTATAGCAAGATAGCCTAGATTATCATATCTAGTAAACCACATCCCTGGCGGGTCCATTTATAGATGTTTGTCACCAAATTGATTGAACCCAGTTTGTCACCACTTAGAGCATTTGCAACAATATAGCTAAAATAGCTATTTAGCTATACCAAAACACAAAAAAGAGGGTTGCAGTAGTGGAGCTATAGCTAAAATTTTTTACCGCCTTGCTACAGTGCACATCTATAAATAGATGAGCACAGTAGCTAAAAGCTAAAAATAAATAAATAAATATATATATTCTCCCTCTTATTAAAATATTATTTTTTTCCTTTTTTTTTTCTTTTTCTTTTCTTCTCAAAACTCTCACAACTCTCAACTCTCTCTGTCAACTTTCAGACCTCTCACACTACCAACACACACCGCCACAGACCCAGCTCGCCAACAAAAGCCCCAAGTCCCAAGTCCCAAGTCCCAAGCCAAAAGAAATATGTACGGGCAGATTGAAGCGTAATTGGAAACCAAAGCATGGCGAGGATGTTGACAGCGTGGGCAGCATCGACACATGGTTGATTCTCCACTAAACCCACAGTAACATCAGCTCTTGCTCGTCACAGAACATCAATGGTAGTTAATAACATCGCTCGTCCCTACGGCGCCATGATCGACGACGGCGTGAATTTTGGGTTCATGGGTTTTGGATTGCTGGATTTGTGGGTTTCCGATATGTTTTTTTTTTTTTTTTTTTTTCTGGTGTTTTTGGTTCTTCTTCGCATGGGTTTTTTGGTGTTTGATTTTTTTTTGTGGGTTTGGTTGTGACGGTGGATTGTGGTTGAAATGACGGTTTGTTAGCTATGTTAGTGGTGGTTTGGTAGCCGTGGTTATGGTTGTCGTGGGCTGTGTTGGTGGTTGTGGCTGTGTTGGTGGTGGTTTGTTTTTTTTTTCCTTGCCTTGTGTTGTGGTTGTCACGTAGAGGTTGTTGCTAGTGGAGTGGTGGTGGAGGTGGATGTGGCTGGCTGAAAGGTTTTTGTGGGTGGTTGTTCTTGGTGGTGGTTGTGGATTGTGCCATTGCTCATTTTGTGGTGTTTTTTTTTTTTTTTTTTTTTTTCTTGTAGTGAAATGTATTATTTTATTATAATAGATATATTATTTTATTATGATGTTTATATAATTTTATTGTGATGTTTATATTATTTTATTGTGTTGAAAGCTAAAATAGATCCACTGCTACTAAATGTTTTATAAAATAATTAAAATATATAAAATTATTTTTTATGGTGTCAAATAGCTAAAAAATAGCTCTAATGTTGTGGATGATGGGCGGTGCTACAGCATCTAGCATCAATGAGCTATATTTATGAGGTTTAAAGTTTGCACCCTCACCAATTTTTTTGTCAGTCAAGGTGATATTGTACACTTCAGTAAATTTATATATGGTAGGGTCAGAATTGTTTAGGAAAAAAAAACAAAGGAGCCGGCTTGTATAAAAAAAAAAAAAAAATCTGAGATAATGTTTTAATCGAAGACTTCTTTGAGAAGCTGTCCAGCATATTCTTATTTAAAACATTTAAAGTATTATATATTTATTATTTCAAATGTGGTAGAAAGTAGAAATGAACATTAATTGTTCTTACTCAAAAAATAATTAAATAAAATAAAACAAGAAGGTCTCCTTCCGGTTTACGTAATCCATCACTCTATATTATTAAAATATTTTTTTTGTTAACCCTATTCTAGTACTCTAAAAATTAAACAAATAAAAAACAGAAAACCTTGGGTGATGACATTCTGATTCCAAGGTTGAAACGGAGATCGCCGATCGCCATTTGAATTTTGAATCTCTCTCACTGACTCAGTTAAAAAAAGGAAAAAAAGAGAGAATATTGTTAGGTGTCACGTTGTAGTCTTAACATGCGGCAAATAGTTCATCGAAGAAAGCTTTTTTTAGTGTATTCTTTTTTGTGGGGTTTCCGTTTGAGGGGACCCTGCTAGTGCTAGGTGAGGCTCCACTAGTGAAGGTAACGTTAACGTGGTGCCTTACTCAAGCACGTTCCTCTTTCTTTTTAAAGTACTAACAGATAAGATATGAAAATTTAATCCTAGATTTTAGTGCCACTGTGAGCCCACAGACAGAAGATATGGTAAGGAATAGTTTTTTTTTTTTTTTTTTGGGTTGATAATTAAAGTTATTTAAATATTTTTAAGTATTTAACTATTTTTTTGGCATATATAATCAGATGAATTTCTTAAGAAAGGTCTCAACTCTTAAGATGTTAGTAAAAAGTTTCAAATTCAAAATTTTATAAATATTATGAAGGCCTAAAAATTACTATATCAGCCCTTTAAAATTATTTTTTTGATAATTCTTAGTTTTGCTCTTTTGCGAACTTTCCTCTATTTTAATCCAAATTCTTCTCTTTTTTTAATATAAAAAAATGGAAGAAGGAAAAGAGGGGATCAAAGTGGTATATCAAATTAGGCTTTGGTAGAGAAGGAGGTCAGGAACAAAGTGATCCATTATGCATTAATCATTGTCGTCTTTCTTTATAAGCCTTTTGGATTCATACCATCTTTGAATTTAATGAAAAATATATAGTAGAAAAATAAAAGCAAATAGAACAGGGAATAAAGGGAAGGAAAAAAAAAAAAGCCTCTAGGGGTACTTGTTAACATTGCAATAACTAAACAAAAAGAAAAATGTGATTACTATTCGATGAATCCCAATTCCCAAACCTAGTTCCTTTCCATTCTACTCTTTTTAAAAATTAAAAATTAAAAATTATTGGGGAAGCAACTGGGTGGGTTCTGAATTCTTCAAATTGCAAGCTATTTTTGCGCAAGGTTCCCATAGAAAGTATATCTCATTATCGCTGTTGTTTTTATTTAATAATCATCGTTATTGTTGTTTTTGGCAAAACATGTCATAGCTGTTCATCAAAATTATCAAATCAGATTGTCCTCTTGCCTTATCCCCCGGGCCTAGTCAACTTCTGAATGATGTCAGAGCAAAAGAAAAAAAAAAAAAAAAAGGAAAAAGGCAACTTGTGAATAATTAAGATCAAACGTCTAATCCTGAATGTTTCCACGTTATTTTGATACAGAAGTAGTTAGCTGCGTCAAGATGTATTAACATACTTGGAGAAAGTAGATTTGCGTTTGGAAGTGTTTAAATTAAAAGAAATGTTGAGTGTATAATATTTTCACCATAAATTTTAAATGATAGATTATTTTTTGACAGATGCTAATAGGTAAAAAAATAATTTGGATTTAAATTAGAATCAATAACAATTTATTATATAAAATTTGTTGTAAAAATAATGTAAAAATTTTGTGAATGTAACGCTTATCTTAAATTAAACCTTTTGTTTGACTTGATAAGAAGCTGTTTGGATTTATGATTTTCATAACTCATAACTCTGTTTCTATCACCCATAACTCAAAATATGTTGAGTGTATAATATTTTCACAATAAATTTTAAATAATAGATTATTTTTTGACAAATACTAACAGGTAAAAAAATAATTCTAGCGGTGGATTTAAATTAGAATCAATAACAATTTATTATCTAAAATTTGTTGTAAAAATAATGTAGAAATTTTGTGAATGTAACGTTTATCTTAAATTAAACCTTTTGTTTGACTTGATAAGAGGCTGTTTGGATTTATGATTTCCATAACTCATAACTCTGTTTCCATCACTCATAATTCAAAATATGTGAGTCCCACAATTAAGAAGTGTATTTGGCATCATAACTTAGTTTTTGTTTCTATTACTCAATTTTCTAATTTTTGAGTGATGCGTTATGGAAACTGAAAACACATTTTAAGTGTTTTCAGTTTCCATAACTCTGTTTTTAATAGTATTTCTGTAATTAAACACACACTGAGGGACCCACTCAGCTACAACTTTTGATTTTTTTTTTCTTTTCTTTTCTTTCACTGGTTCGGTGTGCTTCTGGGTTTGGTTTTTTTTTTTTTTTTTTTTTTTTTTTTTTTTTTTTTTTCCTTCACTGGTTCAGTGAGTTTGGGTATTGGGGGTGAAAAAAAAAAAGTAAAAGCTGCACCAAGTCAATCTGTGAGTCCCACAAAAAAGTTGAAAAATTGAGTGATGAGAAACTGAGTGATGGTGATGGGAGGTGTAGGGAATTGAGGTATTTTAAGTGATGAGTGATAAAAATTGAGTGAGGATGATGAGTGATGAAAAGAAAAAAAAAAAATCTAAACATGGCCTAAACGATTGAATGAGTAGCTCACGAACGAGCTAGATCAAAGATCCAAACTATCATGCTTTCACTTAACTGATATAGAAAGTATTCTGTTGTTTTGGGCCTTTTGGCAGTTTCAACAAAATGACACTATATTCTGATTCTCACTAAAGACTTTAGTACTGCTTGTCTTTGGCCCAAACCATCTTATCAAGTAACAATATTTTGTTTGCTGTTTGAAAATCCATTCCAATTATCTTATACTAACTTTTCACACGAAGATGAATTACCACATGACATAGAATCATAGACAGTGATAGATTCTTCCTTCTTATCTCGAAGGGGTCACACAAAGTAGCGTGATCAAATCGGCAACCTGGAAAGAAAAGTTGGGATAAAAAGTATTGTCAATTTGTTTGTCTTGGAAAACATTTTTGGTCATCAACATGCTGCCTTTGAGTAATACTTTTTTATATTTTAATAAAAGATTGAATGCATTTGGGTAATACTAATAATGGGTAATACTAATAATGGGTCTCTGTAATATTTTTGGTCATCAATAGGAATTTTAATCACTCGCTAATATGGGTCTCTGTAACATCTTTTGACTTAAACGGCTAAACCATATTACAAATCTCAATATGGAAAATGTGAGCTCAAAAAAAGAAGAAGCCGGAAGTACAAGATATTGTTTTCCAATTACTTTATACACAGCCAACCTTGCCTACTTGTTAGGTCATTTTCATTGTGGGGCCACAGGGCACCACTGTTTGTTAGTTGGGACATATTAGGCCCATTGGTTCTGGTGTTAAGACATTTTTTGGCATTTGGGTAGTAAAAAATCTTGGCCAAATTGAAGTCATTTTCTATTGATCAAAAAAAAAAAAAAAAAAAACTCTTCTGAGCTGAAAATGTTTTACATCCTTATGCTTAAAAAACATTACTAGGAATAAAATTCTGCTGAGAATTTTTTTTTTTTTTTTTTTTACTTTAAGAAAATTTTCATTATTTATTTTATATTATTTTAATAATATACCATAAGAATTGTTTAGTAATCAAAGTTGGACAGAACAAGTCATGTTTACATGTCGTGAGTTTGAGTTGTATGGCATAATTTTGCCATGACTTTTTTTTTTTTTTTAAATACATATGACTCGTTATAAGTAGATTAAAATTATTAATATAGTTTATTTTAAGCAAAAATTTATTATTAAATATTTAAAAAACTAAGACAAAAAGAACACATTTGCTAATTAAATTTTAGGCCAATTAAGTTCTATTTTAATTAGCTCCTAAAGTTTGAAAATTTTCATTTTAGCCTGCAAAAAATTATAAACATACCACTATATTTCTAACATAGCTTTGTTGCTTACATGTTAAAATTTAACAAATTCACATATAATGGCAAGGTCGTGGAATGATAAACTTGGTGCTTCTATAATTAGTTGAGAAATTAAAAAAAAAAATTCAAATTTTAAGGACTAAAAAAGAACCTAACTCAAATTTTTAGGACTACTTGTATTTTTTCACCAAAAATTAAAATACTTCTCCAATCGCACTTGTTTTCAATATCATTTGTTATAATCAAGGATGAAATCAAATGAAAATTATCAATATATGAATATGGAGAATTTCGGTCAAGCAAAATGAAGCATTTTTAAAAAATTTCACAGATTTGCGAAAGAGATGGAAATTGAGAGATTAAAATTGAGGAGAAAAAAAAATTACAGAAGAGAGAGAGAGTTTTTTTTTTTTTGAGAGATGAGAGAGAGAATTAAAACTTAAAATTTGCATTGAGCCATTGAGTAAAGTAAATAGAAGGGATCTTCAGTTGACTGCCAAGTTTTTTTATTTTTTATTTTTTTATTTTTTTTTGTGGAGACAACCACGTTAAGATTAGCTAAATCATTTATAATTATAAGAATAATTTTTGGTCTTTCTACATTAAAAAAAGATCAGCCATTGAATATATAATTCTTGGTTAGTATGGATATTAATGATTGTGAACATTTTAATGTATTTCTCTCTATGAGTTTTTAGTACCTTCATTAATATAATAATAATATTTTTTACATTGACTGCGATTAAAAAAAAAAATCACAATCAACAAACCGAGAGAAGAAAACTTTTTTTTTTTTTTGGAGAAAGGAGCGAGAGAAGATAGCCTTAACAGTATAATTATGTCTTTTTTAATAATTTGCACCATAAACAACAAATTTAGACCAATAATATCTAATCACTTAATTGTGAAAAATAAAAATCACACTTCTTCACGTTTTTGCACATTCTTAAATCGTTATTTTTTAAAAACACTTTTTTTGTTTTGTTTTCTTGAAATTGCTAACCCAAACAAACCCATCGATGTGGCTGAATATCTTTTCTGAGAGAATGGAGGGCTCCTTTTTTGTTTTTTTTTTTTTCTTCTTCTTCTTCTTAAATAAACATACTTTATTGCAAAAGAAACAGAAAACGGTACAAAAGAATATCACCTCTGGGCTCCCAAAGCTTGAGCGGTAGAGCCACCAAAGCTGGAGGTCAAGCCATGAGGACCGTCTCCCAAAAGGTTTGCCCATTGGGCCATTGGGCCAGAAGATGGGCTAGGGTATTGCCTCACGCCTAACAAAAGGGAAGGAAATAGCATAATTTTTTTTTTTAATTTACAGAAGAGAGTGTCCTTTAAGATTACATATCAAGAGACCAACGGGGATGGACGTCCTTGTTTCTAAGGGCGATTATATTCCAAGCGTCTTCGAAGCGAAGATCACCCTATGAATGAATATCTTCCTACAGAAAGCTTCCCAAAAAGCAATGCGAACTTTTAAGACCATGTTGTCCTCAAGGTGCAAGAGTCCAAATTAATTAAGGCCTGAATGATATAGTACGATTCTTGATGTCCTCAAGCCTTTGTCACCTCATGAATCATGATGTCTTTTTCTTCCAGTTGTTTTGGGTCGATAGAGAAGTTGGTGGGCTCACCACTAGGTTTTTCTTCCTTAGAAGTAAGAATCACCTTTAACTTGTTTGTGGTCCACGTTGGAAATTTGGAGTGGGGGGCTCCCAAAGGGTGTACTTGTTTTATTTTTTTCATTTCTATATTTTATTTTGGACTAGTTCAACTAGTAAAATCTATGATGATTGTATAAGAGATTTGGAGTTCAACTTTTGCTTACACTAAAAATTAATTGGTATCTTATTCTGATGTTAAAGACCTATCATTATGAGTGGACACTTTCTAAAAAAAAAAATAAAGCCCATAAATGCCTATGCATTGATGGCCTAAGCCCAAAATTCATTGTGGTAACCCATGAAGTTAACAAAAGCTAGCCCAAAATACTAACCCACTCAGGCCCACTAAGTCTAGCACAATCTAAGCTCTTTTCTATTGGTATGTGGATCAAGCCCACACGCAGAAAATGAGCCGGCAAAAGGAAAAGTTAAGGAGAGGTGGATTGGAGGGAATAAAGTCCCTTTACATTGGTGTTTTTTTTTTTTTTTTTTTTTTTTTTTTTTGCTGAATACTTTACATTGGTTTTGGACTTATCAAAGGTCTCTCCATGAACTTTGGAATACTTGAGAAACAATAGAGCCCATGAACAATCCAATGTGCACAACCTAGGTACTCATGGTAGAACTAAAATATCTGTTGAAACCAAAACCCATACCCAACACACATTCTCTTCACAATAAAGAGAATCTATCCCCAGTTGTGACAAATCCCCTTAACCAACGTTTCATCTAATGCCAAAAGATGGCAATATATGAATATTTGAACCCTAGGTCTAATGCAGGATCATCATGATGAATTGATGCAAATCAATAAAAAGATGAGGGATTAGGAGTTACCAAGAGAGAAAATGGGGATCTTGAATAATTGGGGGCAAGCAAACATGATTTTGAAATTTTGAGTGCTAAGTGTGAAGACTTAGTTGAGAGAGATAAGAGAGGGAAATTACTAAATGACTGGGAAATTGGGCATTTAAAATTGAAAACTCGAGTCTTGATTGATTTAGGGTCAATTGAAACACTTTGAGGTAGGTTTTAAAAAAAAAAAACTAGAAAACATTTTCAAAAATGGAATAATACGTGTGAACTTCTTTTCTTTCCTGCTTGCACATCCCCTTAAAACTCTCTCTCACAGTCCCCTTTCACACAATTTTCTCTCTTTTTTGCTCACGGAGGTGGTCGTTGGAGTCTAGATTAATGGCAATGAAGAGTTAGACTCATGATGGTCAGCAGAGAGGTGGGCTCACGATATCCTTTTGAGGTATAGCGTAAATGTGGCTAGCGCTTTTCCTTGGGTCATTACATATGATATCAGAGTTAGGTTGGTAACCCCGTGTGGGCTCAGAGACCCTACCCCACAAAGTGGACCTTAAAGAGGACGTTAGGGATTTAAGTTTGATTGATTGTGTGATGTGTGTGGGTGTGTAATGAATCCCACATCAAGTATTTATTGGGCAGATCTGGGCTTTATTAACAACTAGTGTATAGCCCCGTGCATATGCACAAGTATAATTAAAAATAATCACAATTATATATATATATTTTTAGAAGAGATTCAAATTAATTATACGTAGTATTAGCATATAACTCCATGCAAAAGCATGGATGCATTAACAATTAAACAAAATTTTTATTATAAAAATATGAATAATTAGTCAACTTAATTTTTTTTAAGCATGTAACACATGCATTCATGTATACATATAGATACATTTAAAATTAAACACAATTTTTATCATAAAATATAGATAATTAGTCAAATTATTTTTTTTAAGTAAATATAATTGGTCACATATTATAATTCTTATTTAAATTTAATACTACTTATGATCATTTTTTTTTCTAATTTTAATAAGATAGAACGTGTGGTAATTTTTGTTATGTGGTAATTTTTATTTTATTTATTTATTGAGAAACATGTGGTGATTTTTATTTAGTATATGTGATTGTTTGTTTTTTTTTTTTTAATTTTTTAGTTTATTAATATTAGATTCTTAGTATTTTGTACTCATTAACTCACTTGATTGATTTTTTTTTTAATTTTATAGTTTATTAATATTAGATTCTTAGTATTTTGCACTCATTAACTCACTTGACACAAAGATTAAAAAAACATAAGTAGACATATGACACAAGCTTAAGTGGATAATTATGGTATAATTCTCACATAAATTCAGACACATGGCTCAAAATTGGATTATAATTTCAAATTCTAATTCAATTTTCTCTAAGGTTTACCTATTGATATATATATATATATATATATATATAGATGACTTATAAATTTGAATTTTTTTAGTAATATGATTATGTTTTTTATGGTTTATTATATTGAACTCATTGTTTTCTACACTAAATTAACTAAGTTGGCACAAAAATTTAAAAATTTAGATTAGTGGGACACGCTGTGCAAAATTAAACTCTAATTGAAATTCAGTTTTTACACTAAATTAATTCACTTGGCACAAATTCTAAAATTTAAATTAGATGAGACACATGACGCAAAATTAGACTCTAATTAAATTTCAATTTGTAACTTAATTGGATTTTCTCTCTGCTTTACCTATTATTATATATATAGATTATAAAGAACCTCAATTGTGACTAGTACTTTTGAGGTATAGCGCAGATATAGTTAGCGTTTTTCCTTGAGTCGTTACATATGGCTAGCAAGCTATTATTCGCGAAGATAAGCACTATCTATTTGCAACAAATGATTGGTGGAGGAGCATAATTGTAAGGATCTATCACCATCTAACATCATCAGCGTGAAGGTGAGATACCAATCTGCCATCGCCATAGATCATTTGCTTTTTTTTTTTTTTTTTTTCTTATAATCTTTTTAGATGTTTTATTATTAATTTGTAATGGGCTTGGGTTGTGGATACAAAAATTTTGAAATGAAGGAAAAAATTCAGATTTTACATATCACCAAGCACCAAAAAAAAAAAAAAAAAAAGATTTTCCAAGAATTTTTAAAAACGTAACTAAACACCAAAAAAGAAAAATTCAATTGACAAAAATTTTAAATTGAAAAATATCTTATAAAAAGAGAGTGGCTAAGGCCTGTTTGGTACGTGAGTTTAAACACATGTTTTCAGTTTTTAAACAACATTATATGTATTTTCACACACTTTTTGACACATATATATTTTTAAAAAAATTAAAAATTATTATTTAAACACACCTACTAAATGGAACCTAAATCTAGTCTATCCTGTGCGCTAGAACAGATGGAATATTGTCACGTGACAAGTTCTAAATACATTTCAACATCCTCCTATAGGGTTCATTGATCGGGCCTTATATAGACAGTAAAAGTATAATATTATAGATCTAGTTAACGTGTGCCATTCATGTTGAAAAATCTTTTATAAAAAATTAAAAAAATTATCAAAATAATGAATTACTTTTTTACTTTTTCGTAAAGAATTTCCTAAAATGATAGGAAGACAAACGTTACTAAATCCCTACCAGTATATAGAACCTAATAATTTCAGAATTTGATAGGTGATAGGACAACCGATAAAGTATTTATAATTTTCATGCGTGATGACTTTGGGCAAAGATGCACTAGACACCAACATCTACATGGCAGCTATCATGTACCCCATTGCGTCATGCTATGAGAACCTGAGACACACAGGTGGCAAAATGCTAGGACCGTCTTTTCTCTCAGGACTGCGGTACTCTGTTAAACAACAGAAAAATTTGACAATTCCTTTGTTTTTTTCACATTCTGATCCTTTGCCAGTTTCTTTCTGCAATTTGGTGGGACCAAACAACAGCGCAAGCCCGTGGCTCAGCCTTTTCGCTTAACCCAATGGACCCACCGCCCCATACGACTGCACCTCCTCACACCGGCAACGCGTGCTACCCTGTCCACCTCTCTCTCTCTCTCTTATTATTATTATTATTATTATTTACTTTTTTTTTTTGGTTATACATAATAATGTATTATATATATAGTATAGTATTATACTTCTTTCCAGCAACTTCCATTAGGCCCAACAGGCATGTGATAATCCTTTCTTTCTTCGTATTAGTTTTAAGAGATAGAGAAGAATCTTTCTTATTGATAAAATAGTTAAATACGACTAGACATGCACTATAAGTTTTTACATGATGATTAAATTAAAAACCTTAAGCAAATCCAATTTGCTTGCAAATTCATGAACTTGGATTCCTCCTCTTCCTATCTGTCTGTACAATCAGCTACAGCGTTAACAATGATAAATAATATTTCCCCCCCCCCCCCCCCCCCCCCAAAAAAAAAAAAAAAACAAAAGGAGATTATTCCATTGCCAAATAATAGATTTTTTTTAAGTATATTATACATGATTTTAATTAGCCATATGTAGGGTCCAAGTTCTTTTGATATATATTTAGAAATTAATATTTTAATGCTACCACTCTCATGGCAAATTAAGGCTGTATCATTGTGCTGGCTCTTCCTCATGGGTGGTGATACAAGTCCACTAAATACTAGCCCAACCACTAATATCAATCTTTACATTGTACAGGTAGATAAATCCATTATCCTTATTCCTTAATATTATTATTTTTTCTATGTAAATCCGATCTAGTTGGGTTTTAGATCCTGTGGCCAGTTCTTAAATTTTGGACTGTTTCAAGTGGTACCCACTTATCGTACCATTCTGATCTATTTATTGGTGGGCCAGATATGCCACCTTAAGGTCCTTCATAGTTCATACTAATGGTGTATTTCAGACCAAAACAATAACAATAATATATAATAGTGGTGCATATATGTATTATGCAGAGCACATAATTGAGACAACTGTGACTTGTAATATATGTAATTCTTGGATGCATGTGATTCACCTTGGTAGGCCAAGCTGTTATTCTGATGATTTTCTTGAGCAATGCAAGGCATTGTGATCCTCAAAAATCATATAGTTTTTTTTTTATATATAAATAATATTATGTGCTTATTATATTCAAATTTAATAAATCTGCATTGCTGGACCTGTCTCTGGCATCTCTTTCACAAAACTTGACTCACATTGGCTAAGGCACTGGGATTTGTTTGGCATGCCTCAAACCCCAAATGCAACAAAGCCTTGGTTTCTGTGTGGGAGAGAGAATCTTAAATCCTTCAACAGTTTAACAGTTCTATTTTATTCCACTCTTTTGCAGTATATACTGATGGGGAATGTGAGGGCAAGGTTTTTCTTTATCTTAGAAAGCTGTGGCTCAAGTTGAGGTGTAACTGTTTGCCTTTTTGCTTTGCTTCTTCTTCTTCTTCTTCTTCTACTACTACTTCTTCTGCTTCAGAACGACACAGCTGTGATCACCTCAGCTCATGAAACTAATACAGGTCGGAAGAGTCAGTCTTATCTATTCCATGGTGTGGAGGTTAGCAAATGATACTGCGTGGGTCTAAAACTTGTTTAGACTCACTTTTATCATATTAATCCTAGTCAAACTCATGCATTTGTGTGTTTTCTCTTTTGCTTTTTAATCTTTCAAGTTTTATCAAGTTAATTATGTTCTCTCCCCCCTCTCCCACTTCAACCAAAAAAAAAAAAACTCTCTCTCCATTACAAGCAAATAGTAATAATTAGATTATATTTTTGGCTTTCATATTTCCATGATAATTTAACTTGTTGAGTTTGCACCACAGAAACTCTGGCCTGGAATTTTTTTACCATGTAACGTACAAGTTAATTAGTTGATGTAATGAATAAGTATGAAAGATTCATATGATTATAAGTATATTAGGGAAGTGAAAGTTTGTTTTGAAATATATGTTAGAAGTCTATTGTACAGAAAATTAATAACATCCCTTCAATTAATGTCAGAATCTCTATCTAAATATTCAAGTTAACATGTAAGAAAGAATTATGGCTAAAAGGGCAATGAAATGAGCGAAATGATATCATTTGTTGAAGTACTAAATAGGGTTCTATTAGCAATAATATTCTTTTGAACATGAATTGCAAAAGAAGACCCACTGTGGTGGCAGATACGACACAAAATAGTTGAAAGGTTTCAATTGTAATATTGTTTTCAAATGACAGAATAGTATTTGAAATTATATATGACATTGTACTATACATAACAACCAGGATAGGATGTATTGGCCAGAAAACAATACTTTGACCACTGATACAAGGGCAAAAAAGAAAAGAAAAGAAAAGAAAAAGTATTTTAAGTAATTGGTACTTGATATACAGGCATTATTGTGCTGATGGATATCCTTGTCATGTGGGAAGATATTTCATATGGGAAAAGATTGTTGTGGCCCAAAACGGCTGAATTGAAGAAAAACAGGAAAAGAAACAGACAAATTATACTGAAAAGCTGTTGATTCAATCAATCCATATCGATTGGTGTTTGAAACTCATTAAATCAAGCAATTATAACTCTCTTTGTACATAAAGAATTTACAATTGATAGAGTACATTCTTGGCTTCATTTCCCTGATATTTTTTCTCCATTCACAGGTGTAGGTGTAGGTGTAACAAGGCATCTTAGAAGAAAAGGATTCTCAACTCTTACTATTCTAGTATATTCTTGAGGTAGAAGCAGTGGTTTAAGATTTTCACAAGCTGAATTAAGCTTCAATGGAGAAGCTTGTTGAGTCATATGATAGGGAATGCATGAGAATGGCCATGCTAAAACATGAAGAAACATTCAAGCAGCAGGTATTTCAATTTTCTTCCTATATTTTTAACTGTACATCCTCAATTGGCATTCTTTTCAAGGCTTTGTTGAGTTGTATCCTCAAGTAGCATTGTTTTTAACTGTGAGAATGATATTTTTCAGGTATATGAACTTCATCGTTTATATCAGATACAGAAAATGTTAATGAAAAACATGGAAAGCAGCAGGCCTAATGGATGGAGTCAAGAACTATGGAATTTGAAGAAGGAACTTAGTTTCAATCAGACAAATCATAATCGTGGTGCACAACAAAAGCCACAAAGGAAACTTGATCTGGAACAGCCAGCTGAGGAGTACATTGCAGAAACAGATGGGAATGGAGTATTAGAGATTTTAGACGAGAGTGAGATTGAGCTGACTCTAGGCCCCTCATGTTACAACAGAAGGAAGAAACCTGAGACTCCTCTAACCTCAGATTCAGGACCAAGCTTCTCTTCTTCTTCCACTGGATCCAGTCACATAAATAGGACTTGTTCCTATACAACACGACAAGAATTTAATGGCCATGAACCAAGGCTTGTCCAGGTGCCTGACATGACATTAGGGTATCAAAGCAGAAGAAAAAACAATATTGATGTTGAAGAACAATTAAGACAGGATAGGCTAAACCAGCCTTCTTGGTTTTTCCAAGTTTTGAGCTTGAACGCTACCTGAAAAAATAAATCTTCCAAGTTAATATGTGAAGATTTTGAACTGCTCATCTGCTAATTGTATGATTGATGTTTGTGGAATTTTTTGCTTAGCTTTTCAGTTTAATGGGTGTCCGGTTGAGTCTTCTGTATAGTGGTTTCCATGAGTTGAAATTCCATCACAATTTACAAGTGACCAGCTTTTAGTTTTTCTCTCAGTCATAACCATACATCATATACTGCCAAAGCCCCCACACACAAAAAAAGTCTGATTGAGCTAATGGACAAAAGTTCCATACTTAAAGCTACAAAGAGGTTGGGCTAAACTAATATCTAGCACTTTCTTCTTTAGCCACTACATTGGAGACAATAGGCAATTGCTTCCTTGCTCAAATATTGATATGGTCATCTGTTTGCTTAAACTGCTTAAGGTTTCTATTATATACAGAAATCATTTCATCAGAGTTTCAGCTTGAAAAGAAACGACTTTAAGGGGTAAACTTTGCATCATATGTCAGATATTCCACTATCTTGACGGACAGTCAAATTTCCTTTTTCACAATGCATGTTTACAAAATGAATAGAATCCTAGACCAACATTCTTATTTCCATGTGCAGCTAATCTTGTTGCTGCACTTTAAGGAAGCTATTTAAATAATAATTAGAAAAAAGGATGGCCCAAGGAACCTGAAACCATGGAAGGATCTGTTTTGTATGTAAATGCTGTACTCTTGGAGACGGAATTTTAGAGATTTAACATCATATGATCCTATTGCATGGGATTTCACAGTATCAATGAACTAAATTGCAATGGATTAGATCAGGTAATAGGAATCTGTCAACAATGTGATCTCTACCTCCTAAAGCAAGTATGATTGGTGACTCAAGCTCTTCAACTCTTTTTAATGTCCTATAAATTCCTCCCATCACTAGGAAACTTTATGACATCAATAAGAATTGTTATAAAAAAATTCTACTTTTGTGTCTGCCATCAGATGGACACTAGATTCCCAATTCAAATAGTTATGGCCTAGACAATTTTAGTGAGGAAGGTCAGAGTACAAGCATGTCTAACTCCAACAGTTTAATATCCTTATATGAACAGTCACAATTTTGAGAACATCATCTTTTAGGTTTAATGATGATTAGCCTCAGGCATCAACATGCACTAGGCTAGACTGTCCCTTGAGCTATTCTACTTTTCCAAAGACACTTTATCAGAAAGGTTTCAATTATTTAAATTCAGACCCCACTAACTGCTGTAATCAGATATTGCAGTTTATTGTCCATAAGGTTCCTTACAGGTTGAATAATTTCCAGTTTAACAATAACAAGAGACATTGATCCCCCTGCCCGGCAGTGCTATCAAGTTGGAAAATGAAGAATAATTGACAGTAATCTCCATTCATTTTTTTGTCAGTTAGTAAAAATACTCAAGCTCTTACTGTGCTGCAATATTCTCACCCTCCTGTTATATCTTTTACGATCTCTTGACATGTCAAGGAGGAAGGTTGGTGGCATACATGAGCCTGGCTGCATTTCCTATCTTTCTACTCATGACTCCTCCAATTCAGTAGCACTTCAATTCTCCACTTCTCCCTTTTAGTATGTTGCCATCTTGGTCACCCCTCTCTTTAGATCTTGAAGTTGTTGATTCCTTCTAGTTGTAAAGTTGAGTTATTACAATTTGAAGCATATCAGTTGAGCAAGCAGCAGTGAATGCCCTGCCCTTTGTGTCTAGGTGTGATGGTCATTTTAATAGTGCTTTTCATTTAGCCCATTTGGATATTTGGAGTCCAGTAAAAGTCCTCTTATTTTGGGATTTAGGTATTTTATAATTATATTGAAATAAAGATTCAATTTGACGAGTCATTTCATGTTTTTTTTTTTTAAATCTAATAATAGCTAGACTATTTCAAACTTCTTTGTCTCAATTTGTTGATGATTAATGATTATAGTGTACATCAATCTTTGGTTTCATATTGCACACAAAATAATGTAGTGGAAGGTAAATTGAGACACCTATTGGAAGTTGCCCATGCTTTTTATTTCATAGGAGTGTTCCAAAATCATATTGGAGTGATGTCATGTTGACTGCTTGTTTTTATATCAATTGAACCCATACATTGTGTGCGTATGTTATGTTCATCTTCTAGGCATGAGAGGTGATAAACATGATTCTTAATCTCTTAGGTGCATTTTTCTTGAGTACTCTCATACTCAGAAGGGATACAAGTAGTATTCTTCTACACTTTGCTATTATTCTCCTACACTTCGCTATCACTTTGTTAGTGTTTTTTTTGTTTTGTTTTGTTTTTTGTTTTTTTAGTGTTGATGTCACATTTAGAAGAGATGAACCGTTTCTAAGAAGCACTAGAAACATATTCCAATTACACATTACATTATTTACAAAATATTTTGCCTTATATAATAATTGTATGTAAAATACATTATATTTCTTTGAAAAAAAAAACTTGCAAAATTTAAAACACTGATGAAATAACAATTATAGATAGCTTAATTTAGTAAATATAATAAATTGTATGAATTATACTTTGTGTGAGAGTATGTTAGATTTTTTATTTAAAAAACTAAGATTATATGATTATACTACATACATACATACATACATACATACATACATAAATATATATATACATATATATATATATATATATATATTTGAGCTTGGGGGAGTATTGAGTATAACGACCTACTACACTCCCATCAAAAGTATGTTAGATTTCTTAATCATAATGTATTAAGAAACATAATATATATAAAAATAATACATGTTATATATGAGTAATTATTTTTGGGTAAAACCCGTTACACACCATTTTGCACACGCGTCCATACTCACAAGTGAATTTGGAAATTGTGTCTTCAATTCAAATTCACTCGTGTACAGATGAGTATGCAAAATGGTATGTGTAATTAAGACAGGCCCTTAATCTTAACCCTACATACTTCCCAAAGTTAACACTTTCAATTGGCTTCAAAAGTAACTATCAAATAATTACATGCAACTCCCAAACGTGTGCGCAGAGAGAGAGAGAGAGAGAGAGAGAGAGAGAGAGAGAGAGAGAGAGAGAGAGAGAGAGAGAGAGAGCATTGGATTGATCCTTTTGTTTTTTTGGCTATATTATTTTGTGCCCTCTATTTAGCAGTATGATTTGTGAGGATGTTTTTATTCGTTTTTATTTCTATAATCTTACTTCTTCAGAGACAAATAGCTTCAACATCAAAGATACTGAATCATTTTAAATTTATGCATGCTTTCTGGGATTAACGAATAACTCTCTACACAACTGTTCTAATATTACTATTGCAAAGTACTGAATTTTCATCCTCTTTCTTTATGAGCAAGTTGAGTCTAGTACGGTTTAACTTTAAAGTTCAAAAATATATTGCAAGTATATTAACATCTAAAATTCCCCTTCAATAACAAGAAACCCTGGACCTGAAAAGTCATCAATTAAACAGCAAATCAAGTAATATTGCACCAAACAATTCCACATTTTCTATTTACCACCTTTGAATTATTGATTTAAAGTTCTTGAGAGAAGCATAGAATTACAGTATAATTTTCAACGATTCACACAAATGAAGTAGAAAGAGGGAATAGAGCAGGCAGAGGCTACTAGTCCTCTTCTCAAGCCTTAAAAATAAAGTAACAATGGTAATATAAACATCACAGACTACTACTAGAGCTCAAAACAAACCAAGTTTTAGGATATGGAGTGCCGACGATTTCTGCTGGATTTTGTCTGACCTTTGGTATTGCCAGGTGTACCATCAGCACGTACAAATGGATAAAGCCGTCCAAGTTTTCTGGACATGGAGTTTATAAATGATTTTCGAGGCAGAGGAGGCTTGTCTGCAGATGGCAGAGTGTTTTGCATTGGACTGCTAACTGATGATTTAAGCGCCGAAATTTCAATTTCTTTCAGTTTCATTTTCATCTTCACTAGCTCTATTTTCAGGTCTTCATTCTCTCTTCGTAAGCTGGAGAGCTCATCCGAAACCGGGTGGATATCAGTGGAGTATAAATTTACTTTGGAAGTAAGAGTAGGAGAATCTCCACCCATGAGGTTCCCACTCATGACATTTCTAAGGCGTTGTTGCTCATAATAAAGCACTTGGACCACAGTTTGAACAGGAAGCCGCTCATTCTGAGCAGCATGAGCACAGGCCTCCCGAGATAGTTTCTGACAGTCCATCAAGCTGCATACTTTCTTCCTCTCCATGTCACTTAGAGCAGGATGAGCCTGTGAATCATAAAGGAGAATGGTGGATCAACAACTACAACTTCTGTTATGGACAATCCTAAAATATTTAGGATGTGTTTAGATTCCGTTTATTTTGCTGAAAGTACCGTAGATAAAGGTAAAAGTTAGTTGAAATAGTACAGTAAAGCTCATGAATAGTGTTAAAAAGTATAGTAGGGGCCATAAATAGTAGCAAAAATAAACCGAATAGTGAAATAATTTTAATTTTTCATTTCAATCCAAACGCACACTTAGAGCCCAATTGGTTGGGTTTATGTCTTAGTTTCGTCAACAATTCCACTTGTCATGAAAAGAATTCCATATTGCCCAAATTCTATTTTAACCTTTTGATATTTTGTCTGGCATATGTCAAATTTGTCATCATAGCAGTACCTTCAAAATCTCAAGATTCCTTGATCTTAGTACCAAGCATCATAAGTGATTCATAACAATAGTTTGCATTTAAAGTCTGAATCCTTTACTGATAAATGAGAGCATCAAATAGCAACTTAAGGCGTTATAAGGTATTTAATTCTACTTCATATCTGAATTCTCCAAATGCTTGACAAAGCTTCTGTAAGAGTCAAGGCTCTTGTTTTGCAAAGATTGAGTGGTTGTAAAAATCAGGTAAGAATGGCATATAGAGCATCCATGTAGATGATTTTTTTTTTTTTTTCATTTATATATTTCGATTCATATGACCAAGGGATCTATAATAATGACTAGATAACATAGTCTTGTAAATATTCCTATTGAATTAGAAGCTATACAAGATGGAATTTACAGGTTAGAGAGTGCACCTTTAGGTAGATATCTATTGCTCTATAGATCCCGTCTTCAGTTACCCTTGATTGTTCGGGGATAAGTTCAGCAAGATTGATGAACCTTGTGACAGATACGTTACGGTCAGTGGCTATTTCAGCTAGGTAGTTCTCCATTAGCTTCCCAACCCGCTCCATATCACTTGGTGGAGGAGAAACATACTCATCATCTGCATTGCAACCCAAACGGTTCCCATCCATTTCAAAGTCAAGGAAATTCATCAAGATCCTCTGCACTGTGTCCACATCAAATAATGTGTCCCCAGTAAAGGAATATGAAGGAATCAAGAGGTCATCCAAAACGGCCTGGCCTAATTGCATGCCCATCCTCTTCTCCAAATCAAGCCGGCAAGCAACTGTTGTCTCGAGATAAATTGCAGATCGAAGCAGCATAGAAAGAAAGCTAACAGACATTGCATTCTTTTCCCTTGGCAAAAGACTCACAATTGTTTCTAATATGACCCTCTTCTCATGCTCTTGTTCTGGCTCAATTTTCTTCCTTCCCTTCCCAAATATTTCCTACAACAAAAATTAATTTAGCTTTAGCCACAAAAAACCATATTAGTGAAACAATTTAATGTCTTTTGGGGTAGGATCTCACCAAACCTCGTAGAGATTTCTGAGCATAGAGCATTAGTATTGGACCAAGAGCATATTGTCTGAAACCTCTAGCCATCATTGCAATCAGAACTCGTTGAAAGATATCGATTCTAAGAACAGTCAAATCGTCAGCCCACCAATCAACAAAAGTCTTCGATTGAGAAACTGAAGAAGGAATTGAACCCTCATTTACACTCTCGGCTCTACTTGACATACTGAACTGGTTCTCTTTGCAGGCCATATATGCAATGGCATCTATGCACCGGCTTACTAATTTTACTCTCTCGGCTATTGGAATGAGCTTTTCTGACATATGTAAAACAGAAACTGCCCCTGCGAGGCTGTGAAGCGCCACTTCATTCAAGTAGGAGTCAGTTCTTCCTACTAAGTTTCCGACAGCATAGTCCTCAGACATCTCTAGATACTCTGCCACGCATCGAAGTGTGGCAATGTTTTCTGTGCTTATCTCAAAATTTATTCCATAACAGAATTTAGCTGCAAGTTCAAATGCTTCTGCCCCGCCTGGTACTTCAGGGAGTTCAATGACAGAAAGATCAGCATCACTAGACTCCGAAACCAGCTTTCTAATGTATCCACATTTCGAGACTAATGGAAACTGAAATTGAAGTGACAAAACACTAAAATTCACTATAACTTGTGATTTAAATTGTAATTCTATAAATTCTTGTTGCCTGTCCATGATTCTTTGAAATATAAAAGTATACAGAGCAAAAAGAATACAAGTTATATCAGAGGACACTTTTCTATATGTAATTGTACTTCAACTACCAAGTCTTATTCCCTATCATTGATTCTATAAGATAATCTGACACTTGAAACTGAAATTTAGGAGAGTTGACATTGGATAGCACCTTATGCAAGGAAAAGGAAGCCCCTCCAACGTGAATAGTAACATCGCTTGGGATCTCCTGGGAGAAAATCCTGCAAAAAAAAAGTTGAAGACACCAACACCATTTCAATATTCTTTCGCCTAATGTTTTCTCCAACAAAATAGGCCAAACATAAAAGAAAACAGACATAATTTCATGAACATTTAAAGAGTGAAAAAAAAAAAAAAAAAACAGTGAAGCAATTAGATAGGACAAAAGAATAAGAAACAAACCATTCACTGGTTCTCTTCAGAGCAGAGGAAAGGAGGTCCTTCTTAGATGACATGTTGTTAACAGTGTTGGGTGCAGTCTCCTCTTGATTGATATCCACCATGGTAGAGACTGAGTCACCTTTTATCATTGTCATTTCTCCATCATATAGTGGATGATAGCAAAGCAAGCAAGAGCAGAGAAACAGTGAGATACAGATTCTGTCAAAGGTTCTGGTTAAGAATCACTCATAAACATGTCATTCTATGTACTTTTTTTGTTTTCTTTCGACCCTTTTTTTCAAACTTTCAATAAGAGACTCAACCTAACTATTATGTAGTTATTATTATGAGGAAGGATAGAAGCTAGCTCAAGCTGCATAATTGCATATCCCAAAATTTTTTTTTTCTCTAACTACTGTAATATCCGACTTCAGCTTCACAAACAATAATCTTATGGTATATTTCCCAAATTGGCCTCCTGTTTGGCAACAAAAGGAATTATGCATTAATGAGTATATAAGGACGTACTGAAATGAATGGCAGAAGGGTATTATGAAATTGGAATGGGGGTAAAAGTTGAAGCATAAAGATGTAGATTTTAGTGTGTGGTGAGGGCTTTATGGAGATCTGCTGAAAGGATGAGATGGTCGCTTGCTTATTGGCGGCTAAAAGTATTAGTTTCCCCGTTGGATATTATTCTCACCCACAAAGGTCCCATCTTTCCTTTTCTTTTTTCCTGGCTTTTTAATTTTGCAATTTGCGTGTTTTTCTAACATGCCAAGTGCCAGGTGCCAGGTGCCAACTCCCAAAAATGAAAATTCAGAACAAGACAGAAAAATGTTTACTTGACTGACTTGATTAATAATTACATCAATGAATCATCATATGAAGGACGGTGCAATTTCCATGAGTGTCATCATCTAATTTTCATTGGTTTTTTTTTTTTTTTTTTTAAGGAGTAGATACAGTTTAGTTTTCAACCTTTTTAGTTTTCAACTTTTAGTACTGAGATTTCTTTGAAAAATAGTACCTAGGCACAAGTCAAGTTTAAAAAGTTCAGCTTGAAAAGTCTTTGAAATCACAGTACCTTTTTTTTTTTTTTTTCATTTTTAATTTTTATAATTTGATTGTGGATGGAGGATTTGAATTCTGGATGTTTCAGTTAAAAACACCATAATGTTCCAAGTTTCTTGGCGAAATCACCCAGCTAAACAGGCACCGTGTGTCAATGTCTAGGAAGGGAACCGGGAGAATTATTGCCCAAATTATAGTAGTTAGTTTTTACATTAACAAACTCATGATCTTCCTCAAAAATTGTTAAGGATACTCAAGTCCTCATGCCTGTGCACTCAGTAGAACATAGTGGTGTCAAATGGGTGGGTTTGGGTGGGTTTGGGGTGGGCATAATTAAGTTGGGCATATAAAACTCATTTACCCATTAAAACCCATTTAACTAATTGCTTCTAACCCAAATCTAACCCAACCCAATTATTATGGGTAAACCCCAACTCACCCAATTACCCAATTATCAAAATTACCAAAATGCCATTAAAGTGAAAATGCAATTAAATGACCTATTTTTTGGTTCAATATAAATAAAAAAATAAAAATAGCATCTTTTCATTTCCAGTATTTTCTCACCAACCAATCAAAGTATACATCAATAACCAAACAATTCAAACATGCACAAAATTGTAAAAAAAATAAATAAAAACTAAAAAAAAAAAAATTAAGAAGCAGAAATTTGCTAGAACAGAATGGATCTATCTCACAGCAAAACTCACTTGAAAAGTGAAAACCAAAACTTCTCTCCAGCGAAACTAAATTTGAGAGTCTCTGAGTTCAAAGAAAGAAAGAAAATCAAATTTAAATTAAACCTTTTTTTTTTTGGTTCAATATAAAGAAATCAAATAAATAAATAAATTTTAAATTAAAACTCTAATTTTCTCAGCAACCAAACACTCCCCAAGAAAATAGAAGTGGAAGTGAAAGTATACTCCCAGACTCAACCTCTCACCAAAAACTCTCTACACTTCTCTCCCCATTCTACACCAAAACCCGTCGACCCCACTATCTAACTGAATATGCAATCTTTCCTCCACCAAAATAAAGGTATATAAACTAAAAACAATAACAAAAAAAAAAAAAGAAAAAAAAAAAAAAAAAGAAAAGGACAAAAGTAAAAAAAAGTAGAACAACTAAAAAAGTTTCAAGGACCACAAATCTTCGGAATCGAAGCAAACCCACATCAAAATTTGTTCGAAATAAGGCACTCTAAATAATAATAAAATTAAAATTTAAAAAAAAAAAAAATATATATATATATATATATATCTAACCACTTTGGCGTTGATATTCTTGTTGGCAGTGGTGGGTAAATGTAGAAAGAAGAGGGGTAAAGAAGAGAGAGAAATACACGAATTGAGAGAGGGAACAAGTTTGTTAGGACCTTGGACGGTGTGGTTGGGTTAAGGCCACAGGGTTTTTCTGGGTTTCTTTGCAAAGAAGATGAGGTTTTTCCTTATAGTTTTCTTGGCTACCAAACACAGAAGGGAGAAGATTTACGTGGCTTTTCCGTTTGATTTTCTCGGCTATCAAACACAGTCATTAATAATTTTTCTCCAGGTCGCAGCTTGCAATGGCTTCACTGATGTCGTTTTGCTCTTGCTTCATCTTAGCTCTGAACTTGATTGCTTAGGTGGGTTTAGGAATCTGAGAAAATGAAAGAAAATGAAAGAGGGGCTGAGAAAATGAAAGAAAATTTTAAGATTTGAAAACCTAGTGAAACAATTAGAGGGGCTGAAACAGGGGCAGGCTGGGTTTTTTATTTTAGATGGGAAGGGCTGGGTTAAATTTGGGTTTTTGTTATTGGGTTAAATGGGGCTCAACGGGCTTTTAGTTAAAACCCAATAATTATTGGATCTAATTGGGTTGGTGCTCATTTAACCCAAATAATAATTGGGTGGGTTTGGGTTCAATTAGAGTGAGTGGGTTTGGGCGGACAAATGGGTTTGGGCTTATTTTGCCACCCCTAGTAGAACAGAACACAAGCTTCGCCCATAACACAATGTCTATTTTGTTTCATAAATAGAAATGCCTTGCAATATTCTGTGACCAACAAACCCTCTCTATCAAGGATGGTAGGCTCCAAAAAAAGTAAACCGAGGAAGAGGAAACTGCCATGATCCAAATCAAGATGGATTACAAAAAAAACATAGTTTTTGCCAAATGGGAAAATGGTTAACTCACTAAATCCCACTGCTACGTAGCATTTTGGGAATAATGTAAATAATCTGTCCCACCATCACCTGCTTTTGAAAGGGGCAGCAAATTTAGAATTTGAGCGTCACTTTGGATAACTCATACAGAGCAGCAGAGGGACTGGCTGCCGACTGGTGAGATAGTGAGTGTGATAGCATGTCTTCTGTCGTTAGTTTATGTTTCTAGAATTGAAGAAATCAGTAGCTCTTGTACACATCAAAGGCGTCAGTCGTTCACGTTATGCAATTTAGGTGTAATCTTCATATGTTGACTGATCATGGACAACTTATCCATCGATATCTCACTAGATACAGTGACTTCAGACCTCATTATTTGAGTGTGTGTGTACTATTCAAATAATAGAGCACCGGCCACTAGTCCTACCACTTAATCAAAGCTACCAACTCATTTGGCTTAGGCTTAGGGCACTTCTGCACTGTGGGGTAAGGTCTGGGTCCTGGGATTGAAAGGTAGGTCTGCAATTTTGTTTGTGATGCAGGCGGAAAGTCAGGAGAAGCAAATAAGGATTGCTTCAAGGATACATTGAATCCGCAATGAGAGTTACTAGAAGCCACCAAAAAATAGAAAGACAAATTTCTGAAATTTTAAGAACTTAATACCGAATTCCTTGGAGGGCACACTGGGCTTAAAAAGGAAAAGAAGTCTTAGGGTTACTAAGAGACACTTACAGAACCCTAAACCATTCTTAGGGCAGCTAGGAAAACACTCTAAACCCCCTAATTCGTCTTAGGCACGAAATTGGACCATAAAATAGGAAAAATTATATTAAAAAGGCAAAATTAAGATAATTATGAAATCAAATCCTACTGTTTCTAGGAAAAATATATACCAAAACATTCGAGAGTTTATTTTTACTTCAAAACTAGTCGCTAACCTGCGCGATGCACGGGATAGTTAAATAAAAATTAAAAGTATTTATTATGCTTAAAGGTTTATGACTTGAATTATAAAAAATGTTTAACTTGAAAATGAATGAAAATAAGTAATTTGTTGTTCAATATAACGGTTCCACATTACATATACTGGTATGAGCTATTCTATGGTGATAATTTCACACAATACTCAACTGCAATTAAATCTATTATCCACCACTAATCTAATCTACGTTATCTTGATAATAGATTTACAAATTACATTCTCATATCTCCTATCATTTAGAAAGTAAATGGAGTAATGATTGTATGTAATGTATAAATTTTATTATTTTACAATATAAAATTATTATGATAGATGATTAAAATAATTAAAATAAAATCTAATGTTTTGAAAATTTTTTGAAATAGAATTTTAAATTTCTTAAATCTTAGTTAATAGAATTTCTATTTTACCAAAAAGTGAAGATAACCATAGGCCCAATTTTTATTTTATAGCATAAGATGTTACAGTTAGTTGTGTGTAATACATTAGTCTATTATAATAGTTCCAAATAATATCTTAATAGAAGTCATTTAAGATCCAACGTATCCAATAATTTAAAAAAAAAATTTAATTTCAAAAGTCTTTTAATTATAAATTTTTTTAAACATAAAATAGACTCTATCTAAACTCCAAAGGGAAGCATTCGAAATGATCACATCATTGATATTGTATCATGATAGTAGCAAATAATATTATTATTCATGATTAATAAATGAACAATGAAACTACAACACCACATATACACAAGACTCTAAATATTGGAACATACTTCTTCTTTCATTATTCAATCAAAACCAAAGTTTCAAAGATAATTCCAATTCTATTAAACCCAATACATACATACATATGAATGTAAAGAATTCTAAAAATAAAAATAACAATCTCCAAAAGCCTTTGCCTAATACAATCACTTTTTTTTTTGGATTTTACGTCCTTTAGATCTTTTTCTTTTTATGTTTCCTCAAACTTTTTCTAATTAAAATAAAAACTTTTTCTTTACATACCTTTTGTTTTGAAGGCTCTCCAAGAACCAAAATCAATGTAAGAGACTGTTAAGAAGAAAAGATTAAGAGTTGCATTGCTAATCAATACCTTCAAAGAGATATTTATTATTGACTCAAACTAACAAACCAAAACCAAATACAAATTTCCATAGAGCATAAATCAAAGAGAAGACTACCAAACGTATTTGCAGCACACACAAACCAAAAACAAACGTCTATATATTACTAAAAGCTGAAGTGTAACGTTTAATGCTACTGCTCTCACGTTGCACTACATCAGCTGCCACACAATTTTTTTTTAAAATATAATTTGTCCTACAATTTTAAAATAGTTTTTACAATTTTCAGCCCTATAAATGCAGCTCACTACTTATTTATTTACTTCTACTATCACTCTATAATAAATTCAGCCCACTATTTATTTCTTTACTTCTACTGTCACCCTATAATAAATCTGTATAATTAATTCAGCCACCTCTTATTTATTTAGTTCCACTATCAAGTCTAACCCAAAACCTTTTCAGTTCAACTTTAGGGTTTTATGTGAGCCTTTTCAACTTAAAGGGTTTTATGTGAGCCTTTTCAGTTCAACTTTAGGGTTTTATGTGAGCCTTTTCAGTTCAATTTTTGGTTTATTTTTTTTCCCAATTTTCCTATAATTGTTTTTAACATTTATTTTTTTAAATATTTACACTTCTCCAACATTTCTCTCTTTCTTACCATTTCATCTCTCCACTACTTCAATCTTTCTCTCTCCCTTACATTTTCATCTCTCCATTACATTCTACATTAATATCATTCTTCCTCTTTCCCTTCATCTTCCTTTATTTTTGTCTCTTCCTATTCACACCCCCTTACTATAAATTTGTCACTATCTCTTCTATTCTATGTATAGTTTTCCCTCACAAAAAAATGGTTTTCTCTCTCTCTCTCTCTCTCTCTCTCTCTCTCTCTCTCTATATATATATATAAATTTTTGGTGGATTTTTTTATTTATTTTTCTTGCATTTCTACTTTAGGTTGATAATTTTTTTTATATTCTTTAAAACTCTATTTTGGGTTAATGTGATTTAGTTTTGTTTTTTAAATTGTTGTTGTTGTTGTTGTTGTTTTTATTTATTTATTTATTTATTTTTATTTTCTTTGATTGTTAAATGTTATTCTATTGCGTTCTAAAGAATTAAATATAACATATAAAAATATAATATTATTCTATTACATAGCATGATTTGGATAATTTGGTATTTATTTTGTTACATATCATGAATTCTTATAGTGCTCAATTTAGATGTTAATCTATGAGATTTTACTGATTTTTGTTTATTTTCTAATTTTTTGTGGTGGACAAAGTACTCTTAATTTTTTTTTTTTTTTGGAGAAACCACCCTCGCACAAAGTACTCTTAATAGTTTTATTAAAAGTACTTTATAATGCCATTCATTTAAAGAAAAGCAAAGGTTAGCCAAACGAAAATAATCGGACAGGTGACAAATTTTAACTTTTGCAATTTTATTTTTATTATTATTATTTTATAACAATGTATAGAAATTTAATTCTTAGATTTTACTAACAGTTGTTTATTTGATAATATGTTTTGGGTGGTCGAAATTATAATTTCTACAAAGAAAATAATCTTAATAGATTATCAAAAACAAAATTTTATCCTAATATTGGTTTAATTAATCATTTTTAAGTTTTATTAATATTTTTTAGTTTACGTTTTTTTTTTTTTTTTGGTGTTTTGGATTGTTTCTATATTACATTTATGATTGTTCCTATAATAAATAAATATATAATTACGAAATACATTACTCATTATTAGATTAGTTTAAATTGTAAAAAAAAAAATAATAATAATAATAAAACCACCATAAAAATAATTATCACGCGCAAGGCGCGGGTTCGCGGCTGGTTGTTATAAAAATGAAAATCTTGCTTTTCTGAACTTAGCAACTGTTAATGGTCTATCCTAAAGGAGATTCTACTGTAAAAAATCCAGCGATATCAGTCTACTTGTTCTTATGCGATTGTCTTCCATCTGAGCAAAATGTTCTTGTAGAATACAAGCTACGCATAAGGTATCAAATCAAAGGACAGCACAAAGAAAATAGAGGTAAATGCTTTATATATATACACACACACACACACACACACACACACACACACACACACACATATATATATATATATATATATATATAAAAGAGAGAGTCCTAACAGGAGAGGTAAATCTAAACCAAACCTGTTGGAACAAAATATATAAGAGTTGGAAGTTGATGCAGATGCAATCATGTATTAAATAAGAGTTGTTTGGACTTCGGAGTCCTATTTTTAGTCAGTGGTCCTATTTTTATACTTTTGAAACTTTGGTGGATTTGTATAAATTTGAGAAATTCTTTAGAAATAAAACATTGAGAGTTATTTAATTACATAGACCCTTGGTGGTCCTATTTTTAAGCCTTTGAAACGTTGGAGGATTTGTGTAAATTTGAGAAGTTCTTTAGAAATAAAACATTGAGAGTTACCTAATTACAAAAACTCTATTATATTTTTTAAAATTTATTTTTATTATTATCTATATATATATATATATAAATAAAAAATGCTGATGTGGAAAATTATGGAGAGGTCAGAGGTTTCGATTTTATATATATATATATATATAGATTAAAAATTATTATCGGGAAATTAAAAAGAAAAAAAAAAAAAAAATATATATATATATATATATATATATATATTAGGCCCAAACAAAAGATCTTGGCCCCAAAAGCGGTGTTGGTCGTGGTCGAGGGCGATGAGTTTTGCTTCCAGCGTAGTTACCCTTCACGTCACCAATTTTCATGCAATTTTGTCACTGGCGCCGACAATTTCTACTCACACTTTTTTACTTTTGGAATTTTTATGTGTTGACTTCCAGCGTTTTCTCTGATCAAGGAAGTGTGTGCTGCATAGTCCATCAAATCCTTGCAGCTAATCTATTCTTGAGTATCTACCAATAAATCATAGAGCAAAATATCAAAGTTATTGATGATCAGATTTGCTCAAGGCTGCTGTTTACTTGTCTAGCATCTTGTTATTCCATTGAGGGTTCGTGCAGCTTTGCAGACCATTTGCTCGATTCCACACATTGGATACCTTTCATCACAGAAAACCAAACCTCATCTTAGCGCATAAGAACTTGGGAAACTGAAAATGAATTATTAGGTGTGTGTCTTGTGATATTTGACTTTTTAAATGGGAGGTAGAATTGAGAGTTTGAACTCTGATCACTTGGTATAATATCATGATAAACTACCATTTATCCCAAAAACTTAAATTATTTACAGAAATATAAATTTAATCATTATTCTAACAATATTTAATCATTAAGATTCACAATCACTTGTTAATTGGATGCAGATGTTCGATCCTCATTGCAAGACATGTTAGTATTTAATCTCAACCAGCAATGTTGAAAGAAATGGCATCCGATGAATATATAAACCTGCTGTCCAGCCTGCTCTTTATGCAATAGATTAAGAGAGAGTCAAGATTTCAATTAGTCCATACAGTGAACAATAATGGAGGTTCTAGCAAGAAACACGGGAAGAGGCACTGAGTTCAGCAGCTGAAAGGTTCTAAAAGGAAAACAGCCTAATTGGTGTGACCTACACTGACAAAATTTTTGACTCCCTTCACCATGGTTCCCTATGTGGGGGTGATAGACAATGGAATACAGCTTATCGGAAAATTATGTTTTAGTTGATCCGGCTTCTACCTAGCTATATTTGTAGATGTAATGCATTACAAGGCCCACAATCAAGGCAATAATTTTCAAAGCACTTGAGATTCTTGCTGAATTAGGATTCACTATCTTACACTGCGAAATTGTCCTCACTCCTTCGGATAATTTCTGATCGAGGACTTGTCACCTCAGAGCAGTGTATGTCCCCTTATTTACTTGACTTCATGAATTTGTTTTGAAGTTTCAGCCACAAAAGAATTTGGAGCATCTCCAAAAGAGAACCATGCCAAGCAAGACCACAAAAAATTGTACCAAAGGAATCTTTGGTGTAGAAGAATGAACAGATTTGATGTTAATTTACTGGTATATCAGCCAAAAAAAGAAATGTACCTATTGCTGCAGTAACATATGGGCACTTTTGAAGAGACCCTTCAAGAATTGTTTGGTTCCATCATCTGCAGAATACGTGTGGTTCACCTTCTATCCATTTGAAGACCAAACCAAATCAAAACATTGATTGCTAGAAAACAAATCATGGGATTGGTTAATAAATCAAATGATTGATTACGAGAGAAGATCGTGACATTGAAACAAGGGAAAATTTGTCATTTAACATTATTTTCAGAACAATTTAGTTAGTTGTGAAGTTTGCAAAACTATTTTGCAAACTAGCATCTCAAGACTTTGAAACTCAATTTTAGTGAAAGAACTCGAGTCTCTAAGCCTCGAGTTGCAAGTGGTGGCAATCTGATGTGGAAGAAAAAATCCACATGAAACTCAAGTCTTTAAGACTTGAGTCGCTGCCGAAGAAAATATGGGTTTGTGCGTGCTGGGTATGGGTTTGTTCTTGCCGTGAGTTCTTCTTCTTCCCGTGGATTCCTCTTTAGATCTTCTTCTTCTTCTTCTTCTCCTCAGTCTCGATTTGCTTCTTACTCGCGCTTCATGGAACTCAAGTCTTAGAGACTCGAGTTCCACATGGATTATTTATCCACTTCAGCTTGGAGCTCGAGTCTCTAAGACTCGAGTTCCCTCACTGAACTTGGGCCTTTAAGGCTCAAGATGCTAGTTTGCTAAAATGTTTCAAAAAATGCCAACTAACTAAATTGTTGCTAAAATCATGTTAAATGGCAAATTTCCCCTTGAAACAATCCGTATGCAATTTAAATTCACATTTATCATTAATTTTTGTGTGTAACCCCTATATAAATGTGGATTCCATTATAATGTAAATTTAAAAAAGAAAAAAAAGAGAGAAAATGTAACTATTTGGACTATTGTCTCGTGGATGTAGGCCATAAGGATGAACCACCTAAACTCCCATGTCTTCTCTCTTCTCTTTTCTCTACACTCTTATCACAAATTTCTAGATGGTACCAAAACAAGTCAATTGGGACTTACTTGAATCACTTCACTCGCATAGTTTTCCTATTTGTTAGCAATTTCTAAAATAATCACATTGTCAAACATCTTTTATTTTCTATCCTCTTCTTTTATATATTTTCCTAATAGAAAATATTACAACTTTTTCATGCATATTGGTAATTTTACCCATGCAATTCTCACTCCTAGTATCTTGCTTTATAACAAAGGATTTTGTCACATCAACATTTTAATGACAACTTTATAGAAGAATTTCTTGTGGATTTCACATTGAAGGAGAGTTGTTATTTTAATGGCGTTGTTATTTTCATATGTCATTGAAGCCCTTGCATTGGTTCATGTCAAGTTTCCCTTTTGCTAGCTAATTTTCTAATACTAAAAAAATGAGTACAAAAGTTTGGAAGACAAATAAACCTTTTGATTAAACTCTTAGAAGTTCTGTATTTCATAATAATAATAATAATAATAATAATAATAATAATGCACAACTTGAGAAGAGTGTTAAAAAGTATAATTCACATTTCATGTCAGTGAAAATCAAGTAAAGAAATTGATTGTTAAAAGCTTGTTTGATTCTAATTTCCAGTACGAATATGAACCGTGAAAGTGTGGCCTATCAATCCTTTAGACCTTTGGAATTTGAAGCTAGAGGTGTCAGAAAAGTTATCACAGGGATAATTGGCTTGTGGCAGCCAAGCGTTCATAGCGACGTTGCTTTTTGATCCTTCGATGTCGGCTCTTCCTATCATTGTGAACACCTTTAAGTCAGAATCCGTGCTAGAAGCGACGCGTGTGCCCGCCGCCCGATTGTTGACTTGCAGTACGGGCCCCCGGGCCCCCAGAGGCACGTGTCTTTGGCCAAGCCCCCGAGGCGGACGAGTCGCGTGGGCCGCCGTGAAGTATAATTCCCACTGAGCGGCGGGTAGAATCCTTTGCAAATGACCTAAATATGCGACGAGATACTGTAAGTGGCAGAGTGGCCTTGCTGCCACGATCCACTGAGATTCAGCCCTGGGTTAGTCGATCCTAAAAGACGGGGAAAGCCCGTCTGATAGCATGCTAAGCGCGAGCTTCGAAATGGAATTGGGTTAAAATTCCTGAACCGAGACATGGTAGCTGACGGCAATGTTAGGGAGTCTAGAGATGTCGGCGGGGGCCTCGAGAAGAGTTATTGGACTAAAGTAATCAATATATAGTTCAAATTGAAATTATTATTAAGTTTATGTGTAATCTTCGATATAACTTACATTGTAATTTATTATCAAAAATGAATGATAAAATGTAGCAATTTGAACTCTTGTTAAGTCGATATAAGTCACAAGATCAAAGCAGGTAAATTCTCACGTCTTACTTTTTCTTTTTATTTTACACTTTATCACTAACTTCTTCTTTTTATTTTTTGGATAATTTAATAGTTCGAAAATAAGAAATTTGAACTCTTGACATCTTTGTTGAAAAAACCATAAAGTTAAATTACAAAAGGCAATCGAAAAAATGGACCATGTAATCAATTAGCTAGGATGCTAGATTTGTGTCCTCACTTTCTTCAAGTCACCATTTATGGCAAGTAAATAGTCCAAACACAAACAAACTGCTTGATAAGAACGGCTAAAGAAAACCCATTAATAATATTCATGACAAATCTTATAACTTAAAAGCCTTTTATATGAAAACTATAATACAAAGATTTTTTTTTTTAATAAATGAAATCAGAAAAAATTCATTGTTAAAAAAGAAAATAGTAAAAATACTATTTTGATCTCTAAATCTTATCAAAATTTTGTTTTTTGTTTCTAAACTTTAAAAATTCTATTTTCATCCTTAAAATTTGAAATAGTTTTTCTAATAATTTAGAGACAAAATTAGGAGTAAAAAAAAAAAATTTTTTTTTTTAATAGTTTAGAGATGAATTTTTTTTTTTAATTTTAAGGATAAAAAAGATAGAGACTAAAATATTTTCAATAGTTCATAGACAAAAGACAAACTATTAATCTCTCAAGTCTCAAAATTAAACATTATTAATTATTTTTTAACTACCGTTAGTGTTATTTGTCTATGTGACTAATAACGCAATGACCTAGCATCTTTTTACTACAAAGTATTTTACAAACTAACGTGTGTAAGTCTATATATATTGTAATAGTCACGTTGGAAAATTGGCCAGGTTAGCAACTTAGCATGTGAGTCATTATTTTTTATTATTTTGTTAAAAACATTTCCAAGTTCTTGTTTTAGTTCCTATGACCACGCAAAGCTTCCTCATCCTTTTCTGCCAATGGGTGTCGCTGCCTCTGTCACTTCCATTCTTGCCGCCATTAGCTGTTGGAAATATTTCAAAAATTTACTTTTGTGACAAAGTGAAAGGAACAATACACCAATCTAAATAAAGTAAAAAACGCAAATAGATATGATAGACAAGAGTAACAAACAAATACTAAATATATATAAGAAGAAATTTGCAAATAAAAACTCACAGACCAAATGCGTGAATGATAAATAATTCAGATCAAGTCTTGTGTTTAACACAATCTCCTTAAAGCAGATTTCACCCCTCACACAATCAATGTGGTGCTTTGAGACTCACGGACGCCTGCCTCCCAAAATAAAATGATTTACAGCATGAAAACGAAACACACAAGGTCGTGCTCTACGAATTACTCAATGTTTCTTTCTCTCTCTTTGACACAAAATGAATGCACAAAATATTCTCACTGGGAGAGATTTTTCAAAAGTTATTTTCATAAATGAGGGACAATGAAATTATACGTAACTTAAAACTGAAATACTATTTTAAAGATAACTGCTGTATACAGACTTACTGACCCAAAATTAAAATAATAAAATATTATTATTAATTGGATAAGTGGGCCTAGTCCACACATGCCTAAAGTCCAACCCAATATCCAGCCTAAACTCATAATCTCTATCATTTCCAATGTGGGACTCAAGGATTTCCACCACTTATAATAACATCTTCAAGTGAACATAGAAAACATCAATTTCTTATTCACTCCATGCTATTTTTCCAACATTAGCCACACTTCCTTCTAATCCAAATGGCCATCGCCGCCGCCGCATCAACCGGCAAAAACACCTCTTTGTCGTTTGCCAATGTCCATGGATCTCCACCAGTGGCTAATCTCCAAGGATCTCTATGTTTCTTTGTTTTTAAGCTTTGTTTCCAATGGATATAAAACTATAATTAACATGAAAATGTTTAAATCCATTTCATTAGCAATCTTTAATTCTTTTTTATTTACCCTTCCTCCAACCAACATTCGTGGGGATCACCGACTGCCTCTTATTGCACAGATCTAAGTTTGGGTGCAAGATTGCCTTATATTGCACGGATCTATGTTGGGTTTCCTGCCCCCAACCTTAGACTATTCCCATTAACAAGAAAGGATTTATGGTCAATGAATCTGAATGAAAGAGAGAGTTAGTTTTATAAAATTTTGTCCGCTCAAAGGTGGATCTCTTCAACTCAATACTCACTTCACAAGATTTTTGTTGGCTTTGAGGTGCTTCGGTGATTCGATTGGAGAATTGAAAGCGGCAAAGGAGAAAGGGCGGGGCTGAAGCAAATCAATTTTTGTTCCATTATAATAATTAATAATCAATTAAAAGACTATGTGTCAACCTTATAATTAAATAGTTGACATGGCATTTGACACTTAAGTCACTGCATCAATTTATAATGTTACGTCACTGATTCATTAGACACGTAGATAATAACACTAATGACAGGTAAAAAAGAGACTAATAATGCTCAATTTTGAAACTTAAGAGATTAATTGCGCTCACGAGGTAAACTTTATGGACCAATAATATAGTTTCACCAAAATTCAAATCCTATATATTAGTAGTATACTAATATTAAGGCAATTCAAAAGTATTTCTACCTTATTGCACTCAAAAGACATGATATGACACTTAGTAGTAGTAGTAGTAGTATATATATATATATACACACACTATTGCTACACTATTACTACTACTACTAATAACAGGATTCCTTGTTTGGGTTCTATTATTTTGCGTGCTAAAATATCCTTACACAAATTCTTAAACTCTCTAAAATACCTCTATGTTTTAGTTAAGTAATTTTAAATTTAAAAATACAAACTAGTTAAAAGAGTAATTTACTATTTTTAAAAAAGTTCTTAAATTTTAGGTGTTTACCTTCCTCTTCTCCAATCTGAGTTACCATTTTTTATTTTAAATTTAAAATTTCAAACTCTTATCAACTCAAGCATAGAGAAAGATCCTAAAAATTAGGATATTATCTTTATTTTACTTTTAAACATTATTCCACGTAACCTTATTTCTTTTTTAAATTTAAAAAATAAAAAATAAAAAACTCAAAAAATTATGTTTAAAAGTATCAGGATCTTTCTAAGAATGTTTAAAATAAAAAACTTACGTATGTTAAGATTCTAAGAATCAGGATACTATCTCTATCTCACTTTTAAACATTATGACATTAAACCCAAAATAAATAAATAAAAAAGAACCTCATCGAATGCGCTGAGACGAGGCTAGTACTATTTATAACAGGATTTCTCTCTTTGATCTGGACTTTTCTACTGATCAAAAATACCCCATCCAGTAATTAATGACTTCTCCTACAAATATTTTAGGATTAGGGTCAATAACGTCACACTATTCCCCATAAAATTCTTTTTCTTGAACTGAATTTTTATGTGGTTAAAAAAAAATCCTTGGAGCCTATGTTTAATATGGACAAAATTGAGGACAACCCGGTAAAAATACATCTTCAACTCTATTTAAAACATTACTTACAAAATAGGATCACTCTCCCAATAACCCATGTCTTCAAAACAACTCTACTTATCAAAAAATAAAATCTTGGTCTACTTTGTATATTTCCTTCAAACCACGTTTCACCTTTTTTTTATACTTCTTTTTTACTTTATCAAGACTTATCGGTTTCTTTTTTTTTTAATTTATGGTTTCCTTACTTCTGAATTTCATGCTTTTTGTTTTGTTCTGTTTTTTAAATTTTCAGTTTCATTAATTCCTAATCTCACGTTTTTCTTTCATTCCACTCATTTGTTTTCCCCTCTTTTTTTTTTTTTTTTTTTTTTTTTGAGAAACAAGACTTTGCATTTCAATCAACTAGGCCAAGGAAATCAGTCTCTAAAACAGAGGTAATATCTGGTGGTACGTCTTCCATCCAGACTTGGTAATGAGAAATAGAGTTTGCTCTTTTTGCTAAAACATGAGCTACATTATTACAATGCCTACGAACATGAGAAAAATATATCTCTGAGAAACAAGAGGCAAGATACTGTATGTCTTTAACTAAGTGACCAAAGTGGGATAAAGTGTAAGAGTTATTCTGGAGAGTTGTGATGAGAACTTGTGAGTAGGAATGGCAACGGGTCGGGTTCGGGCCGGGTTTTTTAATACCCGAACCCGACCCGCGGGTCTGCCCCCAAAACCCGAACCCGGCCCGTTTAATAAACGGGTTTTTTATGCGGGGCCCAGACCCGCCCCGTCGGGCCCCACGGGCCCCGCGGGCGCCGCCTAGCCCATGCCACTTCAAGGCCCAATAAAAAAAAAAAATTTCCTGAAGCCATAAACCTCCCCAAATGGACCTAGATCAGAAACCTAAAAAATAAACCCCAAGAGGCAAGATCATGTTCATCAATCTAGATCAGAAACCCAAAAACAAAAACCCAAAATCGTGTTCATCAAACTAGATCAGAATTCAGAAACCCAAAAACAAAAATCCTAAGATCATGTTCTTCAATCGGCAGAGTAGCCAGCCACCAAAACCCCAAACACAAACACAAAAATTTCAGATTTTTTATTTTCCCTTTCAAATCACAAACACAAACACAAACACAAAAATTTTAGATTTATACTTTCCCCTTTCAAAATCACAAACACGTTACGCAAACACAGAAGGAACCCAAACCAGATTCTCAAAAAAAAAAAAAAAAAAAAAAGGAGAAGAACATATTAGGCGGTGAGGCTATGAGGCCGGCGGTGAGGCTGTGGCCGTGTGGCTGTGGCTGCGGCTGCGGCGAAAGCTGGACCGGAGTGAGTGAGTGAGATTTTGATTAGCGAGTGAGTGAGTGAGTGATTTCAGATTTATAGGTGAGAGACTAGAGATGAGGTGTGTTGTGTGAGGCTGTGAGTTGAAGAGAATAGAGATGAGAGAGGCGTGTGAGCTGAAAAGAAAGGAGAGAATAGCAATCTTAGGGTTTATAAGGGTATATATATATAAGGGTATTTTAGAAATTATATATATACATATAACCGGGTCGGGTCGGGTCCGGGTTTTTACAAAAACCCGGACCCGACCCGAACCCGGTTCGGGTTTTTTTTTTTAAAACCCAAACCCGACCCTATTTTTTATCGGACCGGGTAAAATCCGACCCATTAGGGTCGGGCCGGACCGGGTACCCGCGGGTCGGGTTGAAATTGCCATCCCTACTTGTGAGTCCCCTTCAAGAATCACTTGATCAAAACCTGTCTCCAGGGCCAGCTCTCCTGGCTGCCATTGCTTTGACCTCAATGGCTGTGAAGGGAAGCCTAAATCGTTCGGTGAGTGAGACCATAGCTTGACCCTTATTGTTCCGAAGAATCACACCCAATCCAGTACACTATTCTGCCTCAAACAAAGCTCCATCAAAATTCAATTTGTAAAGTGGCCGTTCCGGAGGATGCCATCTTTTAAAATGACCCTCATTGTCTTTCCCTCTTTTAAATTTTTAACTTTTCAGATTTTTCAACCCACTTTATTATATTATAGTTACTGAATTCTAAACTAACTGAAAATTTTCTTTTGGGTAAATTGCAAATTAGACCCCTAAAGTTTGATGGTGATTGAATTTTACACCCTAAAGTTTCAAAATTTGGATTTTAGCTCCTATATTTTAGGGTGTTTGGATTTTACCCCCTAAAGTTTGGAGGTGTTAGAATTGTACATCCCAAAGTTTCATAATTTTGGGGTGTAAAATCCAAAAACTCACAAATTTTAAGAGGTAAAATCTAAATTCTGAAACGTTAGGGTGTAAAATCGAAACACTCCAAACTTTAGAGGATAAAATCCAAATTCTGAAATTTCAGGGTGTAAAATCCAATCACCCCTAAATTTTAGGTGTGCAATTTGCAATTTATCATTTTCTCTTCTATCTCCCACTCTTTCATATATGTACTCCTTAATCCTTATCCTTTCCCTTAAAATTAGGCACTTAACTAAACAGTTTGGAATTTGGATAACTACTTCCGAAATTCCTAATTCAAAATTTAAAATTTTATAACTCTTGGCGGTTTATAACCACAATAGGATAGGATTTTTTCCCCCCTTAAATAAGACTCCCCCACCAGGCTAATGGATTTAGCACTGGAAAACAAAAAAGATTTCCCACACTCCTAACTCATGTGCGCCCGGTAATTGTTTTTATTTTTCTTTTGCTCTTTTGACTTATCTTAAGGTGTGTTTGTTTGGAGGTGAAATTAGGTGGATGGAAAACTTTGGAAAGAAAATAGGAAGGAAATCTTTTTTGGTGGGTGTTTGGTTGGAGGGAGGGGAGGGAAAAATTTGGTGGGGCCCGGGTATTTTCTCCTCGGGCCTACCAAAATGTTATTTCTCCAAAATAAAGAGAAAACTGAGTGGAAAGAATTTAATAGGTAAATGACAAAAATGTCCATGTGCAAGTGCCTTGCACATGGGCTTGTCCAATCCGTTGCCCTTTTTTTTTTTTTTTGGACTGGTCTGTACCGTACGTTGCCTCTTGCCCTCTTCCTTCTTCTTTTTTATTTTTATTTATTTTTTCTTCTGGTTTGGACGTTGCCTCTTACTTTTTTTTTGTTTTTTTTTTCTTTTGATTTCCTGGGCAGCTTTGAACAGTTGCTCTTCTTTTTCTTCTTCTTTTTTTCTTTTTCTTTTTTTTTTTTTCTCATTTGCTTTCTTTTGTAATTTTTTTTTTTTTGGTTTTTTTTTTAGACACAATTTTTTTTCTAGATATGATTTTTAATTCATAATAAATTTGGGTGATTTTTTTTTTTTGTCACTTTTTTTTGTTTTAATAGGGCATCATTTTATAACAAGGGTATATGAGTATATTTACACAAACACATTTTTTTCATCCCTTCACTTTTTCACTCCCAACTAAACAAAAATGAGAGAAATTAAAATTTTTTCTATCCTTTCGCTTTTTCACCCTCCCACCATTTTTTATCCTCTCACTTTTCCACTTCTCTAACCAAACGAACCCAAATGTTTAATTTGTTTGTTGTGACTCATCTAACTTGAATTATCTTTGTTCATTTATTCTAGCAATTTTCTTTGTTTAGAATATAAATTTTACAAATTAATTAAGCAGGCCATTGTATATCAGGTTTAAACAGTTTCCCATTTGTTTTGGGGATCAGAATCTTCATATGAGGGTTCAAGTAACAAAAATAAAATAAATCTTCAAATTTCTTCTATTTTTCGTTTCCCATATTTTCCCATACTCAAATGGTGGCTTTGGTAATCCCATATGCATGCATGAACTATAAATTCAATTTGTGGAGGTTTTCTGTAGTTTTGACTGTGATCATACCTCCAATCAATCCAACACTCAAATTTTTGTCCTTAAAAAAAATAAAAGAGCCTCCAATTAATCCTACACTCAATGTTTTGTCCTTAAAAAAAAAAAAAAAAAACCTATGAACACGCACAACGCGCGTGCGTAAAGGCTAGTGTGTATATACATATATAAACTTTAACACATACACTAACAACTAACAAGTAGCAGAGAAAGTAGTGTTCTCAAACAAAATTTGTAACATAATATTATTTATTATTATTAAAATTAGTATTATTTTTGATGATGCTGAAAATTGTCAGTAAGTTACATGATCCTCACGTGCTCAAGACAACACCTACACAGCACTGAACAAGAAGACCTTAGGAGAGTACAGGTGTGGTATCGGCCAAAGACCCCCCGAATGTTAAGTTAGAAAGCTTCTCACAACTCTAGAGTGTAAGAGCTGGGATGAATTATGCGTACCTTATTTTCTAAAGGCTTTGGGTTTTTATAGTAGTGCAAAACCAACTTTGTTTCTTGGGCGGAAAGATCTTTCCTTGTAGAGAAGATCATAACAAATGTACTTCTTTTACGGGATTCTTTCCATATAAGGTCCCCATTGACTAAGGGCTATCGTGGGGCGCAAGGTATTCCCATTTAGGGTTCCTTTGAGTTTACCTAAGCCGTGTGAGTGCCATCCATTGGCCTTAGGCCCAAGAACTAAGAATCCGTCATATAGAGGGACTATCGGTCCATTATGGAGAAGGGTCCATCCATCATGTGGTCTATCCGTCCATTACACCATTTGCTACCTTGCTCTTAACTCATTAATTCAGTACCGTCAAGTTTACTTAAACGGATACGTCATTTTCGTTTTTATCCCCATCAATTTTCAAGTTATTTAGGCAGGGGTGGAGCTACATTGCTGCCCTCCCCTCCCCCCGCCCCCCCCCCCCCCCCCCCCCATTTTTTTTTTTCTCCTACAACTATACTAGTAATAGGATATAACCCTCCCAAAAAATTAGAACCGGCCCCCCCAATTATTTCTAAGATTTCTAGTTAGTCCAATAGATTTCTAGTTGACCTCATCAATTGTCCAAAACTTTATTACCAGTCCACCCCAATTATTCCTAAGATTTTTAGTTAGTCCAAATGATAATGACTAATAGTTGATCTTCTCAATTGTCCCAAAAATTTATAATTAATCCAATGGATAATAACTCACTCTCTAGCATCATTGACAATGACAACCCATTTCTCAACATAATTTCAAATTTTTTTTTCATCTTTCTCAACTCTAGGAAGGTTTCTAAGGAGCTTTGTTGCGATTACTACTAGTGCCAACCCATTGCTCCATTTTCTTTCTTCTCAACACAAAAACTCTCATCTCAACCAAAACTATTAATCCATTTTTTGTCTAGGTGCAACATCATCTTTTGACTCTTTGCTAAAGTGAATATGCAAGGGCGCATTTTCTTCTCTCTCTCTCTCTCTTTTATTAGTCATCATTATTCTTTTACCATTAGTATATTTTTGTTTCTTTCTTCTACCATTGTGTGTGTTGATATGCATATGGGTGTTTAAGATTTTGTTGTTCACTTTTTTTTTGTATTGCTATCTTTATTCCATGAAAGATTGTTGGGCATAATTTTGATGAGAAATGTTCTTTTATTGGATTTTTGTTTTTGTATTTGTCTATAATAAACTATTTAATTTTTGTTCGTTCATTAATATTTAAGAATATGATAATATATAAAAGTTAATAATTTTGTATTCAATATGAACTATGGTTAATGTATTAATACTATAATTCACCCCCCAAGTAAAATTTCATAGCTACGCCCTTGTATTTGGGAGTTTAGTATTTCTTTTTAAAATCCGTTCATAAATACAATTTTAAGTGTTAAATTTGTATTCTTAAAACATGATTTCACTTAAATCATGTTTTCAAAACACAACAATTTCAATATTTTAAAGTATTAAAATTGTTTCTATCTTGTATAAAAAGAATTATTAAGATACTCATTTAAATAAAAGTTCTAATGGTGGGTTTCAGTGAGCTCAACCATTAAAGTCTCTAATGGTTATATAAGAAATATAGGGTTCAATCCCCGCCAATACCAAAAACTGATTGGTGTCTTAGTCTGACAATAAAGAGATATCATTAGAAATGGACGCCATAGGTTGAAACTCTCTAAAAAATAAAAGAGGCTCTAATGGAGTACAAGTCAGATACATCAAACCCAAAGAAATAACATCAGGAGGTGGACGTATAAAGAAGACAAGGTCATCAAATAGTTTGCGTCTTTTTCTAAGGCGTCGGCCATTAACTTAGCTTCTAAGAGCAACCGCATCAGTATGTCTAAAAGATTTCATCTATTTTACACACAAAAACTTACTTTTTCTATTTTACACCATCACTTTTACAAAACACCCACATCAGTTTATCTATTATACACACTTTTTTTTATTAAAATAATATTTCTCCTTCCTTTTTCTATTATTTCCCACCTACCCCCACCTAACACCCCCTTCTTTTTTCTCTGAGTCATAATACACTCCCTTCTTCAGTCCTTATCTCTACCTCCACCTCTCTTTCTTCTCCTTCTGTTTTTTTTTTTTGAGAATCTTTTTCTTTCCTCTTCTTCTTTTACAATTTGAGTTTTATGCTTTTATTATAGATGATGATTTTGGGTTAGGTTTGATTAAGGGCAGTGATTTTGGGTGGAGAAAGCAAAATTTCGGTTTGGGTTTTTCTTCCTCTTCTTCAGCATCTTCTTCTTTCTTTCTTCTTCTTCTCCTTCTTTTTTTCAATTTCGATTTGATTATTAATATGAATTTGTATATGGGTTTGATGAATTTGGATCTAGATTTAGAACGATTTTGATGATTTTGTGGTGTGTCCGTGATGATTTTGGGTTGGATTTTCCGGTGAGTTTTGATTGATTTTGAGTTGGGTTTTCAAGTGGGTTTGTCTTGATTTTGAGTTGGGTTTTCTAATTGCTTTTCCGTTGATTTTGGGTTAATTTTCTGTGCTAGGTTGCGGTGTTTGGTGGTGGTGCTGGGATTGGTGGTTGGGTGGTTATTTTCTGCTTCCTTCTTCTTATTTAGCCGCGCTGGGTTGTTGTAGATGTTGGAGAAGCTGCTGGTTGTTGTAGACATAAAGGAAGAGAAGTAGTTTGATAGAGGAGAGAGAAAAAAAATCATTTGCACATGAACAGTAACCGTGTATATATGCACGGTTACTGTTCATTTGCAAGGCCGCGATGTATATTTGCACATTTTTACAAAGACTGATATGTTGTTTTTTGGGTTAAAATTTGCAAAATTGAGCACTTTTTGCATTTTACACATTTTTGCAACCACTGATGTGATTGCTCTAAGAAGTAAGAACAGTGTGCATTATGTGTGTTCATCAAACCACACAAGCCACATCAAAACTGCCCACAAAAGGGCATAACCGCACCGCAAGTAACAGTGCACCGCATGGTGCAGTGTGGTTTGCGGTTTTATAATAAGAAAACCACACCGCACCACACCCTCTCTATATATTAATATATTTATTTATTTTTAATATTAAATATATTATTAATAGTTTAAAACTTGGCCCAAAACAAAAGGAAAAATTAGTTTTGGGCTGGGTAGGAAAAGCCTAAAATTTGAAAAATATACCGACTTCAAACCATTCAAACCGCAACTTATACGTAGTACCGCACATGTGACCGCAAAAATAAGGTGCGGTGCGGTTTTAATATTAAATATATTATTAATAGTTTAATAACCCTAGTTTAAAAAAAAAATTGATAACCCTAGCGAGTGTTGACTAAGAAAGCCAGCCCAAAATAAAGAAAAACTAGCTCAATAGTTTAAAACTTGGCCCAAAACAAAGGGAAAAATTAGTTTTTGGCTGAGTAGGAAAAGCCCAAAATTTGAAAAATATACCGACTTCAAACCGTTCAAACCGCATCTTATATATAGCATCCACATGTGATCACAAAAATGAAGTGCGGTGCGGTTATGGTTTTGACTAAACTAAACCGCACCACACTGCACCGCACCGTACATGTGACTGCAACAATAAAGTGTGGTACAGTTATGGTTTTCAAGGTTTTGAAACCCGGACCGTTTATTGAACCGTAAAAGAGAGAGGTTCAAGGTTTTTAAGGTCGAACCGAGGTTGAACCGGGGTCGAACCGTGATGACGTCATAATTAATTTAATAATTATTTAAAATATAAATAAATGAGAAATAATATGTTCATAATATTTTCACAACATTTTTATAATAAATCTTAAGTGGCAAGTTGTTATTAGTTGGGGTAAAAAAGTAATCTTAGTGTTAGGTTCAAATTTGAACCAATAACAACTAATCACTTATAATTTGTTGTAAAAATATTATAAATATAGCATCTTTATAAATAAATTAATTAAATTTAAGAGGGGAGTATTCTTATTATTATTTTATTTTTATTATTTTTTTTGTTAACCGCGGCCTTATTATCAAAAAAACGTGTTTTGATTTTCTGTTCAGATCAACGTGGCAGTGTGGCACTCTAATTTTTATAAAACTACAAAAAAAAAAAAAAAATGTTGAATGGCTTAGATTTCAAAACGTGGCATTGTCATTTATTAAACCCACCTACCTCCACTTTCTTTTCTTCTTATCTGTTGACCTCGTTCTCGTTGCTCTAAACTTTTCAGTCTTTTCTTTTCTCCTCTTCAGTTTTTAAGTTTATCTCTACTCTCTCTTCTGCAGAGCTGGAATACTGAAGCATCAATGGCGATGCTAAGACGTAATCTACCAAAAAAAATTACCTTCTGTGTTGGGGGCATAAGTAGGATTTCTTTCTAGTAATTTACTAAGAATTTTTTCTCTTTTTTCCTTTAGTTTTATTTCTATACGTGGGTCAGTTTTGGAAATTAGCTCCGACTGTGTCACCGCACCAGCGTCGGAAAGGTCATCAAGTTCCTTTTTCCGGCATCGGCTCGTTTAGTCGACCCAAAGCTCGGTACGGTTTGGTCGGTGAGGATCAGTTTCGTCGGAACAGTTTGGTCGGTGAGGATCGGTTTTTCTGTGTTTTTTTTTTTTTTTTTTTAAGGTTCAGATTCAAAGGGAACAGCAGGGAACCGTGAAAAGCGGTCTGACCACGGTTCTCAGAACTGTGAGGTCCGACCGCGGTTCAGACGGGTCCCTGCATTTTTCCCCTAGAGCGGTTCTTGTAGCCTAAAGAACCGTAAAAGTGAACGGTTGGAGGGTTTTCCGGTCGGACCGTACGGTCCGGTCCGGGTTTCAAAACCTTGATGGTTTTAGCTAAATCGCACCGCAAACTACGGTGCTAAAAATAGCCCAAAAATGCATTGCACCACATCACACCAGACCGCAAACACTCCTTGTGCATGTTCCATGGTTGATTCCTCCTAAGACCTAACCAAGTATTCTTTTCACTTGGTTGATTATCAAAAATATATATTTATATTCTTTTCACTCATTCCAAGCAATGACATACATCTTCACATTAAATCATAATGAAATTCGATGTAACTACACGGCGTAGAACATAAGTGCACACCCTAGAGGCTAGAACTTCCTTTTTATTCAGCAAAAAATACAAGTTCCGATTTAAAAGAAGTGGCTATAGGAATAGCTTCACTTTAGCCACGTTCTTAGCCTCGTAGAAGAAATGAAGGCTATGGTACTTAGGGTGTGTCTGCACATGTGATCGATGTCTATTTGATGTACGCATCTGCAATTATTCATTCGTTCTTAATGTCAAATATCTCAGCAAAAGTACAAATTAAATTAACTTTGGAATCCCATGCAATGTCGTAACCATTTGTTTCGATGGAAATTGGAAAACTTTTTGTGAAGATTTTTTTTTTTTTTTTTTTTTGCACTTTTTAGTGTTTTGGTAGCATAAAAAAAAAAAAAAAAATTAAATGAAAACTATTTTTGATCAACATAAAAAGTATAACTTATTTTTTAGAGATTGTTTTCTACTTTTTTTTTTAATATAAAAAACATCTTTATCTCATGAAAAGCTAAATAAAGGAAGTTACAAAATTGTTTTCTAACTCATTTAAGATTACGTTGCTTTCATTATAAGTGGTATTTATGTTTGGCATCATTTGAAAATTTTCTCTTTCACATTGAGTGTTTATTTTTTGAGTCTTTCAAAATGTATGTATTTGGTAGTAATTATATAATACTCTGAAAGTACAATAATGTGGTGTTCTCTACTTTCACATAATATTAGTATTCAATAATTAAATTCATGATAGGATTTACCATTTATTAAGAAGAAAAGACTACATCATGACTACACTTTGAGAGAGTATCCAGTTATTTTATTGTTTTTGGTGGTAGTTAGCATTTTTTGCCTCTAACTTTCCGCAATGATTTTTCAAACTTTTTACTTGCAAATATTAGTATATGTCAAAAGGGTTTGGCTTGCATTTAGTGTACATATTGTTGGCATGTGTTCTCTTCTCAAAAAAAAAAAAAAAAAAAATAGAAATAAAAAATTGGCATGTGTTCATATTGTGTCCTATTCAATGTATTAGAACAACAATGGACGAAAGCTTTGTCCATGTCCAAATGCGACTGTGATAAACTAGAGAGGGAAAAAAAAAATAAGTGAAGAGGAAGTAGCCAAATGGATAGAGGGGAAAAATTAAAGTGGAGAGAGAGAGAGAGGGGGGGGGGGGGGGGTTGGATGAGGGGGAAGAGAAAGAAAAATGGAATTTGAATTTGCTTTAGGACAAAAAATATATTTTAAAAAATTTAAAATTCAGATCTTGGATAGTTGAATTTCATGACTTCAACATTTGAATTCCTCATATTCAATTATTTATAATTTTCCCATTTGAATCTCTAACTTAATTGTTTCATTATCACAAAATTAGACAAAATTTAACTCCAAATCAGTTTAGAGTTATCTTCTCCAACCCTCTGACAATTTATAAAATTATTAATGTTTATTTAAGCATATTATATAACTTATTAAAAAAATCCCATCAAAAAACGAGTTGAAGGAAGATAGCTCCCCACACCGGTTTTAAGCTAAACTTTTTTTTAACTACCCATTACCGCTTCACAAGCCATTAAATTTTCTTTTTTGATGGGACACATATGGTGGCTTCCAAGGACCTGTTGAGGAGGTTGGGATGGAGCATGATTGCATCAACCAAGATGGGGTCTAATCCAATGGAGCTACCTAACATCAATTTTTCCAAAATGAACTTTTTGTTGCGGAATTGTAGGGGTGCCCTGAATGGGGACTTCAAGAGAAGACTATTTGAAATGGTTGTGAACCATTTTCCCTCCATTATGGTAATCACAGAGACTAGAGTGGGCGGTGACAGGGCTGCCAAGATTATTGAGGGTCTTCCTTTCGATGGTTATTTTGTAACTGAAACCATTGGTTATGCTGGGGGTGCTTTGGCTACTCTGAAAAAAAAAAAAGAGGAAGTGGAAGTATTTGTGCTGGCTGCCACAGAACAAGAAATCTATGCAACCATCAAGGTATGCAATTTTGACCTCACTTGGCTTATTACTGCTGTTTATGCTAGTCCTCAAATAACTGAGAGGAAAATTTTGTGGTCCAATTTGTCACATGTTGCACTTTACACAAACTGCCTTGGTTACTTTTAGGAGACTTTAATGAAATCTTGTGTGGGAATGATAAGCTAGGGGGCAGGCAGATCAATCTTAATAGAGCATTAGAATTTATAACATGCTTGGATGACTGTAATTTCCTGGACCTTGGGTTTTTTGGACCTAAGTACACTTGGTCTAACCTTAGACAGGTTTTTGATCTTATTTTAGAGCGCGTTGATAGATGCTTTGTGAACCCTTCTTGGAGAGTTCTTTTTCCTGAAGCTTCGATGACCCACTTGCCTAGGGTATTTTCTGATCATTGCCCTGTTCTACTAGAGTTATCTAGACCCCCACCGACCTCAACTGAGAAACCATTCAAATTTCATACTATGTGGATTCACCATCCGGAGTTTCCTAAGGTAGTTAGGAGGGCTTGGGATTCTGAATCCAACTTGCATTTGGCCATCAAGAATTTTGTTAATAGAGCTAAAGTCTGGAACAGAGATGTGTTTGGTAATATTTTTGCTCGGAAGAAAAGGGTGTTAGCCAGACTGAATGGGGCCCAAAAAGCCCTGTCCAACGGCCCTAACCATTTTCTGATCCAATTGGAAAAAAGTCTCATTAAGGAGTATAATTTAATTATGCAACAAGAAGAGGAGTATTGGGCCTTGAAATCTCAGCTCAATTAGGCTGCTTACGGGGATGCTAATACCTCCTATTTCCATGTCTCTACCTTGGTTAGGAGGCATAGGAACAAGATGTGAAGTTTAAAAAATTTGGTGGGGGAATGGATTACTAATGAAGAGGATATTAAAAACCTCATCCTTTCGGGTTTTCAAGAAATTTTTCATACTGATCTTGTTGAAGCTCCACTTGAATCAGAGGTGCAATCCTTTAGCTGCTGCTTTCTATCTGATGAAGAGAGGGCATTATTGACTACCTCTATCTTGGATGAGGAAATCAAACAGGGGCTTTGGTCTCTAAAAGCCTTTAAAGCCCCTGGACCAGACGAGCTGCATGAGTGTTTTTTCCAATATTTTTGGGTTGATGTAAAACAGGCCGTTTGCAAGGAAGTCTCAAACATCTTTGATCGAAGAATGATTCCAGAATTTTTAAATGAGACTCTAATCTCATTAATTCCTAAATGCCTGAACCCGAAAAACCTAAACAGCTTTAGGCTAATTAGCCTATGTAACTCCATTTATAAAATGGTGACAAAAATTATTGTGGGACGTCTTAGACCTTTCTTGGATAAACTAGTCTCTCCTAATCAGACCACCTTCATGCCAGGTAGGAGGATTGGACAATGTGGTTGTTACACAAGAGCTTATCCACTCTCTTGACAAGAAGAAGGGTAAAGTGGGATTTATGGCTATCAAAGTTGATCTTGTTAAGGCTTATGACTAGCTTGAATGGTCTTTTATTCGAAATGTGCTTAATGCGTTTCGGTTTCCTATTGAGCTGATCAAGCTAATTATGAGTTGTGTTTCGTCAACAACTATCTCTATTCTCTTCAATGGTGGCAAGCTAAGCTCCTTTAAGCCCATGAGAGGAATACGACAAGGAGACCCCCTCTTTCCATATCTATTTATACTTTGTATGGAGAATCTTGGTTTTCTCATCAATGAAAGTTGTAGGAAGAAAGAGTGGACCCCACTGAAAGCATCCAAGCAAAACTTGGGAATCTCACACTTGTTTTTCGCGGATGATCTGATGCTTTTTGCCAAAGCTAATAAGGTAGGTGTTGACTCCATCAAGAAGGTATTAAGCAAATTTTGTAATGAATCCGGGCAGGTGGTTAGTGCAGAAAAGTCATGCATATATTTCTCACCAAATGCGCTCCCTAGTGTCAGAGAAGATATATGTGAGTTTCTTGACATTTTCGAAACCTCTTGTATAGGGAAATACTTGGGTTTCCCCTTAAACCATAGAGGAGCAGGCCGGAATAGATATAACTTCATTATGGAGAGGGTGATCTCAAAACTCTCAGGTTGGAAGGCAAAATTCCTCTCCTTTGGTGGTGGGACCATGCTCATTAAATCTGTCGTGGCAGCAATTCCCAACCATGTTATGCAAGGGGTAGCACTCCCAAGCCATTTATGTGAAAAACGTGACAAAATAAATAGGGATTTCCTTTGGGGTTCTTATACAAAAAAGAAAAAGCTTCATCTAGTGGGGTGGAGCAAAGTTATCAGGTCTAAGGAGGAGGGAGGCCTCAGTATTCAGGCAGCACGGGCAAAGAACATTGCCTTGCTTGCAAAGCTCAATTGGAGATTATACCATGAGAAAGAATTAATGTGGGCGAAAATCCTCTTGAACAAATATTGCTCTCATTAGCGTAGGTAGTCTCTTGACCCTAACAAGCTGCCTTGTTCCTCGAATTGGGCTGTGATTAAGGTGGGGTTTCCAATCTTCAAACAAGGAATTTGCTGGAATATGGGTAATAAATCAAGTCTGAGCTTTTGGGAGAGCAACTGGGTGAAAGGCAATGCTGTAAGAGATCTAATTGAAGGCTTTCTTACACAGCATGAGGAATATCGGACTGTTGCTGAAATGCATCAAAATGGGACTTGGAAATGGGAAAAAATCTCCTTTGAGCTCCCTAGGCAGATCGTAGATAGAATCCAAGCCATACATATCCAAGCATTTGGTGAAAAGAACGACTCCCTGGTATGGAAACTCTCCCCTGATGGGGAATTTAGAATGGCTTCGGCTTACCTCTTGGCCATTGCTGAGCTGCCTAAGCCCCCTCCATTCAAGGATTGCTGGATTTGGAGATTGGACACATTGCCTAAAATCAAACATTTCTTTTGGCTGTGCAACCATGGGAGCGTACAAGAGAAGCAAGTCATTAAGGCAAGAGGCATCTATTGCAATGGTATTTGCCCTTTGTGTTCTGTTCAGGAGGAAACTATATTACATGCCCCAAGAGATTGTCCAACTGCTAGGAGTTTCTGGTTGAGCGTGGGAGTGCCTCAAACCTTAAATGATTTTCTTTCCCTTGAACTGATGGACTGGCTGAAGCACAACTATTTATGCAGCAACAGTTTACATACTAACGGCCTTCCCTGGAACTCCCAGTTTCCCTTTGCTGTGTGGTTGTTATGGAAATAGCGAAACAAGGCTGTTTTTGAAAATTCCCCATTCAACCCGAAGCTAAATAACATGTGCATTTAGACTATGATAGGAGTGCTCTGGGCGTGGGGTTGCTGTTGGCTAGCTCTGGTGCGTGGGGTTGCTGCTGGCTGGTGCGAGGGGTGCCGATGGGCTATGCGAGGAGTGCTGATGGTATGTGCTGATGTGGCTTAGAGTTGCTGGCTTGGATCAGAGGTGGTTAGTTAGTTAGTTAGTTAGTTAGAAGCAGTTATAGGAAGTCTCCCAATTCTGTTAGGCTTGGGTATAAAAGAATATAGATTCTGAATATGGAACACTAGATGAAAATGAATACAAACTCCTGTGTCTTTCTCCTTTCTAATCCCTATCTCTTTTTCCCCTAATCTTTCTTTGTTCTATTCTATTTCCAAAACCCCTGTTTCTTCTTATTTGGTTAGGAATAAGGTGATTCCTATGAATTGGTATCAGAGCCAATCTCTATCACCATGACAGAGACTCGATCCATTTCTATTCTCAATGAGAAGATCAATACTCTTTCCCAAACTTCCGATCAACATGATCAAGAACTCCGTGGAATCCATCAAAAGTTGGATGCTGTTACTAGCATGTTGCAGACCTTATCTCAGACTATGCAGGGGTTGACTGAGGCTGGCAATCAATGGGGACGGAAATCTATTTCACCAAAGGGACCCTCTTCTCCAAATCATCAAGAAACAACCGTGGCAACTATTCCGAGGAGTGTGAAGTTGGAATTTCTGAGATTTAAAGGAGATAATCCTTCTGGCTGGGTCTATAAGGCTCATCAATTTTTTTCAATTGTATGGAACTCCCCCTAATCAGAAGATTTTGTTAGCTTCTTACCACATGGAGGAGGAGGCCTTAATTTAGTTCCAAGAAGCAGAAGAGGCTGGCCAATTCACGAGCTAGGAGGCATTTGTGAGATCTTTACATGTGAGGTTTAGAACATCAGCCTATGATGATCCAATGGAAACCTTGACTAGGCTGAGGTAGGGAAGTAGTGTGGCTGTGTATAAAGGTCAGTTTGAGGCTTTATCAAACAGAATTAAGGAATTGTCAGAGAAGCATAAGCTGAGCTGTTTCTTGAGTGGCCTGAAGGATGAGATTAGACTGCCGGTCAGAATGCTTAATCCTCAGAACCTTAATACAACATTTGGATTAGCAAAAATCCAAGAGGAATACCTAATGGCTAGCAGAAGAAGCATCAAATCTTGGGGTGAAGGGCCTAAAGCTTCAATTCTTGGTCCTCCACCAATGATCAAGAATGACCCTAAGGGTGCAAAGATAGCCATCCAAAAGATTTCTCCTTCTCAGATGGATGAAAGGAGAAAGAAAGGATTATGCTATTACTGTGATGACAAGTGGGTTATAGGGCACAAATGTAAGACTCCAAGAATCTTCCTTATGGAGGGTTTACAAGAAGTGGGTTGTCAGAATGTGCAAGACCGTAATTTGGAGGAAATAGCTGATGCACCAGACTCTAAGTTGGAATTGTAGCAGCTTGAGGTGGACAGAATTCCTGAAGGAGTGGCTGAAATAACTCTTTATGCTTTGTTGGGTAGTCCATCACCAGGCACTATGAGGGTATGGGGTAGAATTAATCATCAAGAGATGGTGATCTTGATTGATAGTGGAAGTACCCATAATTTCTTGGATGTTGCATTATGGAAGGTATTGCAACTGCCCATATCAACTCAAGATTGCTTTGAGGTCAAGATGGCTAATGGAGCAGTTCTTAGAATTGAAGGGGTATGCCTTGATGTTCAACTCAAAATTCAAGGCACTTTTTTTGGTGTTGATTTGAATGTTCTACCCTTAGGAGGCTGTGATATAGTATTAGGTACACAATGGTTGTATTCTTTGGGGCCTATTCAGTGGGATTTCAAAGCACTCACTATGCAGTTTGTTTACTTTGGCAAATCAGTCCTTCTTCAAGGCCTTACACCTTCTGTTTCTACATTTCAAGATGGGAATAAGTTCTTCAAGCCTACTGTAAAGAAAGGGTTGGTCTTGTAGATTGTGTCTTGCTCATCTCCATTGCCTGCTGCCCAACAATGTTCAGCCATTGCTGATTTGCTCCGAGAGTTTGCTAAGGTTTTTGAAGTACCAGTTGGTATGCCTCCCTTAAGAGGGCATGAGCATCAAATCATTTTGAAGGAGGGAACCTCACCTATCTTTGAAAGGCCTTACAGGTATCCATTTTATCAAAAAACTGAAATTGAGAAAATTGTGCATGATTTGCTTGAATCTGGTTCCATTAGAGTTAGTCAAAGTCCTTTTTCTTCTCCTATTTTGTTGGTTAGAAAGGCTGATGGTAGCTGGCGTATGTGCATTGACTATAGATCTTTAAATAAGGCTACAGTCAAGGATAAATACCCTATACCTGTAGTAGATGAATTGTTGGATGGATTGTGTGGTGCTGCCATTTTTTCTAAGTTGGATCTTAGATCAGGTTATCATCAGATCAGGATGAAGGAGTCTGACATTGATAAAACTGCATTTCGAACTCATGAGGGGCATTATGAGTTTCTTGTCATGCCCTTTGGGCTGACCAATGCCCTATCCACCTTCCAATCCTTAATGAATCACATCTTTAGGCCTTATTTGAGAAAGTTTGTCCTAGTTTTCTTTGATGACATATTGGTTTTTAGCAAGTCTCTGGATGATCATCTCATTCACTTAAGGGCTGTCTTATCTGTCTTGCTTTCCAATCAACTATATGCCAAGCAGTCTAAGTGTGTCTTTGGGTGTGGTAGGTGGAATATTTAGGCCATCTTATCTCTGCTGAAGGAGTTAGGACTGATCCCAGGAAAACTGAGGCAATGCAACAGTGGCCTACTCCTAGATCAGTGAAGGCTTTGAGGGGTTTCTTGGGCTTGACAGGGTATTACAGGAAATTCATTCAACATTATGGTCTTATTGCAGCCCCATTAACTGCTCTTTTGAAGAAAGATGCTTTCCAATGGAATTCACAGGCTGAGTTAGCTTTTGAAGCTCTTAAGCAGGCTGTTTCCAATCCACTAGTATTAGCTCTTCCTGATTTCTCTAAAACCTTTGTTGTGGAATGTGATGCTTCTGGTCTTGGCATTGGGGCTGTTTTAATGCAAGATCATAGGCCTTTAGCTTTCCATAGTCAAGCTCTTACAGGCAGAAGCTTACATTTATCTACCTATGAGAAAGAATTTTGGGCTTTGGTCAGTGCAGTAAAAAGGTGGAGACCCTATTTGGTTGGCAAACCTTTTCTTATTAAGACAGATCAACAGAGCTTGAAGTTCCTTTTGGAGCAAAGAGTAGGTACTCCTGCCCAACAAAAGTGGATTACCAAGATTTTGGGATATTCTTTCTTAGTTGAATATAAGAAAGGCAAGGAAAATAAGGCTGCAGATGCACTTTCTAAGAGATTTGAAGCTTCTGATGCTTCAACATTTGATTCCTTACCCGAAGTAAAGCATGCATAGCTGTAGCTAATTTCCTTCCCTTGTCTTACTTGGTTGGCTGTTTTGAAAGATGGATATGGGACTGATTCAGAGTACCAGAAGCTGTTTTCTGACTTGGCAGCCCCTAACCCTACGCTTCCTCACTTTTCTCTTCAGAATGGCATCTTACTTTATAAGGGTAAAGTGTTCCTAAGTTCTGGTTCTCCCTTAAAACCGTTGGTCCTTCAGCATGCTCATGACAGTCCATTAGGGGGCCACTCAGGGTACTTAAAGACTGTGCATCATGTACAGCAAGATTTTTTTTGGTATGGTATGAAGAAAGACATTAAGGAGCACATTAAAACTTGTGAGATTTATCAAAGAATTAAGGTGGACACTATTAAACCTGCTGGTTTATTGCAGCCTCTCTCTATTCCTGACAAACTATGGCTGGATATTAGCATGGATTTCATTATTGGTCTTCCAAAATCTCATGGTTATGATGTCATTTTGGTGGTGGTTGATAGGCTTACTAAGTTTGTAAATTTCATGCCCTTGTCACATCCGTATACTGCTGCCAAGGTAGCTCAGGTTTTCATGTCTACTGTGTTTAAGTTGCATGGTCTCCCTAGGTCAATTGTGAGTGATAGGGATGCTGCCTTCACCTCCACCTTCTGGAAGGAGTTGTTCAAGCTATAAGGCACTGAGTTGGCAATGTCCTCCAGCTTATCACCCTTAGTCTGATGGGCAAACTGAGGTTGTCAATTGAAGTTTGGAACAATATCTAAGGGCTTTTGTGGGAGATAGACCTCATTCTTGGGCTTCTTGGTTATATTTGGTTGAATATTGGTTCAACACCAACTATCATACTTCTACTAAGATGTCTCCTTTTGAGGCTCTTTATGGATTTCCTCCTCCCAAGGTCTTGGATTATGTTCTGGGTCTTGCTAGAGTGGCTGCTGTGGATACTGTGCTGCATGATAGGTCTGCTCTTTTAGACCTCCTTAAGCAAAATTTGGTTGCAGCCCAAGCTAGGATGAAGGCTCAAGCTGATCTGCATAGGTTTGCCAGGTCTTTTCAAGTTGGTGATTGGTTTTTCCTAAGGCTTCAGCCCTACAGACAGTTGTCTCTTCATTCTAAGGGGTTTCACAAGTTGTCTCAAGGTATTTTGGCCCTTTTCAAATTTTACAAAGGATTGGACCAGTGGCTTACAAATTGGCATTGCCTCCGGATTGTTTGATCCACCCAGTGTTCCATGTTTCTTGCTTGAAGCCTAAATTGGGTGCTCACATTACCCCCATTCCTACTCTTCCTCCTGTGGATGCTGATGGTTGTCTCAATCCTGAGCCTATTGCTATTTTACAGCATAGGTCCAAGCAGCTGAGGAGTCGGCAGATTACTGAGGTTTTGGTTCAGTGGTTTGGACAGCCTCCTGAGTGTGCTACTTGGGAATCTTTGTACAAGCTTCAATTGCAATTCCCTCACCTTGTGGGCAAGGTGCTTTGAGGGGATGCTGGCACTTTCTCATTTAATCTCTCCTAGCTGCTACATTGACACTTCCTCATTTAATCTTTCCTAGCTGCTACATTGGTGCTACATTGGTCATTTCATTTTTACTAGTAGCTGCTGCAATTTGATAGAAGTACCTGCTGCATTGGTCAATTAATTTTGCTAGTAGCTGCTGCTACATTGGTACTATATTGGTCATTTCATTTTTACTAGTAGCTGTTGCAATTTGATAGAAGTACTTGCTGCATTGGTCATTTAATTTTGCTAGAAGCTGCTGCAATTTGATGGACGTAGCTGCTGTAGTGGTCATTTAATCTTTGCTAGTAGTTTCTGCAATTTGATGGGGACTCCAATGTTGCAACTTGACTTTGTGAGGTGGGCTAGGTGCTTTAAGGTGGTGGTGTAGGTGTATTCAACTTTACTGCATTCAGCTTTATTTCACCACTGTTCACTTGATTTGAGTGGTATATGTTCTTACCTTGTGGATAATGTGGTTGGTTGTTACCATTTGGGTTGTACTTGTTTTACCTCATGGACAATGTGGTTAGCTATTACATTTCGAGTTGTACTTGTTTTACCTTGTGGACAAGGTTTTCAAAGGGGGATGGAATGATAGGAGTGCTCTGGGCGTGGGGTTGCTGTTGGCTAGCTCTGGTGCGTGGGGTTGCTGCTGGCTGGTGCGAGGGGTGCTGATGGGCTGTGCGAGGAGTGCTGATGGCATGTGCATAGAGTGTTGATGTGGCTTAGAGCTGCTGGCTTGGATCAGAGGTGGTTAGTTAGTTAGTTAGTTAGAAGTAGTTATAGGAAGTCTCCCAATTCTGTTAGGCTTGGGTATAAAGGAATGTAGATTCTGAATATGGAACACTAGAAGAAAATGAATACAAACTTCCTGTGTCTTTCTCTTTTTCTAATCCCTATCTCTTTTTCCCCTAATCATTCTCTGTTTTATTTTGTTTCCAAACCCCCCGTTTCTTCTTATTTGGTTAGGAATAAGGTGATTCCTATCATACTACGAGAGAGTACTTCAACTGTGTGAGCAAAGGCCAAAAAATTAAGCGAAAAATTGCTATTCAAGTGCGCTGGAGCAAACCGCCAGTGGGATGGTTTAAGTTGAATGCTGATGGTGCAAGGCGGGTGGGGGTGGACGTATATGTGATCATCATAGGAGTTGGGTAAAGGGCTACATAAGGCATATCGGGTTTCCATCCAGCATAACAGCTAAGTTTTGGGCCTTGAAGGACGGATTAATGCTTGCTTCTCAGCTTGGCATTACTCAACTACTTGTGGATTTTGATGCTAAAGTGGTTGTAAACCTGATGCTTTCTTCAAATCTCTCTAATAACTCCTTTTTTGCTCTGCTCAATGATTGCAGGTACCTCCTTCTCCAATTCAACCAAGTCAGGATTAGCCATGTTTATTGGGAAGCGAATAGATGCGCAAATCATCTCGCCAAAGGAGGCTGCACCCTGATAGGAAATTTTGTGGTTTTAGACTCTCTTAATTCGAATGAACTTTGTATCTTTTTAGATTCTAATGCTTCTGGTCTATACTCCTTAAGGCTTTCAGCCAGTACTTCGCCTTTTATGGCTAGCTAATTAATGCAGATCATCCATTTTAACCCAAAAAAAAAAAAAAGAGTAGTTTTTAACAAATCTGGTTATAAAATGAACTTATATAAAAGAACTACCACATATGTTACTCTTTTTTTTTTTTTGGTTTTCTCATCAACTGCCATTGTTGTTGGCATTGTTACAGGCAGTGTTGCATTTGAATGAGTGAGCTCGATGATTCAAGTGACCCGAGTAAGTAGCAACGGGCGCCATTGCTTTGCTGGGAGATGCAATTGCTGATGTTGCGGTGCTAGCCTAGTAGTGATGGTGGCCCATGACTTGCATGTTTGTGAGGGTGATTTTGCTATCTGTCGTTAGTAAGGATAGTTTTTTTTTTTTTTTTTGAGGAACATGCAAAAGATAGTTTTGTTAGTTTAATTAAGAGGATGTTGTACGTGAACAACCTTGCAACTTAATTGATTGACATTATTTAGTGCTTCTAGGAAAGACATTCAAAATTCAAATTTATGTACAAAAAGAAAAAATAATGTTGTTTTTATATATCTTTAATTTGTAGATGTCAATAGTAGGACTGTCCAATCCAATCCGAGGTTCAGTTGGCAGTGAGTTGTCTTCAAGATCACTCAATTTATGGTGGGCATTATCATGATATGAGAATAATATGAATAGGATTCGCCACTCCCCCAATGAAAACATAATATAATAAAATTGATGACTAATATTGATGAGTTTATAAAAACCATTAAGATTGTCCATCTTAATGGACGATCTTTGTGTCATTAGTAGACCATCAAAGATAGATGAGTAACCGCCCAATACATTCAATAACGACCATCAAAGGCCTTAAACTCTCTTATCGAGACAAAGAACGTTACAATTAGGCTAATAATCACCCTCATTTATGTCCAACAGCTACCTAAATCACCTATAAAAGGGCACAATCTGTCCATTTGCTAAGGTACGACAAAAACTACTACAAAACACTATCTATATAAAAAAGATATGAGCTGATACTAACTTAAGCATCAAAGGCTCCCCCACCGAGCACAACCCGGTGGTTTCTTCGATCTATCTCTCCTTTATCTTGTAGGTCTTACAGGATCATCTAATGCTTCGGATTAGACGAGCAACCCAACTAACGATTTTGGCATCATCAATTTGATGCCGTCTATGGGAAACATGATTAGTCATCTAACTCTTCCTGCAACAAAGGGTTCACTCAGTTCAATGGAGAATCATGAATACAAGAGTACCGATCTAAGAGTACCCCACGGGATAATACCCTGTAATCATCTCTTCATTCTGCCCATGCTCATTTCATTTCATCTACGATTAGGCTGAGATGGGGGAGATAAAGAGGGATCACCAAGACACCTTCATCTTCAAAGCATGACTTTTCAACCAAACAAGTAGACGATGATGTGAGAGCCAAGACACAATGTCTCAAATCATTTGGCCTTTAAATTTAGGGTCCATACCACTGAAGCAAAGAAACATAACATCCATTTAGGTCTAAAGGTGGAGTTAATCAAGTGGGTGGCTCATTGTGAGGTATGGACTAAACAAAAGACGACCACAAAATTCAAGCGACCTCAACAGGCCTCAAGGGTATGATCCAGTTTTTGGATCTTAAGGTCAGATTTATGCATGCTAAACTACTTTCAATAAATTGGATTGCCTCACGCTAAAAATTGTCTAAATTAAAATGCTTTCCTCACCGGCTTTAAATTTAGAATAAGCTTAGTTGTAAGTTGTCCTACCAAGCTTAAAGGACCCAATTTTAGGTATTAAAGAGGTGAGGTCAAATTGCATTTGACAATACAAGTTTTTGGCATAAAAACAATATCATTACGGTTTTGCCACATTAAAAGACCATTTATTGTCTACAAAATTTAAGAAAAATAAAAAGAAGAAAACAGTTGAGGAAAGCCAACTATCGTGTATATAATGTTAATTGTATTGTCATTATTGCATTAGGCAACGTAATTTCTAGAAAGTATACTAGAAAGTTGCTTAATAAAGAATGGTACAAATTAAGGAGAGTGCCTATTATGGAAGTCAACTATGAAAATGGTAGAAAATAGAAAACAAATCAAATTCTTTAGAAATATTTACCATAACTGTTGTTGTGGAGAAGAATTATGTGTATCCCATATGGAATCAAATCAAAATTTATGTCCCATAAATGTTGTTATGCCAGAGGTGGTGGGTTGCAAACTGCGACCATTTGCCCAATTTTATTTGTCCCAATTCGAACAGCCACATAAAAAATAATTAAGCTCTCACTAGAAGTTCAAATGATTTTTAGTCTGGACTTAAACCATTGTTCACAAGGCCAATCATAGGCAAATCGCAAATCAGTTTTGCTATTACACCATAACTCAAATATTGTATTTTATTTATCTCACACAAGAACTCTGCATGGTTCACATTCGTAAAGGAATAGGCTAACGCATCGAGTTTCAAAGCTTTTTAAACACTTTACCAAGTGTAATTTAATTGCATGGGAATATGCCTATTTTTTACTGTCAATCTTAAATGATATTAAGATAGTCCCTCTTGTTATTCCATCCAAAGCCTAGAAACTTAAAAGGAAAGTTTCAAGAAAAATCGTTAATTTTATATTTGCCTTACAGGCTTAAAAATAAGAGAAGCTGCTTTTTGACTTTTCAAAGTTTAAAGATCCCAATTTCGGGTACTTAAAAGCATGACTCTTGATATTTTTGAGCTTGAATTCCTTAATTGCTCATTTACAATGGAGCATGACTTGCCTAAATTCTGGATTTTAGCATATGCACAAGCACAACTAATTAATTACATGTGCCAAACATTGTTTTCTTTTGATTAATATCTCATATGTTATAGTTTGTCAAAAAAAACATCTCATATGTTATAGTTCGTCAAAAAATAGATCTCTTTTTAGGAGAAATTCTCATGAGCATATGATTGATTATGAATTCACAAATAATAATCATGACCCACTATTCGAAACCTTTCTAAATGATATCAACTGCTTTAATTTTGAGAAAGAATTCCAAAATATATTTGTGTTATGTAAACACTCTAAGGGATATTATGCTATGTCATAGACGCATCAACATATATCGCCCTTAAGTTAGAGAAAATTTTATACATTTGTGATTAATATTATTTGTGAATTTCTTTATTGGTATTGTTGCTCCTAGTCTAACACTTTGCACAAAAAGAGTACATGTAGTACAACAACTAGACTAGAGCAACTAGACTATCTCGACTGTACATATATTGTTAAATCCACAGGATTAAGAATGAGAACTCATCAAAAAGAGCTTGCTAAAAAGAAGATCAGAGGTATATGACATGATGGTATCATACCACCACATCTCTATCTATATATAATTGTTGACACTACTATAAGGTAATTTTGTACCAAAGCAAAAAATCATGTAAAGGCCTAGAGCCCTAGACTCTTTCCATAACATCATGAATATTTCTCTCATAATGGCATTGCTATATGTCTATAATTGTTGACACTACTATATGTCTATTACGTAATGGCTCACACAATGATATGTATGAGACATGATGTTGAAACATCAGCTTGAATATTTATTGAATGTGAAAGTATGATGATAGATCACACGTCAAGCATAAGTACTCTCTTTAAATTGTAGTATATGCGTAACCAATTAGGCATGTAATAATAGAAGCACCTGGCATAACCTTCATCCCTAAAGGGATGAAATATAACCTTGAACAAACAACGTGTCCTAGTACTTGTACCTTCAAAAGAATAAAGCAAAAGAGATCTAAGCCTCAAACATGAAATAGCATGTTAAGCTTAACAAAAGAGATCTTAAAAGAAGGAGAGCTTGTCAAGAAGACTACAACAATGAAAAGATCAAGGTACATACACAATAGTATCGTGGTTTAAGGTCTCTTGTTGAGGTAACTCATTTATTTATTTCTTTTTAATTAGTCATGCCTTATGTTAGCTTATTATAACTAAGTGCAAATCAAGCTTGCATGATTATCTACAAATATGTATAAAGAACATGTTGAAAATATTGCTATAAAATTATTACAATGATCACAATTAATATGGCTATATATATTATTAGTAGCATATGTTTCATCATCATGAATCTGAGAAGTTCTATTTAGTCTCCTAAACTTAAAATGTTAGATGATCGTGTTTACAATATGGTCATGAGTTTAAGTCTCAATAAATTTTTGCTCTCTCTGTTAACTCACCAAAATCTTTTTAAATTGCTTTAAAAATTATATACGGTGAAAGCAACTAACAAATACTATTTTAAAGAAACAAATAGTCAAATAGTTTCAAAAATTTTTTTTTTTATATCATAGAATACTTCTTTATGATTCATATAGAATGCATTTTGTCATATGACATCCATAATTGTATAGTATGCAATTGCATATTTGTATATTGTGAACACGATCATCTAAACTTAAAATGCTAGATAATCGTGTTCACAATATGGTCATGAGTTTAAATCTCAATAAATTTCTGCTATCATTGTCAACTCACCAAAATCTTTTTAAATTGCTTTAAAAATTATATACGGTGCAAGCAACTAACAAATACCATTTTAAAGAAGCATATAGTCAAATAGCTTCAATTTTTTTTTTTTTAATATCATAGAATACTTCTTTATGATTCATATAGAATGCATTTTGTCAAATGACATCCATAATTGTATAGCATGCAATTGCATATTTTTACATTGTCATTCCTAACAAAATGTAGCTAGCACTATTGAAGTGACTTAAGCATTCAACTAAAGAAGAAGGAAGAGGAAATTGCAGTAATGGCCATAGTTGTCAAAACGCTAAAAAAAAAAATGTTTCAATCATGATAGACCATTCCTCTAGTCGTCAACAAACTAGAATTGAACTTTTCATGTTTGAATGGGGGAAAAATCGTGGCCTAGTTCTTACACCTTCAAAAACTTGAAGCAAAAGAAATTTAGGCCTTAGACACAAAGTATCATGTTGAGCTTAAAGAATCTTGAAAAGAGAAGAGCTCGTCGTCTTAAAAAGAGAAGAGCTCGTCGTCTTAAAAAGAGAAGAGCTTGTCAAGAAGATCCCAACAATAAAAAGATCGAGTTATTTGACAAAATAATGTTGTCATTTAAGGTAACGCATTTATTTCTTTCTCTTTTATATTCGTCTATAAAAATTTACACCTAATAAGGTTTCATGCAAAAATGTATGTAGTACTAGATAGATCAAAAGAGGTAAAACTCTAGGATTACAAGAAAATAAGAAAAAGGCCCACCTAGGCCATTGGTAACTTATTGTTCATGTATAAATTGTTCTAAAATTCTTATTTAATCAAGTCTTGGCAAGTGCAAATGCTACTTAATGCAGATATTAACATGGTCTCAAGAAAGTCCAAAACGACATAGCGTTGAGAAATCTTTCCAGCAAAAAATCATACAAATTTCCCAAGTGGGAATATAAATCATATGACGAGGTTAGCAATAAAATTCCCTAATCTAAGGGATGTAAATCACATGATAAAACCAAGTGATAAAATTCTTTAAATGGATGCAAATCACCTAAAAATGGCTAAGTGATAAAATTCCTTAAATGAATGTAAATCACTGACAAAGTCAAGTGATAAAATTCCTTAAGTGGATGTAAATCACTGACGAAACCAAGTGATAAAATTCCTTAAATGGATGTACATCACTTAAAAATGGCTAAGTGATAAAATTCCTTAAATGAATGTAAAATCAACTGAAAGACAAGCTAAGTGGTACAACTCCTAAAAGGATATGGATCACTTTGATGAGGCTACGGGAGGTAGACCATATGGCAAAAGTCAAACAAAAAACAAAAAGTTCACGAAGCAATTAATGGAAGACGATCATTATAAACTGAGCAACTTCGTTAGCCTCCATTTCTTTATGGACTCAAAGTCCAGGTTCTCCAAATCAACCCCCGGACCGCGCTTCACTAAGTACCTCCTTAGCAGTTCGAAGCCTTTATAATACCAGTTGAACAAGATAGTATTATACTCCTCAGTAAGCTGGAACGCTTAAACAGCCTTGGCAGCCATAGTTATGATCTTTTGATTAGCCGATTAGAGCTGCTTGTCCTCTTGCACCGTCAACAACTTCTCGGTTCTAAGCTCCTTGGTCAGAGCTTTAACTTTCTCCTTGGCAGCATTCCCTTCATCCATTGCTGATATGAGCTCCTTTCTCAATGTGGAGCCCTCAGCCTCCAAAGCCTCCACCTTGGAACCAGCACAACTACCTTCTCCTTGTGGGCTAAATACTTTGTAGCGATATGGATCATCTTTCCTAGCACATGACACTCATAAACATTAGGACGAAGACAACACTACTTTTAGAGAGAAGTATACGAACAATGGAAAAACATCAAGTCTTCCCTAAAGCCTCATCGACAAAAAACAAATGGCACAACCAAGCTACAAAAGAATGATGAAGGGATCTAAAGAAATAAAAAATGGTCGTCCAAAAAAAAATCAAAATATTCATCCAAGGAAATCACCTTGCCCTTCAGCAATGATAAAAAATGGTCGTCCAAAGAAATTAGTTTGCTCTTTAGTAGTGATAAAAAATGATCGTCCAAAGAAATTAGCTCATTTTCAAGATCAAGCTATGATCCCCTGAACGTCTGGAAAGACCTTCAAAAAGCGGATACTAAGAAGTCGTCACAAAAATACTATCATTTTTGAAGAAAAAAGTAGTTAAAGATAAAGAAGTCCGAATCTAAACAAGTCAAGAACATTCCCTAAGCCTGACTAGCATAAAGCAAAATCAGACTTGGGAATGGGGGGCAATTGATGAGTCCATAAAAACCATTTTTGCGTCATTAGTAGGCTATCAAAGATAGATGAGTAACCGCCCAACACATTCAATAACAACCATCAAAGGTCTTAAACTCTTTCATCAAGACAAAGAACGTTACAATTAGAGTAATAATCACCCTCATTTATGTTCAACAGATACCTAAGTCACCTATAAAAGGGACAATCTGTCCATTTGCTAAGGTACGACAAAAACTACTACGAAACACCAGCTATATACGAAAGATATGGGCTGATACTAACTTAAGCATCGGGCACAATCCGGTGGTCTCTTCGATCTATCTCTCCTTTATCTTGCAGGTCCTACAAGATCATCTAATGCTCCAGATTGGACGAGTGACCCAACTGACGATTTTGGCTTCATCAAATATGATTTTAATTTTTAAATGGAAACCTAACATGATGAATGAATGAAAGGATACATGATGAGTATGATCATGAAATGAGATAATATACAAAATGATTTTTAAGATGTGATATGAACATATTTCTCTTAAGAAAAAAAAATTCTTATTTTTAGAGCTAAAGCTTTCTTTGATTATGATACATGATATATGATTTGAAAGATGATGCCATGACATTAGATTGAATGCATGTTTATTTGTAACATGATATAGCCATTAAATCCTTGAAGATAGAGTTTAGAGTTGGGTAGAATGAGTGCCTAATACTTTTTCATTTTGTAACCTAGCCTTTCATTTTGTAACCTAGCCTCCAGCTTTAGATTTTGGCTTCTAAACTTTTCTTTAGCTACATAAATTTTTGTTTTTTAGATTGTGAATAGAACCAAAAGCCATGTAAATTTCGGATTTAGTTTCGTTCTTAAACAATGATGTAATTTCAAATATGACAACTTTGTTGGATAAAACTCTCATTTAGAGAATATAACATCATATGCTAAGTAATCATTTTTAGGATTCACTATCCCTTTTTTCTTAGATACAATAGAATTTCAACCTATAGCATCTTTTTCATGATAATTGATTTTTATTATCAAGCAAAGAAACCAATTGGTTTTTTGCATAGTCTTTTATTCCACGACGAACAACTCTATCATTTTTTTATTAAAAAAAATAAAAGATTTTACCAATTTTACTAATTAGAACTCACACACTACTCTTAATATGTGGTTCTCACGTTGCTCCAAGATCAAAGGCTCTAGGACGGCACCATTTTAAATAAACGACAGACCGTCTAACGAACTCGTCCATCAACAAATCCCGTTGACTTGTGTGCAATTGCTGCTAATGTTACGAAACGGCGTCGTTTACGCCACCCAAACTGTCACCGTGCATCGTCTAAAATATCCTATACCGGAGCTACCCTTCTGCCACTCTTTCTATTATCTCCTACATCTTATCCACCTCTCTCACAAAACCCCTCAAAACCCTGCTTCACGAAACACCAAAACCCTCCCTCCTTCTTTCAATGCCAAACCAAATTCAAACCCAATCTCCCATACCCCATTTCTCATATCTTCAAACTCCTTAATTAATGCTCAGCTCCTCACTTCAACTCCACACTTTCACTCCCTACTGATGGAACTTTCTTCTTCCTTCATACACTTCCCAAACCCATCCACATCCTCACCTTGTAACCATTACTCTTTCTCATCTTCCTTCTCTCCATTTCCCATCCAAATCCACACAAAAACTCTCAAATTCGCAAACCCCACTTGCCCATATCACCGTATCTTCGCTGTCGCGGTAGACCCACAAGGGCCACAACAAGAGCTCCCCAAAAACAGTCCCCAGAGACTCCTCAGAGAGCTAGCTGAGCGTAAAAGAGGCACTGCTCCGAAGAAAAAGTTTCCCCCTAAGAAATTCATACTGAGACCCCCATTAGATGACAAGAGATTAGCAGAGAGGTTCCTCAATAGCCCTCAACTCTCTCTCAAAGCCTTTCCATTGTTGAGTTCTTGCTTGCCGTCTTCGCGTCTTAACAATGCTGACAAGACTTGGATGGATGAGTACTTGCTCGAGGCAAAGCAAGCTCTCGGGTACCCTCTGGAGCCTTCGGAAAATTTTGGGGATGATAACCCGGCGAAACAGTTTGATACATTGTTGTATTTGGCTTTTCAGCACCCCACGGGTGAGAGGACGAGGGCGCGGCACGTGAGGTCTGGGCACACCAGGTTGCTGTTCTTGGGGCAGTATGTGCTTGAATTGGCGCTTGCGGAGTTTTTTTTGCAAAGGTATCCGAGGGAATCGCCGGGTCCGATGAGAGAAAGGGTGTATGCGTTGATTGGGAAGAAGCACCTGCCCAAGTGGATTAAAGCTGCGAGCTTGCAGAATTTGGTGTTTCCATTTGATGATATGGATAAGTTGAAGAGGATGGAGCGCGAGCCACCTGTGAAGTAAGTTACATTCTGTTCTTTAATCTGGTCTAAATTCTTGGACTTAGAATAAAATGATTGAACAATTGGGTAGTTACTTGAATAGATGTCTAATGGAAGAATAGAAATTTTAGTTTGGAATTGAAACATGTGGGCAAAATGTTTTTCAGTAATGGGTATTATGGTATTGAACATGGCTTGCGGTGCATCTGATTGCTCCTCGACTGAATGATAATTCTGATGGAGGCTGAGTGTCATTTGCTAGAATTACCAAGATATTTACTTTTAATGGTCTTCTGTTAAATGTTGCTTCATTGATGTGTGCACCTTGTTATGGGGGGTGCTGATTAAAGTTGCGTATGTTAAAACTCTTGCACGTTCTCTGGTTGCTAATATTGTAAAATGCTTTATATGGATTTGTTGTCAACAAGAGGCAATGATATTTTACTTTATCAGAAATTCATATGTTGTTATACTCTTATCATAGAGAGAAATAATGTCTTCGGAAGAGAGCCCTTAAGTCTTATTGTATAAACTTGCTTATTGAAATGAACCATTGACTTTGAAAATAGAAAAGTCATTTATGTGTGCACAAAGTTAATGACTGCAGCTAGGTTCAGAGATTATGTGCATTCCTGCCTTCCAACTTGGCACGCCTTTATTAAGTATGCTATGCATCCATTAGCGAAAGATTCTCTATTCCATTCTTGTTTTCAATGCCAAGTGTCATGATTCTGCCCATTTTTGTCACCGCTCATCATCCATTGGCTCTCACGTTTTATGCTATTCACCTATTTATGATGAACTCTCTTTCATCACACTGATGATGAAAGCTCTTGTTTCTCATCAGCACTAACTACTATGGATTTAGAGCTGAATGTTCTATTTGGCTAAGGAAGCCTTTGTCAATAGATTGGTAATTGTTTGTGTAACTGCTTCTTTCAAATAGCTGCTGAGACTGTTTTCTGTGACATTGGATCAAATGTGACAAAAGTAATGCGTCATGCACTTACCGATAGTGAGATGCTTTATGGTAGGGACTTGGTGCTTCACTGCTGAGGACTAGATCAATGAAATCAACAAAAGCCACCAATGGGTGGGCAAAGAAAGTTTTATTGAAAAAGGAAAAGGGAAAGACACAGAATAAATATGCACAGTCCCTTTTCCAAGAATACAAATGACAAAGAGGGAATCGATGAAATCAACAAAAGACATCAATGGGATGCCACCCACAGCTTGTATCCAATCATACAAGGATTGCAATATAGAATCTTTTTTTTTTTTTGATAGGTAATTGTAATATAGAATCATTGATTACAAAATTAGGATGTTGAACTCCATCAAAGACCATCTTGTTTCTTTCACTCCACAAATTGCACAACACATAATAGCATGGCTTGCCAAGCCTTAGCAGCTCTATGGCGATGAAGGCGTCCTCGTCAACAATCCATGAGCACTGATTTTGGCATCACCCAAACTATTCCAAACAATGTAAAGAAAAAAGACCAAATATCTGTTGCCAAGGAGCTGTGAAGTAGTAGATGATCTATAGATTCCCCACCTCTTTTACAAATACAACGCCAATCTATTATCAATACATGCTTCTTGTGAAGATTATCAATAGTCAGGATCTTCAGTGCTAACCAATTAAAAAAATTGTACAAACCCATCCAAGGAACATCTTACCTTCCTGCACTGGATCATAACTGCATTGACTATAACTTTGCTATTTTCTGTTGTAAAATTATTTAGTGTAATGGATATGCTTAGTGTCATGAGAATTCGTAACTAACAGGCAGGACACTTTTTTTTTTTTTTTTTTTTTTTGTTGATAAGTTAAGAAAATCATAATTGATGAGCAGAACACATTTGAGTTCTAAATTTTTTATCTTACGAGCAGGTCTGTCTTCTGGGCTTTGTTTGGGGCAATATATTTGTGTTTTGGTATGCCAGAAGTATATCGTGTTCTTTTTGAAGTATTTGGCATGGACCCAGAAGCTGAGGACTGCCAACCAAGAGAACGAAGACAACTTGAAGATGTAGATTATGTGTCTGTTGAATTTGAAGGCAAAAAGCTCAGTTGGCAAGAGGTTGCAGCTTATAAGGCAAGCTCTAATTTGCTTTTCTGTGATTTGTTTATGATATTTCTCCTTTAAATAGTAAACACAAGAATCCAGTTTTGTGCTCAGTAACACACTTGGCACACCAAACCTGACAAGCTTGACAGATTTAAATTTGGGACTAGCTGTTTTAGACTGGACAAGTTTCTTGATTTGGACTTATCCAATAAAAAAAAAAAGTTTCTTGATTTGGATGTGTGGGGGACATTGTTTTTCGGATAGTTAAGGGGAAGTAATTTGTTGAGAGTAAAAAGAATGTAATTTTGCAGGCTAATTCTTGAGATCAGATATTAAGTGACTGTCTAGGTAGTATTTGCTTGCAGAATTTCAATGGATAGCGGAAATTTTAATCTTATCATTGTTGGAAGGAGTCCACTAGTAATTTTTTTTCCACCCCTTCACAGCCTCCAGAAGATGCTCTTTTTGCACACCCAAGGCTCTTCAGGGCTTGCGTTCCACCAGGCATGCATCGGTTCAGAGGCAATATATGGGATTATGAGAGCAGACCTCAAGTCATGCGAGCACTGGGATACCCCTTAAAATTGGAAGATAGAATCCCAGACATTACTAAAGCAAGGAACATTGAACTTGGACTTGGGCTACAGGTAGTTCTCTTGTTGCCTATCATTCTACTTTTCCTTTTCCTCCTCAAAACCACATATTGTTATCACCTATTGATTGTAGCATATGTTGTAGTATCAAGAAAACTTAGAAAAGAAAATTATGTAAACTCTAAGGGGTAGCACAATTGGATAGGGATCATATCTCATGAACTAGGGGTCATTAGTTTGAATCTCCCCTTATCCCTCTTCTTAGGATCAAAATTCAAATATTAAGAAAAAAGTATTTTGTAAGCCAGCATGCTCATAGATGAAATTGACTTGATTGGTGTCTTATATGTTGGTTTTCTTCTTTTATGATGATTACCATTCTTTTGATTACACATGTAAAGTTCACTAGGGTACACTTGGTGCAGCATTTGGTCAACCAACCTACTCCCAGGCACCATGAACCCCAAATTATCAAGATTTTTTTATGAATTAGAATTGCTACTTGGTATCTTTTGATATATACAGTTTTGAAGTCTCCTTCATTTAATTTTCATATACATCCTTATATAAAATATATATTTATTAATTGTCTGATATATGTAAAATTTTGCCTAGCCCTTGTCTCCTGATGTGTCATTTAATTCCTCTCTGAAAAACAGCTTTGTTTTCTTCATCCATCAAAACACAAGTTTGAGCATCCTCGCTTTTGCTATGAGCGCCTAGAATATCTTGGGCAAAAGATCCAGGTAATAAAATTTTACTGCATTGGTGCAGCTGTTCTCTGGCCTCTTGATAGAGACGAATGCATTATTTCTCAATTTAAAAGCACAATCTAAATTTTGATTTCCCCTTTAGCGTGGAAATCAGACATTTTGATAACTGTCTGTTTTTGCTTTCTTTAGGATCTTGTGATGGCTGAGAGGCTGTTGATGAAGCATTTAGATGCTCCTGGATTATGGCTACAGGAGAGGCACCGGCGAACTCTTATGAACAAGTTCTGCGGGAGGTATTTGAGGGACAAGCATCTCCATCGCTTTGTCATCTACGCTGAAGAGGTTCAAGAGAAATATGAACACAATCGAAAAATGAGGAATCCAGCTACAACTGCAGTTCAACAATCCCTTCATGGGCTTTCATATGCTGTTTATGGGAAGCCTGATGTAAGACGACTCATGTTTGAGGTATTTGATTTTGAGCAAATCCAACCTAAAGCTGTAGCATGAATCCAATGTAACATAAGGGTGAAAGTAATTTTATAATTCTCTTCAGCCTTTACCCTATTTACAAATTAGAGATAGACTTGCCACCAACTTTGTAGAAGATCCAGTTCGAATATATCTCAACGGGGTGATATAATTATAGTTTTTTGATAATGTTAGTTGATAAGGTTTCATTCATTAAACTTCCAGGATTGTTTCTTATGGGAAATGGAATTTTTCCGGCTGTGAAGCTGTTGATACACCAATGCATCAAGTCAGTAGGTTGCTCCGCATTCTAACTTACAAATGAAGTTAACTTATGATTTTTTTTTTTTTTTTTGAAAATTACACTTTATCACTCTAAACAATACTCTCAATTACACTTAGTATCAATATGTGTTTTCATTCTTTGTATTCAAATCCAAATTTTAGGATACTAAATCTGAAAACTGAATACAAATTCTTAAACCAAACAAGTATTGAGTGTCACAAAAAACTGAAAATGAATACAGAATACACTTACCTTTTTCTTTAACCAAACAACACCTAAACTCTTTTGAATGCATTCTTTACACTCTAAACTATGATCCTTGTTACACTTTGCACCTTGACATTAAGTTTGTTATTAAATTGGATGGAAAAATATGGCACCATGTAAAAAGACTTAATTACTATTCTTCTCAATCCCTTAAAAACAAAAGAGAAATTATTTTTTACCACTCTAATCTATACTCTTGATTATATTTTGCATCCTAGACTTTGAATTTCCGTCCAAGTTAACATAAAACTTAATGTGGAGGTGCAAAGTGTAACAATGGTCATAGTTTAGGATGTAAAAAGTGAATTTAAAAAATTTAGGGTGCAAAGCGTATTATAGAGTATAATTTAAGGTGATAAAATGTGGCCTTTTTGGTAAGAGATTTCTAATAACGTTGTTTGTATTTTTATTTTTTGAAAATATATGTGATTGAAAAAATGTGAAAATATGTATAATGTTGTTTAAACACTAAAAACGATTGTTTAAACAACAATAACAAACGGACCTATAATTTTTTAGATTTTTTCTTAATCAAATCATCCATACATATACATATACATATATATATATATATATATATATATATATTTTATAGAAACGTCCATAACTATCGTTACAATGAAGCAGTGGCATTTTTCAAACTCTAACGGTACCTTTATAAAAAAAAAATTAAAAAAAAAGGTAACTAATGGTACTAGTCAAACCTGTTCGAAATTTATTTAAGTTGCTTAACGCTACTCTTCCATGGTTTCATCCACTGCCTGAATGACTTCGGGTGTGTTTGAATACCACTTATTTTAATGAAAATTGAAAATTAAAAACTGAAAATAATAAAAAAATAATAAAAAAATTACTGTTTACGCGTGGGTTACTGTTCATTTACCTATTTGCATTGTTCATGTTGCATGAACAGTGCAAGAGGCACTGGTCTTAAAAAAAAAAAAAAAAAAAAAAAAAAAAAAAAAAAAAAAACGCAGACGTTGGACACATTAGCACTATCCAAACGCTGCTTTCATTGACCAAAAGACATTTGATTAGGAATTTTCCTTCTCAAAATAAAATTAGGTCCCATTTTGACAAGTAAAATAAATATTATCCAAAATGGTTACAATGAAAATAATACTGATATCTTAGGGTCTTTCCTTTTCAATGGAGGTAATTTTCCAACCAGCATAATTGTGGGAGTCAACATAATAAGTTAGCATGCAGTAGAAACAAAACTGGAAACTAGTATCTCGAGTCTGTGAAGCTCGATGCTAAGCTGGAGCAATTTATCCAAGTAGAACTTGAGTTTCTCAAACTCCATTTCTATAAGTATATGCAGATGAAGATGAAGAAGAACCAAAGAACCAGATCAGAAGCCAGAACCAAAGGAAGAATCTGGAGAAGCAGATCCGAAAAAGCAGGATGATCTGAAAAACAGATAAAGTGATTTGGAATAAAGAAGTGCAAAAGCAGATGAGAAAGAACAGGGGAAGAAGAATAAGAAGAAGAAGACGAACAGTCTGATCTAAAAGAAAATGATGGAACTCGAGACATGAACAGACTACTGGGAAAGAAAATGGTGGAACTCGAGTCTTAAAAACTTGAGTTCCATGTGGATTTTTTCCACATCGAATGCCACCACTTGCAACTCGAGTTCTATCTTGGAACTCGAATTTTAGAAATTCAAGATACTAATTTGCTGAATGATTTTGCAAACTAGACAACTAACTAAAATATTTTAAAAAATAAAGTTAAATGCAAAAAAAAAAAAAAAAAATCCTTTTCAATGCTTGCCCAAACAAAATTATCTACTAGCCTACTATTTTTATCAATTTGTTCCGGAAAGGCTGTCATTGTAAGCGGCTAAAGTGAAATACAGAAAGAAAGAGAGTAGTGAAGAGAATATTCAAAGTAACCTGCCTTCAATCTAGGAGTCCAAATCTTCTGCCCCACTTTTCTTGCTCCACTCTATGCTCCACCAATAAAAACTTGTCACGTGTTCACCGAATTAATTAAATACTATAATTATTGACTTATTAATACTACCGTTATTAATTAATAGTGGTATTTAATTAATTAAGTGAATACGTAACAAGTTTTTATTGGTAGAATATAGAGTGGAACAGGAAAAGTGGAACAGAAAATTTGGACTCTTCAATCTAAAGTATCTAAAGCTACTCTTTGAACCAATAACCAATTGCCACGCCATCAGATTCTCAATCTTATTAGGACCAAACACCATACCCCAACAATTCCCAACCCCGGATAAATATTGTTATTACTTAACCCTATTTACTCTTTGGATAAATTGCAATTATTCCCTTAAAGTTTAGGCTGTATGAATTTTACAATTTAAAATTTCAGAATTTAGATTTTACCTCGTGAAGTTTGGAAATGTTTAGATTTTACATCTTGATATTTCAAAATTTGAATTTTACCCCATAAATTTTAGGAGTATTTAGATTTTACACTCTAAAGTTTCAGAATTTGAGTGTAAAATCTAAACACTTTTAAACTTTATGCAATAAAATTCTAATTTTGAAATGTCAAGGAGTAAAATTCATACACTCTCAAATTTTAGGAGATAAAATCTAAATTTTAAAATTTCATGGTATAAAATCCAAAAACCAACCAACTTTAGGAAGAAGTTTATTATGTTTTTTTTTTTTTTTTTTTACAAGATTGAATTTCTACTCTAACCTAATATAAGTGTATTTGTGTGTGAAGCTCCCTCTTGAAGATTTGAACCCCGACCCTTGCCCCCCCACACCCCACAAATATTTATATTTGTAGAGTGACTACCGCACCAAGAGAGAGCAGTGATTATTCTGTTTTAGGTGTATGCTTCTTCCTACAAATAGCTGGTGGGATCCACTGTGAGATCTATTCAGCTGTGAGTAGGTGGTACCATACAAGGTGAAACAAGGTGTATTTTTTCCAACTTTAAGGGTAATTTGCAACTTTTTACCCTTACGTGGCATTTGATATAGAGTAATGTTTTAGGATTCCCAGAAATGTTTAAAGATTCCCATGATTGGTTGCAAATCACACTAGGGAATCAGTTGCTAAGAGAATCTGGATTCCCTCTTTAAACCCCTCTCAGTAGGAATGTGGATTCCCTTTAAAACAGGTAGGTATCTAGATTCTCAAGTTTAAAGAAAATTGTATTTTTTTATAAAATGACAAGTTTAACGATTTTTCCTTATCATTTAAGCAATTAAGATAAAATATAAAACAAATCATCAATATCTTTTCCCTTGTCTTTATCTTTTCCCGCCAAAATAACATAAACAGGATAAACAACTCTATTGATATATTCTTTAACAAAGTTTTAATTAGGTTTCATGTGTGGAAAAAAAAAAGTTTGAATGAAACCCTCCATTATTGCCAGGTATTCACTTTTGCTGTAGTAGTTGTGTTGCTTAACAAATTATAAATAATTTATATTTTGTTTTTCATTATTTATTTAGAGGAAATTTTTTTTTTAAGGGACTTAGTAGTTCATATTCAAATCTAAGGATAGAATGGAAAAAATAAATAATTCATTTAAAATCCTTAGAAATAAACCAAACATTATCATCTCATATTCCTAAAATCTTAAAAGATTCTTAATGAAACCAAACAAAGAAATAACCACATTCTTGAGCATCTAGATTACAAGAAATCATATTCTTAAAAATCTAGACGTTAATGTGGCATTTGGTACGGGGGAATTCACATTACTCTTGGCATCCAGATTCCTAGGAATGTAGCTATTCCTATGTTTGGTTTCATTGGGAGATTCCAGGGAATATGAGATGATAATGTTTGGTGTATTCCCAAGAATCTTAAATGAATTATTTATTTTTCCAATTCTATCCTTAGATTTGAATGTGAACTACTAAGTCCTTTAAAAAAAAAAAAAATCTTCCTCTAAATAAATAATGAAAAAAAATATAAATTATTAATTAGTATTTTAAAAATATATCTCCCTCTAAATAAATAATGAAAAATAAAATATGAACTATTAATTAGCAACACATTCATTAAAACTCTAGTCTAATATTTCTAAATAGAACTTTGTTAAAAATTATATTGACAGAATTGTCTATCTTGTTTATGTTGTTTTGGCGGGAAAAGATAAAGACAAGAGAAAATATATTGATAACTTGTTTTATATTTTATCTTAATTACTTAAATGATAAAAAAAAAATAGTTAAAATTGTCAATTTATAAATAATACAATTTCCTTTAACCTTGGGAATCTGGATACCCACCTGTTTTAAAGGGAATCCACATTCCTACTGAGAGGGGTTTAAGGGGGGAATCCAGATTCCCCTGACATCTGATTCATTGGCGTAACTTGCAACTAAACATAAGAATCTTTAAACATTCCTGAGAATCCTAAAACATTCTCCCGTACCAAACGCTACACAAAAGTATCAGGATTCCAGTCCCAATCGTCACATTACTATTAACAAAACCAAACAAACCCGTCTCGCACATAAAAAGAACGCAGCTTATTGCGCAACGTGGTAAGTAAATGGAGTGGTGGTGTAGTGTCACATGCTAGATACGCTGCAGCACCCCAACACCAACAATCCAGCACTACTGCTCCTCCTTTCTCGCCTCCTTCTACTACTCTGCGCCCTCCTTGCCTTTCGTGCGCCGGTCGCGCACCCTCCTATCCTGCGCACCCCTCACTCCCACCTCCTTCCTCGCAGCCACAGCCACAGCCACATCATCATCCTCACCTCCAATACCACAAAACTCGTCGAGATCTTCGGTTCGCTTCGCCGACCCATGTCGAAAGCCCGAGTTTACGCCGATATCAATGTCGTTCGCCCCAAAGAGTACTGGGATTACGAGTCTCTCACCGTTCAATGGGGGTATTTAAATTAATTTTCTTAACCCTAAAATTTTATTTGATTGGGGATTATCAATTATGTGTCCCATGCTGCTTTATTTTGTTATCTGAGAATAATTTTGGGACTAAAAATATTAAGATTTTAAAAATCTTATGGCTTTTTATTAGCTCAGTAAGGTTCAGCATCTAATTTTTTATTAGTTATGTAGTATAGATCCCTTTTTTATTGTTCTTTAATTTCCATCCCTTTTCTTAGCTACCAAACAGAAAGTAAGGTTTTTAGTTTCTTTGATTAAGTAGCGTCACTTAGCTCGATTGGATTCCCTGATTTTAGTGATATAAAGTGAGAATACCTGACCAAGGATCGCATTGAATATGTATGGAATGGATACAATTTTTTTGTTGTTGATAAAATTCAAAGACTGGTGCTTGTTTTAATAAAACAACTGAGCCTTAGTACCAAAACTTTGGCTTTGTTTTTATAAAAATAAAAGTATATAAAAATTTTGGCAGTACAGTAAGTTTTATTTGTAGGATTAGTGTCTTTCGGTTTGAGAAGGGAGTGATTATTGACTTAACTTTGTTCACTTGTTTTTTGGGGCTTTGGGCTGATGCTGAAGCAGCTTTAATTTTTTTTTGAATGTGTGTATTGTCTCATTAGTGATTTCCTGGTTTTTTGAGAAAATTTTTCTGTGAATTTTTCAGCGATCAAGATGATTATGAGGTTGTTCGGAAAGTTGGAAGGGGAAAATACAGTGAGGTTTTCGAGGGCATAAATGTCAATAGCAGTGAGCGGTGTATAATCAAGATCCTCAAGCCTGTTAAGAAAAAGAAGGTGGATTTTAATTGTTACTTTATTTTTGATGAGTTAGCTTGGCTGTTTTCCAGAGAACTACTTTGACAATATGTGGTGCTCTGTTTGAGTTGGTTATGATGTTGGATTTACAATATTAGTTTTCCCAAATGAGAGAGGAAAGATATATCGTTGGAATAGATGGTCATTTATTGTTTTATTACTTCTGATATTCTGTTCAGTTACTCCGTCTTTTGGTCGTTCATTTGGGTCTGTGCTGTAAATTTAATCGGATAATAATTTAAGGGTTAAGCGTGAGCTTTCTATTGATCTTTGTGCAGATAAAAAGAGAGATAAAAATACTTCAGAACCTTTGTGGGGGTCCAAATATTGTCAAGCTTCTTGATATTGTCAGAGATCAGCACTCAAAAACGCCTAGCTTGATATTTGAGTATGTGAACAGTACAGATTTCAAAGTTCTGTACCCCACATTGACTGATTATGACATACGGTACTACATATATGAGCTTCTCAAGGTGATTTAAGCATTGAATCTATTACAAATTTCATATCTGCTATGGCTTTCTCCCTTCAACGCAATTATGTTTTTTTATACTTAAATCTTATTTATGATTCTTGCTGGTAAATCCATCGTTTACTTGAGGTAATGTGTTGTTTTAAATGCATTTTTTAATGCCAAATTAGTTCTCTTCACTTTAAACTGCAGGCATTAGATTACTGCCATTCACAAGGAATAATGCACAGAGATGTCAAGCCTCATAATGTTATGATAGACCATGAGTTGCGGAAACTTCGCTTGATAGACTGGGGCCTCGCTGAGTTTTACCATCCTGGCAAGGAATATAATGTTCGTGTGGCTTCGAGGTAATGCTCCGAAGACATGTGGACCTAAGTCTTATAAATTGAAACATATATCTGTTAAAAGTTACATCTACTGATACGTGTGATAATTTTTCATTAGAAATTGCTTTGTATAACATTTTGCCGCAGCATATGGTGTCTGCTTGTGTCCAAACCTATTTTGTACTCGTGAACATGTGGAGAATATCTTGAATAGAATGCTTATTACAAACCACTTCAAAAGTTTTGGAATTTAATAGATGTTACTTACAAATACTGGAACATACATCCTTTTATAAAGCCTACTTATGCAGACACACATAAACAGTAGTGTATAAGTTTGACTGTCCATAACCAACAATAGCATCAGTTCATGATGCTGTGTTTGCATCTACAAATCAGAGGGTGGTTTACATGCTTTAAAAAAGAAAAAAAGTGTTTGAAGGCATATTACATTTTAAGCTGTTTTCCTTCAAATTTTGAAAATTCATCTGTCAGGAAGGATTTGAGCATTTACTTTCCTTGTTTTTCAGATACTTTAAGGGGCCTGAACTACTTGTTGATTTGCAAGACTATGACTATTCTTTAGACATGTGGAGCCTTGGCTGCATGTTTGCTGGAATGGTAAGAATATTTTATCTAGAATATCTCTGGTATTAAGTCATGTAAAATGCAATTTAAACTGCATGTAGTTGTTTAGGTGCTTGTGCAATAGCTGTTAGAGAAGAGGATTATATAGTTGCTTGCTTACTATTCTTGCTGCTTATGCAGATATTCCGCAAGGAGCCATTCTTTTATGGTCATGACAACCATGATCAACTTGTCAAAATTGCAAAGGTAGCACTTATTCTGATTTGGCAGGAATCTTAAATTTATTATATATATAGACAATAATTTATTATTCTGTGACATCTCTGTTACACACTCGCATTGAGAGAGAGAGAGAGAGAGAGAGAGAGAGAGAGAGATTTGTGTCACATGGGAAACATAACATGTATTTTTAATAAGAAAAATTAGTAACTACTGTGTTTATTACTACTGTTCACTAACTTTTCTGTGGATATATTAGAATTATTATGAAAAGCTCCTACAATACTTGGGACTGATGAGAAAATATATTTTCTAGTATAATACTTTTCTTTCCCAGAAGAATTTCTGCATGAATTTTAGTGGCTTGCTTTCCAGGTACTTGGGACTGATGAGTTAAATGCGTATCTGAATAAGTATCATTTAGAGCTTGATCCTCAACTTGATGCACTTGTTGGGAGGTAAGTTTGAATGATTTCACCTTTCTGGAGTCAACTCTCTGTTATTGTGTGAAAGTCCCATTGGTGCATGTATAAGTTACCAATTATCAAAAAAGTTCCTTTATTAAGTTAATCAATTCATGCAACCTTAAAGTAGTTATGCCCCCCACTTTTTAATGTGTTGGTACCTTCTTCTGCAGGCACAGCAGGAAGCCGTGGTCCAAATTTATTAATGCTGATAATCAGCATCTGGTTTCTCCTGAGGTTTTTTTCTTCTGTTCTTTTAGGTGTATTAAATTTTAGCTCATCACTAGTAGTACTGTAATTGGTTGATTTTTAAACTTGTATTTGATGCAGGCCATTGATTTTCTTGATAAGCTCCTACGGTATGATCATCAGGACAGGCTAACTGCTAGGGAAGCCATGGTAATCCTACTTGAGCTGATTCACTAATTGTATCTATCTTATAGTTCAAACAAAAAATGGCTTTGGCGATGCTTACTCTTTCGCAATTTATTTTTCTTTGTTGGTATAAATTGATTACATAAATCATGCCTCCCATGGATTTATTCATGTTTAACATTGCACCCCATGCAAGAGGGAAGTAGAATATGTTTGCAGGAGTGTTGTTCTTGTTGCTTAGGGTGAGAAAGGAGTAGTTATTTTTCTTTGTAACTTCTCCCGCTGATGTGTCAAGCCCCCCCCACCCCCCTTTCCCTCTCCAACCTTCCATCAACACAAAACATTGTTCTTTTTCGAATTAATTTTAGTGCTGCATTACATGCTACAAATATTTTAACCATATTTGTAGTGTTTTGCCTCAATATCTGGGGGGAAGCATATTTTTTTTTGGGCTTTGCAAATCATAATTAATCATTCACCCCCCAAATTCAAACCAGCTATGGTTCTGAACCTTGCACTCCAAACAGGCCTTGGGAACTTTCTAGTGGTTGGGTGGTAGAGGGTACTCAGTGGTAGTATATTCCCTCTTTATTGGCCTCAGAAGTTGGTGTACATTACTTGTGTTATGTTCAATATTATGAGGTTAGTGCAGCATGGATGGTTTGAGGTGTGATAGTACTTGGTGCAATTCATAGTTTGGTGATGCAACAGTTGTTGCATTAATGTATTCTGATTTTAATTAGCTACTCAACTTAGTCTGGCCCACACTGTCTGACAATCATCCAAGAGCATTGGTTGAGCACTTAAAGCTTTCAACTCAGGCATAGGGATATGAGTCGGATGGAATTTATAAAGCTTTCATGCAAGACAAAACCGTAGACTTGATAGGAGTCACATCTTAAACTTAGTTTCTCTCTCCACTTGATAGAAGTCACATCTTCAACTTCATCTCTATGTTTAATTATTAAAGAAGCCATGTGTGTGCTATTGGTTGATAACGTAGGTAAATGTAATTGTTATCATTGGGTATACTAACATGTAGCTGTACTGGTGCTGGTACCGCAGGCACATCCATATTTCTCACAGGTGAGGGCAGCAGAAAGTAGCAGGATACGGACACAATAGCCTGATTGAATGGAGTCTTGTGTATAAACTAGAGTCCATGTTATTTGGAATATGTATTATATAGACCCTTAAAAATTTAATGGCCACCTCGCATGGGATTTAGGCAGCCAAGTTTGGGTATGAGCTCTTACTAAAATGATTTTGAAGTCTCCTGTTTCGTTTGAATAAAACATTAATGTTTTCAAACTTCTAGTTTTGTATCAGATATTTTAGAATTTTATTACTGTCTTTCTTGAAGCACTTTCAGTGCTACACTTGCAGCCCCTCTCAGTCAGTAAATACTGCTAGGTACGTGGTACCGGCAGTAAGCGTCACTGACCTCTTCCTTGCCATTTCTTTCCCTGTATGTTTTCAAGCTTGGCTTGGAAGGAGAGGAGAGGCCTTCTTTATTACCTTCATGCGTAGAGGCAGCAAGCAGAGAAATTCTTGAATAATTTTTGCTTTACTGAGTTGGGGCAGAATTAATTGGCCTTTTATTCTAACTAAAATTGTGATCTTTGGTTGGACCAAATCAATCGCATTGCAGTTCCTCAGAAATAAAAAGAAAATAAAATAAAAATTGTCAATCGCATTGCAGGGACTATGGTCTATGGAGTGCTCTTGCATATTAACATATTTTTAGTGGATATGCATCCCTCCTAGACATTTCCCCCCAGCCGAAAAAAATAATAATTTAATGTTGATAATATCGTCGGCGTTGAGAAATAAAAGATAACTTAGATAAGGAATCGTTTCTAATAAATTATTATTTAAAGAAGGGATAATTATACATTATCAACCTATGATTAGGATCATTTTTATTTTGTTCACTTGTGGATTAAAAAATATCACTTTATTCATGAAGTTAAATCAGTTAATCCACCCGGGTCAAGTTAATTCAGTTAATCACATCTGCACTCACCGTAAAGTAATTAAATAAAAATAAACCTACATAAAGAGAAGGAGACAGGTATGAGAAAATTTAAATCCCTATGAAGCAATCACTCCACCACTTAACCAAACAGATACCTTTACGCTGGTAATAATACTTAAGAAATTCTTGCAAGTTTATTGTGAATTTGTTTATTTCTAGTATCCAAGAGAGGTCATGGCGACCTTGTATCTTCCACGACCAAATGCTTCGGACACAGATTCCACACCTTAACCGTTAACAAGTAACATACAAAGGCATGCTGGGTGGGTATTCATAACTGATTCTAATGTAGCTTCTTGAAGGCGGTGTAGTAGGAGTCAATTTCGAGTGATTTTCATTGATCATCACTCAATTTTTATAAATCAGAACTCACTTTTTGTGAGATCCAAATTGATTTGTTTGGCTTGATTTTCATTCTTAATTTTCATAACTCATAACTCAAAAAATTGAGTTAGAGTTGTGGAAAGTGGAAAGTGGAAACTGAGAACATTTTTTTGTTGTTTCTGAATTATGAAAAACAGAGTTATTATAACAATTTTGTAATTTTGCTCAAATGAATAGGTCTCACCCATATGTATAATCACCATCAAGTGTAGAGCCAAGGGGGGAGGTACATATAGTCTTGGGGGGGCCATGGCCCCCCTAAAACTTTTGAAATCCTCTTATAGTGCTGTACAAATTATAATGATTGGCCCCTCCAAAAAATTTCACAGAACCTTCTTACTGTCAATGGAAGAAAATTGGTCTAGCATAGTTGGATAGGCCACCTAATACATGACTCTAGACTACTCTTAACTCAATTTAAATCATAATAAAAGAGAAAGTAACCAAGTGGCCCACCTACTTGCACAACATGCCAAGAACCTGGAGTTTCCAAACTATTGAATAAAAGATAGTTTCTGGTTTTAGAGTTCCAATTAGTTATGAATATTCATCATCTTCGCAGTTCATGCAATTTTTTTTTTTTTACTATTGTTTTGCTTAATTTTCTCTTTACTTTGATTTTGGATAATGACTTTCCTTTAAAAAAAATTGTCATAGAGAATTGTTCATTGTTAGTTTTTATGTTATTTCCCTTTAAAATATAACGATGATTGTATTTATCCATTTACAATTCCAATACTTAGTTAGTTTCTCAAGTGGACTCCACTCAAACAATGCACACACTTTTACCGAAATCTTATAAATCCCTAGACTTTTACCAAAATCTTATAAATCCCTAATCTCTAGGTGTCTTTCTTTTTATTTTTTCTAAGAATAGAAAAAGTACGTTGTTTCTATTGTTTTCAATTTTAAATGCAATATGCATTGCTCGAATTGGTGTGTTTTTCTTTTCATTCTTAGCCTTCAAATTCATTTATTCTGGTTCCATCATCATCATTTTTTCACAAAATTTGATCCTTTTCTCATATTTCCAATTTTTTTCCTCATATGTTTTTCTCTCATTATCATCATCTCATTTATATATTTTTTAAGTTGATTTTTTGTTTTCCTTTTGAATCTAGGTGCCTTATAAGTTGTACGAACATTGATATATTTCTACAACAGAATTTAGGTTGCACTAGAGATAAGAAACATTCTCAAGTCTTAACCCCCTCCTAATTTGAAAAAGGGGAAAATTGTTAAGAATTTCACTATGAAAATGATAATGAATGGAATTTACTTCATGAATAGTCATCATCAAGCACAATTCTAATAGGAGATGCCAAGGCTTTTAAAGAAAATTCTTTTATATGTTTATAGTGTAAGGACACGACTTCAGCGTGCTAGCCCAAAAACGCATGGACCAGCCCAAAGGGCCCGAAACAAAGAATTTTTAGAGAGTGGGGGAGGAAAACTGGGCTAGATCGGGTTAGATAATCAGCATGAGAAGCTAAGATCACAAGATGAAATTTCACAAAGAGGTTAAACACAAGAAACTAGTCTCGGTCTCAGTCCGAGGATTTCCACATCAGTGTTTAATGTCCTTTTTCTTTGTTTTTTCCTTTTTTCCCCCTCCTCCAGCTCTTATGTCTCTCTTTCCTTTTATAGTCCTTCTCCATCTTCTTTGAGCCTTCCACGTGTCGTTGTAGTGGTGTTTGGAGATACTTGTCCTATCTCCCTTTTCCAGAAATTTTGGTGTAGTGGGTGTAAGGCTGGGAACCACTGTTCAGGTGTCTTCTCCACATAAATGCGGCCAGGGGGTTAGCTGCAGAGTCATTCAATGCGGGGTTGGCAGCCTTCTTTTTGATATTTTTGGATATTTTCTTGGTGCACGTATCTACTACATCTGCCCAGGCCAGTAGAATCTTCTAGGATGTTTCCTTTGACCGGAAGAGCTCCAAGGCTTACTCCGATTTTGGTTATCTGAGGTGGTATTATCCTCGGCAATGTTCCTAGGATTCCCCAATTCATGTTCGGACTCCTTACCATTCGTTTCGGACATTATAGGTTGAGCCGGACCGTTCTCGGACTGGTCATGATCCTTGGCGTGGACTTTAGGCCCAAAGTGCAGGCCCATTTCCTTTATCGACCTTTTGCCCCCACAATAGCCCTTCGAGATGCTTTTTTCTAGGCTCTCGGGCAGAAAGGAGGATTTCGATGCCCCGCCACCTGTTTATGTCCGTTTTCGGGTTGTTTTGACTGGTAGAGGCGTCTTTTTGACTTCTCAGGACGCGCTCCTGACGTTGTGGTATTCGAGGCGTCTTCTCATTAAATTTCTATGGCTCCATGTCTTCCACGTTCTACGGTGCGATGTAGATCGAACGGCTAGGATTTCGACTAAGGTGTAGGCGGGATTTTTCCCGCTTTTGATTGCCTCTTTGACATAAATATCTCTTTACCCGATTTCTTGTTTTTAACTTTTGCATTCATTTGATTCTAGAGCGCATACGTTGAAACCTATTAATAGTTCTCGTTATCCGTGTCCTTTCCAAACACCAAAGCCTGTCCGAGGAGACCTTCCTAACTTTCTGTAAGTTTTTATACATTCCTATCCTTTCTTTTTCCATATTATAGTGTATATTTTTGTTTACTCTTTGTGCTCTTCTTCATCTTAGTCCCCTATCCTAACCTTGAACCTTTTAGGTTCTGTCAATACTCTATGGGAATGGGTAGGTTTAAGGGTTTGGTAGATTCTAAGGAGGGGATAGCAAGGTTTAAAAGTGAATATAAGATTCCCTCTGGAGTAGATATTAGATATTGTGAGGAGGACGACTGGCATGAGGAGAGGCGGGACGGAGAAGTTGTGATCCCTATGATCGCCTTTATAGAAGGAGGGATGAAGATCCCCATGGGTGCGGTCATGAGAGATTATCTTCTAGCTCATAGGTTGGCCCCTACCCAGTGCGCCCCCAACGTGTTTAGAGTCCTAGGCTGCGTAGATGCTTTGAATGAAAAATTAGGTTTAGGATTAACACACCATGATGTCAATTAGATCTACAACCTTCACCATCTCAAGGGTCAGGGATACTACCTAAAATCGCGATACCCCGAGGTTAGGTTATTCCAGTGTCTGCCCGAGTCTAATAAGGGCTTAAATAAGGACATTCTGATTGTGTTGGGCGATTGGCACGATGGCTTGCACTGCCCAACGAAGGAGGGGGAACCAGGTGGGGTTTTAATTTAGGAAGGCTTTCCTTAATTATTTATTTCCAAGGTGTTAAATTTGGTTCTAACACTTTCTCTTGTCACAATGATTTTGCAGATAAGCACGCCGCTGAGCCTAAGCTTAGGTTGGTGAACAGGGAGAGTTTGGACAAAATCCTCAGGGCCGAGGTGTTCGTGAACTCGGACGGCCAACTTAGAGCGGTGAATATAATTCTGGGGTACAAACCCATCTCTTCCAGCTTTCAAGCACCGAAGTGCGTTATAAAGGCCAGAGACCCTCGCCTCCACAAGATCAGCGTAGCGACGCCTGGGTTTCTTCTTCCTGAAGGTACTCTTGTCCCGGAAGGCATGCTTCCTACCTTCCCACTTTTCGAGGGGGTCCCCATAGCTACTTCGCCACAGCACAACATCAAGGAGGAAAAGGAGGAGGAAAAGGAGGAGGAAGAGAGGGAGAAAGAGGTGGTTGAAGTTTCGGATTCGGAAGAGCTTTTTGAGGCTTTCAATCAGCCTTTGTCTCCTGAAGTAGTAGCAAGCGTCCCTGGCGAACGCATACCAAGTCCCAAGGAAATGGGGATTCAAAGGAAAACCAGATCATCTCTACAGGAGCTGCTAAAGTCCCAGCCAGGAAGGGATGGCCCGGGCAAAACGGCATAATCCAAGCTGTTGGCCCCTCCCCCCATCCCGCCGCCTCGAGCTGATCCCCCCGAGCAAAAAAGAAAAAGGAAGGATAAGGGGAAGCAGGTGATGGAGGTGGGAAGGCAGCAAGCACCCCAAGAAGTTGATGTCCCTAGAGAGGGAAAGCACTCGCGGACTCAACAGACGAGGTCGGCCAACGAGATTGAGAGGAGGGGTGATTATAGGTCTGCAACCCCAGTTTGGGCCCCACACTTGGAGCTAGATGGGGCCCTTCTGATCGAGAATGCCTCCATCCGGGATTTCAAGGACGGCAAAGCTGGATACGTGGCAGATGCGGTGGAGCAATCCCTGCTTCTGCCCAAAGACATGGCCGACCTCAGGCTGATGAGGCAGCAAGAGGTGTTTACCGGCCTCAATAGAGATTTAGCTATGGTGAGCTTTATCTTTTCTTTTGTTTTTTTGTTTTTGTTCTTTTACCCACTCATATCTATGTATTCTCTTTACCTTTCATTGTACGCCATTCAAGCTGCATTTCGTGTGGAGGAGATGGTAGGGCTTGCTCACCGCCGAGCCAAAGACGAAGAGGCGAGGAGGATCTCGGCGGTGGATGCTTTTCGTGTGGCTGAAAAGAGCGTCCAGGAGCTAAGGACCAAATTAGCTGAGGAGGAGAGAGGTAGAAAGAGCGCTGCAGCCGCTCTAGATAGCGCGGAGAGGTAGGCAGAGAGCCAAAGAGTTTTGCTCTACAGTGCCGAGAACCAGTTGGCCGCTTCCAAGCAACAGATCACGGCACTATAGAAGAAGCTGGAAGAGGTTTAGAAGACGAAAGAGTTGGCTGAGAAGGCAAAGGAGGAAGCCGAGAGGGCGAAGGAGGTGGCCGAGAAGGAGAGGGATGAGGCAGAGCAGCGAGGCTATGACATCGGAGTGGCTGAAATCGAGGATGCCCTCAGGGCAGAGGTCTCGGGGGTGTGTAGGAAGTATTGCTCCGAGGTATGGATAGAGGCCCTCAACCAGGCCGTGGTTGAGGCTTCATCCTTGCTAAGGAAGGCAGAAAATACGTACTACCATTCGGCCATCCGTGCCGTTCCTCCCGGCGACCACCCAGCAACCCCTGAACTCGAGGTGGCCGAGTCGGCCAAGTGCAGCTCTGATACAGCTCCCCTCTCTTCCAACATTCCTCAGCTAGTGGCCGAGCAGCCTGGTGGTGAGGAGAAAGAAACTGAAGTGCATAAAGAGGTAGTCTCTGACACCACCTTGCCACCTGCTGTCTCTGAAGATCCTGCTAAGGAAAAAGAGGCGCCTAGGGTGGAGATTGTGCTAGCCAGTCTCCCCATCCCTCCCATGGGTAATCTAAAGAGCTCGGATCAGGAGTCCACCGAGGTTGTTGCCCAGCAGACCAAAGCTCCTCCAACTGGGAAGATAGTAATAAAGAAAAAATAGGCCCTCATGGAACTTCTTGTTGTATTTTTCCTTTTTGTTTTGTTTTTTTTGGTAGTGGGGTTTCCCTTTTGTACTTCCATTGTCTTGTTTCTTGACTTATGTTAATGAAAAATGCAAGTGAACTTTTAGGCTTTGTGGCCTTTTACATTCGTGTTGACATACCTTTTATTAGCCTTGTATATATTTTTTGTGAAGAACAATAAGGAGGAAAAATTAAAGAGAGAGCCGGGGGGGGGGGGGGGGGGAGAGGCCACCAGGACTATCTCCTATGTGGCAAGGTATAAAACAAACCCTAAAGATCACATGAACTGTCATGATCTACTGTTAATTTTAAAAACTATGTGAACACTAAAAATTAAATGAACCAGGTCAATGCGTTTATAAATGCTTTAAGTGATGCTTATGAGCATCTGTTTGGACTGGCTTACCAAGTTAGAGTGTTGTTTGGGACAAAAGATTGCCCATGATGTCGAAACAGCCATTTAGAGATACTTAGGTACCTCGGAAGAATGTTAGAATAGTGATTTCGCCTTAGCAGTTGGTCTGAAGTGGAAGACATACCTTTGGTTCTTTTTACCACTTGGGTAAACGTTCTGTGGTATTACTTTTTCCAAAGCGACCTACTTAATACTTAGAAAAATTGCAACTAGTATTAATTTTTCCAAAGCAGGTGGTCCAAGGAACCGGGCATAGCTTTGGATCTGTTTAATATTTAGAAAGATTGGAACTAGTATTAATTTTTCCAAAGCAGGTGGTCTGAGGAACCAGGCATAGTTTTGGATCTATTTAATACTTAGAATGATTGCAACTAGTATTAATTTTTTCAAAGCAGGTGGTCTGAGGAACCAGGCATAGCTTTGGATCTGTTTAATACTTAGAAAGATTACAACTAGTATTAATTTTTTCAAAGCAGGTGGTCCGAGGAACCAGGCATAGCTTTGGATCTGTTTAATACTTAGTAAGATTGCAACTAGTATTAATTTTTCCAAAGCAGGTGGTCCGAGGAACCAGGCATAGCTTTGGATCTGTTTAATACTTAGTAAGATTGCAACTAGTATTAATTTTTCCAAAGCAGGTGGTCCGAGGAACCAGGCATAACTTTGGATCTGTTTAATACTTAGAAAGATTGCAACTAGTATTAATTTTTCCAAAGCAGGTGGTCCGAGGAACCAGGCATAGCTTTGGATCTGTTTAATACTTAGAAAGATTGCAACTAGTATTAATTTTTCCAAACCAAGTGGTCTGAGGAACCAGGCATAGCTTTGGATCTATTTAATACTTAGAAAGATTGCAATTAGTATTAATTTTCTCAAAGCAGGTGGTCGAGGAACCAGGCATAGCTTTGGATCTGTTTAATACTTAGAAAGATTGCAACTAGTATTAATTTTTTCAAAGTAGGTGGTCCGAGGAATCAGGCATAGCTTTAGATCTGTTTAATACTTAGAAAGATTGGTTATCCGCCGTGCACTAAGTAATGAATACTAATACAACAAAGTGCTTTTTCTATTAATAATAGTACCTTTTCAGGTTGTTTACATTTCAAGAGTGTAGCACTGCCTGATTCTTTAAATCTTCTAAGTAGTACGCACCTATTCCGGCCACAGATGTGATTCGATATGGCCCTTCCCAATTGGGTCCTAATTTACCCCAGGCTGGGTTCTTTGCAGAGCCGACCACTCTTCGCAACACCAGATTTCTAGGCGTTAAAGGCCTGATTTTCACGTTGGCATCATATCCTTGCTTTAGCTTGTGCTGGTAGTAAGCCAATTGAACAGTGGCATTTTCCCTTCGTTCATCGATTAAATCAAGATTTCTCTCCAGTAAGTTGTCGTTGTTGTTCGGTGTAAAGGAGCTCGTCCTTAGTGTAGGGAATCCAGTTTCCAACTAGATAACAGCCTTGGCCCCATAAGTTAATGAAAAAGGGGTTTCACCAGTGGATTTCCGAGGTGTAGTTCGATACGTCCACAGCACGTGTGGAAGTTCCTTGACCCATTTTCCTTTGGAATCGTCTAACCTCTTCTTGATCCCACTTACAATGACCTTGTTCACGGCCTCAGCTAGCCCATTCTCTTGAGGATAGGCCGGGGTGAAGTACCGATTCGTTATTCCGAGCCCGTAGCAATATCTCCGGAAAGATTTGCTGTCAAACTGAAGACCATTGTCCGAGATGAGGGTATGGGAAACTCCGAATCGAGTGACGATGTTTTTCCAAATGAATTTCTTTACATCTGCATCCCAGATGTTGGCCAGTGGTTCTGCTTCAACCCACTTGGTAAAATAATTTGTGTCGACCAGTAGATACTTCTTGTTTCCAGCAGCCCTGGGGAAGGGGCCTACGATGTCCAAACCCCACTGAGCAAAGGGCCATAGGTTGGATAGAGGATTGAGCTCTCCCCCCAGTTGATGGATGTTCGAGGTGAATCTTTGACATTGGTCGCATTTCCTTACATACTCCTGGGCCTCCCTATACATATTAGGCCACCAATATCCTTGAGTGAATGCTCGATGAGATAAGGACCTTCCTCCGGTGTGGCTCCTGCAAATTCCCTCATGTAGCTCCTTGAGGAGGACTTCAACCACCTCGGGGTGGATGCAAAGCAGATATGGTCCAGAAAAAGACCTCTTTGTACAACTTCTGGTCCTCGGATAGCCAGAAACGAGGGGCCTTTCTCCGTATCTTATCTGCCTCCAGCTTACTCTCGGGTAAGCTATCATCTCTAAGAAAACGGGTAATAGGGTCCATCCAGCTTGGGCCTACCCTTATTTGATGGATGGTTGGCCTTTCTCTTCCCAATCCATAAGGTTCCATGAGATCTTTAACAAGAACTACTCTGGGCAGGCTCCGTGCCGAGGAGGTCGCCAGCGTTGCGAGCGAATAGGCATGGGTGTTTCTGCTCCTGGGAATTTGCACCAAATTGAAAGATTCAAACCCAGTCTGCAAGTGTTTTACCTGGCTTAGATACCTTTGCATTCTTGGGTCCCTGGCTTCTAACTCTCCTCGGACTTGGCCTACGACCAATCTGGAGTCCGAGAATACGTCCACGGTCCTTCCTCCCATTTTTTGGATCATGGTCATCCCAACCAGTAGAGCCTCATATTCCGTCTCGTTGTTTGTGGCGGAGAATCCAAGGCTTAACGATTTTTCGATCGTGATGTTCTCGGGTGAAATTAGAACCAGCCCCACTCCAGACCCCTTGAGGTTTGAGGTGCCATCAACATACACCTTCCACGACGATGCTCGTTCAACAGAGATTACTCCAATTGAATTTCCATCCATGTGGTATTTTTTTTCATCCTCTGCTGCTGGGGCCTCGGCAAACTCAGCCAGAAGGTCGGCGAGGACCTGACCCTTCACGGAGGTACGTACGAGGCATGTACTTGATGTCATAGGCTCCCAACTTTGTTCCCCACTTCACGATTCTCCCAGTATAATCAGCACTTCGAAGTAAGGCTTTGAGTGGCAATTGGGTCAAAACCACGACTGTATGTGCCTGAAAATAATGCGGCAGTTTGCTTGTGGCGTGCACTACCGCTAGGATTGCCTTTTCCAGTGGTAAGTACCTGACCTCGGCTTCATGTAGGGACTTGCTTATGTAATAAACGGGCCTTTGTACCCCATTGTCAACCCTCAACAACACCAGGCTTATCGCATAGGTAGCCACTGCGACATAAGCAAACATGACCTCGTCCGCCTCAGGTTTGGACATTATTGGGGGCCAAGAAAGGTAATCTTTCAACTCCTGGAATGCCAAGGCACATTCCTCGGTCCAAACGAAATCCTTCCATTTGTTCAACAAACGACAGAAAGGTCTACACCTATCTGCCGATCGTGATATGAAGCGATTCAGAGCAGCCATCATCCCTGTCAACCTTTGTTGCAGTTTATTAATGGCCTCGACCTAGTTCGGATTGACCTCGATTCCACGGTGAGTGATCATGTAGCCCAGAAACTTTCCCAACCCTACCCCGAAAGAACATTTGGACGCGTTGAGTCGCAGTTTGTGTCCTCTTAAAACTATGAAGACGCTTCCGAGGTCAGCTATGTGCTCGGCCTCCTTCTTGCTCTTGACCACCATATCGTCGATGTAGATTTCGATGTTTTTCCCCAGCTGTGGCTCGAAATTCGTGTCATCATCCTTTGATACGTAGACCCTGCATTGTTGAGCCTAAATGGCATCACCTTATAATGGTAGTTGCCGATAGGGGTGACAAAAGCTGTTTTCTCTTGGTCTTCCAAGGCTAGGGGTATCTGATGATAACCTTGGAAAGCATCTAGGAAGCTCATCCGAGGATGCCCTACAGTTGCATCCACCAGCTGGTCAATTCGAGGCATGGGGAAATGGTCCTTTGGGCAAGCCCTGTTCAGATCTGTGTAGTCCACGCATACGCGCCATTTGCCATTCTTTTTCTTTACCACCACAGTGTTAGCCAGCCAATCGGGATAGAACACCTCTTTAATAGCCCCGGCCTGCTTAAGTTTTGCCACCTCTTCCTTGACGGCTGCAGCATGTTCCTTCCAAGAGCGCCGGGGTGGCTGTTTCTTGGGGGTAACAAACGGGTTAACGTTTAGATGATGGCAAATGAAATTGGGATCCACCCCCGGGGCTTCATAAGTATTCCAAGCAAACACGTCAACGTTCTGCCTCAAAAATCACACCAATTCTTTTCTTTCCTGAGGAGGCAATTGAATGCCAACTTGGAAGAATTTTTCAGGATCCTCATCGACTAGAACCTTCTCCAACATCTCACATCTTGCTTCCTTGGCTTCTTTAGGAGGAGTTGAAGCCGAGGACTTTAATTGCTAAAATTATTTATCGGCCGTGGCTGAGGACTTTAATTCAGGTTGGTGTGTGATCGCGGCCACCAGACACTGCCTGGCTACCACTTGACTCCCAATCAGCTCTTCAACCCGATCTCTAGATAGGAATTTAACCTTAAGGTTGAGGGTGGACGAAACTGCCCCCAGGGCATGAAGCCAGGGTCGCGCCATAATGGCTGTGTATGGTGAGAATGCCTCCACCACTATAAAATCCACCTCCACCATCCTCGAACCGGTCTGGACTGGCAATCTGATTTGCCCCTTTGGGACAACTACTTTCCCGTCGAAGCCGACCAGAGGTGAGTCATAGCTGGTCAGGTCCTCCTGCCTGAGGTTAGGCCCTTTGTACAAGTCTGGGTACATAATTTCAGCCTCACTGCCTTGGTCGACCAGTACCCTCTTCACGTCATAGCCTTTTATCCTAAGAGTTATAACTAGGGCGTCATCGTGGGGTTGAATGGTGCCGGCCTTGTCCTCGTCCGAGAAACTTAGAACTGGGTAAGCCCCCACCTTGGCCCTCTTCAACTCATGACCAGAGTCTCCGATATACGGCCCAGTCATTGCCATGGATGGTTCCTAGGGGGGGTCTTGAGGAATTACTGCTTTGAGCCCCCGAACCTATCTAACCTCCTTGCTCGTTCGGCTGATTCAAGAATTGCTTTAACTTGTCCTCCCGGATCAATTGCTGAAGGTAACCCCACAAGGTTTTGCATTCCTCGATCGTATGCCCCCTCTCTCAGTGGTACTGGCAGTGTAGACTTTAATTGCGTTTCGCAGCATCCCCCATCATCTTGCTCAGCCATCTGAAATACGGATCACTCTTTATTTTTTCCAGGATTTGATGCACTGGTTCCCGGAATAGGGTGTTAACAGCTTGGGCAACTAGAGCTTCGGCCTGCCCTCCAAAATCCCTTCGAGGCCGACTGTTGTTGTAGCGGTCCAACCTGAAATTCCTCCTCTCCTGAGGGATAACCTTACCCTTGCTCTTTCCTTGCTGTTGATCTTCTTCAACTTTTTTGTATTTATCGATCCTATCCATGAGTTGGCGCATACTCATGACTGGTTTCCCGGTTAACGACCTCCTCAGGCCATGCTCGGCTGGCAAGCCGACCTTAAACGTTCGGACCGCCATGTCGTCAAAATCCCCACCAATCTCATTGAACATTTCCCAGTACCTGTCTGAGTATGTCTTCAAAGTTTCTCCCTCTCGCATGGCCAGGGAGAGCAAAGAGTCCAAAGACCGAGGAACTCGACTGCACATGATGAAACGGGATTCAAACGCTTGTGTGAGCTCCTTGAAAGACCCAACCGAGCCTGCCCCTAGACCATCAAACCACCTCATCGCCACGGGGCCCAAACTGGACGGAAACACTTTGCACATTAGGGCCTCGTTCTTGACGTGTACAGCCATTCTCTGATTGAAATGACTGACATGTTCAACAGGGTCGGTCCGGCCGTTATACACTGTGAACGTGGGCTGCGCAAACCGTTGAGGAACTGTCTCATTCTTGATCCTGCTCGAAAAGGGGGACATAGAGATCCTGTCAAGCGCTTTGCTCATTGCGTTGCTCCCTAGGCCTTTCGAGGCTGACTCTCTATTCTTGCGCTCACGACGATAGTCCTCTTCATACGAGTAGGTTTCACTGGGCGGTGTCCTTGATTTGCACCTGTAGTTTGCATCCTTCTCACTGTCAGAAGACAGATCAGATGTCGAGGGGCTTCTTCTCCTTCGCTTGCGGCGCAGCTTTCTCTTCAAGTGGTCGATCTCCATCTGCATGGATTTGGCGTGCTCCTCATGAGAGACGTGACACCGCGGTTCGGCACCAATTGACAATCTAACACTCTAATCACTCAGCTTTCCCACAGACGGCACCAATTGTAAGGACATGACTTCAGCGTGCTAGCCCAAAAACGCATGGACCAGCCCAAAGGGCTCGAAACAAAGAATTGTTAAAGAGTGGGGGAGGAAAACTGGGCTAGATCGGGTTAGATAATCAGCATGAGAAGCTAAGATCACAAGATGAAATTTCACAAAGAGGTTGAACACAAGAAACTAGTCTCGGTCTCAGTCCGAGGATTTCCACATCAGTGTTTAATGTCCTTTTTCTTTGTTTTTTCCTTTTTTCCCCCTCCTCCAGTTCTTATGTCTCTCTTTCCTTTTATAGTCCTTCTCCATCTTCTTTGAGCCTTCCACGTGTCGTTGGAGTGGTGTTTGGAGATACTTGTCCCATCTCCCTTTTCCAGAAATTTTGGTGTAGTGGATGTAAGGCTGGGAGCCACTGTTCAGGTGTCTTTTCCACATAAATGGGGCTAGAGGGTTAGCTGCAGAGTCATTCAATGCGGGATTGGAAGCCTTCTTTCTTGATATTTTTGGATATTTTCCTGGTGCACGTATCTACTACATCCGCCCAGGCCAGTAGAATCTTTTGGGATGTTTCCTTTGACCAGAAGAGCTCCAAGGCTTAGTCCGATTTTGGTTATCTGAGGTGGTATTATCCTCGGCAATGTTCCTAGGATTCCCCAATTCACGTTCGGACTCCTTACCATTCGTTTCGGACATTATAGGTTGAGTCGGACCGTCCTCGGCGTGGACTTTGGGCCCAAAGTGCAGGCCCATTTCCCTTATCGACCTTTTGCCCCCACATATAGTAAATTGAACAATTTTTTTTTTATCGTATTTGAGTTTTAAAATATTATAAAGTGTTAAATTTGACTATTTTATATAGAATATAATTATTGTATTAATTATGAGTTATGACTAGCATATAAATATATAATTCGGCCACCTCTATGTGGAAAATCCTAGCTACGCCCCTGTGTAGAGCACTAATTGATGACCAATGACTCTTTAACTGTGCAAGTATTAGCCTTTTGTTGTTCCCTTACTTTTCCTTTACTTTCACTTTCCCTTAGGCTTCGTTTGGGAGGAGGGAATAAAATGGAATGAAAAGAATAGTTTTATAATATTCTTCCCTTCTCTTGTTTGGGAGTTTTAATGGAGGGAATGAAAAGTCAATTCCTTTGTTTGGGAGTTTAAGTGGGACGGAATGGAATGGATAGGGGGGAACACTCATTCCTCTCTATTCCTTTAAAACATCAAATATTCATTCCCCTCGAAATTGGGAGGATTGAGAGGGAATGAAATTAGATTTAATGAATTTTTCATTAAAACTCTCAAAATATGCCTATATATTCAACCCTTTATTTTAAATTAGGGATCTAAGAGCAACCCCGTCAATATGTCTAAAAGATTCCATCTATTTTACACAAAAACTTACTTTTTCTATTTTACACCATCATTTTTACAAAACACCTACATCAGTTAATCTATTATGCACATTTTTTATTAAAATAATATTTTTCCTCACTTTTTCTATTATTTCCCACCTACCCTCACCTAACCCACAGAGACTTTGTCTCTCACTTTCCCCTAACCCTCAAACTCTTTGCCTCTCACTTTCCCCTAACCCACAAAGTCTCTGCCTCTCTCTCATCCCTCAAAGTCTCTGCATCTCTTTTATTTTTTTTAACAGTTCGAAAGCTACAAGGAAGAGAGAAGATGATGAAGATGAAGATGAAGATGATTGAAACATAAGGAAATCCCTTGTCTCTCTCCTTAATTCTCAGATCCCTTGTCTCTCTCTCTCTCTCTCTCTCTCTCTCTCAATTTTTGTAGGGGTTTGATTTTTAGTTGATTTTGAGTTGGGTTGGGGATGGGTTTTCCAATGGGGTGTGAGTTGATTTTAAGTTGTTTTGTGTTGATTTTAAGTTGTTTTGTGTTGATTTTGAGTTATTTTTGGTTTGATTTTGTGTTTGGATTATCAAATGTTGAAATGGGTTGTCGTGGTAGACCGGTGATAATTGGGTGGTGGTGGGTTGATATGGTGGTGGTGGTGGTGATCATTTGGGTTTTGGTTAATTTTGGCTTTGAAATGGGTGGTGATCATTTGGCTTTGATAGTTGGGTGGTGCTTAGTTTTGATCATCTGGTATGAAATAGGTTGTGGTGGTAGACCGGTGATAGTTGGGTGGTGTTGTGTTTGTATTTAGGTGATACTTTCTTGACCGGTGTTGGTCTGTAACAGAGGAGCAAGAATATGAGGGAGAAGAGAAAAGCCTGAGTTCATTTCAGAGGAAAAAGAGAGAGAAAAAAGGGAGCCAAATTAGGAAATTATTAAAATATTTAATGCACATGCTACGATAACCGTGCATATATACATGGTTACTATAGCAATTGTGCATTTATACACAATTTTACACCCACTAATGTGGGTGTTTTTTTGCTCAAAATGTGTAAAATCAGTTACTTTTTCTATTTTGCACAACTTTGCACATTCTGATAAGGATGCTCTAATAGTAATATTATCATAAAATGATTCAATTGCATTCCCTCCATGCTACTCCCAAACAAAATTACTTACATTCCATTCATTTTCATTCCTTTCCATTCCTTTCTTTTAAAACATCCAATTGGAGTTACTTAATTCCATTTCATTCTTTTCCATTCCTTTCCCTTACTTAAATACATTCCATTCTATTCTTTTCCATTCCCTTATGATAATTCCATTCCATTTCTTTATGAACTCCCAAACGAAGCCTTAACATTTGTTTTGGTTTCCATTTTGCTATGGTTCCGAAAAAGTAAGTTCAACATATCTGAAGGCTCTTGCAAAATTTGTAGTTTCAATCTCTACTCTTGGGTGTCCATATGTGTTATGAAGGTTGTAGTGGTATCCCATCTCCTTTGGTTGCAAGAAGCTGTGGGTCTCTCTTCCAAAAGAAGATCTCAAGCCGTAGGTCCTCATCTACAATTCAGATCAATGGGGGAATAAAACTCACCTGACCCATAATCACAAAACCCAAGTATGATATACAAAAACTTCATTTATCATTAGCTAAACAACAACTTTGAGAAAAACGGAGAGAAAGATAGATTTAGAGAGAGAGAGAGAGAGAGAGAGAGAGAGAGAGATATATACATATATATATATATATATACATGTTCTAGATGGGTTGTATTCGAACTTGGCTTGAGCTTCTTGAGGGTTTGTACTCCCAATTTCAAACACAAAAGCAAAAGGAAAATAGAGGAGAACTCCTTCAGTGCTCTACCAGATAACAGATTCGACATTAATAAGAGAAAGAGGAGAGGCAAAGTGAGAGGAAGAGAAGAGAGGGGCAGAGAAAGAGAGGTAGAGAAAGAGAGGCGGAGCAAAAGAAAATAGTAGGTTTTGCTAAAACATATGAAGATATGTGAATAGATTGTGAAGTGGAGAGAGAATGTCTGCGCAGGTACTTAAAGCATTCTCATTAAGAATGCTAAATGTTATAAATGCTAAATTTTAACATCAAGTTTGTAAAAAGTACCAAAAAACAAGTTACAACAAACATGTTAAACTTAAAAAAAATAGCAACTGAGCTACAGTGAGCTTTCATCACTGTAGCTCGAATCTTTAAAAAAAAATATTATTATTTTAATGCTTATGGTGAAAAAGGTAGTTTGTGTAGTTGTTTTTTATTATTTTAATGAGTAGTTTATATTATTTTAAATGAAATGCTAAAAAAATAGAACCTTTGATATTAGGTGTATTGTAAAATGAGTTGTTAAAATTAATAAAGAGGTTTTTTGAGATGCTAAATGCTAAATGCTAAATTTTTAAAAGCTTTGGTGGGAATGCTCTTAGTCGTTCTATGCATTTTGCAAAGCACTAATTTTCATGGGTCCCACAACTTTGCTTAAAGTTGAGTTTTCTATTTAAAAAATCCACTAAGAACTTCCATCCAAACACATTGCAAGTAGAGTTATGGAAAAATTGAGTTACAAATATGAGAATTAGGTAATGAGTTAGAGCATTCACATCAAAGATGTGAAAAATGCTAAAAACTCATTTTAGCATCTTAATCCGCAAAACACACACCACAACAAAGCTACTATTCTTAAAATATTTACTATCTTAGCTACAGTAGATTGTCATAAATGACAATCTACTGTAACTCAAATCTTATAAAAAAAATAATTTTTTATTACTTCTCTCACATCTCTCATTGTTTTCTTCTTTCTTTTTCTCTCACCGGTGTCACTTCTTCTCTCATTTCTTCTTTCTTCTTTCCTTTTCTCTAATCGGTCTCACTTCTTCTCTCTTTTCTTCTTTCACCGGCATCCACAACTGAAAACCACACTGGTAGTGGTGGTGTTTAAGTTTTTATTTTTTTTATTTTTTTTTATTTGGAGTTAGCTTGTGATTCTGATGGTGGTTGTTTTGGATGGTGGTGTTGGTTTACTTTAATGGGTTTTGTGGTGGGTTGTTGATGACGGTGGTTGTGGTGGTGGTGGTGGTTTTGTTTTGGGTTTTTTTGCCGTTGGTTGTGGCTGCCACAATGGTGGTGGTGGCGGCTAATGGTGGTTGTTTTGGGTTTTTTACGGTGAATTGTGGCTACCACGATGGTGTTGGTGGTGGTGAACGTGGCCGGTGGTGGTTCTAGTCTGTGGGTTTTTGGTGGTTCTGGTTTGTGTTTTTTTTTTCCTCTAGTGGTGGTGGCCGGTTGCAGTGGCTGGTGGCCGATTGCAGTGGCTGGTGGCAGTGTATATGGGTTTTGATCGGATTTATGATAATAATGTAGTGGTGATTGAGTGAGTTATGTAGCTAGTGGGTTGTGGTGGATGGTGGTGTTTTTTTTTTTTTTTTTTTTCCCAGTGGTGGCTAGTGGTCGAGTGGATTTTGTGGCTAGGGGGTTGTGGTGGCTGGTTTTTTTTTTTTTTTTTTAAGGTGGTGGTGGCTAGCAGTGGCTAGTGGTGGGTGTGGCCGTGGGTTTGTTGGGTTGAGGGATGAGAAGAAAGATGAGATGTGAGTAGATTGCTTCAAGAGTAGGGAGACATAAAAAATAATATTTAAATAAAATGATAAAAAAAAATGATTTTGATATTAAGTGTATTGTAAAATAAAGTATTAAATGTTATAAAGTGACTTTGAAATGCTAAATGCTAAAATTTTTAAAACCTTTGATGAGAATGCTCGAAGAGGGATGACATTTGAGTGTTGAGATGGCCTAGGATTTAGTGAATTGAGGTCATCTCCTGACTACCGTTACAATTTGAATCGCAATTGAACACTGGAAAGCAATGGTTTCAATTTTCTTATAGTGATGACTGGAGGAAATCAATTATCCATGATCATGATAGACACTAGAGAAAAGAAACTGAATACCAACTGTTTCAAGCTGTATCCAAAGGGAAGCAATGACCCATGAGAAAAATACTTCATGTATTACCGCAGCCATCGAAATGGCAGGAAATGTGCCATTACGATAACATCACCCCCTTTACTCCTCAAGACCTTCCGAAGTCTGATTCACAATTGGAAAATATCTGGATCCAATGCAAGCACAAGATCAACGGGCCAAGTAAGACAACTCTTTCAACATAAGCAAGGGCATTTATATTCATAATCAAGGGAATTATAACTAAACAAGATTTCATGACCAATGGCATTGATACTTCATAATATAATAAAACATTGAGTTTCACTTTAACAAAAGGAAACAAGTATCAACCACTCTCACTCTCTCAAGCACACAAATGATACAATACGCAGAAAGCAACCATGATTGTTAGGACTCACTGGAATTAAAGTAGAAAGCTTTAATATGAGATGATGATTTTCTTGGCATGTCTCTAGGATGTTCTCTCCGAGCAATTATTCAATTTTTGAGATGGGGGAAGCAAGCAGTAACATCAGATTTGGGGTGCTTTGCTCCTGCATGTTCCCTGCACTTCACCTCTGATGTAGTGCACATAAATGTCTGCATGCACACCTTGCACTGCATTCAAGATTCACCAAAATATATTATAACTACCAAACAATTAAAAAATAGTACAATAAGCAGAACTTAACTCAAATGAGCCAAGATACAAATCTTGATCTAAAATTGGATTGATTGGTCTGAGACCCCCAGGAAGAGTCCCTATATGTCAGAGACCAACATCGGAATTTGGATACAAAGAACGTTTGAATATTAAAATGTAAACCAAATTATGCATTGACCTAATTCCTACATAAAGTAAAACTGCCTTCTTGAGTCGAGGAAAGCTCATTCCAAATATAGTATGGATTTAATCAGAGAAGATTCCGGTTTTGACTACATATTTCCAGATGAGTCTTCAATTTGCAAGCAAACAACCTAACATTCTGCTATTACTTATTTATTGATCATAAAAAATAAATAAAACAAATAATTTATTATTTATAAATGGCTTGAATGATACTGCAATATCAATAGCAGTGGAGTGAAATTCCTCCACCATTGAAGGAACTTGGGCCATCTTATCCTAAAATTCAAGCTACCATATCCATGACAGTTTGTTATTCGGGCTTCTTTTTTTAAGGCAAAGATAAACGAAAAAACTTTGAGTTAACCTCTCATTCAAACATATACATATTAGCGACCTGAGCGTCAGCCATCCATCCGGGAATGGATCATGTGTGCCCTCATCTACTATAGGGGGTTCTAAATTAGCTAACTACATTGGCAGACACAGATCTTAAAATCCCTGATACCCTATTCCTAATCATATTCCCTTCTCTCAAAATAATACTTCAACAAATCTCAATTTCCATAGTTACACTTGCACACAATAAAGGAAACTCAACACAGTTACCAACCAAAATTTTGATATATCAAATGTATGAAAAATTCAAGAATACCTGGATTGTCATCGCCTTCTTGTTTGATTCTAGCTGGCTTCCTGAGAAAATCAGTAAGATAATCCAAATTAAGCACAACAAGATCCTTGACATGTAATTTTTAAAGACCCCAAATAGATTTTTTTTTTTTTTTTTGGTTAAAGCTCCGTTTGGCTGCGGATTATCTAATTTTTGATATGATCTTGATTACCCAGAAAAAAAACCCACCTCAATTAAAACGGTGTGGTTCGTTTATGATCTGAAAACTTAAGGTCCTTGTTTCAAAAGATGAGAATTCAGACATAAAAGAAGTCTAATTTTCTTTAATTTTCCGAGTCATATTCTCAGACCACAAACGGAAATTTGAGAAAAAGTGAGGAAGAGAGAATGAAAATTTACCCTTGCCAGCAGCCTTTGCCTTCTCCAAGTTCTTCTCACGTGCCATCTTCGACTTTTGGGCGTTGCCTCCTCCCATGGCTGGAAATCAGAGGGATCAGAACCTCAAAACCCTAGTTTCGCGAAGAGTTCTTTAGATTTGTGAGAAATAGAGACAGTAATACGCTGCGGAACTGTATATATATTGTACTATATAGGTAAGGGGACAGTGATTTACTCACCTGTGTATAAGTCACCGACCAATAAAATTGAACGGTTATTTTTCATTTATAAAACTGTTGACTAAAGTTTATCAAAAATAAATAAAACTGTTGACTAAAGAGTCTTTGACTAGCCTGTTGGGAGATCCGCAGGTTCAGTGTGTATCACTTGCTGTGTACCCAATATTTTTAAAACATTTTTATAATAAATTTTAAGTGGTATATCATTGGTGGATGTTATTGGTAAATAAAAAAGTAATTTTAATGATGGATTCAAATTAGAATTAATAACAACTTACCCTCATAAATTTGTTATGAAAATATCGTAAATATATCACTTCTTATTTTATGTTAACAAGTCTGTTTCATATCGTGTTGAGGCAATGAGTATTTTGTATTATATTATACAGACCAACTCTAAAAAATTCTTAACTTTGACACAACTTGTTTATTAAACAGAATGACACGACATAATGCACGTAACATATTAAATTGCTCTTGTTGGGTTGGCACACACGTAACACAATCCATTTAGTTACACATGATGTACCATACTAACATAGACTTGACTCATTTCAACACGCTTAAAGGGCATGTCCCAAAATAAATATTTTTATATTTTATAAATAAATAGATTATTATAATTACAAACAAATTAATTATACAAAAATTTTGTTTTATTATAACATGAATTAAAGTACCAATAGTTACATATGCTTGGGTTGGCACACACGTAACACAATCCATTTAGTTACACATGATGTACCATGCTAACGTAGACCTGACTCATTTCAACACACTTGAAGGGCATGTCCTAAAATAAATATTTTTATATTTTATAAATAAATAGATTATTATAATTACAAACAAATTAATTATTCAAAAATTTTGTTTTATAATAATATGAATTAAAGTACTAATAGTTACATATGCTTGTTTTACAACCTTAGTTTAACCTCATCCTAAGAGCAAAATTGTATTTTGACTATTGATGATTAAGTGTGCGTTTGTTAGCACGTTTTCAGGGGCTGAAAGCCCGTTTTTAAAAAGTGATTTAAAAAAGCCCGTTTGGTGAGTGCTTGAAAGCAACTTTTTGATAAAAGCTGCTTTTTGGGTTTGTGAAGGAAATGTGATTTTGCAAAAAGCTGAGATGCGGTCCATTAGCTGAAAAAGCCCGTGCGCGTTTTCTCCTATCCGTTGGGCTGTGCTTGCAATTTACCAAGTTAACCTCACTCACTCTCAGGGTCTCTCAATTCTTCAGTTCTCACGCTCGCCTCAGTACCCTCATCTCATCTCTCTGCCTTTGCCAAGCTCACTCTCAAGCATCGTCTCTTCTCTCTGCTCTGCCCTCTCCGTGCTGCTACAAGCCTCCCGTAAGTCTCTCTTGCCTTTCCGTTGCATCTTTTCTTCTTCCTCTTCTTCTGCTTTGTTCTGGTTCTTCAACGCTTCGTTTGTATTTTTTTTTTTTTTAATTTTATTTGTCTAATCTGATCTGAAAAATATATTTTGAAGGTAGAGTTTTGATCAAAAAAACACCAACCAAGACTGATCTGCTACCAAAAACCGCAAGGTACCATCAGAGATTTTGATGAAATAATTGTTGAAATATTTTCCAATCTGTGCATGCTTTGTATGCTCTGTCTTTCTGATCTGATCTGTGTTGTGGGTTTGTCTCATTTCGGTTTCTTTAGTATGCTCTGTTTTCGGTTTGTGTGCTCTGTTTTCGGTTTCTTTAGTTATACAGTAGTGATTTTAAGAAAAAACTGAGTTGTGGGTTTGTCTCATTTTCTGTTGGGCGATCACTCAGTCAGTTCCAAATTGGCATCTTTAAGCAGTTGGGGCTCAAAGTTCTTGGCTTTTTGCTTTGTGGGTAAGCTTTAAAATGTCATTCTTTATGATCTGCAAAGTGTTGTATAGTTAGTTTTTTCCATTTCTGGTTGTGGGTATTGATAGTTGGAGGGTTTTTGTTTCAAGCGGTTTAAAGAAATTTTATGATATGTCATTCTGCAAAAACTTGAAAATTCGTTTGATTTGGATTTGAATCACTGTTATTGTATGTATAACTGTTTTTTTTGCCTAAAAAGTCTGTACATTTGATGTGTTTACAATTGTCAATATTTCTTTCACTAGATTACCCTTTACCCAAACTAAAACCAAAAAACAAAAAGTTAAAAAAAAAAGAGATTAAAAAAAACAGAAAAGAGAGTAGTCAATTTAATTACTGATAAATAAATAAATAAATAATGGGGCTCCCTTTTGCAAGCTTTTTGTAGAGGTTGAGGAACCATAGTTCCACTTCCATGCACTGCCAGGTAGATACTAGGCATTCTGAGGGATATTTTGATTTTAGGTTGGTTAATCATGATTTCTGATCTGGGTTTTCTTTTTTGTCAATCTCTAGGAACTGGTTTTTCCTTGAAACTTTTACGAGGGAATAGGTTGGTTAAATAATTATACTCTTCCTTTTATTTTATCTTACTTGCGTTAGCATTTCATTGAAATTATGAAACAAGCAACACCAAAATCATTGTTGTGGCACATGCAAATGCATGCATACTCAACTAACAAGGTTTTATGTTTGCTTCACCTTATTGACTGATGCTTGTTGGGCATTCATTTTATCGTTGTAGCTTCTTCTACTTTTATATACTACCCTGTCATTGCAATATAAAAAGTGGTCCTGGCCACGTAAGAACTTGCCTTCTTATTACACTTACAGAATTCCATGCTTCTCTTTTACTGTATGTATATGTGTTGGAAGGGCATCTAAACCCATCACCTACCACTGATAACTCTACCCCTTCTTCTTCTTCTTATAATTATCCCCCACAACTTTTTTCTGAATTTTCTCATGTCCTTTCACTCTACTCTCTGCAACAACAAGCAGCAGAGCAGAGGACATTTTCTTTGTCACTCTTCTACTTGTGTTTATATTGTAAAAGAAAGCTTCTCTGTGCTGCTGGTGTCAGAAAGCTCCATTTCAGCTTAAATTCACACTTTCGCATTTTTGCTTCCACAGAAAAAAAAAACCCAGATAGGAAATAAACCCAGTAGTCTTTAGATTTGAAACTAATGATAAAATTAATTTCAATGCTCGTTAATGTATAGGTTGTTGGTCTAATGGTTAATAAAGAATAGAAAATTATCTTTAGTTTGATAGGAGTAATATACCTAAAGGATTACTTATTCAAATAAGTAGAACTTAAAGACTTTATGGATTTTCGTGTATGAAAATTTGGATTTTGATTTCAATGTTAATAGTGATTTACAGAGTGGTAGGGAATTCATGTTCTTACTGTTGTTGTGCAATGAAAGTGATTTACTGTTGTTCTACTTTTATTTGTTTTAATTATCTGTAGCTATGCTATAGTTTATGCTATGAATATGTAATTGGGAAGTAGACTATGTGTCATGTGCATCCAATTTCTTATGGTTGCTTAACTCTATAGATGGGTAAAAAGGCCACTTCCAACCCCGAGGCAAAAAAGGCTAGAGCATTATGGGATAATGCAATTTGGACAACCACTTTTTGTGACCTTTGTGTGGAACAATTTAAACTTGGGTTATTAGAATGTATTTTGTCATCTTTTTACATTTTTATGTTGTACAATTTAAACTTGGGTTATTGGTATGTATTTTATATCTTTTTACATTTTTATGTAGTACAATTTTTAAACTTGGATTATTGGTGTGTATTTTATCATCTTTTTACATTTTCATTTTGTGCTTCATGATGATGAAAATTATTTAGATTTAATTAATATTGATAAGAAGTCATTAATGGTAATAACAAATAATTATGACACTAAAAAGAAAAATTGCCCAAACATTATTAATAATACCAATAATATATTTATTATTATTATTATTATTATTATTATTATTATTATTATTATTATTATTATTTTAGTAAGTGTATGAAGTAGTTAATTTAAGTATGAAATAAACTCCCTTATATATACATTGTCCTTTTTGGTAATTTGCCCTTCAAACTGCCACTTTTATAAATACTAGCCAAACACTTAGCTTTTTTAAAAAGCACTTTTTAACAGCTTTTACCAAACACTCAGCTTTTTGAAAAAACACTTTTTCATACTGCACTTTTTGAAAAAGCCACTTTTTCCAAAATGCCCTTTCCCAAAAAGCTGAAACAAACTCACCCTAAGAACTTACAACAAAATCAATCTAGAAGTCTTAAGAATAAAAACAATACATCATATGCTTAAATCAAACCACTAAATTACAAGATATAGCCTTATCGAAATTTAACGGTTAATACATATTCTTGTGATTGATGCTAAATATGATTAATTAATTGTGATTAGTTCTCTGGTTGTCGTTGATTTATACCATAATCCCATTGGTTTAGGCTTCAGACAAAAGTGATGTATGCATACAAATAGTTTAATTCTATTGGATAATTGGGATTTTTTTTAATTGATAATCTTATATATAAGAGTTTTAATTAAATTACAAAATTTGCTAAATATTCACTAATGGCCCTAAAAGAGTTATGTTGGTGCCACAACTCGCCACGTGGATGAAGGATGATGGTGGGCCCACGTATCATCACCTTTTTACCACTCACAACTTGCCACGTTGGCGAGTTGTGGCAAAATTTGTGCCATTTTATATGGCACCATCATAACTAGCCCTAAAAAGGCAAAAACACTTGGAAAAAAAAAAAGTATCTCCCAAAAATTGGATTTACCTCAAAAAAAAAAAAAGAAAGAAAGAAAGAAAGAAAGAAAGAAAGAAAGAAGAAGAAGAAGAAGAGGAAACAAATGGATAAGTTTAGAGTCTTTGAGTCAAAGAAGTGTAGACACTTGGAGCATGTAACTATATGCCGTCCGGCACTCAGCACAAAAACAACACTTTGGTGGAAGAAGAAGAGGAAACAAATGGATAAGTTTAGAGTCTTTGAGTCAAAGAAGTGTAGACACTTGGAGCATGTAACTAAATGTCGTCCGGCACTCAGCACAAAAACAACACTTTGGTGCTATTTTCAACTTCTATCTTCTTCTGTTTTTTTTTTTTTTTTTTTTTCTCTGATTAGTGTATGAGATAAATATAACTATAAATTAATCCAAAGACAACAACAAAAGCTCTTCCCCTTTAGAGGTCGTTCACAATTCCAAAGCGAAGTGGAGCACTAAGAGCTCTTAAAAGAGAGACATTAGGTGGTTATTGATCCATTTGTAAGTCACCACAACCTCTCATCTCAAGAGCTACGGAATTTTATGCTCCCAAAGGCCTTAAAAACACGTCAAATTAATGCCCATTCACCTCCACAACTCTTAAATATCAAACTTTTGCATCATATGATTCCAGATTAAAATTTGTCCAATGCTTAAGTTAGCATTCACAGTGGTGGATAATGGGCATATAAATGCTGAAGAAGTATGAGAGGTAATGATTGAGGTTCAAGTCTCTAGGAGTAAGTTTCGCACACATGTATACCATGGGCGAAATCAAAGGGGGGGGAGGGGGTGAGAGGGGGCAAGTGTCCCCCCTAACCCCACCCAAGGTCTCCCCTACCCCACATTTGTTGTAATTTTATTTTTTAAAGTTATATTCCACATACAAAGCTTTGTTCTTATGGGGTTATAACTTATAAGGACATGAACATGATATTGAGGAAATAAATAATTAAGTTTCAAAAGACAGATTTTAATGGAAATAAATTGATTTCAATTAGCTTCTTAACTACTAGTATTTCCAGTTTAAGAATAATTTAACCCGATGGGTTTCATTCAATATAGTCTATGCCACTGTTCACTTTAGTTTTCCTATAAGTTGTTAAAATAGCCACGAGAAGAAATAAACATGGTAGCACTAGTTCCCAACATAGTCCTAATTGTTATGTGATAGTCTTATCATGTAATAATATTATGGTTTTGAACAATTAATAACGAAGACAAGTAAATCAATTGAACAACTTATCTAATTATCTCTGCTCAATGATGATTACTAACGTTTAATCTTTTTTACAATCATATGATTTGTTCGAATATCTTATATTTAAATTAATCTTTTAACTTCATACATTAATAATGATTATGAATTCTGTGCTTGTTTGCAATATACATTTTTAGCCTGTTTAAATTATGAAGTAGTTTAAGCATTATAATGATTATACTAACTCCTATGCTTCTCATGGACTTTTACCAATTCATTGAGCTTCCTTGGCCTAACTACTCCATACTTTATCCTTGGGGCTTATAGTCTATTACCCCTTTCTTTCTTTTCTTATATTACTTTGGGTCCGCCGTGGCAAGCGAGGCTCATTCTCACTTTTTCTACATCCATTCCGCCCATGGGTTTGCTATTTATCTCTTTCCGAGCCCTTTTAGGCCCATTTACTCTCTCAAGATCCATTTGTTTGCTTTACGGACTTATAATACATTATTCTTGCTGCTTGGGCTTAATGGCTCTGCTATCTATTTTCTGACTCTTCCTTGCCCGTGTTGCTAGGCTTCTCTTTTCTGCTGGGCTCCTAGAAAAAAAAATGAGCATCAACATTTAGCCCCTTGAACATATGAAACGCTTCTGCAGTTCATATGTGAATGAAAGACTTTTCTGCCCCTTTCTGTCTTTCTTTCTTCTCCTTCGCAGGCTTTTTCGAACAATGGTCCCTAACTTATACATATGTTCATGTTTTTTTTTTTTTTTTTGTGTGAATAGTGTTGTATCTTCGAATTTCTCAGTTTAGCAGTTATTCTGAGATAAGCCGCCACTTCATTAATTTCATACCTCTTCTAATGGCTGACCCATCGCATCCCTTCAGGCCGGTATTAATGACCTTGATACTTAAGAGCGAATCCCTTCATAATCCAATCATAAACGCCTTTTCTTCTCCCCACACAAACACTCCCCTTGTTTCCCTTTCTCCACAGTTTCCTCCTCCTAGGACATTCCCATCCATCTTACTCCGATCAAAACCCCGTACCATGTCGTCGGTAAAAGGCCAAAGCTCTTCCCGTCGTTAGGAAAAGAGGTTGTTTTCGATCCTCCCGCCGCTCATGATGTAGGCGAGGAGGCCGTATATTCCGAATCGGATCACTTCAACAAGGAAGAAACGCAGCGCACTTCAGATAGTGAGTATGCTCCTCTCATTGATCGTTGTACGACATCCATCCCCATTTCCCTAAAGTTCCGGGTGATTATACACCACCGCTGCCGAGCCGTGTGTGGCTTGCTCTTTGCTAGCAACACGAACGTTTCTTGGGCTCTGTTGGCTTCCTCGATCTCTGATCTTATCATCCGTCAAGGCATTTCACTCCCCGTGCCCATTCACTTCAAATTTGGGTCAGACACAGCTTTGGGTTGGAGGGAATGGGTAGACAAAGAGTTATGTGACACGAGTTTCATGGGTTTGCTTCAGCGGGCCGGCGTATTGAAGGCTATCATTTTATCCCACTGTTTGTCCAATTTTAGGGACCTCTTCATCCTTCGTCACTTGGTTCATAGATGGTGTACTACCACTCACACTTTCTTCTTCTCCTGCAGTGAAATCACCGTGACTTTGGAAGACGTAGCCAATCAGTTGCTTTTGCCCATCCTTGGTGACGTTGATCCTCCTGCCCTGGAACTTTCTCCAGAAGAGAAGGCTGTGGAGGCCGAACTGAAGAGGAGGATGAGTGGTAATGCGAAGTTATCATTTTGGGTCAGTTCTTCCTCCAAGATCTCTACCGCTGCTCGCCGTGCGGCCTTTATCACATTCTGGCTTTGTAAGTTCGTATTTGGCTCCTATCCCCACTATGCTGTGAAACCTTTATATTTTCAACTGGCTATTAAGATATTAGCTGGGATAAGTCTGTCGTTGGCTCCTATGTTTCCGGGGCATTTGTACGTTCAGCTAGATAATTTGCTGAGCGATGAGAGTCAGGCAGGCTCCCGCCATATAGTTACTTCTTCTGTTCATAGTACTCTTCTGCAGCACTTGTTATATGAGTGTTGTGCTAGGCGTCTAGCGAAGTGTAGGCCCGTTCGTTTTGCTAAAGAAAAATATCAGTCTTGTCCGTGAGTCATTACCGATTTCTGCGGCAGATTCGAGTTTGACTTCCTATTAGCTTTTCGGTGGGCCGGTCTAAAGCCCATTGATCATTCTGCTGTTGAATTCTTTGATAAAGGAGTTGGATTCTCCTGGAGAGCTTATAGAAATTTAGGCGCGGGTTATACGTATGCTGACTCTGTTATGGGCTTATTTGTTGACACTGTCGAGACCACCACCCCTTTGGCCGATTTTGATGAGATAGGGATTACTTATTTGGAGGCCACTAATGCTAGGTGGTTACCTTACCTAGTCGACGAAGGCCTCAGGTTTGTGCATTATTCTGCCAACCGGGTGAGAAGGCAATTAAGGCTTGATCAGGATGTCCCTGACAATCTTTCTTTTCTTATGGAGTCTCCTACTTCTGTCCGGCCGTTCCTGCGGCATACTGCCTTTGAATTTTGGAGCCAGCGTTTTACTACAGTTACCATTCCAGGCTCACTGAGAGAGGGCATTTGTACTCCTGCCATGCACGGATATTGGCAGGCCGTGATGACTTTGTTTGAGCAAGAATTGGTGGGTAGTAGTGGTTTCTCCCTTATTCCTCCTGACGGGATTAGTACGGTCATTTCGGCTAATCCTTGGTTGCTTCTGCCCTCCAAGTCTATGCTAGCATATGCCAGGAAGCAGAATTGGTCTGCCGTCTTTGAGTGGGATGAAGAGAAAAGAGGGTGGTATTGGCACGCCGATGATTATCCCCCGGGTTGGGAAAAGAAAGTGAAAGTGATGAACATTCCAGCGCCAAAGAAAGGTTCTACTAAGCTTAAGTCTGCCAAAAAGGGCGGTGATTCTTCTGAAGCTTATTCAGGTACTGTACCTTCTGAGAGTGGCCTCCCTTGCCTAGGCGATATAGCTTTGGAGAGCCCTTCTCCCGTTTCACCCGTGCTCATTCTGGCGCGTGCCTTATTGCTAGCAAGTCTAAGTTCACCGCTCTACAGCTATCCACCGGTGCTCCTCCTTCCAGCAGGACACGAGGTAGTAAAGGGAAGTCCTTCCCTCCATTTGCGCCCACCACTACCGAGCGACGAGTATGTTGCCCTCAACTTTGCCACCCCTAAATATATATATATATATATATATATATATATATATACGGTGCTTTCTTGCGAAATATACTTGTTGATTCATCTCTTTGTCTTCGTCTTTTATTCCTCCTTTTTTTTTTTTCCTTTGCAGTCTAAATAAAAGGAGGATACATCTGTTGCTCGCCTTATACCATTTGAGGAGCCTGAGTTCGAGGTATGTCTCCCTCTTATATTTTCCTTTCCTTAGCCCATTTTTTTTTCTGTCATATGCCGTTGGTTGTTTCATCTTTGTTTCGACATCATTACTAATTACAGATTCCTTTGCTCCCCATCTTTTTTTTTTTTTAGGACGAGCCCCAGCCTCTCTTTATATACCATCCCACGGTCGAGGAACTTTTTGCTTCCATAGGTACGCCCGTGGGAGGTTTCTTTGGTGGGGTCGGTGTAGTACTTGCAATGCCTGCTCCTTCTGCCGCTGCACTTGGATTCCCTGCTGAGGTTCCCATCCCTCCTGCTAAGTCGGTACCTATAGTCGAGGGTGCTCATACGAAGAGGATTGATGAGACCATTCCTGTTCCTGCTGAGACACTCACCCCTCAAAAGAGGGTCATTCCTTCCTTTACTGTTCAGACCAAGGTTGCTTCTCTTGCCACACCCCTCGTTATCTCTACTAGTGATCCTTTCGTAACTCTTTCTCAAGCTGTGAAAGACGGTTCTTCCTTGGTAGTTACTCCTTCTTCCATTCCAAGTTCCGCCACACGCGGACCTGATGTGGTCTTGTCTTCTGAGGGCTCCAAGGATGTTTTTGAGGATTTCAATGATGAACCGACCATGAAAAAGAGGGTTTCTGATTCTGAGAAGGAGGAAGGTGCTAATTATAAGGTCCAACCTATGGGTATGTGTCTCCTTTTCATGTGCATGTATATGCATTTTGTGTCACCCCTTTATTTTGTGCATCTATTCTTACAGGAACCTTCGGGGAACCAGAAGTTGCAGCAGACACAGACATACCTACAGCCACTTCTCCTGCCGCACCTATAGCAACCATTTCTGCGGTACCATCAGTACTAGTTTTTGCCATTTCTGCAATACCCATTCCTGCTGTCTTTATAGCCCCTACTTTCACAAGCTCCGGTGTACTTCTTTCCCTTGTCTCTCTTCCTTTTTTTTTTTTTTTTTTTTTTTTAATTTTCCATCTATGAATTCGTTTCTTTTGGCTCGTGGTTCTTTACATTCCCCTTTTTTTTTTTTTTTTGTCTTCTCGGTAGGTCCACTTCCTACCGCCCTTTCCCAATTTGGAAGTGGGCAACAGTTCTGCTGCAGTTACGGACCCTGTGAGTGAAGCCACGACCTTCTTTACTCGCTTTGATCAGCTTGAGGTTAATAACCTCGATCCTACAGATTTCTGGGGTTCTGGTCCTCCCTACGTAGAAAGGATTGTGTTTCTCATCTGGAGGTAGTCTACGGTAGCCGTGGTGACTTTATGCAAGGATTCCGTCTTGGCCGTTTTGCCAAAGAGCACTTTTCTGAAGATGCTAGGGAGCGTGATGAATGATATTGAGCATAACTTTGTTGACACTATCTCCTCCGAGAGGATCCTTTAGTGGAGAGCAGCAGTTCAAGAGCTTGTCAGTGTGGGCTTCGTTGTGGAGTTCATTTTAGATCATCTCCGTGAGATTGCCTAAGCCCTTTTTATGAGGAGAGTTCAGCCTGCTATTGATGCCATTGACAGACGGATTTAGGTTCTGAGGAAGGAGATGGCAGACTTGGAGGCTCGCCGCGAGCGCCTCCTTTCAAGCGTTGGTGAGTCCAGCCGTTTTGGAGATCAGCCCCTCATTTCTGGGCTTCGCTGATGATGCCGTTCTTCCCTTATGTTGCTTATTTCCCCGTTTGGCTCACTTTTTGTTTCTACTGGACTTCATCCATTCCCTCTTTTTCTTTTCTTTATATGAATGTGACTGCCATGGTTTGGGCTTGTAATTATGACGCTACACTTTTTGTTTCCTACTGGACTTCATCCCTTCCCTCATACTTTTAGCTATTGCTATGACATGATATGCTTTTGTAGTACTTCATACTTCTTTTCATTACATGAAAGCATGTTACAATCATGTCTTGTGACACAGTCACTTGAAGAAAAAAAATAAATAAATAAAAGAAAAACATAAAAAGGCGAAACTACACGGCCTTTTTTTTTTAAAAGCATAATAATGTTTCAACCACTTCCCGTTGATGGGATCGTTTAAGTCATTGCCATCCATCTGAGTCAAACGGTAATACCCACTTGGATGTGCCTCTCTTATCACAAGAAGTCTTTCTCATTTTGGAGCAAATTTAGATGGTCTTGCCATACCTCGCTTGACATAGTCTGCTACTTTTAACACGAGTTTCTCTTCCACGAACACTCTCTCTTTGGTCATTCTTCCATAAGTCTCTGTCATTTTTTGTCTATATCTGCAACTATGCTCTTGAGCCTTTTCTCTACTTTCATCAAGTCCTTCCAAGTCTTCATACCTTTCTGCCGCGAAGACTCCCCTTTCCTTTTCCTTTTCCTGCATTTGCATAACTCTTAATGATGGAGTCATTTTTTCACTGGGTTCACTACCTTTGTCCCGTAGACTAGAGAGAAGGGTGAGAACCCCGTGGCTGACTTTGATGAATTTCGATAAGCCCAAAGAGCATCCGGCAGATGCATCGCCCATCCTCTTGTATATTCTTGGCTCATCTTACTGATGATTTTTATGAGAATCTTTTTTGTTGCCTCTGCTTACCCATTTCCTTGGGGTAATAGGGTGACGAATAGTGGTGTTTGACCTGATAGAATTTCAACATCTTCCTTACATCACTGTTGACAAAGGGTGTGCCATTGTCGCTAATAATCTTGTGGGGTACCCCAAACCTCACAATTATGTTCTTCTTGATAAAGTTTGCTACCGCCCCTCCCGTGGCTTTACGGAGCGGCACTGCCTCTGCCCACTTTGTGAAGTATTCCGTAGCCACTAGAATCCATATGTAGCCACGCGATGGTGGGTTAATTGGTCCAACCAGATCAAGTCCCCAAGTGTGAAAGGGCTATGGGGTAACCATGCTGTCTAGGTTCCGCTGGTGGGTGTGAATTAGGTTGCCTGTACTTGATAGTCATGGCATCTTTTTACAAATTCTACCGTGTCTTTCTTCATGGTAGGCCAGTCCCATCTGTAGTAGGCATCTGTATAACTTCTTCTTCCCTTAGTGTTCCCCACATTCTCCCGTGTGCACTTCTTTCATCATATCTTTCGCTTCATCGGGGCCCAGGCATTGTAATAGGTCTCCATCATATCCTTTCTTGAAAAGGACCCCATTGTGTAGGAAGTAGCATGTCGCCAACCTTTTAAGCTTGTACCGCTCACTATGCTTTTGTGGCAGGACACCCTCTGCTAAGTACTGGGTGAATGGTCTTCTCCAGTCTTCGCTGACGAACACAGCGTAGTTCTCTTCCCTGTCTACCGCCAGCTAGCAAGTCTTGCATTGAACTTGGACTTGATCCGCGTCTCTTCCCATATTCGGCCAATAAAAGCCTGCCCTTTGAAGCCTGCGGTAGAGATTGATTTCTCATTTGGATCCACAAGTCTTATCATGCACTTCTTTTAACTTTCTTTGGGCTTCTCTTTGCCCTACACATCTAGACAAGACCCCACCTGGCATCCTACGGTATAACTCTCCCTTTACCAGGGTGTAATCTCTTAGTACTTTTAATGACGTAGCTTCCCCTTCTTTCATCAAAGTCTCTTTTATGGGACTCTGCCAGTCCTCTTCACACTGCTCTTCCTGAAATCTTTCTTTCAATGCTTCGATGATGGACTCTTTCCTCTTACTGACTTTTATTCTAGTGCTATCCCCTCAAAGATTATTTGTGAGCCTAACGCAGCCAGCTCATCAGCGAACCGATTTTTGTTTCTTGGAGCATGCGCTACCTTGAAGGTTGAAAATTTCTCCTCCATCTTCTGGGCCATCACCCTGTACAGGGCTAGACTGGGTTCTTTTAAAGAGAAGCACCCTTTGGTCTAGCAGACCATTAGGTTCGAGTCACCTATTACTCTTAAATGCTTGACTCCCATTTCGAGGGCTGTGGCCAACCCAGTTAGATAGGCTTCATACTCTACCGTGTTGTTTGAACACGGGAATTCTAATTTAAACGATAATGCCACAGCCTCGTTCTCCTCATGATACAGAACTACTCCCACCCCCCTTGATTTGGTGGTAGAAGACCCATCAAATTTCATTACCCACTGTTCTTTGACTCCTTCTGCCACAGCTATTTCTCCCGGGACCTCATCATCTAGCGGGAATTCCTCCTTTCCTGGGAATTGTGCCAACAGATCCGCTATAGCCTGACTTTTTACCGCCTTGGGTGTTCCCGCCTTTAAGTCGTATTGTGACAATTGTAGTAGCCATTAGGATATTCTGCCATAGAGAATTGGTTGTCATAGTAAGGCTTTGATGGCATGGGACTTAGTCATTAGCCATACTTCGTAGGCTAAAAAATAATGACGTAATCTTTGTGAGGCGTACACAATAGCCTAGCATGCCCTTTCTACCCTTGGGTAATGAATCTCTGCGTCTTTCAGAGCACGGCTGATGTAATAGACCGGTTGCTCATTGCCATCTCTATCCTCTTGGGCGATCAATGCACCCACGGCGTACTGATTGGTAGCTAAATACAGCAACAATGGCTTTCCGCGGATTGGGGCTTGTATAGTGGGGAGATTTATCATGATCTATTGTAGCCTTTTGAAGGCCGCCTGTTGTGCTTTTCCCCATTCAAAGCTTTACCCCTTCTTGAGTAACTTGCCGAAAGCAGAGGTAATGGATGCCAATTCGGGGATGAACCTTTGGATGTATGAGACCTTTCCCAAGAAACTTTTCAATTCCTTTATAGTAACTAGAGGTTTCATGGTCGCTATGGCTGTGGCTTTGGCAGGGTCCACGTCTATTCCTCTGCTATGGACCAGGAATCCCAAGAATTTTTCGAAGGACACCCCAAATACGCACTTGAGAGGGTTTATCTTTAGCTTGAAAGCCCTACACCTTTCAAACACCTTCCTCAACACCTGTGCATGTTCTTCTCGCCTTCTCGACTTTACGACTATGTCATCCACATAATCTTCTAATTCTAGGTGCATCATGTCATGGAATATAGTCGTCATTGTTTGTTGGTAAGTTGCACCTGCATTCTTCAATCCAAATGACATTACTGTATAGTAAAAATTGTCTATGGGTGTTCTGAAGGCAGTCTTCTTCGCATCCTTCGGCGCTATTCTAATCTAATTGTACCCATTGAATCCGTCCATGAATGAAAACATGGTGCTTCCTGCCGTCGAATCTATCAATAGATCCATATTCGGTAGAGGGAATTCGTTTTTCGAGCAGACCCTGTTGAGGCTTCTGAAATCTACGCAATATCTTATCTACCCATTCTTCTTCTTTACTGGCACTATGTTAGACAACCAGTATGGATGTTGAATGGGTTTGATGAATCTTGTGGCCAGCAACTTCTGTACTTCTTTAATAATCTGCCCTTCTATCTCGGTGTGGAATATTCTGGCAAGCTGGGCTACTAGCTTGGCCTCCGAGTGCACATTCAGGATCCAATCCGGGCATTTCACCATAGTCCCATTCAAAGACATCTCTGTATTCCTCTAATAGCAATATCAATTTGAACCTTTCCTTTCCTCTTCTGACAACTTTGAGCTAATTGAGATTGGCCTTGGTTCCTGTGAGTCGGACCCCAAGTCGACTTCCTCTAACTTTGCCCCAAACTGTTTATCCTTTTCAGCCACAAACTCCTCGTCTTTCTCTTCATTACCTTCTTCCTCTAATCCTTTTTGAGCTAAGCAACACACCAGGCTTTTGTGCTATCATTCCTGTCTAGGGCCCATTTGTGTTTCACTCGTGGGCCCCGCGTATCTTCATAATTTGTATACAATCCTGCCATCAGGGCCTTGGACCCTGACCCATTGTAGTACATCATCTGGCTTTGTAATAGGTGCTTCTTTCCTCTTCTTCTTCTGAGATAGTAATTTTCTCAGATTGGGTTTTGGGTCATCCCGAATATCCTCCCACCTAGGAACAAAGGTGCCTCGTGGTTTCGATACTGAACTTTCCTCAGGTGGTGCCCACTGGTCGTAGAACATGGTTTCTACTAAATGGGCCTCCGCCTGCTCAAATGGTGATGGGTTTGCTGCTATACGTATCATCCTGCCATTCAGCCTTCCCTTCACGCATTGGTGGTAGGTGGATGGGACTAGCCGATATTTATGCAACCATGGCCTCCCCAACAGCATGTGATATGAGACCTCGGTCTTTACTACGTGAAACCGGGCTAAAGAGGCTATGGGGCCCACCTTTAACCATAATTGAATGTGACCCGCAGTATATTCGTCGCTTCCCCCGAACCCAATTACTTCCATTAGGCACCCTTGAATCTTTCTTTCCGGAATTCCTGCTGCCTGCAGGGTGCTTAATGGAACGAGGTTTAACGAAGCACCTGTATCTACAAAGGCTCTCTTGATGGGAACCTGATTTATGGATGCAGCCAAGTAAAGGGGTCTTCTGTGGTTGGGACACCCCACCTCCATATCCTCATTATTGAAAGTGATTTCGCTCGATTCTTGTAAAAGAGCCCTGTCATCTGTGACTTCTGTTGATAAACATTCTACGCCTGCCCTGGAGGCGATGCTTATTAAGGCCTCTGTGGCTATCTTTCGTTCCTTCGTTGCAAGACGCAGTTGGTCAAATAGATTTTTGAATTTGGAGCTCTTTTGTAAGGTGGTGATTGCTGCGGCAGGCAAGGCTAGATTCTCCTCCTCGTCCTCCCCTAGATCCGCACAGATCACTACCGCTGCTACACCTTTCCTTTTGTGGTTCGGGAGTGGATTTCTTTGAACTTCCTATTGTGACAACTCTAGGGTTCCCTCTTTGATCCTGTAGTGTATCAGTCTACGAAGCGCCCAGCATTTTGAGGTAGGATGTTGCATATATTTGTTTAATCGGCAGAAGCGTGGGTCCCTCTGCTCTTCTTTTATAGGCTCCCTAGAGACTTGATTAGGCTTAAAAGCCCCATCTGCTATCCACCTGTCCAGGAGTACATCTAGCTCCTTTGGGGTGCATGGTATTAGTGGAGGAGTATCGTGCTCCTTCCCATCGTTTTTTCTTTTTCTCTCACCTGCGGAGGCTGTCATGGCTTGTAGGGCATTTCTTTTGTTAGGACCTAGCCTTACCGATTAAGCGGTTCCTGGCCTTCTGTAACAATTGCGCAAACTGGGAGATTTCCAAATTTCCCAGAACAGCTCGGTACTCCCTGATCATGTTTGTCATACACATTTCCACCAATGTCTTTTCCTCATAGTGGTCATAGCAATCGAGTACTATGTCTTTGAACCTTTTGATATACTCCATTAAATCTTCACCATTTCTTTGCTTGGTGGCTTGCAAAGTCGCAAGCGTCACCGTTTCTTCTCCGTGAAAGTACTTAGTGCAGAATACATCCACCATGTCATCCCAGGTTAGGATTGATTCTGGCTTTGGACCGATGTACCAGGTATAGGCACGGTCACACAATGACTTGGAAAATTCCCAAAGACATAAGTCCTCGTTTGCCGCATAAGAACCAAGAGTATCAATAAACTTGCTCACGTGTTCAATGGCACTTCCCTTCCTGCCGTCATACAGCGCGAAGACTCGTAGTTCATACCTCTCAGGGTACGGTTTGCTGAGCACCCTTAATGGGTAAAGAGGCCTTCATGTATAGAACCTCTCTTTTGGTGCTCTGGCTCTTTCCTGCTCTAGGAGAGCAGCTACCTCTGCCATGGTGATGTAATGCTACCCCGCATTTTGCTAAGCACCCCCAACCGGTGTCTCCTCTTTGTTCGCTGCATGCTCTGGGTCATGCTAGCTCCTCTTTTCCTTCGTTTTATCTGTCTTCAGCTGACGAATTTCCTCCATCATCTACTGTTACGAATGTTGTAGTGCTTGTAGCACTTCAACAAAAGTATTGGCATTGTCATTGGAATTCCTTGTCTGCAGCTGGGGTCCAGCCCCCATTCCGGTAGTACCTTCCGCCTGGTTAGGCTAATGCTAGCGAGGCGTTGATGGCCTAGACTCTGCCTGGGGAGGCACGGCACTTATGTTTCGTGTCGTTTTAGATTTCAGTGGCATTTGCTTGCGAGGATCTCTGTCCTTGTCTGTTTCCTAACTCCCCAGTAGAGTCGCCAATTTAAATGTGGTGGGCTTTTTTTTGTGCAAGGTTGGATTGGACTGCTTCCTACTGTGCTAGGCCCAAAGTGTTTTGGGTCAGGGAGTTGGGACCAGTCCAATTGCGATCACCTTGGTTCAGCCTGTGTGCAAGCCACACTTGTTTTGCCGCGTTTTAGATTACGTGCTCATGGTAGGCAGAACTATTTAAAATGGTTATGGTAAGCAGATATAACAAAGATGATAAAGAGATCCTTTCACTTATATAGACAAAAGTAAATAATGAATCATCATAAAAAAATACGTGTTTTAGTGAAACGGAAACAGAAATGAATACAGGGGAAATGGTAGTATGCTTGTTAAATCAAAATGAATATCAGTCTGCCGTGATATATCACGAGGTCTAAGCCAAAAAGGAGAACATTTCCTCAACGCGAGTAACCTCTCCAGGGGAGAAATTAATTGCTTTGAAGGAGCGCTCCTAAATGACCTGTGCCCAGGGAGATCCTTTTACTGATGGTAGAGAACATGAGTTTGAGAGGGAGAGAGGGAATTAACCTATTTGGTGCATGCTTGCCACTTTTTTTTTTCTTTCTCTATTTTCTCTCCTTCTCTCTGTTCTCTAGTTCTTTCTTTTGTTTTCCTTTTTCTTAGTTATTGTGATTCTATCTGTTTAGGCTACCATTGCCGTCCCCGTTTCGTGCACAGCGAACGTCCTTATATAATGCCTGCCGCGGTTGGCTTTTACCATTTTAGCCTTTAACCACCTTTGTCTGGTGCGAGTGTACTTACCGACCATTACTGATTGGTCAAGTACCCAACTAGCGCCACTGGTTTGTGCTAGCCGTGCAACTCCACATTACCAGGCAAAGACGTACTATTTTTGTTTGTTTACTTACCGTGGCATTCTTACCTGCCACGACGTGGGTGTTTTTCTCTCTTTCTCCGTCCCTCTTGGCATACATCTAGTGGTTCCAACTTAGCTTTGCTTCTTTTAGATGGCATGTCATATCAGCAGGACATTTCTCCCAAAAGAGCCTTAGCAAAAACCTCAAAATAGGTTTTCCCCTCTCCCCACCTCCAGACCATGCCCTCTTACCTCTGACCCATGACCCACCACTTCCTGTATTGGCTGGGTATAGGCTGGTGGTGTCTGGACCTTGCGCGTGCCTCTCTTCCATGTTCGTCCAAAATTTGTCTGTTGTTCACGCGTTTGCCGTGGTCTGAAGGTCTGTTTGCCCATTCTGCCGTTCATTTCCAACTTTTCTCGGCGTGGGCTACTCTTGCCTTCTTTATGGCTTTCTTTCTTGGGACTGGGCTTTGCCCGATCGTGGGCCTCATCTTATTTATGTCTTTTCATGTTTTATCCTTGAGGCTTCACTGTTATCTCCTGCCACACTATTCCACCACACTATCCTTGAGCTTCTTTAGGCTTGCTGTTTGTTTCTTTTTTGACGGCCCAATAAGCCCATTGGACCTTTGCATCGCATCGTTTGCAGGCTCCCATGTCTCATCTACTTCCTTTTGGGCGTCCATGACCCATTTACTTTCTCAGGACGTCCTCAACCCTTGCTAGTTCCGTGCTTCCCATGGGCTTTTACCAATTCATTAGGCTTCCTTGGGCCAACTACTCCATACTTCATCCTTAGGGCTTATAGATATTCTATTGCCCCTTTCTTTCTTTACTTATATTACTTTGGGCCCGCCGTGACAAGCGAGGCCCATTCTCACTTTTTCTACATCCATTCTGCCCATGGGTTTGCTATTTCTCTCTTTTCGGGCCCTTTTAGGCCCATTTATTCTCTCAAAGTCTATTTGTTTGCTTTAAGGACCTAAATCTATTATTCTTGCCGCTTGGGTTTAATAGCTCTTTTATCCATTTTCTGACTCTTCCCTGCCCGTGTTGCTGGGCTTCTCTTTTCTGCTGGGCTCCTAGAAAAAAAAATGAGCATCAACAATTACTATATTTTTTATTTTTACTATTTTTCTTCATATCTTATTTTCTATAAATTTGTTATTCTCTCTTGAAAAAGTGACTATTCTCTCCCTCTTGATTTTATATTCTTCCTTGCAACTCTACTTTAGATTGATAAATTATTGTGTATTTTAAAACTCTATTTCAGTTTAATAAGTATTAGTGTTGTTGCTATAAAAAAAAAAAATATTGGTGTTGTGTTTTTGAGTTCTCCATCACAAGTAGCCTCTCTCTCTCTCTCTCTCTCTCTCTCTCTCTCTCTCTCTCTCTCTCTCTCTCTCTCTCTCTCTCTCTCTCTCTCTCTCTCTCTCTCTCTCTCTCTCTCTCTCTCTCTTATATCTTTGGTTTGGTTTGTTTGCTTTTTCTTTTTTTTGGAGTTAATACGTAGTTATTTTGGAAGTGATAATTGAATTTATATCAAAACACAATATTGATTATGCATTTGAGTGTGCCTATATTTGTGAAATATTAAGTGCAATTTGGGGATGATTTTTTTTATTATCATGATAATCTCCTTTAAGAGGATGATGAATTTGAATAATTTATTGGAAACTTAAATATAATAACATAATTTTGAGAATATGTCTCACCTCATAAAGGAATAATATCAATCAAAGACTCCCAAAATAATAGCATGATATATTGGTAGAGATCAAAAGATGAAATAGTTTTAGAAAATGTTTAATGTATTAAAGGTAGCCTTTTTATTTTTCTTGAAATATGACTTTGTTGTATTTTAGGTCCTGAAAGTAGTTCTTTCTTTTTTTCTTTGACTTATACATTTTTTTATATATGTTTTCTATGCTTCTGATATTAGGGAGAGAGTTTTGATATTGAGAAAGTTTGTCAAATTTCTAACATAGCTTATGTACAAAATTTTGTCAATAAATATTATAGGGGAAATGATATTTTTATGCTTCACCTTTTAAGTTCTTGATTTATATAATTTTTTTCATTCTTTCTTGCAACCCAACTTTAGGTTGACGAATCATTGTGTTTCTTATAATTCTATTTTGCGTTAATACTTTTTTGTGTTGTGCTTTTTTGAGTTCCCTATCACAACACATCTTTCTCCCTCTCATAGCTTTGGTTTAATTTTTGTTTGAGTTAATACTTAGTGATTTTGGAAGTGAGAATTTGAATATATATCAAAACACAATTTTGACTATGTATTGAATGTGCCTATCAATCATTTGAGTAATATCAAGTGTAATTTTGTAATGAGTTTTGATTATCATGATAATCTTCTTTAAGAGAATGAGAAATTTAAATCATATCATATCATATTATATATAATAAAAGTTGGGCTTAAACGCCGTAATTGCGCCAAGTGACAGCACCAAACTGAAGAAATTTTGTTAGATTTTTAGATTTTAAAAAGAAAAAATGGATATAATTTTTTTTCCTTATCTTCTTCTTCTAAAATTTCTTAATTTAATTACAAACCAAATTCTTTTCTTCATCTATTTCTTCTTAATTTGATTACAATCCAAAATCTTGATCTTCATCTAATCTCTTTTTTTTTTTTTTTTTTTTTTTCATTTAAATTACTACACCTATTGCTACACGTAAAAAAAAAAAGTGATATTAATTGAAAAGTAGCCGTACATCAGATTAAAGCAATTGTCTTTCACTCAAATGTGACACCTATTGCTACACGTAAAAAAAAAAAAACGTGATATTTAATTGAAAAGTAGTCGTGCATCAGGTTAAAGCAATTAAAGGAATTTGCCTTTCACTCAAACAATGCCGTGCTTCCTTGGCCAATAAGACTTGGTGACTTTAGACTTTTTGTTCATATAAATTTTTCAATGTGAAGTGTGTGTGTAGGGATGGCAATGGGGCGGGGCGGGGCGGGGCCGGAGGATGAGATCTTCATCCCCGCCCCGCATGGTTGTTGCCCTTTCCCGTCCCCGCCCCGCCCTGGGGTGCGGGGCAAACTACCTTTCCCCATCCCCGCCCCTTGGGGCCTCGCGGGGACCCGCCCCGCCCCACCCCAAATACAATTTTATATATATAAATAAATTTTTTGTTACAATAATATAAATCACAACAAAACAAAAAGTTTTAAAATCCAAGCATTTAAATAAACCAAATATTTAAATAGTTTAATACGTAACAACATAATTCAAAATTTCTTATAACAAAATAAACATTGTCTTTGCATGAAAAAAATTATCAAGGATAATTGGCTAGTTTTTTAACAAAATAAACGTTGTCTTATAACAAATAAAAATTAACTAGTTCTTTAAGAATAAGTTTCACTTTTTCCCAATGTAGTAACACCACTTTCTTCTTTATAGACTTGGAGTGGAGTTTTGCTTGAAATTTGAAAAACATGCATAGAGCAAAAGGATGGGTCAAAGGGCGGCAATAGCATTAGAGTTTTAGAATAAAAAATATTTTATCTCATGTCTTGTACTCTTGTGATTCACTTTAAATATTAGTGATTTAAGGTTCACTAAATTTACAATTATAGTTCTTATTAGTGCGGGGCGGGGCGGGGCGGGGATAAAAATACTAAACCCATCCCCGCCTCGCCCCAGGGTGCGGGGACAAAATATTACCCCATTCCCGCCCCACCACCTTTGCAGAGCGGGGAAAACCCGCACGGGGCGGGGTGGGGCTGGGCGGGACAAAGCGGGGCGAGGCAAAATTGACATCCCTATGTGTGTGTGTATATCAAATAATTCATAATTAATACCCATCATACGGGATTAAAAAACATGGGGGTTCTCGGTAAGGTTAGGGTGCCGCCTCTCCATAACGTAGCATAGTTGTTTCCCTCTTTCACGGAGGAAGGTGCGTTCCCTCTAGTAACACTGTTACTAGTAGGGCTAGGGCTTTTTTCTTGTGTGGGGCCTGGGATACAGTTTTAGGGCTCGTATGGAAGACATCACGAAGAGTTAGACAAAGCTTTCGCTTTCAGAAAAAAAAGGCGAAAAGCTAGATCTGTCAAAAAAGAAGAAAAGTCAGGGTTTTGTTTTGGCAGCCAAGTTTTATACTCGTCACTCAGTGAACCTGGAGGCAGTAGCAAAAACCTTTAGGACATTGTGGCGTACAAAACATAGATTTGAAGTGAGTGAGGCTGGGGATAATAGATTGTTGTTCGCGTTTGAGACGGTTGAAGACGGGTTTTGCTCAGTGAGCCGTGGTCCTTTGATCGGCATTTAGTGGTTTTCGAACGTTATGACACGTCAACTCCCATTGAGGAACTTAAGTTTAATAAGGTATTGTTTTGGATTCAGATTCATAACTTACCTTACTCGCTTCTAACAACAAACGTGGCCATCAGTCTTGGGGAGTCTATAGGTAAGGTTTTCATACCAAAAGATACTGCAGAGATGAGAGGAGGGAATTTCATGAGGGTTAGGGTTAATATTAACATATCAGAGCCATTCTGTCAGGGTAGGAGGGCCATGTTTGATGAGCATAATGATGGATGGGTATCCTTCATGTATAAACGTTTACCCAATATCTGTTATTGGTGTGGGCATCTAACACATGATGATAAAGATTGTGGAATATGGCTACGAAGTGGTGGCTCTTTGTCGAACAGTGAACAGCAATTTGGACCATGGATTCGAGCTAATCAGTATAATTCTTCGAAGAAGACTATGGTTGAAGTTCAAGGGTACGGTTAGAATAGAAAAACAGATAATTGGGTGGAGAGATTGCATCAAGGGAGGAGGGTTATGGTGGGTGTTGTATAGCAACCACCAAGGACAGCGGAGGAGTCCAATGAACCACCAATCTGCAACCCCACGGTAGAATCCGAAACTTCAGGATTTAAATCTATTACTAATTTTTCGGCAACACTCCAGGAGATAGATGAGGCTATTCATGATAATGGGGGATCTCGAAATTCAAATGAAGGTAATAAGATTGTGAATGTGGGGTCAAATACAGAATTAGTGGTTATGGAGACGGATTTTACGGGTCAAAGGGAGAAGCAATATGAGAAAGGTCCACTGTTTCAGCATGAAGAAAACTATGTGGAAAAGGAAAGACCAATGTTTACTCCTGGGTGGGCAAATAGTAATAGTGAAAAGAAGACCAAAAAAAGTGGACAGGCTAACACAAAAGGTGGTCCAACAGATGGGCCACAGGAGGTGGGGCTTAAATCCAAAGGTACATGGACTAGAATGACCAGATCAAAAACAGAAAGTGAAAAGGATGTATTAGAAAAGGAAGGTCCTAAAAGGAAACTATCTAGTGAGCTGGTAGTAGTGCAAATACTGGAACAAGGAAAGAAGCATAAACTCGATGATGAAACAAAAAATTTTAGCATGCTGTTGGCATCAGAATTTGGAGTGGCGGAGGTTGCTGGGCAACCTCGCCAGATCCAATGAATCTCATAAGTTGGAACTGTCGGAGTCTTGGGAACCTCCAGACAATTAATGCCTTGAAAAAGGCAGTTAAAAAAGAAGAGCCCAAAATCGTTTTCCTTATGGAGACGAAATCAAATAAAGATTGGATGGTAATGGTTCGCAATAAATGTGAATTCAAACATGGTTTGTTTGTTTCTAGCAATGGAATGAGTGGTGGTTTGGCATTGATGTGGAAGGAGGATGTTAAGGTGGAGGTACAAATTTTCTCAGTTTCACATATTGATGCTTTGGTGGATGGTGGAACTGAGTATGGTTGGTGGCGTGTGACCGGTTTTTATGGGAATCTGAAGACGGCAAAAAGACCGGAAGCTTAGGCTAAACTAAAACAATTAAGCACTGCCTCTACACTACCTTGGCTTGTGATCGGTGATTTTAATGAAATCACAGGAATGTCTGAAAAGGAAGGAGGGAGTGCTCGGCCAAGGCAACAAATGTCAAACTTTGTGAATATAATAAATTATTGTGGCTTGCGAGTATAGGATTTGTGGGTCCGAAATATACATGGTGGTATGTGAGGAGGGATGGTGAGTAGATAAGGGAACGGTTGCATAGAGCACTTGCTACAGTGGAATGGTTGAACTTATTTCCTGAGGCAAAGCTCCATCATCTTACTTCATCGGCGTCAGATCATTCTCTCTTGCTGCTTAAGTTGGTTCAGAGAAGTAGAAGACGGCCTAAGAAATTATTCCATTTCGAGTCGATGTGGCTCAAGGACCCAAGATGTGAGGAAGTAGTTATGGAAGCATGGAATGATGGACTGGCTGATCAAACAGATTTTCCTTTAGTATCGTGTTTGGAGAGGTGTAGATTGAAATTGGAAGCTTGGAATAAGATTGAATTCAGGCATGTGGGAAAAAAAATTGCCGAATTGCAAAAACATCTTGAATGGCTTGAAATGCAACCGGATACTCCACATAATGTTCAAGATATGAAAGCCACACGGGTGGAGCTGAATTGTTGGAATGAAAAACAAGATGCTATGTGGCTTTAACAGTCGAGAATCAATTGGTATCAAGCAGGGGATCGAAATACTGGATTCTTTCATGCGAAGGCTTCAGCTAGAAAACTGAAAAATCACATAGAAGGCTTGCTTGATGAGAATGATTGCTTGCTAGAAGATGAGGAGAAAATAGGTGAGCTGGTGGTGAATTACTATGAGAAGCTTTTCTCTACTAATCATCCAACGGAGTTCACAGAATTGTTACAAGCTTTGCAGCCAAAGGTAACCGTGGAGATGAACAGAATGCTTGGGAAGGCTTTTATAGAAGATGAAGTAAGGAAAGCAATGAAACAAATGTATCCCCTCAAAGCCCCAGGACCTGACGGTATGCCTCCACTTTTTTATCAGCATTTCTGGCCAAATATTGGTGAGGTAGTCACTAAAACTATTCTTGATTTTCTCAATAATGGTTTATCACCTCCTAATTTTAATGAGACGCATATTGTTCTTGTTCCAAAAATTAATGAACCTAAGAGGGTGTCTGATTATAGGCCTATTAGTCTGTGTAATGTGGTTTTTAGAATTACATCTAAGGTAATTGCAAATAGACTAAAAAAAATTCTGCCATCTATTATCAGTGATACCCAAAGTGCTTTTGTGCATGGAAGGTTAATTACTGATAATATCTTAGTGGCCTTTAAGGCCATGCATCACATAAATCAAAAGAGAAGTGGAAAGAAGAGGGAGATGGCACTTAAATTAGATATGAGTAAGGCCTATAATAGGGTAGAATGGGTATGCCTTGAAAAAATTATGGAGAAATTAGGGTTTGAGGACAAATGGAGAAAATTGATTATGCAGTGTGTCTCGTCTGTTTCTTACTCAATTAGGATCAATGGGAAACCTAGGGGGCATATTGTACCAACAAGGGGAATAAGGTAGGGAGATCCTTTATCACCTTATTTATTTCTCTTATGTGCAGAGGGTTTATCTGCTCTGATCCAGAAATCAGTTGAAAATGGGGAATTGGAAGGTGTATCGGTTTGTCGAGGTAGTCCCACACTATCACATCTTTTCTTTGTAGATGATAGCATTGTCTTTGGTAAAGCTTCCATTGAAGAATGTGACACTTTACAAAGAATCCTTGCTGTTTATGAAAATACTTCCGGTCAACAATTGAATAGAGTTAAAACATCTCTAATTTTTAGTAGTAACACTTCGGGTGAGATTCAAGAGGAGATAAAGAATAGATTCGGGGCACAGGTTATTCGTCAGCATGAAAAATATTTGGGTTTGCCGTCTCTTGTGGGGAGGAATAAGAGGAATTCTTTTAACACAATAAAAGAGAAGCTTAGTAAAAAATTGGCAGGGTGGAAAGAAAAACTTCTGTCTAAGGCAGGAAAGGAAGTATTGATTATCACAGTAGCTCAGGCTATTCCTACATACACAATGAGTTGCTTTAAAATCCTAGATTCTCTTTGTAATGAGTTGACTAGCATGATCCGCAATTTTTGGTGGGGTCAAAAACATGATGAGAGAAAAATGGCTTAGCTTAGTTGGGATAAGCTTTGTGCACACAAGGAAGTTGGAGGAATGGGTTTTCGTCAAATAAAGCAATTTAATCTAGCTCTTCTTGCTAAGCAGGGATGGCGGCTACAGATTATGCAAGATTCACTATTATACCACCTTTTTAAGGCAAGGTATTTTCAACACATAGAGTTTTTGCAAGCTTCAATTAGTAATAATCCCTCTTATGCATGGCAGAGTATTATGGCAGCCCAATACTTGGTTAAGCAAGGAACTTGTTGGAATGTGGGCAATGGGAATTCTATTTGGGTCTGGGGCGATAAATGGTTGCCAACTTCTTCCACATACAAGGTGGTGTCTCCTAGGCAATTTCTGCATGCTGACACATGGGTCTGTGAGCTGATTTCTCAAGATTCTGGTTGCTGGAAACATCAAGTATTGGATGTGGTTTTTCTTCCTCACGAGGCTGACTTGATAAAGGGCATACCATTGAGTGTGCAATTACCCGAAGACAAACTGATTTGGGCAAGGAATAACAATGGTAAATTTAGTGTCAGAAGTGCCTATAGATTGGCTATGGAGGGGGCATGGTCTGATACTGGCTCCAGCTCAGATGATAGGAAATTGAAAGGATTTTGGAGGTCTGTGTGGATGATTCCGGTTCCCCATAAGGTACGCCACTTTGCATGGAGGGCATGTCGCGATATCCTTCCCACCAAGGAGAAGCTGATGCATAGGAAGGTGCTGCAAGAAGATTGGTGTGAAGAATGTAAGGCAGAGTCTAAAACGACGGCACACTTATTTTGGAGATGTCTAAGGGCGCAGGAGGTATGGCAACACACAAAACTACATTTTTCTTTTGACCCATGTACTATCTCGTCTTTCTTTGATTTAATGTGGAATCTGATGGTGTTGAGTGAGTACGTTGAAGAAAAAGTGGCAATGGTGGCTACCGTAGCTTGGGCCATATGGGTTAACAGGAATGAAGTTCGAAATGGAAAAAGAAAAAAGACAGGACGGGATATAGTGCAGTGGACATCACAATACCTTGAAGAATATTTTGTGGCGAATGAAACTCCAAGAATCATAAGTCAAGAAAGTCAGGAAATTAAATGGACACCTCCGACGGGATTGAGATACAAAGTCAACGTGGATGGGGCGGTGTTTAAAATGCAGAAGACAGCAGGAGTAGGGGTGGTGATTCGGGATTCCAATGGATTGGTTATGGCAGCTCTGAGCAGGAAACTTAACTCGCCGTTGGCGGCGCTGGAAGTGGAGGCGAAGGCTTTTGAAGCTGGAATCAAGTTTGTAAGGGACGTTGGGATTTCTGAGTTTACTATTGAAGGGGACTCCTTGGTGGTGTATAATTCCTTAAGGGGTCACTCTGATCCTCCTCCTTCCGTGGCACATGTTATAACGGGTATACTTGGGATATATGGGATTGGCTCACAGATTGATTTTTCACATGTTAAAAGACAGGGCAATAAGCCAGTTCATTTGTTAGCAAAACATGCGTTAGGTATTAATGATTATATGACCTGGATGGAAGAGAATCCTTGCTTTCTTGAGCAAGCTCTTCTCCATAATGTATCTTGCATTTTGTGAGTTCAATAAAGTTTACAGTTTTCCTATCAAAAAAAAAAAAAAAAAAAAAACCCATCATACAGTTCCTTTGTGCTATTATTCTCTTCTTCTACCTACAATCTCTATTATTCTCTTCTTCTACCTACAACTTTATAAGTACGTATTTATTTACTCTACTTTTTTCTTTTTTCTTGTCCATCAAATTAAATATATTTTGTGTATTTGTTTAAGTTGATTTCCTTATGTTTAATCCAATTTAGAGAATTGTTATGGATTGTCAATTGATTTTTGATTTTTATTTTTATAATGTTAGTCTGATTGTTTAGAAATTATATAAGAAATTGAGCTTTCATATCTAATTAACTAAGAAATTAATTTTTTAGTTTTGCGGTAACTCTTAGTTTGTGAATCTGTGATTGATGTTTGGAAAGATTAATTTATGTACTACATATGTAGGTCGATTAATTATGTGTTTCCGAGGCTTACTCGGTTAACTATGTTTTTTTAATTATATATTATAATATGTTTTTAATTTTTAATTGCCACTAAAGGGCTTGAATCAAGTTAGTGCCTTTGTGGAACCATAACTTGCATAGACCAAAGAGGCTGCATTGCAAAAATATTATTTTTTAAATATATTATACTCTTTGCAATTGTTGTGAATCTTATTAATATGTTATTTTGTTTGCAATTGTTGAAGGGTGTAAAAAGTTTTTAATTTTTCAAAAACTATACTTTTTATTTTTCTCTATCAAAATTTCTTTAGACACCGTGGTTGCCCCACGTGACTTCACCAATTGCAGAAATTTTATTAAATTTTTAGATTTTTAAAGAACTAAAAAGGAATAATATACTACGAGGACTCTAATTCATTCTTATCATTAAATAAATTTAGATTAACATTATTTTTAATTTGTTAGGATATATTTCTTAAATTAAGGGATAATATTTAACATACAAAAATTTAATTTAGATAATATATATAATCTAATTAACATTATTTTTTTATTTGTTAGGATATATTTCTTAAATTAAAGGGTAATATTTAACATACAAAAATTTAATTTAGATAATATTTATCATCTAAATTTTCAAAATTTTAATTCTACTCTAATTAAAAGTCTATTTTAAAAATTTTCTAAATTTAAATCTCATCCCACGTTTTTGTTGTTTCTATTTTCCTCAAGTTGCAACTTAAATTATTATTATTATTATTATTATTATTATTATTATTATTATTATTATTATTATTATTATTATATCAAGTTACAAAACTTGATTATTAGGGGATAAGCAAAATCCAAATTCTTCAAAAGGAGATTAATATAAATTTATCCCAAGAAATAGTATATATCTCCATTAATTTGATAATCTTTATCTATGCTAAAAAAAGTATATATCTCCATTAATTTGATAATTTTTATGTTCATGACATTTTAAAAAAAAATTAGAATAAGAAGTCTAAGAAACAGCCTCTAAAGGAACACAAGAGGTTCGATTTGAAGAAGCTTTCATACGAGGAAAGGAAGGCTAAATTGATTGAGAGATTGAATGCTTTTAACTCCGTAGCCGATGATGATGAGGATGATGAGTGAAAGTAGTGTTGGATTCAGTGCTTAATATTTGTTGATTATTTGTGATACATTTTTTTTTTTTGTCAGCGCAACTAAGAACCCAGCCGTGTTTTTCTTTTTGTTAAATATGTCATTTTTGCAGGTTGTCTTTCATCATCTAGATGTTTAACTAGATATGAATTTTTGCATCATTTATATAAAATATATATATATATATATATATATATATATATATATATATATCAACCATACTCTCTTTCTCTCTTTTTTTTATTTTTCATTTTTTATTAGCATTACATTGATCTTCATCTCAAGGATGAGGCTTCCATTGCTACTATGGACAGGTACGTATCTCATGCAAGCATAAATAAACTTAAATTGCCTTTCAATATTTTGAATGCTTTATTATTTTGCTAGATGTGATTAGACTTAAAAGTATATGCTTAATTATTTTTCTAGATCATTTAAATACACTAAAACTAAGTTAATAGGATTTATTTTATATAATTTATCAAAAAAAATGAAATAAAAATTTTGTCCAGTATGATTTATTCATGTCGTTCCCTTTTTACTTTTTATTTTTATTTGGAATATCAGCATTTATTTATGTAAAGTGTGCATAGAATTATGTATCCGTTTGCAACATTAATTAATTATTTTTTTGCTAATTATTAGTGTAATTTTCTATACCCAACAAATTCTTCATTAATCTTTTTATATTTTTGGTTTTAAATTGCAAAATTTTGGACCATCATTATAAAATAGGTTTTTTTTTTCCCTTGCGATTATGGAACTTATTTGACTAAAGTAGTAAAATCAAAGTGGAAATGATAGCTCTTTATAGAAAAAATTTATTTTAAAGCCTAGTATTATATGGTCATAGACTCATGCAATTTTACAATTTATATGGTTCAATTTTTTTTTTAACTCGGTTTAATTTTTTTCTTGATTTTGTTTTCCAGGTTTGTCATAAAAGATTCTAACCATCCTCAGAAAGGTGTGTAATCTATATGAAGAGCTCTGCAATTTTTTTTTTCATTTACACGTAGTGTCTCTCTTACAATTCAAACTATTCATTTTCTTTTTGTTTCTCAAATAAATTTTGTATTATATGAATTTATGTATAAAATTGTGCAACGTACAGGAAGCAAAAATTATGATAAGTTCTATAATTAGAACAAATTAAAGGTTATTATTCTTCGAATAGTTCTATCTCTTAAAAGTGGCCAATTTTTATAATACTATGTCTAAAGATTTTAATAAAGAACAATGACGAAGAAGAACAAGGATACTCTGAAAACATAGTGTACAAAGAAGTATTCAAGGATTTTCCAAAGGAAAAAATACTTCTAACATTTTTTAATCATTGATATTATTTTTAACAATACTTCAAGTCACTAACAAATTAATACTTATTTTGTTATAATAATTATTAAAATATATAATTATTTATACATATATTTTATAAGTTTTTTCATAAAACCGTGCAACGCACGGGCTTATAACTAGTAATATATTTGAAACTTAAAAATTTTAGTTGTAAAGAAAAAAAATTAGGAAACATATATAATCAGTCCTATTCGGTCCACTTCAGTCCATACAATCTACTTCGGTCCAATTCAGTCCACTTTGGTCTGTTAGGTCCATTTAGTCCACATCTGTCAAATTCGGTCCAATTTGCTCCATTATGGTCCACATTGATCTATTCGGTCTATTTGGTACACATTTGTCCAATTTAGTCTATTCGGTCCAATTTAGTCCATTCTGTATGCTTTGGTCTACTTCAGTCCATACAGTCTACATTGGTCTAATTTAGTCCAATTTGGTCCATTCATTCTACTTTGTTAAATTCGGTCTGCTTTGGTCCATTATAGTCCAATTCGGTCCACTTTGGTCTATTCGGTCTATTTGGTACACATCTGTCCAATTCAGTCTATTCGGTCCAATTTGGTCCATTCTGTCCACTTCGGTCTTTTTCAGTTCACTTCAATCTAATTTGGTATACTTACTTAAGAATGAAAAAAAAAAAAAAAAAACAAGTTTTAGTTGAGAGTACTATCAATTATTTGAGTAATATCAATTGTAGTTATAGGATAAGTTTTAATTATCATAATAATCTCCTTAAGAGAATGAGAATTTGAATAATAACATTAAAACTTAAAAATTTTAGTTGTGCCAAATGAAATTAGGAAAATATAGCATAATAATAATAGTTAGAAGAATGTGGATCATTTCAAAAAAGAATAATAATATCAATAAAAAAAACATAAAAAATTATATATTTGTAAAAATAGAGGGATGGAAATTACTTTTTGAAATTCTTTAAGTTCTAGGAAGAACAAATTATCTATAATAAAATTTAGAGAATAAATTATACATATTTAATATAAGTTTGTCATGATTTTTTATTATCATGATAATCTCTTTCAAGAGAATGGAAAATTTGAATAATTTATTTGAAACTTAAAAAGTTTATTTGTACAAAAAAAAAAAAAAAAATACATGGCATACTATAACATAATTTCAAAGAATATGGATCCCCTTATACATGAATAATATCAATCAAACACACTCAAAATAATAGAATCATATATTAGTAGAGATAAAAAGAAGAAAAATAGTTTTAGAAATTGTTTAATTTTTAAGGAGAACAAAATTATCCTCAACAAATTTTAGATAGCAAATTATAAATTATATTACAATTAAAATCATTATCTATTCTCAAGTGACCTATTTATAATACTTACCGTAAAAACCTAGATGATTACGACACTCATCTAGATAAGACAAACTTACCAAGACAAACTTACCGTTGAATATTTTGGTATATAAGCATTGGTTACAACTTACAACCTAGTTTAATTAAAAGTAGAACTTGGTGGGAAATGTAATTTTTTATTTTATTTCTATAATTAAGATATTTCATTACAGAGAAAAGAAAAAGAGTGGAGATGAAAACGGGACATCCCAATTACACAAAATGACCCAACGGGCAAGATAGAAAATGAGCTGAAAAGTTTACATGCCTATGAACCAAGACAGAATCCCAACACAAAAATGAATTCAAATAAGGCTTAATCTCTGCAATGAATTCCTTAAGATTTGGAGTGGAAGCTGAAAGAGTGGCAAGTGCATCAATAACCATCTTGGAATCTCCTTCAAAGCAAACATAGTTGAGCTTGTGTGTTCTATACTTCTATTGCCATAGAAATAGCCAAACAAGCAGCACTTACTATTAGGTAATTGGAGTTTCCAAGGAGGAAGCACTTTAGAGTAAGCAAAAATGATAGGAGATGTTAACCAACACCGCGCTGGTTAAGTGCAGAAAAAACAAAAAAAATTTGTCAGAAAAAGTAAAAAAAAATTCTGAATAATACCTGCAAAACTGAAAAAAAATGACATGAATTGCAAAAAAGATAAAAATTGTCTCAGGAAAAAGTAAAAAAGTTTGGTGGTTAATGGGCACCATGCGGTGCCCATTAACACAACCCAAAATGATAGACCCCTTGTCATTCTTGCAAACTGCCACAACTAGGGAATTTTAAGGACGAATGGCTACATGATCAAAATTTACCTTGTACCAACCTGACTGATGAGGAGTCCAGTCTTGATTTTCTGAAGCTTTCAGTGGAATGCAAAGATTGCCAAGCAGATTAATGATTCTAGTAGTTTTTTGGTGTACTTCCACTGCTGTTTTCAAAGGGTGCAGTGTACACTTTTCAAAAAGGACACGATTTGTGTTCAATGTCCAATTTCACTAGACACGCTAGGATGTAAACACGTATCCAAAACTAAACACGTGTTCGCATCTTAACGTGCCCATTAGATCTGGACACTGGTCACAAGCCCTTCTCTTTCAAAAACTACTTGATTTCTAACCCATCATATCTTGTCAAGTGACATTGCTGTAAATAAAGTGAATTGTGCTCCATCATCCTTACTTAATCTCAGGTATTTGGAGGGGAAAATTAAATTCTTGACTAGTTCACTAGAAGAGAGAATTCCCAACCTGCTCAGATTAATTGGCCAATATGAGTGAGACCAGCAAACTACAGAGAAAGGGAAATCGAGGAGAATATGCTCTAGAGATTGTGGTTGTCGCATAGAACATGGGCTGTGTCTTGTTGGGGCCATCTGCTATTCAAAGGAACCAAAGCAGTTTTACTAAGGAAGATGTTTAGTTTTTGTTGGTGTTTCTGCTTTCTATTCCATTTTGTATAATGGACCTGGAATCTAGGTGATTGGTCTAATGGTAAGCATATTTAACAGTGAAATTTTGGTGTCCAACTGAGCCTATCAGGTGAGGGATTGGCTAGGAGGGGAATTTTGATTCTACATTTGACTGTGGGGTCATCAAATATAGAGGAGAGTTTATTTCTATCCCACTATCCCAGGTTGAATCTAAAGAGAATTTCAATTGAAAAACCCAATGAATCTCATTTGGGATGGTTTTACTTTTATCAGGTGGGAAATGTAATTGCGATTCTTGTTTATGGCAAAACCTCAATCAATTGTGGTTCACCAACCGACAACTTTTATGCAAAGCAAATATATTTTGCAAAAATATCTAAACTACTGCATGTGACATTTGCGAATAGAATTTAACAATAATATTTTTTTTTTTTAATAAAGTTTCAACATATGACATCCAATTCTGATAATTACGCTTTTTATTATTAGACTAAGATACTAATCGGTTTTTAGTGTAAGTAATGGTTGAATCCTAAATTTCTTATTCAGTTTTTAAAAACTTTACCAATTGAGCTAACTGGAACCCATTAGAATTTAGTAATACTAATTTGTTAATTGTTTTATCATTTGCTAAATTACTAGTTTCTTAATTGTTGCATCTAAGAATTCAGCCCAAAATAATAAAAAAATCGTTGGATCTAGGAGACATCAATCTTATATTAAATTCACTATGCCCAGTGATTGCTCCATGAATGTACCCCAATTACAAGCAATTACAGATCATAGCTAATGTATGAAGCTTTTATCATTAGGTTACGAATGGACCACATACCCGCAATTTTCTTATGCTTGGTTGCTCATCCAATTTCATTGCACATTTTTAGTCATTGCTTTTAGTTTAGACTTTAGACTTTAGAGCAAGCACATCATATTAATTATTATTATTATTATTTTGAGAAACACACACACACATATATATATATATATATATATATAAGAAAAGGAGGATGAGATAAGGGAATACACTCACACGTCATATTAATTAATTAATCACTACAAATCCTATAGAGATTATCGGTCCAGTGATATAATAAGACATCTAATCTAATATAATTTCTTGTAACTTTTGGTTTTTTTTACTTCCAAACGTGGACATGGCCTTAAAGAGTCAAGACTAAAGACAATTAAAATCACTAGAAAAACATGAACCACACCTGGCACAGTACCGCCGCTTATTATTATAGACCATAAAAGCTCTTCCTTTGACGTGGACATCCTTTAACCTTTACACATCCCACTCCCGTGAGTATTTTTGTCTTGCTACTGTTGGACTTTTGTTCGTATCGTCCTATTAAAAAATTAAATAGACATCTTTGAATTGACACCATTTTGCTTGCACATCAAATCATCTCCTATTACTCTATGTTATCTTTCTTTATTATCATCAACCTAAGTTTTCTATCGGTTTGGAATTTTGTTACTTTAATATTTAATCTTGCTTAGCACTAGCCAATTATTGGGTCTACTTATTTTTAAAGGTAGTATAAGATTTTTTTATAATAAAAAAAAATTAAGAAAAGGTTAGTGTGGGAGGGAAGGTTTATGAGTGGCACTCTTGTTAAATTGGACCCGGGGAGCAATTGGGAGCAACCTGCCTCCAAATCAATTCTAATCCAGCTGAGATGGCCGAAGCATCCGACAAGCAAATATCCCCGAGGGGCATCCAATACATGAGGAAGTATCATCAGGGCAGCCGCATGGCAAACAAGGTCGAACCCACCCCAACTGAGAGTTGGGTAGCTGAAGAGGGCAATGACAACAGATACAAGTCAAGATAGGACGAAACTTCCCTATTGTAGAGAGGGAAAATTCCCGACCTATCACAAGCTGACACGTCATGCTATCAAGTCCACAAAATACAGTTAATTATAAAGTATCACGCATGGCAACTAGGTTTTGTTATCAATACTCAGAAACCAATAGAAATTTGCCAAGTGTTATTGAAGTCATTGAAGTAAACCAATCACACATCAGCACATGTAAGCGATGACACAAGCAGTCCAGCACTGTAAGCGATGACACAAGCAGTCCAGCACGTGTAAGCAATGACACAAGCAGACCAATCAGGCTGTGACATGTGTCACCAATCAGACTCCGCCACGTGTCGCTCACCTACCTCTAAACTCCTATAAATAGAAGCCTTCCTAAGGCATTAAGGGAAGGAAGACATCTCAAGAGGAAGAGGAAGCCATTTAGAGCACAAGCAGCATCAAAGAAGATTCAGAAATATTGAAACTCTGCTAGAATCAAGCCCTAAAGCCTCTAGGAACTTCAAGAGTTTCAAACTCAAATGCAAGGAACATTCAAAGCAGAATCATCCAAATCATATTCCTAGATCTTCAAATTCACTGGACTCAAGCTCAAAAGCCTCCAGAAACCTCAACAAACCATAAATCAACGAAGCTCTACGGATTCAAGCCTCTAAAGCACCGAAGACCTTCCACCACAAACCTTCGAAGACGAAGAACACACGAAGAACATACGAAGAACACGAAGAATACGAAGAACATGAAGAACAAAGGGTTTCTAACAAGCTCATAGCCAGAGATTCCTTGTAATTCTGTTTCAAAGATCTTCGATCCATGCTTCAGTCAAATCAAGTATATTTGGTGTTCGAATCAAAATCACATTACCACAATTCCAATCAACAAATCTTTCAAGGAGATCGAATCAGAGGATCACTCTTTTGTAATCACAGAGAATTGTAACACACATTCATCAATACAAATTCGCATTTGTGAAACTATTTTACTTGTTTGATTTATTTCGAACTAGAAATTTAGTCGTCCACATATTCTGGCACGCCCAGTGGGACATCTCTGCCTCTCATCTCTTTCTCTTTCAAAAGAAAAGAAATTCAATTTGCTACCAGCTTCAAATGGCCTCTAGCAAGAATGTCCGAAAGTCAGTAGTTGATGCTTCCAGTGCCGACGATTATGTCGGCCCAATCACTCGCAGTCGATCCAAGGCACTTGACCGACAACAACCCCAAGCAACCAAAGAAAGCGAACCTCATACTGTCATCTCTCTAGACTTTCTTGCAAATAGGGAAACTACCCCCAAGGATTCATTTGTCTTGGAAGATTTGGAGATTGATAATGAATCATCCACAACAAAGACCTTTTCTATTGGCTCTTCACCCATAATGAGAATCTTAAGGAATGAAGTACCTTTGACTCATCCTGTTTCATCACTTTCTCCATCATATCTAGAGGTCATGCCAGTAATGATGACCAACACTTCTACTATGGAAGAAAAGATGGCTGAAATGGAACAAAGGGTCACCCTTCTCACAAAAGCACTTGAAGATAAGGATGTCCAAATTGCAACCCTGATGAACAAACTGGAGGTACAAGATTCTGGTGAATCAGATCTTAACCTTGAGCCCCCACCTGGCTTTACCTTGAAAGGAGATAACGCTAGGGTAGATAAGGGAAAAGGAGGTGAAGGCACTTCACAACACGGACATTCCACCTCAATGGCCTCAATATCTGTCCAACAACTGCAGGATATGATAACAAACACCATTCGAGCACAATATGGAGGTTCTTCGACAAGTTCTCTCATATATTCGAAACCCTATACCAAGCGCATTGATAGTATGAGAATGCCAAATGGGTATCAACCCCCCAAGTTCTTGCAATTTGATGGCAAAGGAAATCCTAAGCAACATGTTGCTCACTTTGTCGAAACTTGTGAGAATGCAGGGACACAAGGAGGCCTCTTTGTAAAGCAGTTTGTTCGTTCACTAAAAGGGAATGCCTTTGATTGGTATACAGACTTAGAACCTGAGTCAATCGATAGTTGGGAACAACTTGAAAGAGAGTTTCTCAACCGATTCTACAGCACACGTCGCACGGTAAGCATGATGGAGCTTACCAATACCAAGCAATGGAAAGATGAGCCTGTCGTTGATTACATCAATCGATGGCGTTCTTTGAGTCTAGATTGCAAGGATAGACTTTCTGAAATATCTGCTGTAGAAATGTGCATCCAAGGCATGCATTGGGGGCTTCTGTACATCCTTCAAGGGATAAAGCCCCGAACGTTTGAAGAATTAGCGACTCGTGCACATGACATGGAATTGAGTATCTCTAGCCATGGAAATACAAAGCCTCCCATACCTGAGGAAAGAAAAGAAAGACGAGAAATAAGGAAAACTGACAAGAATGCAAAAGGTAATATCAAAGACTCAATGAATATCAAATCAGCCCCAGTCAAAATTTCAACAAATGTAAAAGCCAATGAGAAGAGGCCTGAGGAAGGCCAACGGCGTGAAATGCGTCGCTCATCACTTAAGGAATGGGAACAAAAGGTGTATCCTTTCCTAGATGCCGATATGCCCGAAATGCTAGAACAACTGCTCAAGTTGAAATTAATTGATTTGCCAGAATGCAAACGACCAGGAGAGATAGGAAAAGTCGATGACCCGAACTATTGCAAGTATCATCGCATCATAAGCCATCCGATCCAAAAATGCTTTGTTCTTAAAGAGCTCATCATGAAGCTAGCCAAGGAAAGGAAAATTGACCTGGATTTTAATGATGTTGCTCAGTCAAACCTTGCTACATTTGCTTGCGTGTTGCCTAGCTGCATGTCTCCAACTACTAAGCATGGTGCAAATGCCATGCTCATCCAGTTTGGTTCTCTAGAACCTGTTCAAGTTCAGCTCTCACAAAAAGCATCTGATTATAACTCAAATGAGGATATAGGGTCAACAATGGATGAGGAAGAAGGCTGGACGATGGTTACTCGTAAGAGATGGAAGAAGAAACGGGCATTCCCTCTTCATCTGATCACCCAAGAGTCCAGAAGAGCACAAAGCCAGATTCAGCCTTGGTCAAGAAGAAGGAGTAATAAGAGGCAAAAGAGACCGGGAACAAAAATGTATGACGATTCGGCACAAACCCAAAAACCTCGAAAGCACATCACATTGGAAGAATTCTTCCCCAGAAAATTCTTTCAAAATGACTCAGCAGAGGCCGTTCACACGGTCTCTCGTCACGAAATTCATGACGAACAGGAGGATGTAGACCATGGTGGTCCAAATGAGGCTTCGTCATCTTTAAAGGAACTCCAATCTAAGGATAATGAAGTCGAATCCTCGCAATCCTCCACCTCATCGAAAGAGGTACTCACCCAAGCTCTTGAAAAGCCAGAGATGTACACCTCTTCTACCAATACGCTTCAACAAGCACAGGGATGTTACGCATGCTCTCCGGACTTAACTTTCACTGATGAGGATCTGTTGTTAGGCTCTAAGCCCCACAATCGTCCACTTTATGTCTCCGGTTACGCTCGTGAACAAAAGATCGATCGTATCCTCATTGATGGAGGTTCAGCTGTTAATATCTTACCAAAAATGACAATGAGGCGACTCGGTCTTACTATGGAGGAATTATCGCATAGTCGTTTAGTCATTCAAGGTTTTAACCAAGAAGGACAACGCGCAATCGGCATGATACACTTGGAATTAATCATTGGAGAATTAACAAGCAACATTTTGTTCCATGTCATCAATGCCAAAACAACCTACAACATGTTGTTAGGACGTCCATGGATCCATGGAAACGGAATAGTGCCATCAACTTTGCATCAATGTTTCAAGTTCTTTCAAAAAGGAATAAAAAAGGTCAATGCCAATTTAAAGCCCTTCACTGAGACTGAAGCTCACTTTGCTGATGCGAAATTTTATGTAGAAGATGACATTCCTAGTGAAGTCCTCCCAGTTGAGATTTCGTCCATGAAAAGCAAGCAGGGTGAAAAGAAGCATGTTGAAGTCATCACTAGAAAGGATATTCCTTCCCCAAAGGAAGGTCCAAAATATGAGAATGATCATTCTAGTGAATCTACCAGTAATTCAGTAGGAGCAGAAATTTCAACTCCTTCCAATAACCCTCCATTCCTCCGTTATGTACCATTATCACGCCGCAAGAATGGACAATCACCATTCACGGAATGCCGTCAATCCACAGAAAACATGGGAAGGGCTCCTGCAAAGCTCACAATGGAGGATGTAGCTGTATTAAAAGAAAATCATGTCATGCCTTTAACTTCATCCACAAATCCTTTACCCTCAAAGCCACTAAATGGATTCGTGAGGTCTTCACAAAGTCTGACAGAGCATGGTATTCTACCAAATGAACGGACAAAAGAATGGTTCGATCCAAAGGCATATAGGTTGTTAGCCAGAGCAGGCTACGACTTCTCAAAACAAGGGGACCTAGGGAAACTAATTCCAGAAGTCACCGGAGAAGAAATGCATGGCCTTAGCAAAACACAAAGGAAAATGCGGCTTGAAGGGCATAGAATTCCTATCCCAAAGACCGGATTAGGTTATACTCCAGAACAACCAGCTCAAATATGGATCAAAAGAAGAAGCAATGCTTCAAGTTCCCAATACATAACAGTGGAGGTCGGCGAAGGTTCAAAACGAAGAGAAGATCATCCTTCATCGCGCGTCTCAGTATTCGATCGCATCGAGACTTCATCATCACGAATCACAGTGTTTGATAGGTTAAGTACAACTTTCTTAACACAAAATCGAGACACTCTTGCTTGTAAATCAATCTTTGATCGATTGGGGGCAACAAGAAGGCCTGTTGATAGTCATCCTCAGAATTTAATAAACTCTGAGGTTCAAAAAGAGAAGAAAGCTAATGATGAGATCCGCAGTAGCATTCCTTCACGCATGAAGCGTAACTTTACTCTAGACATTAGCACTGAAGGATCGCTCAAAGTCAAAAGGCGAACGATTGTACACACTGGACAATCATTTGTACACAATGAACAAATTGAGGAATTATCATCCTCGTTTCATATTACAATAGAAGAGGGTACACTTTCAGATGCCGAAGCAACCAATGAAGAGGTCGATGAAGCTCCTCCAGCCTTGGAAGATGGAGTAAAGGCTACAATTGATGAACTTAAAGAGATCAATTTAGGAACTATTGAAGAACCTCGACCCACTTTCATTAGTGCGCTTCTCACTCATGAAGAAGAAGAAGGATACCTCAAGCTCCTGGGAGAATATAAAGATGTGTTTGCTTGGACTTACAAAGAAATGCCTGGGCTCAATCCAAGTATTGCCCTACACCATTTGGCAGTAAGGAAGGGCGTGCGCCCAGTCAAACAAACCCAAAGACGTTTTCGGCCGGAGCTTATCCCTCAAATAGAAACTGAGGTCAATAAGCTAATTGAGGCAGGCTTCATTCGTGAAGTACAATACCCAGAATGGATTGCTAACATTGTCCCTGTCAAAAAGAAGAATGGACAAATTCGGGTATGCGTTGACTTCCGTGATTTGAATAATGCATGTCCCAAGGATGATTTCCCATTACCCATCACTGAAGTCATGGTTGATGCCACTACTGGTCATGAAGCTTTATCTTTCATGGATGGTTCTTCAGGTTACAACCAAATTCGAATGAATCCTAAGGATGAAGAGCTTACAGCTTTTCGTACTCCTAAGGGCATTTACTGTTACAAAGTGATGCCTTTTGGATTAAAGAATGCTGGTGCTACTTATCAACGGGCTATGCAAAAGATCTTTGATAATGTACTTCATAAAAATGTGGAGTGTTATGTCGATGATCTGGTGGTTAAAACAAAAAGGAGGGAAGACCATCTGGCAGATCTTCAATCTGTGTTCAAACGCCTAAGAAAGTATCAGCTTAAAATGAATCCCCGCAAATGCGCTTTTGGCGTAACATCTGGGAAATTTCTTGGTTTCATTGTGAGGCACCGCGGTGTTGAAATTGACCAGTCTAAAATAGAAGCTATCCAGAAAATGCCAGAGCCCAAGAATCTACGAGAACTTAGAGGCTTGCAGGGAAAACTAGCCTACATACGACGATTTATTTCGAACTTGGCTGGTCGATGTCAACCTTTCCATAGATTGATGAAGAAGGATGTGCACTTTGAATGGGATGAGGCTTGTAGCAATGCTTTTGCACGCATCAAAAAATACCTGCTTAATCCTCCAGTCTTAGGTGCTCCTATCCCAGGAAAGCCTTTGGTGCTATACATCGCGGCACAAGAAAAGTCTCTAGGTGCTCTTATGGCACAAGAAAATAAAGAGGGGAAGGAAATAGCCCTTTATTATCTAAGTCGAACTCTCAATGGGGCTGAATTAAATTATTCTCCTATTGAAAAGATGTGTCTCGCTCTTTTCTTTGCCATAGACAAACTGGAACACTACATGCAAGCATATACGGTCCGTTTAATTGCAAAAGCAGACCCGATTAAATATGTCCTCTCCAAGCCAGTGGTTTCAGGTCGTATAGCTCGATGGGCAGTCTTGCTACAACAATATGACCTTGCATACGTCCCACAAAAAGCTGTCAAAGGACAAGCATTGGCAGATTTCTTAGCTGATCACCCAGTTCCATCTAATTGGGAGTTCTCCGATGATTTCCCGGATGAAGACGTGTTTTTCATTGAAGTAATGCCACCATGGATGATGTTTTTCGATGGGGCTGCACGTCAAGAAGGGGCAGGGGCAGGTGTAGTGTTTGTTTCTCCACAACGGCAAATACTTCTATACTCGTTCTCATTAAGCGAACGTTGCTCTAACAACGTAGCTGAATATCAAGCGTTGATTATTGGTCTACAAATGGCCATTGAGATGGGCATATCGCAACTTGAGATCTTTGGGGATTCCAAATTAGTTATCAACCAAATCTTGGAGCAGTATGACGTCAAGAAAGAAAACCTTATCCCTTACTGCAAATATGCGAAGAAGTTGCTAGCAAATTTTGTGGCCATCACATTGGAGCATATACCAAGGAATGAGAATAGACAGGCTGATGCATTAGCTAATTTGGCTACTGCCTTAGCATTATCCCAAGATGAGACAGCCAAAGTTGCTGTTTCCCAAAGGTGGGTGATACCTCTCTTAGTAGAAGAAGAAGGAGAAGAAGAGCAAGCCAACATCATTTCTGTATGCCTTGTTGAAAAGGAAGATTGGCGACAAGCGATCATTGGGTACCTTCAACATGGAAGACTCCCGGATGATATACGCCATAAGACTGAAGTACGGCGAAGGGCTGCTCGATTCATTTACTACAAAGACACTCTCTTCCGCCGTTCCTTTGATGGTTTGTTTCTCCGATGCTTAGGAGAGGAAGAGGCTAAACAAGCCTTAGAAGAGGCTCATTCTGGAATATGCGGTGCACACCAATCAGGTCCCAAGTTACACTACAGGATCAAACGAATGGGTTACTATTGGCCTACGATGGTGCAAGATTCCTTGGAGTATGCTAAGAAGTGTGAAGCTTGTCAGTATCATGCAAACTTCATCCATCAGCCGCCAGAACCTCTACACCCGACTGTAGCCTCTTGGCCTTTTGATGCATGGGGACTTGATGCAATAGGGCCATTACCAAAATCATCCGGTGGCCACTTGTATATCTTGGCTGCAACTGATTACTTCTCAAAGTGGGCAGAAGCTGTGCCTCTTAGGGAAGTGAAGAAGGAAACGGTGGTCAACTTCATTCGAACTCACTTGATCTATCGGTATGGTGTCCCTCGGTATATCATAACTGATAATGGCAAGCCGTTCTACAACAAGCTAATGACGGAACTATGTGAGAAGTTTGGATTTAAACAATACAACTCCTCCATGTACAATGCCCCGGCAAATGGATTAGCTGAAGCCTTTAACAAAACGCTTGGCAGTTTGTTAAAAAAGGTGATATCCAAAACAAAGCGAGATTGGCATGAAAGAATCGGAGAAGCATTATGGGCATATCGGACCACATTTCAAACGCCTACTCAAGCAACACCATATTCTCTTGTTTATGGAGTAGAAGCTGTCCTTCCTTTAGAACGCCAAATCCCATCATTACGGATTGCCATCCAAGAAGGGTTGACTGGAGAAGAAAATGCCAAGCTCAGATTGCAAGAATTAGAGGCACTTGATGAGAAAAGGCTTGAGGCCCAACAACGCCTTGAGTGTTATCAAGCTCGTCTTTCAAGCGCATTCAATAAAAGAGTTAAACCACGATCATTCCAAGTAGGTGACTTAGTCCTTGCCGTTCGAAGACCTATCATCACAACTCATCGTACAGGCAATAAGTTCACTTCAAAATGGGATGGACCTTATGTTGTGCAAGAAGTCTACACCAATGGAGCCTACAAGTTGATTGATCATGAGGGTGTAAGGATCGGTCCCATCAATGGGAAGTTCCTCAAACGCTTCTATGCTTGAAAATCCAAGATTGCTCCCCGGTAAGAGCTTAAACTACCCACTGCAACGCTGCAAGGGTACATGATGTCTTCCCATTACCTTTGAAAGCGTACCAATAAGGAGAAAATAATCCCACTCTATGTCACCAATTGCTAGTGTGGCGTAGTGGTTGGATGCCCATGTCGCCCTTGAGAGGTCTCGGGTTCGATTAGCGGTGATACCCATTATTACACACTGAGCCCCCCTTTTTGCAAAAAAAAAAATAAAAAAATAAAAAAATAATAATAATAAAAATAAACAAAAAAAAATAAATAACAAAAAAAAAAAATCAAATGAACTACGTGATGACTTGATCCCTATCAAGGGTACGTAGGCAACTTAGCATCTTTTGCTAGGTTCAGTCACGCGCTAAACATAAAGGCTGTTATTATCAAATTCTAAAAAGAAGAAAAAAAAAAGGAATAGAGAATAAAAGTCTTCTTTATTGATTAGCAAAAGGAAAATAGTACAAGGGAAAGCATTATGACACGTTTGAAGGAATTTAAAACAAGAAGATTACGACATCCATTTCAAGTCTTTCAAGCTGGGACGATTATCTTCCAAAAGGGCTCGTATCTTCTCTAAAGCCTCCATATCTTGGTCTTCAACAATAGGAGCGGATTTGATTTCTTCAAGTTGTTCTTCTAAGGCTTGCACAACACTGTCTTGTTCAACTTGATGAGTTTCAATTTGAGACAACGATTGCTCTAACCGGACGAGCTCGGTTTTCAGGTCAGCCATCCTCAATCTAACAGTGTCAAGCTCGATCTTCAAAGATGCTTTCTTATGCGATGCTTCAGAAAGGAGGGATTCAATTTCAGCCTCGCGCCGAATCAAAGTAACAGAACTCGGTCGTTTGTTAAGAGATTCCTTCATCTTCAAATAGTCTGCGATACCCTCACAATATTTGTCAACATTTTCGCGTAAGTATTGAGGGTCCACTCCAAGATTTTCAATCTCATTATAAATTGCATGTACTTCAGCCTGTGGAAGGATTTTGTCTATAGGAAGGTTCGAAAGCCTGTTTAGAAGAACATCTCCCAACATAGAAGCCCCTTTCCTACGTACGGAAGAAATATGCGCCTTGGCTTGAAACTTAGAAACTTCCGAAAGGTTGGTTGGTTGCGAGGATAAAAGAGATGCCTTTTCTATCTCAATCGGAAATTTGGACAAAGTGCTAGCATCAGCAAACTTACGCCTCTTGAGATCTGAACTTTTCGCAGAGGGTTTCGAGGTAGAACACTCACTATTCGTAAGAAGATGCGCATGGTTAGTAGAAGTCCCCGTATCAACACCCTTGGTCGGACTCTTCAAATGTTTCCAATTGTGGTTAAAGTCGTTACACACCTTTTCTTCAGAAATTTTAATGGCATCCTTAGTCGATGCAACAAGTAGACTTTTGACGCCTTGACTTCGTGCAGACTCTGACAAGGGCTGTGGAATGTATGAGTCTTGTACTTCCCTCTTTCCCTTCTGAGATTTGTTGAACGTCAGTGATTTAACATGAGAGGAGGCGATTTCAACTAGAAAATCTGTTCCTTTGGTAAAATCGTTCCTACAAACTCCTTCCCACCATTGTTTGTAGCTACGCCTGACCCGGCTTCCAAAGTCTGTCGCAAAAGCAGAAATGAGTACCTTCGAACCTGTGTTGCAACAAGTGAAAGATTGGTAGAATTGGTATAGGTCTTTTAAAGAGCCTGTATGAATTTCTTCCGTCAAGTCACTTGGAATGTCTTGATGAAATCCAAAGCGCCGACTGAATCTATGAGGACTATATGCTTCCACAATGTGTTGGTCTTCACATCGAAGTGACAAGTACCCCGAGCGAAGGCTCATAAAATAGTCAAACTTCTGAATGGATAAATGATCATTGTCAATGAATGTCTGGTCATAGCTTTTCTTGAAAGCAGCCCCATGCCAGAGGAAGTCGGTAGCAGTTCGTATGTGCCTCCGCGCAGAGAATTCGCTGAACGGAGAGGCATAGCCTACACCAGAGTATTTGGTCATCAAAGGATCAGATAGTTTGTCATGGGTGATACGATTGCTTCTAAAAAAATGGCCTACCCAGGCATAAACATAATGAATGGCAAAAGTAGCTCCAGACTTGCTCGGAGTAGGAGAGGAAGAGATGGTGTTAAGACCGCGATAAATGCTAGCCAATACTGGGGGGGCAAGGCCGAATGAACGACCGTTGGCCATGCAACTAGCAATCTTGAAAGTACCAGGACGGATGCTATTCAGATCTTTGCTAGGAAAGACAAATATGCACAGCCAACAGGAAAGAAGTGCTGCTAAATAAGTCTCCTCCTTTAAGTCATCCTCAATTTGGAGATCTACAAAGACTCCGTGTTCTTTATCAGACCATGGTCCATGCTCATTTATCTTGCCAAGGGGATTCTGACTACACTTGGGAACGATTGTCCGTCTCGCTGGTTTTCTGGGAGCCGAGTACCTGCCGTTTCCTCTGTACCAAAAAGTAATCCAATCACGAACACTCACTTTCCCTTGTCTCTTCAGCCGGTTTTGAAGGTGATGATACGCCATGAAAAGGAAGCGACAGCTATACGGCAGATAGGGTCGTCCTTGGTCGTTGGTTCCATCCAGCTCTTGCGCATTGGGTACAACTTCGTCATAAAATTCACCTGTGCAAGGAAGTCCACCAAGAATGGAAAGATCCCATGGTGTGATGGAAATTTCCCCAACTGAGGTATGGGCAGTATTGGTTGATGGACTCCAACACTCACAAAATGCTTTCATAAGGTTGTCATCATAATCATATGTGAACAAGGAAGCAAAGACAGCACTGTAAAGGTGGATCGCATCAAGGAGGTGTTTACACCGACCGAGCACGTCTTCTAGCCAATCCCAATAAAGGGGGAAGTAGGAAAACCCTCCGTTCACACCAAAGGAAGAATCCCAATTGGCACGCTGTGCAATTATCTCTCGTCCCAAAGTGTTGTATGGCTTTGATTTAGCAAAGTTTTTGTGATGCGAAGCAAGAAGGATAATTGTTTCCAAGTTAGAGCCGCCATCAGAAGAAACAACCTGTGACCATTTCGGCAAATTGGGAGGATAAGAGTTATAGCCCCACCTTTCCGAAAATTTTCCGATTATGGGCGGACGAACAATCAAAGTTGTGGCCTTTGCATCCTTGTCATCTTTCTCCTTACAAATAAACAAGGCTGGTTCTCGACCAATCTTCGAATCCTTGAAAAAGAGCATCCTTAAAAAAAAAAAAAAAAAAAAAAAAAAAAGTTAGTACAAACTAAGCACGTAAAAAAAAAAAAGGATATTGAAAAAAAAAAGAAAAAAAAAAAGAAAAAGAAAAAGAGCATAATTTCTCTACATATTATGCTACCCACTCTGGAGAGTATATTGGTACAAATTAAAGCATTCTCCAGGAGGCTTTATATAGAAAGCTCCTGGGATAGCAGACAAAAAAAAAAGGGGAGTAGGCAAGTCATTAAATGCTGCCACCAAACAAATGTTATTTGAAGTCAGATTTTGCAGCTCAAATACACTTATGGTGTCAAAAAGAAAATACTGCACTAGACCTCAGAAAAAAAAAGCTTATAGGCCTGCAAAAACACACATGTCATCTTAAAAACTACAGCACTAGACCTGGGATGAAGTTCTAGCTTGCAGATTGTTCAAAGCAATTGTGCTGCCGACCTTGAAAGCAGAGACATTTAGTGATTAACCAATGTCAAACACTGTCAGAACCAGTAGACTAACCAAGTTCAACAAGATCAACAATGCTTGCCATTTTCTCTTCCGGATTTCTAACAACTTCTGACAAGATTTCACAAAAATCAACTCACCAAAATCTTCTAAAGACTTTGAGCTTCAGAACCCAGAAAAATCATCCACGGTGGAGCCATAACGAGCCACCACGCACGGCCACAAAATCCCAACGTCCACTGGATTTATCATTCAAATTTGTGCAAATCTGAGAGATATTTTACAAAACCGATGCCACCACTAGACTCATCGGCCTTTGATCTACAAAACCCAGAAAGATCGTTGCCAATGGAGCCACCACGCGCTACCACGCGCCGCCAAAATCTCGCGATGATGATACGGCTTAGTCCTTCAAAACGGTGCAAATCTGTTCACAAATGCATAAAACTGAACCTACAGGAGTCTTCTACGGCCTTAGATCGACAAAGCCCAAAAATTTCGAGCCTAAACGAGTAGACACGCGCCCCCACGCGCCGCCAGAGGGTTCGGTATTGCTGCCCTCAGCAACACGCGCTCTCACGCGCCACTCTCGGCTTCTTCACGCGCGTACACGCGCCGGCTGGGAGTCACGCGCTTCACGCGCCAATGGCTGACGCACGCTTAAGTCGGATGACGTCATGGATGACGTCATCCTCCAAGGTTTGACCCGGTTGACCAAACCGACCCGGTTTGACCCGCTCATCCTGACCCGGTCCGAACCGCCAGAATTAAAAAAAAAAAAAAAAAAAAAAAAAAAAAAAAAAGCTTTGACCAAATTGAACTTTGACTTCGACCAAAAAGTAAAAATTTTCAAGACGGACCTGTCCCACTCAGTTTTTCGAGTACATTCCATTTTTGGGATCCGTTTCTTCATTTGAAACTCGAAAATCGTGTAAACAGTCCAATTTCCAAAAGATTGACTTTTGCACAAATCTTGACCAAAAGTCAAAATTTTCAAGACGGACCTGTCCCACTCAGTTTTTCGAGTACATTCCGTTTTTAGGATCCGTTTCTTCATTCAAGACTCAGAAATCGTACAAACAGTCCAATTTCCAAAAGATTGACTTTTGCACAAATCTTGACCAAAAGTCAGAATTTTCAAGAAGGGCCTGTCTTGTCCAATTTTTCGCGTAGAATTCGATTTTGGGGTCTATTTCTTCATTTGAGAATCCAAAATTGCTCAAATGGTGTGATTCTGCAACTGTTGGCTTTAATGTGAACTATGACCGAGAATCATGATGACCGAGCAAGGTTTGTCCTATTCAGATTTTCGCAAAGATTCTGATTTTGAAATTCGCTTATTTGCTTTGGACTTAGTAACCACTAATCTGACCCACTTCTCCGAAGTACTAGCAATGTACAAAACTTAAGCTCCCAAAATCAAAATTGGAGATTCATCCATTTGGTCAGGATTCCCTCAAGATTATCCTCCATACTTCATCAAGGCTTCTCTCTCAAGTGTATCCTAAACTGGGAATTGCTTCGGGTCACCAATTCAACCACTCCTGTTCGGTGCCTACCAGTCTCCAACCTACCATTCCCATTCGGTGCCTACCATTCTCATCTGTCGTTCTCACCGAAAATTCCTCATCCGCCATTCTCACCAAAAATTTCTCATCCGCCATTCTCAACTACCTATCTACCATTCTTCGTCTCTTTGCTATAAATAAAAGGTTCGGATTCATTAAAGCTCATCAAGAAAAACACACTGAATCATGAAATGAAGATTCACTTCCTTCAAATTTTCAAACCCTCATTCTCACAGCCATTTCTCGTTATAGCCTCATCATTCTCAACACCGAGCAACCAACATTGCTTCATAATCAGTTTGAAATTAACCCTCTCATGGCTCAGTAGAAATCCTCTTCACAACATCATTGTGGTTTTGAGATCCAAACAAATTTTGTTTCTCCCCTTAACGACCACATTTGTTCATAAAATTACTCATAACAAGGTTTGCATCGACCTTCCATGCTTCCTCGGATTCGGTTGACCAGGACATCTAAGTCCAGCAGAGACACTTGTTCCTAAACTCATGGCTCTCGTAGTCTCTCTCCAATTGCCTGGTCTTCCAGCAGAAGCAGTGGTTCGGAACAAACAGCAACTTGGCTGGTTTCTAAGACCAGAATCACAAGTTAGCTCCATCTTTCATTTTTCTGTGCTTTTCCAACAAGCGACAACAGATGAAGATGGTAAAAAGTGTTGGGGTATCCTACAGATTGTCTTTTATCCAACACTTACGATGACCAGCAAGGTGCCAGCTCATCAGAGATCAACCTTTGGGGCCGGTAAATGGTCACTAAAGCCTTGTTCCATGTCCCCACCAGTGTGGGACCCAAAGATCATCGTTGCTGGTATCGCAGAACCCACTTTTCTGAAATTATTCCAACTTAAATTCTGCTTGAAGTGTTTCAGAAAGTACTTTTCTGAAATTACTTCAACTTAACGTCCGTTGGCATCGTCCTATCACACAGGCGCATTCGATGACTTGCCGCCGGACCTCACCCAGCATGCAGTCGGTCCCATATCCCAAGGTGTACTCCCTAGAAGCATCTGCACTAGAGAGTCCTCAACATACAGGACCAGCACCATGGAGTTGTGTGTTTCACCCATTCACTTAGCTTCATCCCCGTCTTCTTCACCACCCAGCATACAGTCGATCCCATATCTCAAGGTGTACTCCCCAAAAACACCTACTCCTTGACGTACAAGGTCAGCCCCATGGTTTTGAATGTTTCACACAGTCACCATCTCCTTTTCATCTTCATCGTCTTGTTCTTTTCACAATCTCCCCCAACCCAAAATCTTATACTTGTGAAATTACTTCAACTTAACCTAAGTGATACAATTACACACGCACATTCGACCACTTTTCCACATGTCCTCGCCGTAATCCAAAATAGACTCCTTCGAGATAACTTCACCAGGAGTTCTTAAAAATGCGAGGCCAGCCCCCTAGCTCTGCATGCTGTACCCAGCCAACATCCTCGCCTCTTCCCCATCTTCTACACCCTGTGATCGCCACCAACGATCCAAAATACTCTTCTGAAATTACCTCAGCTTAACCTCTGTTGAAATGATTCAATTTTGCAAGCATATCCAACTTCTTGCAAATAATTTTCAGCCTCACCAACCACTCCAAGTACCATGGAACACTCTTGTGCAATTACTTCGACTTAACCTCTGTTGAGAAGGCTCGGTCACGCAAGTGCATTCAAATACAGGCAGACCCCTTTTCGGTTTCATCAAAGCCTTTCATCTGGGTGGGTTTACTCTTCAGAAATTACCTCATCCTGTTGAAAGCTTCACCACCTTCAGGTACTTCACTTAAAAAGTCAAATGTAAAAATTTGTTTTCGAAACTCATTCCCGCACCACACTCCGAAACTGTGTGCATGAACGAGTCTCGAAGGGGCATTTGTAGAGAGGGAAAATTCCCGACCTATCACAAGCTGACACGTCATGCTATCAAGTCCACAAAATACAGTTAATTATAAAGTATCACGCATGGCAACTAGGTTTTGTTATCAATACTCAGAAACCAATAGAAATTTGCCAAGTGTTATTGAAGTCATTGAAGTAAACCAATCACACATCAGCACATGTAAGCGATGACACAAGCAGTCCAGCACTGTAAGCGATGACACAAGCAGTCCAGCACGTGTAAGCAATGACACAAGCAGACCAATCAGGCTGTGACATGTGTCACCAATCAGACTCCGCCACGTGTCGCTCACCTACCTCTAAACTCCTATAAATAGAAGCCTTCCTAAGGCATTAAGGGAAGGAAGACATCTCAAGAGGAAGAGGAAGCCATTTAGAGCACAAGCAGCATCAAAGAAGATTCAGAAATATTGAAACTCTGCTAGAATCAAGCCCTGAAGCCTCTAGGAACTTCAAGAGTTTCAAACTCAAATGCAAGGAACATTCAAAGCAGAATCATCCAAATCATATTCCTAGATCTTCAAATTCACTGGACTCAAGCTCAAAAGCCTCCAGAAACCTCAACAAACCATAAATCAACGAAGCTCTACGGATTCAAGCCTCTAAAGCACCGAAGACCTTCCACCACAAACCTTCGAAGACGAAGAACACACGAAGAACATACGAAGAACACGAAGAACACGAAGAACATGAAGAACAAAGGGTTTCTAACAAGCTCATAGCCAGAGATTCCTTGTAATTCTGTTTCAAAGATCTTCGATCCATGCTTCAGTCAAATCAAGTATATTTGGTGTTCGAATCAAAATCACATTACCACAATTCCAATCAACAAATCTTTCAAGGAGATCGAATCAGAGGATCACTCTTTTGTAATCACAGAGAATTGTAACACACATTCATCAATACAAATTCGCAGCTGTGAAACTATTTTACTTGTTTGATTTATTTCGAACTAGAAATTTAGTCGTCCACACCTATAAAGCTACTATCATCTCCGCATTGAATGCACTACAACAACTCAGCTAGGTTTATGGCAAAATGACCATTAAATAGTGCCCTCACAGCCTGTATCCTACTTTACCATCACTAGCAAATCAATGATAGAACAAGTATCAAGAGAAAGATTAGCAGCCCTTAAAGTGGAAGGTTGGAATGTGATTCAAGTGGCTATAAAAGGAAGGAAGATCCTACATGAACGGGGATTGAAAAATGAGAGAGAGAAAAAAAAAAAGATAGGAACCAGACTATAAACTGTACTTCTCTTCAAGTACAGTAGATTCTCGATTAGCCTGAGGAGAGAGATAAATAAGAATTTCACTCTTCCTTGTTAAATTTTTGTCATTGTTAAGCCATTCTTGTGGCCAACCTTGCTTCTTTAATCACTAAGCCACACTTCCAAGGAATCTAAGTGTTGACCTGCATATTCATCTCTACAAATTAATTGTATTAGGTTCCAATCTTAGCCCAATTCGAGTGAGTTGGGCCTGGGATTTTACTAAAATAAGATTTGAACTCATAGTTTTTTTTTTTTTTTTTTTTTTTAATTTTAATGATAATACCATGATGTACACACAATTTTCGTAAAAGATAAATCACACGATCACGAAATAGTGTAACAAATAATAAATTTGTATTGATTTATATATATGTGAGTACAATCCTCTGTATAAATCTTTACAATGAAAGAGTATAATAAACTCCTTTGATTCGGTCTTCAAGAAACTTTATGATCCGAAAGGGCTATGAAGCTTAATCTTGAATTGTGCTTTGATGCCTCCAAGTTGAATGAATAGTTGAACATACTTGATTTGATGTGAGGGCCGTTGGCTTAATCTCGAACTAGATTAAAGGAGAATTCCTACTTTGATTTGAAGAAGTAGGAATAAGCTTTAATAAACAATAGAATTCTTGTGGACTTAGAGATGATTCTTTATTTTGGCAAGGTGTTAGTAGGGTTTTCTCTCTAAGTGCCTCTATTTATAGGTAATTTGATAGTATTTAATTTGGAATTTTCTCTCAGCATTTATTGAAAGTTAATTATGAATTTAATTTGGTTTTTCATTTATAAGAACTTTCTATATAGGTTTTTTCTTCTGAGGTTGCCATATGGCTTTCTTCATTTGATGTTACCACGTGGCTTGATTTCATTTGTTGATCGTCCACGTCATCAACTGGAGATTAATTTGATCACAAATATTTTATCATGAACAATTGAATTGTTGTGAATACATCATAAAATTTTGATATCTGCACACAAATTTTATTTAGACTGAAAATCAATAATTATATCTTGGAGAAAGAGTTTATTCGAAGAAGTAAAGACTCCGATTCTCCTCAACTTAAAGTAGAAAAACCATCGATACCTAAAGCATATATATATATATATATATATATATATATATATAAAAGCCCTTAAAAATTTCAAACATATAAGGTAAGATTTATTATTTATTTTTTATTTCATACCCCGTGAAGTGAACTTATAATTATTATGGGTTAACTTCTTGAAGAAATTAAAAAAAAAAATCCGTTTAACTTATAGTTATATAGATTGATAATGATTACTCTATATTATTATCGAGTTGTTGATTTTTTTTGGTAGTGTTCATATCGAATTAGAACTTCAATGGAAAAAGGAATAATTATCAGTTAAGTTTTTTTTTTTAGAAAAAATCAGTTAAGCCTAATTAGAGGTCCTGGTTTAATGGGATATTATCAATCAACTAACGACTCCAGTGGTCTTCTACTAGAACACCCATATTGGTCCATAACTACCGCCTCCTCTCTCTCTCTCTCTCTTTATCTATCCCTATCTCTATCTCTATCTCTCGCACGCAAATTAGTGAAACAGTCCTTTTCAAATTGGGTCTCTTTTGAGTTGAGAGACGCATGCCATCCAATTGGGACCGACACCTACATGGTAGTTGCAGATGCCAATATGCGGAATATACTTTGCTCTGCTCTGCAAAAAAAGAAAAAAAAAAGAAAAAAAAAAAAAGAAGAAGAAGCAAAATCCTCTCTCTTTTTCCGTTTCTTTATCTACGTCAATCTCTCCTCCTCTTCAGCTCTCTCTCTCTCTCTCTCTCTCTCTCTCTCTCGCTCACGCGCACACACAATGATAATAACCATGGAAATTCTTTTTACTCTCTTGACCCTCACGATCATTGTCGTTTCTGTTATTATAACCTGGGTTAATAATGACCTTCGCAAGCTTGATGACGTTAGTGTAAAATCGGTGCCTAAACTCGAGGTTGAACCCAAAATTCGAGTTGGGCTTGTTGAGAAAATTGATGACAGCAAAAACATAAGCGAAACCGAAGTATTGGTTCAGGAAAAGTTGGGAATTCAAGAATCTAAAGGATGTGAGGACGATAACAGTAGGGAGGTAGTTAAGATCGTTGAAGTGGGAGAGAAACCTGTCGTAGGAGGAGAAGAATGCGTGGACAAGGTATTTGATGAAAGTCCCAGAAAGGAAAAGCTTCGTGAAATTGAGCTTGACAAGAATGGAGATGAAAAGTTGATTGATTTAGAGGATGATTGGGAATGGGAAGGGATCGAGAGGACTGAATTGGAAAAGGTTTTCGGTGCCGCGGTGGCGTTTGTCGGTTCTGTTGATAATGCTGATCGAGTTTCGAGTCTTGGAAGTAATTTGAAGATGCAGTTATATGGGCTTCACAAGATTGCTACACAAGGGCCTTGCCATGAATCACAACCAATGGCATTGAAGCTCTCTGCTCGCGCAAAGTGGTAAATAGCTAGTCAATAATTTTTTTTTTTATAGCAAGTGCTAGGCTGTTTATATATTGTGGTTGCCAATTTGTCTTGTAGTATTGGTTTTCTTGTATGTGATTGCCACTTTTGAGATGCCTTTAATTAATAGGTGAACCAAGATCTTTGGTGTAAATTGATAAAATTGTCTCAAATTGAATGCATGGAGGTGTGTGAAACCTGGATTGGGTTGGTTGAGAAAAATCTAATTTACCAAGCTCATAGTACAATTTATAATCATGATTACATATGCAAAAGATATTGTTGTGGTGTGTGAACATACAAAAATTTTACGACCACACACAAAAAAAAAAAAAAAAAAAAAACCCACAACTTTTGCCGTAATTGTTCACATGGCAAACTATGAGTGGTAGGTCCATATAAAAGTGACAGATTTCTAATGTAAGAAAGTCGTAGGAAAAGTTGTGGCTTTTTATGTGGTAGTAGAATTACTCTTGAACACTGGGCATAAAAGCATAGCAGATAAAGAGTCTAGGGAAAAAAGCATATTGATAATCAAAAATTGAGTAAAAAAAAACAACAAAGAATGTGGTTGGTTGTGGCTGATGGACTGAAATGTTGAAATGATACCTGTGTTTGGTATATTTATGACAACCAGTGTTGAAATAGATCAGAAGTCTAGTTTAGCTATAAGTATCAACACAGATGGACTTAATGTGTAAACAAATTAATAAAACCTTTCCTTCTAGTGTATAGCTTGATTAGTAGTCATCCTAATAGGTTTTTGGCTATACTTCATTTGGTGATTTAACTGATGAAGGTTACTAATTACATTATGCAGGAATGCTTGGCAAGAGCTTGGGAACATGAGTCCAGAAACAGCAATGGAGCTGTACATCTCCCTTCTCTCAGGAAGCATTCCTGGGTGGATGCAAGATGATTTTGTTGTAAGGCTTTGCTTTTGGATTTGTCCTATTAGTGATTTTCTTTGATGGGCAATGGGGTTCATATTCCTGGAATGTATTTATTGGTACAGGGAGATCATGAACATGTTTTAGCAGAGGTTGAAGTATTTAAGAAGCTAGCTTCTGATTTAAAGACATTGCTACCAATCAAACCAGGTGCAGTAGATGAAAGGTACCTGATATTAGTGGATCATTGGATATTGTTTTTGTCTTGTCAGTTATCACTTCTCCTGCAAGAACTGACTTTATTCTCACCGATTTCTTTATTGGCAGGAAAATGGACAAAGCGTTGTTTTGAGGGATTGGATGTAAATGCATCTGGGGTCCAAACTACTTAATTTTGGTATGCACATGCTCATTTGGTTAGGATATTCCTTGCTTTAATTTTTTTATAGACTTGCATGCGAGACAGTGTATGGTGTAATGGAGAAACTTGGCAAACATAAATGGAATGTTTCTATTATTATGTCTTGCAAATCATAGGCAAATTGAGTATTACAATTTTCAATAATGTGCATCAGAAGAGGAAAACTTTATAGTCCATGCAAATTAACATTTTCCATATGAAAAATACTTAGGAGATGTCTGTAAGGCTAAGATTGCCTGTAACATCTTTTGAAAATGTGGAATAAAATGGATTGAGAAATATATATATATATATATATATATGGAAAATAATCCATTTTCCTGTAAATATAAGTAATAGTTTGCAACTATAGCATTTCAATTAAAACTGCAACACTTATGAGCTTTTCAGGGATCTGGTTAACAACATAGTACTTGTATGAAGGAAGATACATGCCTATCATAAATATCTGCCGTTCAATATTCCATTGGATCAATTGGTGATTTTTGCTTTTCTGTATGCCCTATTAAAGTGTATTGCAGCTTTCACCTATAAATTTAGTTTTGGCAAGGGACACACACACTTAAATTTACAAAGGCATATATGTATGTCATATTTTTGCATTAGATTATGATTATGTCATTGCCAAAACTATTTTGAGACTGTATACATATATTGAATCAAGAAACCACTAGTGGGATAGTAAAATCTAGTATCTACCAAAGCACAACTACAATGTGTCAGATTCAAAGATCAAGGTAATGACACATCTGGCATTTTTCTCCTTAGGTAATCCTTTACTTTATGGTCAGCATTTGTTTGGCTATGTAGTTGATATGATTCAATTTGAGGGATAGTTTTCAAGTTAAGTGCTCCAACATAAAATGTATTGCTTTTCACTAACTAGGCTTGTTTTCTTCTTCAGGACAAGGACATGCACTTGCCAGTTGCTCTTCATCAGCAGAGTGGCATCTCCTACATTCTCACAGCAAGGATGAGGAGTTCGCTTTGAGGATTGGAATCATTAGGCTGTTTTAACCTAGTAGATATTGCAATGTTCTGTGGCAATAAAAAAACTGAACTTGTATTTATGGCATAACGTATTTTCAGTTCCTGCTTCAGCCTGTTTCAATGAGTTAACAGTAAAAGTATATATGATTTTAGGCCTAGGAATTCTTTTAGTAGATCTGTTTCCTTGATTATGAGGAAAAGGGAAATTTAGAATCTTTCAATCCCCAATGAAATTAGGAAACTCATTCTGTACAGGTAGCTGAGCCAATAATTTTTTGAGTGCTTGAGACTTTTTAATCTTCTTCACGTGTTCTACAGCATTAGGAACACTGCAGATCCTCAAATTTACATTCAACCAACATGTATTTAAAGATGCTGCCAAAATTAAGCACTAAAGCTCAACTTATTGATGAGCCTTTTTAACAACTGCATGCGTAAGCATGCACCTGTGTTGATGAATGATGCATCAAAATAGCCCGATTAGATGAGTTGTAATCATTACTTCCAATGTGATATCTTTTCTGAAATACGCGTGAAACTTGTATTTGTTATGCTTTGTTTTGAAGGAAAAAGAAAAAAAGAACTACTAAAGTTTGAAATTAGGATGACCTACCTAGGCCAATTTTTGGTACAACTCTCCCATCATACTAAAGATTTCTTCTTTTTGGGGGGCCAAACTCAAAAATTATGTTAACGAATTGTCGAGGCTCAGGATAGTAAACTCATGTTAGTTAACAACACAACCCATCATTATCAATACTAATACTCGATTTGTCATCCCAAGCCCAAGTTCAAAGCCCTTGCCTATGGGCCACAAAGAAAGAGAGTATGGAAGATTATGGAAATATGAAGGAGAACCTCTTCGATTATTTGTAATATACAGATGGCTTGCATCTCTTATATAGAAAAAGAGGATGCAATAGGTACAAATCACAAAATAATTCATAAACGAACATGTAGGTGGGCAAAAAGGCTGGTCTATTCCCAGACCAATCTAGGCTCATCTAGGGTTAGTTCAGCCCAAGATAGGCCTGCACCAACTAGACGAATGCTGAGGTGTTTTAAGCAAGGGACCCTCCTCAACAATTGCATTCCAAGAAACGTCCATCACAGCCAAGAACATAAAGCAATGCCTTAGGGGAATCTGCTTCCAGAACACAGGATTCAGTATTAGGCACAAGTTACCAGAAAATCATTTCAATAGCAAGGTAGTAGGGCCCACTTCTAATGCATGATGGGATATGTAGAAACAGTGACATAGACTCAAAAACTCATTTAGGCTTTACAAGTGAAGGAGCCCACACATGTGGAATATTCCTTCATCATGCTGGGTCCACTAAGAGAATGGTATTAAAGGGGAAAGGAAAATCAAAGATGGGGTTGGAAGAAAAACGAGGAGGGAAATATGAGTGAAATATAGTTTGATACTAGGGTTAGGTGATCCAATTTGGACACCCAGAAAGCGGACCTTTGCTACTCAATACTTACCTTGGACAACTGCTTTTCAAACGAATAAACACCACACCACTACTTCAAACCATCACCTGCTAGCCCAACCTCTTCTAAGACCTTTCATTGTGGGCTTAAACCCAAAGCAAAATACAAATTAATTGGGGGTTTTGGTCCAACGGGCTTAAGGCTGTTGGGAACAAACCACCATATAATACTTACAATTTTTATACCAATAGGACAATATGTGTTTCCCCTAATAAATGACTACTTACAACTTTCTATTAAATAGGTGACCACATAATATTATGACTTTTTTTTTTTTTTTTTTGGGAGAGGAAATACTATGACTTTTTTACTATAGATATATACATCTTTTCTTTATGTGATGCAACTATGTACATAGGTTCATAATTGTTCCTTTACTATTTTTAAAGGTCCACGACTCTTTTGGCAAGTTTATCTTATTCCTCAATCTTTCCTTCTTCTTTTTTTTTTTTTTTTCTTTTTTTTTTTTTATGGGTTCAATTAACAGGTGCTCTTAGAGCATTTGCTGATAAACAATTTTAAAAAAATTTTGATACCACTTTATAGGATATATAAAAAATTCTCTAAAAATTTAGTTATTTTTTTATTTTTCTATAATAAATTTCTAAAAATATTTTCTAAAACAATATCTTTAGGACTTCCGTTAACTTTTCTAATTTTTTTTTTAAATTATTAGTTATAACTTATAACTAATAAGTGAATTGCCCCTCCTGTTTTGTTGATGTTAGCAGGAGGGAGGCTGGCTGCCTTGTTGTTTTGTAGTTCTTTTCTTCTTGAATAAAATTCTTCGTTGATTAAAAAAAAAAAAGAAAAAAAAAAAGAAAAAGAATAGACCTTTTAAAATAAATCAATCAATCAAAGAAATAAAAGGAAACGGTGCGTTGCGGTCAACTGGAAGTCTGGAAGTTGCTAAAAACGGCGCGTTTTCATTTGCAGTTGGAGAGCCAAAATTCGCTCCCTCGTCATCAGCTTCAAACGAGTCACTCTCTTTTCCGGTCCACTATTCAGATCTAAACCCAACCAAACCTGTCCCTCTCTCTCTCTCGCTCGCTTGCATTCATTCACTTTATCAATGGCTCACGATCTAGGTTTTCTCTGAGATCCGAACCAATTACAAATCACACTCAAAAACTCATTTCCAGCAACACATAATGGGGGTGGTGATCGAGAGCTCCATTTGGGAACCAAATCCCGCGCTCTTCATATTCATCTTCATCTCCTGCCTCTTCTCCATATTCCTCTTCCCTTATGCCTCTAACAGCAGTTCCAACAAAACCTCCACTCTCTTCGACCACGGAAACCCCTCTTCCTTCCTTCGCTTCCAGGGGAAATTTCTCTTCCTCTATTCCCTCGCTTCAGGTTAGTCTCTTTTATGCTCTATATATAAATATCTCAAAATCATAATTAACACTTCAATCATACTCTTCTTTTACAATGTGGAATCCGATTTCAATTTTGATTTTCTCGCATTTTCTCAGCAAACTGAGTGATTTCGGATCGGTTATCTGATTTTTTGTTGTTTTTTTGCAAATCGCACAGCAATGGAAGGACTGTGGTCAGTGTTTGGAGAGTTCGAGCTAGCTTATTATGGTGTTAGCAGAGAGCAAATGGTTTTGTATCTCTGTGTTGGTTCTGCAGCTGCTCTTTTCGTTGGCACTTTCTTAGGCGTGCTTTCCGATTTAATGTAAGAGCGCCTTTTGCCATTTATTCAGATGCTATTTGTCTAGATTATTCATAATTTAATTTGAAGAAGAAAAAGGAAAAAATAAATTTATGTTCGTTATGAAATAAAATTGAATAGTGATAAATTAATGTATTCTGAATTCTTGAACAGATGAATAGTTTGAAATTTTGGAGTTAGTTGGAGAAAAAATAGGTACTTTGGAAATAATTTTTGAACAAATTTGAAGTCGAGAACTTACCTAAAAAAAATTGAAGAAGAAAGAGTTTGTAGGTGATAAAGGATCTCATTTTCAGTAATCTTAGTTGATATGGAATCATTGCCAGGTTTTTGTATATCGGTGCAGAATACAGACCTAGAAATTGGACTTCTGGTGTTTAGCTTTCAAGTTTTTTATGGAAGGATTTTAAACATAACGTGTGAACTTGATAGAACCGAGTCTTCTTTTTCAATGCTTTGGCATCTTTGGAGCATTAATTTTTCAAGTTTGTGGAATGGAATATGTAGTAAACTCTTACGAAATTGTTTATGTTCCTGTGTGTAGAGGTCAAGCAAAATTTTGTCTGATTTTTTGCATCCTTCACCTCTTTGTTGGCATATGGAAGAGGGTTACTTCTCATCCAAGTGTTCTGGTGGCAAGCATCTGTTTGACTCTCACCTCTTCAATATTTTCATTCAGTTTTGAGACATGGATGGTCGTTCAACATGAAAAGGTTTGTTAAGAGAGATCATTCTTCACTTTTATTTTTCAGTACTTGATGTAGGTGCCATAATTTTTTCCTCATGGAAGTGACCCAGTCCTAGCCTAAGTATGTTTACCTGATTAAGTGATTAGTTCCTGTTTCATTTGGACTCATGTTATGGAACTTAATTCCTGTGTGACATCATAGGCATATGTTGAATAGCTGAATTGCTAGTGATTATGGTCTTTGTGTCTCTTTCTTTGCAGCAAGGGCACAGGCAAGATTCAATGAGTGATACATTTTGGTTAATGACTTTTTTTGAGTCTGCATCTTTCATTGGAAGCCAGGTGTTTGCAAATTGGCTGGTTGGTGATAATTTGGAAAAGAATATAGTATCTCCTTCCACTGCAGCTATCTTCTTGGCATTGATAAGCATTATTTGTTTTACTAGAGGATTGAAAGGAACTATACAAACACCCGCATTTACGGAGTATAGAATGTCTTTCAATGCATATATTTTTGGTGGTAAGAGTCCCATCTTTTTAATAAAATCTATCTTGTCTTTTCTTTTACTTAAGCAAACTATTTCTGGGCAATTTCAAAATGGCAGTCAAATCAATTATTAACTAAGCGCAATTGGGACTGGAATGATACAGGTGTCATGACACTTAGAAGTCATTCAAGTTAGGAAAATAACTGAACTAATTGTTCAAATTCTTTTATAAATTTTTTTTAATGTTTCATGCGGCTATCATCTTGTTGACAGATTCTTTGCTGCCTTCAAATGATACTTGCCATGGTCCATTTTTATTTGCTTTGGACTTTATCCAGTTTTTTACTTGTCATCATTGTCTTCCTCCTTTTGCTCTTCTTACTCACTTAGCTGCTCTGCTTTGTTATTGTCCAGGTCCACACAATTCATCTATTCCTTGATCCATGAAGTCTTTTTCTTCACTTTAATAAATTGTGTATCTGAACTAATCTACCTTGAATTTTTCCTGTGTTACTGAGAGGAGATGAGTACTTGTAGCATCTCTCATGTTTGTGGATCTGCATTATGAGTCCTACACAACGTGGACATTCCCTTGCAGTTCAGGATTAATTGTCTCCTTGGCTATACTAATATTTAATAATTAAACATCTGATTTCCAATCACTCTTTTGCATGAGGTTATTATTGACGAACTCTTTATGATTGGCAGATAAAAGAATTTGGCTTTTGGCATGGGCACAAGCTTGCCTTCACTTCTCCATTGCAGTGTTTTGGATTCTATGGGCCCCAACATTAGTGGTATGGTATAAAAAATATTGATGCAAAATCATCACATCCGAAACACTATTTTGCAGGATGGGTCTTTTATTTTATTATTCTTTTTAACCTTCTTTAGGTTGTTTTCAATTCGATGATTCTATACTCTAATCTCTCAACATTGACTAGATCATGAATACTGACTAGCAAATTATCTACTAAATTGTGAAACTCTTTGAAACTTGTGTAAATTTAGGCTGATGGACGAGAACTGCATCTAGGGTTGGTATATCCTTGTTTGCTGGGTGCAAGAATGCTAGGAAGCACAGTATTCCCATGGCTTATTAGTGGACCATCATCACTTCGCACTGAGGATTTCCTAGTATATTCCTTTATTATAATGGGACTTGTGTTGTCTATAGTAGCTTATGATTATCAGGTACACATCTTATATTTATGGAATTATGAGAAATATATTTTTCTGTTGTGGCTCTGGTGTTAGATGTTGGGACATTTACACTGTTCATTTCTAATCTGCAGGAAATTGGAGTTTTAGTCACACTATTTTGCTTGTTCCATGCTTGCGTTGGCCTGATTTTACCTTCACTTGCCAAATTGAGGACCATGTATGCTAAACTAAGTGTTCTATCTTATAACTTTAGAAGAGTCCCTGTAAATTTTGTTATGCATTCTTTGTGGTATCTGTGGTTCGAACCCCGCCTCTCCCACCTCCACTATTTTACCTATGAAAAAAAAAAAAAGAGTTACGGGGATCTGTTTTGATAGTTCTCTGCTATTAATTGTGTTCACAGGTATGTGCCAAATGAGCTGCGTGGAGGAATGATAAGCCTTTCTCTAGCCCCTGCAAATGCTGCAATTCTGCTTTTTCTGATCCAAGTGTGTCCCCCTCTCTCTCTCTCTCTCTCTCTTGCTCTCAATAATTGAAAACCTAAAGTGTATCTCTCTATTTAAGGCCTTGTTAATTTTGGGAACAGAATTAAACATCTCAGGATCTTGTATTCTGCTGGTTGATTGGTGGCAAACCATTGGTAGACTGATAGCAATTTTGAAGGGGAAATTATGTTAACTGGTAGTTTTTAACTTTGTGACCTTTTTCTCATTACCCAACAGTGATGGCAATATAATTGTACTAGGCTGAGCCTTTATAGCATATTCAGAAATAGAAGATCCAAACTCAATTGCTTACTTATCTATAATTGTTTTCCACCTGAGAATGTCAGAAGTGCGACATGTAATAATTTTATTTTTTGGGCTGGAGAGAGGGGGTAGTATTGCATGCTTAAAGGGATAGGAAATATAAATTAATTTTACTGAACAATTGTGTACATTATACTCAAAGCTATCCTCTTAAAGAATACCATATAGAGGTTTCTGTTTTCATTCCAAGATATTGTCATACACTTTAGTTGCTAATCGGTATTTTTGCAGGGAGGCTACTATCGCAACATTGGGAATGCAGCAGTAATGGCTTTTGCTGCACTGGGGCTACTCTCATCAGCTGGTAGCATGCATGTATTGAAGCGATTAGGGAAGCAACCATATCAAAACTGGCACAAATCATGATTTCATTCCCAGTGAAGCTCAGGCTTGTCTGCATAGTTGATGAGTTCTGTATGTCTTCATTAGTCCCAGATTGATGGGAAGAAGTAAAAAAGAAAAGAGATTTTTTGGCTTCAAGATTCTGCTGATGCCTCAATGAGGCGTATACTGATATAGAAGGAAACAAAAAGGAGAAAAAAAAATGAAAAACAAAACCTACATTCAACTCTAAAGGAGTCTGAAAAGGAAATTGCTACATGTCTACTGGCACCAATTTGAAGTCTCTTTTGAGCCCTAAAGGTTTTTGAATTTTAATTCTAAGATTCTTTTTCTAGGCAGTGCCAGTACACTGGCTGGTTAGTCAGGAGTATACAAAAAGAATAACATGGTGATTACTGGGTCAGTATTGTTGTGGAAGGAGACTCGTTGGTCTTAGAGGGAGACTCATTGCCATTCAGTTCTGATTGCTTATATGGTAAAAATCACACAATCACTGCCTAAAGAAATATGAAGATTTGCATCATGCATTTATTCCAATTCTCCAGCAGTGGACCTTGAGTAACTCAGAAGGTGGAGGCTTTGCTTTGGTGAATTTTTTTTCTGTTACTGTGTATGAATGAGTTGAAGTTAATTCCTATAATGGTCCTGAGGGAACTTATATTGCCCTCATTGCGTAGTAAATGGAGTAGAAGTTGCAAGAAGGATGATATTTTTGCATTAAGAGGAAACTGCCACAGCTAATAGGCCAGAAATCTCTTCAATTACTGGACCAGAATTTTGTAATGTAGTTCACTATTCACTGCTAGTAAATACGAAATATGACATATGTAGTTGCTACATCAGTAAAACAAATAGACGAGTTTGTGTCATTTTGGGGGCATTTATTGAAATAGGTGATTGCTTATGAATAATTCTTTAGGAAATTCTTTTTGTAGTGTAATGTCAGACTCCTACGTCTACTGGCAACAACTTTGTTTAACAGAGCTTGAATTAAAGGATCCCAACTTCGAAGTAGATTTGCAAGGAAACCATGATGAGGTGAACTGTTTTTGAGATCGTAGATATAATGGTATCTCTTTACTGTTCCAATTTTACAATTCAAAGTACTGAAGCTGCGATTGCGTTTTTTCGGCCAGTTTATGGAATAGCCAAATCACAAAAAACGTGTGAATAGTGTTTGTAAACAGTATTTTGCCTTTAAAAAAATTTTGCTACAGTGTTTTCAACAATAAGTTTTCAGTTCTCAATAAATAAGTAGTATTTAAATAGACCTAAAGTCTCTTCTTGTATACTTTCTTTTCGTAGTATTGATAGTGTGTATATATATTGAAAGAATTAATTATTACTTTATTATGAGTGAATGTTGCAAGTGTTTCTAAGCGACATGTGGTAGGTAGGGTTTGGGTTCTCTTTAGTTTTCAAAATTAAGAGAGAGAGAGAGAGAGAGAGAGAGAGAGAGAGAGAGATTCTGTAATTCAAGCCATGGATTACTTGATTTAGGTGTGGGAGGGGGATTCATCTTAACTTAGTGAAGCCTCTTAGTGAGTCCACTTCCCAGCCCTCATGGACCTTAGCTCACCATTGTGGAAGACGTAACGTACTGAAGACCATAGTTGTTGGCACCTGTTGGTGTGTTCTTTATTTAAGAGAGAAGCTAATTCAACAGCTTTAGTCCAATGGGCATTTTGGTGTAATAAGATGGGCCCTATTTCTATCTCTGACCTTCCATGCTCAATCCGATTAGCAGAAGAGGGAGATGGTGATAGGCTCGGTAGCCTTTTTGTGTTTGCCGTCGTGCTTATGTTGTATTGTTATGGTTGGTCAATCAAGCTTGTTTATTCAGACACCTAAGAGACTGCACCCAAAAAAAAAAAAAAAAAAAAAAACAAGGAAAGGAAGAGGTGGTAAATGGGTATGTGCATAGCACATACATGGTCGCGTCAAGCTTCAATTGCGGCTTGAATTTTAGACCTAAACCAAGTCCAACTAGATCCTATGTCAGGCTTGAAATTTCAACCTAGGATCCTAGACCCGACCGAGGCTCAACATCCCGAAGTCCCAACCCAAACTTGTTCAGTTTTGGGTTAAGCTTGCACTTCTTTTGAATGAAGACTACCTATATAACAGAATCATTTACTTATAGGGCCAATTGGCTGGTGTAACATGAGAAATTATTAATTTCAAATTAATCCCTCTAATAATACTACAAGAGAGCTGCCAAATACTCAGGCAAAACAAAATTTTGAAATACAAGCAGATTGCAGGTACTTAATTGTTTTGTTCTTCATCCCTGATCCACTTTGTAGCCACCCATTTTACACCTTTGATCACAGGGCAGCTGCCATGAAGTGACACCTGCCAAAGTTTTCAATTTATGAATTCTACTAGAAGCCAACAAACAGCAGGTACAATTCATGCAATTATGAATGTCAACAATAGTGTTAAGGCCCTAGTAATTGGTTTTAATAGCTAAAAAATTTAACAGCGCTTTTAATGTAAGGTTTTCATATCCATCAAGCTACTATGTGACCAACAATTGATTATGCCTCACCATAAAAAAGAAAAAGTAAGATTTGAATTTTGAACCCACAATTGATGATGCTACACCTAGTGGGTTTTGAATCCACAACCTCACCTTTCCTGTAGTTTTAAAAGTTATAAATTATATCCTGAGGTTTAAAACTGTTACAAATTCAAAATTATAGTTTCCTTAGTTTCAAATCAAACACCAAACTTTAGTTTCAAATCAAACACTCACTTTTGAAATCGTATTAATTTAAACCCTCAATCAAATTCAAAAATCAAACCCCCACATAAAAACAAAAGTGTCCAGGGTTTAAATTGATAGGACTATAAGTGTCTAGGGTTCGATTTGAAACTAGTAAAATCATAAGATTGTAATAGTCTTAAACCTCAGGGTTTGATTTGAAACATTTAAAACTTTAGGGTTTAATTTGAAACCACCCCTAAAATATAAGTTAAAATGTAATTTTCCCATCAATTAATTAAGAGAAGTGCTACGTCCACAATATTTTCACAACGAATCATATGTGGTTAGTTGTTATTGGTTCTAATTTGAACCTATCACTGATATTTCTTTTATATCCCACTGATAACAACCCGTAACAACTTGCCACATAAAATTTGTTGGGAAAATATTATGAACATAACATTTCTCATTACTTAAAGGTTTTGGGAATCTGGAGAAGGTTTCTAACTGTCAACATTTGCAAGATTCTACATATGTAAAGGCACCATGAGAGGAAAAGTTTGAAAGTAGCCACAACTTGGCAGAATGAGGTATTCTACAAACTTTTTAGTAGTTTAAAATTTGGCTAGTCTCTATTGATAAGGATGATTTTCCCTCATTAAGAAACAACGGACTGTCTAATAAGAAAGATGAGAATGGTGCTAATGATAATGATGTTACTGACCGGATCAATTGTAGCATTTGGAAACATTGAATAAAATAGAAGTCCATCCCCTTTCCGTGGCTTCACTTTCAAACCAATACAGTCTTGGAAATCATAGCTTTCATCCATATTTAAGCCATTCTGCATGTCAGAGCACAGGATACATAAACCCCCAAAAGGAAAGAAATACGAAAAATCATGCATAGAATAATTAACAATAAGGTCAAAATTTCATCACCCACCCCACCCCCCCCCCCCCCCCCACCCAAAAAAAAAAAAAAAAAAAAACTAAAAAGAGACAACAGAGGTCTTGATCTTACCTCAAATGGGAACATAGTTTCCCCTCCCTTGTCAACGTCAGATAAATACAACAAGAAAGAAGCCATCTGTATGAGGGTTAAGATAAACGTTACAATTCTTTAGAATCATAAATTCCTTAATATTTATATCAAGTAATTCATATTCAAAAGATCAAGATGTGATCAACACTTAGCATATTCTATCCAAACACATGTATCTGTAGTTATAGTAAGTAAATTTAAAAGAAGAAGAAGAAGAACTGGAACAAAGCATGTCAAATGTAACAGGCAATGAAGAAACACTGAATATATGAAACTAAACACAATTGTGAGTGTATGATGTTCATTTGGTTTAAACAAGTAAAACACAGTTTTATTAAATAAATTAAAAACACTGATAAAGCAGATCATTAAGGTTGTCAAGTGTTTGAAGCCAAGATTATTAATAAACTCACAGCGAATTCATGTGATTGGAAATGAAAGTTCTGTTGTCAGTAAAACCTAAACTTAACGTCCTAGTGATATAAGTTCTATCTGAATATTTTTATAATTTAAGTTCCTCCCATTTTTATGGAAATTAAAGTGCAAAAAATTCTAGTCTTGCAATTTTCTTTCTTTCCAAAAACAAAACATACATTCTGTTTGAGAAAGAAATATGTTAATTTTAGAAAAATAATGAGAAGAGCTGTTCCTTGTTAAATAAACCCTAGAGAATGGATGTTTCATTGTCCAGCAGGTCACATGGAGCAAATCCCATAATTTTTTCCTTCCCCTCAAACTCTCTTTCAGAAGACAATCATGTAAAATGATGCAGCATCACCACCTTTGCTGTCAACCCAAAACTGAAATGCAATTGCCTTCTACTTATATATTATAGAGTATAACATGGAAATTTGCTTATAATTTTTTTCAATATAACATGGAAATTTACTTAAGAAATAAATAATGACAAACAAAAACCTATGCTTTTTTGCGTAGAATGTACCCTTTGGCTCTTCTGTGGGCCATACTCAGCAGGATTGAATGCGTCATAATGAGAATTATACAACTGCCCAATCTCATAGCGCAAGATGTTGAATGCCTGAAACATGGTGATATCCTCAGACAATTTTAAAATTGCCCTGAAATAAAAGGTTAACTACTTCAACGAAAAAAGAGAAACACGGAGTTTAAATATAAGAATTTCCTAGGTAAGGAAATTTAGATCATTCATACATTTGTATATAAGATAAAAGAAGATAGTAGCAAAAGCATAGAAGATGATATCAGTATTCCAGCACTGGTGATTTCGAACAAGTTAGTGATAGCTTGCATTGGATCAGAATACACTAACGAAATTGGAAAAAAGAAGAAGGAGAAGTCAGGAGATTTTCATTTAAATGATTCAGATATGTTCCAATCTTATTCATGAACTAAGTCAATTTCATTTACCATAAAAACCTGCCATATCTTTTTCTTGCTACCAAAAGAGAGAGAGAGAGGGTAGAGTAGAAACTGAAAATACAAGGACAACATAAGAAACTCTTTTCAGGTACTATAATATTAGGTAGTTCATTTCTACTATAAATTCAGTGGGAGAGAGAGAGAGAAGGGGGGGGGGGGGGGGGGGCGCGGGCAGGAAGAGAGAGAGAGAGAGAGAGATCTCAAGATATCAATATGATTGGGGCAACATGGTGATGTAATGAGTTGTATATCTGCAAGTTTCGCTGAGAATCAATATAATTGGATGGTTCAAAAAAAGAACTTAAAAGGTACAATGTGAGATGCATAAGGAACAAATATCTGCAACTAAATTTGCCACTAAGTGCAGGGTAGCATCAAGAAATCTTCTTCTCCATGGCGAGGAAAAGAATAGAGAAAAGAAGAAAAGAAAGCATTTTCCACACCTCCATGGATACATTGTGTTAGCATTTTCGTCTTTATCTTCAGAAATTCTTCGTTAGTCACAATTATCAGAAGATATTCCTGAAGATACATTGTTACCTTTGGCAACAAACTTTCATATCTTTTACTTCGAATTTTTTAATTAGTAAAAGTTTCATTAAATGAATATTTCACTTTGAAATTTATAGATGAGCGTTAACAAAAATTGGTTATCATAAAATATAAAAACCTCAGGCCGATCAAACTGAAAACCACACACAATAGTTTTATCTTCTAACCAAGAAAGATGGAAAGAGAGTAATGATGATGACGATGACAATACAATGACTAGTACCTCTCCATGGATCCTGGGAAGCATTGTTGCCCTCGCAATTTTTCCCTCAATGAAGTCCAAAGTTTTGTCTTCAGAAGCACTAATAAACACGCCAGAACTGTTCGACAGCAAGCATTAGCTATCCATAGAATTTCTCATCAACATAATCACTCTTGTTCTTAAAATTGATAAACTTCTAAAACCCATGATCACCAATGCACATGTACACAAATTTAATTACCAGTACAACAAAAATTATATTTAATTGTACAGTAAACCAGCCGATGATGATGATGATGATGATGATGATGATGATCTCATGATTATTATAAATAATAATAATACTAAAAAGGAAAAGAAAAAAAAAAGTTGCAATTAGCAGTGCTTCAATATTGAAGAGAAGAAGTTTCAAGATAATTACTTGAATTTCATTAATTTATTCATTGAGAAGAAGAGAGATAAGTTAAAAACATAAAATTAAACCACCGACTCTACTTATTTACTATATTTAGTATCTCAATCACCCTTTAATTATAATATCAATAAATGGTCATCTTGAAATGCCTAATAATCTAATATAAAATAAAAGTATGGTAACGGTATATATTATAATAAAAAATACTGCCTCAGACTTCACACGCACACAAACAAACAAACACAGAGAAAGTACCTTGTTCTAATTCCCTGGGCGCTATCTGCAGTTTCTCCTGGTCTTAAAGCCACTGTCGACGGTCTAAGCCGCGGCTCGGCCAATTTTATTATGCTTTCACACTGTTCTGCTGTTGCAAAATTTGGAAAATATAGAGCCCTTGGTCTCCAGCTCAATACCTATTCATAGTTACAAATAAATAATAAAAATAAAATAAAAACCAAAAAAAAAAAAATTTACAGTACTAGCTAAAAATACTCTTTCTGAGCAACAAATAAGTACAAATTAATTTTTGCTACAAGCTTAGATCAGATTAGATATTTATACTACAAAATTTATTTTTGGCTGATTTTTTTTTTTTTTCTTCTCTACGATCACGTTCGAAACCATAAAAATGCATCACAGAAAGAAAGAATCAGATTAAAATTCTAATCCAACTGAACTATTTTTAAAACTAAATAGAAAGAGCATAAAATCGAGTACCTGAAAGGGAATTGAAGTAATAGAATTGTCACCGGTCTCTCCAGAGTTCAACAAATTGTAGTGGCTCTCCTCCTCGTTGACCGAATCGAGTAGCCTTGACCTTGGCCTAGCACCATAAATGTCCGGCACAGAGACCAGAGAGAAGAGAGCGGAGGCGTAGATGCCAGCGAGGAAGAAGAAGGAGCATAAGAGAATGACAGACGGTAACCCTAGCTTGTTCGCCTTCAGGATCAGACTCAGGTTCCAATTTCCTTTCCCGCTATTCCCTTTCATATTAGTATTCATTCAAAAACGCGAAGCTCTATTTATTTCTAGTATTGGTTTCTGTTTTTTTTTTTTTATCTTTGAGACCGTTTTAGTTTATATATATATATGTTGGTTTTGGCGTTGGGGGTTGGTGGGTCACAACTCTGAGTGTTAGAGAAAGAAGACAGTGAATTAAAGAGAAAGAGATCATCATGGCAACTGTTGTACGACACGGCGGGAATCTTCTTCGACAACGGGATTCAATGACTTTTCTTTTATGCCTATTACCAAACTTTGTTGCATTTTCATTGCCTTTTTATACAGGAGTGAAATGTATATATAATAAGTCTACAGTATTTTCACAGCACATTTTAAATTAAATTCACTTACTTTTTTTCATCACTAATCATCAATAATAATCTATCGTTTAAAATTTGTTGTGAAAATATTGTAAATATAAGATTTCTCATGTATTCATGAGAGTATTACTACGAAAAGTCATTTTAGAATACTTTCACAAATTTGAATCTACTATTTAAATTACTTTTTTACTCCAACAATAATATTGTAAAAATATTTTCTACATAGCATTTCTCGTATTACTATACGAGAAAGATTATGTCCACTATATTTTTACAATATTTTCATAACAAATTTTTAATAATAGATTGTTATTAGCAGTTATTAATAGGCTAAAACGAATCTAAGTAATAGGTTTAAATTAAAACAAATAATAACATACTATCTACGACAATTTGAAAATGAAATTGTGAAAACACGTTTTGTTTCCTCTTTTTGAAAAAACGCGGTTAAGCTGATTGGCTCATCCGCTCACAGAGTCATGTAGTAGTCATAGCCCGCCCACAGAATAATTTGGGTTGCAGTATTTGGTAGTTTATTTATTTCGTATCTGTTGTATTAAGTCTACCCTGAGTATAATGAGTCAATGGCGTGTACTTTTGGTTGGGATCACAAAATTTAGAAATTTCCAGTCACTTTCACATTTTATTTCCAAAGAAATCTTACCAATATGTCTGTCCACCGCCACCACCGGAATAACCCGGAAGTTAACTTATTGAATAAAATTAAATAGAAATTTTTATCATCCTTTTTTTTTTTTCTTTAGGAACAGTTAAACTAAGCATTAACTGTATGAACTACCCGTTTTATTTTGTAATAAATGACTAGTGCTTAACATGTAAGTGCGTTTTATTTTGTCAATGACAAAACACTGGAAACAGCTTAACATGCAAGTGGTTATGCCATGCATGTGGGCCATGTGTCTTTCCCTTAGATAATCAGTTTCTTGTATTTCATCAAAGAGATGAATGTTCTACTCACTTGACACAGATATAGTAATTTTTTTTTTTATAAATACAATAAGATTTTAAATTTATCACTTTCATTTTATAAGAATTGTTTTATCATCAATTTAAAATATCAATTGATTTTTTTTTTTTTATGTATGGAAGATTTAAAATTTTTTTTTTATAAGAGTCATAATCTTTTCATTCATCAACTACTAAAAAAGACTTTATAAAAATATTATGAACGCAGCGCTATAATGTATAATTATGAATACCAGAGCAGTTTGAAAATGAAATTGAAAACAGATTTAAGTTTCCTCTTTATGAAAAAACCCAATCTCATTGGCTCATTCACTCAGAATCATATGGTCATAGCCCGCCCACAGAACAATTTGCCTTGCAGTATTTGTTTTCTTTGGTAAACTAAACGGCCTTGCAGTATTTGGTAGTTTATTTATTTCGCATCTGTCGTATAGATATTAGATATAGTGTAACCTGAGTATAATGAGTCAGTGACGTATCCTTTTGGTTGGATCACCAAATTTAGAAATTTCAAGTCGAATGACTTGCACATTTATAACAAAGAAATCTTGCCCACAGGATAAGTCCTGGAATAACTCGAAGTTTACCTATTGCACATTTATGCTTTTTATTTACTTATTAAATAAAAATTAGAAAGAGTTTCAAACATCCACTTTTAATAATTATGTTATTTATTAATATACTAAGATACCCAGCGGTTTTTTGTGTAAGTGAGAATTGAATCTCATATCTCTTATTTAACCATAAAAACTTTACCAAGTAAGCAAACTGGAACCCACTATTTATTTTTATTTTCATGAGCCTCATTAAGCATAGTTATAAAAACCGTACCAACCCACCTATTAAACCGTGAACCAAAGCATTTTTTGGAATAGTTTGGTGTAAAATACCAAATATGCAATGACCCATTATCAAACTAAGTTAAACCAATAAATTGCACGGATTAATCTTTTTAACTCGCAGATAAAAAAAAAAAAAACTACCATCTGCATTTACTAAACTACTGAAGATTAAAAAAGATAATCTAATAAAGACATAAAGTGATAAAGATTAAAGAGATAAAGTAAAAGTTGTGCCATGAGGTGAAAGTTGAGACTAAGGAGAAAAAGAGATAGTAATAAAATTATAGCAGGTGATAAAAAATGAATTAAAAAAAAAAAGACAAAAATGGAAGAACTTCTACACTAAAATAGTCAAAATTTGCCGGACTAAAAAGTTAGAAAGCAATCCTACAAACTACTCCAACATCTCACAAATGTGTAATCTCTAGGATTTAATGATCAAACTAAAATTTTATTTTGAATTTCTATGAAATATGTTGTTTCAAGACTTTTGGACTATATAACTTAGTTATTGGATGATTTATATGGATGATGTGTTTTTTTTTTTTCTCTCTAACTTATGTCATATGATGTAATAATTTATTATTATAATTTATTAATTTATCTAAATGGAATATTTTTATTTTATTTTATGCTTTTTATAATTATAAAATATATTATTTAATTAATAAATAAACCTACAATTCAACCAATGAATCACTAGTAAAACCAATGAACCAGTGAACCAACTCTTTAGCCAAATCTATCTCTGGTACAATTTTTATAACTATGTCAATATGTCGTTAAACCAATAGCCTCCAACACAAAGTCACATTATTATTATTCCCATAAAAAAAGTCACTTTTTATTAGTTTAGAAAAAGAAATTTATAAAGAAAAATTTAGATTTCAATCTTTTATTTTAAAATTTTATTGACTTTAATATGGTATAAAATACCACCGCATACCCTTGTGCGATAGTCACTTCATAAGTATAAGTGCTTGTAGAGTGTGGGGGGCAAGCGCCGACCTTCGAGTCTCCAGAAGGGAGCTTTACACACATATACAATTAAATTATGTTAGAGTAAAATTTCTATCTTGTATAAAAAAAATGGTATAAAATTACATTTTTTTTAATATTGTAAAACTTGTAAAAGGATTTGAGTTTTATTAATACGTGGATTTGAAATGAGTAAGTGTAAGATATCATTTCAAATTAATCTATAATATTGTAAGTGTTTTTATTGGATCAAAATTTTCAAAATTAACATCATTATGTGATGTTAAATCTATATTTTCAAATCTCTTGATTTTAAATCCTCAAATCCAAACTTCTTCCTACAAAGTAATGTATCTAACATAAGCTTTGACAAACGTTCTTCATACAAAGTAATAGATCGATAGAATTAGCTTGTATGCCAGTTTATGGTATATGCCTGGTTTTAAAAACCGGACCAGCTAGTCTGACCAGTTTAACTGAGAATCAGATACCAATTTGGTCCAGTAAAAATGTCCAAAATTTATCAAAATTAGATAAAACCAAAAGCAAATCCGGTTTTACCCCAATCCGGTTTTTAAAACCATGGATGTATGCCTAGTTGCCTACACACCTAGGCTTTATGATCAAAATAAAACTATAAATTCGTCCAAAAAAAGAAAAAAGAAAATAAAACCATAAAAGGCAGAAAAAAGGAGAACAGAGCCAAATTTGCTCGGAAGCTCTATAATTATACTTCCGGATCTAGCCACTAAATCCCCAAAAAGTTGCTACTTTCGCTGTTGAAACTCGAGTGGGAGATTAGTGACACTGACCACGCACCAGAAACTAGAAATATATACATTTGTCATCATATGACTAATGGGGGACACGCAATATCCACAGCTTAAAAAGGAGCTTGTCTGGTAGAGTGCCGATATAATTTACTCTTGAGAATGGTGGACAAGCGTTGACGAGGGCCAGGTTATCCTAATCATATAATCAGATTCAATTTAGCTTGTCTTTATTTTCATTACTCGTGGGGGGGAGTGTAATTTGAACATGCACAATCATAATGACAGACTAATAAATGTAAGATGCATGAGTGCAATAATAATAATAATAATAATAATGATGATGATGATTTGCTTTACTGCTTATAATTAAAAGCTTAGATTAACCAATGGTCTTTAGGGTATTTGTTACAAGGACAAGACTTAGGTACAGTATTTAAGTGTTATTCTTCAAGTATCCTTCTTAAGATTCAAATATGTGATTACTTAACTAAAAAATATACTTCCATCCCATGAGAAAAAATCCACGTGGCTAAATCTTAAGAGGAGAACCTAAAAAACAATACTTAAGATATTGTACCTAAGTTTTGTTCTTGTTAATAAATCATTTTAAAGATATTTTGATACAATTTTAATGAGAAATATAAAAAGTTATTATAAAAAAAGTTTTTTTTTTTTGTTAGAAATAAAGTCTGATTGAAATGTGTAAAGTTTGGGCAATAAAATGGTTACTTGAGATATGTGAAGTCTATAGGAGATATATCTTCATAATTGCACACATTATTGTAATCTTATCTCATAAACTCTACAAGCATCCTAAGTTTTTTTTTTTTTTTTTTGAAAACTAGCATCCTAAGGTTTATATATATATATATATATATATATATCTATGTGTGCATGCGCGTGTTTAGCGAAATATATATATGTGTGTGTATGTGGAGGTGGGGGGGGGGGGGGGGTGGGGCGGATTGCTTAAAAGATATCAAAAAGATTGTGGAATGTATCAAAAAAAAGAAAGAAAGATTGTGGATGACTACTTGAGTTGAATACAAGAGTTTATCAATATATATATATATATATATATTTATATTTATATTTTGTTTTCTTCTCACTTAGTTTTATATATAACTCTTATTTCACAATTTTTTTTTCTTGAAAAGTTTCTACTCATATTTCCTAAACCAATTGCTCTTAGAGCATCGATTAACGTTTCCCTATATTTAAAACCAAAACTAAAAAAAAAAAAAATCCAATTAGATTCCAAATTACAGTTCAATTTTGTGTCATTTGCGAATTCATTTTCTTAATTTTGATTCAAGTATTTATTACGCATTGCAAAAGTCGAGGGCCACAATAATATAACTCCTTCATCTATTGATTTGGTATTTGATAGTTGTAAGGACACAGTTCTAATAGATTGGGCCCCTAGGTGAGATGGACTCAGGCCCAAGACAAAACCAAAATCCCTGCAATGAATTTGTAGAGAGTGGGCCAGAGAAACTGAGCTTATAGTGGGATTAACAATGATCCAGATAAGGTAAGAGCGAATCAATAGAAATAGAAGGCTGCTATTATATTATAAAGTTGTCATCGGCTTGATCCGAGGAGGAGTGTATTACAGTTGTTTTGAATGTCTATAACTTGGTCTCTCTCTTTCTCTCTCAATTGCCTCTCTTTTTCCTCTCTAGATTGTTCAATGCCCTTTTTTTCTCGCCTCTTGCTCTATTTATAAACCATTTCCTCTCCCGTGCCAGTTAGGTCATTTTTCTTGATACTTGTCCCATCAGTCTTCCCTTAAAGTCTTTACATGGTAGCTGTAAAGGTTGGGAGTCACTGTTCCAAACATCCCTTCCTCATTAATGCAACCATAGGGTTAGCTGTAGGATAAAAAATGCGGTGGCAGCAGCTTTTTACATAATATCTCATTACTTCCACCTGTCTTATTTGCTTACATATACCAGGAGAGTCCCCTGAAATATCAGGATAAATGTTGGAGCATTCATCTTGGCTGTCCCTTTGATCATCCGAAGAGGTAATACTCCTCGGACCACTCTCCTCCGCCCTCGCACTGGCTATACTTTAGCGAGGAGTTAAGCTATATACCTTCCTCATGATTTACTGTCCTCGGGCAGATGTGTCTCCTCAGACAGGCCCACGGCCCAGCATCTCGAATTCGGCCTTTGACCCCTACAATAGCCCCTCAAAATTCCGGGTTCTCCTTTATCCGAGGAGAAATGTGGGATTTTGATTTCCCTAAGAGCTAAGTCCACAAATTTTGCAATTTGCTCACGCGGATACGCCATCCCGCGTGTCTCATAATTATTGCTGACGCTTTGGAAACTACAATACGCCATTTATTACTCCAGGCGGCGTCTTATCCCAATTATCAACAGCAAGATTTTGATCGTACGGCTGATATTTCCCCTTGAAATTTTGAGTAGGGTAACTCCCACTCACTCTCACTCCCTATATAAAACGCTGTGAGGGAGTTATTTTTCTCATTTCGCATAGCCTTAAACATTCCAGAGTTCTCGAACACTCCAGCCTTCAGACGTTCCCTTACTCTAACTGTCCCTAAAGCTTTTTACGAAAAACTCTAGATTTCTAAGAAGTTACTGAGACAAAAACCCCAATCACTCCTGTAAGTGTTTGATTTCTAAGTTCTTTTCTCCTCGGCCGAGCACTTTGGCCTATTAGTTTCTGTCTTACCTCCTATTAGGAAGTCTTCTTTGTATTCTTTCACATATTTAGATGGGTAGATTTAAGAATCTTGTTGATTTGCCTGTCGCTATAGAGCTTTTTAAAGCAAAATACAATATACCCGAGGGAGTAAGCCTCCAGTATTGCCCACCGGAAAATATCTTGATCGATAGGAAAACCGGTGAAGTGGTCATTCCCGTGATCACCTTTTTAGAGGGAGGAATGACTATTCCCATAGGCTCAGTAACTCGAGAGTACCTTAGAAATTATAAGTTATGCTCGCACCAATGCGCTCCTAACCTATTTAGGGTTTTGGGTTGCGTTGATGCCTCAATCAAATGATGGGCTTGCAACTCACCTAGCACAACGTCGTACATATGTATGAATGTCATTCTCAAGCCGACAAGAGGTACTATTTAAAATCTAGGTCCCCTATTGTTAAAATGGTGTTATGTCTTCCAAAGTCCAATAAGGGCATGCAGGACGATTATGTCATCGACTACGGGGTGTGGCATGACGGTCATCACTGTCCGACCAAGGAGGGGGAGCCAGGTGAGATGCCTTAGGACTAGGTTGTGTTAACATAGAATTTAGATTCTAGGTTTCATTTTGTTTTGTTGCTCAACTATTTGATTTTGATATAATTTGAAGGAATAACTGACTCTGTGTTTCTCGGCTGTCATTACAGATAGAATGTTTGTTGCTCCCAAGATCAGTCTCGTGAACGTAGCAGGCTTGAACAAGCTACTCAGATCTGAGATATTCGTGAGTGCAGACGGTCAGCTGCGTGTCATGCATCTGGTGTTGGACTTCACACCTTTATCTAATAAATTCCAAGAGGTCAGAAACGCGATCCGAGCATGCGACTCAAGACTTCAAAGGATTGACGTATCTCGGCCAGGGTTCTTAGCCAAGAAAGATCTTCCTCCAGTGGAGTGGCCGCTCCTGCAAGCTCTCCCTCCACCAGCTATTCAAAGGGAAGAAACTGCCTCCTCTCGGCTGTCCCTGGAGATAGAAATAGACCAATTCCACTTTGAGGAAGAGGAAGAAGTGCAAGCCAAGCCTCTCAACCTCCCAGACTTCGAGAGTACAGAAGAAGGAGAAGAAGAAATGTCTCTGCAACCGAGGAAGGGGCTGAGGGATCTCCTGGCTGGACGGAGCAAGGGGGCACCTTCCAAGGATACACCCAAGGCCAAAGTTGAGGATAATCCTCCTCCACCTCCTCCTTCTCCTGCAACCGTGACCGGTCTTCTTCCAATCCCGGACCTAAAGAGGAAAAGAAAGGTCGTAGACTTTGACACGGAAGAAGGTGAGGTGCCTCAACAAAAGGGGCCCAAACAGCAGAAGAATGGGAAGGACAGAAGGGTCTCCCCTTCCGAGAGTAGGAAGGATGTCGACACTTGGGACATCCGCTAAATACAAGCTTGGGCACCTCGGCTGGAGCTAGATGGTGCTAAATGGTGCTCCAAAAGGGACACTCGGCCTACATTGCCGAGGCTTTGGAGCATCCTCTACTCCTGCCTTGGGATATGGAGACCGTAAAATCCTGGAGACAAGCAGACTTATTCATGTCTCTGAAAAGAGCCTTGGCCATGGTAAGCTTCTACCCTAGAGTTAACTCCCTTGAGGTTATGTTCCACTTTTATCTGTGCTAATGCATGTCACTCGTTTTTCTCGTGTAGTTGACCCAGTAGGTTTATGTTGCCAAGGACTGGGTCAAGGAAGCCCGCAGCCAGGCCAAGGTCGAGGCTTAGTCTCGTGTAGACGTGGAAAAGAACCTGGGGATTGTCAAGCATAAGAAGCAAGAATTGGCTAAGAAGTTGACCATTAAGGAAAAGGTGCAGTGGTTGGCCTGAAGAGTGCCCAAGACCAAGCCGAAGACCAGAGGAAGAAACTTTTATATGACTGAAATAGAGCTAGTGACCCAAAAGCAGCTGGTCCTGAAGCTCAAGGCCAACCTGGAGAAGGCTAAGGAAGCTGCTCGAATGTAGAGCTGACAGCTGAGGCCGAGAAGAACGCATTTTATCTTCATGGAATCGAAGAGACGGAGATAAGGCTGGCAGAAGAGGTGTTGGAGGTGTTCCGGGACTACTGCAAATTCACTTGGGAAGAAGCCATGAATCTTGCAGGAGTCCTCATCAACTCTGAGTTAAGGCAACCCGAGAAGATTTACTTCCATCTACACATTCGAGTTTCTCCGACCGTTCCTTCGTCTTCGTCACTCCCAATTAAGCAGGTAATTGCTCCCTCCGAGGTTGAGAAGAAGGGTCAGGAAGAGGAGGTAGTAAAGACTGGGAGTAAGGATGCGGAGGCAGTCACCTCTTCCAAGGCCACAGAGGCTACTAAGGCCGGTGAAGTTGTTTCTTCAGAGGCTGAAGCCGGATCCAGGGAAGCCGAGTCGAGCGAAAAAGAGAATCTCGTACCCCCAATGGCCAAGACTTAGAGATAGGGCCACATGTTTCTCTTATTTTGTAACCATTTTGCAATGAAGTATAATGTACCTTTTAATTTTAATCAATGAAAATATTTGCATTTTTTTTTACTATGTTCAGGTTCATTCCTTCATTTTTTTTTTTTAAATCCTTGAACTGTTAAAATTGAATTGTAGGAAGTTTAAACCTATTGGATACATCAAATTTAAGTAATGGAAGTAATAAATGAAGTTGGTTCCTTGAACTATTAAAATTGAATTGAGATACAAAGTTACCCAAAGAATATAATTCCAGAAGGCAAACATGATTAAATATTTGATCACCATACAGTGAAATGGAGTAGAGCAGTAACGCACCCAAGGTATGTAATCCGAGAGATCAGGCATGACCAAGGTTCCGTTTAACACTTAGTGAAATGAACTAGAGTATTAATTTACCTAAGATATGTGGTCCGAAAGACCAGACTTAACCAAGGTTCTGTTTAATACTTAATGAAATGAACTAGAATATTAATTTACCCAAGGTATGTGGTCCAAGACACCAGACATGACCAATGTTCTGTTTAATACTTAGTGAAATGAACTAGAGTATTAATTTACCCAAGGTATATGGTCCGAGAGACCAAGCATGATCAAGGTTCTGTTTAACACTTAATGAAATGAACTAGAGTATTAATTTACCCAAAGTATGTGGTCCGAGAGACCAGGCATGACCAAGGTTCTGTTTAACACTTAGTGAGCAGACAGTATGATAAACTTCAGTACAACAATTGAAACTTTTATTAATAATAATATTTTCTTAGATTATTTACATTCCAGGGATGTGAGATAGCCCTTTCCTCTAAATCCTCCAAATAAAAAGCTCCTATTCCAGCTACTAAAAGGATGTGATATAGCCCTTCTCAATTGGGCCCAAGCTTCCCCCAAGCTGGGTTCTTTGTAACACCCATTACTTTTCGCAAAACCAAGTCTCCCGGTACGAGTGGTCTCAGTTTAACATGGGCATCATACCTCTGCTTGAGCTTATGCTAATAGTAGGCCAATTGGACCATGACATTTTCCCTCCGTTCGGCAAGCAAATCCAAACTCCTTTTTAAAGTCTGTCATTATCTGCCGACGTGAAAGAACTCGTTCTAAGCGTGGGGAATCCAGTCTCCAAGGGAATAACAGCTTCAGCTCCATAAGTCATTGAAAAGGGGGTCTCTCCCATAGATCTCTGAGGAGTCGTTCTGTAGGTTCAGAGAACATGTGGTAATTCTTTCACCCACTTCCCCTTTGCGTCATCCAACCTCTTCTTCAAGCCACTTACTATGACCTTGTTAACGGCTTCAACCTGGCCGTTCCCTTGTGGGTATGCAGGGGTGGAGTACCTGTTCGTAATGCCTAACTCACAATAGTATCTCCTGAACGCTTTACTATCAAACTGAAGGCCATTGTCCGAGATAAGTGTGTGAGGTGCTCCGAACCAGGTAACAATATTTTTCCATATAAATTTCTGGACGTCCACATCCCGAATGTTTGCTAATGGTTCGGCTTTAACCCACTTGGTGAAATAGTCTGTGCCAACAATCAGGTATTTTTTTACTTCCTGCTGCCTTAGGGAAAGGGCCTACAATATCCAAGCCCCACTGTGCGAAAGGCCATGGGCTAGTCAGAGGGTTAAGAACTCCCCCCAGCTGGTGAATATTTGGTACAAACCTCTGATATTGATCACATTTCTTCACATACTCATATACTTCCCTTTGCATGTTTGGCCACCAGTATCTTTGAGTTAAAGCCCTGTGAGCTAGAGACCTGCCTCTTGTGTGGCTTCCACAAATTCCTTCGTGCAGCTCTTCAAGGAGCAATTTTATGGCGTCAGGGTGCACACACAACAAGTAGGGCCTAGAGAAAGAGCGCTTGTATAACTTCTTGTCTTCTGACAATCAAAATCGACGAGCCTTTCTCCGCGCCTTATCTGCTTCGGCCTTGTCTACGGGTAAGACATCATCTTTGAGGTATGTCACCATAGGGTCCATCCAGCTTGGTCCTACTCTAATTTGATAGATGCTAGGCCCTTCTTTCGCTTCAGCATGCTTATGTAAATCTTCAACTAAGATAAGCCGAGGTATACCTTGCGCCGAGGCGGTTGCAAGAGTGGCTAGAGATTCTGCATGTGTATTCCCACTCCGAGGTATATGCAGCAGGCTGAATGATTCGAACTGTGATTGCAGTTGCTTAACATGATCCAAATACTTTTGCATTCTTTCATCCCGTGCTTCCAACTCTCCTCTAACTTGGCCGACGACCAGTGCGGAATCCGAGAACACTTCCACTGTGTTCCCCCATTCTTCTGACCATGGCCATTCCGACTAGCAACGCTTCGTACTCAACTTCATTATTAGTGGCCGAGAAGTCTAGTCTGAGGGATTTCTCAATGACAACATTCTTAGGAGATATCAAAACTAATCCCACTTCACAGCCTCTTTGATTGGCCGCACCATCCATATACAACTTCCAGGATAGGGGTCTTTGTACGAAAATTAGCCCAACTGAATTTTCATCCATGTGCATCTTCTCGGCATTTTCTTCTAACAAAGATTCAGTGAATTCGACTGCCAGATCAGCCAAGATTTGCCCCTTAACAGATGTGCGAGGCATGTACTTTATATCAAAAGCCCCTAAGATTGTACCCTATTTTGTAATTTTTTTCGCATAATCTGCACTCCGAAGGAGGGATCTGAGTGGGAGTTGGGTAAGGACCACGATTGTATATGATTGGAAGTAGTGAGGAAGTTTGCGAGTGGCATGAGCCACTGCAAAGATAGCCTTTTCTAGTGGTAAGTAACGGACCTCGGCCTCATAAAGGGATTTACTCACATAGTAAATAGGTTTCTGAACGCCATTATCGACCCGTATAAGTACCAGACTCACTGCATAGGTGTACAGGCGAACGAAACCTCGTCCGTCGTGGGGCTGGACATGATAGAGGGTTGAGATAAATATTCTTTCAGCTGTTGGAAAGCCAGAACACACTCTTCAGTCCATTCAAACCCTTTCCACTTATTCAACAACAGGAAAAAATGCCTACACCTATCTACCGACTTGGAGATGAATCAGTTTAGAGTTGCAGTCATCCCAGTCAACTTTTGAACCTCTTTAAGATTCCGAGGCGGTTGCAAGTTATTAATCGCTCTTATCTGGTCTTGATTAACCTCAATTCCCCGATAGGTAACCATGTAGCCCAAAAACTTTCCGGATCCGACGCCAAAAAAGCACTTGGAAGCATTGAGTCGCAACTTGTGTTTCCTTAAGATTTCAAAGATGTTTCCAAGGTCGTGGATATACTCGAATTCCAACTTACTTTTGACCACCATATCGTCTATGTAGATCTTGATGCATCTCCCTAGTTGTGGCTTGAACATTTTTGTCATCATTCGCTGATAAGTGGAGCCTGCATTCTTTAGCCCAAATGGCATAACCTTATAGTGATAATTCCCAACAGGGGTATCGAAGGTTGTTTTCTCTTGATCATCCAAAGCTAAGGGGATCTAGTGATACCCTTGAAAGGTGTCCAAGAAACTCATTCGCGGATGCCCCACAGTTGCGTCTACTAACTGATCAATCCAAGGCACTGGGAAGGGATCCTTCGGACAAGTTTTGTTTAAGTCTATGAAGTCCACACATACATGCCACTTCCCGTTCTTCTTCTTTACCACTATTGTATTAGCCAGCCATTTAGGATAGAAAACCTCCTTAATGGCCCCTGCCTGCTTGAGCTTGTTCACCTCCTCCCTAACAACGTCAGAATGTTCTTTGGATGAACGCCGAGGTGGCTGCTTCTTGGGAAAGGCAGTCGGACTCACATTTAGGTGATGGCAGATGAACCCTAGATCTACCCTCAGGGCCTTATAAGAATTCTAGGCAAACACATCAATGTTTCTTCTAAGGAGTGTCAACAGCTCTTCCCTATCCTGAGGAGGCAATTGAGCTCCAATTTGGAAAAACCTTTATGGGTCCCCGTCAATAGCAATTTTCTCCAGCCTCTCACATTTCTCATCGTCCAATTCCGCGACATTAGGTGGAATCGGGATTTTTGATTGCTATAAATCTCTACCAACGGAGGTTGTAGGATCGACAGCCAGCTGGTGCACAGTGACAGCTATAAGGCACTGCCTAGCCACAGACTGGCTTCCTACAATTTCCTCAACTCGTCCTCCAGACGAAAATTTAACCTTTAGATGTAAAATTGAAGAAACAGCCCCCAGGGCATGAAGCCAAGGTCTAGCTACAATGGCCGTGTAGGGAGAATATGCATCCACCACGATGAAGTCCACCTCAACCACCTCGGACCCTGCTTGTACGGGCAGCCTAATCTGACCCTTAGGGATGACGATTTTCCCATCAAAGCTAACCAGATGCGAATCATATGCTGTTAGGTCTTCAAGTCTTAAGCCTAACCCTTTATACAGATCTGGATACATGATCTCGGCCCTGCTTCCCTGATTGACCATCACCTTCCGCACGTCATACCCACCTATTCTAAGGGTGATTACCAGGGCTTCATCATGTGGCTATATGGTCCCTCTCATATCCTCGTCCGAGAAGCTTAGGTATGGTCAGGCCTCTACCTTGGCCCTTTTTGACACCTGACTCTTGTCCTCGGCAGTCGACCTAGAAACGGACATCACTCTGGAAGGGTAGGATCCAGTCCTCCCGTATGCTACAAAGATGACGTTGATTGTACCCAACGGGGGCCTTGAAGAAGCAGTCCCTGAAGCCCCAGGCCTGATATGGTCTCCCTGACCATTAGGCCGATGCACAAACTACTGTAACCTTCCTTCCCTGACAAGTTGTTCCAAGTGACTCCTTAGAGTTCTGCAGTCTTTCGTAGTATGGCCTCGTTCCTGATGATATTGGCAGTGAAGGCTCTGATTGCGCTTCATGGGATCCCCTCCTATCTTATTTGGCTATTTAAAATATGGTTCATTCTAAATTTTCTCCAAAATTTGGTGTATTGGTTCTCGGAAGAAGGCATTGACTACCTCCGTGGATTGCTGTTGCTGTACCGGTCTGGCCTAAAATCCCTCATCTCTTGAGGGTTAACCTTAGCTTTTCCTTTTCCGAGCAACTGATCCTCCTCAACTCTCTTATACTCATCAATACGGTCCATTAGTCGACGCACGCTTCTCACGAGCTTCTTGGTCAGCGATTTCCTCAGATCATGCTCGGCTGGCAAGCCGACTTTGAAAGTTCTTACAGCCACATCATCAAAATTCCCTTCAATCTCATTAAACATCTCCCAGTACCTATCCGAGTACTTTTTCAACGTCTCCCCCTCTCGCATAGACATGGACAACAAAGAATCTAATGGCCAAGGGACTCTACTGCATGTAATAAATCGAGAGCAAAAAACCTTAGTGAGCTTTCTAAAAGTTCCAATAGAGCTTGCTGCAAGGCCATCAAACCATCTCATTGCCACCAGTCCCAAACTGGATGGGAACACCTTGCACATAAGAGCTTCATTCCGTGAATGGACAGCCATCCTTTGGTTGAAGTGGCTGACATGTTCCACGGGATCTGTTCGACCGTTGTACATGGTGAAAGTGGGCTGAGTAAACCGTCGAGGAAGCTTTCCCCCTTCAATCTTGCGTATGAAGGGTGACTTGGAAATCTGGTTGAGGGCCCTATTCATTGCGTCATTCCCCAAGCCCCAAGAGGATGAGTTTTTACCTCTGCAGTTATGACGACGTTCCTCTTCTTGGGAAAAAGATTCGCTGGGGGGTGTCCGTGACCGACGCCCGTAATCATCATCGCCCTCATTGTCAAAAGAAATGTCTGAGATGGACGGACTATGCCTCCTTCTCGCAAGTCACAGCTTTTCCTTTAGATGATTAATCTTACGTTGCATGTTCCTCGTAGTATCTCTATGAGACTCGTTTCCCTCAATTCGACGTCGACTCCTTCTAGTATGTATGGTATGCACACTTCCTTCACGATCCCTCTCTCGTTCAAGGTGTAAGAAATGATCGAGTTGTTGTGAACTATTAGACTCCGCTCTGTTAGGACCTGATCTAGCCATGGTTACGTATTCCGTTCACCAACGCCCTAGTATTCTCCCCACAGACGGTGCCAATTGTAAGGACACAGTTCTAATAGATTGGGCCCCTAAGTGAGATGGACTCAGGCCCAAGACAAAACCAAAATCTTTGCAATGAATTTGTAGAAAGTGGACTAGAGAAACTAAGCTTAGAGTGGGATTAACAATGATCCAGATAAGGTAAAAGCGAATCAACAGAAATAGAAGGCTGCTATTATATTATAAAGCTGTCATCGGCTTGATCCGAGGAGGAGTGTATTACAGTTGTTTTGAATGTCTATAACTTGGTCTCTCTCTTTCTCTCTCAATTGCCTCTCCTTTTCCTCTCCAGATTGTTCAATGCCCTTTTTTCCTCGCCTCCTGCTCTATTTATAAACCAGTTTCTCCCCCATGCCAGTTAGGTCATTTTTCTTGATACTTGTTCCATCAGCCTTCCCTTAAAGTCTTTACATGGCAGTTGTAAAGGTTGGGAGTCACTGTTCCAGACATCCCTTCCTCATTAATGCAGCCATAGGGTTAGCTGCAGGATAATAAATGCAATGACATTAGCTTTGTACATAACATCTCATTGCTTCCACCTGTCTTATTTGCTTACATATACTAGGAGAGTCCCCTGAAATATCAGGATAAATGTTGGAGCGTTCGTTTTGGCTGTCCCTTTGATCATCCGAAGAGGTAATACTCCTCGGACCACTCTCTTCCGCCCTCGCACTGGCTATACTTTAGCGAGGAGTTAAGCTATGTACCTTCCTCGTGATTTACTGTCCTCGGGTAGATGTGTCTCTTCGGACAGACCCACGACCCAGCATCTCAAATTGGGCCTTTGACCTCTACAATAGTTTTATTAATTTTGAAAGACATTTATTTATAGCAATCGTGTGTAGCCTTTGAATCATATTATTAATTTTTGAATAACGCTAGAAATACAAACTATTTTACAATAAATTTTACAAATTACTAACGTGGTAAGTGATTATTGGTAAATAAAAAAGTGATATTAATGGTGGGCTTAGATGAAAACCAATAAGAAGTTGACCACATTAATATTTTGTAAAAATATTGTAAAATAGTCCATGGCTGTAGCGTTACTCTTAATTTTTACTCATTAACCATGTATCACCTATCCAAAAAAAGAATACTAATCAAACTAATACGGTGATACCAATCAAAATGAGCCATACCATGCAAATAATACTTCCATCCATTGAATATGATAATGCTCGGCTTTAAACTTCATAACTACTTGTACCAACTATTGTGAAAATGATGCTAGAAAACAATCTAAGCACATAATTAGATTAAGTTGAATGATAATAGTTTGTGTATCTTAATTCCACAAATTTGCATATGTTTGTCTTATCTTTGGAAATAAAAAAGAACTCCCTTGCACTTCATATTATACTATATATATACACATATATATATATATATATATATATATATATATATATATCAAAGTGAAAATTGAGATAAAGTTCAATTAAACATCCAAATTGAATTCTAATTTCATTGCGATTTTGTGCCTAGTATCATTCCAAATTCCCTTTGATTTGATGTCATATGTTTTTGGATTTAAATTGAGTTTCAATTTTGTGCCAAGTCATTATATACCTAACTACGTGTCAAATGTCTTTACATATAGATTCATGAATCTAAAGTAAAAATTATAAATTGCTCAATTAAAATTTATTATAAATCTATGTAACACTTTTTTTTTTTGAGTTTCAACTAATGACGTCTAAAAAAAAAGTTTTTTTTTTTGAGTTTCAACTTATAACATCTACTGTTTCTCAAAAAAAAAAAAAAAAACTTATGACGTCTACTTTTAATAATAGCTTTTTTTCATCAAATCAAGATACCAAACAGTTTTTTGGTATAGGCGAGATCTATGTGACACTTCGAATGTGTAAATAGTTCTAACATATTTAAAACTATTTTAAGTCCTTAACATTACTTCAAGCCCATTCTATTTAAATCTCATTTGAAACCATTTATGATCCACTTAATATAATCCAAATTTTCTTACAAAAACTCACTATTAGTTCAAATATAAACTTCAACAAAAAATTTTATCATGTTCTAAAAAATTAGTTGTTCATATCCTATTTGAAATATGTAAACATGAAATAAATTTATTGTACTACAATAACAAAAATTAAGTTAAGAAGTGAAAGAATATTTTATATTTTTCAAAAATAAAATGATCAATGATGACAATTAACATATTCTATCAAATAAAATCCTTGCAAAGGTTTTTTAAAGAGTTGACAAAAGACAAAAATAATCATCAGTAGCATTCAACCTAAGCAGGTATTTTAATATGCATATATTTATGATTTTTTAAAAATATATCAAAACATATACATAAAATTACAAGCTAGTAAGTATTAATTGTGATTAAACATTAATGCGAATTTGAGTTTTTGGGAGTGAGTCCCTCCTGTATGTTCAAATTCTCTGCGCAGGAGACCCATCCTTGCTTATAAGCTATAAGGACTACAAGCCAGTTTGCAAGACCTCCCATAAAGCCCAAACTACGTGATGAAAAATTCAAATACCCTCCAAGTCAAAACTTCCACAGTTTTTCCTTTGGGTTTTCATGAAAGAGACTCAAGCCCAAATAATAATTTTGGGGTTTGGGAATTTGTATCAACATAATGTAATCTTATGTACCCTGATTTTTGTATAGCGGGCTGCCTTGATTAGGCCTTTTCTGTTTAGTTATTACACGTTTAATTTCGGTCATGACCAATTATTTACCCACAATCCCACCCGTTTGTGCTAGCGAGGACTGCGAGAGGCAATACTGTTTCGTCTAGTCTTGAGTTTGTGTTGGATATAAAATTTAGTCCAAAACAATTTTTTTTAATCATCTTAATATTTTATTACAAATAAAATGGTGATAAGGAGGTAATGATATCTGAGAATAGTTCATTAAAAACCTAGGATGCATACACAAGAACAAAATCACAGATACGAGTATAGGTATGATACAGCAATACATGCAATTTTTTAAAATTATAATATAATACGGCAAAAAAGATACACATACACCACTTGTACAACACTCCAAATGAAATGTGTCTGCATTCTAACTAAAAAAACTCGAACGGCATTGGACCATTGGTCACTCACTCTCAGGCTCTCAGCACGTGCAAACCATCAGGACAATACTCGAACTTGCGTGTAAGAGAACAGCTGACGCGTTGCAAAAGCAAGCCCGCGCCTTCCTCTTTCAAACCACAAAAATTATGCACAACGACCACAACATTAGGATCATCTAAGCCCATCAAGCGAATGGTATAGAACAAAAACACGTGCACAATTCTAATCTTGTACACATAACCATCTAAATAGACCCCACGATGAAATGGCAACCCCTGATTGGTGACTTGTTTTGTCACCGTGGCCCAAAGAGTGGTCCACTTAATCAAGCTACAAAAATCATTTTGTATCCATCATTCCCCTCCACGTAAAATAATTCATGGTTCCTGAAATAAACAACCCCTCTAACTGTTGAGCCTAAGATTCTACATCCTCCAAATTTAACCAAGAATTGAAAATTAGTTCAGAGTATTACCTGTGCTGCACCTATCTTAGTTCAGATTCTGGGCATAAATGCTCAAGCTAAATGTGTATTGCTCTCTGATTCCCAGGTCAAGCCAAGTCAAGCTTGGGGGCAGCTATGGTTCATTGATCCTTCAGTATCACAGGTCACTGAAACCATGTCAGGAAATTTCTGTTAAAGCCTTGAAAGATGAAACAGGTGGAGAAAGAAGCGGATTCCCTAGTCGGAATTGGGACCCTGGGTCAGAAATCGAGGTTCCTTTTGAACAAAGGCCGGTATGTTTACACTGTAAAACTAAATACTCGTTACCAGAAAAAAAAAAGAGTATATGCCTGTTACAGTAAGTGGTTTCCTCAATGGTCCTTTTACGTTACAGACAAAATCACCTAATGGTGAGGCATACATCATTTCTTTCTAATTGAAGTTGCAAGAATTATATGGCCACACTAACCCTTTAAACCGTTGTGCAAACCTGTAATATAGTTTCTGTACAGGAGTTAGGATCAAGTTCTTTACCAACTTGGAGGAATATTTCCCAACCCATTAGGTGGTAATTCATAAAATCATCTACATATATTAAATCACACGAATCATTAAATTATTTTAAAAAGTCACATGACTTATTATATAAGTCTTGTGACTAAAAGTACGTGTAGATGTTCATTTGAGACTTTGAGCTACCAGTTAGTGGGTGGGAGGAATTTACTTGGAGGTAAACTCCGTCCATCAGTACAACAAATTAAGTCTATCTAATTGCTCACTAATATGAAACCATATAGAAAAGGGAATGAACAAGGGTTATAAAAGCATGATTAGTGGGTGGAGTGCGTCTTTGGTAGAGGAAACTTATTCAATAGATTCAGCCCATATCATGAGTTGTATGGAATATATCATAATCAATTCATATACTTAAGTAATTTGCTTCCATTATAGGTGAACGAGTACTCATCTCTAAAAGATGGAGTCCTTTATTCATGGGGCGAACTTGGTCCTGGGCCCTTTTTCCTTCGTCTTGGAGGCCTCTGGTTAGTAACTTTCACAGTTCTAGGAGTGCCAATTGCAGCTGCAAGCTTTAATCCTGCAAGAGTAAGATTATATATCTACAAGAAAACTGTCACAAAAACCGCAAAGCACCTTATATTTTGAAAGCACAAAGACAGTTAACAGCATAGTTTCACACCAACATGGGAATAAATGTACAATCCAGCAAGAGATATTTTAATTGTTGAAAAAAGATTTCTGCTAATATCTATGTTTACATTTAAATATTCCAACCATGCAGGATCCACTAAGATTTGTGTTAGCTGCCGGAACAGGAACTCTTTTCCTTGTGTCATTGATTGTCTTAAGAATATACCTGGTATCCTCTTCTTCTTTTCCATGTTACAGTCATTTCGTTTCTAGTGTGTATGGGTGAAAGTTAGCAGCAAGCACTTAAAAGAGCTTATTTTTAGAGGACAGTTACAAATGCCATGTATTAATGATGATAAAAATACATTAGAATTGTCTGTTGCATTCTGAGTTTCTGCCAACTATAAAACAGTAGGTTTGGGAAGTGGGAAGTCTAAGAATTCACTACCCTGCACTACTCAACTAGGAGGACCTTGTGGCAATACAGATTATAGGAATCCATACCCTGAGCATTCACAATATTTCTTAATAGCTGTCAAGTTAAAATAAAACAAAAAAATCACAATTCATTCCCTAATATTCTTAATGCATTTTGCAGGGATGGAGTTATGTTGGTGACAGACTTCTATCAGCAGTGATACCTTATGAAGAGAGTGGATGGTATGATGGACAAATGTGGGTAAAGCCACCCGAGGTTAGAACTTTCTGAGTCTCTTTCTTTCTTTCTTTCTTTCTTTCTTTCTTGTAAGGAGAAAAGAGAGATCATTAGAAACAGGAGAATGCTATAATGCCACTTCTGTTCCTTGATTCTGGGCATCTGCAGCAAGGATGGGCTTCTGCTACAGAATATTTAATCAGAGATCTCAACCTGAATATGCCAGGAAACGATAAAAAATGAATTAGTCAACCTCTTAAGAGTCCTTTGACTGAAAAATAAGTTTTTGACTAAAAGACAGGCTAGATAGGTTTAATAAATGATTACAAAAGAGCCAAATAATCACACAAGGATGTGACAGAAGTGTATAAGATCTTTCTACATTGAGAAATTCTAAGGATTTTGATTTTGCGCTGCTGAAGATGAATTTCCATTGCTTAACATTAAAGTTCAATATTTCATAAGATTTCTGCCATGTAAGTTTATGTGCATGCATGCCTGGAATTTCCTACTTGATGAGCAGGATCATTAGAGATAGCAAAAATATTTAGATTACAGAACATCCCCATCCCAAGCAAGTAACCATAGTTGGAATCCACAAAAGTGTCAACAGACCATATTAAGCAATTTAAAGTTCTTAAGTAGAAAAATGATGTAGGGCCAGGAAAAAGGGAAAATTTAATGCATGGAAACCCAGATATGTGCATTCATTGGTGTTACTTGCACTAGAACATCCCATTTTACCAACTTGTTTTGGTGCAATCCAGATGGCAACAAACAGCTCTGGGATGAATCAAAATGGATGGTCTAAATCAAGTGTATAATCTTAAACCATGTCTAAAACAAAAACAATTGGATTTTTAGTCAATTTTATGACTTTCAAGTTTCAACTATAATCATTCAAGAGATGCCTATTGATTGAGCAGTCTGGTTGATAGCAAGATGGAATGAGTATGGTAAAGAGGTCATAGGATTCATTTTCATTCTGCTTAGCAGAATCATAAAGAGAACTAGTTCAGAAATCATATGTCATATCCTGCTACTGAAAACTAGTAGTTTGTTTTTTCTTACCATGCAGGTCCTGGCTCGTGATAGACTGCTGGGCTCTTACAAGGTATTAAATCCTGGGATTTTTATTTAGGAAAGCAATTATTGCTATAATTCCTGAACAAATCACGGTGCAAAACTAGACTATCTGCAGTGAAACACTACATTCACACACACACACACACACACTGTAATTCAAGGACATATATGTAAGTATGGTAGGCAACGCGGTGGTGTGAACTACAATTATATGATTTTATTTTATTTTTACGGAATAAGAAGTTCATATGGAAAATTAATGCCTCTAGGTTAAGCCAGTCATCAAATTTCTGAAACAGACACTAGTCGGAACAGGGGCATTACTTGTCACAGCAGCATTGCTTTTCACCTTCGCTAAACCTGTGGAGGACTTCCTTCAAACCACCTTTGGCACAAATCAAAACCCATCAGAAATTCCAGCTTCAAAGATCAGCACAAAGTTCAACTTAAGGTACAAACACAATAGGCATTCCAACATTGGCATTAATTATGTAAGTAACATACTTCCATTATACCTTACAAAGTTTCTTGTAAATCTTGTAGGAAAGAGGAGTTGCTTAAATTGCCAGGCGAAGTGGTGGCTAACGATGATCTAGCAGCAGCAGCTGCTGAGGCTGCTGATGGAAGACCAGTCTATTGCAGAGATAGGTTTTATCGTGCATTGGCAGGTGGTCAGTACTGCAGATGGGAGGATCTACTTAAATAATGAGAAGAAAGGAGGCACAAATCATATAAAGTGCATGTTTGGATAGCGTGTTTTGCGCTATCCATGCGTCTGCGTTTTCTTTTCCAGTGGGTTCTGTGCACTGTTCACGAGACCCGCAAGTACTTTTTTCCTTTAAAACAACTTCAAATCTAAGTTTCGCGGCATTATTTACACATTTAAAAATTATTTTGCTACAATGTTTTCAGTAATAAGCAGTATCCAAACACACCAAGTCTCATATTATAACTGTGCCTTGTAATTTCTATTTCCTAGATGTTAATTTTTAAAATTTAATCCGATTATTTCAAGGAAACATTTACATTGTTTAAAAATCAGAAGCATAACCATAGGGTTGAAGAAGTAAATGGCGGACAAGATTTTGAAACATAAGCACTGTTACGATTAATAGTACATTAGTACTGATCGTTATTTGTCTAATATACAACTTGCCTATACATTTAATTCATGAATGGAGAAAAGACAACATAACCCAGGCTTTCAAACAAGCATTTCAGCATATTATGATAAAGAAAAATACAAAATAGACATGGAAATAGCTAGGCAAACCTAAATAGATATAACAGAGCTCTAGCTAAATATCACTGAATCCTTCAAATATTAGCCTCCACCAGATGGATAATGACCTACCAGAAAAAAAGTTTTATTCTCTTCTCATTCTCCAAATTAACCGAGCTGATTTTCCAAGAAATTAGATCTCTTATGATGCCTAAACTGCAATGCCTGAACAGGTACATTCCTTACCCAAGGAATCCTATCAGCAAAACAAAGATAACAATTTCCTGTATATATCCCAAATATCATCTTCATGAGTGCCAACACAAGATACTGGATGATAAACTGTGCAGAAATCACTACCAGTGAAACTTAAGCTTTCTTTGACCTCAAAACGAACCCTTCTCCCATGGCAGACAGCTGAACTGTTTATAGTGTCAGAAAGCTGCTTCTAGTAATGTCAGGAGATTCTGAAAGTTTCTTCAATTATATTTCATCTCCCAAGGCTCCTTTGTTAACAACAATAGCAGGGTACAAAATTATTCCTTTTGCATAAATAGCAGTCAGTGCAACTCTGCTTCCTGAAACTCTTGTGCAATTGAATATGAATGCTAATCAACAGACAGTCATCTCAGATCAGAAATGAAGCCTTTATAGCATCAGAAGGCTATGTGGTATCCATCCTAAACAATTTTCTTGCACCAACTTAGAATTCTATACAGCTGCCCTTCAACAGCATCCCTGACCATTGATTTCCTTCTTTGGGCATCTTCAAGATCTAGAGTTCTATATGCAAGAGAAAACAAATACATTGCTGGATGGAGCCTCCTGCACATGTACAAATGAATTACAGTGAGTACACTTCAAAATTTCAAGTATCTTTGACAAGGGCAATAATAAATCAGGGGCAATAAATGCATGTCCATGGAAACTTTATTGAATACCCCCCAAAAAAAAAAAAGAAAAAAAAAATCATATCCAGTGCACAAGACTCCTATGGAGTCTAGGAGAGTTGGTTGGTAGCCAGCCTTAGCCCCAATTTTTGAGAGGCTTATTTTTTTTTTTTTTTTTGGAAAGGCATATATGGGGAGGGGCCTTGTTTGGTATAAACCCCAATGTACCACTGAAGTATCCCCCAGACCCCAAGAGAGGTTGATTCTTAGACTCGAACCCACGACAACTGCTTGGACAGAGGGCACTTGCCATCTCACCAAGGTCCAATCTCTTGAATACAACCAAATTAAATTTATTACCATATTTTTCGATACTTTCTAAAATTCTCACTCTATATGTCTGGTTGTTATCCTATAAAAGTCAAAATTGATTCCAAACAAGTTTAGAAGCAAAACCTCTGCCCTGGACAGTTAAGTGGTTAACAAAAGCATGCAAAACAGAGAAAAACTCAAGATTTTGTTAAGGCTACATGTTATGAACTTACTTGTCAAATTCTTCACCAGCATCAAATCCGTCCCAATACCTTTGTGATAGGACTGTGTGGCCTTTCTTATCTCTGCCGAATGTTTCAACATACCAACCACCAATGTCGTGCATGGCACTGCGAGGCTCGAACAGCCAAAATCTGTTGAAGTAAGCAAGTTTAAATGATCAAGGAGTATTACTTAGGATTTCTTTGAAGAGATTTCATTCGGTAAGTGCAAGAATTGGAAAAACAAATGATATTCAAAAATATTTATTTTGCTGATGGCATACAGATATGAACCTCAAATTGAGAACAATTAGTAGTTTGATTTATTTTGGCCTCATCTTTAATGTCATGCACTCTCAAATACAGAAGAAGGAAGCATTATACCATTTCAAGAAGGTATAATGAAACTAAACTTGATGTGTATCTAACTCTTTATCTAAAGTGGCTGCTAACAAAACCAGCCCAAACGAAGAAACAAAGACTCAGCACAGTCCAAGCCAAATTCACCATATTGGCCTCCAAAATCATTTTCAACTGCATGGTAATATTAACAACGCTCAGAGCTAATGATCACAATAGAAACAATAATGTTGCTTGGTTGTCATAAAATTTGGAAAACTAAAACTAAATACATGGTAAGTTTTGGCTGGTAACATCAACCTTAAGAAAATGAAGAAATAAGAAGGAACAAAGAACAATTATGCATGAACTAAATCACAAGATGATATTGCACAGAAGACAGATACTATTAAAGATTATGAAACTCCTTCAGTGAAACCTATGACAAAAAATCTCGAAGGCATAAAAACAATAGGGGAATGGGAGTAAAGCATATATCTTTTAGCCAGCTCCAAGAATTGGATCAGAAATAAGTTTGGTTGAGTAGTGAGTCCAGTGATACGGATTTAAGAAATGTCAGCTTACTTGCTTGGGGGTAAACGGGCTCTACTGCATCTACATTCACACACACAAACTTCTTCTCCCACTCCAAACCAGTGCATGTGCTTAACCTGAAAATATATATTTTTTCTTTTTAGAGGACCAAAATAAATAATACACTACTATATAAAAATAGGCAATAGATTGCCAATTCATTTGACATAGTGCTCATCTGGCACAGTATATTTACAAATTTCAATTATAAAAGCAAAGGTGGATATTAAGTTAGCTCCAAAATTTTATTAGGATGAATTTATCTAAACATAAATGAGAACAAGAGATGTCCCTAGTATGAGGGATCACTAGACCAGCCAGCAAGATAATGGCGGATAGATTGTACACTCATGCGAAACATTCTCTTGGAATAAAAGAAGTCAATGAGAAAAAGAAAAAGGCACTCAAAATCAACAATGTTGCAGGAAAAGTTTGTAAACAAGTGTAACAGAAAAGATGTTATGCATGGTCCTCAAAGTTCAAAGCATTTTTCTCAATCAAAAACCTGTAAATGAACAAAAAATAATTTTTTTTTAATCACACATACATAACAAAAGCTTTTGTACAAGTAATCCTTTTTTACTGTTCACAAATGATTCTTCACAATTTGCATGAAGCAATTAACTATTTACCCAAAAAGAAAAAGTTGCATCCTGCAATGATATGAATCAATACAGGTAAGGAGCAACTAGCTCGAAATTAGTACTTTCAACACTATTATCTACAGAAAAGATCATTGGAAACCCAAGTATTTGTCTCTACTAGAGGATATCAGAGCACTGAAAGATAGTTCTTATTGTCAACGATGCCAAAACCCGGTAAAGTTATAGAAAAAGTCATGTTCAATCAGCTGCAAATGATTCACAATAGGCACTGCACAGCATATGCAAGAAAGCATTCATGCAGGGACCAAATCCCCTTTGCTCTTATCAAATATGGAACAACAATGAGAAAATTGCAAAATCAAATCAAAAATTAAAAATTGAGAAGCATGTAAAGTTAAAAGCATAAGAACCAAAGGGAACCAGTTTTACAAACCAGCAATGTTCTATGTTTCATAAGCACATGGGTTTTTGTACCACTGCTATCATAGACAAAGCAAGACCCTTCTTCTGGGCCAGCCCCTAGTCCAGTTATGGTTCCCAATGGAATCCTCGATCCAACTGCACCACAAGAAAACTGATCTGTAGAGGACCCTTCACTAATATGCATGGATGGATCTTCATGTGAACTAAGAAATACACGTATCTGATCTTGAGCATCTTCATTCTGTACCCCATCGCAATAGCTTTTAGGAGGGAGTCTAGTAGCCACAGCAACCAGCCTCCCAAATATATGTAATTCTAGATCTTTATATGCATCTGATGTGTGATCTGTAACATTCTGAGATTCCATCAAAGGAGTTCCAAAATCGTCCACATTATCCGATTTCATGTGGATGCTCATATCCTCAAATGTAGGACGCATGCCTGAACCCATAGATGCAAATGAAGTTAATTTTTCATTGCTGGAAAAAGATAATTTGGGAAGTTTATTGACCAAGCAGACCATCCCAAAAAGATCACGCCCTGAAACCAAGTGCAGAACCTCAGGAGTTTCATAAACGGATCTCTCCTCAGCTTCAAAGCGGTCAGGAAGAAGATCCATTGAATCAATTACAGGGCCATAGTACGCTGCATTTATGGCAGAATAAAAATCCCTTTCAAGCTCATCAAAATAGCCCGTTCCAACAACCACCTTCTTATTTGACACTATATCATTTATAGCAGATCTATACCACCTTAACCATTCAACAACTTCCATTTGCTTAAATGTCGTCACATCATGGGGCTTATATGTGGATATTCTTGTTCCTTGTCGTGAAGGTTTCTGCATAAGCCTTCTCTGAGATAACAGGTACCTGTCATAATGGGTCCTCTTCTCAGAATCCGAAAGAATCTGCAATCCATTATTGATTATTCTGTGAAGTCAGAATACCCTGTAATGTTAAAGCATATCACAAAACTGAACATTACCATCACCCACTATAAATGCATATTACAGCATAAAAGGTATTTTAGCTTAGAGGTTCATCGACCTACATAAGCACAGTACCATTGCCCACAGAAATGCGTCTTGACCATGTAAACATCTTACCAACATGAAAATGAAATCCATCACAAGAAGATTCTTTCAACTATATAAAAAATAAAGAAGCCAAAGGGGACAAAAAACCAGACATAATAAAAATCTTCGGAAAATAAAAATCCAGCATCTCATTCCGGCAAACATTGTATGAAACAATAGATAAATACATGTCAGTGTCACGCCAAAGTTAGAATCAGAATTCCTTGGAACTGAGGTACTTGAATTGATGCAGGTAATGTAAATCAATCACCAGACCACGGTTTTGTTACGACATTGCATTTTAAAAAAGGCAAAATTTCAAAGACCAATCTAGCATCAAGTCATAACTGAATACAACACAAACATTAGATAATCGATTTCTGTTAAATAAAATAAAATAATCGATTTCTGAAGAATAGTTCATTCGAACAATATTTTCCTCGTTTAGTAATGCTGCATAACGACCAGCATTTTGACTTTAGTTTTCTAGTGAATTTGGGGGGTACGTGTTCGGGTGTGCGTAATACATTAAGATACTTGAGTTTCCTCACAAATCATAATCTTAACATGCATTTCGACTTTAGTTTCCTAGTGCATTTGTATTAGACAAGCTATCTAAATTGCAACATTCATGTATGTTAGAGTTTGCCAATTTCAAGCTGAACATTCAGTCCCCTAAAATACTTGGTACCTATAAGGCACTACTCTTTGTCAATCAATTTTCAACTTCATAAGCCAAGAAATTCAAAAAATTCAATTTTACTCTGATAAATTCAAATTCAGCTACATGTAACAGAGAAATTCAAATAATAAACAAATATGATCAATGCATTAAATAGGAATAATGCGATTAGAATAGTAGAGCAGCGAGCACAGCACCTCATAGGCCGCGAGAATTTCCACAAACCGCTGAGAAGCAGAGAAATCGTTCTTCGACTCAGCGAGGTCCGGGTGAGTTTCTTTAGCGAGTTTGTGAAACGAGGCTTTGATTTCGGCGAATGAGCTGGTCTGTGAAACTCCTAAGAGGTCGTACGCGTTGTCTCCGGGGAACTCGGTCCCAGCAGACTCAGTGCCGCTACTGAACCACCGAGTTCTACGACTCGGACACAAGCAGTTTTTAGCTTTGCTGTGGTTTATTTGAACTGAAATTTGATAAATTTGCCGCCGGAGATAGTGTGCAACAAGAGAAGTCATTTCTTCTATCTTCCGAAAAAAAAAAAAAGAAGGAAAAGGAAATTTTAGAAATGATGCAGAGATGAGAATTGAGGTTGGGTGGGGGAAGAATTGAGTTGAGCTCGTGGTAAGATCACCGACGAGTGCACGGAATTTGGGAGGCTTCGCGCCATGAGCAGAGACACGTGGAACTCAGCGCTTTTCCTAATATTCTTTTGCGAACTGTAATCTGACACAAACTTTTTCACAATTTTATTATAAATTTGTTATGTGGCAATTTGTGAGCACTATTTATAGTTGCCACATTGCATAATTGTGTCTTAGAGTTACTCAATCTCAAATTGTTGTGTTGAGAAATTTTCAACCTTATCCAACTAACCATACACGTGTAGAAACTAGAAACTAACTCGGCCCAATTTAAGTAAGTAAAGTTGGATTGAGTTGGTTTTTTTAGAAAATGAATTGAGTTGGGTTGAGTTGGATTGGGTTGGGAATGTGGATTTTTTTTTTTTTTCCTAAAAATCATATTTTATTTAACTTTATATATATATATATATATATATAATCATATTTTTAATAGTCGGCCCAACCCAAGGGGTCACAGGTGATTTTGATGGGTGATTAATGGGTTTATTATTATTATTTTTTTTAACTCAGATTGTCAAGTGGATAGATGATCTTGTGAAAATTTTATCGATCCACTCAACCTGACCAAATAATTAACTCTTGGGCCAACTCTGGGCCTAATAAGGTCTATGCCTTATTCAAAAAAAAAAAAAAAAAAAAAGTCTATGTCTAAGGCCCCCAATTAGTCCATTACCAAAAAAAAAAAAAACAAAAAAAAACTAATAAATTGTGTATTCTTCCCTTACCTGTAAGAAGGCCTTTACAAATTTTATCAATAGAAACCAACCAAAATTGAAACCCTAAATTAATTCTTTTTATATTTTTTATAAGTATGTTAAATCATTATTTACAATTAATTTTCAATATTAGTTCAAGACGTTAATTTTTGTAAACTAAATTCTCTCTTGATAGATTGTCAAAATTAGCCACTTAATTTTGCACACAATTACACGACAAATAATATTTCTCTTTCCTCTCTCCCTCTATCATTATAAATTTTGTTTCCCAAATGCGGGTATCTTTCATAAAATTTTACTAGTAATACTTGTTAAATTTGTTTACATAGATAGAAGTTTTCAAATTTAAAAAAGATAAAATTACTTTTAAAATCAATTATTTCACAACAAAATTAAGTGCAAATTAACTAATTTCAATTATAAAATAGATGTTAACAAAACCTTAATACAAAAATTAAATTAGTAATTTTGCATACTAAGAAACAAGAAGAATGTTTTTTAAATTAAAAAATATAATATAAATATTGTCGAGAGCGAAAAAGTTTTCCTTCCAATAAATGAGGTTTATGATGGGTCGAGGGCCTAAACTGAAACTCGATGATAGGCTTGATGCATGGCCCAAAAGCTATCGATGAAAATCCAAAGAATTCACTATATTTTCATGCCTTGGGCCTAAATTGAGACTAACAAGAATGACCCATAAACAATTCCTACAGCAGACATGTCAGCATGATTAAAAAGCATATTGCAAGAAATAGCCCAGCAGTAAAATGTTCTGCAGAAAATAGCCTAGCGGTGAAATATTTCTGCAGAAAATAGCCTAGCGTAAAATGCCCCAGTGGTAAAGCGAGATAGAACATAATAAACTTCCAGCTGTTAGCTATTTCACAAATTAAGGAAAGTATCTATATTTTCAAACTCATCATCTGTTAGTTCTGGAGAAAAGTCTTCTAATACAATAATATGAGGGGAAAATTCTATAGTAACGGTTATATCATAACCTTCAATAGTAAATGAATAAGTAAATATCATAGATTCCATTATAACAAATAATGAGGAAAACTTAGTGTAAGATGGAGGGAGAGAGAGAGAGATTTTAGCTAGCGCAGCAAAATCATTATGGTGCCAAGGCATGCTCATGGATATAGTATAAGTAGTGAGTAGTGAGTAGTGAGAGACATTTCGTAGTATGAGTAGTATGAGATAGTGTTCAATGAAGCTGTAGGGACTTTCTGCTGGGGTAGATAAGTGCTTATGAATAGAGCTACGAGGAGTGTTTGTGAGCTAGGAGCTGGGGAACTTAGTTTCCAATCTTGAAACTAAGAACTCAGTGACTTTTTCAGAGCTTAGAGAAGGCTTAAACAAAGAGGTTAAGGAAGAACTCCTTTCTATTAGTGTGTCTCTTAGTGTATTTTTGTCCCCCTTCCCCCCTAAGTGTTAATGGAGGGTTTCCATTTATAGTTGAGTTTTAGGGGGTAATTAGCAAATAATGTCAGCTGAATCTTCCCTAATATTCAGAAAATCCTTAGAGAATTGTTCCTAGGATTTTAGCTAAGAGTGGTAAGCTCAACTTTTAGAAGGTTCTTGCTGTTTTAGGTAATAATAGTTAGGATTTTGACTTAGCATTGAATGCTGATTAGCCTTGGCTAATGGGATTAAAGCATGTATTAAGCTAATGATCTTGGTTATGCTGCTGCTAGAATCAGAGCTCCCTAGGGCAGATTGTAACACCCCAAGCTAGGTGTCAACCTTAGAGCCATTGCTGGGAACTCTACTGGGATCCCTTTGGTGTCCTCCAAACCATATTTTCCCAAGTTTTCCCATTTGGGGTTCATGTGCTTGGTCCATGAACTAGAGAGTACACGTTTTTGGTATGAAAATGAATTGATTTCAAGTTGTTTCAGGAGCTTTCATGGCCTAGTCATGGTTGCTCTTGGTTCTTGATCAAATAGGCTAGAGAAGAAGAAGGGACAGCTGGCTGAAGCTTCACAGCCTTTTGTCACGTCACTTTCAGCTTTATGTTACATGAGAAATGATGGAATTTCAGCTTGTGAAGGAAGGGTTTAACCCCTGATGAACACGTGGCATCTTCTGATCTAATTGGACAAGTTGGAACTTGATGGCAGTGGTCAGCTGTTAAGTTGTGCTGAAATTTGGCTGGTCAGCTCATGTGAGCTTCAACTGCTGGGATTTATGTATGAGCTGGGCTGGCACAGCTAGGTTTTGTAGTTGAGCTTCCTTGGGCTTGGTTATCCCTACAAAATGAAAAAGTTTTGCCATGGGTGATATACATGGGGGCTTTTATAAATTTTGTAAGAGAGGTATTTCTTGCAGGATGAGTAACTATATTTCCCATGAGTGAGGGATTTAGTATATGTAAACAAGTGTCAAAATAATATTTTGATTTTGTAAATATGTGCCAAAATAGCATTTAGGCTTTATGAAATAGTTGCCAAAATAAGTTTGGGCTTTGTGAAATATGTGCCAAAATAAATATAGTGTCAAAATAATATTTAGGCTTTGTGAAAATAGTGCCAAAATAATATTTGGGCTTTATGAAAATAGTGTCAAATATTATTTAGGCTTTATGAGAATAGTGCCAAATTATTATTTGAGTTTTGTAAAATAGGTGCCAAATTATTATTTAGGCTTTATGAAAATAGTGCCAAATTATTATTTGGGCTTTATTAAAATAGTGCCAAATTAGTATTTGAGTTTTGTAAAATAATTTGAGATTTTGTAGAAATATTGCTGTGTAGCAATGGGCTTTGTAAAGGTGCTGTGTAGCAACGGGTTTTTGAGAGGTGTTGTGCAGCAACGGGCTTTAGAGGTGCCGTGTAGGAACGGGCTTTGGAGGTCCCGTGTAGCAACAGGCTTTGTAAAGGTGTCGTGTAGCAACGAGCTTTGGAGGTTTCATGTAGCAATGGACTTTTAAGAGGTGTCGTGTAGTAACAGGTTTTTAGAGGTGTCGTGTAGCAACGGATTTTGTAAAGGTGCCTTGTAGCAAGCAACGGGCTTTATAGGTGCCGTGTAGCAACGGACTTTGGAGGTGCCGTGTAATAATGAGTTTTGTAAAGGTGCCATGTAGCAATGGACTTTATAGGTGTCATGAAGCAACTGGCTTTTAAAAGGTGCCCTGTAGTAATAGGCTTTTAGAGGTGTCGCATAGCAACAGACTTTAGAGATGCCGTTTAGCAACGGGCTTTTAAGAGGTGCCGTGTAGCAACGAGCTTTTAGAGATGCCGTGTAGCAACGGGCTTTGTAAAAGGTTTTGTTGGGCTTTTTGAGTTTTGCCCACAAGTTAAATGATTTTGGGCTTTTATGTAGAGATAGTATAATTTGTGGCCCAATTTTGGTAGTAATGTGATAAGTATTATTTTTTTGTGGAAAATCTAAGTTGGATAATATGTGGGATATAATGGGTAATATTTGTGAGAAGACCCAAGGTAATTTATGGGGTTTATATAGGAAATATTTGTGAGAGCCCAATAACATGGAGAATATTTGAGTAATATGTGAGAATATTTATGTGGACTCAAAATAATTTATGAGCTTGTGTGGGTATTTTTGTGAGTGGGTTAAAGAAATTAAGGTCCAAAAATTTGTATCTCAACAAATATTTAAATAAATATTATTTAATTGAAATTTAAACATAAAAAATGTATTAATTAAAATTTTTGTCTAAAACCTCATATAATATTGAGTTAGACGTGTTTAACCTCTTTTCAATGAAACATGGCATGCATTAATTACATTTTGAAATTCTTTTAAGCCTGTTGTTGTCACATGTCCTGCTCTCTGTCTCTCTCTATTGGCTAGAGGCCACCACTCTGAAAAGCTCGATCTCAAGCTTCTCTTCTCGACGATGATGGGAACTGGTTGTGAAGCATCAAATCTCAACAAAGGATGACGCCAATTGATCTTGGGCTAAATCTTAACACCAAGCTTCTGGGCTCGATCTTGAAAGGAGCTTAATGATTCAACCACATGCCACTCCTTTAGAATTGTATTTATTTATTTTCATATAGCCTAAATTAATTATTATTATTATTGCTTGTTTTTTAATTTTGAGCACTAGATCATCCACTTACAGGTGGTTAGAAATGGCCAATAAATAGTGCTCACGGGACCAACATGTCAAAAACCAGGGGCGTAGCCAGGAATTTCTACATGGGGGGGCCGATTCAAAGTATTGATATAAAAAACATAAAGTAGTCGGATTTCAAACCATGAAGGTTGAAACCGACGACGATGAGTATCATCGTTGTATGGATAGTCTATATTTTTAGGTTGATATGGACCTTCTTTAAGATAAGCTCGTCGGATTTCATCTTGTTTGTTGATAGGGAATTCACATATTTGTTTACGCGATCCTGGAACATGATCTATCTCTTCAGATTGAATTCTTGAATATTTGGAGGGGTGTTCATCAAGCATTGAAGTATCAACATTTGTTTCTACAGCCACAGGTGTCCTAATTTTTGAATTGCTGACATCTTTTTTCTTAAAGAATGCATCAATTATTTTTCGTTTGCTCATAATTCTTTTAGCTTTAAGAATATGACTCAAAAATTAACCTGAAAAGAACTTTAAAAAATAAAATTTTAATTAAAAATTTTTACTTAGTTATATGAATGTTATTCATATTCAAGAAAAAAAAAATTTCCACTATAATTTAAACAGTCAACCCATTTTTAATACGACTTTAATTAATAATAACTCCTCAAATAAAAACAAAAATTAAACACAGAAATATTGGTACACAACATAAACCAAACAATTTAACAACGCCCACAACCACAACCACATCCACAGCCAAATGATATCTAACTAATCAAAAATAGGTAATAAATCAATACCATTTTACCTTAGAAATTTTGTCTTCACAAAATGCATGGCAATGCCTACTGCTTCTATCTCTAACTTTAGATCTTCCCTTCAAGACTCATCACAAACAATCTCCCCATGCCTTCAATCATGTATTTCTCTAATGCTTAAAGAGAAGAAAACTCACCAGTTAGTCACCATTCACCAAGTTCCAAAACTAGAGCTGATGAAGAAAGAAAAAATTGGTCAGAATTTTTTTTTTTTTTTTTTCCGGACTGTGAGGACAGAAGACTGGAATTTTGGGAGCTGGTAGGCGGCAGTACCACTGCAAGTGGAAGTGTATCAAGGAAGACAAAACAAAAGAATAAGTAGTAAAGGGAAGAAAGGGCTTCCGTGGGTCAGGGTGGGTTTTTTGAGATGTAGAGAAAGTAGAATTTTGTTGTTAGTGTTAGATTTGAGTATTTAAAGGAAAGTGGGTCAGTTTTTTTGTTTTATTTAGAGTATGTAAGGCCTATACTAAAGCTGGGCTCCCATCAAAAAAAAAAAAAGAAAACTGAAGCTGGGCTGGGAAATAGTTGAGATGTGAGGGGGGGCCGGTTGTCCAATATTGGGGGGCCCAAATATTTATTTCAAATAGTCTAATGGATTTTTTTTTTTTTTTTTTTTTTTTTTTTTTTTTGCAGGGGCCACGGCCCCCCCAAGCCACTGCGTGGCTCCGCCCCTGTCAAAAACATGATTAGCCATGATATGCACAGAATAAACGGATTATAGAACCAACTAACGTAGGAATGATTTCAAGCAAGAAAATGCTTCAATAATTGAGTAATATAGGGTCCCAATATTACACTCATAATAAGTCAGTAGGTATGTTAATCATACGCATTTAGATTTCGGATGAAAGAACCTTTGAAACTAGTGGAAACAAGTAAACAAGTTATCCTATGCTAGCTTAAAGACTACCCGCAAAAGCAAGTTGCTCTTGGAGTTCTTGAACTGGAATTTATACTGTATTCTGTATTGGCTTAAACTGTGACATGTCCATTGGAAAGACTGGTAGTTCTTGACTTCTTGTGATTAACTAGAGTTATTTTCCCTTACAACAAACGAAGATGAAGGATTCGAATTTAGATTCTCCTTACATTCTAAATTTGGATAATATCAGAAAACCACATGACTCTCAATAATTGCAATGCATGTTGACCCATCTTTTATATTTGGTAAACTATATGCTCTTTCAAAAATCAAGAGAGGACATAATTAAGCATATTTGGCCATTACTCTTTCATGATTACTTCAAAAGAGACAGCAGGATTTTCTTAAGTTAAAGATAGGCAACGATTTTCTACCTATACAAACGTTATATGTGTGCGCAATTAGTTACCACAAGAATACAACTTAAGAAACGATGGTGGAAAATAAAAATAATCTCACTTCGCCTGCTCCCTTCTCTCTTTATTTGGAAGAGGAGGAAATTAACGAAACAGAAAGTTAGTTAGTATCAATCCTCAAAGTAGAATCGCCCAAATGACCCCAACTTGTTCAATTATGGATGTGAGGGAAAGGGCGAAAGTTTCCCAACGCAGAAAGGAGTTAATTACTGCAGAGTGTGGCTGAGTCATAGATGTTCTCGTATCGTTTCATATGATGCTTGACAAAAGTTGAGCAGTTTAAGTAGTTGCGTTTTAATAAATGTGTTGTACCCATAATGATAATCTCATCAAGGCCCTAGTGGTATACGTGATATTATCCGTTACAGTCACATGACGTGGGGTCAATAAGTCCATAACGAAGACTTCAAATATGACGAGTTTATTAGTTTATGCTCACCAATTGAAGATCCCTAATTAGGAGTGCAAATCATGAGATTTTTGTCTTCCAACAACAACATTACTTCCATTAATCATACCATCACTTAAGTAACAGGAGAAAATCTTGGAAGTATGGCCTTAAAATTACCTTGATATAAAGAACAAGAGAGAAAAGATATGGGAGAAAAACACTATCATTTTGATTACTTTTCCGGATTCTTTTTTTTTTTTTTTTGAATAATTTTTTCAAAATTTGAGTTTAGAGATTTCTTACTTAAGCATCATAAAGGTTTAGCTATTGTTGCAAATAGGTCTTCCAAAGTTTTCTTAATTTGGACAAGTGTCCCGCTATCATCCGTAGCTTCAGCAGAAGAAATTAATCACAAACTTGTGTTCGTTTGGAACAGCTTGTTTAGCTGAAATTGAAATTTTTTAGCTGAAAGTATAGAAAAAGGGTTAAAAAATAAACTGAATAATACAGTAAGATCTATAAATAGTATCAAAAAGTGCAGTGGGATCTATTAATAATATCAAAAAGTGCAGTGAAACCTATGAATAGTAGCAAAAATAAGCTGAAAGTGGAGATAAACTGAAAAATTCAGATCATCCCAAATGCAAACTTGAGTATAGCTGTCGCTATTATTAGTTCAATAATTGGCCGTCCCTATCTATGCTTTCTGTTGCCAACCTGCAATTATTTGTCTACTTCAAGGGTAAGGAGAACAACTATACATGGATCACACAAGCCACCTTGTACAGACAAAGACAAGAAAATTTATTGTTCTGGTTCACTATTTGATAAGAAATTAAGTGTAACCTAATAGATCTGATAAGTACCTATCTGGAAAAATAAACAAAAACCAGGGTTAATCTGTTAAGGTTCAATAATAGTTTATAAAGTACTAATAAACATTTCAACTAGAAAGATGCAATTAATTCTTGGACCAAGCAGGTACATGTTCTTAACTTCTAGAAAGGAATCTTCTCACAAGTTTCTTATAGTATACTAATGTGTGCATGATCATTCTTAACAAAAGAGAATTAATTATAAAGTTGTTTAATATAAATAATTGTGTGACATGATTCTTTTGTTACAATTCTACTAAATTGTGCTAAATTGGCAAGCTAGTAGGGAGTTGGCAGGAAATGGAAGACAAGTATTATATTCACATGTAGTAGGTTGGAACCAAGACTACCATGGATCAAGACTACCATGGATCTTTCTGTTCAGCTTCAGCCTACCCAAGACAATTAAGAAATTTAATAGAAAGCTAGTTTGATCATAATTCATGCGTTTTATTTTTAATTTGCGAAATGAGCGGAATGATGCATGGGATTTGTGTGTATACCCAAAGTTCTCTTAACGGACAAGGCTTGAAATTGGTTCACAACTTACTTGTATAGTGGGCTTAGTGTTTTCTACTAAGGGTGGTTCCTTGCCAAGCAACCCAATGACACCCCTCAGCTCTCACAAACTCCTTCTTTTCCTTTCTAAGTTACTCCACCTTTTTGTGGTACTAGCTCTCTCTCTCTCTCTCTCTCTCTCTCTCTCTCTCTCTCTCTCTCTCTCTCTCTATTTTCTTCCCCAATTGCCAACCCCCTTCTCTTCACTCACTTCCCTTATTTATAGCTTGAGGTTGGTGGAGGTTTCATGATTGCGTTCTAGTCTTACTCGTGTGTGTGGGGTCCAATTTGATTATTCCTAACAAGGGATAAGCTCTATCGAAACAGAGGTGATGGCGTTAGAACTAGTTCTTACTTCCAAAAGATTGCTTGGGAGCAATATTCCTCAAGGCAATACTGAGTTGTGAAGACATGGGTTATTCCAGACAAACACATCCCTGGTCAAGTCATACTTGACCGGTGTGGGCTTCTCTATCATGCATTCAAAATGAGATGGACTTACTAAGAGGCTTGGGCCTAATTTTGGTTTTTGAGAATGTTCGGGCAAAGACCCAAGGCCCAATGGGCCTAGGATCAGAACCCGTACAGGATTTATGAAACATATATAATTAAAAAATTCAAAGTTCTTTTAAAAGTTAAAACAATATTGTACTAAATTTTTTTAGAGATAATTAATATATATATATATATATATATATATGTTGCTAACCCCGCTGCTCGAACCATTTTTTCTCCCTAAACTTCCAAATATTTTGTACAAGAAGATGTGCCAATTCAACTACAAGGCACTTTGCAACTTGAATAAAATTCATTGTGCTTACTAAGTCATAAGTTGAAATCAAACATTAATCCATGTGGGATTAAAGGATTTGCGAGCTGTCATATAATAACTTTATATTGAACCCTTCAAAATTAGGAGTGTTAATTCGGGTTAGTGTGTCGGGTTCATGTTGCGTCGAGGTATGGATATTCAACTAAATGGCTCAACCCTAATCCGACCCATTTAATAATCATGTCACGATCCATCAACCCTAACTCGACTTGTTAATAAGGCAGGTTGACCTGACCCAACCCATTTAACACACTTAATAAATGAGTCGTGTTGGGTTGATACGAATGTAACACAACCCATTTCAACCTACATAATATTAAACATAACTTCCATCTAGAAATAATTTTTTTTTTACATCTCAAAAATAGTGCATACACTTCAAGTCTTCAACTCACATTCAAAATAATATAGTTCAACAAAAATATAACATTCATCTAGAAATAAGTTCTTTACACTGTAAAAGAAGTGCATACACTTCAACCTAAATTCAAAATAACATAGTTTAACAAAAATGAAATAACATAGATTTTTTGTTGATGTCTAAATTCGTAACATCTTCCACAAGCTCATCCAATTTCATTTATGCAAGTTCTATGCCAAATATATATATATATATATATATATATATATAAGTATTAGTAGTTACAAAATATGATCATGCCTCAACGGTTTTAAAAGCAATACCCATCAAATCTAGTTTATAAACTATCTCAATAAACCCACTTGCAAGATCTGCAGATGGTATCTAACACTAATACAAACACCAAAAAAAAAAAAAAAAAAGCACATGACACAAGACAAAAGCTACAACTGTGACCTTAACCAACAATTAATATATCTCATATATTAATAACGGCACATGGGTGCAAAGTTTATAGAACAAAAACATTTTGTAGAAAAAATTACTATAGAATTTTGAAATACCAAGAAAACGGTTTTAAAAGCAATACCCATCAAATTTAGTTTATAAACTATCTCAATAAACCCACTTGCAAGATGTGTAGATGGTGTCTAACACTAATACAAACACCCAAAAAAAAAAAAAAAACACATGACACAAGACAAAAGCTACAACTATGACCTTAACCAACAATTAATATATCTCATATATTAATAACGGCACATGGGTGCAAAGTTTATAGAACAAAAACATTTTGTAGAAAAAATTACTATAGAATTTTGAAATACCAAGAAAACGGTTTTCTTTAATTCGAAAACACACTAAACATATTAGAGAGAGAAAGAGAAAGAGAAAACAATAACCGGTTTGAGACTTTGAGTTTAAGAATTGGGCGTGAGTCTATAAGATAGTAGAGTGAGTAGTACAGCTGAAATAAAAAAATAAAATTAGATATTTATAAGAAAGTTTAGAGATTTAGGGTTTGTAAAGTTTTAATTTCCATTTATATCCCTTATAAGTTTTTGTAATTACTTACTTTTCTTTTTAAAAAATATATGTTGGATATAAAAGGTATTTGAAAAATCTAAATAAAATGAATATTTATTTGTTATAGGAGTTAAACGGGTCATTTCGGGTTAACACAAATAAATTAGCGTATCAAATGTGTCTATTGCGGGTTATGTGGATTGACCCGCTTATGACACGTTTCTTATCATGTCGTTTTCGAGTCGACCCGTTTATGACCCAAACCTATTAAGGCCCAACCCTTACCCGTAAAAACTCGTGTCAAGTTCATGTCGTGTTCGTGGGTTAGGTCAAACATTGACACCCCTATTCAAAATTAGACTTTTTATTATTTATTAATACAAATGTTTCTTTGAATGGTATTAGAATTCCTCTATTTCGTCGCATTACGAATTTAGTGTCATCTTGGACCATTCAGTAACTAGCTTCAACCATATTTTCAGGTTACATAATACTGATTTTTATTGTTTATTAGTACAAATGTTTCGTCTTTGAATGGTATTAGAATTCCTCTATTTCGTTGCATTGCGAATTTAGTGTCATCTTGGACCATTCTATAACTAGCTTCAACCATATTTTCAGGTTACATAATACTGATTTTTATTGTTTATTAATACAAATGTTTCGTCTTTGAATGGTATTAGAATTCCTCTATTTCGTCGCAATTCAGTGCCATCTTGGACCATTCAGTAACTTGCTTCAACCATATTCTCAGGTTTCATAATACTGATTTTCTTGAGGTTCTTAGTTTTATCAGGTAAATGGGCGCAGAAATGGTCAATAATTTCGCCACTTAAAACTATAAAAAAGTCTTCTGAGTCACGCACTCACGCACATATCAGGCTGACAAGAGTCACAAGACTGAGTATCAGAACAAACTTCAATTATGATATTGCAACAATTACTGCCGAACCGTCCACTGCACTCCATTAGCGTGCTCTCATAGTCAAGAGTGAAAACTATCTCCCACTCTGAAAACAAAGAGCAAGTTACGTTTAGGGGGCAAAAGCCTAATTCTAGATATTGGGCCATGGGCCCGTCTGAGGAGCTATGTCCGTCTGAGAACGGTAAGCTACCAGAATAATTTGTTGTGACGACCCTCGTAAAGGTGTGGCCAACGTATGAACTAAGAGAAAGTGTCCGAGGAGAACTACCTCATCGGGTAATCAAAGAAGGAGCTAAAGTACACACTCTAGCACTTAATAAGATATTTTTAAGGATACTTTTGATATATAAACTTCCAGCGAGCATAGAGAACAGGTGGAAGTAATTAGATATTATGTAAAAGACTGCTACCGCCGCATTATTATCCTGTAGCTAACCCTGTGGCCGCATTAATGGAAAAAAGATGTCTGAACAGTGACTCTCACCCTTTACAGCTGTCGTGTAAAGACTTTAAGGGAAGGTTGATGAGATAAGTATCAAGAAAAAATCGTTTAACTGGCACGTGAGGAGAACTGGCTTATAAATAGAGCTGGAGGCAAGGAAAGAAGGTATTGAACAAGCCGAAGAAAAAGAGAAGAAACAACTAAGAGAGAGAGAAAGAGAGAAAGTTATAGACATTCAAACAATTGTAAGAATATTTCTCCTCGGACCAAGCCGAGGACAACTTCATATAATATCAGCACTTCGTTTTTGTTGATTTGTTTACGATCACACTTTGACTATCAACCACCTCATTTTCGAGCTCAGTTTATTGAGCCCATTCTCTTACAAATTCATTGCACGGATACTATTTATGTATTGGGCCTAAATTCATCTCACTTGAGAGCCTAATATTGCAAAATTGTGTCCTTACATTACGTTTTTGAGTTTTCTTTCTAAATAAAACATATATTTTTTTAATTATTTCTATGAGTCACCTTTTCTGGTCAAGTTTTCTGATTCATTCTAATTTCTAAAACCAGAGTATACAAAACTCATTTAAGGTACGCAGGCATATATATAAATAAATATATATATATATATATATATATATATATATATATATAGCTAGAGGTCCAAATCATATGATGTAAAAGATTGAGATTGATGCATGCTCATTCTTAATGGACTTTCCACCACGCCATCGCAAAGCGTTTTCTTTTTCTTGCTTATTACACCTGCAAACCAAACACAATCTACTACAACAGAAGATTGGCAATTGATGAGAGCGAAGTGCTAGAGGATCCTTGAACGCCATGTCCATTTTTATACGGGGTAGTGTTTATTACGTACACCTATAAAAAAGTAATTAAAATTATGATTTGAAGTTACGATTTAATCAAAGTCACAATTTCAGACTTTTATTTATTTTATTTTATTTTATGTAGGTATTATTGTGTGTAAAACAACACGAATGTGATAGCTTCTGAAATATGATATCTATAAAATGTTAGGATCGAAAACTTTTGTTAGCATCTTAATATCATATTCAAAAAATTATTTCATGCAATAATTTAGAAGGCTTAAAACAAGAAAACTAAACATAATGAGAAAGTAATCAAATTCTCGAAGAGGTAAATTCAATCTCTCTGCTCAAAGAAAGCACGTGATTTCCTGGCCCACCGCAACATAATTTTTGAACTTTGTATGGTTTAACATTGGAACTCAGCCACTGATGAATAAACCTGAACTTTTCACCTATTTCAGCCACTATCTTGGGGAGAGATTAATAAAGACAGGTAGGTTAGTTGGCGGGTAGAACCTCCACACCTCACCCACCTACCGATATTTTAGAATCTTAATTACTAAGGACAGACACCCGTGAACTATAATTAAACTCATAAATTTCGATAACGTTCATCAATCTTTTCACCATTCATGATTCAACTGTTCCTGATATCATGATTTCGTGTCCGGTAGCGAAAAATTCAAAGTTATTAGACTAATAGGCATCGGTGTGGTTACTGTGGTAGATAAACAATCAAGTTACCACGTTCATGTCTGCAAGAAAAAGTAAAAGCTAAAGTGCAACTTTTATACTCACACTAGTATATATACTTTCAGACATTACAAGCTACAAATTTTCTTCTTCTTTTTTTTGGGGTAAAAAAGCTACCAATTTTTTATACCTAATAAATCACCTATTGGCTATTTCTTGCCGTGTGTATACAGTATACTGGGCATTCAGGGAAGAAAAATAATTCTATGTTTTATAGAAAAAAATTATTTGTGAAAGGAGGAGGTGGTAATTACAAATCATTACTATTAAAAAATTGAGACAAAAAGCAAAAATATATATTTGTTTTCAATTATTCTCAGACGTACACCGAGCCACACACAAAGGCCACATGTGAAAGGAGGTGGTATCTTGTTTTCTTACGTGTAGCTATACCCTACCTGCATCTAAACACACTTATATAACAGGCTGGGTTCCCCAAAAAAAATTTTGAGGCAGAGTATCTAATAATTTCTCTATTTTCTTTATCTTCTATTAAAAAAAAATAATTCACCATTTTGGATTCATGGGCCATGGGGGAATGCCGGTCTGGCCCGTATGGGATCGAGGTGTGGATGTAAATACGTGAGGTGAATATATGACAGCCTTGTAATTCAGTAAAAAACAAAAAAGTTAGAAAAAACAGCCTTAATTAGCTTTTTTTTTTGGATTAGAAAGGAATGCCTTAATTAGCTTGTTGGTCTGATTAGAAATTGTGGGGTCCGTATCAATTTGTCTGCAAAAGCTTGACAAAACATGGCAGACGAAGATAGAAAACAGAGGGACATGAACAAAAAGCCGAAACACACGTGATGAAAGCTAATCCTCCAGAGTCCACTCTCATCTCTTGCTTTTTTTTGCTAAGCTGTCTTCACTCTCCATTTTTGTCTTAAACTTAATCATTCAAAGAATCAGACAAGCACACTCTCTCTCTCCTGCATAATCCTAAATTGTTTTAACACCTATCAAATCTATCATAGCTGTTCACCATTGGAAAAACTTCTCTATCTATTACCTGGAACTCTCTCCCTTGATCTCAGGGAGTGAAGCACGTCACTAAAGATGATGAAAACAACGTTAAAGACTTTCGTTATTAATGTATTGCTTCTGTTTCTCTGCCACGTGTCCTCGGCAGCGGTGGTGAAGAGCAACGAGCAACAAAGATGGACTTACATAGTCCACATGGCCAAATCCGAAATGCCGGCGAGTTTCGAGCACCACTTACACTGGTACGACTCGTCTCTCAGATCGGTGTCAGACTCGGCCGAAATGATTTACACCTACGAGAATGTCATCCACGGCTTCTCTACAAGATTAACGGCCAAGCAAGCCCAATTGCTCGAAAGCCAACCGGGGATTCTGTTCGTGTTGCCTGAACTGAAATACGAGCTTCACACAACTCGAACCCCTCAGTTTCTTGGCCTCGACAAAAACCCCGCTTTACTCCCTGCGTCTAACTCGGGAAGTGATGTCATTGTCGGAGTTTTAGACACCGGAGTTTGGCCGGAGAGCAAGAGCTTCGACGACACTGGGCTGGGACCCATACCCAGTAGCTGGAAAGGTGCGTGTGAATCAGGAACCAACTTCACAGCCTCAAACTGCAACCGCAAATTAATCGGCGCGAGGTACTTCTCCAAAGGCTACGAAGGCACATTAGGACCAATTGACACAAGCAAAGAATCCAGATCGCCTCGAGACGATGACGGCCATGGCACACACACATCAACCACGGCAGCCGGATCGGTAGTGCAAGACGCGAACCTTCTCGACTACGCGAAAGGGACGGCGCGTGGGATGGCCACGCGCGCCCGTGTCGCCGCCTACAAAGTCTGCTGGCTCGGAGGTTGTTTTAGCTCCGATATTTTAGCGGCCATGGAAAAAGCCATTGAGGACAACGTTAATGTCATCTCCATGTCCCTTGGCGGTGGAATGTCTGATTATTACAGAGACAGTGTCGCGATTGGAGCGTTCTCGGCAATGGAGAAAGGAATTTTCGTTTCGTGCTCAGCTGGAAATGGGGGTCCCAGTTCATACAGTTTATCAAACCAAGCACCATGGATCACTACCGTAGGTGCAGGCACAATAGATCGTGATTTCCCAGCATACGTTAGCCTCGGCAATGGCAAAAACTTCTCCGGTGTTTCACTCTACAAAGGAAACTCTTTGCCCTCAAAACTATTGCCATTTGTGTATGCAGGTAATGCAAGCAATGCCACGAACGGGAACTTGTGCATGATCGGAACTCTGATACCAGAAAAAGTTGCAGGAAAAATTGTGTTGTGCGATCGTGGGGTGAACTCCAGAGTTCAGAAAGGATCTGTAACTAAAGACGCTGGTGCTTTGGGTATGGTTTTGGCTAACACCGCCGCAAACGGCGAGGAGTTGGTTGCTGATGCTCATCTCTTACCAGCCACGGCGGTGGGCGAGAAAAACGGTGATATTATAAAGAGTTATTTGTTCACTGATCCTAATCCAACGGTGACGATTTCATTCGAAGGCACTAAGGTTGGGATTCAGCCTTCACCGGTGGTCGCAGCGTTCAGCTCGAGAGGTCCTAATTCAATCACGCCAGAGATACTGAAGCCAGACATTATAGCGCCAGGTGTCAACATCTTAGCGGGATGGTCAGGGAATGTGGGTCCTACAGGGTTATCCCTTGATGACAGACGTGTGGGGTTTAATATAATTTCGGGAACATCTATGTCTTGCCCACACGTGAGTGGGCTCGCGGCGCTTGTCAAGGCTGGGCACCAAGATTGGAGCCCGGCGGCGATTCGCTCCGCCCTTATGACCACGGCGTACACTGTATACAAGGATGGCCAAAAAATACAGGACGTTTCTACTGGGAAACCAGCCACACCCTTCGATTATGGGTCCGGACACGTGGACCCCGTAGCAGCCCTTGATCCAGGACTAGTCTACGATTTGACGGCCGATGATTACTTAAACTTCGCTTGCGCGTTAAAATACAGTGCTGCACAGATTTCCAGTTTGGCAGGGAGAAATTTCACGTGCGATGCTAGCAAAACGTACAGTGTTACTGACCTTAATTATCCTTCTTTCTCTGTGGTTTTGACTGGTACTGGTAGTGTTGGTAATGGGTCTAGTGTGCCTAAGTACACACGAACTGTAACTAATGTGGGTTTACCTGGGACGTACAAGGTTTCAATCTCATCAGAGAGTCCATTGGTTAAGATTCGAGTTGAGCCTGAATCGTTGAGTTTCAGTGCAATCAATGAGAAGAAGTCTTACACTGTTACGTTCACTACAACGGGTTCGCTGCCATCGAATTCGAATAGCTTTGCTCGTTTGGAATGGACAGATGGGAAACACACAGTTGGAAGTCCTATAGCTTTTAGCTGGACTTAATGGAAAGTATGAGAGAGATAGGAGGTTGAATTTGTTACACACTCAAAGAAGGGTGTGATTATTGCTTGCTTTTTTAAATTTCCGAAAAATTGTAATGTTATTGTTTCGATTTAGCGTTTGATATTGTTGTTTGAGAGATAAAATTACAACCTGTGAAATGGCGATGTTTTCTTTCTCGGTGTACAGTACGTACGTTTTTTATGATAATTTATATGTATGAATGTCTAGTGAATTAATGAACACTAAATTCTATATATTTGATTTATCGAAAAATATTTTGGATTCTTTTAGTGTTATTGATTATTTCTTTTCACTATCCATGAAATAAAAAGAGGTAATAGAAGACAAATTCTTGTGATGTAGACATTGTATCGGTGAGATTTCATTACTACGAGTTGGGTAACAGTAGTCTCTGTAATTTAATTTCTTGCTTTCATGACCCAAACATAAATAAGCTTGGATTCTTTGTGTCATTGATAATTTCTTTTCACTTTCTACGAAATAAGAAAAAGGAAAATAAGACAAATTATATTGTGATGTAAATATTATTGTATCGGTGAGATTTCATTACCTACTAGTTGGGTAACAGCTAGTAGTCTATGTAACTAAATTGCTAGTAGTTTGTGTAACTAAATTTCTTGCTTTCGTGATCCGAACATAAAATAGCTGTTGCTTGTTCTGAATCTTTTGATACTTAAATGGCCCTTTAAGGTTCGGAAGAAGGTTGCCAATTTACACAAGGAAGGTCCCAACGGTTGTTACACACTAAAATCGTGACTTATTTTTAAACTGAAATTATAACTATAAATCACAATTTTCCTTAAAAACATGCACATGTATACAACGTGTTAGTATACATGTGTAAGAGTTATTTCCCTTTAATGGTTAGCGCGATTCATGGCTCTCACTTTAATGCCCATAATCTTTAAAATAATAATTGATTTTATGTAAATTATGAGAGGATCTCAATTCTCAACATTTCAAACATCATTCATAGCCCCTATAACCCCTATAGCCACGTTTTCAAAATGCGGCTATAGTTCCAAAAAATGATGTTATAGGTCCATTTGGTCTATAATTGTGTTTTTAAGCGTAGCCAATACACCATGACTATAGCCCGACAAGTCTATAGCCTCATTTTTTCAAATATCAATACACTGTGATTATAGCCTAACAGGTCTATAGCTGTATTTTTTCAAACACGATTATAAGTGTTGTTTTAGCCGCATTTGTAAAAACTTGGCTATAGAAAACGTGGCTATAGAGCAAATGGGGGGTAATGTGCAGAATAATCATGTGAGGGAGGACAATATAGTAAGTTAACAACAAAAATTTTTGATTAAGTAAAGTAGCATCTCGAGTTTTAGAAACTCGAGATCCAAATTAAAACTCGAGTATCAGAGACTCGCTTTGCGAGACTTTGGGCTGATGATTTGGACAGAAAATGACACATAGATCTCGAGTATTTGAGACTCGAGATCTAAATACCAAATACTTGTAACGACTGAAAGTCCAGCAACGAAAACCAGAAAAACCAGCGACGAACGACGATCTGACTAGCGACGAACGACGATCTGACGACAAAGAGGCTTGTCTCCGCAGATGGGTTTGCCGATCGTCGATCCAGACGAACGAAGAACCAGACGAAGATGGACGATCTGACATCGGCGTCTGCCGATCGTCGATCCTGACGAACGAAGAACGATCTGACATCGGCGTTTGCCGATCGTCGATCGTCGATCCAGACGAACGAAGAACCAAACGACGACGGACGATCTGACGACGAAGAGGCTTGCCTTCGCCGATGGGTTTGCCGATCGTCGATCCACGGTGCGTTAACGATCTGCACGCCGATGGGTTTGCTGACCGTCAATCTATGGTGCGTTCATGATCTCCATGGGTGCGTTCACGATCTTCATCTTCTTCTTTTGTTTTTTTCTTCTCTATGGATCTCTTTGTCTTCTCCGTGGATCTCTTCTTCTTCTTCTTCTTCTTTTCTTCTCCGTGGATCAATTCGTGTTTTTGCTCCATGGATCTCTTCTTCTTGCTGCTCTGTCTGGAACTTGAGTCTTAGAGACTCGAGTTCCACGTGGAGTTTTTTCTCCGCCTCACTTAGTCAGAATTTTGGAACTCGAGTTTCTAAAACTCAATTTGCAATGGAACTTGAGTTTTAAAAACTCGAGATGCTAGTTTCCCACTTTTTTTTCCGTGTTGTCAAATAACAAAATTTTTTTAATAATAAAGTTAAATGGAAAAAAAATTCGAGCAAATGGACCTATAGTCGCATTTTTTTGGAGCTACAGCTGCGTTTTAAAAACGTGTCTATAGTCCACGTTCATAGTAGTAATGAAAGCATACCACACCGTTATCTTATTCTGATGAAAATAAGCCATTGAATCACCGAGGGAAAAATGACATAATTGTATTGCTCTTTAGCCTCATTATATCTTCTTCATCTATTGTTATAATGTAGATCCAGTAAGAATGTGATATAAATGCTATCTTATTGTGTCATTTTTGCCTTAGGTTTTCTCTTAAAATCACAAGTGACAACAAACTATATTTGAGTGCTAAGTATGTAATCCCATTAAATCCCGGAAAAATAATGCCATATAATTTAATTCTTTCAAACATTGTTAGTTTGTCACACAAGTTTTGGGAAAATTTGGGAAATCAAAGTTGCGAGAGATTCTATCACCCGTTGGATTTATTATGCAAGAAGCTAATTAAATTTATGACCAAACATATAGAGTGTTATTACGTTGCTCATATGCAGGAAGAATGAACTAAGGTTGCTCATGCCTTAGCGAGGATAGCTTTAACGTCATCTAATTTACTAGTTTGGATGGTAGATGTTCCATAAATCATTACAGATTTTGTTTGTGACGATCTCATCTCAATTTAATCAAGTTTAAAGTTTTGATTCTTAACAAAAAAAATGTCATGAGAATAGCACATTAGCACCAGGGGCGGCTCCAGGATTTTTGCCCAGGGGGGTCAATAAGAAACATAAATTATATAAAATCGACGCATAAGTTCACCAATTTTTGTTTGAGGAAAATCGTGTTCATAAGGTTGACATGGTTTTTTTTGTAAATAATATCTTCTTATTTCATCTCGGTTATTAGGATGGTAAAATGAAATCTTTTTTCGTAGCCCAGGGTCTGAAGGAAGATTGTTCACATCAATACGAACATGCTTAGAAGACGATTCTTAAGTAGAAGATGAATCTTGAGTAAGATATGAATCTTGGGTAGAAGATGAATCTTGCAACTTACGAAGTTTCTTTATTACAAATTTATCCATAATATTAGCAAAAAAACAAAAAAAATATATACTAAAAGTTTATTTGACATACTTTTCTCTAATACAATAAATATATTAATTATTGTTATTAAGTGATTTTTATGTAATTCTTTAATTTAGAAGTTTACAATTTTTTAAATATTTTATACTTTTATTGTTTTTAGTGTTAATATATTGACCAAGTCACATAGCCAACCACTCACAACTAACAAGTTTCATTCATCAAAATTAAAAAACTACACACAAGTCAAAAATTAGTTTAATAGTCAAAGTGAGAAGTTAGAGTCATAACTCACCTTTGTAGTCTTTATATGATTTTATCAAATCAATAAAATCCTTGCAGCAACTCTTTGGAACACGCCAACACTGAACACCTAACACCTAACAGTAAACAAAAATAAGAAATTCAAACTTAAGTACACAGCAACAATAAATCACTATAAAGTAATAAAAATAATAAGTCCTACTCCTACAAGTCTAACCCATTAACCCCCACAGGCCCACAAAGTCACATACACGGTCAGACTTAGGCTTTTCACTTTAGAGGCTCAAAACTCAAGTTGAGTTAAAATACCAAAAGTGCAGATATAGAACACAGTTCAGTTCTAACGCCACAGCTCCCACACACACACACGGTCCCAGATTCAAAAACTCAACAACAAAAATCAAATGATAACTTCACACACACATATGGTGATTCACACACACAGATTTAGTGAAAAATCAAATGGAACCCCCAAAACACACTCTCACAGTGAAAGAAAGAGAGAAAGAGAGCTGAAAAACCAGATCAAGCGGCGGCAGAAGGTAGACCAGGAGGCGACGGCGGCGGCAAATTTTGTGTGTAATGCAGAGGCAGCCTTTTTCCTTTGGGTTTGGAGAGTGAAGAAGGATAATGAGAGATTTTGGAGGTTAGGCAGCTACAAATTATTAGGTTTTATTTGATTTTTTTTTATTATGATTTTTCAAAATTTGATTTATGGGCTTTTTATTTTTGAGATTAAAGACTACAATTTTCTTTTTTCCCGGAGTTTAAGTTGGGCTTTAAAAAATGAAAGGGTCAGGTTCATGTTGAGGGGGTGCAAATTTTTATTGCAGGGGGTTCAAAATTTTTTTTTTAAATATTATATATATATATATATAAATTTTCGGGTAAATGAACCCCTTGACTATAACGTACCGCCGCCCCTGATTAGCACTATTCATCCAACAAAGAGGTATATGGTTCAATTTGATAGCCGAATCACATCCTTCATGTATATTGGAATTTCTTGTGGCTCTAATATTGGAATTTCTTGGTGGTGCCACTGTACTCTACCTCACTTTCCAATGATTCCAAAGCCACAAAATTTGGCAATTGGCAAATGGTTGGAATTTCATGGTGGCGCCACTATATTCAACCTCGCTCACCTCAAAAAAGAAAAAATCCTTCTCTTTGTCATTAGAAGGTCAGGCCTCGATAGAGTCCAATTTAAGGTAAACTACCTTAGTAATTAAATGAGAGTTAATTAGTTACTACTTTTTTTTTTTTTTTGAGAAAAATTTTTAGTTACTACCTTGTAGAGAGAAAATAGTCACTGAACACAATTACAACTTTTAGGACTCACATTTTATTATATGATACTAGTAAATAGTATATAATATAACCATGTGATGCACAAATTGATTAAAAATTTATGTGAAAGACAAAAAAAAATTATAAATATTATTGAATTTATCATAGTAATTAGTGAGTCACTTGAAACTTTAAATTAACTATATATATATATATATATATATATATTCTCGCTTGATGCAGGATTGTATGAGTGTTTAAGTTTTATTATATTAAAATACAAAATTATGGTAGATGATTAAATAATTAAAATAAATTTTAAATTTTATCTTAACATTTTTTATAATAGAATTTTAGTTTGAATAAAATATTAAATTTATTGAAACTTAGATAATAGATTACCTAAATTAAACTAGCATAACAATTAATAATGTAAGGACACGATTTTGGCGTTCTAGCCCAAAGGTGGATGGACCAAAACAAAAGGCCCAAAAATAATAAATTTTAGAGAGTGGGAAAAGAAAGTTGGGCTAGATTAGGTTAGACAATCAACCAGATGAGCTAAGGTCACAAGAAGAATAAAACAAAAAGTTTAAATGTAAGAAATTGTTCTCGGCAATAGTCCGAGGAGGTTAACTTCAGTATTTACTGTTCTTAGTTTAGATACAAACTCCACTCTTCATTTTTTACTGTTTCTTCCCTCCTCCTTCTGCTTTTTTTTTTTTTCTAAGAAGGATTCCTTCACATTATATAGCTCTTTCAGGATCATCTTCACCCTACACTTGTCGATTATCTAAGTCTTTACTTGAGTGCACGTCCCATCATGCATCTTCTTTGGCCTTCTGTGAGTTGCGGTGGTCAAGGTTACACTGTTCAAGGGTCTTTTCTACATAAATGTGGTCAGAAGAGTAGGCACAGCACATTTGTGGTAGCATCCTTTCCTTAAATATTTTTGGGGATTTCCATTCCTCCAGAGCTAAGATTACTCCTCAGATTGCCCTTACTTATCCCAAACTTGATAAATTACGATCTGGGATTCTACGTATTCATTTACCTCTCATCGGACTTTATCTCGTCCTTGGATATAGTTGGAAGCCCAATGCGTAGTTTTGGGCCTTCAGCTCTACGAGACCCAATACATGATTTTGGGGTCTCAAGCTCTATGAGGCCCGATACACAGTCTTGGACTCTTGTCCCCATAAATAAGATAAATAAAATTTATAATTTCTTGAAAGTTAAATAATAGAGTTTTAGCTAAAATGCTATCCTAATTTTAATAAGATAAATTAATTTAATAATTAATAAAAGTATGATTGATAAGGAGAAAATAATCACTTAATGCAATCAATACATATTAATAATAATGATATGATGATATATCTTAAAATGTTGATAAAATCTGTAAGGACACAGATTTGACGTTCCAGCCCAAAAGTGATATGATGATATATCTTAAAATGTAATAAATTAAGATCTGGGATTCCACGTATTCATTTACCTCTCCTCGGACTTTACCTCGTCCTCGGATATAGCTGGAGGCCCAATGCATGGTTTTGGGCCTTCAGCTCTACGAGGCCCAATACATGATTTTGGGGTCTCAAGTTCTATGAGGCTCGATACACAGTCTTAGACCCTTGTCCCCACAAATAAGATAAATAAAATTTCTAATTTCTTGAAAGTTAAATAATAGAGTTTTAGCTAAAATGCTATCCTAATTTTAATAAGATAAATTAATTTAATAATTAATAAAAGTATGATTGATAAGGAGAAAATAATCACTTAATGCAATCAATACATATTAATAATAATGATATGATGATATATCTTAAAATGTTGATAAAATCTGTAAGGACACAGATTTGGCGTTCCAGCCTAAAAATAGATGGACCAGCCCAAAAGACCCAAAACAATGAATTTGTAGAAAGTAGGAAAAGAAAGCTGGGCTAGATTAAATTAGATAATCAACGAGATGGGTTATGATCACAAGAAGAATGAAATAAAGAGCTTAAATTCAAGAAACTGTCCTCAGCAAGAGTCCGAGGAGGTCAACTTTGATATTTAATGTTCTTAGTTTAGATACATGCTTAATTCTTAATGTTTACAATCTTTTTGTTTTGTTTTGCCCTCCCCCTACTATAATGGATTTCTTCACAATATATAGTTCCTTCTAGATCATCTTGATCCTACACTTGTTGATCATTTGAGTCTTCACTTGAGTGCCCGTCCCATCATGCACCTTCTTTGACCTTCTGTGAGTTACGGTGGTCAAGGTCACACTATTTAGGGGTCTTCTCCACATAAATGAGGATAGATGAGTAGGTGCAGCACATTTAATACGGTGGTAGCAGCTTTTCCTTAGATATTTTCGAGAGCTTCCTTTCCTTCAGTCATGATACACGTCTCCATAGTTAGGGTTATGCGAGGATCACTCCTCGGACCACCCCCACCCATCTCAAGCGTACCAAATTCTGTTTTGGAATTCTTCATATTCCTTTACCTTTCCTCAGACCTTATCTCGTCCTCGGATAAAGCTTAAGGCCCAATACATGATTTTGGGCCTTTATCCTTACAAAATCAATAATAATAATTTTAATAATAAATCAATATTAATAATTATCCAATTGATGATGTATTAGTTATCAAAAAAAAAAATGATAATGTAATAAATCCAAAAAAAAATGATAATATAATAGTTTTAAAAAAGGAACATGAGATAGTTTAGTCTGACACTTTTATTTTTTTTATTTTTTTTTTAACGTGGGATAGTTTTTCCTTATTGTATTGGAGGGGTAGTTATTTTCTTTCGAACGTGAGTAGTGGGAAGTTCTTTTTTTGAAAAGAAAAGTGGGAAAGTTTTATTGTACACGTTTCTTTTTTATGAGAATTCTATTCAAGAAATATGGGGAAGGTAAATACGTGGGGTGTTTTTTAAGCTATTAAGTAGAAGTAGGAAGACATTTCAACGTAAAAGTAATAATTTATTATTTTTGTCAATTTACTATTTTAACCTCATTTTTAGGTTTTAGGTAGGGGTATTTTTTACTATAAAAAAAGCAATAACTAACTTTCTTTTGTCAATTTACTATTTTAACCCTATTTTTAAGTTGTTGGTTAATTAATTTATGGGTATTTTTTATAGGAGAAAAAGTAATAACTAACTTTCTGAATCCTCTAATATATACAGATGATATGATGATATATCTTGAAATATTGATAAAATCAATATTGATAATTATTTATATAAATGAGGAATAAAGAAATTTGTAATTTTTTTCTTAAAAAAACAATGTTTTAGACTATGTTCATATCAACAAAATAGGAGGTGACCATCCATTAAAAAATAAAAAGTATTGTATTGAATGTATTATGTTTTTTCACTGTATAGTACCTCTTCCCCTTTTCCCTCTCACCGGAGCGTCTCCTCACCGTCCCTTCCCTTTGCCTTCCTTTTCCCCCTCCTCACCCTCTACACCCCTTGAATCTGAAAAAAACTTTCATATCCTTTCCCATCCCGGTGTTCAGAGTCTCCACCATGGAGGTTTCAGAACTAGTGGCAAGGGTAGAAAAATATTCGTTCCAAGAAAAAAGTATAGAGCTCACTCCAATCCAAGATACCAACCTACCTCCAGATCTTATCCTTCTAGCCAAAATCATAACCTCCAAAAATATCAGCTTCAATATGGTAAAAGATGTCACGGTTAAGGCTTGGAAGCCAGTGTTCCCAATGGAAGTTAAAAGACTCAGCGAAGATGTTTTTATGTACATTTTTCACCATGAAGTAGACCTTCACAAAGTGTACTCGAGAAGAACATGGTCCATCGGAGGGGGCCATATAGTGCTTAAGAGGTGGAGTCTAGAACTTACATGGCAAGAAGTAGATTTTTCTACATCTTCAATCTTGGTCCAAGTTCATGGACTACCTCCTCTCTGGAGAACAGAGGAAAATCTAAAAAGGATTGGGTCTAGAGTGGGCACAGTCCTAGAAGTTGATTTGACAGGTGAAGCGGGTGGTGTATGGAGAACGTTCATCAGACTTAGAGTTGAAGTGGACATAGCTAATCCATTATCCCTAGGTGTTTTCCTTCCCCGGCCAAATAGAAAAGATTTATGGATTGGTTTAAAGTATGAGAAGATTACAGATCTTTGCTATCACTGTGGTATCATTGGGCATGACCAAGAGAATTACTCTACTGAAGAGTTCAAACTCAAGAACCCATCTGGTGAAAGGTTTAAGGCTGCTGGTCCTTGGCTCAGAATGAATAACGAAGACATTCCTGGTGAAATCGCTGATTCAAGCACAACGGCAGACTCAGCTGGCCCGTCAAACCAAAGTAGTAAGCCGGCCAACAGTAGCTACAGCTGGCAAAAGGCCGAAAGCAGCCATGATAGTGGGAATGGCCAAGGAGGTGACACGTGCACAGTTGAGGACAACGTGAAAACCGTTAGCAAGGACATTTCAAGGACTAATTCTGTGAATCCAATAATGAAGCTTGCACAGCTGGCCGTTGACACACAAAGCTTATCCGCTCATAATAAGGTGGGCCTAGATAGCTTTGTAACGAGGAATCTAATTCTTTTGACACCGATAAAAATTAGGCTTCATAAAGGACTTAACACTGCTGAGCAATATCCCTCACAACATTAGGGCCCATTAATTGACCCAATTAGTAACCACCTGCCAAACACTCCTCCAAGCAAGGAAAAATTATTCCAAGACCCAAACCCAATCAACCCAAAAACAACTCCTAACCCGCTGCAACCCTCTAACACCGATCACTCCAACCTAATCACTCAAAATCTCCAAACCCAAAATTCCCTTACCGTATTCACTGAAGATGTCTCCCTAGAAACACATACCTCGCTTTCCACAAAACCTTCCCAATTCCTCAAAGAAGCTCAGACCACAAATCTTAAGAAGAAAACATCAAACCTGGTGCTAGACCACTTCTCAAAGAGGCTAAGGACAGCAGTCAATGGTTTAGAGCAGATTTACTCCGACCCAAGCTCGACTTCTCTCATTCCCAGTTCCAGATTGGAATCTTTTATGTTGGAAGAGCGAAATGACGCCGAAAATCATGGTGAGCTCCTTCTTAAGCCAATTCTTCCTTTCATCCACATGGTTTCTGATTGTGTTTTCTCTAACTCTATTAACACGGCCGAGGAGGGGGGCCTTATCATGCCTCCAAAATCACCATGAAAATCCTAGGTTGGAACTGTCGAGGTATTTGCAACGCCTCGACAGTTCGAGCCCTTGGGGCTCAAATAAAAGGGGCAAGGCTTAAGGTGGTCTTCCTCTCTGAAACTAAAGCTAATGTAAATAGGATGAAGTTTGTTAAAAAAATCTTTAAAGTTTGACTTTTCTTGGGTTGTTGAGGCTAGAGGCAATGCAGGTGGTTTATGTATTATGTGGGAATATGGTGTGGACTTAAAAGAAGTGGAGTTTAATAAGGATTTGATTGCAGTTAAGGTCTCTGAACAGAGTGTTGAGTGGATGTTAGTGGGCTTCTATGGTCCATTATACCATTCAAAGAAGAAGAAAGCGTGGGGAAATCTGTTTGCCCTTCTTGAATCTCACCAGGGGCCGTGGGTTGTCATGGGAGATTTTAGCTTTATAGTCAATGAAGAGGAACAATTAGGTGGTAACAAGGGTGGCTCATCATCAATAAATTACCTTAAAGAACTACTTTTCGAGCTCAATGTTGTGGATTGGGGGTACTCAGGGAACAAGTTCACATTGGCCAAAGGTAAATGGGCAAAGCTTCAATCAAAAGAAGGCTTGACAGGGGAGTGGTACCTTGGAGGCTAGGAAATGTGGTTTTTATATGAGTCTGGTCTCTTTTCTTTTCCATGGTAAATCATATATTCATAATTTCATATCTAAATCTCTTTTCCAAATAAGATATAGGAAATGTGGTTTTTATACGAGTTTGGTCTCTTTTCTTTTCCTTGTCTGAATTAGATGACTTTATTAGAAAAACAAAGGCGAACTGATCAGTCTCAAATGGAGACTCAGTTACAAGAAGAAGCCTATCCGGGTTATAGAGTGAGCAAATGTATTAGGGTTCCAAAATAAATGAGTCACATGCTACAAAGAAAAATATTTTTCATCATCTTGAAAAAAAGAAACAAGAAAGAATTCATTTTATAATATACTGTTTGTGGATTATTATTTACAAATAAATAAAAGAGGGTATCATACTTGTAAATTTTAATAATCAATTAGGTTTTAAATTGAATTTTAATTGTTGTCTAATTTTGTGTGTCCTAGTTAAGTTTTTTTAATTTTTATTCTAGGTGAGTTAATGGGGTGCAAAAGACAAAGGGTCTAATATAAATAAATCATAAAAATTCAATAAAAAAAAGGAAAAAAAGAAAGAAAGAGTAAACTCATGTTTATATTCAAAAGAAATAAAAATAAAAAAATAAAAGAGAGAGTATAATTTGAAATCATATATGCGTATAATTATAATTTTTTGATTGTACCAAAAATATACATAGGTTATAGAGTGAGCAAACGTATTAGGGTTCCAAAATATATGAGTCACATGCCGCAAAGAAAAATATTTTTCATCATCTTTAAAAAAAGAAAAAAGCAAGAATTCATTTTATTATTTTCAGTTTGTTGATTATTATTATTATTATAAAAAAAATAAAAAGAGGGTATCATACTTTTAAATTTTAATAATAATAATAATAATAATGCAACATAATTATATATGTTGTGTAATTTTATGTGTCTTTAACATTACTCAACTATAAAATAAATGTGTTATAATACAAGCGATTCACTATTATAGCATGACAATATAAACCAAATAAATTATAAATCTAAACAGCTACCATGACAACATCAAAGTTAAAAACTTTTAATTATGTATTTTAGGCCTACGGCCCTATTCGAGGATGTAAAGTCATCCGAGGAGAAGTAAACATTGTCAAAGGCATCCATGTTAGTAAATGAAGAACTTAGTTGTGGTCATAAGGGCTCAGAAAGGTGAGCCGAGGATGAATGGCTCCTTGGCCAGTCAAATCTAAGGTCTGATGAGGTAGTCTGCCGTTTAGAGGAATGTTCCAGGAAGTTCCGGTATGGATAAGCATTACAGAAACATAAAACAGGGAGAAGTCCTAAAAGATCTGGGGAGAAATCTGCTACTACCGTATTGAATGCTTTGCAGCTAACCCTCTAGCCGCATTAATGTGAAGGTGATATCTAAACAGTGGTTTTCAACCTTACAGCTACTACACAAAAACTTCAGGAAGGGGTTGATGGGACAAGTATCAGCACCAACCATCTGGCCTGCCCGTGGAGGGTGAAGATGAAAGGGGAAGAAGATATAAAAGGAAAGGGAAGCAATGAGAGAAGGGATTGAGAAATTAAGAGAAAAACATTGTAACCCTCAAAAACAGACTTTGTAATCAAACTTGAAAGAAAGATATAAGAGCTGATCTCCTCAGACTGTGTCAAGAATGATTTTCTTTAGCTTAAATCAGTTTATTCTCCTTTTCTTGTCACCTGAATCCATTATTCTTGTTGTTCAACTCGTTAAAAACCAATTTTCCAACTCACTTTTTACAAATTCATTGTATTGAGCTTTTTGGGCCTAAGTTCACTCATCATTTGGGCTAGGGACCCAAATTGTGACCTTACAATAATAATAATAATAACGGTGAGTTCTAAATAAACCAACAACGGGTTTTTTTTTTTTTTTTTTCCAAGTAATATTTTGGAAGTTAATTTTCAATTTAGAGGGGAAGTATGACTTTAAGCTTAAATTTTTACATCTAATATATAATTATGTATTGGGTAAAAATTAAAAAACGAACTTTTTATGAACTTAAAAATTGAAAGATGAAAAACAAACTTTTAATAAAATTGATAAAGTTGAGTTATATATTCTATTTATCAATAAAGTTGAATTATATATTCTATTAAGAATTAAGAAGTTCTTAAGAACTTTCCAAGAGGCCCAGCCACCCTTTGTACTCTCTTGTAGTTCCGTCACTATTTTCTGGTAATGGAAGCTTTCTTTCTTTCTTTTATTTTTTGAGATAGGAAATTTTCTTTTCTTTTTTTTTTTCTTTTTTCTTTTTTAAATAGGAAATTGGCAATTAATAGAGGTTTGTTATTTAATAAAAAGTTACTTTATTATTATTATTATTATTATTATTATTATAAAAAGTACAATAAAATGTTACTTTCTTTTATAGAAAAGAATCGCGTGAATGTCCTCATTCACGAAAACTTTAGAGTCCAATGACTCGAATCACAAAATTTAATTTCCCCTTTTCTCTAAAATATGTTATTTTCTTTCATTTTGATCAAAACTTCCAATGTTGTCATTTCATTTTAGAGGTCTAATTCCTTTTTCTTTCAGGATAATGAACAAACTTCCCTTTATCATCATTTTCATCTTGGAATAAGATGAAATTGTCTTATGCGGAAAAAAAAAAAAAAAAAAAAAAAAAAAAAAAAACCCTCCAATGACTCAATCTACTTTTTTTTTTTCATCATGACTGAATGCTATTCCATTAAGGTCGTTTGAAAATCAACATCTATTACAATAACTAAAAAATTTATTTTCCACAAAATGCTAATTTAAGAAAAAGTTGGAATTTAATTACCATCATTTCATGAATAAGGTCATCCTACAAAAATAAATTTTCTAAGGGTAATGATAAACTGCCTCCATTTAGTTAGGACCAAATAACACCCCCCTCCCCCAACTTTTTGAATGTTATTCACTTATTCTTTAATATCTTGATCTCTCTTCTTTTTTCTTTTTCTTTTTTTATAATAATGGAAGAGAGGAATTTGAGTGAGCATTATTCTCCTAATAATTGAGAGATTATGCTACTGAACTACAAGGTTCATAACTTATTTTTGAATACTTTAGTTTAGACTATATTAATTGCAACATCTTATTTCATCCTAACTGACATAAAATACAAGAAAAAACACAAATTTACCCATTTTCCTTTCCAAAGACGTATAAACCGAATTAGTTGGTTCCCCAAACAATTAGACGAAATATAACCCTCATTACAGTAGGATTAGTAAACACACGTGTAGCACGTGTTACAAACTAACTGTTTATTTAAAGGAAATACGACAAGTACTTAATCACATGTGTGTAGCACGTGCACAACCTTGAACTTGTAGCTGAACTGATTTGTGCTTCATTCTTCGAGATCTTTTGATAAATGATGATGTGAGAAACAAGTGACTTTGGCAAGGAATATCAAGATTCCATTACATAATGTGATATATAATATCACCTAAATGATGGTATTGCCTCTACTATAGTTTTGATTTTTGATTTTTTTGGATAAGATAGTTGAGGAAAGAGAGGTTAATTTGAACATTACATGTTTTTATTGAAATGACAAAACTTAGGTACAGTACTTTAAGTGCTATTCCACATGTCAAAATCTTAAAAGGGGAGCCTAAGGAACAGTACTTAAGTACTGTACCTAAGTCTTACTTTTATTGAAATTACCAAAATTTAAGATCAATTTGAGATTCAACTGAAGGCCAAAATGCATTTACTGTTATAATTAATTTAAATACTAATAAATTAGTCAATGCATCAAAACTAAAAAACTTTATTAAGATAATATACAAAAAGTTCAAAAATTCATTTATAAACTTAGTTAATGTAAATATAAAGGAAGAAAGCATTAAAATTAAATAAAAAACTATTATAAAATATTTGATTGTTGGGTTTATTCTCACAAACAATTAGAAAGTACAAACTAATACATTAATATAGTATTCATTTAGGTATCCTATAGTTTTTGGTAACTTATTTGCATAGTGTTTATCAAAGATATAGTTGCTTATAGATTTTATGCTAAATGTGTGAGAAAAAGTAAAAACTATTTTTTTTTAATTAAAAAAAAAAACTAAAAGTTATTTTTTTTAAGTGAGACAAAAAAACAAAAGCTTTTGTTGATTATGTGTCTTATACCGTACATGAGTTTCCATAAATTATTGGATATTTCTTTTTTAAAATTTCTTTCTAGAATAAAGTTTAGCTCCGAATGTATTTGGAGTCTTAAGCTTCAATGCGCAATAATAAGATGATATGTATACCTAACATATGATTAACTGAATCAAATACATTTCAAATGACAATGACTTATATCATCTTCCTATTATTGGTTGAAACCTAAGGTTCCAAACATATTTAAAGCTAAACTTTATCCTTTTTCCAATATCTATTGGTAGTCTCTGTGTCTTCTACAATACTTTACCCTTCTACATTTTAGCTCTAAGACAAGATAAACCCATTTCTCCTACAATTCTCTCAATCCTCTCTTACAAGTTACAACAGTGAAGGGCTAAAAGTTTTTTTCGTAGTCAACTTCTTCACGCTAGTTAAAGCCTTTGGCGCTTAGTCGTGCTTTTAATCGTTCAAGGCTCCCATCAACTTTCAATTTGGTTATGAAGACCCGATTGCACCCAATTATGTACATGGTGGGACCATGAGAGACAAGAGTCCAAGTATGTTTAGCATGGAGGGCTTGAAGTTCTTCACGCATAGCAGCCACCCAACTAGGATGTTTTAAGGCAGATTTTAGTGATTTCAATTTTTAGAGGAATTGAAGGATTAACATGATAATGGAGTTGTTAACGTGTATAGAGTTGTGGGCTTTAGACCCAACTAGTTTACTTGTAGAGCACACTAGATTACTTGTACAGCACACATCTTGTACTACACTCCTACTTGTACTGCACTCATATGCCTCCTATATAAAGGCACACTCATGTATATTCTTATATTGAGAAATATAATATAATTATTCAGTATTTCTGACATGGTATCAGAGCAATTGCTCTAATTCTCTAGTGTGCCGCTCTTAAGCAGTCTTGTCTTCTTGGGTGTCATTCACTGCAGTCGCCGTTGTGTGCACCACCACTGCCTCCACCGCGACTCTAGTACATCAAAGACCACTGCCTTGCCGCCACCACTACTTCTGCTTCTCCGATCAGACCACAGATTGTACCATCAGAAAGAAATCACTCCGATCTACATTTCTATGAAAAATCGTCTTCATCGGACCTGTCACATGCCTCCACGCGCCGCTACAATTTTCGACAGTAATTTCACACGCCTTCACACGCCGCCACGCACTAGAACACCAGCCGCTGATGTCATCGTTCACGCCACGTCAGCCCTAGTAACGTCATCAGGCCACGTCATCTTGCTGACGTCATCTCCGTTGACTGTTGACTTTGACTGTTGACTTTCTGCAGTTCAGTTTTCTTCCTTTTGCAACAATCATCGCCGAAAATCCAACAATCGTTTTTGCAATTTTTGCAAACGTTTTGGCCATAATATTGAGACTTGCTATCAACGGAACAAATCAGTTGTTTCATTTTCTGCTGCTACTGTTGCTGCCACTGAGAATGTCCAACCAATGGCTCTCGTCACTGCACAGTCTCAATCTTCTGGATCCACTTTCACAATTTCCAGAGATGACCTTATAAACATCATCGCTAATGTCATTCGTATGGTTGGTAATGCATCTTATTCCTCTTCTCTCTTAGCTTTATCTAGTATGTCTCCTTCCTTTGGCTTATGGATTCTGCTTGTTGCAATCATATGACACCTCACTCGTCCTTATTTTCTAAACTTCAACCTACACCACACCTTCTTAACATTCGCACAGCAAATGGTTCCACAATGTCTGGTCATAATATAGGTTCTGTTTCGACCTCCAACCTCTCAGTTCCTGGGGTCTTTAATGTTCCTGACCTTTCTTACAATTTATTTTCTGTGAGACAATTAGCTGAGTTGGGTTATTGCATTATCTTTGATTATTCTGGATGTATTGTACTGGATCCGAAGACGAGACAGGAGCTTGGGACCAGTCCCAGAGTTGGACGTATGTTTCCCGTGGACAACCTTCGTCTTCCACTTGTTGCTCCTATTTCTGTTGCTGCAGCTACTGCAGTTTCTTCTATTCCTTCCCTTGCACTTTGGCATGCCCGACTTGGTCAAGCATCTTCCTCTCGGGTACAACACTTGGCTTCTAGAGGTTTGTTAGGCTCAGTGTCCACAGAAAATTTTGATTGTGTTTCATGTCAATTAGGAAAACAACCAGTTTTGCCTTTCAATAATAGTGAATCAGTGTCTACTGATATCTTTGACCTAATTCATTCTGATGTTTGGGGACCTTCCTCTGTTTCTAGTATTGCTGGGTCTCGATATTTTGTTGTCTTTGTTGATGATTATTCCCGTTATAGCTGGATTTTTCATATGAAACATCGTTTTGAATTATTGCAAGTATATTCTAATTTTGCAAAAATGGTTGAAACTCAATTTTCCAAACGTATTAAAATTTTTCGATCTAATAATGCTCTTGAGTACACTCAATATGCTTTTCAAGTTGTTTTGCATTCCTTTGGCACTGTTCATCAACTAACTTGTCCAGGTACCTCTCAGCAAAATGGTAGAGCCGAACGAAAACTTCGTCATATTCTTGACACTGTTCGTGCTCTCCTTCTCTCTGCCAAAGTTCCTGCTCCTTTTTGGGGCGAAGTTGCACTTCATGCTGTTCATGCTATTAATCGCATTCTCAGTCCTGTCATCCAAAATCAAACTCCATATGAACGCCTTTTTAGGTCATCTCCAGATTATCATCACCTTCGCTCCTTCGGTTCTGCCTGTTTCGTTCTTCTTCAGCCACATGAGCATAACAAACTTGAACCTCAGTCAAGGCTTTGTTGTTTTCTTGGCTATGGCGAAACTCAAAAGGGGTATCGATGTTATGACCCTATTTCTCATCGTCTTCGTGTCTCCCGCAATGTTGTCTTTTGGGAACATTGCCTCTTTATCGAGCTCTCTCACTTCCATGCCTCCCTATCTTCCTCCTCTGTCTTAGATCTTTTTCCAGATAAGGCTCATATTCCTTCTGTCGCTGCTCTTGATCCTCCTGTAGTTGCTCCTGATTCTCATGTAGACTTCTCTATCCAACCACCAGATATCATTGATCCCTTTCCTAGTTCACCCTTTAATGAACAGGTGGAAGATGAACAGGTTGAAGACGAGCAACCCAACCCCAACCTTGAGATTGGGTCCCCTGCTCTTGCTCCGCCTGAAGATCTTGCACAAGACATTCCACCTCGTCACTCAACTCGGGTAAGATCCATTCCTGCACATTTACTTGACTATCATTGTTACACTGCCCTTGCTACACTGCACGAGCCTCACACATATCATGAGGCTTTCACTGACCCTTTATGGCAGATTGCAATGAAAGAGGAACTTAATGCATTATCTAAAAACCATACTTGGGATTTGGTGATTCTCCCCCCTGGGAAATCTGTGATTGGTTGTAAGTGGATCTACAAGATTAAGACTCGCTCTGATGGGTCCATTGAGCGCTACAAGGCTCGTCTTGTTGCAAAAAACTTTACACAAGAGTATGGGATTGATTATGAAGAGACCTTTGCTCCGATTGCACGTATCTCATCTGTTCGTGCCCTCTTAGCTGTTACTGCTGCCAGTAAATGGGACCTTTTTCAGATGGATGTTAAAAATGCATTCCTTAATGGGGATTTAAGTAAAGAAGTTTATATGCAACCTCCTCCTAGTCTCTCTGTTGAATCAAACAAGATTTGTCACCTTCAACGTGCACTTTATGGCCTTAAACAAGCTCCACGAGCTTGGTTTACCAAATTCAGCTCTACCATCTCTCGCTTGGGTTACATGGCCAGTCATTATGATTCTGCCTTATTTCTTCGTCGCATTGACAAAGGCACTATTCTACTTTTCCTGTATGTGGATGATATGATCATAACTGGTGATGACCTCAGTGGCATTCAAGAACTCAAGGATTTTCTCAGTCAGCAATTTGAGATGAAAGATCTTGGACATCTCAACTACTTCTTAGGTCTTGAAATCAGTCATTCTACAGATGGACTTTATATTACTCAAGCCAAGTATGCATCTGAACTCTTGTTTCGAGCTGGACTCACTGATAGCAAGATTGTTAATACTCCAATTGACCTTAATGCGCATTTGACTCCCTCAGGAGGGAAACCATTGCCTAATCCCTCCCTTTACAGACGCTTGGTTGGCAGCCTAGTTTATCTTACTGTCACTTGTCCAGACATTTCCTATGCTGTTCACTAAGTGAGCCAGTATCTGTCTGCTCCACGATCGACTCACTATGCTGCTGTTCTGCGCATTCTTCGATACTTAAAGGGCACTCTCTTCCATGGTCTTTTCTACTCTGCTCAGTCTCCTCTTATTCTCGGTGCATTTTCTGATGCTGATTGGGCAGGAGATCCCACTGATCGCAGGTCCACCACTGGTTATTGCTTTCTTCTTGGTTCTTCTCTGATTTCTTGGCGAAGCAAGAAACAAACTCATGTGGCCCGCTCCAGTACTAAAGCAGAATATCGTGCCCTTGCTGATACCACATCTGAGCTCCTTTAGCTACGATGGCTTCTTAAGGACTTAGGTGTGTCCACATCCTCTGCTACTCCTCTTTATTGTGACAACTAGAATGCTATTCATATTGCTCACAATGATGTCTTCCATGAATGGACTAAACACATCGAGATTGATTATCATTTTATCCGTTTTCATCTTGTCCATGGTGCACTCCAATTCTTCTCTATCTCCTCCAAAGATCAACTTGCAGATATCTTCACCAAGTCACATCCTAAAGGACGCCTTCGTGATTTAGTTGACAACCTCAAGTTGGTCTCACATCCACCTTGAGTTTGAGGGGGGCTATTAACGTGAATAGAGTTGTGGGCTTTAGGCCCAACTAGTTTACTTATAGAGTACACTAGATTACTTGTACAACACACATCTTGTACTACACTCCTACTTATACTGCACTCATATGCCTCCTATATAAAAGCACACTCATGCATATTCTTATATTGAGAAATACAATATAATTATTCAATATTTCTGACAGGAGCAAATCGGCCTAAAGCTTCCCACAGGTTTGTATAGAATGAGTATTGAGTGATGGGTGACAATTAGGAGGTAGAGGTCCATGCTGTGTGGTGGAGCCGAAAGAGACAATAGGTTGACTACGCAGGAGTTCAAGCTAATGGGGTGTACTTGCAGCAAGTGGGCCATTTTCAATTTCACAACTATTGAAATTCAATTTTCACATATCACCACACTTTTTAAATTCAAATCAAACTCATCTAACAAAATAATTAAACTAGTAAAAGTTACAAGACGTTAATTTCACATTTTCACTGCATGCAAATAATCTGGTGCATCTTGCGTGACAGTTTCTATTTTATTTTTAAAGAAATTGTCGAAGAATGAAGTGTCTAAAACCACACCGATAGTAATGAAATTACAATCAAATTCTACATATCAATTGACCAATGAATACTATAAATTACAAATATGCTTAATGACAGTGGCCTTCTGAAATATTTTTAATAAAAGCATCAAGATTTGCATCAGATGACCCACCTCTTGCAATTGCTCGTCGACTTGACTTCCGAAGTTCTTTTGCTCTTTGCCTCATTGCATTCATCTCATCGCTTTTGTTTTCCATAAACCTTTTCACAAGCTCTAAAATTTCCCCTCTTGTCACAACTCCAACATCTTTCTTAACCTTCCATCCAATCTTCCAATCCTCCACAATGTGTTTACTGATTGGGACTTGATCCCAAAATATGGGAAAAGTAAGCATTGGTACACCAGCAAAAACAGCCTCAAGAGTGGAATTCCAGCCACAATGTGTCCAAAACCCTCCTATTGAAGAGTGGCACAACACCTTCAATTGGTCACACCAAGGCACCACTAGGCTCATATCACCATTGCAATCCTTGAACCGACCAATTTCTCCACGTGACACCCACAAGCACCGAACACCACTGTCCCTTATACCACCAATAATTTCATCCATTTGAGCATTTGAAACCGAAAGGAAACTTCCCATTGAGATGTACAACACCGAACATGGAGGATGAGAATCAAGCCACTGGAGATAGTTGACACCATTGTTAGCATTAGTTATAGAAGCACTCTTTTCTTCAAGTTCTAAGTAAGGTATGGCAGGACCAATAGGGTAGACAGGGATAGGAAAGTTGGCTTTTAAAGCGTCAATGGCTTCAGCTTCAAGTTCGTGAAAGGTAGTGAATAGAAGATACTGCGCTTTCTTGGACACGCTTGAAATACCTTCCAGGACTCCAGGCAGGACTAGTCGACCATCTCCATATGTAAAGGTGGGAAGATCTGCAATACGTAAAGTAGAAACTCCAGGGATGTAGTCCACAAGCTCATCACCCCGCTCTTAATTAATCACATGGCATAAACACACATAGAGAGCAATGTAAGTGAAAAGCCTAAATACTGTAACGACTAACTAGAAACTGCCTTGGAACAAGAGGGAAAATTTTATATATATATATATATATATATATATATATATATACACACACACAAGCAATGCTAAGCTTGAGTTTCTTTAGTAGAATTTTTTTGTGCCAATCTTTTTATTTTATTTTATTTTTTGATAAACTTTAGTGCCAATCTTTGATAGCTGTTAAAGACGCTGTCTTTAGTTGAAACATGTAATCTGGAATATGGAACATCACAAGTTCACAGCTAAAGTTATTTGGTAGTGTAATTAGAACAACAGTTTTTAATGTTTAAACAACATTACATGTATTTTTACACATTTTTTTATTAACACGTATTTCTAAAAAATACCAACAACGTTTTTAGAACATCATTACCAAACACTTGTTTTGCACCTTTTCTGTTGTCTAGTGTTTTGATTGGTTTTTTTTATATTTTATTTTTTCAGGCTTACTGCGTTGTGGGTGAGAGTTGGGTCCCTTTGTAATTCCATTAAAATTCTTTTATTTTCAGATTTATTCAATTAAGTCTTTTTCATTCACTTTTGTTATATGTTGGGGTTAATTTTTAAATTTTTTAAATTTTTCTTCAAGTATTTTAAATTAAAAAATATTCAATTAATAATTAAAAAATATTTTCCAGATTTTTTTTTTCAAAAAATTTTAACAAAAGCCAACAGAAATGCCTTAATTGAATAAATCTAAAACTTCGAGGACTAAAATAAATTAAAGCAAAGTTAGAAGACAGAAATTAAGAAACATAAGAGAATAACTTTCGCATTTTAACCAAAAAAAAATGACTAAAGTATGAGACATAGGAAAAAGAAAAAAAAAAAAAAAAATTTGTGGGTCATGTGCCATATATACGTGTGTGGGGGTGGGGAAGGGTCATGTGCCATATCCATTGGCTGATTGGAACTTTGCATTATATAAAGTTTTTTTTTTTTTTTTTTCTTTTGAAAACGCATTATATAAAGTTATAAAAACGAGTTATTGGAAACCGCCATATTTATTAATATTACATTATACATGATTAGTGATTACAACTTGACCGTTTAGAACTGTTTGGTCTGTCCTAGTCTTACCAAATTCAATTAATTTTAGTTGTCATCCATAATAATAATAATAATAACAATTTTTGCGGTCAAAAAGTACCTATATAAGGCTAAAATACACAGTGGTCCAAATGATCAATAATGTAACCAACATCATTTTATTCTTTATTAATATGATGTAATGATTTTTTTATTTTACTTTGACAATCAATTCTTTCTTTATAATTCGAAAGTCATACTGGAATGAATATTTAAACACTTAATGTTATGGACAACTCAAAAAGTGTCAACTAATTGAACAGTAAAGATCTTAACTTTTTTGATAAATCAAATGTAATGATTTGGTGAGTTGCAGCCATTAAGTTATTGCTTCAACTAATTGACCGTTATTTGTTTTAAAAATATATATATATATCTGTGTGTGTATGCGCGCGCGCGTGACGGGGGTAATGTAACGAGTGGCCAGGGCACACGTTAATGATTAATTAACAAAGACAAAACTATGCATTGTAATATACATTTTGCAAGGAAGAAAGTACATCAATTAATGATTCATTGGCTTACACATACACATTTTTTGTAACTGTGTGCTTTTAGATTCTCAATTTATTTTTGTGAGAAAAATGAAATATACGTAAAAAAAATATTTTACTAAAATCGAAACTTATGAATTGATATAACCTATGATCTTTAGTAGGTCTTTTCTTATATATTAGGAAAAGTTAACGAATGCTATAAGATAATTAATTTAAAAAAAATATATTATCTTTTTACCAAAAAAAAAAAAAAGGAAGATAAAAGTAACCATTTTTTTAACAACTTTTATACTTCCCATAAAAATGATATCAATACTTTCTTAAAATGATTCCTTAACAAATCTTAACAAATGTCTTAAGGAGACATGCTAATTGAACCTTTATTATATATTTTTTTTAGAAAGTCTACCGACACATTAATTTTGACAATTTTTAATATTTTTAGATGTGGTAAATTCTTAGTAGTGAGTAAAAAAGTAATGTTAGCTGTAAATTCAAATAAAAACCATTTCAAGTTTGGTAACCAAGGGCAACTCCACATATTGTTCAAGGGGTTCAAATGAACCCCCGATTTGATATATATATATATATATATATATATATATTTATTAATTTGATTACCCTTAAAAATCTTTTCAAAAAACAAATTTACACTTAAAAATATTTTTGCACACGCTGATCAAATATCACCCATATCACAGATCTCTCTCTCTCTCTCTCTCTCTCTCTCTCTCTCTCTCAAATTCTTAAAGTAAAGAATGAGAGTTTGTGAGTCGTGAGTATCTCTCTATTATAAATTTATATTATGTGTATGAATGTATTTTATATTATGTGTATGAATGTATGTTTGATACTGATTTTATTTTTTATTTTTAATTTATTATAATGTTGTTTGTATGAATGTGTGTGTATAGTATAAATATAATAGTAAAGTTAATGATTATTCAAGTATTTAATTGGTTAAGTAGACAATTAATGTATTATTTATGTATGAATGTGTGTGAGTGTGTGGGCAATAATTAATACAGTACCAATTGAGTTTTGTTATTTAGTTTAAAATGTAATTTTATAAAAACAATTTAATAATGGATAATAACAATGGCATAAAAATAAAAATATTATACGGACTTCTAATAACTATATAAAAAGAGGCAATGCCTCTAAAGTGCCATTTTGGTTTATTGAGCCACTTTGTCTTCTTTCTTTTTTATTTTTTATTTTAAGTCTTCCATTTGTATTTTTTTTCCATATATATTGTTATATTGACGCAACAAATTTCACAATATTTTTACAATTATTGAAGTGTCAATTCCTTATAAATCAAAATAAAATATGAAACTATGACCAACCACAACTAAAAATAAATATTTTGTGAAAATATTGTGACACTTGTTAGGTGAATGTGTAAAAATTACAGTACTTTTGGTTTGTTCAATATGTATTTTTTTTTTCCAGTCATCGATTTGTGCTCTTTTTTCTACTGACTATATAAAAAGAGGCAATGCCTCTACAGTGCCACTTTGGTTTGTTCAAGTGGCATTGTAGCTACAGCGTTTTTTTTTTTTTTTTTTATTCAGTCTTCCATTTGTACTTTTTTTTTCTTTTAAATATTTATAAGAACCCGTATATATATTGTTATACTAACACAACAAATTTCAAAATATTTTCACAATTATTGAGGCGTAATCAATTTCTTATAAGTCAAAATAAAATAATAAAATATGAAACTATGATTAACCACAACTGAAAATAAATGTTTTGTGAAAATGTTGTGACACTTGTTGGGTGAATGTAAAAAAGCAATAATACTTTTGGTTGGTTCAATATGTACTGTTCATCGCTTTTTTATTTGTTTATTTATTTATTTATTTTTTAGTCACCAATTTGTGCTCTTTTTTTTCTATATAAAAAGAGTGAATAGACTCATGAATGGTGTTATGAATAGTATTTTTGGTTTAGTGACTTGTCTTTTCTCCCCTTTTTTTTCCCTCAAATTCACCAACTTAGTTTGAGCTTGTTTTTTTTTTTTTAAAGGATCTTTATATGTTTACTTTCTACATATAATGTAAGCTTACATTGTATATACACAAAAAGTAGCAAATATTATATACATTTGCAAAAATAAAAAGGTACAAATTTTGCAAATATGTACAATATTTACAAATTTTAATGTGTTTACAATATAAATTTACATTGTAAGTGCAATGTATATTTCTATATATATATATATATATATTATATAAAAAGAGTGAATGAAAAAAGTTACAATAATTTCGCTACAGTAGTTTTGGTTTGTTTAACTTTCACTATTTTGCTGGCCGGTTTTTTTTTTTTTTTTTTTTTTTTTTTTTTTTTTTTTGTGAATGCATAAAGATGTTGTATATTTGCTATATTATTTTTGGTTTGTCCACAATAATTTTCACAACACTTTCATAACAAATCAAATATGGTAAATTGTTATTGGTTCTAATTTAAACTTACTAATGAAACTACTTTTTTGCCCACCAATAACAACTTGTAGAAACCTACTTCTTATGATTTATTATGACAATGTCATGGACATAATATTTTTTTGTGTGAAAAATGTTAAGTCATCTTGATGTTGTCACAATATTTTCAAAACTGCTAAACTGTCAATTCTTTACAAGTTAAAATAAAATATAACAAAATTATAAAGGTATTATAAAAATGTTGCGTCATTCTGTTGTGTTTTTAAAAATTTTTAGTTGGTTTAATTAACTTTGTTGAGCCAAAATTTACTATTCCACATTCAATTTTCTTGGGTTGACTTTTTGTATTTTTTTTCTTTACACACTATTTTAAGTAAAAACACATAGTTTTGCACAAAAAAACAAAAACAAAAAGTTAGGAAAAAAACATTTTTCATCTTTTATGTTTGGGGTAATTTACAATTCTTCTTTAAACTTTAAAATCAAGCAATTTTTCTCTTAATATTTTGAAAAATAGCAAATATGTCATATTGTTATTCTCTCCGTTAAACCCTAATGAAAGCTTATGATTCTTAAAATATTTTATTGTGTAATATCTAAATTACTCCTACTAAATTTTAACATCTTAAAAATTTTTTTCATGTATTTTGAGTTTTAAATGATAAAAATTCTTAGAAAATTAGAATGATGATATTAGGTATTTTATTTGTTATCTAAATAATGTTGATTTTCTAGGTTTAAATTTTCAAAAATTATAATTTATCTAATGAAAAATTCGATGACACATGCCTTTTGTTATCTTTTTTTTATTTTTTTATTTTAAATTTCTTAACAAAACTAAGTTGTTTATTATTGGAAGATGATGATATTCGTTATCATTCTTAGAAGTTTTTAGAGAATAGATATATTCTTTTTAGCAAGTAGGTACTAAAAAACTATTATAGTTAAATAAATATTTACATGTTAAATAGCTACCCTAACTTTGTGGCAGATCAAAATTTTTAAATAAATAAGATTAATTTTTTACGACATAATTATCAAAATTCTTAAAATTAATGTCTTTTTTTTTTAATGTAAATCTCTATATACTTTAAAAATCAAATAATTCATATATTTGTTTTGTAATACAAATAAAATCTAAAATTTACCCTAATTACTATCATACTTTTTTCCACTGTAAGCACGTGCTGCCCTAACTAGTAATAAAATAAAATGGTGATACCTACCTATATTAACAATAAATAATGATAAATAATTGTAAATTATTATATAACAATTTCAAAATATAAAAATTCAAAAGAAAGTTATAAAACTTCATGTTGTCCTATGTGGATGTGCATGTGTTTTTCTTATTGATAATCAATATATTCAAATTCTTTTTTTTATTAAATTTCTTTTAATTTAAATTTATTGATGAAACTCCTAAAATTTTTTTTTTTTTTTTTTTGGAACTACCTCGTAAAAATGTTGTAAATATATGAGCGTGGATATGACATTACTTTTTCATTCTTCTTTCTTTTTTTAATTTTTTTTCTTTTTGAAAAAGATATATTATTACTGGAAAAATATTAATGAATGCCTAAATACATTGGTTTAGGATTAGAAATATTTTATGATAAAAAAGATAAAAAAAATTAATTTTCCATGATAATTTCTTATATGATTTATTAATAATCGCAACAAAGCACCTATTATTATTATTATATTATTATATGATGTTATGAACTGACCCACCAGTTACTTTTCACATGTATTGTTCCCAAACCAGGCCGAAAAAAAAAACAAAAACAAAAACAAAAAAAAACAAAAACAAAACGTACCTGACAAATCAACAGGGAAATGCCGGTTCTGCACGATCAGTTCAAAATGATGAAACATTGAGAATACCATCGCCGGCATCGGAAAAAGTGAGGCCACTGGAATATTCTTTCGATTCCCCAAGGCGATAGGCCAGTATACATAAGTATCAGCCACGATGGCTTTCACCGGTGGCTCAAGCCGGTCCAGGAGCACCTCAAATGGCGCTTCCATCTTGGTATTGACGGCTTTCACGAAGCCAGCAAAATCTTTCCCGCGACCCTTCTCGGAAGGTATGCAGTTGGGTACGGTGGCGAAGCGTATATTAGCTGGCTTTGGGTCTGAGCCGATGAATCCGAGCCACTCTTCGGTGATGACGAAGCTGATGAGAATATCGGTGCTTTTTGAAGCCAGTAGCTTGCAGCTGTTCATCATAGCGTTGATGTGGCCTCGACCGGGATAGGGCATTGCTACCATGTGGCAGATGGTTGATGGTTCCGTTTTTGCGGAATTCATATCGGTATTTTGATGGCAACTGAGATAGAGCTAAGGGAGTATTGGGTCTGTGTATTATGGAGTGGACTGAGATGTTCCGTGCAGTGAAATATCTCTGTTTGGGTTTGAGATTAAAGAGGGTAGCTGAGACCAGCCGTTTAAAAGCAATAAATATAAGGCACCGTGCGGTGACAGTAAGCACTCACAGCAGTGTTACTATGGCGATATATTGCTATATTTTGACTCTTCAAACACCAAAATCATATTTTAACTATTTTTTTTTTTTAGCTCTATTGCTATCGTGCACGTTTATAGATAAATATATACTGTTTATGAGAGATAAATAAAAAAATGTTATTTTATTTTGCTTGGTTATTAAAATAATATCACTTGCTCCTTTTTTTTTCATTATTTTATCACATCATGCCTCTCTCTCTCCTCTCATCTCATCTCATCTCATCTTTGAAACTCATCTTCTCAAGCTCAAGGAACACCTTGACCTGAAAAAAAAAATATATATATATACATATATAATAATTTAAATTTTTTTATTTGTTTACCTTTAAGAAAAATAGGAACACCACTAAAATCTAAAAAAAGAAAAAAAAATTGTGGCAACGGTTACAAACTAAAACATATCACAATCAAAGCAAAAACACAAAACTCAATCGAAAGATTTGAAACACAAAAACAATCTTTCTCGTAAGTCTAATTAAATCTGAACAATAAAATAAAACTAATCAAACTAGAACAAAAAAAAAAAAAAAAAAACATGTAGAACGCCGATCTCCACTTCTTTGTCAGTGATCTATGTGTGTATGAGAGAGAATTTGTTTATGTGAGAGAGAGAAAGAAAGAGAGAGCTTCTTGAATGCTCTAGAGTAGACGAAGAGAAGAAAAGAAAAAAGAAAAAAGAAAAGTGAAGAGAACTCTAGTGAAGTAGACGAAGAGAAGAAAAGAAAAAAAGTAAGGTGAAGAGAGCTCAGACGAAGTGCCAGAGAACAAAAGAAAAAAGAAAAGTGAAGATAGAGTTAAAGATAGATGTGGAGGAGAAAAAAAGAGGAAAAAAGAAAGAAAGGAAACGTGTGGATGAACAAAAAAATAAAATAGGAAAAAATAAAATAAAAAGTAAAAAATTAAAATTGAGATGTTTATTTATTGTAAAGGACATATTATTTTATTGTGATGTTTATATTATTTTATTGTGTTGAAAGCTAAAATAGATTTACTGCTGCAGTATGTGTGTAGGTAAAATAGATAAAGTAATTTTTGATAGAACTAAAATGTTAAATTTTTAACTCCACTGTTGTGGATGTTATTAACCACAAAACCCTCTTTTTTTTTCTTTTTTCTTTTTTTTTTTTAATTTATGACATTTTTTCAGTGTCGTAGATACTATTTGAGATTTTTTTTTTTTGACTTTTTATGACAAATTTATTTTGTCTTTTTTACACTTAAGCACCAAGTAATGCTTTTTTTTTTTTTTTGTTGAATAAATAAATAGGGTCTTTAGTATGGGCTCATCAACCTCACGTCATGTAACCGTAATAGATAATACCATGTGTATCACACAGGTTTTACTAGAACTATAAATAAGAACTCTTATCATCAAGCGACACCTGTATAGTCAGTGCTTGCTAACGTTCCCATAAATATAAGTGCATATCAAATACAAGGTTTGTCTCCTTTTACTAAATACTTTGTGGCTTACAGCTTGCTTCCATATTGTACTTTTTTTTTTTTTTTTTAAAGAACAAAGCTTCCATATTGTACTATTTTATTATGAGGTTGTGTTAACGGGCACCGTAAGGTGCCCGTTAACATCAATATTTACGGTGTCTGTTAACATTAATATTTTTATATTTTTTTTGACAAAAGTTTTTGTCTTTATTCACTTTTATGTCAAATTTTTAACTTTTTAAGTATTATATAGTTTTCTTTTTAACCTTTTCCTGACAATTTTTTTTATCCTTTCTCACTTAAACAAGCACCGGTTCGGTGCTTGCTTGTTAGGGCTGTAAATAAATCAAACCGTTCATAAACAACTCGAGCTCGGCTCGATAAAAAGCTCGTTCATGTTTGTTTGTTTATAAATAAGCCAAGCTTGAGCTTTAGTTTTAGGCTTGTTTAGTAAACAAGCCGAGCCCAAGCAAAACTATTTGTTCATGAACAAGCTCGTGAGCTATAAGACTCGATACAAAACAAGTCAAGTATAAACTCATTTATAAGCTTGATATATGCTTTTTAAATAAACTCATTACACATATCTTAATAGTAAAATGTCTCATATTAGACCAATACTCTTTACCTTTATTTTTCATTTCCCTCTAAACTGATCAAACACCACTTTAAACTTTAGTTACCTTTTTAAAAAAATTTATAAGTGGGCCACATATGGTCCTTCCTTATCCATTATCTAATGTAAAGTTATAAACCATGTTAATCATTTCTTATTCACAATAGTTACAAACAAGTCTTATTCTAGTTCTTTATTATCTAATGTGGATGTAAAAATTATATTTTAAACAATTGATGAAGCTATAGACAATAAAGGATGAATGAATGAATTGAATTTTGTAAAGTTGTAATATGAACAATAGCTAATCATAGGTCGGACTAGAAGCATGATAAAATGAGTATGCTATTTTCTTATATTTGTTTACTTGATTTTGGGAGATTTAAGTATTAGATAATTTTGTTGGATCTCAAGCTCAAAATTTTGATTTGAGCTCGTGTTTGAGCTTGATATTAAGCTCGAGCTTGGCTTGACTAATGAATCAAGCCAAGCTAAGCCAAGCTCAAGCTTTTTGGGTTTCCCACAAGCTCAAGCTCAAACAATATTTTAGACTTGTCTCAAGCTCAAGCCAAGCTTGAGCTTTTTAATTTTACCGACGAGTCAAGCTTGAACATGCACTGCTCGACAAAGCTCGGCTCGTTTACAGCCCTAGTGCTTGTTAACAAATCCCTTTATTATATATATATATATATATATATATATATGTATATATTTTTTTTGATGAATTATATATATAGTATATTCAAAGTGTGTGACATGATGTTAAAATATAGTATAAAGTACATAGTGATAAAATATTATTTTTATTATAGTAAATATATTATTTTATTGTGATGAAAGATAAAATTAATTTACTGCTATTGAATGTTTTGTAAAATGAGTAGATAAAATAGATAAAGTAGCTTTTGGTTGTGCTAAATAGCTAAGAAAATAGCTTTACTACGGTGGATGAAGCATCCGCGAAAAGAATGTTAAAAAATATAGTATTTATCCGTTCAAAACACTACTCTATCTATTTTAACACCTCATTTTATAATATATTTAATATTAAAGGTTTTATAATTTTGGGTTTTGTTAGCGTCACTGTTAACAACACATTTTTTACTTTTTGGTACAATTTTTTATCCCCTTCTATAACTTTTTGCAGTTTTATACTAGTTTTTTTAAATATATTTTATAACGTTTTGCAGCTTTTTAAATGAAAAATTCGTCGCTTCGTCGCGAACACCGTATAGTTGCTGCTTAACATTTGCCTATAATTTTTACAACTTCATTAAAATATTATTTTTTAATTCTTTTTTATTATCAATGCATCTCTTCCGCTCTCTTTCTTTGTGTATTTCTCTTCTTCCAAACAAAAACAACCAACCCAGCCCAACTGATCGCCAGCCACCACCATCATCAGAAACCCCAAGCTACCACCCACCGTTAGAAAACCCAAGCCACTACAAAACCGAAACCCACTGCAAAATTGAAACCACCAAAGCCTAATCCAACTGCAAAACCAAAACCCACTGCCACTGCCCACACACTCCAAGCACCACCGCCCACATCCACCACTGCCCACAACCTCAACCCTCAACCACCAACCACCAAAATCACAAACAAGTCACAAACCCAAAATCAAACTACAAACACAAAATCAAAAAATCACAACTAAACTTGGTGACTTAGACCCACAACCGCCGAACCACCAAGAACAAACAAATCACAAACTCAGACCCACAAAGCACAGAAAAACAAAAACAAAAATAAAAAAATCAAACCCCACGAAGCACCACTATGAGAGAGAGAGGAACGAGCAAGAGAGAACCAATTGGTCGACGAGGCGGCAAAGCTTGCGAACCAATTGGTCGATGACAAGCAGTGATGCCGAGTGGAGGCATCGGGATGTGGCGTCTCTGCTGGGTTCGAATTCGGAGTCTAGTGCTTTGGGCAGACCGGAGCTTTGAGAAGATTGAGAGAGTGAGAGGCACGGGTTGAGGGGATTAGGCGTGGGAGATGGGAAGAGAGCTTGGCGTTGAGGGAGAAGCAACAGAAAAGGGAAAGAAAGAACACTCTAGTCCAGCGTGAGAAGAAAGAGGGAAAGAGGGAGAACAGTGAGCTACAGTGAGATGACTAATTGGGTTGGAGCGTGTGATGAAAACGAGGAAAAGACCACGCGTATCTGAATAAACAAATGATATTTTTGTTTAACACCTTGCTAGAGCTAATAGAGGAAGCATGTTTAACGTGGAGTAAATGTACTTTTAGTCATTATATTTTGAATTTTTTTTATTTTAGTCTTAATATTTTTATTTTATTATTTTTAGTTTTTAAACTAATTAATGCGTATTATTTTAGTTATTTTTGTCAATCAACAGATGAAAATCATGAATGTGACTAACAGAGATATTAAAATATTATTAAAAATTTACTGTAGCAATAAAATTAAAAAAATAAATAAATAAAACAAGAACACACCAGAATATAAAAACAAGAGCAGAAACCCAGCAACCCAGATATTCAAAATCACAACTCAAACCTAGATTTTCTTATCTTTCAATCAACAACGAAACCTCCAGCAAATAAAATTCATAAACCCAGAATAAGAGCAAGGATACCCAGATCTGAACAAACTCACTCACACAAGTCTCAAACAAACCCAGATACCCACTCATGTAAGTTTCAAACAAACTCAGATACTGGCGATGTTCACATTTTCAACGGCCACAAACCTAGATAACAATGAGTGGGCAACTGATTCTCCTCTTGCTGCACGCCACGGCCACCACCGGCGATGTTCACATTTTCCATATCCAAACACCATCCTCCACTGAAACCTCCAACAAATCAAAACCATAAACCCAAAAAAATCATCAAACCCACATGAAAAAAACAAACCCAGAAATTTAAAACAAACCACCATCCAAATGGAAAAACAAACCCAGGTCAGAGAGATCGTGACCAACACTAATCGATTTGTGAACTACAAGCCCCAACCCAGTGATGGAGCTCCACGCGCGGTGATGCTGATCCTAGGCAATGGGATCGGACCTCTGGTGACCAGAGCGATGGAGCGAAGAAGGATGCTGAGAGAGTTGGAGAAACCGATTTGGTACGATGAGGTTAAGGTTGTCGTGAAGAAGCTCAATGTTCGGCAAGAAGCTAACACGATCTATGATCTACAAACCAATCTCATCACCGTCACCTCCTTCAGACCCACCCATCGATCTTGCCACTATCAGACTCACTCGCTGATCTCGCCGTTGTCAGACCCACTTGCCGATCTTGCTGCTGTCAGACCGACCCACCCATCTCGCCTCCTTCAGACCCACCCACCAATCTGTGGTCCTTTACCTCTCTCTTTCTCTCAATCTATCTCTCCCTCTCCCTCTCTCACGATCAATGCTTATTTTTTAGGAAGATTGAATTTTTTTTGTTGATTTGGTTTATATATTCAGATTTCTCATTATAATATTTAGGCCCACCCACCTGAAATCATTTTCATTTCTGAAAAATATTTTCACTTGAAAATATTTTACACTTTGAAATCATTTTACATTGAGCCAAATCTGGGTTTCTGTTCTTGTTTTTATGTTCGGGTGTATTCTTGTTTTAATTTTTTTTTATTGCTACATTGAATTTTTAATAATATTTTAATCTCTCCATTAGTCATCTCTGTGATTTTAGTCCTTTCTGTCAGTCAACAGACGAAAATCACGGAGATGACTAACGGAGAGATTTTGAACTGGACAAGGGTGCATGGGGGTATGCTCAGTTAAGCAGTAATTAGTGCAGCTAAGCTGAACGGCTATTGTGGGCTGTTAGTTGGTTAGGCCCAGGTGTCAGGTAGTTAGTTAGTTAGTTAAGGTTGTAGTGCTTATATGGGAAGGGAGAATATTGTAAGGGGATTCAGATAAGAAATTACATTACTTTGCCTCTCTATTCTTCCTCTCTCTCTAGTCTTCCTTCCTTTCAATACTTGATTTATTCCTTTCTCCATTGATTTGTTAGAGTCTTATCAATTGGTATCAGAGCCAAGTTCTGTAACCATGACAGAAACTCGATCCGTAGCTGCTCTCACAAAAAAATACAATGCTCTGTCTAAGACTACAGACAACATGACAATGAATTTCAAATTCTGCACCAGAAGATGGATGCCATGATAACCATGTTGTAGACCTTATCGAAGACAGTTCAAAATCTCTCTGAAGCTGGAAATAGATGGCAATCCAAGCCTAATTCTCCAACAAGGGCTTTGTCTCCAAGAGTGCAAGGACACCAAGAATCAGTTTTAACCACTAAAATTGTGAAGCTTGATTTTCCAAGGTTTAAAGGGGAGAATCCTTCGGGTTGGGTGTATGAAGCTCAACAGTTTTTTCAATTGTACAATGTATCACTTAATCAGAGGATCTTGTTGGTTTCTTATCATATGGAGGATGAAGCTTTGGTCTGGTTCCAGGCTGCTGAGGATGCAGGGCAATTCACTAGTTGGGATGCATTCATCAGGGCTTCGCATATCAGATTTGGCACTTCAGCCTATAATGACCCTATGGAAGCTTTGTCAAAATTGAGGCATTATCCAATCGCATTAAGGAACTTCCAGACAAGCATAAACTTTCCTGTTTCTTGAGTGGCTTGAAGGAGGAGATTAGGCTTCTTGTGAAGATGTTCAACCTTCCAAATCTTGGTGCTGCTTTTGGATTGGCTAAGATTCAAGAAAAGTACCTTAATGCTAGCAAGAGAGGTACTGAGTCATGGAGTGAAGTTCAGATATCAAAACCTTCAATTCTTGGTCCTCCACCTACCAAGAATGACTTCAAGCCTTCTAAACCACCATTTCAGAAGGTTCCAGCTGCTCAGATTGAGGATAGAAGAAGGAAAGGGCAATATTTTTACTGTGATGAGAAGTGGGTTGTTGGGCATAAGTGCAAGACTCCCAAGTTTTTCCTGGTGGAAGGGGTGCAAGCTTCTGTGCCTAAAGTGGAAGTCTGTTCTGAGCAGATTCAAGTAGAGGAGTGCATTGGTTCTGAGGTATCTTCTGACTTAATCAATTCTACTACTGAAATCACCTTGTATGCCCTATTAGGCAGTCCATATCCAGGCACAATGAGAGTGCTTGGGAGGATAAATCATCAAGAATTGGTGATCCTAATTGATACGGGTAGCAATCATATTAGACACATCCATTTGGATGTTGTTGAAACTACCTATATCTGTTGAGGAAAGTTTTGAGGTCAAAATTGCCAATGGTGCATTGGTGCAAACCAAGGGTGCTTGTCATGCAGTCCAACTTAAGCTTCAAGGGTAGACATTTCTCATAGACCTCAATGTCTTACCTTTAGGAAGGTATGATGTTGTCTTAGGCACCTAGTGGCTATATAGTTTAGGGGTGATATAGTGGGACTTCCAGCACCTCACTATGGAGTTTGTCTTAGATGGTAAGCCAGTTTTTCTCAAGGGATTACAACCTTCTGGCCTTGACTTCTAGGACCCTATGAAGTTCTTCAAACCTACAGTAAAAAGGGGGTTGTGTGTCCAAGTTGTTTCCCCAAACCCTTCTTCAGTATCAAATTAGATTCAGCCAGAAATTGAAGAACTTTTGACTGAATTCAGTTCAGTCTTTGCTGTTCCATCTGGTCTGCCACCCTTGAGAGGTCATGAGCATCAGATTTTGCTTAAGGAAGGGACTTAAGCCATCAGTGAAAGGACTTACAGGTACCCCTATTACCAAAAATATGAAATTGAGAAAATTGTCCATGAATTACTTGAGGTTGGTTTAATTAGGCCAAGCCAGAGTCCTTTCTCTTCACCAATGTTATTGGTGAGAAAGGTAAATGGTAGTTGGCGCATATGTATAGATTATAGGTCCTTTAACAAGGCTACCATCAAGGATAGGTACCCTATTCCTGTGGTGGATGAACTGTTAGATGAACTCCATGGTTCTTCCATTTTTTCTAAGTTGTACCTTAAATTAGGATATCACCAAATCAGAATGAAGGATGAGGACATTGAGAAAACTGCCTTTAGAACCCATGAAGGGCATTATGAATTTTTGGTTATGCCATTTGGCTTGACAAATGCTCCTTCAACTTTCCAATCTCTCATGAATCATATTTTTAAACCTTACTTAAGGAAGTTTGTTCTTATCTTCTTTGATGATATTTTGGTGTTTAGTAAGGATTTTTCATCTCACTTGTGTCATTTGAGGGTGGTGCTTATTGTGTTGCTTGACAACAAGTTATATGCCAAAAGAAGCAAGTGTTTTTTTGGTTGTGTGGAAGTGGAGTACCCAGGGCATTTGATTTCTGGTCAGGGTGTTAGAACAGACCATAGGAAGACTGAGGCTATGTTGCAATGGCCTGTTCCCACTTTTGTTAAGGCATTAAGAGGGTTCTTAGGGTTGATAGGTTATTATAGAAAATTTGTAATGGATTATAAGGTGATTGTAGCCCCACTAACAGCCTTACTTAAGAAGGACTCTTTTCAATGGTCTGCTCAAGCTGATTTGGCTTTCAACACTCTCAAGGAAGCTATGTCACAACCACCAGTGCTTGCCTTACCTGACTTTACTAAGCCTTTTGTTATTGAGTGTGGTGCCTCAGGTACTGGTTTGGGAGCTGTCCTCAGGCAGAATCACAAGCCATTGGCTTTCCACAGCCAAGCTCTTAAGGGCAGAAGCCTACTTTTGTTAACATATGAGAAGGAATTGCTGGCATTGGTCACAGCTGTGAAGAAATGGAAGCCATACTTGGTGGGAAGGCCCTTTGTGATCAAGACTGATCAACAAAGTCTCAAATTCCTCTTGGAGCAACGGATTGGAACACCTACTCAGCAAAAATGGTTCACCAAATTGCTTGGTTATTCTTTCGTAATTGAGTACAAGAAAGGCAAGGAGAATAAGACAGCTGATGCCTTATCTAGAAAGGAAGAGGGCTCTGATGTGCAACCAGTAGATGCTCTTATTCAATCTTCAGAGGATGTTGGTTCATTATTCCTTATTTCTTTTCCCTGCCCTGCCTGGTTGACTATTTTGAAGGATAGCTACAAGGAGGATGATGAATATCAACAGCTTTTCTCTTCTCTTTCTGGCAGTCCTTCCAACTCCACTAACTTCTCTCTGCACAATGGTCTTATTCTTTATAAGGATAAGGTGTTTTTACGCTCTTCCTCCCTATTGAAGTCATTGGTTCTTCAGCATATGCATGAACGTCCTGTTGGTGGTCATTCAGGCTACTTGAAGACTTTATATAGGGTAAAGCAAGACTTCTTTTGGAAGGGAATGAAATCAGATGTCAAGAGGTATCTGAAGCATTGTGAGGTGTGTCAAAGAATTAATGTAGAGACTACCAAGCCAAGGGGTTTGTTACAACCCTTGCCAATTCCTTCCAAGCCTTGGACTAATATTAGTTTGGACTTTTTAGATAGTCTTCCTAAATCCTATGGTTTCAAGGTCATTAGGGTGGTGGTGGATAGGTTGACCAAATATGTCCATTTCATGCCTCTTTCTCATCCATACACAGCTGCTAAGGTGGCTACTGTGTTTATGAAGGAAATTTTTAGGCCTGATGGCATGCCTCAGTCCATTGTGAGTGATAGAGATGCTATGTTTACTTCCAAGTTTTGGCAGGAGCTCTTCAGACTTCAGGGCAGCAACTTGCCCATGTCTTCAGCCTATCATCCTCAGAAAAATGGTCAAACTGAGGTGGTTAATAAGAGCTTAGAATAATATCATAGAGCCTTTGTCAGTGACAAGCCTCACTCTTGGGTTGATTGGTTGCACTTGGCAGAGTTCTGGTTCAACACTAATTACCACACCTCTACCAAATTCACTCCTTATGAAGCCTTGTATGGTTGCCCTCCACCTAGGCAGTTGGATTATATTCCTGGCACCACCAAGGTTGAGGTAGTGGATCACCTTCTTAGGACTAGGTTTGAAGTTTTGTCCTTACTTAAACAAAATATCTTTGTTGCTCAATCCAAAATGAAGCTCCAGGCTGATCAGCATAGGCTTGGTAAGTCATTTGAGGTTGGGGACTGGGTTTATTTGAGGCTTCAGCCCTATAGACAACTTACCTTAAGGTCCAAAGGCTTCAACAAGTTCTCTCTGAGATACTATGGTCCATTTTAGGTTTTGCAAAAGCTAGAGTCTGCTACTTACAAGTTGGCCTTGCCTTCAGATTGTCTCCTCCATCCAATTTTCCATGTTTCTTGCCTTAAGAATCATTTGGGGGCTCAAATCATTCCCATTCCTACTCTACCTCCTGAACCTGTTGCTATCTTGCAGACCAGAACTAAGCAACTTCAGACCAGGTTAATTACTAAAGTCTTAGTCCAATGGCAAGGGCAAGATCAAGACCATGCTACCTGGGAGTCTATCTATGCCTTGCAGCATTAATTCCCTCACCTTGTGGGCAAGGTGCTTTGATTGGGGAGGGGGGGGGTATTGATAGGATTGGTATTGTATTGTGATAGGTTTGGGGGTAATGTAGGTATCTGTGTGTACAAATGAATGTAATTGGTAAGACTGTGTGTTGTACAAGGGGGGGTGTGCATGTGTGTGTGCAAGGCTGTGAGTGAGCCTACACAAGGGTGTATGGGGGTGTGCTCTGTTAAACAATAATTAGTGCAACTGCGCTGGACTGCTATTGTGGGCTGTTAGTTGGTTAGGCTAAGGTGTCAGGTAGTTAGTTAGTAAGTTAGCGTTGTAGTGCTTATATGGGAAGGGAGAATATTATAAGGGGATTCAGATAAGAAATTACATTACTTTGCCTCTCTATTCTTCCTCTCTCTCTTGTCTTCCTTCCTTTCAATTCTTGGTCTATTCCTTTCTCCATTGATCTATTAGAGTCTTATCAGAGAACTCCCTTCCGTTCTACCTTGCACTGGAGAGCACCTTAAGAAGCAACCAAGCTGTCAAACCAAATTAGGAGCTGGCCACTTGTCCCATCAGTCTCCCTGCCACTGCCAACTCTGACGTGAACAATACTAGAGGCTGGGCTGACACCTAAAAGCTAATGGGTAATAAATACCATTCTTCTCCAAGTTTTGGTCACAACTCAAGGAAACCATAACTAAGGCCTCCAAGCTCATGAAATGCTCAACTAAATAGTTTATTTTCTTACTAAAAATGTATGTAATTGATTCATGAACCAAGCTCATGAATCCTAAAGGGGAAAATTAAGAAAAAGTGGTTTGGAGGGCATAAGGGGTGTCCAGCAGAAGCTCCCAGCAGAGGCATCAATGGTTGACACTTGGCTTGAAGTGTTAACCAACCCTCTTGAGCTCTGATCCTAGTTTCAGAAAACAAGATCTCCTCATAAAATTCCTCACTCATCATGCTATTTTCAGCTTATAAATCAGTCATTTAGTTCATAAACTAGCCTATAGTCCATAAATACCTATGTACACCTACCTATAAACATCTTATTCCATCTTCTCAGAAAATCTCAATACCTTAATAGCCATAAACAGTCCCTCTTTACACCATACCCGAAAATGGCTAAACACCACTTCATCCCTCTTCCATATTTTCATATATTCACTCATACTTTCCATAAATTCATTCCCATCACTTACTATACACATATATTCATCATTATGGGCATGATATGACACATAGAAATCTTATTTAAACATTTGCTGCAATAGATGGACACTCTTTCTCTCCCTTCATTCCATCCTAATTGTAATGTTATAGTTTTGATTTGGTGTTTGATATTGTTGTCTGAGAGAGAAAATTACAACCTGTGAAATGGGGATGTTTTCTTTCTCGGTGTACAATACGTACGTTCTTGATGATAATTTATATGTATGAATGTCTAGTGAATTGATAAACACTAAATTCTATATATTTGATTTATCGAACATATTTTGGATTCTTTTAGTGTTATTGATTATTTCTTTTCACTATCCATGAAATAAGAAAAAGTAATAGAAGACAAATTCTTGTGATGTAGATATTGTGTTGGTGAGATTTCATTGCTACCAGTTGGGTAACAGTAGTCTGTGTAACTTAATTTCTTGCTTTCATGACCCAAACATAAAACTGCTTGGATTCTTTGTGTTATTGATAATTTCTTTTCACTTACTACGAAATAAGAAAAAGGAAAATAAGACAAATTATTGTGATGTATAAATATTATTGTATCGGTGAGATTTCATTGCCTACTAGTTGGGTAACAGCTAGTTGTCTGTGTAACTTAATTCTTTGCTTTCGTGACCCAAACATAAAACAGCTGTTGCTTGTTCTAAATCTTGTGATACTTAAATGGCCCTTTAAGGTTTGGAACATGGTTGCCAATTTACACAAGGAAGGTCCCAATGGTCGTTACACACTTACACGCACTAACACACATACACATGTTTTTAACTAAAATCGTGACTTCTTTCTAAACTGAAATTGTAACTATAAATCACATTTTCACTTAAGAACATGCACATGATCAATATAGCGTGTGTTAGTATACATGTGTAAGAGTTATTTCCCGTTAATTATTAGCGCGGTTCATGGCTCTCACTTTAATGCCCATAATCTTCGGAACAATAATTATTATATGTAAATTACGGGGGGATCTCAATTCTCAACACTTCAAGCATCATCCATGAAAGCATACCACACTGTTGCCTTGTTCTGATGAAAATAAGCCATTGAATCACCAAGGGGAAAATAACATATATGTATTGCCCTTTTATCTTCATTATATCTTCCTCATCTATAGTTATAATGTAGATCTAGTAAGAATGTGATATAAATGCTCTCTTATTTTGTCATTTTTGCCACTACAAAAAATGGGGTCTAAAGCCGCGTTTGTAAAACGCGGCTATAGACCCTAAAACGCGGCTATAGGATATAGCCGCGTTTCCTATAGCCGCGTTTTCGACCCCAGCTTATGCCCCGCAGCAAAAGCCCAGCGGGTCTGTAGCCGCGTTTTTAAACCGCGGCTATAGACCCAACCTATAGCCGCGGTTAAAAACGCGGCTATAAGCTTGGAGCCTATAGCTGCGTTTCTTGAAAACGCGGCTAAAAACCTGATTTAAGCCGCGGTGATAACCGCGGCTATAGACCCTTCCAATGCCGTCTACCTATAGCCGCGTTTTTAAAACGCGGCTATAGACCCAGTTACAGCTGCGTTTGTAACCGCGGCTCACACCTATAGCCGCGTTTTTAAAACGCGGCTGTATACCAAGTTAGAGCCGCGTCCGTAACCGCGGCTAAAGGGCGGCCTATAGCCGCGTTTCTTCTGATATAAACGCGGCTATAGGCATGCTTCCAGCAACGCTTTCTGGTGTTGCCAGGACCTATAGCCGCGTTTAGAAACGCGGCCATAGGTTTTGCTTTTTTTTTTTTTTTTTTTTCTTTTTTCCCTGATACCACAGCTTCCTGCTGTTACCAAATTTTCCTGCTGTTACAAAATATCACAAGTTCCTTTTAGCTATCACAAGCTTTCTGCCTTGTTTACACATCCAAAACTTACATCACAACTTCATAATAACATCCAAAAATTTCAACATCACAACTTCATGATAACATCCAAACATTACAACTTCACATTTACAATCACATCCAACATCACAACCTCCCAACATCACAAATTCACAAGTTCCCAACCTCCCAACATCACAAATTCACAACTAACCTCCAACAACACAAGTTCCATATCCAAAATATATACAAGTTCCCAACAAAAAGATAATTATAAGGTATATACAATATTTTTGTTCATCACAAAAAATATACAAGCAACAACCTCACTAACCTTGTTTAACAAAAAATATACAAACGTTTGTTCATGTCTACTCACAAAAAAACTGTACAGCATGCTTAGAATGTCCACTAGGTTGTGAGGCCTCAGTTTCATTTGTTTCCATTGTCCACTTCATGGTAAAGCTGCACAAATTAGGATATAGCCATGTTACAAATTATGAATCAGTTCTATCATGATCATGGAGCAATTTGGCAGAATAATGTTATAGGGAAACCATGTCATAACATCCAATCTTATTTTTTAGCAACTATATAATACTGATCGTTTGCCTTTTTCTTTATTGCTCTTTGATGAAAGTTTTTAAAGAGCAAATTTACAAATGAAAAGTTCTAAAGACATAAATTTTGTCACAATTTCTTGAAGTAATCAACTGTATGTTCATGGCTGGGATTGTTCACCACTTATTATAATCGTCCGTATCAAGAAATTATGACAAAAGCCATATCCATAGAAGCACTGTTTACAAATAACCAGAAGATGAGCTCATTACATTATTCTTGCCACCAAGGTAAGGAACAAAAAATGAAAATGAACGAGATACACAGTAATACTAGTAAAAAATAGAAATGATCATAGAACCAAGACTTTCTTAGTTTCTTGCTACCTTTAGAATCCACCACCCACCATACCCAACTTTTCAAAAATCCAATGCACATGCAGATTTTCCAAGCTTTAACACTCACCTATAACTCATGATCAAATTATACAAATTAACCAAGAAAAGAGAAGTCTTCCTCAGTCAATGCCCTAGAAGAATATTGGGGCAAAACACATGTTACAGTACAGTACCATTCTTCCTAGTTGATATAGAACAACACAGAAGGGAGAAAAGTCTACACAACCGAGTTGTTTATTGCCAAGTGGTAAATATGCAATGGGCTATAATGTTCAATGTCACAAAGCTTATGGCAATCAAGATAAAGAGGTTTAAACCCCTTGAGGACCAAAATGCTTTTTATTATTATTTCTCAAGAGTCAAAAGCAAAAGAAAGTTTTATTAGTGTTAGTTGACTCTGTAGAAACGTCGATGCTTCAATATGACACTTGAAACAAAGATGTTTAACGCCCTTATTTTTTAATGTAAACACTTAAATTTGAGAAATAGTAACAAATAGACAAATAATTATTTTAGCAGTCACACAATGTTTGTTTATTTGCCAATTAGACCATTACCTTTAATGTTTACATATATGGACCAGCATTCCTTATTTAAACAGCTCATAATATATTAAACTCTGAGAATTTACTTACCAAGCACTGCCACCCATCAAAACATGCCACCCTAAAACATATTAAAAGCCTCGTATTAATATCACATAACATGTAATATAAAAAGTAGTATTCTGCTAAATATTACACTCGTTTGCTACCTGAGTAGAAACATCACGTGCACCCTGGCTAATTTGGCTGAGCATGTCTCTCACCGTCGCCATCACACTAGCCATCTGTTGTTGGTGCCTTGCCTCAGATTGAGCTAGTTCCTCCCTATGCCTCGCCTCAGATTGAGCTAGTTCCTCCCTATGCCTCGCATCAGATTGAGCCACTTGCTCCTTAAGCTGTTCATAACTCGTCTGCAACTCTGAAATCCTTAGGGTCGTTTGGCTTGACGACGGAGTTGAGGCAAACTGTGAAAGGTTTGTCGCATTTCTTCCTGATGGGGTGATTCCAAAACCTACCCCACGCACACGTCCTGGGCGCTCTGGACGACCCATCACCCGAGCATACACATCGTCGTTGGACCAAAGGATTCCCCAACCAATCTCTCCTTGTAGTCGTATGCTCGAATCATTCAAAAGTTCTGTCATTCTATTCTGTTTTCCCACAAGAACCAAACAATGTATTACACACCATACACCATACAAACACAAACTACATTAAAATTCGATTCGATAAAATTGTGCTTACCATGTTCTCTTCTGCATGGGTACTAATAGGAACCCCATCTTTGGTGCGATATACTCGCTGATACACCTCAGCACGCTCAACTGCTGACCCTTTAGCTTTTGCCTACAAGATGAACAAAACCGCAATGACATAGTCATAACATAGTGAAGTTAGTCAAATAAAGATAAAGCTGAGAGAGTAGTAACTAACATAGAGGAGCACCTCAGCTGAGAGAGTAGTAAATAGTCATTGCATAGCCATAAATTCCTTTTCATGATTACGCTTTTCTTATACTTACTCCAAACAATTTTCAAAAGATAACACAAATATATGTCCATAAAATACATTCCCAAATAATGCCCACATTCTTGCTCAAATCAATTCAGAAAATTCCCAAATAAATACCATATTTACTCAATTACAAAGCTTCCCCTTAGTTTTAATTCCTATTCTACAAATCCTTTTTTATTTCATTCCTTAACTCGCTATAATCATATTCCCCACTATGAAAGCAATTAAGCATGTGATGTGAGATATCATCACTGTTATAGATTAATTGGATTACAAATTTATGTGGTTGAATATAGATTGAAACGTTTCATATTTTCCTGTCAGTTTTCTGGTTGTTGCTAGGAAATGAAACTTAAGGCATATATAATTGCTTTCATGTTTGCAAAGTTCATTCAACAATTATTTTTCTCATTTTAAATATGCAGTATCGGTGCATGTTTAACCTTTGCTTATGAGCTACTTTAAAGTGCCTATTCGAAAGTCACTTAAAGTATGCTCAAATTAAGTAATTTGAAAGTAAATATGCAGCATTTGTGCATGTTCCCTCACTGTTTTACTAATGCTCTTCGTGCAGCAAGCAAAGTAGAAGCAACTATTGAAGATGAAGAAAAATAGTTGGAATAAAGAATCTGTAAAAGAAGGAATAGATAATTCAATGGAGGACTTGCTAATCATTAACAAGGCCACTTGAAAGTATAAATAATCACAATGAACCGTATATAGGAGGACATATCATATATATGGGACACCTCTTGTCCCCTTGTTACTTAGTATTGTTAAAATCTATCTTATAGACAATGAAGATGGGAATGAAGGAATTGGGTCTGGGTTTTAAGGCTTGATCCTTATTAAATGTTCACAAAAGTTTTCATTGATCTAAAATACCACAAACACTATCTAATAAAATAATTGAGAGAATGCATGTACACTTGTCATAACTCGTAGAAGCCATCTCTTAACTTGATCTCAAACTCTTTTCAGTGGAGGCAATTATCACCTTAAAGAAAATGTTTCAACACACCTCAAAGTCGTTCTTTTCCACAACCAGTATCAATTTCCTCTAAAAGTATCTCTACATCTGCAATCCTTCACTGGTACTAGAGAGCTTATCTCAATTTATAATTTGTATGTGTTAAAGATAAAATACATTGAGGAGACCATCAATTTATATAGAAAGGCATTACTTAATCCAAAACTTTTCTTTTTAGAAAGATTCCAATTAAGATTTTAATAAGACAGAGAGGACCATCATTCCAATTGAGATTGTAATATAACATATATGGAGGGCCACTCCTTATACAATATAGTGGGGTACAGTTAAGACGCTAATATTAGGCAAATAAATGACTTTAGTACGTGGTTGGTTTCTTTTTCTTATTGAGCTTATTTTGGGTTATATACAATTTTAAAAAAAAAATCACTTACACATAAGAGCTTTTAACTTTTTATCCAAAATAATAATAATAATAATACGACTTTGTTTACAACCTACGTACAATATGTCACAGGTCTACCAACCATTTAGCTTCCTAGGTTTAAGCTTAGGATCCCTAAACATGTCATGATTGATGAATTTCGAAGTAATCCAATATTTAAATAGTTCAACAAGACTAGGATTAAAATGATGAAGGTGAGGAATCACCAAATAAACTTTTTAATATTCTTGCTCTTAGAATGATAGAAATTGCCATGTAACCACGTCAGAATCACTTGGAAAAAGTCTTTTGGCAAAATGAGTTGTATTAGACTAACTGTTGATTACATCATTTGGATGTTCAAGTGAAGTGAGTGCAAGTCTTTCAATTTCCTTTTCTTTTGTTGGCTCAATCTATTGTCCTATATCTCATTAGCAATGACTATTATTCTTAAGTGGAATATCCACATGTATACAAGTGATGCACTAAACAAAGTTACTAGAACCAGACAAAAGATACTTCCTTCGAGATGATTATCAATCATTCAATTGGGAATTTGGGATTATTTAACATTAGAATTGTCATTAACAGCGGCTAAATTTTTATAGCCATGCATAATTATGCTAGGATCATGTGAAGATAATTATTCTCCGTAAGTGGAAATTTAATATCTATATATTACGAGGATTATGAAAGTCATCCCTGTATACTAAGAGGATGCATAAAGTTATTTATTGTCGTTTTTACTGACAACATTACCTATAATGTAACTAACTTATCCTTATTCCTAAAACAAATGCAATGAGGTTAAAACCATAAATAGGTAAACGCCTAACGAATAAATTAATGTAGGCGTTCTTTCATTCTAAGTTCAGTTCTTACCATTTCATCAGATATTTGTGCCAAACTTTTGGCCCCAGACCTTGATATTTCGTCTTGTTTATCTCGACTCGCCTTGTTTTTGTCACTTAATGTCTGCAATCACATTACCATAAAAAACAAAAACAAATATTACTTCACATAGCATCTCTTCACTAAATTACCACGAATATGAGATAGCTGAAGAAAGTAACGGTACCACTGTTTTTCGATTGAACCAATAGTCAACCATCTCTATCCATTGCGCTTTTATAACCGTTGGCGGATGGCTAGCCAATACCTGTTCACGTGTCAACCCAATTTTGACGTGAGCCTTCTTCAACTTCGTCCTCCGATTTCTCCTTAGTTCCCCTAGTAGATGCATTGCCCATGCCATTTGGTTGGGTGGTGCGACAATGTTGGGGTCAATTATATACCGCATCTGAAATCAAAAGGCGAGTTAGCAAATGCTAGTAACATCATTAGGACAGCAGTCTAAAAGTACCATTTAATTAACTCCAAAGTTGTTGTAAATGTAGTAACTTATATGTTAGTCAAATACTACCTCAATCTCCGCCCAACAATCTTGTTTAAACTTGGCAGCGACGCTTGGCCACCCGGCAGGTGTAAGTGGGCATAGCATGCCATTCTCACAAAACGTGCCCAACCACCGAACGAACAATGACCCGTCCTTGCCAATAGGTTGGCCTTCATCATTTAATGGCAGCTGGATTTTGTACTCACCAGTCATTGCCCATATGTCAGCCAACTTGGTTTTCCCACGGCTTTTGCGCCTATTTTCTGGTGTTGGATTTTGTACCGGAGCTGAATTTTGTATCGGAACTGGATTTTGTACCAATGCTGGGGTTTGAACATAATCATCTGTATATACAAAAGCACCAATATTAGGACTGATTTATCAAAGCTCACAACTAATGAAAAACGTCATGGCCACGCAAATATTATGCATCTACAAACTTAAATAATAAAGTTTATGATTTCATTTAAACAAACCATGAGTAAATTGAGGCCTTTATGCCACACATTCATGTGGCCAAGTTAATTGTTGAGAACATATGTTGACTTGCATTATAATTAGAATGACCGGTAATTATTCTTAATTCTGTGACTTCATACATGTATGGGACTTCTTCGAACCGTTAGTAATGAACCTAGATGCCTATTGGCACTGTGAGTAATCGACCATTCAACTTGTTCCCCCATTATATTGGACATCAACACATTTCGTAACGCATTAACAAATATATGACAACCCGCAACCAGTTCTCCTTAATACTAACTTATAAGTCCCATAGAATGGTTGTAAGTTGGCCTACAAAGAAGGGCATTTTACCAAAACTATGTCTTATCCCATATAACCAAATAATTCATGAGATCAAGTTATTACCTCTTCCTATGACAACATTTTGTGAGTGTATTTTGATTTCGGTTAATTTTAAATCTTTAAACAAGCATGCACTTACCTAGCTTTTGACAAGATGAGCTACTACTACGTTTGGGTTGCCTTCATTTGAAGTTAATAAATTTCGATTTAGAATATATAATTTCAAGCCAAACTTATCTTGATAATTCTTAAGTGCATTGAATGGACCAATATGTACTACAATGGACCAAAGTGGACGGAATTGGACCAAAGTGATTGACTGGACCATAGTGGACCTAAAGGACCGACGTAGACCAATTTGGACCCAAGGGAAATGAATAGACTGAGTAGACCAAATTGGACCGAATAGACCAAAGTCAACCATATTCGACCCAAGGGATATGAATGGACCAAACGAACCGCAGTGGTATAAATATACTGGATGGACCAAAGTGGACCGAAATGCTATGCTACTGTAGCTCAATAAGAGCATAGTAACAACAAATTTTAAATACTATTTAGGTACTATAGATTATTTGAGGTATCATTTCAATTGGCTAGTTTGTGGGGTAAATACTTGAGAAAAAACTATATGACACTAATTACTTTTTCAAAACTTATTACATAACAAGTTACCAAAAATACTTTTAGTAATAGGCTCATGTAAACTACGTTAAACAAATTAGAACCTTTATCACATAAATAAATTGTGACTAATACGCTAAACACTAGTGTCATTCTTCCATGAAATAGTTTATACCCCTCCACCATATTATAACGCATGCATTATCTGCGCACCTTTTCAAGATTATAAAAAAAATTTGTAAAGGAGCTTCTGTAGGTTTCCCCTACTACTACTACTACTACTACTACTACTACGTATATGCTAATACTTTTTCAAATACTGATTGTGAACCCAATGACTTATAACCATGAGATCTTATAAACTAATAAAAATAAGGACCTCAACAAACACCTAAATGGTCCTCTCTGGAAATTTTTGTCTGATTATCATTAATATTATATACTTGCCAGAATTTCAAGGAAGCATGATAAGTAATAATTCCTATATCACACTTATTCCATGATGTCTGCATTTGCCTATTCAAAGAAGCAGGACAACATGTATCTCTTCTTATCTAATGTAAAGTTATATCTTCTTAAGTCTTATCTAATCTAAAGTAACTGTTATATTGGAGATAAATATTGACTCTTTTTTTCTTATTTCGTTGTCATGCACATAATTTTATATAAATGCAAATAATAATAAAAAGTTGAACGTTGTTAGAGAACATTTAACATTTTCTTTTTAAAAAAAAGTTGCGAAAAAATTAAAAAAAAAAAGAAAACAAGAAGTTGATAAGAAAAAAAAATAAGTTGATAGATAAGAGCAAATAAGTTCTCATTAAAATTATTGATAAGAATAATTAAGTCATCATTTTGGTCGCTGCAATTTGGTACAATATCATTTGGCACAACTACAACTTATAAATTTTATTATATAATATAGTATTTGATGATATCAATTTTATCATGTATCAATTATAAAAAAAAAAAAATTATAATAAAAAAATGTCAATATGTAAAAAAAAAAAGTAATTATGGAAAATTTTATGTTATTATATTTATTGAAAATACATCTCACTACAAATTATAAAATTTGCTAAACTTTATTCTCAATTTCTATTAAATTAAATATCAATTGAATTTTGAATAAGTTTTAATTTATTTGTAACTTGTCTAACATCTAAACAACATAACTATTACCCAATGGTATGACTTAATGGTAGGAAGTCTTTATGACTCATCATACTTACGTGTCCAACAGTCATGAATTTGAGTAGTAGCAAACCCAACTATTACTCAAGCAGTCTCATACCTTATTAGTTGTGGATTTGAGTACTGACAAGTTTCGTTATTACTCAGGCGATTTCATGCCATGCAAGACAAGGTTTGAGTGGGCAAAGGCAATGAGCACAAATATGAGCTTCCTTTTTTAGTTACCAAAAAAATAAGATAAATGGTATAACAAGTTGTAAATTTGTTCAATACTAAACTTGTTTTTAATAGCTATTTTCACACTATATGGAAATGATATACATGTTTTCATAAAAAGCTAAAGCATATTCTAAGGTTTTTATTCTAATAAATTTTATTAATTTTCATTAAACCACAAATTAAAGATAAAATAAAAATTAACTTCATGTTTTTATGTAAATATGATACTTATATTTTATTATGGATGCTTCCTATAGCTATAGCTATTACAACTAAATTACACATCTAATAATAAACATCAAACTTTACATTTGAAGACATATTAACTACCTGGGGCCTGTGTCTCATCGTCATCACTTGCCACCGGTCGTGCCTCCTCAGAAATATGGGCTTCCTCATCTGCTGCCTCCACCCTCTGTCGGGAATGCGACGATCCTTGCCCAACATAAAGCAATGGCAATTGACGTTTTCTCGCCATTCTTGCGTCCACTACCTTTACAACACAAACAAAAAGATAATTATATAGCAACAAGAAATCACATCAACAAATAAGAACATGAATAAATAACAGTGTTAAAGATAATTATACATGTTAAAACTGTTATTTGTTAACAGAATGTTCAGAATAATAGTTGTAACATATATATGCAACATTGTCAAACTTTGCCCGTAATAGACCCTTACAAATTATACTTATAATTGCTGTATGATTGACTATCAAATAATTACACATACAATAGCAGTATCCTATTACACTACTCATCATTGATGTACTCCACTTCATTGTCATCTTCATCGCTCGACTCATCATCAATTAACTCACAATCATCGAAGTTGTCCATTTCAGGAAGATGTCTTTCGCCAATGATAGAGGCATCAATTGTCATGCCCTCCACATCATCTCGACTCCAACGAAGGTCATCCCTACCAACATCATTACCAGTTATATTGTACGGAATGTTCTCATAAAACCCATCCGTGTCATCCTCGTCACAAGGGGGGCCAATACCGGCATCAAACACATCTCTAGCTTTTGTTTTAACGACAACATACCAATCTTTCTGCCGTTTATCTTCAACGTAAAAAACTTGTGTAGCTTGAGATGCTAAGACATATGGTTCATGCACCATTTCCTCCCCACCATGTATGGAGTGAGTAAAATTCACCATAGGAAACCCAAACTCATCAATCTTATATCCCCTCCTATTTTGATCATCAACCCATGTACACTTGAATAACACATGTTTGATATTGCCTGAATAATTCAACTCAATAATATCTGTCAACACACCATAGTACGTAATGCCACCTTCAGTGGCGACACTAACTCCACTATTCTGCGTTTTTCTATTTGCCTCAACATTCGAACTCCTAAATTTTAACCCATTTATGACATAATGTTTCAGCCGATTTACTGATGTATATGGCCCTTTCGAAAGTGTGATAAGTGTATCAGTAAGTGCAGTACTTTCTCTATCAGCATCAGTCATTGACATCACCTAATATAACCAAACAAACTTATTTTAATTAGTACAGTCATTCTACTTATGGGAAAGTTGCAAGCTTAAGCAGTACTTGAAGATGTGACACATACGTGAGATCTAAACCAGCCACAGAACTTCTCCATGTGATGCTTATGAATAATAGCATTGGATATACGACAATGGCCCCTTCGAAGTTCGTCCTCCATCAAACTTTTATGCATCCTACATGCAATGACAATTGTAGTCGTCTTAATACAAATAGTGAACATTGGACCGGAAAACAAAATATTGGTGTCTGTAGTACTTACTCACGAAACTGGACAATGTTCTCGGAATTGAATAGCACGTAGCGATGAGCTTGGGTCAACTCCCTATTGTCTAGTACCACACTTGAGACCGCCCCTGTTGACTCCTCCATCATCCTCGTGGGTCGATTGAATATAGTTTCAACTCCTTCCATATACCGTGAACAAAACGTTAAGCATTCCTCCACGATATATCCTTCGGCAATACACCCTTCTGGAGCAGCCCTATTTCTTACGTAAGACTTAAGGCGTGAGAGGTACCTTCAATGCACATGAAAAGGTTAGTACTTGACACTAAGCTCATATTGTACATGTATTACACAAGACTTACCTCTCAATGGGGTACATCCAACGATACTGAACTGGACCACCAATCTTGGCTTCAGTAGCCAAGTGCATGACCAAATGTACCATCACAGTGAAGAAAGATGGAGGAAATATCATTTCCAATTCACACATCGTCACTGCAATGTCTGCCTCAGCACTTGCAATATCTGAAACCGTAAGAGTTTTTGAACAAATTATCCTAAAGAATGAAGCTAACTTTATCAAAGGTCTAGTCACGTGCGATGGCAAAGATCCTCGTAAAGCAATTGGAAGGAGTTGTTGCATCAGGATGTGATTATCATGACTCTTTAAACCAAAAATCTTACGTTCTTTCAGATTGACACAGCGGGAGATGTTGGAAGCATATCCATCAGGCACTCTTACGTCCCGCAAAACTTGCAAGAAACCGTCTTTCTCCAATGCAGTCATATGAAAACACGCAGGCGGTATCGTATACTTATCATCACCTTTTTGCCGTAGGTGGAGTTCACTTCTTATTCCCATGTCCGCCAAGTCAAGTCGTGCCTTGTAATTGTCCTTTGTCCAGTCCTTCAAGTTCAGCACTGTGCCAAGTATATTGTCCATCACATTCTTCTCTATATGCATCACATCAAGATTGTGTCGCAACTTGTGATCCTCCCAATAAGGCAAGCTAAAAAAAATACTTCTCTTCTTCCAAACACACTGCTGTGCCTCACCTCTCTTTCTTTTGTTGTTTTTTTCTTGACATTTCTTTCCTAGACAACGTCCAACTATACTTTCTGTGTCCACAATTATGTCTGACGCAACTGGTTGCACAGGAGCCACTCGTATATCAGTAGATCCATCAAATAATGTATCTTCTCTCCGAAATTCATGGTCACTACCCAACCATCGCCTATGTCCCATGTAACAAAATTTGTGGCCATTTTTTAAATATCGAGAGTCAATCTCCAAGGCACAACAAGGACACGCATACTTACCCTTCGTACTCCAACCCGACACATCTGCGTATGCTGGAAAATCATGTACAGTCCACATCAATGCTGCACGCAATTGGAATACTTTTTTCGAAGATGCATCGTATGCTTCTACTCCATCATCCCATAATTCCCTCAATTCTTCTACTAGGGGTTGCAAGTACACATCTATCGCAGCCCCTGGCGATTTAGGACCAGGAATAACAAGTGATAGAATCAAAGATGACCGTTTCATGCACAGCCAAGGTGGAAGATTGTAAGGGATGAGCATGACAGGCCAAGTGCTGTGAGTAGTACTTAGAATTCCGAAAGGGTTGAACCCATCCGTAGCTAATCCAAGTCTGACATTACGAGGCTCAGACGAGAACTGTAAATGCGTTCTGTCAAACATTTTCCATGCATCCGAGTCAGCAGGATGCCGCATTACCCCGTCATCTGTACGGCCATTAACATGCCATTTCATAGAACTAGCCAAGTCGGGTGCCAAAAATAGTCGCTGCAGTCTTGGCTTTAAGGGGAACCACCGTAGGATCTTTGCAGCTTTCTTCTTTCCCTTACTGGATGAGGCAGTATTACTTGTAACAGATGCCTCATTCGTTTTCCACCTTGAAACTTTGCAACAAGGACACGCCTCGAGGCTATCATTCTCCTTCCAAAATAGGATACAATCATTGGGACAAGCATGGATCTTCTCATAACCCAAACCCAAATCTCGGACTATCTTCTTAGCCTCGTAATGGTCCTTTGGCAACTTGGCGTCCGAAGGAAGCATATCCATCAGGACTTGTAGCAACATAGTAAATGACTTGTTCGTCCAACCACAAAGAGTCTTCAACTGGAACAACACAACGATGGCTGAGAATATGCTAAATTTTGTACAACCAGCATATAAAGGTTTGTCCACATCATCTATCATTTTGTAAAACTTTTGTGCACCATCGTTCGGACCTTCAGCCGGTTGTTGCACAGTTTCACCTTGGTCCATTGGTTCGGGTGGCATTTCATGCGTGGGACACAAATCATGCAACATCCCACGAAAGTCACCGTATTGTTCTAAGGAGTCTTGCACATGACTACTCCCACATTCGGTGGCCGTTGGCGCAACTGCCGATTCCCCGTGCCATTTCCAATGTGTGTAACTTTGAAGCATCCCCTTCCTCCACAGATGTTCCCGTGCCACCCCTGGCGGTACCAAACTCAAATTCACACATTTGGTATAAGGACAAAAGATTTTCCCATCCTGCGCATGTAAAGATGCAAATTCCACAAATTGAAGTACCCCTTCAATATATTCCTTCGAACCCCTCCGCATCTTCATCCAACTTTTATCCATTGCTATACAAGATTTCCAAAATCTGCCCTACAACATTTGGTAATGCATAGGCAATAAACCTTCAAATTACTATAATAGGTGATTTGAGACCTATATACAACCCTACTCAGGCACTTCAATCTACAAGCCAGTTATTACTACAAATAAAGAGTTCAAGGATCCAACTATTGCATTATCTTGTTTACTGAGTGATACCTATTCGAACTTAACATTTCGAAGCAAGATTTTCCAGCGAAAACATGGTGGTGCATTTAGGTTATTGTCAAATTGTTATATAGAATGTGATTTTGGATTATGGGTTTGCAATAAACATAGTATTATAAAGTTTATTTTCACGTGGTTGATAAAGATCGAGGATGTATCGTTTGTGAGTTCATGTTCTAGCTACAAAATAGTAAACGCCTAACCGATTTCTCCTCATATTCTAAGGTAGTTATTTAAACAAATTTGTTTAAGATTAGAATGTAAATTGATTGTCACCAACAAAAGATGTAAGTTTTTTAAAGCCTCGCTTATTGTAACTAGAGTTGTATTTTTAAACAAGTAAGACAGTCAACATAAATGCAGCTATGATCATGTGAAACTTATTACTTCTTACAGAGGGGACCTATAGCTACGTTTTGAAAAACACAGTATAGGTGGTGGGTTTTAGCGGCATATATAACAAACGTGGCTATAGAGCAACTATAGCTAGATTAGGGACTACTCTTTCTAATATTTGTAATCATATATTACACCCAAGTGCATTTCACATAAGGAGAGAGCTGAAAAGGAAGCTACCTTATATTTAGCAAGCAGTGGAAGATGATGAATCACAAGTGGCTCAGTGTCTTCCTACTTGAAACCCCCATTACGAAGCAAAAGTAAACAAAAAGTACGATCAGATGTAGAAGATTGGACCACATGTACACAATGTAGTACAATCCTGTACACATGTAAGATGTATAAGAAAACTAAATATTATATTACACACCAACTATGAGTAATTTTATTGTAAAATGTAATCAAAATATGCAACTACATACATACTTATGTCACCGCTGACCTCAACAAGAATCAGTAATAGTTATTTTATTGGAACTCATTTTTAGGGTTGTCATTTTTGGTTAATGACAAAATAGAATACGAAAAGGGTTATCTTGCTTATTTCGTTGAGGCTCTATAGAATTTTAAAAGAGCACATGGACAATAATACCATGTATGATGATATTTAATTTCCAAAATAAGTAGAGACGTTGCCTATGTTGTAAAAGGTTTGAGGGAACTCACTTGTAGTTAAGGAGAAAATGATGTAAGAAAATAGTTATCACAAGCTTAGCCAGATCACTTGCCGGACAAAATCTACTGCCCACACCAAATAGATTGAAAGCCTCTACTTTGGCTTATAAATATTCTTTACAAGAAAAATAACAAATTAGTTATTTCAAGAAACAGATTTGAGGGTTGGACCACTGCTTTCAAGTTCCAAAAGTTGGTCTAAGTTGCCTCGAAAAATCGATAAGATTTGTTGATTCTATTAGCGTGGAAGAACCTAATGCATCCATGTAATTAGGAATTGGCCTCGAGTCAATTGTCACATTTTCTTATGGAGTATCAGAAGGAAGTTGTATGAAGGGTTAAAATTAATGTAATTTATGAAACTTTATTTTATTTATGAAATAAGTTAGTCAAAAGAGAAGATGTATGAAGTGATAAACAATTTAGGTATACTATAGTCTATACACAGACACACACTGAAGTTCAGGCGTCGCTTCATGCAATTTGAAGAGCGAGAAATTCACCCTTTGTCAAATATAACACACCTTGCTATTTTCAATACAGTACTGCAGTTTGGGTATGTCCCAACTGTGTTTGTTTTACAAAATTTTTTTGAAAATAGGTCGATTGATACGGCCTACATATGTCTTAGAAAAAAAGGAGAGCCATCAAATTATGATACAGCCTATGATACAAATCCGAATGTATGTAAGTAAAAGGGAAAAAAAAAAAGACTTACAAAGATGCTAGTATGCATCAAATGAAGAAATATAGTAAACACAACATAGGAAAGGCATGGGAATTGGGGTACCAAGACAAAATGATAGACAATGAAGATGAATAGCTTTTGAGACGTGTCTGAATTGTCTTGCACAGTGACCCGGAATCTTTCTGCCTGCAATGTCACCGTATATAGGAGGACAAAATCACCTGTGAAAAATATGTAAGGAACATGTTAACTGGATACAAAAGTCTTTTACTTCATAAACAGAATTAATCATCACTGTTATTTTTTATTTTAAGTAAAAATATTATATTGAAAATATATAAATAACCCATCATATAGCACCTGGAATACACAATAGGTGTACCAAACTACCCCTTAATTGTGTTTACAGTGTCGTTTAAATATTACACTCATTAGGCCAAGCCGCATAGTCTTGATTTTCTCTAAATATTAAATATGAAAAAGTATATATTTAAACAAAATGTTCAGCATACTAAACACTAATATTCAGAAAAACACTGCCCTTATTTGAGCAAAGGGCAGTGTTTCCTTTGTAAAAACAAGAACTGTAATTCTGTAACTTCTATAAGCTTCATTAGACTTGATTTTCTTTTGGTTCTGAATATGAACCAGCAGATTTTGTAAATATCACGTAGTTTTCGGTAGCATTTTTCTTTTTATCTTATGATTAAAAAAAAAAAAAAAAAACTGAATAAGAATTTCTGAAATTAAGCTAGAAAGTACATAAACATTTAAATATTTAACATAAACCATATATTTTGTCAAATATTTAACATATAAGCTAAAAGCTATGGGTACCCAAACCGTCATTTGTATTTCATACCGGGCCCAAAGCTTTGTTTAACAAAGTTGAAGTCCAAGCCCATTAACCAATATCACCAATTAGATCCAACACACTTACAAGTTTTACTCAAACTATGAAGTTTCTGACTTAGTTAACTCGGGCCATTCTAGAATCAAGCAATAAATCAAGTATCATATGAACAAAGACTCAAAAAACAGAGTTAAGAATGAGTTTAGAAACATACCCAACCCATAGGAAACGAGTTTAGGAAAATTAACCTGTCCTAAGAGCAGTCGTAACTCTCCAAAATGGTTTTACCTGGTCCAAAACATAACATGAAAACAAGTGAATGTTCCATTCCCGTGGGTGTAACTCTTAAGAAATATTGTTGTGAAAAGCATGTTTTATTCGGACCATTGGTCCATATAGCAATCTCTATCTCTCTCTCCCTCTCTCTCACGTGAGTGTCATGGGTTCTTAAAGCACCTGACCAATCTCAGTCAGTGCAGTATGTTTGACATATACACATCATATAATTACAAGGAGGAATGGTCTAAGGTATTGATTAGAAGATTTGAGCCCGGAACTCTATGGATTACATGAAGCAGAGAACCATTAATTAGACCAATCATTTGATCTTGGTCATTAGAAGCTTATAGATGCAAAAATTTTCCTGGCTACATAACAAAGTATACATGCTTAAATTGATGATCAAATTTTCTTTAAACTTTACCTGTTTTAGAGTCTCCAACAAGGTTCCGGACTTCTAATCTGCAATGCACATCAACAATGGGAGCTTTGATGGTACTGATCAGTTCTGCCAAAAAAGTAAAGAATATTAAAATTTCAGCAAATTTTGGTTAGTGATATGCAAGAGGGTGAACTTCAAAGATGGGCTAGATGGAGAGTGAAAGATTACTTGCATGGCAATATACAAAGATGAAGACGTTGACGTGTACTTTCATAGGACAGGGGAAGATCTCTTTGTTGGGATAGAAAAGGGAAAACTAGTTAAAGCGACTAGGACAAGCTAAACAATTTGAATAAATAAAGAAGTTGCAACAGAAACCGGCTAGCCCTCCTAATTGTAACTTAAAAGAAGAAAAAACAGAGATTCTACCTGTTTAAGATAGCAAGTGCCTGGCTAGCTACTTTGCGACATATGCAAGAAAGAGAAGCAGCCTTTATATAAAAGAGACAGGGACAGATAGAGAGCTTGCGTGTATGAGTGTAGTCCAGTATGATTGGATGGAGATATTTATTAGGCCAAAAAGCGAGGTTAATCATTAGGGTAATATTTATTGCACACAAATTGTTATACATAGTTTCACATGCATACAATTTTTGAATTGAAACTGACTTAAAGTCACGATTTTGAAGTTTAAACTCACGATTTCAATTCAAAAATGACATGTATATAAAATTATGTAGTAGATTGTGTATAATGAACACAACTATAATCATGCACTCACAATTGGGGTGTAAAGTCAAAAGAGAGTGAGTGAGGATTAAAAGCCCATGCCTAACAGAAGAACATGCGGCTCATGGTGCATCAAAAAGGGGCATTTCATGCTGGAAAATTTTTTTTTGTGTTTTTTTTTTTAATTTTAGTTTAGCCATCCTTAGGACAAGAAAAATATGAGATTATTGCATTCAATGAATAGGAGTTGTCTTTCCAACATCTTGTAGTGTAAAGAAAAATATCATGATGTTTTATATTTACAATTATCTTAAAAAAAAGAAAGATCTCATAAAAGAGATTAGGACTTTATTTTTAAATGCTACTCTAACAAGTGAATTTGAGAAGTGCACTCTAGTTACACAACACATATTTCATAAATCTAAAAATAAAAAATTTGAGAGGGGAATTAATTAGACCCGCTGTATGATTGGAAGGTGAACACATATATATATATCTTGTTGAAAAGTATTAAGTCTAAATCTTGACTTAGAGGTGTTGTCATCACATGCTCATTTCACTCACCTTCAAACACTAATTATTTTGTTCTCCACTTAGAGATGACCCATATATGAGAAAATTTCTAGTGGGAACAAAATTAGAACACAAGCTACATAAATAAGAAAGATGAACATTTATATATATATGCAATTCATTCAGTCATGGCATAGGTGAATGAATGTTATGTCAAACGCTAGGAGTGCAATGCTACAGTTAAAAGAAAGAACAAAGTAATGCAACTAAAGATTGATCCAGATTAAAGTTTTATGATATAGCTTGAGAGATTTATAACTTTTTTTTAAAAAGGTCTCTGGTTTTCATCCTCTTTCCTTATAAGGTATAAAATAAAAGTTGGTTAGGAATAATATAAGGCCCCCCCAACAACGCAGTCCCTAGGTTTTTTTTTTGTCTGAGTTATCTTTTTTTATTTTTAAAAACTCAAAGGTTGGTGACTATTGAAAGAGACCTGAACTTAAGTAATTTATTAATTTTTTTTTTTTGTGTGTCAGTAACTATAATCTTCAATTATACTACAGTAACGTTTCATAAGTTTAAGGTGGTTTTAGAACTTGTATGCCTTAACTTTTTTGATATATGTACAACTTTTTAAAGTAGTTTTTGTTAGAGATTTAGATCCTGGTAGTGCCAAAGTACCAATTGTAAAACCAATTAGATTATTCATTATTAGTCCAATTATGCTTGAGTGTTAAATAGTATGAACATACACCATATCAAACAAGATATGGAAGCCTAGAACATACAAATGATACAATATGTTAACCTAAGAAAAGCAATAGAACAATTGTCACAAAGTAAGACCTGTCAATAGAATCGAATCGAAGTTTATACAATAGACTTAACCCTAAATCTACTACTTTCTCATGTAGTACTTACTAGCGTAACCACATATAAGTCCAAATCTATGAACTCTTTTATTCTAGACTTTGTTGAACGTGAACCTAACTCCCACTCACGACTTCAAGTCTTCAACATCACCACTTGAAAAGTTTCTACAATAACTCTGTTATATATGGACTGGGTTGAGTTAAGTAAAGCTCAATTGGTTGAGTAGGGATTGAATTGAAGTTGAGAAGCAAGGAAACTTGAGTCTCCTTGCTGCTTCAACCTGTTACTTGGCTTGATCTTGAAATAGTCTTCAAACATACTCTAGACACATTAAGGTTCCTAGAAGTTGGTTACATATGGTCACGGTTTGCCCATGGAATGTGAGCCTTTTTCTAAGTAATCTCTCAATTTAAAATATATCTAGTTTATGGTTTAGTTTAACACAACATGCCACTTTTTAAATTACACTTTAATTTAAAAAAAGGCTCTCATCTTTAGAATGGCAGCGAGCCCCTGTTGGTTCACCTCTCGCTTTCATTTTATCCAAAGAGTGTAGAGAGACCACTTCCAAGTCTTACATTTTGTCCACAACAACAATGGCCACAACTTGAATTTTCTGCCACACCTTTTATGTTTTTCCCAGGTAGACCCATCCAAACACACAAAGACACAGTCACAAATTTTCAGTTTCAGTTGAACCGTTCTTCAAATTGGACTAGCCAACTTGGTCGAAAGGAGGGTATTTTCAGAGTCTGAAAAGCTATTCTAGTTCATACTCTGGTACTCTCTCTCTCTCTCAACAGGTAAAACCTTGGACTTTTTTGGCTTCAGCATTATGCAAAGGTTCAATTATTCTCACACACACACACACACAAACTGTGGTCAATTATGGAGTGCTTTAAGGGGCTTTTTGTCCAATAGTCAATGAACATGAGGATGAATTGTTCTAGATTGTAAAAGTTGAAGCCGTGAAAAGTCACATGGATTTTTTTGCTCTATTTTTAAGCCCACAATGTATTGTCTCAAATGTAACCTTTTTTTGGGTTCAATTTAACAAAATGAAATTACAAACTTCTAGACTTATAATTTGTTTAGTTTTTCTGTTCTTAAATAGGTAGAGAGGGGTTCCCCAAGAAAACCATGGCTGGGACTCTTAAGTGCATGATGCAATGTTGTACAAGTAAGGTCTCAGTGGTAAGTTCTATTGAGTATTAATTGTTACATTGAAGCACAAAGAATTTTTTTTTATTAGCACAATATTCATCACATGTCAATTTCACTTAAATTGTAGAGAGTCTAGAGACTTTATGTCATTGTTAAAATTTTATATCGACCGAGTTAGACCGTCTTTAAAATGCCGCATCATTTAAAATTTTTAAATAACATGAAACTTGATACACTTTGAATTTGTAGTATTTAGTTTGAACAGTTAGCACAATTCTTTTCAATCTAAGAATATTTTAATAGTGCTACCTTCTGATATAGACTTAAGATTCCAATTGTTCAAATAAACAATATACATAACTCGTATGAACAAGCTTAATAATCGAGCGGTACCATCTAACCTCTCCCAAAGAAAAGGTCTAATATTCGATCCACCACAATTGGACCACAATTTTGTTCATTAGACTTCCTTTATTGGGATGGGTGAAGATATATTTTAACAATTAACATTAAGGTTCCGAGAATTTGGTTACATATGGTCACGGTTTGCCCATGGAATGTGAGCCTTTTTCTAAGTAATCTCTCAATTTAAATATATCTAGTTTATGGTTTAGTTTAACACAACATGCCACTTTTTAAATTACACTTTAATTAAAGAGAGACTGTGAGCCTTTTTTTTTTATTGTAATCTCTCAATTTAAAATAGATATTGTTAAAAATGAAAATTCAAGTTCGGTTTGCCCATGGAATGTGAGCCTTTTTTTTTATTGTAAACACTAAACTAGACCTCTTAACATCATAGGCCAACTTTTAAGGATCGAGCTTAAAAATGCAGCAGCTGGAGGCACCGGAAACCGGGAAACCCAAATGGAAATGGGGTTCAGTAATTTCGAAGAAGCAAAGTGGCTTTTTCCGTCAAATTGACCAATCACAAATAAAGACAACACACACGCTTCTTTTTCTTATACCTACCAAACCAAAAACGAAACCCGAGCGGGCTTTAACCTAATGGAAACATTTTTGTTTTTAATTGGTTACACACACACATACACAGTGGGCCCTAAACCCAAAATCTCACCATGCATCCCATTATTATGGCAGGAGAAAGTGCCTATTCAGCTATAGCTCATTGGCAACTTGGACAGGAAACATATAATACTGACAGCCAATATAAGTCAAAACACATGGACTTGATCAAAAACATATATAGCAATGATCAATATCATTAAGAACTGAAATGTGAATTGAATTAAAAAAAGAGAAAGGAAGTACCTTATCAAGTATGCTTTCTATCACATCATCTGAAAGATTCCTTCCAGATTCAGCAAGCGTGGCCACTACCAGTTGCTTTACCTATTCATTAAGATGATCAACAATCAACTCTCTTTAGATGCATGCCCAAGTGTTTTTTCTTCAAAGAGAGAGTAGAAGAAAAACTAAAGTTGTGGCAGGTATGAGATACAAAGTTAGGCAAATGCACCATTAATAAACTCATATGAATTAGTTCCAAAATTTTTAGGCAAAAGCAATTTAGAAGATGGAAACAGCAAAAGGGTGAAAGTGATTTTATCTTCATGATTGATCCATGCAAAAACAGAAGGTGTACTTCCACTTTCAGTGTGGTTGGGATCAGCCTGCTGCACTGGCCTAGCTGGCCAGCTCACCAGATCAAGTCCACTACAACCAACCACTAAACCTGTTGTAGTGGACTTGATGAGAGTGAGTACTGAGGCTATCTTGAAGTGTTAACTAGAGAGTGAGTACTGAGGCTATCTTGAAGTGTTAACTAGAGAGGTGACAAGTATATGACCCTGAACAAAAAGGACTAAAAACATGGGCCAACCCAATGGGTTCTAGGCTTTGGCAGGAGAGAATAAGATGATGAAACAAATGTCAATATTATATCTAAAATTGTTTCATGATCGTTTGCTATTGTTTTTTAAGTTCTTCCTCATCATAAATTTCCACAGTATGAAGTATACTTTCACCCAATATGCTACCTCATTCATTTCAGAAGTTGCTGAGATTTTCTTGTCCCATACAACTCATTTGATGTGATTGAGTACTAGAAAGACAGTGAGCCTAAGTTTTTCAGTTGGACAAATCAATATCCATAACCTTAGAATCTTTTTTTTTTTTTTTTTTTTTTATAAGTATAACCTTAGAATCCTTACATCATAGAGATTCTTAACACTCATCAATCTCAAGTAAAAAAAAAAAAAAAATATGATATCAGTTTATCATGATATAAACTAAAGTACTAGGTTCAATTCTCGATATCTGAAATTTGCACTATCAAAAACTAAAGTAGCCACCTAATAGTATGCTTATTTGTCAATTTCTCTACAAATTAGAAGTATGTGTGTGTGTGAGTATTAAAACCACAGATATTATTTTAAATAACCGAGTTGTTCATAGATTATCCAAAAATGAAGAAAGCAAATATAATAGACACAACAAGGAATCCTGAGAGCAAAATCACAATATATTAATAGTATGGTAATTTAGAAACAAATAGAACGTTCTTCAACCACATAATGGCAACAGGCCCAATACAAGTAAACAGGTCGATTTTTGGGTCAAACAAGTAAATCACATTCCAACTCAAATAATGTTTTACACACCATTCATTATAGAGAAAAAAGGGAAAAACATCTAACTTGGATTTAACAAAATAGCCTTTACAATCATAATGTTATTGAACATGACGTAGTAAAATAAAAATGGATTGAATTCTCATAAATCATCTTCCCTAGCTACCAACGGTATCCATGAAAAAAAAAAAAAAAAAAAGGAAGAAGAAGAAGAAGAGGGGTGGGGGGGGTTTAGCAGTGATGTTATCCCTAGCTTCCCCACAATTTCTATTACTGGGATGATGACACAAAAAGTGGGCAAAGGACATTAGTTGTCAAGGGGAAAGGGAAGGGCATTGAGCCCCAGTCATTAGGTTGATATGAGAGGAATGCAAAGACTGGATGAAAGAACCGTTCTAGGCATCCTTAAACTTATGCATAATCACTTATAACACACCTCATGCAAACATATAGAACACGGTTGCTCCAACCTCAATCCATGACAGTGATCTACTCTTTCTCAAAGAATTTTATCAATTAATATTCTCATGTAGTTTAATATAGTGAAAGAAAAAGAATTCTCATGAAAAGAAAAGAAGGAAAGGGGTGGTTACTAAAAGCCTAAAACTTGTTATACCAAAAAGATAACCTTCTATCCTATATATTGTACAATAATGTGAAGCAACTATCTCCCTCATTAGTAGATGTTACATCCTTAATTCCTCAGCATGTAGCAGTGACAGCAAAAAACAGAAGGATTTAGATACGCAAAAAATTGGAATGAACTGCAAATATTTGGCATCCACATCATCCCTTTGTGCCTCAGTAAAATTTTACAACTGAGTAAATTCTAGATCGGATTGATTATAATTTGATTTAAAGAAAGGATATCCATATGATACTTTAAGTTGGTGTGTCTACAAGATAGCCTATGCTCGAAATGCATAATATTCCCTGAAGGAATCAGCGATAGGCCAGATTCTAGATGAAGTACAAATTTATCAACAATCATTAAGTCGAGTCCACCAAAACTGGATCTCAAGGAATAGAAACAAAAGGCCATAGGTTTAAAGGTTTAAATAAACAAAGAAATAAATAAATGACACGTAAAAATGAATTTGACTTAGACAATGGCAGATCAAGATGAAACTGGAAAAAATTTCAAGAATGTTAAGGAAACAAAAGGCAATCAAATGAACCATCATACTGTTATCACAACGGCCATGATGATTTATGCATAAATGCAAGGTAAATTAGATGCTTTAATTCTACCATTAGCTCTAAATAATCAAGCACTAGCATTAGGAGCTAATGGCATGGAAGACCTATATCTCAATGAATAGTGTGTATTAACAGTTAAAGAAGAGTGAATACCAAAATTATTACTGAAAATCTAGACTCAAAAAAGGTGATGGCAACAGGAAGGGAATCACAAGGGACCAAATGACCCAGCCCACACTATGGCCAGTCATATAGGCACATGAGGATGACATGGACCTGAGTGCTCAGGGCTGACAAAAATTTGGGCTGGATAATAATCAGTGCTCAGATGAGAGAACCCACATTTTAGCAAATCATATAGGTACATCGTTATAACCAGGCTTGAATGTTTAGAGCCGCATAGGGCATATGTTACATACTGGGAAATTAAAGTATAGAATCTATAACAGAATTTCATTAACATCACAAACAAGGAAATTGCCTTGGAACATTTTCAGAAAGACAGTTCCAAATGGACCAACTGCATTTGCTAATCATACAACATTACTCCAATCATATTATGTGGTTTATGCACAAACTAAAGGAATAAAATAACAGCACCAAACGGACAACTATCATCAATTCCAAACAATACTAAAACAAATATTTATCCAAAATTTTAAAGAAATCCCTAAATATAAGAATAATGCCCCCAAGTGACTGGGGAAGAATTTGAGTAGAAAGACAAGAAATACTAACATAAGATGTGCCAGCACAAGCAGTAAGAGGACCTAAAATCAGAATTATGATCAAGTTAAGACAAGCGATAGTAATGAGTTGAAAAACAATAGTTTAAATTGACTGGATCTTACTAACAACCAAGATCCAGTCAAGAGGACACACACCAAAAAAATAGAAAAGAAAGACAGAGATGAATCAAAAATCAAAGTAACTGAGTTTGGGAAAAAAACTGAAACATTCAGAGAAGCAAAAGACATCAGTGGAGGGCAAGACTGAGGTATCCATACAGGCTACGGAAGATTTGTGTAGAGATCTTTTAACCAAATCCAGAGCTTAGGTTCAAACGAAAGGCAAATCCAAATGCTCCCTATTTTAAACCAAAGCTGCAGAAGGTCCATGTCTAGTCAAATCATCCCACTAGAACTACCCCCAATAGATGAGCTAAAAAATTATTTGGATAGTCTTCCCACAAAATTATGAAAAAAGCAAATATATTTGTGCAGGTTATATGACAAGACAATCTAACTTCCAAATTTAAAATTTGCATTTTTCAATGAATGCATTATTACTGATAAAACAAACAAGAAGTCACAAAAAAAAAATCATAACTTTTATCTCCAACAGACTTCAAGAGTTTCTCCAGCAGTAAATCAAACAGAGTTTAGAAATAAATTTTTATTTTTTTAAAAGCCAATATCCAACTGTGGGCTCAAACGCAGCTCAAGATGAGATTTTTGTGTGAAAATATGTTTAGAGAAATAGTTAGTGTGAACAAGTCAGTTTTAAACCTGTTGAGATTGAGAGAGGTTCGAGTGAGATTGAGAGAGAGGTTGTTTTGTTCCTGCAATAAATCAACAAAATATCAAAATCAAAACCCTAAATCGAAAATCAAAGTCCATTTAAACCCAAAATCGGAACCCTAAATCGAAAATTGAAACCCTAAACCTAAAATCGAAACCCTAAATCGAAAAACAAAGTCCATTTAAACCCTAAATTGAAACCCTAAATCGAAAATCCAAACCCAAAACCTAAAATCGAAACCCAAAACCTAAAATCGAAACCCTAAACCAAAAATTGAAACCCTAAAACAAAAAATCAAAACAGACATTTTAAAGAACTTACAGTTAGGCCTACGGAAAGTGTCTTCAGTGAGATTGAGGGTTCGAGAGAGAGAGGGAGAGACGCAACGCAGCACCGGTGAGATCGGAGTAGGAGTAGATGAAGGGAATGGAGACGAGGGAAGAGCGGAGAGAAGAAGGGGATTCGGAGAGAGTGAGATGTGAGGGAAGGAGAAGAGTGTGTTGGATCGAGAGGTTTGTGTTCAGAGTAGAGAGTGGTCTGAGAGTGTTTTTTGTATTTTGTAAATAATGAAGCTTGAGAGTTTTTTCACGTGTACGGAAGTGAAGAGCTAGCTTTTTTTGTAAATGGTTTTCCAAGCCGCGTTTAACCAAACGCAGCTCCAGACAGGTTGGAGTTGCGTTTAGCTAAACGCAGCTCCCGCACCGCGTTTTGAGCTGCGTTCTTAAACGCAGCTCAGACATATTTGAAAAAGAAAAAAAAAAAAAAAAAACTGCTGATGGGTCTTGGGCCGCGTTTTTAAAAACGCGGCCCAGCTAAACGCAGCTTGATCCCTTAAAAACGCAGCTTCAGAGCTGCTCTGGAGCTGGGTTTTGTAAACGCGGCTTCAAGTCAGGGCTGGAGATGCGTTTTCTAAAAACGCAACTCAAACTGCCCCCTAGAGCTGCGTTTTTTGAAAACGCAGCTAAAAAACGCGGCTTAAAAACCCGTTTTTTGTAGTGTGCCTTAAGTTTTCTCTTAAAATCACATGTGATGACAAACTATATTTGAGTGCTAAGTATGTACTCCCATTAAATTCTAGAAAAATAATGCCATATAATTTAATTCTTTCAAACATTGTTAGTTTGTCACACAAGTTGGTGGAAAAGATTGGAAAACCAAAGTTGTGAGACAGATTCTATCACCCCTTGGATTTTTTTCTACAAGAAGCTAATTAAATTGATGACCATACATATGGAGTGTTATTATGTTGCTCATGTACGGGAAGAAAAGGAACTAAGGTTGCTCATGCCTTAGCTAGGAGAGCTTTAACCTCATCTAATTTACTAGTTTGGATGGTAAATGTTCCATTAAACATTACAGATTTAGTTTGTAATGATCTCATCTCAATTTAAACAACTTTAAAGTTTTGATTCTTAACAAAAAAAAAAAAAAAAAGTCATGAGAATAGCACATTAGCACTACACATTCAACAAAGAGGTGTATGGTTCAATTCGAGAGTCGAATCACATCCTTCATGTACATTGGAATTTCTTGGCAGTGCCACTGTACTCTACCTCACTTTACAATGATTCCAAAGCCACAAAATATGGCAAATGGTTGGAATTTCATGCCTATGATTTCATGGCAGTGCCACTATATTCAACCTCGCTCACCGGCTACTCCAAGTCGTTCTCTTTGTCATTAGATGGTCGGGCCTGAATAGAGTCCAATCTAAGGTAAACTAACTTAATAACTAATGAGAGTTAATTAGTTACTATCTTGTGGAGAGAAAATAGCCACTTAACACAATCACAACTTTTAGGACTCGCATTTTATTATATAACTAGCATATAGTCCGTGCTTACGCACGGAAATATTAACAATTGTGATGATAAGATATTCATCTTAGTGGATTCAGTTTTTACATTGAGCATTATGAATTGAGGTAACTTAACACCAACATTTAAAAATCAAATTGGACATATAGCATAAAATTAAACTACAATTAGAAATTGGACACATAGGATAAAATTAACGACAAGAACTGATCATTGAGCTTGGAATTTTTTAGAGGCACCAATGAAGCAGTAATGTATAAGAGTGTGAAGTAAAGAAGAGTGAGATAGAACACTGTGTTTGAACCCGGCCTTACTCTTAGAAATCCGAAAGGAGGAGGAGAGGGTAGTGTGTGGATCTAGTTAGTAGAAGTTGAGAGAGAAGGAGGGTGTGGATCTAGTTAGGAGGAGGTGATATTTTACTTTTATAGTCTTTCTCGTTGGACTCTTTGGTTTTGGTAGTGGGATTAGAAGAGCTCCAAACTTTATTGAGTTCACCCATAAAAGTGTGCAGGTGAGATGTTCTTGCTTAGGTCAATGAACATTATCATTATGATTTTCTTGGCTTTCGTGTTAATGTTAATGCATTATTTATTTAGGCACAAAAAATTAGAAAATTTAGATAAGATACATGACACAAAATTGGAGTCCAATTTATAATCTAATTAGATTCATTGTGGTTTTCTTGGCTTCCGTGTTAAATGTTAATGCATTATTTATTTGGGTACAAAAAATTAGAAAATTTAGATAAGATACATGACACAAAATTGGAGTCCAATTTATAATTTAATTAGATTTTTTTTTTTGAGTTTTGGTTAGGACAAGTGGCACAAAATTGAGAATCTAAATCTAGACACATGGCACAAAATTGAAACTTTAATTTGGAATTCTATTTGAGTTTCTCTCTGCTTCACCTATTATTATATATATAGATTAGTAAATAGTAATATAACCATGTGATGCACGAATTGGTTAAAAAATTTATATGAAAGACAAAAAAAATTATAAATATTATTGAAACTATCATAGTAATTAGTGAGTCACTTGAAACTTTAAATTAATTATCATAATATATATATATATATATATATATATATATATATATATTTGCTTGATGCAGGATAATATAAGCGTACAAGTTTTATTATATTAAAATGCAAAATTATGGTAGATGATTAAAATAAATTTTATCTTAACATTTTGTATAATAGAATTTTAGTTTGAATAAAATATTAAATTTATTGAAAATTAGAAAATAGATTACCTAAATTAATCTGTCATAAAAATTAATAAGATAAATAAAATTTCAATTGTAATAAAATTTCTAATTTCTTGAAAGTTAAATAATAGAGTTTTAGCTAAAATGCTATTCTAATTTTAATAAGATAAATTAATTTAATAATTAATAAATGTATAATTGATAAGGAGAAAATAATCATTTAATGCGATCAATAATACATATTAATAATAATGATATGATGATATATCTTGAAATGCTGATAAAATCAATATTAATAATTATAATGATAAATCAATATTAATAATTATAATGATATGATGATATATCTTGAAAGGTTGATAAAATCAATATTAATAATTATTTTTTTGTAAAAAATAATTATTTTTATTTAAATGAGAAATAAAGAAATTTGTAATTTTTTTTTTCTTAAAAACAATGTTTTAGACTATGTTCCTATCAACAAAATAAATAGGAGGTGACCATCCATTAAAAAATAATTTAAAAAAGAGAGTTGACCGTTGGCCAAACGAAAGCTAGATTCATGTAATTCCTTTTGGAGATGGATTATAAAAACTAAGACGCAATAGTTGGAGGATGGAAAATTGTGAGAGAATGAAAAAGTAAAAAGATGGAAAATATTTAGTTTTCCCTCTTGTGTGTTCGATTAGAGGGGTGGAAAAGTGGGAATGTGGAAAACTCTTTTGTTTGGTTGGAGAGAAAAAGGAAAGGATGGAAAATGTATTTTATATAAATTGATTATTATATCCTCGTTACATAATATGTAAGAAATAGATTTATTTATAATTATTAAATAATATAAAATTTATCACATCATATATATAAATTTATATTATTATAATGTAAAAATTAGATTAGATCACGTTCAAAAAAAAAAAACATTCAGTAACGTTGAAAAAAAAAAAAAACAACAACAACATTCCAGTAACATTGAAAAGAAAAAAAAAACGTTCAATAACGTTGAAAAGAAAAAAAAAATGTTTAGGTAACGTTGAAAGAAAAAAAAAAAAAAAAAGGAGAACATTGAAAAAAAATAGGTGAGAAGAGGGCATTTTTGTAAAAATGTTACTATAAAACTTTTCTCTTCAAATTTTCCTTCTAATTTGAAAGGAAAAAAAATATGAGTCCGGAGATGGAAAACTTATATTTGAAAAGAATGATAGAAAACTTTCTCTCGAGTTTTTCATCCTTCGTATTTTCCTTCCCCAAACTAACAGTAAAAAACAATATTTTCTATCTTATTTTCCTCTTTTTATTTTTTATCATCTCCGTTTTCACTTCAAATGAACGGAACTTTAAACTTTCTCTGTCACTGCAAAAATATATTCTTCTTCTTTTTTTTTTTTGTCGATTTAGGCCCATGACTGTGTGGAGACAAAGCTGTCATCTAAATCTTTTGTTACATCGAGGTGACTTTCTCTACGTTGTGACATTGTCTTGGTAATGTGAAGCAAAATTGTCGATCTTTGATCCCTTATCCATGCAAATCCCCAGGAGGTGACGCGTGGAGATGATATTTCATGATAGTTTGACACGTATCTCAAACGTGGAGAAGCTACAAAGCAAGAGAATATTATAACATATAAGAAACCATGAACAACTCAGCTGTAGCTCCAATGATCAGAGACACAAACGAAAAGAAGATCAAAAGAAAGGACAATGGAGAAGAAACAAAGTGATCAGGAGAAGAGGGAGAGAAAGCCAGAGAGTGAAGGAGAGAAGGGAAAGTTAGAAGCAGGGCTTCCTTTGGAGACCAGTCCCTATGTGAATGATGGGGACTTGGACGATTACAAGCGTCAAGCTTATGGAACTGAAGGTCACCTCGAGCCCCAGATTGGTCGTGGCGCTGGAGCCACTGATGCCCCAACTCGCTTTGGTGCTGCTGTCTCATCTGACACTACTGCAACTAATGTCACAAATCGTCAAGGGGTTCCCTAATCGTATTATTGTTCCTAGCTATATATGGAGCTTAATTTTAAGAGGGCGAGAGGTCTCTTTTTTGTTTTTTTAATCTTTTTTCACCATGCTAAATTATATATTCATATCTAAATCTCTGTTCCAAATAAGATATAGGAAATGTGGTTTTTATACAAGTCTGGTCTCTTTTCTTTTCCTTGTCTGAATAAGATGACTTTATTAGAGAAACAAAGGCGAATTGAGTCTCAAATGACTCCTCTTTTTGCTAGCCAAAACCGGGAGTGAAATGGAGAAGACGAGGATGTATGGTTCCACTTTTAACCATTACAAGAAGAAGCTTATCCGGGTTATAGAGTGAGCTAATGTATTAGGGTTCCAAAATAAATGAGTCACATGCTACAAAGAGATATATTTTTCATCATCTCTTGAAAAAAAAATAATAAGCAAGAATTCATTTGATTATTTACTGTTCTTTGATTATTATTACAAGATAAATAAATAAATAAAAGAGGGTATCATACTTTTAATAATGATATATTAATAATAATGCAACATAACTATGTTTTCCTAATCCTAATAAAAAAATTATAAAAAAATTATAATAAAAAAAATATTTTTTAAAAGTACAAACCCAAAAAAGAGGTTTGCTTTATGTGATAACTTAACTATATTATATACACTAGTCATAATACGAGCGATTCAATATTATAGCATTAGCATGACAAAATAGACCAAATAAATCTAGACAGCTAGCATGACAACTCAATAAATAAAGATAGGCAACATGACAACATCAAAGATAAAAACTTTTAATTGCTTTCTACTCCCAAAAAAAAAAAAAAATTTAATTGCGAGTTCTAAATAAACCAAAAAAGGGAGTTTTTTTTTTTTAAAGCAATTTTTGGGAAGTTAATTATCAATTTGGGGGAGAAGTATAAATTTTAGCTAAAATTTTCAAAACTAATATATAACTATCTATAGGGTAGAAATTAAAAAAAAAAAAAAAAAAAAAAAACAAACCAGGATGAAAAACAAACCTTTGATAAAGTTGAGGACTCTTGGCCAGCTCTCATTGTTCTCTTGTAGTTCTGTCACTATTGGCAATAGAGGCATTCTTTTTTCTTTTCTTTTTCCCCTCTCTCTTTTGAGATGGGAAATTGGCAATAGAGGTTGATTATTTACATTCTTAAAAAAAAAAAAAGAATTGGTTATTTTATAAAACCTCCCCGAAGATTGTGGCCTGAGGAGAAAATTTAAGGAAATCGCATTCGCGGAATGGGCTCGGCCCAAGGGCCAACAAGAAATGGATGAAACTCTCATTTAGGAAAAATCATTTAGGCCTATTACCAAGGTAGTCCATAAAACCCATCTTCCCAAGGAAACGTGGCCCCATTGAGAAGCGGTCATTTGCTTACTTGAATACACCCTTTTTCACCTTCTTTCCTATGGGACACGTCAAGGAGAATGCAAAGCCCAATGTAATAGTCACCTCCACATATAAGGTTTTCCTCACCTAATGTCAGCCACATTAAATGCTAAATAACTGGCTTGAACAGTGAAAACACCTCCAAAACTTGATCTTCATGTTCAAGAAATGGTATGGGAATGTGCTGATAGGATAAATATCCCCCTAAATCCAACGAAGAGTAGGGTAGGTGGAAGAGGAAGAAGGTGGCTATAAAAGGAGGAGGAGGGCAACATGAGAGGGGATCCAGAAGAAGCCCAAGGCAGAACTAGAGAGAGAAAGCAAGAAGCGTTTTCACCTGTATTCATCCTTTAGAACTCTTATTTGTACCTTAGGAACACGATTCCCATTTAAAAAGCCTTGATTCAGTCATAGTTGGCTCCAATCATCTTTTTAATATTTCCATTGTGAATTTCTATCCATCATACATTATAAATTAGTTGCGTAGACCTTGGACCAAGTATATTTCTTTAGCTTTTGCGTTTTTGACCCCACAGTTACGTTATTATTATTATTATTATTATTATAGAAAGTACAATAAAATGTTACTTTCTTTTATAGAAATGAATCATGTGAGTGTCCTCATTCACGATAAATTTAGAGTCGAATGACTCGAATCACAAAATTTCATTTCTCTTTTTCCCCAAAATATTTTATTTTCTTTCATTAATTTCCAATGTTGTCATTTCATTTTATAGGTATAATTACTTTTTCATTCAGGATAATGATCAAATTCCCCTATATCATCATTTTCATCTTGGAATAAGACGAAATTGTCTTATGCGGGAAAAAAAGACCTCCAATGACTTTATATATATATATATATATATATATATATATATATATATATATATGCATCTCATTCTATTCCATTAAGGTCGTTTTGAAAATCAACATATTACAATAACTAAATAAATTTATTTTTGACAAAATACTAATTTAAGAAAAGGTTGGAATTTAATTATCATTGTAAGGGAGCGTTTTAGATCCTAAGCCCAAAAGATGAAAAGATTAAGGCCCAAAGAGCCCAACACAATAAATTTGTAAAGAGTGTGTTAGAAACTAGACTTCAATAAGTTAGACAACAATCATAATGGGTTAAAGATAACAAGAAAACAAAGATAAAAAAGTTTTGTGCAAAGAAAATCTTCAACGGCCAAGTCCGAGGAGAATAGTTCTTGAATATATTTCTCTTAGACTTGATTAAAATTACAGTTCTTGTTGCTACAATATATTTTCTATAGATCCTTCGATCCCTCCCCCCCCCCCCCCCCCCCTTGTAATGGGGTCTTTCTTCTTTATATTCTCCTGTTTTCCTTCATCTCCCCCCTCCACGTGTAGGTCAAGTTGCTTGTTTTGATTCTTGTCTCATCAGAACCTTCCTGAACTCTTTGAAGGGTAGCTGTAAGGCTGAATATTACTGTTTAGATATCACCTCCACATTAATGCAGTCAGAGAGTTAGCTACAAAGCATTTAATTTGGTGGTAACAGCTTTCCCTTAGATATTTCTTAACTTCCCTTTGTCCTATTCTCACCTAATGTTTATCCTTACCAGTAAAATCGTCCGGAGTGTTGCTCTTGATGGCAGATCAAACCTTTTGACCTCTGCTCTACTTAGTTGAGGAGGCATTTCTCCTCCGACTACCTTCCTAAACCTTCATGGCCAGAATCCTTCCATACCTAACTAATTTGTACGTCTTAGCTAATGTCTAACTGTCCTCGGACAAGGCCCATGACCCAATATACACCCCTGGACCTTCCATCCCCACAATCATAATTTCATAAATAAGGTTATCCTACTAAAATAAATTTACTAAGGTAAAGATAAACTGCCTCCATGTAGTTAGGACCAATAACACCCCCTCCCCAAACTTTTTGAATGTTATTCACTTATTCTTTATCTCTCTCTCATTTTTTTTTGTTATAATAGTGCAAGAAGAGAATTTGAGTTAGCATTATTCTTCAAATAAAGGAGAGATTGTGCTACCGAACTACAAAGTTCTTAACTTGCTTTCGTACAAGGACGAAGTTGTTCATGGACTAAGGCGGCAACGCCCCCCCCCCCCCCCCTCCCCCCCACCCAAATTTTTTTAATAAATCATAAAAGTATATATTTTTTGAACTTTTTAACATTTAGATCCAAGATAATGACTCTTGGCCCCCATCTCCCCAAAAATTTACAAATTGGCCCTTAGAACCTAACCAAAAAAAAAAAGCCCATCACTATGGTTGATGGTCACTCCATAGACAAACAAACAAAATCCCAATACATGAGTTTGTAAGTCTTTTTTAGTAGCCTAAGAATTTTTCTATATATATATATATATATATATGGGCTTTTCTTATCTTTTTTTTGTTAATATTTTCTTTTCAATTCTTAATCAGTAGAGTTATAAGGTTTGAAATTGATGAAATATCTAATAAATAATTAAATAAATAACAAAAGGAACTATTGGAAACGTTAATTGTTATAAGATAGTCTCATTTAGTTACAAGTCAAGAAATTTTTTAAGCGTATGTTTTTCCCCCCTAAGTCTAAAGTCTGGCTTTGTCCCTGTTTTCGTATACTTTAGTTTGGACAATATTGCAACATCTTATTTAGGGGCGGCTTGATGTATTTGAGGGCCAAAGGCAAAAACTGATTATCTTCTTTTAGATGCAAAATTACTACTAATCAACGTTCTTTTTCTCTCTAGGTTCTCTCTGAAGCCTTAGAGGTGAAAACTTTTGCTTGTCGTGGAGCTAGCAACTCTTTTCCTCCTCTGAGGGTGAAAAATTTCAATGATAGAGAGGGTGAAGTATGGACGACGTATGCTCACGATGGAAGAACCTTTCTCTCACAGAGAGGGAGGTGATAGAACATGACTTTGCTAGTACAGAAGTGGTGAAGGGGGCAGCCTTGGTGGCAAAGTTCTTCACGAAACAAAGAGTCAGCCTTGAAGCGGTGGCAAGGACGTTGAAGGGTGCTTGGAAAACAAACCAAAGTTTTGAGTTTCATGACTTGGGGGAGAATAAAGCCATCATTTTATTTGAAGACGAGGTTGATATGGATCGTGTTCTGAGCATGGGACCATGGTCATCTGACAAATATCTTCTAGCGTTGCAAAAACTGGGCGATGAGGAACAGATAGAAAACATTAGTTTTGACACAGCTAGCTTCTGGATACATGATCTCCCAGCCAGAAGGATGACTAAGGAAGTTGGTGTCCGAATTGGAAATACACTAGGAGAAGTGGAAAAGGCGAACATCCTAGCAAGAGGTAATCTATTGAGCAAATGTATTCGAGTTCGGGTAAAAATTGATATCACACAACCTTTGTGCCGTGGGAGGTTGGTTAAGTTTGGAGGTTTGTCCTCGATATGAACGACTGCCAATATTTTGTTATTGGTGTGGTAAACTAAACCATGACGAAAGAGACTGTGGAGTATGGCACTTGGTTAAGGGCAAGCTACGATGACTGCAATAACCCCAAAGGGTATAGGTAAACTCAAGGGGAGGTAGTAAGGCCAATGAAACCAGTGGTGAACCCATTGGAAATAGTGCGGGGGATAGTGGAGATGGGGAAACTACGATGAGCATTGCAACGGAGATGATGGAAGTGGTCCCCACACCGGTAGAAGCAACCATTGTCAATAGCCAATTCACAGCTGAGGTGGCAACAGAAAATCTGAGGAAATCAAGGTGGACAATTAAGGAAACGTGTGTTGCGGAGAAAGTACTGAAAACTGATGATGTGATAGGAAATAATGTAATCCTGGAAGCTAACTTACAGGATACGGTGATCATGAAATCCTATAAGGATGAAAATCCAAAATTCAAAATATAGAAGGGAAAGGTGGATTAGTTGTTGGGCCCAGTAACAGAGATAATGGACTAATGGACTCCAACATGGATGATAGCAATCAAATGGGCCGAGTAGAGGGATATAACCCATTTGCAAATCAACCCATAGGAGAGAGGGATGTTTTTAATTCAGGCCCCAATACTGGTAAGCAAAACAAGGAATTAACTTACACTAAAAAACCCAAGGCAACCAACAAAGCAAATACAACTCTAGCCTTAAAACAAAGTGCGTATCAGAGTGAGCAAAAGGGTATAGCAAAGGAGGGATTACTCGGTAGAAAGGAGGATGGAGCTTCTCACCATGCCATGGGGAATAAAAGATGGAAGAGATTCCAGCATGATCCAAGCAACAATATGGGAGTGGAGGAGCATTCAGAGGAGGAAGGGCCAAAGAGAAAAACCTTGGGAGAGCTAGATTAGAACATTCCCCGAGGGAAAAGGTTGAAGTCTGAGACTGATGAGGTATGTCTGGCAGAAATTTTCAAACAACACTTGAGATTGGTGGAGGTTGCACAGCAACTCTGCCGAGACCAATCCCGCCGAGACCAATGAGTATTCTGAGTTGGAACTGCCGAGGGCTTGGGACCCCTTTGGCAATTCAGGCCCTGAAAAGGGTGATTAAAAAAGAAGATCACAGCTTGGTTTTTCTCATTGAAACCAAGCTAATAGTGGAAGAGATGAAGAGAGTTCAACGAGAAATTGGTTGGGTACAAGGGACTGTGGTGGCAAGTGAGGGTAGAAGTGGAGGTTTGGCATTACTATGAAAGCCTGATGTAAATGTTACAGTAAGACTTATTAATCGATGGTATATTGATGCGGTGATTGATTATGGTGGAGATATTGGAGAATGGAGATTAACTGGGTTTTATGGCAATCCTAACACACATAAGAGAACAGAGTCATGTGAGACACTAAAATGTCTTGGGCAACAGATTAATAAACCATGGGCATGTATAGGAGATTGTAATGAAATTCTTAGTGTTAATGAGAAGCAAGGGGGAATGGCCAGATCCAGCAAACAAAATGCAAATTTCAAAGATTGCTTGGATTATATAGGCTTGATAGATTTGGGTTATACAGGATCATGGTTCACTTGGGTGGTAGACAGAAGGGATTGTGGATCAATAGAGCCCTAGGGACAATGGAGTGGCGAAGAAAATTCTCAAAAGTAAAACTATATCATGTAGCAAATTCAGCCTTAGACCACTGTGTCCTACTGTTAAGATTAGACCAAGCCCCATGACAAACAAAGGGAAGAGCCAAACTCTTTCATTTTGAGTCTATGTGGCTTAGACATGATCAATGCGAAGAGGCTGTCAAGGAGGCATAGGAATCAGGGTTGCTGATTGGGGGGACAAATCCAATTGAAGGTTGCTTAAAAAATTGTAGAAGAGCCTTAACAAGGTGGAACTCATGAGTTTTTGGATATGTGGGACAGAACATAGAACAGATGCAAAGAGAATTGCAGTTTTTGGAGACTCATGTTGTTAGTCTCTCGAACCAAACACAGATAGGCGAAACAAGGATAAACTTGAACAAATTGTATGCCATGGAGGAAGACATGTGGCATCAAAGATCTAGAAGTTACTGGGTAAAATCTAGAGACAAAAATACTCGGTATTTCCACGAAAAGGCATCGAGTAGGAAGCAGAAAAATACAATCTTTGGGCTAATGTACGAAACCAATCAGTGGCAAGAAGCTCTGACAATAGTGAAGAATATCGCCATCAATTATTACCAGAACTTGTTCGGCACCTCCCATACATTTGTTCAAGATGAACTTCTTGATGCCATTGAAGCCAGAGTATCAAAGCCCATGAATGCATTGCTTACTAGAGAATTCCAAGCTACGGAGGTGAGGAACGCTCTTAAACAAATGCATCCACTGAAAGCCCTAGGACCTGACGTTATGAATCCTCTCTTTTATTAGCATTTTTGGCCAATTGTTGGAGATTGTGTAACGAAATGTGTGTTGGATTTCTTGAATTTGGGTGTCACACCAGTAAATTTTAATGAAACTCATATTATTCTCATTCCCAAAGTAAAAAGTCCCAAGAAAATTTCTAAATACTGCCCCATTAGTCTAAGTAATTTTATCTCTAGAATTGCAACAAAAGTCCTAGCCAACAGACTCAAAATAGTGTTACCATCTATCATAAGTGAGAACCAGAGTGCGTTTATGGCAAATAGACTCATCACTAATAATATTCTTGTGGCTTTTAAGATTATGAACCACATCAGCCAGAAGCAGGGTGGAAGGGTGGGTGAAATAGCACTAAGATTAGATATGAGCAAAGCATATGATCGGATGGAATGGGGAAGGTTAGAGCAGATTATGTTAAGAATGGGGTTTCATTCTAAGTGGATTAATACTGTTATGCATTGCCTCATTTCTGTAACCTATTCTATTTGGATTAATGGGGTCTCCCATGGGCATATAACCCCAACTAGGGCCTTACGCCAAGGTGACCCACTATCTCCTTATTTGTTCTTGTTGTGTGCAGAGGGACTATCATCTCTAATTCAGAAGGCAGCCATGGAGGAAACAATTACTGGCATATCAATTTGTCGTAGGGGACCACAGCTATTACACTTGTTATTTGCGGACGATAGGTTGCTGTTTTGTTAGGCAACATCTAAAGATTGTGATGAACTTATGCGACTTATCCAAGTGTATGAATCTTCTACAGGCCAACAACTCAACAAGGAGAAGACTTCACTGTTTTTTAGCCGAAACACTCCTATGGATACACAAGAGAGCATAAAACAAATGTTTGGAGCAGAAGTTATTAAGCAACATGAGAAATATCTTGGGTTGCCATCATTGGTGGGGAGATCGAAATGGAACACATTCCAATACTTGAAAGAAAGATTGGCTAACAAATTATCAGGTTGGAAGGAGAAGCTCTTATCCAGCGCAGGCAAGGAGATACTTATAAAAAGCAGTAGCACAGGCTGTTCCAGCACACACCATGAGCTGTTTTTTGCTGCCAAAGAACCTATGTGATGACATGACAAGCATGGTGCGGAATTTCTGGTGGGGACAGAAGGGTAATGAATGAAAAATGGCATGAATGAATTGGGAAAAACTATGTGAACCGAATATTGAAGCCAACATGGGCTTTAGAGACTTAAGAGCCTTTAATATTGCTCTCTTGGCTAAACAAGGCTGACGGTTGCAACAAGGCAGTAACTCGCTCTTCTATAAAGTTTTTAAAAACAAATACTTTCTTGAAGAAGATTTTATGCATGCCAGGAAAGGCCACCACCCATCCTTTGCTTGGAGGAGTATTTAGATAGCCCAATCTCTAATTAGAGATTGGGTTAAATGGCAGGTAGGCAATGGGCAAGATATCAACATTTGAAAGGACAAGTGGACAAACAACCCAACCACATTTCGTATATCCTCACCACAAAGAATCTTACCCATGGAGACAATGGTCAATGCACTCATTGATGCAGAAAGTGGAGCATGGAAAACCAACATGATTTGAGATGTCTTCCTAGAACATGAAGCCAACTCCATATTAAGCATCCTTTTAAGCACAACACTACCAGCTGACAAACTGGTATAGACAGCAGCTGCTAATGAGAAATTATGTGTTAATAGTGCATACCACGTAGCAAGAAATAGAGACAGAAATGGTGGTGGTGAAAGCTCGAACCCTTCAGGTATGCACAGGTTCTAGCAAAGGCTATGGAAAGCAAAAATTCCAAGTAAGGTGAGAAACTTTGGCTGGAGAGCATACCAAAACATTTTGCCAACAAAAATGAACATTTTCCATAGAAAGGTCATTGAAAACCCGACTTGTGAAGAATGTGGTTTGTGTCCAAAAGCTATACTACACGTCCTGTGTCACTACACAAAGGCAAAGGCAGCCTGGTCCCATTGCAATCTGAGCAATATGGTAGAAGGTCAAGGGGATTTTATGGACATTTTGTGGCAGTGTGTGTTGAACCAAAGTACTGCCTCAAGCTTAATGGATATGATACTGATGATTGCTTGGAGTATATGGCGCAACAAAAATAGAGTGAGACATGAAGGAAGGAATATGTCAGCTGCGAAAATATATGGGGCAACAACCAAACTACCACATGAGTATACACTAGTCCAGGAGATGCCACACCAACTGCAGAATACACAACCAACTCAACACCGATGGGTCCCTCTTCCAAATGGATGGTATAAGGTGAATGTGGATGGGGCTGTTTTTTCGAAACACAAATGGAGCAGAATTGGTGTGATAGCTGTTAGGTTCTAAGGATTTAAGATCTAAATCTTTTAGAACTGCAATATGTAATGTTGACAAACCATGATCAAAACGTTTGGTCTAGATTTAGGTTGATCAAAATATGTTTGTATGTAAAGTTAGAATCGAGTAATTGCGGAAAATTACTGTTCAATTTCTGCAAGGCTCTATCGATCAAAAATTAGACTCAATCAATCGAAGCTCGTGCAAAATGTTTTTCTGAAGAATTTTTCAACTCAGCCCAAGCCCATATGACGTGTAGGGTTTTATGTTTTGCCTTAAGTATAAAAGAAAAACTTTAGCAACATTTTGAGAGGTTGTTTTTGCTGTGTGTGTGAATCTCTTGTGAGATCTAGAGGTGTTTACATTTGTACACACTTAGGGTTATCAAGATAAAGATTGATGTCGAAAGCTTGGTGATCACTTCAGTTGTTGCATAAATAGCATAAAGAAAACACAAGTGGGAGTACTTGTGGTTGCTGTGAATCCAAGAAAGAAGTAGTCCGTGGACTCGGAGCTGTTATGTGGTCGTGATAGTAAGTTTTCTACTCGATGTAGCAATAGGATGTTAGTGATCTAAGTCGCTATTATTAAACTTTAATTCTTTCATAGTGAATTTGTTTTACCTTGAGGATAGTTAGGTTAAATCCTCCTCAGGTTTTTTACCGGTTTGGTTTTCCTGAGTTATCATATCTTTGTGTTCTTTATTTTTCGCGTTGTTATATGATATGATTTACTTGTGTTAACCTAGATCTGAATAATTTATCTAAGTAATCACTTGGCTAAATAACTAGGTTAATCAACTTGTATTTTAAGGGGTCTAAAAAGGTACAATAGCAAGAGATGACCAAGGCCAAGTGCTTGCTGCCATGAGTAAGAAGTTGGAGCTCCCATTGAGACATTTGGAAATTGAAGCGAAACCAATAGAGGCGGCTGCCATTTTTTCCAAAGATATCGGCATCCAGAAGGTAATATTCGAAAGCGACAACTTGCTGGTATGCTCAGCTATACAAGGGGAATCAAATCCTTCCCCAACTATTGCCAATATTATTGTAGGAACCATACACCACATGCAGATGCTGTGCCAGTTTGAAACTCGCCACACATGAAGGGAAGGAAACAAGGCAACACATGGATTAGCCAAGTATGTGCAATTTGTTGATGTTTTTGTAACATGGATGGAGGAAACTCCACCCATTATAAACTCTGATATTTCTTCAGATGTAAACTAGCTCTTGCAAGCTTGTTTTGTTTGAATTCACTGGTTTCCAAATAATAATAATAATAAAAAGACAAAATTTTTACATCTGTTAATGTGGCAGGTTGATAGCGGTAAATAAAAGAGTAATGATAGTAGTGGACCTAGATGAGAACTAGTAAAAATTTGCGAACTCGAATTATTGTGAAAAATGTTGTGAATTATTTTGTGTATTGCCTTTTTTTATGTTGAGAAATGCTACATTCTCAATATTTTTCACAATAAATCTTAAGTGTTAAGTTGTTATTAATTCTAATTTGAACTTACCACTAAAATTATTTTTTTGCCATCAGTAACAACTTGCTACTTAGAATTTATTGTAAAAGTGTTGTGAAAAATATTGTGGATGTAGCATTTCTCTTTTTTTTTTTTTTTGTATTTCATTTGATAAAAAAATATTATTTTATTTGTTGGCTAATATTTGGGCTTAATTAATATTATTACAATAATAAAAATAACTTTATTGATTAAAATTTGGGGAACTTTTTTTTTTTTACTTAGGCCTTTGGCGACTATATCAGTTGTTATACTATTGATCCGACACTGAATTCTTATTTCATCCAAACTGACAAAAAATACAATAAAAGACACAAATTTACCCATTTTCCTTTCCAAAGACGTACAACACCAGGACATGGGTAAAGTGTGTGACACGATGTTGCAATATAATATAAAGCACAGATAGGTAAAGCGTGATATTGAAATAGCTGACTTAGGTAAAGGTAAACTGATAATGACTGTAGCCATTAGAAAGTATTTTGTCATTACTCTTTTAAAAACCTCCTTTTCAAATTAGTAAAACCTTTTCTAATATATAGTTGAATTAATAAAGTTATCCTATACAAAAAAAATTAATAACCTCTCTTTTTTGTTTTGGAATGTGTTAAATGTTGTGTTTTAGTCGAATAAAAAGTCTTCTAAAATAAGTTGTCACTTGGTGTCATTTACGAAATTCTTTGGTAGCTTATTTGTATAATGTGAAACAAAAAACCAGAAACAAACTAATTTTCAAAAAGTTGAAAGTTAAATTATTTGAAATAAAACTGAAATAAAAAGTAATGTGAAACCCACAAACAATAGATAATTTAAGCAAAAAAAAAAAAAAAAAAACTTGCTTTTAATTGGATGCCAAACACATACAAAGACCAAACTTTTATCATGTAGTAGGAGTGGTAATTCGTGTTTGCATATCAGGTCATGAGTATTTAATTATATAGGTCAATATAAATACAACACGTTTATTAAACAAGTCAAGATTCCTTATTTCTAACACGATATGTTTATTAAACAAATCACACGGCATGACATGTATGACCCGTTTAATAAATAGGTTATGTTAAGATTGATATGAATAATTTGTTATCAAGATAGGTCTTGGGATAAATGATAGGAAATAAGCTTGAATACTTAGGGTTTTGAAAAGTAGATTGGTAAAATGACCTTTAGTTAAACAAGTCAGATAGATTTCGCTTGTTGAACATGACACAACATGTTTATTAAACAAATCAAATAATGTTGACCTAAATCTAACACGAATTCCCATTAAGTCTCAACTTAATCTACTTAGTTCATGTCGTGTTTGTATTATGTTCAGGGGTTGTATCAGTCTATCAGATACTATCACCCTTATCATGTAGTATTGCTTATGATTTTATTAGTATTCAGTAAGATTAAAATTTGTCAAAATATTAAGAAGAATATGTTATAAGTGAGTTGTAGTTAACTTAATTGATAAAATCTTTTGTCATTGAATAAAAAAATTGAAAATCAATCTCGGCCTACACCATAAACCATATGGTGTCTTTGTCTAATGATAAAAAACATTTATCGTAAAGATGATGTCATAGATTGAAATAAATTTTTTTTTAAAAGAAAAGAAATGAAGGAGGTGTTATATAAGACTTTCTACTTTCATCAGTGTTGTCTATTGATGTTTACGTTGATATAATTGAAAAAAGATCGCGTGTAACATATCACTTCAGGCATGTCTTTCAGACGACACATTATGCATTTGGAATGGATAGCGCAACTCCTATGGATCAAATTTTTTGCTGAAATGATTTGAGCAGTATCGAGTACAACAGATCTTCACAGTGAGCAACTACTGTATAAATATACTAAGTGCCCGTTTGTTTCCACTTTTTCAACTCTAAAAAGCCCGTTTTGAAAAACCCAGCCCAAAAAACCTGTTTGGTAAGGTTCAAAACGCAGCTTTTAACAAAAAGCTGCGTTTTGAATTTGTGAAGAAAACATGGGTTTGCAAAATGGAGCTCTGAGCTCAATTTTGCAAAACGCACAAGTACGTTTAGCTCAAAACAAAAAATGACCGTTATGTTATACTCGTTGCACATAGCTCGCAGAAATTTTTTTTCTTTTTCTTTTATTTTTGTGCTGATTATGTTATGCCCTTTTGTAATCGGACTGCTTATAGAGTTTGTACCAGAACTATTTGCAAAGTCATGTTTAATAGCTTCCTTTCTATCATTGGGGTAAATAAAATAAAATAAAATAACAAAATCAAGACCAAACCGACTGGGTTTTATTTAGTATATATATATATATATATATATAGTACACATGGGCCGGAGTAGCCCTCCCTTCAGGCCCGACTTTATGCCTAGGCAACTTAGGCCTAGGCTAAAGCCCCACATGTCTCAAAAATTTAAAAGAATTCTAAGGTTCCATTGCATATAGACTTCTAAGGTTCCAAATTTGTATAAAATGTCTCAAATTTATAGAATAATACTTTCTTTCTTTTTTTAAAGAAAAAAATATATAGATGAGTTTTGGATTCTTTTCCTATCCTCCAAAAAAGTCAATAGAAACTCAATCCATTTGAAATTGTAATCTATTTTTTTTAAAAAAATTATAAAAAAATAAAAAAGTGATTAACTTTTTTGACAACTTTTTTGTTATTTCATAAAAATTTCTAAATTTAATTATTAATGTATGCCCTACATTAATGAGTGTGCCAAAAAATCAATAATAATCAAATTTTGTAACAACTTGTAAGATAGATGTCAATAAAATTTAAATACAAAATAAAATTAACAATTTTGCATCTCAAAAATCAAAAGGATTTTAAACTAAAAAGATATATATAGAAAGTTAAATAAATAAGATTTAAATATTACAAAAATCTACTAAAATTTACCGCACCTCAAAATTTATCGTGCCAACCCTACCTTGCATCATGAAATAGGAGAATGATGTTTAAAGAAAAATTCAATAAGAATGTTTTTTTTTTTTTTTTTGGAAAAAATATGAATAGTCTTATCATATCATATATATGATACAAAAGTTAAAACTAAGAGAAAGTTAAATTCAAATCCAAATTAGAGTCTAATTTTGCAGTAATGTTCCACCTAAATTTTCTAATTTCTATGCCAATTGAGTAAATTTGGTGCAAGAAGTCTAATATAAATAAACCATTTTTTTTTTTTTTTTTTTTTTTTTTTTGCTGAAGGAGAATCGAGGTCTCACATGTGAATTCATTTACCCCACAAATAAATCATATATCTATATTATAATTATAATTAGAAGAATAAAGAGTGATTGATTTTGTTTTCCATTGTCATTTGTTTATTTAACTAAAAATAATTCAAATTTATTTAACTTTTATGTAATACTATAAAATGTCTACAGATTTTATTACTTACTGGGAAGAAGCTTATAATATTATAATAAATAAAAAGTAGCAACTTTTATAATATTTATATATATATATATATATATATATATATTTATATTTTTATGTGTGTGTTTAATTGTATTAGTACTCTATTAAAAGAAGAGAATGGTCTTGTCTATCGGTATTTCTCCCCTTTTTTAAAGTAGAGGAGAATTCAATGAATCTTAAAAAAATGAATATGACTAGATGCTTTTCTTACGACTTGGTTTTACCAAAATAATAAGCGAATAAAAAGATTGTCAGATTAAAATTAAAACTTCCTTAAGAAATACTATAACTTTTGCGTCTTTGCATTAAGGGGGACAAAAAACAAAGCACTCAATGGTATTCACAGAACGGGAAAAAAAAATAGTAATGAAAAATAAACACTACGTGGTCTTACATACAATGCTCTTAGCTTCCAAAATTAAACAAAGGAAGAATATTCAATGAAAAGAGAGGAAGAGAGAATTTTTAAATCAATGAATTTTCACTATATAATGTATGGTTTTTTAGCTGATTCTATTACCCTTAGAATTAATAAAAGATCTATTTTTTTTATAAAATTAATTAAACTGGAATTATATATCGACAAATTGGAAGAAAAAAAAAAATCAAGCTAATTTCAGGGCCAGAAGCAACTTCAAAAGGTAGAAAATAACCATATCTGGTTCTCTTCTCTGCCTGAGGACCTGAAAGGTTAACTTATGCAATAATCTCATGTATAAACAAATTAAACTGGGATAATATATTGATAACATATTAACATAACTTTTTCCAATCTAAATTTGGAACCAGAAGCAATTTCGAAGCCTTTAGGGGATTGGATATTTATCTCTTCTCCGCCTGAAAGGTTAACGCGTGCACACGAAGTAACATCATGGGTCATTTGCGTCGACTAATTGTCGAACTTTCTGATTGATTAAAGTAATAAGAAAGTGATTAAACTATAACTGTTGAGATAAATTAGGACTCAATCACTTCGTGCTAGGTGTATCCAGTGAAAAATGTGGCTTAAATCAAAGCAAAATATTTTTGCCGAAAGATATAAGAGAAAGGGAGTGACCATTGAATCGCAATCTGTCACTCACAAGTCCTCCGTGACAATACATTTAATCTACTTATGCTTTATTCCACACAAAAATCTTTGTTGTAAAATTAAACTATTAAACCCACCAACTGTATGAAAAGATCATATCATGTACATTATATATAGGGCAAGACTTAGGTACAGTATTTAGGTGTTATTTCTTAGGTTTTCCAATTAAGATTGAGCAATGTGGCTACTTAACTAAAAAATACACTTTAGTCACACACACACACACACACACACACACACATATAGTAGCGACTCCAATAATATTTTTTAGGGAGATCATTCAAATTCGTGTCGAAGGGGATGACAAGGATCTCTTTGTAAATCATTTTTTTTTCATCTTGATCATTATGATAATATTGATGAGATCTTTCATAACCTATGATCCAAAGGAAGTTTTTTTTTTAAGTCAACACGAGTTCTTTTAGATAATAAATCTTAGGTAGGAGATAAATCTTGCAGTATATGTGACTTTCTTATCAAAAATTTATTCATAGTAGTAGCAAGAGAATTAAAGATAAACTATAAGTTCGTTGGGCATATGTTTCCTTAGTATAATGAAGATATTAATTATTATTGCTAAGATTAAATCTTGTAAATTATCTATTCTCTATTACTTTAATAAAGTTATTAATTATTGTTGTTAAGTGAATTTTAATTATTATTACTTAGAATACTCTAATTCATTATTTATTAGTTTTTGTTTTTACTCTTTTCAATTCTTTTATTTAACAATTCAACTCAATTGTGACTACTTACAGGTCTTTGTAATTCATTAAGAAGAATTTTTTTGTGTTTTTTACATTACTCTATTAAGAATTTAACGCAACAATACAATCATTAAAAAAAAAAGAAAAAAGTCTTCATTCTCCATTGTCTTACGCCCCACTTCCACTGCCTCACACTTAATTTTCTTTTAGTGTTTACACTTTACAGCTTATTTAATTGTTTTTTTTTTTTTTTCTGAGATTTAAAATCAACAAATTACTAATTTTTGTTGTTGGACTTGCTATTTTTTTTCCTCATATTTTAGATCAAATTGGTTTGATGCTGGGTTTTTTTTTTAGAAGGCCAAGATAAATTTTAGTATTGAATTGATTTGTTCTTTGGACTTATCTCAAGGGGGTTCAAAATTTTATTTTAAGGAATTCAAAACAAAAATATTTTAAAATGTTATATGTAAAAAAAAAAAAATCACAAGTCAGGGGGTTCAATTAAACCCCCTGAACACCATGTGGTGCCGCCACTAAATATATACATATATATATATATAATAAAAGTTGAGTTTAAAGTCTGATTGCATCAAATTGCTAAGAACCCATATGGCACTATTGTTTATACTCAATAAGCTATACCAAATTAATGTTAAGAACCCATAGGTAGAACCCATTCTTGAAAACCAAATTATAAAGGAAGTGTTGAAAAATTTAGACCCCGGTTGATAGAATTAACATGTTTTAAAATCAAGTTATTAACTAGATTTATTATGAATAATCTTTGTTCAAACAAACAAACATATCAATATCATGCACAGCGGAATAGTAAATAAGACAAGATATGATGATTCAAAAAAACCAATGAAACAAACTAGTTTCATAATAAAAAAATCTGGAGGGAAATCTTCCTAAAAAGCAATCCATTATAATAAAGAGATGTTAAGTTATGATTTTTCTCATAACATTAGTGTTGGCTTACTCCATGACAAAAAGTGTTGTAATTGCATAAATTTATTTTCTTGTATTTTTGTGGGATTTATTTGTAATGGGTGTTAGGACATATGTGGATATTTTTAGAGATATATGTTAATGTAAATTGGCTAATCTGCTAACAAAACGCATTTTACTTGTAATTTGGTAGATCTAGAATGAGTTTAGTACTTCGAGGTACAAGAGTTTAAGTTTAGTATTAAAGCCATGCAAATATATCCAAGAAATAAGTAAAGAAGTGTTGTCCATTAAAGCTTGACAGATAGCTCGACAAATCCATATCCATCGAGATTTAATGCTGATGCTTGATAGCAGCTCGACAAAAGCTGTATCTATCGAGAATTACAAAATTTAGATTTTTAGATCTAATTTCACGCATATCTATGTGTATTTGTGTAGGGTTTTTTTTCTCATAATTTTAAACATATATAAGGATTATTTTAAGGGCCGTCAAAGGTGATGCAAAGTGATGCAACTTAATGCAAATTGTGACCAGAGACAGAATTTGCCCTAGTTCATCATATTTCTTGTAGAAGCTGCTGCGTCTTTACGCCAAGGGTTTTGTAACCAAGAAACTTCTTGATCTTCATTGTTAGATGAACTGAAGAACTTTGCAGCCAACATCTTCCTCAAGTTGGTGTGTTAGTCATGTACTTGAATCCGTGCATCAATTGGTTAGTCACGTACTGGAATTGTGCATTGAAATGAAAGATTATCACTACATTACAAGTCCAATTGGGTATTGGGGTAAGAATTCAATTGTAGGTTAGTAATAGGTACTAGGATTCTTTTTACATATAACCGCTTATTTTGATAATAGTGGATTCTCGAGAGTGGTGACCTTAAATTCACCCGGTGGGGTTTTACTTCGGTGGTTTTCCCCATTCATAAACAAATCATCTGTGTCAAATATATTTTCCGCTGCATTTAACTTAGTTGGTGATTTGTTTGTGCTACCACACTTATTGCATGTAATTGAATCTAATTAATTTTACTTAGCTAAATTAATTGATTAGGTTATCAAAGGAGTCAATACATCTTGGCCTATCAATGGCTTTAGTATTGAATGGTAGAGATTTGATCAAGACAGCTAAAAGTCACATTATGAGCACATGCCAGAAGCTGAAGAGTCAAGTGACAGCTGTTTTCGCGACTCAGGCAACCTGTGAGTGACCCACAAATGACCCTCAAATTTCATTGGTTAGGATTTTTGACCTATTTGCCCATCACTTATACTATATATACCCTCATTACCCACAGAAATGGTAAGGAACCTATTGAGAGAAAAGCCCTAAGAAAGGTTTCTACAACATACCCATCTTATTAGAGAGAGAGCTACTCATTCTTAGAGTGAGAAATATTTGTAGTCTCTTCTCCTTCCCTCTCCCATTGTTATAGCCATTGAGAGGATATTTGTACCCAAACACTACCCACACCTATTCAAAATGTTAAGAGTGTTTTTGGAACTTGGGAAGCATTAGAAGATGCCAAGGATGGCGGATGCAATGGGCTTATTGCGGGATCCAGAAAGCTAGAGAAAACAAGGTTAGGCGTAATCCTGTTAGAGCAAAAAGCTTAGAGGGCTTAGGTGCATCGGGTAGATTAGGCTTGTAGGGTCTATTGCTATTCATGTATCCCAACTAATTTTCTAGTAGATCATTTTACCGCTTAGAGGGCGGCAAAGAGGTTTTTCGTCGAGTTTTTCGTCGAGTTTTTCGATTTCCTCTTTGATAACACGTGCCGATGTTATCTTGCATTTGCTTCTCTCTATCCTTTACTCCTTACATTTAATTACTGTTGTGTTGTGATTAAATTATGGCATAAAGTAGTTTGATTGTTTAGGTATAGCTTATATATATCATTCTGCATATACATTGTTTGAATATAAGCTTGTGTTGGTAATTTTTGAAATTGGGGGTCTAAACATTCACTAGTGTTTTACACACCAAGTGAACATTCAAGAAAAGTTTTAAATCTAGTACAAAACCTTTATCTCTAGACTCTACAAACCCAGTAAATGAATTTATAGTAGAAACATTCTACCGCTTCAGAACTTCTGAGTTCTTCAATATATAGACACTCCATCCACAATCACAATTGGAACCTCCAACTAACTTCAAGAACTCTTGAAGGTTTTCATCTCAGTAGCAAGTCTGTGGTGGTTGCTATGACTTCAGCTTCTTCACCAATGGAATCTTCAAATCTACTTTGAAACTCTTTGGTTTGGAGAAATAGAGAAAACTTGGTTACAAAACCCTAGCCGCATAAATGGAGTGTTTCTCTCTCTCTAAAAAGCCTTCTAATAGATGGCTTATAATGTCCTTTAAATACTAGTTCAAACAGATCTCAATTCATGCTTCAAACAAATAAGTTATGAGTTTTTTCGCGTTGCTGATTTTTGCTGATCCGCGACACTCAATAAATCGAGAGATTTCGAAACTACTATCAAGGAGGCAATAGATTTTGAGCTTCTATCTAGAAGTATTGAGAGGTATCAAAATTGCTATCGAGCTACATGTTGAAAAAGTGTTTTTCTTGAGCTTTTCTTGAGTAAACTTTGCTTCTTCAACTTGGACTTCAATTATAACTTTAAAACACATCAAAAATCAATAAAAGACACATAATTTGGCATGGTTTGACAATACCAAAACACATGACCCTAACAGGAATGGTGCTCAAGAGCTTATAAACACATGATTAAACTTACATTTAATCTATGTAGGATACTGGGATCATAACATAAATGTCAATATTCTTTTTGTGTGAAGCTGTTACACTTTTTTAGTTTTTTTGCACCAAGTGACTACCTTTCATTAAAGATTTTGATAAATTTTATAATTCAACTATTATTTGGAGTGATTTCAAATTAAATCTTGATTTGTAAATAGTTTAATTTAAAATCATGAAATTTTAATGATTTCAATTCACACTCTCAATAAATTACCATCAACAACCAATAGTTCACATAAGTTACAACTAAAACATATCAAGCACAAAAAAATCCTTCTATGAGAGTTGACAATAGTTGTGATATCCTGTACGAGGATTGTGACATTATTATTATATAATAACTATTATCTATATATATATATATATATATATATATATAAAACCAAAACTTTTGAAACTCTCACAATTTTTCACGTCAGCACTATATTTAAATAAAATTATCATTTTATTTAAATAAAATTATTTTTGTTTAGTCCAAACTTAGTAAGGAGTGAAACTCTCTGTAAGGTTGAATTTATTCAATCATTTTGTTGGCTTTATTTTGTACCAAATTTGCTTGTAATTCAGCATTTAGAAACCCTGTATTTAAGTGGGAATCATGTAAGGGTAGTGTATGAGACAGTGTGAAGAAAAGCTCAAGAGTGTTCACTCAAGAAGAGCCTCACGACTGGCGAGTCGCCAAAGGGTCACGCCAACTGTTGCACTACAGGACAAAACTTTCAAACTAGCCAGGCAGCTAGCTCATGACTCGTTCCAGTTGCGAGGCTGAGTCGCTAGAATGCCCTGTTTGGTTGTAACTGACTCTTCGCATTCCTCATACACTCTACTATAAATATCCTTATAACCACGAAATGTAGAGAGCTTCCAGAGAGAATTTTGAAAGAGAAACTCTAGAGAAAAACAAGATTGACTCATCCACAATCTTTATCCTTGATTCTCCAAATTCCTCTACTCTCACCCTCTCCATTAACATATTCTTGAGAGGTACATTTAGCCAAATCCTTATCTCACCATACTAATATCAGTAAGAAGTGCTTGGGAAGCAGTTCAGAAGGGACCAATTCATTTTGGTTGATACAATAGGAGATTGCGGGATCCGGTAAGTTATAGAAAACAAGGTTCGGCGTAACCCTGTTGGAGCAAGAAGCTTGGAGGGCTTAGGTACACTGGGTAGATTAGGCTTGGAGGGTCTTCTGCTATTCATGTATCCCAACTTCATTCTCTAGTGGATTATTGACCGCTTGAAGGGCGGCGGAGAGATTTTTCCTCGTGTACTTTGGTTTGCTCTTCGATAACACATCTCCGTGTTATCCTTGTATTTGCATCTTTCTTCCCTTTCTCTTTACTTTTTAATTACTACTGTGTTGGTTATTAATTATGGTTTAGAGTGTGTTACCAATTTTTTTATAGCTTACATTTCATTTTCCGCACATATATTGTTTGTTTGTAAGTTTGAGTTGGTATTTTTAATTTGGGGGTCTAAATGTTCATAGGTGTTTCACACCCTATTTGAACTTTCACTCTCTCTCTCTAACAAGTCCAACTTAAACTCAAACTCATTATTATCATTTTTTAAAACAAAATTATTTTTGTTTAATCCAAACTTAACAAGAAGTGAAACTCTATCTCTCTAACAAGTCTAACTTAAACTCAAACTCAAACATTGATAATTTATCTCCAAATTTACAAGATTAATCATGAACACTATAAAAATAAAGCAAACCCTAATATTTTTTTTTAAAGCAAATTAGAGGTATGAGCTCTTTTTATGTTATTTTCTTCTCCTCTACTTTGTTTAAAAAAAAATATATTTTACGGTTATTCATGTTTTTTTTTAAAGTAATTTTTGTACATGAACCACCAAACAATCTTTAGCCGTTTTTTACAAAATAAAAAAGCTTGCAATAATTGAAATTGTTCTCTCGAATGTAACCCATATTTCTCTATTGTTTAGTCATATATATATTTTTTGTTTTGTTTCAATAATTTCTAAACAATGAATCATCTGATTCTTTGATATTTTTTGGTTTTTCAAAAGTTTTAATATCTGAATTTTTGAGTTATTTTTTTGCAGTATCTGAAACTATCTGGCAAATTTTTTGGAAGCCAATGCACATTCAAGCAATGACTTCTTCATCAAATTGTTACACAAATTGAAGTCATACAAGAGCAAATCATGCAATGGTGTAATTTTTTAAATTTTTTATAAAATTATTTTAGTCTACCTCATAAATAGGTATGTTCCCATGCATAGCATAAGTTAGCGACTAGTTTATATATATACACATTGTGTCTTATACACGGTGATTGTGCCAAGTGTATGCCCTGTTCGAAATTTAGTTTTTTCTTTTTCTTTTTTCATTATGTAGTGTAATGCACTATAATTACATTAAAATAATAACATGGTTACTTTATGTAAAACTTTTTATTTTTTGAGAAAGAACCTTATGTAAATTTCAATTTAAAAAAAAAATTAATACTCTAATTAAAATTCTATTACTAAGAGTTAGGGAAAAAAGACCATGCCAACGCAGTGGCCATATATATATATATAGGTCCAGGAAAAATATAAACAAAAGTCGATGAGCTTTTTCATGTGACTTATCAGTACACTAGAGTTAGTAATATATTATACTTTAAGTGAAATCTCTTCCCAAATATCCCAAATATTTAATAAATAAAATAAAATACTACAATATAAAGCTCAATTATAAAAAATTTCAAAAAATTTAAGAAGGATCATTATTTATTTTAAATTATTTTATAATCTATTATAATCTTTGATTTTGTTTTATTAAAAAAAATTGAACTTTACATTGTGAACATTCATCCCGTAATTTAAAAGTATTTAATTTTTTTATTATCACAGCCTATTTTTATTCAATTCTAATTATATTGAAATGATTTTTTGTAATTTATAGATCATGCATTACACAAGCATAATAGTCGTACTATATAATAAAATTTAAATCCTGAAAGTTGTGGTGGTTTTGTCAAGTGATCATACTCTATTTACATCTATTTACACCAAGTGACTAACCTTTTACTTACAATTTTAGTAAATGAAATAATTCCCCTATAAGTTGGATTGTTTCAAATTAAATTCTAAATTGTAAAATTTTTAATTAAAACCCTGAAATTTCTAAATAATTTTCATTTCTTTTTTTGGTTTAAAAATAATTTTCATTTCACACCCTCATTAAGTTACTATAAAATACAAGTAACAGAAATCCACATAATATTATAGGACTTCTAATACATTATATTAAATTATATGAATTATACACTAACTAGTCATTTAGGGCACGTTTGGTAAACTGTAATAATTATTACCTAGGAATATGAATAAGTATTACAAAGAATACATTAAGTTGGAATGTAATAAATATTACTATTCATTAGTTTGGTTACCATTTAAGAATAGAATATTGAATATACATCCACAACTTAGTAGAGTATAAAAAGAATATGTACTTAAATTATTTTTAAGTCAAGTTTCCTAAAATACACTTGTTTTAGGGTGTTCAAAATAGAGCTAATAATTAACAATAAGGAAAATTTATTTTCCTTCCTTTTGAAGATGTGGCAACTAATGACTTTTTAATAAATTTTTTTAAAAAGTTATTACATAAGGTGAAGGAATAAATATTCAGTGCTTTTGATAAGGAATAGTTATTCCTCATTTTGAAGATTAGCTATTCATAAGGAATAGCTATTCATAAGGAATAACTATTCATTGTAATAAAAATATAACCAAACAACCGAATAGTTATGTCATAGAAATATCTATTACATTACAATATCTATTACAGTCTACCAAACGTGCTTCTAGTTATTATCACTAAAACATTTAAAATGAAATTAATATCACATAATTTCATGTCCAACTCACATAATATCATGTACTACATAATAAAATTTTGTCCTATATAATATGGTGGTTGCGTTAGATGCCCACCATTTTTTTAGTAACATTTTTTCATTTTTTTTCTTCTTATGTCATTTTGTGCACCATAAATATATTAAAATAAATATTTCTTGATCCAAGTGAAACTCTATTGTCAATATTTCAAAAAGCTAAAAAAATATTAGTCCAATTAAAATTCTACTACCAAGAATTTCAATAAATTTAAAAGAATATTAATTATTTTATTTTAATAAACTATTATAATTTTTTGTTTCAATAGTAAAACTGGGTCATATATGTTGTGCTTGTAATATGTGGTACAGTGATAATACTACAAGTTCTACTACGCATTTTCACTATGCAAATAAGTACCTTAAAATCATTAATATATATATTATTCACTCTAATTTTTAAAATTCATATTTTTCTTATCATTGAATTGTTTTAGTTTTAACATGATTTTTGAGTAAGCCATGCATCACATGGGTATATAATACTAACTAGAGTTGTGCAAAAACTGTTTAACTTGCCAACTTACTCGGCCCTTACCGCTATGTGCAAGTCTATTTAGTAACGTGGGTTGGGTTGGGCGACTAAATAAGCATGTTGGGTTGAATAGCAGGTTGAGATATTTCTAACTCACTACAAATTTATGTAGATCACAAATTTATGTTAATCGCAAATGGTATTTTGGGACCTAAGAAGCTCCCCAAATTACCTGCTCATCATGTTCTTCCCTACCCTCCACCACCCCCCACCCTCACCAATCTTCTTGCCATTCACATGACAATTGCAGTGTACAAATAGATCTTAAATGAAAATTATACGTGCTTTTTGTTACTTTTAATTAATAAAGACTCAAACTTATGAGTTGCAAATATTTTGTTACTATAAGCTAAACAATAAGGGGCAACAATTGTGAAATTAAAACTTAAAGATTTACTAGACTCTCTCTCTCTCTCTCTCTCTCTCTCTCTCTATATATATATATATATATAAGAGATTTAATCTATGAATGTTTAAATTGAAAATGTTAAAAGTTATTAGTTTTTTTTAAAAAGGATCAAGTTTAGGTCCAGTGTCCAGTAGTACTGGACCCGTTGAGATAATGATATGTGTCTACTTTTAGACACATGTCACCATTTAACCGGATCCAGTGCACTAAATACACTGAACCTAAACTAAGTCCTTTTGAAAATGTTAAGAGTTGTTAGTTGAGCTAAAGATTCTTTGCAGAAAAATTTTCCTAAATATTATTACTTTAAGGGAATTTACCAATCAAATTTAGTTTCTTTAATTTTTGAAAAAAAAAAAAGCATATTCCAAATAAGCCAGTATTTTTTTTCCTTTCCCTCACCCTATATGCTTTTTGTTACCACTAAACTGGCAAAGGAAAGGAAAAAAGCTGGCCATGACTGTTACATTGTGTCATTAGCTGCTTTTAGGACCATTCAAATTTCTACCACAAACTAACATCAAATATCATCTTTACCCAAAATATAACAAAATAGATAATAGATATCATAATTATCACCACGCGAGGATGCAGAGACCCACTGATTTAACACCAAGACAATGACTTTGAAAGTGAGAGTGGAGACCTACTCGCTCCGCTAATGGCCTGCACAGAAGCTATTTGCTAATTTTATCTTTATTTGTTTCACTTCCAAACGAGGAAGGAACACTATTTGGTTCGCCTGCACTAACTTTTTCATTTCTTTTCTTTCTTTATTGCTTTCCAGCACTTCTTTTACTTTTATAGTATTCCTACTCCACATATCTCCCCTCTATCTCTCTTCCTATTCAAATATCCTCTTCTATAAATCTTTCTCTTTCTTCCTTCAATCTTCACAGGAGACTCAAACAGTTGTTTAAAAAAAAAAGAAAAAAAAACATTATCTTCCACCACTGAAAATGGCAATTAACTGTGCCAAAGAAAGATGGGAACATTCAAACTCATCAGAGCAAGCAGTTGAAGAAGAATTAGATGAAGATTTATCATTCTGTGATCTACCAGTCATTAGTAATTTGACCGAGGAGAAAGAAGAAGAGCAATCAAGAAAAGAAGATGCTATGGCAATTGATCATCAAACACAAGAAGAATTCGATTTCCCCTCAAGGGGTGGCTCTCTTTTGAGAGAATCAGAAATGTGTGCTGCTGATGAGGTTTTCTTTCAAGGTCAAATCCTCCCACTACGTCTCTCAGTTAGCTCACAGAGTGGCTCGGGCGGTGTCAAGCAAGAAAGCCAGAACATTAGCCGGTGCACGTCAAGGTCTGAGTCCATGGACCATAATTCAACAGGTGGGTTCACTAGCAACAATAGTAGTAGAAGCAGCAGTACTAGAAGTCACAACTCAACAAGCAGCACTAGCTCCAACAATACATTCAGAAGAAATTCCAAGCCAATTAGAGTCCAAAACAACTTTCTTACATGCCCAAGTCCCAAACCCCAGATCAGAATTTCAACTACTCGACAAGGAACTGTGAGTAGCCGAAGCCGCAACTCATCCGCAAGGGACTTTTTCCGACTGGGTTTGGTACCAACACCTGAGATTGGATTGCAAGACCTTAAGGTTCGTAGAAACATTAGTGTTAACAAAAATTCAGTCAGTCGCAATAGCAGTCTTAGTAGCAGTGGCAGTAGTACTAGTGCTAAGATTAATAATAGTAGTAGTCGCCAAAGCAACTTTGGTTTGAACATGGAGGATGAACAAATAAGGCAAGGATTCTTGGAGAGAAGACTAGGAGGATTGTTGAGTGGCTGTAAGTGTACAGATGAAACAGTTTCTTCAAATGTTGTCATCATTAAGAGCAATAGTGAAAGTGCTACAACAACGCATGCTAAGAAAGCTGAGAAACTGTTGGAGTTGAAGATGAAAAAGAAGCAAGAAGAAAAGCAGCAGGGAAAGCAAGCAATGTCACGCCATCGAACGTATGAATGGCTAAAGGAGCTTTCTCATGCAACTTATCCTCCTGGGTCCTGATAGTCAGAGAGACTACTCATCAACAATATTTGCTCGCATGCCTTGTATTGTATTATTCTTTAGTCTTTTTTTAGATTTTTCAATCGTCTTTTTGTCTTGGCCTTTAGTTTGAATTATATTATTCTACTGTGTAGTGGGGCTCCATTATCAAGAACCTTTTTTTTATCCTTGAGAGAACGAGGTTGTTATTATCTTTAAGGTTTATTTAGTTTATTTTTTTCTTTTTCTTTATTTGGGTGTGGAAGCAAATTAATGATTGAGAATTGTAGCCGTGATGGGTGGAAATGACACACCCCAACAGAAGTGACGGTGTTGGTGCTTGTGCTTGTGCTTGTCATGATTAAAGTGTGAAACTTTGATGCTTTTACGGGTGTGGATGGTGTCGAATGTGGAAATGGCATTTCATGACTATCTCACAATTGCACGCGAGAGAGAGAGAGAGAGAGAGAGAGAGAGAGAGAGAGGCAATTGATAAATGATGGGAAAGCCTCCTTTAGTCTGAATGAAAAATGGGAAAATGATATTGAATGATTGCCAAATCTTTTTAACAAAAAAATTGGCTTTTATCAGTTGAGATGAAATTGTATAAGGATTACATGCAAAATCCTATATTTATAGCTTATAATAGAATATATATATATATATATATATATATATATAAACTAGAAGAATTTTGTTTTCTCCACTTCCTTCACCTTAATGTATTTTTTTTTTCCTTCATTGAATAAATTTATAATTTTTTTTTCTTTTTTCTTTTTCTTTTTCATCTAACAATGTTTTTAAGTGCTTCGTTTTTTAAAATAGTAAAAGCTCATTTGATAAGAGATTTCTGATAACGTTATTTAAGTTTTGTAAAAATATATGTGGATAAAAAAGTGTGTCAAAATACGTGTTGTGGTATTTAAACAACAGTTTTCGGTGCTTAAACACCATTTTCAAACGGATCCTAAAATATTCGAGTTAAATTGGTAGCAATTCCACAAATTCAGAAAAGTCAACGATGTTATGGTGACTTGGCTAAACTAATACTTTTTGCAGCAATATTAGAAATTCTCTCTAGTGCTACCACTAAAGGATGGTATCGTGGAGGTTTACTTAATGGTCACTAGATTTATTCTTAAGTGGTTTAATGGATATTAAGTTTTGGGTTTAACTTCTGCAATGAGAAGTACTTATGGATTACTGGTAAAACACTAATTTATTATGATTTATTAAACTCAGCAAGTAGAAATAGATATTATTGTGGTCGCACTCAAGTAAAGAAGTCACATTCAATCCCCCCTCATAAACCCCCCTCCCCCACCCCATTTTTTTCTCCAGGAAATTAAAAAAGTCTTTCTATACTGGTGCTATGCCTGTGATTATGATTGCCAGAAGTCTTGGTACCCCTTTTTTTTTAGTTTGATTTTGAGGTACCTTAGAGGCTTAGAGGTTATATATAATTTGGGTTGCGCCCCTCTAATGCCTTCGTTTGTTTGATTGATTTTTTAGTTATTGGTGGTGACAGAGGGTGAGGGAGGGGTAACTGGGTGAGACAGAGGTGGACAAGGGGTACGTGAACTTGAAAGAGGAGTAGCAAAATATTGGATTTCTTTCTTTAGGAATTTTTTAACATTATATTTGTGTGGTACTTCATAATACTTTCTATTTCAAAATGAGATTAATTCTATAAGGATGTAGTTTTTACACATTCTAATATCATTGTCACATCAAAGTTTTTCAAATAAAGATTAAAGGCTAATACATGTAATCATTGTACGGAATTAACCTGAAATTCTCAACCTGTGAGAAATAAAAAATAGAAAAAACACACACTAAAGAAAAACAATCACACGCACAAGACAATATTTACGTGGTTCGGCAATTTGCCTACGTCCACAGAGTTGCAGGAATTTCACTATTATCAGGGAAAAATACAAAATGCGGCTACAGTGTTTTTACTCTCTCAAAAACAACAACAAGACAAAACCCTAATCACCAAAAAACAGTTTCTATATCCTGCGCATAGGATTCACAATGAGCTACAAAACGAGCCAAAAATTTTTCTCGGGAGCAACGGCCCAAGCCGGAGCGCTCATGGACTAAGCCTCAGAAAATCTCCCATTAAAAACCACGCAACATTATTCGGGTCAGATCGGATCGGGTTATCAACTGGATCAAACATAAACTAGGCTCCACAAAGCCAAACAATCATAGCCGCATTAACTGATTATAGCTTATTCAATCAATATAATCTAAATATTAAAAAAAAAAAACAAAACAAAGAAACACCGAACAGAGACGTCTCATAAGTCATAAGCCAAAAAAGCTGTCAGGATTTTGCGCCTCTCTTCCTTTGCAAGTCTTTGTATTTGGTCCCTTATAATATGAAGTTTTTATATTAGAGAGTGAAAGCTGTGATTCCAAGTAGTTAAAAAAAAAAAAAAAAAACGATAAAGTAGTTAAAGTTTAAGATGGACGTAATATCACACTCACAATGAGCTTTACATGTGTAGATTTAAATGCATGTTATGAGCATAATGCGGCATGCATCCGAAATACTAAATACTGCCTCATTATTCAACCATTAGTTGGCTTTTACTAGATCTTATTTGCTAATTATCAATATAAAGAATTGAAATATTCGTAGATTTAATTTATGCTGGATTTTTTTTTTTTTTTGAGAATATTTAACACACACACAAGGGAAGAAGGGAGAAGGTTTTAAAAAAACTAACAGTGATATATATCCAAAAGAGCTTAACTCTTAGTTTATTGATCCGTATGAAATGTTAAGAACTGATTTCGAGTATGTAGTCTAATGGAAATGCTTGTGTTTACTTAGAGGGAACCGGCCTCCAGATGGTCAAAGAGAGGAAGTGAGAGAATTTAGAGGTTAAGGAGAGAGAGTTAAGATTGTTCTTATTGCCTAATTCCTCAATTACAAGCTGGTAGCCTTTTATAATGAAGGCTACTCGAGTACATTCAAATATTCAATGGACCACTTGGTTTGTTACCTAACTGCCCTAACTAATTATTAACCAATTGCCAACAAAACTTCTAACTGTCTTGAGTCTTGACAACTCACAAACAATTAATCAGTCAAGTGCTGAATTGAATTAAGGCATGTGCACATTACCAGCAATACAGGCTGCCAAGCTACTGTCAATTACAATTAGTACATGCACATTTGATATTTTTCAATAGAGTCCAAACTTAGTAAGAATGATGTGTAAAACTTATATTTTACACTATCCAATAAGAGAATGTCATTAGTAGCAGAGCCAGGATTTTAGTTTAGGAAAAGCAAGATTAAAAAGAGTAGCAATTACATACTGTGTATATAAAACACATAGCTGAAATTGTGTTTTTGATTTCCAGTTATAATTGCAAAAATCTCAAAACACAATTTCACAATTATAACTGAAATTGTGTTTTGAAAACACGATATTCAATTGCAATGTATACGGTAATGTATAACTCAGTGTGTGCAACAATAATTAGCGAAAATGGCAAACTTTATTGAAATAGAAAAATATCTATACATTCATGACATCTTCAACCAATTAGCTCTCAATAAAATGAACCTTGGCTATAGATGACTTTGGTTAGAACTAACAAAAGTTACAAAACATCTTTGAAAATGATGCGACTTTAAGCACATTTTAAAAGTCAGTAAGGATTTCCTCTAGCCACTTCAAATTCAAAACTCAATACATCCTACTATATCTAGTCACATTAGCCTTTTATTTAAAACTTAAATATTTTTTTTATTGAGATGCATGTTATTTTTTGTAATCAGATGTATTTATATTTTAATAATATGATGATGTGGCATGTCCTTATTGGAGAGTATAGACCAAGGGGTTTTACACCAAGTCCAAATAGAATTTAATCGCTTTTCAATACTATTTGGTTTTAAGTTGTAACCTTAGGAATTCTCAACATAAATGTTGTAACCTTGTTAGAGCATTCTCATTAAACGTTCTATATGCTAAAAGATGCTCTTTTTTAGCATTTTTGACCCAAAAGCTTGCTCCATCAAAGATTTTAAATGCTAAAATTTTTGCAATTGATGAACAGTGCCGTCTCATATTTGAGACCGCACTGTTCACCTATTGTAAAATTTATATTATTTTTTTATTCAGTTGGCCTACTTTCTTTTCTTCTCCGTATTTCTCATTCTTCCCTCGGCGATATGAATCCCACCCACGGCGAGCCACGACCACCACCAGCCCACAGGGATCTGAATCCCTCGCCAATCTGACGCCTACAAGCCGATCTTGAGAGAGAGGAGGAGCTTTCACTGTGAGAGGAAGAGAGGAGAGAGCGTGACGGGTCAGCTGGTGGGTTTGCTGGCGGCGGCGATGGTGGAGGTTTCTTTTTTTTTTTTTTTTTTTCTTTTTCTGCTGTGGTTGGTGGTGGTGAGTGGATGTGTTGGTTGTATGGTGGATGTGGAGGTTTTTCTGTTGTGATTTTTTTTCTTTTTTTGGTAGTGGTGGTTGTGATATGGGTGGTGGGTTTTTGGTGGTGGGTTGGTGCCGGCGATGCTGTGAAAAAGAGAGACACAGAGGAGAGAGAGACTAAGAAGAGAGAGGAAAAAAAATTATTAAAAAATAACAAAGAAACATTATTTAAATGAAATGGTAAAAAAAATAGAAGTTTTGATGTTGAGTATAATATAAAGTGGTGTGTTATATGTTATAAAATTGGGTTTTAAGATGCTAAATGTTATATTTTTTGACATTCTTGATGGGAATGCTCTTATTACCTTAGGAACTGCTATCTCTAGCCAAACTGATGCATTGACTGTTATGACACACAGCTATTGTACACTGTTGCTGCTGCATTACTTACTTAGGTTGCGGTGTTATTTTATTAACAAAACACCCAGCAGTTGTAAACCATTTTATTTTCTGGGCTGGACCTACCATTGGATAGCCCAGTGAGTCCAAGCTCGTTTGGGGCCAGTGTAGTACATCATTGAAAAGTTGTTGTATTTTCACGCATGGTTGGGCCAGCTCTATATTGAGCCCTTGAATAATTCTCGGAAGACCTAGCCTCTGTCCCATGCTAAAACCTAATTAACCTTCCCTCGCAAGTCGCAACCCAAAGCTCAGCTACAAGTACAAGCCTAGAGGAAAATTTGTAACTGTATCGATTCTACACTACTCGAAACTCGACAGGTTGACCAGTACTATTTGCTACAAACAACCACTGAAATAAGTGGTAAAATTATCCCTCTCTTGGAAATAGATTCATAGAAGTTATAATTAATAAGATTTATAATGATTTTGTCGAGCTTTTGGAAGCCATTTTGTTACGCTTAATGGTTGGTCAGTGTGTGGACCGGTTTGGCCCAATTGGTATTCGAGATTGGATTGACACTGCCTTCCACTCCCAAGCGAGATATTCTTCGTGCAGTCACATGTGAATTTGATCTGTCTAGCACATAAAAAAAAATAGGGTCAAAACAAATAAATATTATTAGCTGGCAGAAAAGCTTCATTTATGGGGTGGACCGGTGTAGTTGTGAAATTCCGTAAATCATCTGGAATCCAAATGATTCTAGACACGTGCCACCATAAACAATTTGAAGCCGGAAATCAACTTAAATAATTTTTTTTTTTAGAATAAAAAATTTTTTTTTGTTAACTTGATCTGTACGGCAAACGGTCAAAGCTCCAACCCACCTTTAACTTTGTCTAAATTTATTAGAAAGATATTATAAGCGCTTTATCTCCTTGTGGGCTCACTCAGCGCGGAAAAAAAAAAAAAAAAAAAAAAAAAAACCAACTTTTAAGATGTATTTGTAGAATCAATTGTCCACATGGTGGAAAAATTTGTATATGAAGGGTGATGAATTTATGAAATTTCTATAATTTCATAAATGAAAATTAGTTTATATAATTAATTTGAACAAAATAAAAAATTTATTGTGATTATAATTAAGTAATAAATAATCATTATACGGTAAAATTTTAATAATTGTATTTGTGAGAACTGGATTTAGGAGCCCAAGCTTACTTAGAATAGTGGTGCCTTGTATTCCAACCCAAGCCCAAACAATAATGTAGTAATTACATAGAGATAAGAAGGCAATCACAATGTAGTTCTACATCAAGTTTCAAGCTAATGATACTAGTCACAATTAAGGAAAAAAGAGTCAGGCAAGTAAAAAACTTCTCCTCGGTCCTTTCAGAGGATATGTTCTTATATGAGTTTTTCTCTGGTTTATATTAGTTTGTACAATGTTCTTTTTTTTTCTCCCCTCCCTTAAAAAAGTCCCCTCATTGTAGAACTTCTTTCTTCTTATATATCCTCTTTCTTTGCATCCTGGCCTTCTACGTGTATGTCTCAAAACTCTCCATCTGATTCTTGTCCCATCAAGGCTCTGCTAAAGGTGGTAGAAAGGGTTACTAGCTGTGAAGATAATGTTCAATGGTCACTTCTTCATTAATGCAGCATATAAGTTTGCTACAAAGCATTCAATGCAAGCGCTCATAGGACATCATGCACCTTTCTCATCCTCTCCTCAGGCAGACCACCTTCTCGAATCATAGGCACTTTACAAATGGTTTGGTGAAGGACATCCCACTTCTTGTTCTTCTTGATCCTTGGACACCCCACAGTATTTATTATATGCCACCTCCACAATTCAGAATAATATGCAACTATTTTTTAACGTAATAAAATATATAATTTATTTTTTGAAATACATACAAAGATCATATTTTATCAAGATAGCCATTTGTAATAAGGTATTAATCTCGTAAGAATATTTTATTTTATGTGCATTAACTATTGATTAAAAAAAAACTCTTTACAAAACCAACAAAGGGCAAGAAGCTTTTTTTATTTTATTTTAATTGAAATAAAGATTGAACAAAGTGAAAATTGTAAAATAAAAAATATAAGAAATGATGTTAATGATGTGTTGCAACAAGAGCAAAACCTCAATATTGAATATGAAATAATCAACGTAGTTAATTTCCATTGCATCCTATGCAAGTGTAATTAAGTTAACTCTATAAAATTTTCATTACCATCGTACACTCTTAGTACGATGATCACTTTACTAATATAAGTGCTTGTGGGGTGTGGGTGGTAAGGGTCGAGATTTAAGTTTTTAGAAGAGAGCTTCACATACATATACACTTAAATTAGGCTATAGTAAAATTTTTATGTTGTAAAAAAAAAAAAAAAAAAAGTTAACTCTATAAAAACAAAAACCTTAAACCATTTTTGGTCCAAAATTCTTGCCCAAGAAAATAGAATTCAATTAACTAAAATTAAAAGAAATTTGTTAGTGTGAAAGTGAAATGTCAAGTGTGTACTTCAAATTTTTTAGGAGAGAAAGAGAAGGAAAAATAATATTAGCAATGTTATTTTATTTGTCTCAAAAAAATAACCCAATATTTTTTTTTTTTTTTGGTTAAAAACAAGTCCAACAATTTGTTGGACTCTAGTCAAAGTACAAAAACAAAAAATCAAATTTAAACTCACATATCTATGTATCTTCTGGTACCTACAATTCATATATACAATATGATATATTCCTACAATTTGTATCTATGAATTGTATGATTTTTGAACATGGTTGATACGTACCTATTTTATAATTTTTTTTTCATTTGATTTGACACATATTGTATATCATATGATAGTACAACCATTTTTAAGAAATCTTGAACTTGCATGATAGAGTTTTGCCATACGCTATCAAATTTTATATATATATATATATATATATATATATCAACTAAGGGTGTGTTTAGAAAAAAAAAATGACAGGAAAGGAGAAGATAATAAATGGGAAGGTGGCAGAGCTTTGCTATATGCTATTAATGATTTTGATCTTGCTTTCCATCTTTTTTTTTTTTTTTTTTTGATAATTCGAAGTTGAGGGGGGGGGGGGGATTTGAACCTTAGATATATGTATTAGAAACATCAGGATGTGTCAATTAATTGAACTATAAAACTCTTGACATTTAATGATATATTTGAAATGGAAGAAGATGGCAAGAGAGGAAAGAAGATTGTAAAAAGGTGACTAGTATATATATATATATATATATATATATATATATATATATATATCAGAATCTCCTTCCCCCTGCCCTACTCAATCTCATCTCCAATCACTCATCTTCCTCAATCCAAATATAAGGGTGAAGAATTTGAAGTTTTAAAACTTAGTCATGAAAAGTATCTAAAACACACAAATCAAAATACAAACCTTATTACCATCAATGAAGTTCATAGGTGTTAGTTCATTAGTTTGAGACATAAGGTAAACCTAAAAGTTTAAATTCGATTCCTCACACAATCAATATAATCCATAGGTTTTCCAAAGTATTTTATTGGTAAAAATAGAAATAGTCATTCCAATGGCTAAAACTCCACTTTTTTTATAATAATAATAATAATAAAAATAACAACACAAAGCTTGTTGAAATGGAATGCCCTTTTTCCAAATTCTTATTTCCATAATTTCATTCAATTACGCCTTAAATAGGACCTATTTGTACATTTTTTAATTATTTATAAGCGTGTGTTATTTGCTAAAAACATTGCAATAAACATGGGGATGAAGAAATGGAAAAAAAAGAGAGTATAATATCGTAAATGGCCAGACGTCTTTTCGACCATAGGAATTTTAAACAAAATAGACAGGGACCCTAGATAGTAGCTAGCGGACAACTGTGAGGAATAAATTCTTATTAATTACATGGTTTTTTTTTTTTTTTTTTTTTTTTTTTTTTTTTGAGAGCTAATTACGTGGTTACTTGATAGAGAAAGCATTCACTGACTGGCAAACAAGGACCCCAGTTGAATATGGTATTTTTAGTTTTTTACCTGTTAGGATTAATGCCTTAAATCCTATATATGACATTATGTATTAAATGATGTATGACTTAATATTATGATTAATAAAGTTGTTTTGTTATTATCTAAAATAATGGTAACATGAATATTCGGACATTATCAAATAGTCCATGAGATGCATAGTATGTAATTTATGTGATTTAGTCATAGAAGATACAGATCACAAGTTCTTTGTAAATTCAGAATTTTGGTTCGTAGTCGGTGATGAAATTAAGCATTTCATCTACGAAGACTATAACATATTAACTAAGATGATTTGTTTTGATCATGGAAGTAGAGACTTCTAGTTGATATGTTTTAAGAGTTAAGACATATTAAACTGGACCGCTGTGAGATTTATCATTCTCTTAACGACTGTCAACTAAATAATAAATCTCACGACTTCTATTCACATGAACTTTTAATCCTGAGAGAATAATGGACCTGATCATGAAATGTAGGTTGCTTTGATATATCAGGAGTGAGATCTAAAGTAACGGTCAAAACCTCAGTATGTTGGGCAGCCACATTTAGTGTTGATAGAATATATATTTTCAAGATGGAATTCATAGTCTCTTAACAAAAATATAAAATATTCTCTTGAGATAAGTTTAAGCGTTCAGTTATTCAGAGAGTTAGGCCTAACCACTGCAGTAAGACTAAAGTATATATTTATGAAATTAGATTTCATAAATATATGATGAATAACTTAAAAGGATTAAACCGGGTACTTAAGGATTAAGATGCAGTAATTTACAAAATGACAGTCTATATTCATGAATTTGTATTACTACGAATATTTTATGAAAGGATTGCATGTATAATAAAGTCTTGGGATATAATTTATTAATAAGGCCTAGAGTATAATTATATTTATATAGTGGTATTAAATATAATTAATGGTAACTTTGGACTTGTCAAGAGTTGACAGAAAAGCCCAAGACCCATTGGAGCTAGTGTCTTATTTGTTCCTTTTTGGTCCCACTTCAAGCCACACACTAAAGCCTAATTAGATAATCAGTTATGTAGAGAGAAACATACAGAATTTTATATTAGAATGAAATGGTTTGTATGTTCATGAATGTAAGAGAGAGACCTCTTCATATTCTCCCTAGAACAAACACATAGAACTGATTGAGAGACCACACATCTTGGGCATCAAGTGAAATTGGAGTGAAGATTAAAAGTGTTTCCAAGTGCTTTTCTTCATTCGGTTTTGAAATTCACCATACCAAGGTATACTCTCTTGTTCATATATTCTGAAATTTATACAGCATATGTTATCAATTGCGAATGAAGTAGATCCGTTAATTTTTCCGCTGCATATGTTTTATATGCGATACAAACATGTTATTTTCCTACATTACCCTCCAGACAAAAAAAAAGAAAAAAAAAATTGTACAGTGGTATGCCATAAAAGTTACACTCAAATCTAGCACTAGCAGTTCTGTTTTTCTCTTAAAATAGTTCATTCTTTAGCTAAATTCTCTGTTGCTTTTAAAGCTATTTTTTTTTGGTAATAATTGCAATTTGTCTCCTGTGATTTGGAAACTTACAAGTGCGATTGTAGTACTATTTTATAGTTTTTAATGAAATTGCAGTTTATCAAAAAGCAGTTCTGTTTTCTCAAGAAATTTGCTAAGCGTTATAAAGAAAATTTTCCCCTGTTTTTGTGTTTTAGCGCAACTGGAATGAGACACAAAGACTAATAGACTATACGTACATCTTTCTAACAGATTAGCAGTCGAAATAGTTTTAAGCGAGTTAAAATAAACTTAGCAAGGTGCTTCAAGTTCGTTGTCCTAAAAATTATTTCTTGGTCATGTAACTCAGTTTATTCTCTCTGTTTTTTTGTTTTTTGTTCCTCGTTTTGAACTCTTCTCTTCTTTACATAATGCATATTGTGCCCAAAAAATAAAATGCTATGGTGTTTTTTTTTTCTCTCTTATAAAACTAATTTGAAGTGCACCCAAAATAAAGTCATGGATGAGTGTTAGCTTGTGAGTTGTGATATCGACACAATACAAGCAGCTAAGAATGGTTAGTCATCCCAGTGTAAAATACACGTTAGCTCTCAAGACTAAGATATATCATACATGCAACGGATCTAGTCTTTGGTAAAGCATATATGGATGAGAAGAATGGGAACGAAAAGAGGTTTGAAAAGAGAATGTGATTTCCATGACTTTGAAGGACTCAACTTTTGACTTATTCATAGACCAAATCGTGGAGAAGAAAAATATTTTATTTTCATTTTCTCTTTTAAATTATTATTTTTGACTCCATTTTCTCAGTTTATATATATATATATATATAGGCCCATTTTCTCTTTTAATTAAGGGTTATGCTTATTTTGCAATTTTCCTTTCCCACATATTGAAAATAATTGACAGAGTTGGCCATTAACGATACTAATTACTGAGAGCATTAGCATTGGGGAATGCTAATGCTAAATCTAAGGTGAATTTAACATTTTAAGCCTCAAAATGCACTCTATTGGGGAATTCTAAACGGCAGTATTGCAAATTTTTTTGCAGTATTGCAATTTTTTTTGCAATATTGCTACAGTGCAATTCTATCTTTAGAATTGCACTGTAGCAAGTATTGTAAAAAAATATATATTTTATTATCTCTTTTCTCTCTCTTCTCTCATTTCCTCTGGGCCTTCTCTCTCTGCCGATTCTCTCATCTCTGACCCATCTCCATCTCCGAAGCTTCATCTCCGGCTCTGAAGCTTCATCTCCGGCTCCATCTCCATCTCCGAAGCTTCACCTCCATCTCCATCTCCATCTCCAAAGCTTCATCTCCATCTTCATCTCCATCTCCATCTACTCTCTCATCTCTGAAGGCTGACGGCGGCGATCGAGTGTGGTGGTGTGGGTTTGGGTTCGGCGCGCGCGTGCGGGTTTGGGTTCGGCGTGGTGGTTGATCGAGTGCGGTGGTGGTTGATCGGTGCGGTGGTGTGGTGGTTGATCCGTGCGGATTGGTTGATCGGTGCGGTGGGGCGTGGTGGTTGATCGATGCGGATTGGTTGGTTTGGTGATTGATGAAGGTGGAGCCGTGGAGGTGGGGGTTGCCGTGCGGATTGGTTGCCTGGGTTTTGTTTTGGTTTTTTTTTTTTTTGGTGTTGATGGTGGTGTATTGCTCCGGTGATGGTCGGAGAGGGACCAGAGGATGGTGTTGATGGTGGCCATGTGGTGATCGTGTTTTCTGTAAAAATTGTGATTGAACAGAAAGATGAGAAAGAAATAATAAAGAAAGATTAAAAAAATAATATTTTAATAAAAATAGAGTTTTGGGATGCTGGAGGTATGGTAAAATGGTATTGTATAATAATAAAGTAGCTGTTTGGAATTGTATAATAGAGTAGAAATACAATTCCCCATTGCTAATGCTCTGACCCTTCCCAAAAGTTCAAATATTTGAGCCAGTAAGAAAATGCCACTATCACATTCACATGGCAGATATAAAAATTGATTTTTATTTATTTATTTTTTTCTGTGTGATATAAAATTGAAGCTATCACTTACTTGCCGGATGAGGTTGATCATTCTCGATCTCTTTTAATTAAAACTAAAATCTTTTTTTTTTTTATCTATTTCTTTAGTCTCAGGAAGTCCAACTCACCCCAAAGATGGAGACGTACGGTAGGTTTAACCTGGACTCAACCTATAACTTTGGGGGTGTCCAGGGCATCACTGATCAATCAAGAAACCCTTGATGATTTGTGTCATTACCTAAACATAAGTATAACTTTTTTCTGATTTTCAAAAGAAAAAAAGTATAACCTTTTTCTCTACCTAATTTTTTGATTCCTTATTGCTTCTGCTACTTAAGAAACTTCTTAATTGGTTAAAAACTTGGTATCTTCGTTTCCCCCAAAAGTCTATAATCTATAATCTATTTTTTCAATTCAATAATTTAGATGGTCAAATTTATGTTGTACTATTTTCTAATTCAATAATTTAGATTATTGGACCGTGACTCGGGCACTATGATTTTTTAGAGGATAAAACAGTGAGAAAATGGAAAAGGTGGAAAAGATAAAATGTGTATTTTTTTTTTAAATTTCTATCGTTTGTATTTAGTAGAAATAGTGAAAAAATAGAATAATAGAGTAAATTATTATTATGTTTCTTGTTATTAAAAGTGGAATGATAAAAAAGATAAAAGTAATTTTGTAATTTCATTATCAATATCTTTTTCTACCTAATTTGAAAGAGAAATACTATATCCACAATATTTTTACGACAAATTTTAAGCGACAAATTGTTATTGGCGATTAATAGTTGGTTAAAAAGTAATTTCAATGATAAGTTCAATTTAGAACTAATAACAACTTACCACTTATAATTTGTTGTGAAAGTATTATGCAAATATTGTAAATCTAACATTTCTCAATTTGAAAAAAAAGAAACAAATATTGGGTTCAGGTGAGAAACTCCAGCCACTTCATTTTCTTTCCTTTATCATTTCATTCTAAGCTTCTAACTAAACAACGAGAAGTTTCATTTACCTCTGTTTTTTTTTTCCTTCACTCTTTTCCCTTATCATACTTTTTACCCTAACCATACATATGGCACTTATTAGCATTAGTTACAGTTAAACAAGTATATAGAGATTCAAGAGCTAGCACGCATAGGATTCAAGACCTAGCCTGCACTAATAACTTTTTTTATATATGCGATAAGATAGGGTTATACAACAAGGAAAACAGAGATGTCTCTAGAGTTTAAACTAGAATATGATTGTGCCCCCATGATTCCATGAAACAAAATATGTAAAAACTAAAATGAGATATTGAATTAAATAACAGTAATGTCCAAGTCCAAGTTAACAACAAGGAAAAGACGAAAGAACAATCCTGAAATGGAGCAGCAAAAATTAGACCAACGAATGTATCAAGACGGCAAGAGTAATTTTCAGCCCTGGTTTCCACAGAGGGAATGTTGGAGTTGGCCAATTCAGGTCAAGCAATTCGATTCCACCCCAATCTGACAAATCACTGGATAAGTTTTTCTCGGTCTCTACGTCAACGCCACCTACTAATGCAATTCCAATACCCTTTACTTTGAACCGTCTTTTTGTCTACTGGTCAGTTTGTTTAATTTTTCTTAAACATCAAAAAAAATATTTTTTGTTTAATTTTTCTTAAAATTGTACAATTTTTTTTAATACAATAATAACTTCGTCAATTTTTTTTACAAATAACCAACTTTCAAACTTCTAGTTAAGTTAGTTGGACTGGTAAAGTGTACACGCTGAGATTTTAACTCGGTTTGTCCGCCTCCTTTGCAGGGAATGTGGCCCGACACAGTCCCTATTCCTCGTTTATTTTATTTTATTTTATTTTATTTTTTTTGAGAAAATCCTATTCCTCGTTTATAATCATCATACAAAACTAAAAACTCGTACACACAAATCATAAAAACCAAAACTAAAGTAAAATCTCGTAAATATTATAGTCTTCGGTGACCCCAACAGGCCCACACGCACCAAAGACTTCATGGTCCGCATCCATTATATTTTCCTGGAAAAAACACTCTCTCTCTCTCTCTCTCTCTCTCTCCCTATTTCTTTAACTTCTAACGCGGCATTCCCACGATTCTTTCTTTATTGTAAAATAAAAATAGTTGTTGCCACCAAACCCACGTCTTTTCCAAACAAAAATTCACGAAGAATCAAAAACCCGTACAACACTCATTTTCACAAACCCCAGAAACCCAAAAAAGAAGGCGCAGACATATAGACAGAGACCCAAAAAACAAAAGTTAAATTCCCGGTAGAGATGTTGGAGATTTGCAGGAAGCCATTGGAGAGGTGCTTTGGCGTTGGAAATGGTAGAGATGGGCTACTTTGGCACATGGACTCGAAGCCCCACTCATTTGGGGACTACTCCATCGCTGTGGTCCAAGCCAATTCCTTTCTAGAAGACCAGGGACAGGTGCTCACCTCTCCTTCCGCCACGTACATCGGAGTCTACGACGGCCATGGTGGCCCTGAAGCTTCTCGCTTCATCACTCACCATCTCTTTGCTTTCCTTCACAGTATGTTTAACTTTTAACCCCATCTTTTATTAACTTTTTAACTCTTTAAGCATTTCATTATTCATTTCAATTGCAAAGAAGTATCTTTTGGTTTTTGATTTGTTTTGGGACTTAAGAACTAGGAGGGTTTTGCTTAACTAAGTCTAAGACTACTTAAAACATTACCAATTTTGGTTAGAGATTCTATTATTTCAAATTCAAACCAACAGAAAAGAATAATCTTTTACTAGAATTTTTAATTCCTTTTTTCAGCTCAGTTTTTCCCAGGAGGGTAATTGTCACGCAAACCATGTTTTTCTAATCATAATTATTAATTGTTTAATTGAATGAGCTTCTAATTTAGTAAAATTTATTTAGGTATTTACCGTATTTTGTGGTTTTCCTCTCAGACTTCGCAACAGAAGAGGGGGGATTGTCGGAGGAAGTTATCAAAAAGGCATTTAGTGCCACAGAAGAGGGATTCTTACATTTCGTGAAGCGATCATGGGCGGCTCAGCCGCAGATTGCTTCCGTGGGTTCATGTTGTCTTGTTGGGGCAATATCGAATAATGTTTTGTATGTGGCTAATCTTGGGGACTCGAGGGCAGTTCTTGGCCGCAGAGCATCACAAGGACAGATGAATAGTCCGGTGGTGGCTGAGCGGTTATCTACTGATCATAATGTTGGAGTGGAGGAGGTGAGGAGAGAAGTCGAGGCACTTCACCCTGATGATTCAAACATTGTAGTGTACACTCGCGGAGTTTGGCGAATTAAGGGCATTATTCAGGTAAGACTCATCTTTGTAATTAATGTAAGCTTTGATAGTTTATGTTTGTTATTTGTGAGTGAATTTATGAACAATGGGGGCATCTGGTGGCTATTTAATGGAAGCTAATATTATCTATATGTTTGGTACGCACAGAGATCAATTTTAAAAAATCCATTTGAGTTCACATATGCTAATATTTTTCGTGTGCTTTACTTATTTTATCTTTCTGGAGTACTGGTATGATTTATATGATAGTCATTTTGCCTGTATGTGCTCTGTTGGACTGCTCAATCTGAAGATTTGCGTTTCTTTTTTATCTCTTTTTTTTTTTGGGCATTTTAAGTGACAAGTTCTTTGAGTTCTGTACTCTGTGGTAAATTAGAATTGGTTTTTTTTTTTCTTTTTTCTTTTTTTCCAGTAAAGAATGATTTCAAGCTCTGATATACAAGTAATCATGGAGTTAGTTTGACTCAGTCTGTGGTATTGTGTTAACACCTTGCACTCATATCCATGTTTAATCTTTTACTCATTAATATCTACAACCTTATAGCGTACCTTGAATGAATAATATGATATGACTTATTTTTTCAAACCTACTTTCCTTTTTGCAAAATTGAATGTTTCTAAGTTGATGTTGAAATTTATGAAGAGACCACGACAACCATTAAGATCTTTATCCTTTAAAAATCTGATCTTGCTCTTATTAAGTGTGTTGTGTAAAGTATATTCTTTTTTGAAAATATAAGATTCTTAGAATAACTCTTTCCAAAAGTGCTTGAAGGAAATGTGGAAGTCCTCATCTTATGTTTTCCTTGCTAGTCAAACTTTCTGATGTGGCTGTCGTATTATCCCTTGTTTCATTGATATCCTTCTATTTTCACATGTTCTGGCTTTTTAGCCTCTCTTTGAGACAGCTATAAAAGTAAGATAAGTAAAAGCCATAACTCATGGGATACACATGATCTAAAGAGCATTGTATTTTGAAATTGGTCATAATCATCTGAGATTTTGTCAATGCATGATCTGTGTGAATGCTTATGGCTGGTATTAGAAATTTAGAGCTTAAAAAATAGTTTCATTGTCCTAATGAAACCATACTTAAATGGAATAGTAATATCTTTTTTGACACCATTCTGATAAACTTTAATTAGTTGCAGTGATTGTTGATATTTATAAGTCAAAGAAGCTTTTAAGTGGACTTAATTCTTCTTTCTTGATAGCGGCTACCAGATATCTTGGTAATGAGTTATATTGTATATAATCTAAAGGGTTGTTATGTTGGAAAGTCCTTAGATTTATGCTTTTTCTTATAGGTCTCAAGATCAATTGGAGATGTATACCTGAAGAAACCTGACTTTAACGGAGATCCTCTTTTTCAGCAATTTGGATCACCTGTTCCTTTAAAAAGAGCTGTAGTGACAGCAGAACCCTCAATAGTGATTCGGAAGTTAAAGCCAAATGACATGTTTTTGATATTTGCATCAGATGGTCTCTGGGAGCATTTGAGTGATGAAGCAGCTGTTGAAATTGTCTTCAAAAATCCAAGAGTTGTAAGGGCCTTCCAAATAGTATTTGTGCTCTTTTATTCTTCTCTGAATATCATTAGATATTTATGTATTTTTACTGTTGCAATACAAATTTTATTGATCTGTATTTTAAATTGTTAGGGTGTATGAAAAGATATTAAGAGCTGCCGAAATTATATTGCAGGGAATAGCAAAGCGGTTGGTTAAAGCTGCAGTACAGGAGGCTGCAAGGAAAAGAGAAATGAGATACGAAGACATAAAGAGAATCAAAAGAGGGGTACGGCGCTATTTTCACGATGATATTACTGTCATCGTTTTATATCTTGATCATTCACGAGGTTCTCCAAATGGTAGACTCGGGGATGACACCCTCTTTAACTGCACTAGCACCCCTGTAGATATCTTCTCTCTAAATACCGATATGGGTGCAGATGATGCAGAGGTCTCATTACATGCTCTCTCCTAAAGTGAATTGTAGCCCAATACTATGCAATGGTCTTTATGTAAAAGTTATAAGCTAATATAGAGATAGGTGCGTCTGGCCGGAAGAAAGGATACTGTTTCAGAATACATACCACAGGGGGGGCTGTACATAACATTGAGAATGAGGGTTAACAGAATGAAAAGGCTGCTGACTTCCCAACTTGGGTTTTTGGCCTCATTTTGTGTCCCTTTGTTTTGGGGATGGTTTTTGACTATTTGTAAATAATTTGTTCTTTTTATTTTTTGAACTGGAATTATAGCTTAAAATGCATGATGAATTGAAACATGCCATTAAGATTGACTCATATTACAAGTGATTCTGCTTGATCATGAATATAAATCTTCTGTCTTATTTTTTGTGTTTCACTTTATATTCTACTACCACCAATTACAATTTTTTATGTATTTTTTTAACTTTTCTTATAAAATATTTACAGTTTATAATGAAAAGAAAAAAAAAAAAAAAAAACAGAAAAGACACGCCATACGATAATTGGTGGATGCAATCTATAACTAGAGTGCTAGTGTGCATTATGAGGACTCGTTACCTACTTACCTATATCAAGAACTTTTTAATGTGGGTATTTTATTAATTTATAGTATTAGTAGGATAAATTTATAGTTTTTACTGCATATAGGTATTCTTTTTTTGCTAAAAAGGTCAATAAACTAAGACTTAATTGAGTTTGTACGGAGTCATTTATCCCTTATCCATCCTCCCCAACTCCAACCTATGCAAACGTTTGCAATAATGATTTCAGCATTCACTACATTTAACCCAGAAAATTATTTTGTACTCCTAGACTAATTGAAATCAATAAAAACAAGCTACTTAATACAACAAATAATACAGTAATAATAATAATAACTTTTTCGTATCAGTTTTTGAGATTTATGTTACATTATTTTAACCAAGGCCGTGGCGAAAAATCAGGTTTTGCATGTGACAGTTCTCGATTACTTTGGGAGTATGGGAAAAGATCAACATGTTATATTGGAAATTTGGTATTTCCAAAGCCTGCATGATCTTTGCGCTTTTAGCAGTTGTTGATAGCATGCATATGACCAATGAATCAGGAGCGGCTTGATGCATTTGGGGGCTAAAGTGAAGATTGATTATTTTGTTTTAAGTGCAAAATTATTATTAATTAACATGAATTACGTAAAATTTTTTATTTTTTTAGAAATTTTATAGACAAAAAAAAAAATTGACAAAATTTTTCATACTTGTTGATGTGACAGATTAATAGTGGTAAGTAAAAAAGTGGCGTTTAAATGAGAACTAGTAAAAGTTTGCTAACTAAACTCCTATTATTATTATTATTATTATTTAGAAGTGCAATATTCACAATATTTTTTACAACAAATCATAAGTTTTAAGTTGTTTTTTGTTTTCTATTTGAAAATATCACTATAATTATTTTGTTGTCATCAATAAAAGACTGTAACAACTTACTTCTTAACATTAATTGTAAAAGTTTTATAAAAAATATTGTGGACATTACTTTTTTTCTTTACTTTTTATTAATTTTTTGATGTGGTCAAGTATGGCTCATCAAAGTTCAGCCGTCCATAGAGTCCAAGCTCGTCCTTGGATGTTCCTCCTTGAATGAAAGTGTGGCTGAACCCCAAATTTACTAACCCACTCATACTCAAGAAATCCTCAGCCCAAGACAGAGTCGTCCATGTATGGACAACTCTCAACATAAGTCTCGTCCATAGAGCCTAGGATTTGGCTCGCATGGAGAAAGTCTTGGTGCATTGTCATAACCCCCCTCAATAGCAGTTATGGAAAATATCATAACTTCTTCAGTGGTTACAAGAATTGAGTGTCAAAACTTCTGACCTCCACAAACTTAGGGGAAGTTACAAGATAAGTAACCGCCTCCGGGACACTATATAAGAACTCATTACTGACAAGAAAACGCAAGTGTGTTTTTCCTGAGTACAATTCGAAAAAAATTTAGAGTCCCAAGTCTTAAAGAGAGAAACTAACTTTATTATCAGAGGATTGTTGGCCAGTCACATTGGTCGCTTCTGATTTTGTGTTTTTGTCTCAGGCCCCCAAAATCGTTAAAGCCCGAAGCATCCAGTCTATTGATTTTTAGTCCATCATCGGTTGGCGCCGCTGTGGGAAGCGTGGTGTTCGTATTTTCTTTTCACACTTTCATCGACAAAAAGCTGCATGGTTCGGACAAGATCAAGGGCCACCAGCCCAGGCCATCAAGAGAGTAGGGATGCTTCTAGCAATCCTCACCGTGATCGACAGTTAGTGCCTGTCACACAACCTCATTCCATCCAACACATACAGTTCATGGCAGCCGCCATGACAGAGTTAACCCACTAGAACCAGGAGTTGACTAGGGAGATTAATCTGAGGTAGCGCCATGAAGGACGTCATGAAGGATATGTAGAAGGACAAGCACAAAGTTAAGAAAATAGAAGAAATCCTAAACCCGAGAGCCAATCAAGGGGTATTACTTCACGAAGGGTGTCGCACTTGGAGAGAGAGATGGATCAAATGAGAAAGGCCATGGAAGAGATGAAAGAGAACATGAGAAGGACAAATCTTGTGGAGGATTTGGTTCATCGAACAGATTCCCCCTTTACGGCTTCCATCAACGGTCAACCCTTGCCCCCGAAGTTCAAAATGCCTTCCTTGGACTCATATGATGGGACGCGTGACCCTTTTGACCATATTGCTACTTTTAAGATCACGATGCATTTTCAAGGAGTTCCAGACGAGATCATGTGCAGGGCCTTCCCTACTACCCTCAAAGGACAGCACGAGTATGGTTTAGTAAGATACCTCCGAACGCAGTGAGTTCTTTCGAAGTGTGAAGTAAGTTGTTTGTCAATAATTTTATTGGGGGACAAAGGCACAAATATTCCTCATCCAGCCTATTAACCATTGAACAAGGGGAAAACGAAAGTTTGCGCTCCTTCGTCACTCGTTTCAATAGGGAAGCCCTGGCGATGGATAAGATGGACGACAAGTTACTACTGGCAGCCTTCCATAATAGAGTTAATTTTGATTTGTTCATCCATAAGCTTTATGAGCGAGAGCCTCAAACCATGGCTGAACTCATCCATTCAGCCCAAAATTTCATGAATGCAGAAGACGCAATCATAGCTAAGAAGAGGAAGAAAGCTGACAAAATGGAAACAAACCCCACGCGGCACTCCGAGCGAGGCCCTCGTCCAAAGAAGGGACGAATGGACGATAAGAAAGACCGAGATAACAAGAAGGCAGGTCCTTCACCACGGAGTCAACAATACACACCATTGACATGCCGCTTGAACAGGTTCTCATGCAAATTAAGGATGATCCTTCTTTGAAATGGCCAAAGAAGATGAAGGGAGATCCCAATAAGCGCAATAGGAACAAGTATTGTCGTTTCCATAGAGACCATGGGCATGACACAGACAAGTGTTTTGATTTGAAGCAACAAATTGAAAACCTCATCAGGCAAGGAAAGTTGAGAAGTTTCCTAGGACGAGATCACAAAGACGAGAAGTTAAAGGGCAAAGTAGAAGAATCGTCACGACCCCCACTCGGAGAAATAGGAGTAATTATAGGAGGAGCTTCGACTAGGCAATCTTCTAGGTCCAAAAAGACATACCTTAAGGTAGTGCAAAACGTCCAACTATCTGGGCGATCACCAAGGGCAATGGACGAACAACCCATCACGTTCACAGACGAGGATGCTGAGAGGGTTCACCACCCCCATGACAACACCATCGTCATAACTTTGCTCATTGCTGGCTATACGACCAAAAGGGTGTTAGTGGACAATGGAGGCAGACATTTTGTATTATCCAGCTTTTTAGCAAATGAGACTTGGACGAGATCAACTCAGCCCAGCGAATTCACCCTTGGTGGGATTCGGAGGAATGAAAGTGCAGCCTATGAGCACTATCACCTTACCTGTGGTGGTGGGCGCATATCCACAACAGGTAACCAAAGATGTGAATTTTTTGCTGGTAGATTGCCCATCCTCTTACAATGCTATAATTGGAAGACCAACTTTAAATAGTTGGAAAGCAGTCATATCTACTTATCACTTGTCAGTCAGGTTTTCTACAGAGCATGGGGTAGAACAAGTACAAGGAAACCAATTAGCAGCAAGAGAATGCTACCTGGCTATGTTAGCCATAAACGAATAGGTTCAGACGATGAACATTGAGGAGAGGCGAATTGTGGCAAAGCCAACTGAAGCATTAGAAAATGTTCCTTTAGAAGAGGACAAACCTAAGAGATATACAAGGGTTGGAGTGGATATGGAAGATAAGACAAAACAAGATCTCGTCCAGTTCTTAAGGAAGAACATCGACGTATTTGCATGGACTCATGAAGATATGCTGGGTATAGACGCCAATGTCATTACCCACCATCTCAATGTATATCCTTCCTCAAAGCCTATACGACAAAAGAAAAGAGTGTTCGCTCCTGATAGAGATAATGTCATTAAAGAAGAGGTTCAAAAGTTGACCGCCACAAAGTTCATTCGAGAAGTTTATTATCCAGATTGGTTGGCCAACGTAGTAATGGTTAAGAAGGCTAATGGCAAACGGAGGATGTGCGTGGATTTCATCGATCTGAATAAAGCATGTCCCAAGGACAGTTACCTATTGCCACGCATTGATCAGTTGGTGAACTCCACTGTAGGTCATAGATTACTGAGTTTCATGGATGCTTTCTCCGGATATAATCAGATAAGAATGGATGAGGTAGACCAAGAGAAGACGTCCTTTGTCACCAACCAAGGCTTGTTTTGCTACAAAGTAAAGCCCTTCGGTTTGAAAAACGCGAGAGCAACATACCAGAGGCTGGTTAACCATATGTTTCGACTGCAGATTGGACAGAATGTGGAAGTCTACGTTGATGACATGCTGGTAAAGAGTTTGGACAAGGGAAGACACCTAGATGACTTACGAGAAACATTTGACACTCTTAGGCATTACAACATGAAATTGAATTCCAGCAAGTGTGCTTTCGAAGTTTCATCAGGAAAATTCCTCAGATTTATGATTTCGCAAAGAGGAATCGAGGCGAACCCTGACAAGATTCAAGCCATATTGGTTATGAAGCCACCACAAAATATAAAAGAAGTCCAGTCTCTCACCGGACGAGTGGCCGCCCTTAACAGGTTTATTTCTAAAGCTACTGACAAATGTTTGCCGTTTTTTAAGGTCCTTAAAAAAGCATTTGAATGGACGGACGAGTTTCAGAAAGCATTCCAAAACCTGAAAACGTACCTCTCCACGGCTCCCTTATTAAGTCCGTCCGTCCCAGGCGAGGAGTTGTATTTGTATTTGGCGGTGTCCCCATATGCAGTGAGCTCAGCTTTACTTAGAGAAGAAGGACGAGTGCAAAAACCAGTCTACTATACAAGCCGGGGGCTAAGGAGAGCAGAAGTACGGTATCCCATGATGGAAAAATTAGACTTCGCTTTGGTTACAGCCTCCAGAAAGCTAAGACATTACTTCCAAGCTTATGTTATCAACGTTCAGACAGACCACCCACTAAAGAAGGCAATGACCAAATTAGAAGCTGCAGGACGACTAATCCAATGGGCCATAGAACTTAGTGAGTTCGATGTCAAGTATCAACCGAGGAGTGCGATTAGAGCACAAGTGCTAGCGGATTTCGTTGCGGAGTTTACCCCCAGTCAAGGAGAACTAGACGAGCTGCGCAGAGTTTAAAAGTGGGACATTAATGTGGACGGATCGTCCACGTTACATGCAGGAGGAGTTGGAGTTATACTCAAATCCCCAGAAGGAGATAAGTTAAAGTATGTAGTCCGTCTACAGTACCAAACCACCAACAATGAAGCCGAATATGAAGCATTCCTAAAAGGACTAGAATTGGCTAAGTCTTTGGGGGCGGAGTCCATTGTTGTCCGAGGAGATTCTTAGTTGATCATTAGTCAAGTAAATGGAGTGTGTGAAGCTAAGGAAAACCGGATGGTGAAGTACGTAAATAAGGTAAGGCAGCTCATCAAAAGATTCAACGGAGCCAGTTTTGTTCAACTCCTAAGGGAGAAAAACATGGAAGCAGATGCTTTGGCAAAAGCAGCCTCGTTGGAGGAAGCCATGGATAAGATTAATGAAAATCTAGTACATGCCAAGCATAGATCTACGGGAAGTACAAGAAGTTGAAGAGAGAGAAAAATTGATAACTCCAATAATTATCTATCTTAAAGACGGAAGGCTTCCACAGGACAGAGACGAAGCCGAGAAGGTAAGAATTAGAGCTGCTAAATATGTTCTTATAAATGAGGTGTTGTACAAACGGGGTTTCTCCCAACCTTACTTAAGGTGTTTAGCTCCAAATGAGTCAAACTATGTGTTGAGAGAGATTCATGAAGGAGCATGCGGTAACCACTCAGGGGCAAGAGCATTAGTCTATAAGGTCGTTTGTGCAGGATATTATTGGCCAACTATTCAAGCAGATGCGAAGGCTTACGTTAAGGTATGTGACCAATGTCAATGCTTTAGCAATATCCCCCAACAACCAGCAGAATATCTCACTCCAATGATGGCCCCATGGCCCTTTGCACAGTGGAGATTGTATATCTTGGGTCCATTTCCACTTGGAACCAGACAAATGAAATTTTTGGTAGTTGAGATTGACTACTTCACTAAATGGGTTGAAGCAGAACCCTTAGCAAAAATCACGCAACAAAATGTCAAGAACTTCATTTGGAAGAACATCGTTTGTAGGTTTGGAGTGCCCAGAGTGCTGGTATCAGACAACGGACGACAATTTGATAACGCACTTTTCAGGGATTTCTGCGAACATTTCGGAATTCAAAATCATTACTCCTCACCCGCCTACCCTCAAGCAAACGGTCAGGCAAAAATAGAAAACCTATCTTTGTTGAAAATCATCAAGACTCGGCTTGAAAGGGCAAAGGGGGTATGGCCAGACGAGCTACCTGGTGTTCTGTGGGTGTACAGAACGACTGTGAGAACCCCTACGGAGGAGACTCCTTTCAAACTAGCCTATAGAAGCAAAGCAGTGATACTTGCAGAAATTCACATGGCTAGTCACAGAGTGATGAAGTACCAAGGCAAGGATAATGAAGATCAGCTGCGCCTTAATCTTGATCTTATAGATGAGGTAAGGACAGATGCGGAGCAAAGGACAGCAAGGTATAAAAACCTCATGTCCAGACAATATGATGCAATGGTGAAGCCTAGACGTTTTAACGAAGGAGATCTTGTCCTGAAAAGGATCTCTCTGGCAACCAGGAACCCAGCTCATGGAAAATTGGGACCTAATTGGGAAGGACCCTATAGGGTTATCAATTGCAAAAGACAAGGGTCATACTACTTGAAAGCCCTAGATGGGAGAAAGTTGGAACACCCTTGGAATGTTGAACACCTGAGAAGGTATTATCAGTAGTAGCCTAGACGAACATTGTCTTGGACGAGGCCTTTCATCTTGGACTACTCCAAGATCATTTCAATTACATGTATTGTTAGCATAATATGTTGTTTTAATTCCTTAAGAGGGTATTAGTTTTAAATTAACTATGGACGAAGTCATGAACTTAGATGTTTGTATGAATAAGGCACTAGCTCCTAAAGCATGTGCCATACTTGTGGATGATGTTTATATATTATGTGAATGGTTTCGATTTTCAAATACATGTGATGTAAGAATCTTCTCCATAACTTCATCCACAAGAAAGGCTGAAGTCTAAAGATGGATCAAAATCTCTGGATGAATGGATATAACGTCTAAGCTTTCCCTAAAATAGGGATAAAGCAAAAACAAGGCGTATTCGTTCAAACAAGAGACAAGTAGAAGCCTTAAAAATGTGTTAACCCAACCATGGACGAGAAATGCTTAAATCCAGCCATGGACGAGGAAATGCGTACGTAAAGTCCATAGGATAGGATGTCGACTGTAGCAGTCCAATCTTTGGACAAGTAAAAAGTTGAATTTTAAAGAGTTAGCAACCTACCTAAAGACGAGCATAGGATCGTCCAACTAATGGACAAGGGGGGATGCTGAGTTAAGTCTACATGACTAACAAAAATAACGTCCATGGACGAGCTGTACTATAAATTCAAAGAATAAAGCTTAACAAGGACAAATTATAATCATGGACGAGTCAGGGTTAAACAATTTGGGATATGAAATGAGTTCGTCCATACAACATTTTACTAAAAAAAAAAAAAAAAAAAGATAAAGGAAATAAACGCATATTCATTAATTAAAAGGAGGGACGGCCTACGCCCAAAAAACCCTTGTATAAAATAGAAACTAATAAAGTAATTTGTTCATAAGGTCGTCCTAAAACTCTAGACGACATAAATGTACGTAAGTTACATTCAGTGGTCCAAAACAACGGACCAAACAAATAAAAAAAAGAAAAGGTAAAAATAATCCATGGGTAGATGAACATATAAAAGCTTCGTCTTCACTGAGGAGGATCAACATTAGGGTCGTCTTGATTTGGCTGGGTGGTAGCGTCGTCTTCAATATTAATGTCTTCTGAGCTCATCTGGAGGAGGAAGCTTGCAGTGGCACCACCAAGATTAAGTTTGATAGAACTGAAGTCCAACTCAGGGAAGTTCTCCATGGCATCCATTTTGAAATCTTCAAACCCAGCTGCATAGTTGGCGTCCAATAGATCAATATATTGCTTGAACGCCTTGAACTCTACAACTGTGTCTCCCCTAGCTTTTTCGAGAAGGGTACTTAACTCGTCGTTCCTCTTTTGGAGGTGGTCAAGACGAGTTTCCTTCTCTATGATGTCAGCCTTCAATTCCTCAACATGGTTTTGCAGCTCCCTAACCTCGTCCTTGGACTTGGCCGCCACCTCAGCCCACCTTTTACACTCGTCCTTCACCTCCTGAACCCTAGTCTCCAACAAGGATCTCGTCTTGTCCAATTCAGTGGCCTGCCTGGACGCCGCGATGAATTTTGACATTGCCTACAAATAGGTAAGGATAAAACAAAGGTTAGACAAGAAAAAGCATAAAGTAGTTCAACGACACAAAAATTAAATTTCGTACCTTAAAAAGATCATGAACCCCAGAGTGTTCAAAGTCCTTTAAGGACATGTCATAGCATACAGCTATATCCTCGTCAGACACAGCCTTCTCAAAACGTCTCCAAGCTAAGTCTTCACTCTCAATAAGATTCATAGGAATCCTTTGAGAAGGCTGGGATGAGGCAAGTGCAACTGACTTGGACAGAGGAGTTTTGGACGGGGTAATATCAGTTGGAGACGCATCTATGTCAAGTATCTGGACGGGGGTTTAGGACGGAACGCGGGTAGGCTTGATAATCTGAGATGACCTATGCTTAGGTTTCTTGCCTCGACGACTGGGCAGGTTTCCTAGGTTAAGATTTTTAGACATTGATTTCCTTTTATCCCCTGTGGAAGGACGAACTTGGGATTGGATCTCAGGATGGCTCCCCTTGTCCATAGGTTCCTTTCCCCTTCTCTTTCATGGTTGTCATTCCTACAAAGTAATGAAATGCAAATTAAAACTAAATCAGAAAAATATAATATATATAATATTTGTGTTAAGTCCAAACTTACATCTACGAACTGTAACCTCGTGCGCGACGGCTTCGTTGGACAGTTCTGGACCAAGCCCCCACTTAGCTAAGTGTCTAAGGGTAACCAAGGAATGAGAATCCCTTTCGACGTACAATCGAGCCCTATGGACGCGGTCACAGTAGAACTTGCTCAACAAAGGTCGTCCAACAGCTGTAAAACAACAAGTGAATAGAGGTTAGACATATAACTAATAAAAATAACATAAAAAGAAAAGAAGAGGAGAAGGGGCATATGTTCAGGACGAAGGTTACCTAATTCCCCAATGTAAGGGGCAAAGGTGTCCCTGCCAACGTCTATAGGGTTCCCGGCCCAGAAACTAGAGACGAAGAAAAATTCCGTCTTCTAGTTTCTGTCAGACGAGGCCAGGGACTTGATTAATCTACAATTAGAACCCCTGGCTATGAACTGGTAAAAGCCAAGGGACTGATTTATTTCTGAGGGTTTGTAACAAAGAGGAACTCGTCCACTATAAGAGGACGACCCCCTCCAAATAGCTCCCTCCACAAAATTTGCATGGAGCCAATCAATCTCCATGCGTTAGGGTTAAACTGACAAATACCTAAACCTAATCTAACAAGCAGCTCTCTGGTAAAAGCATTCAAGGGTAACCTAAGACCCCCCAGAAAATAAGCTTCATAAACCCCTACTCCAAAATGGGGTTACAACACTATTCCCTACGGACAGGCAACCTAGGGTTAAGATCATCAAGTATTTGGTGCCATAGCGTAAGGTTACTAAGCCTTTGTTTGTTTGTTTTGAAAGAAATACCAACAGCACAACTATAGACGATCTCTACCTCGTCCAAAGGACTAGATGGAGGAGCATTGGACGAAGTACCAGCCTGGGACCCAGAAATTTTCCTAAGTTGTTCTTGTAGAACCTCTAATGGGACTCCAGGGACACCAGAAGTGTATCTCTCGTCCGTGGTACTCCCCTCACTACCACTGTGGCTAGTGCTATTGCTAGAATTACTATAGCTAGTATTGTCATGATACTCGTCTATAGCTTTTTCTATACTATTTCTAGATGAAGAAATAATAGTTTCAGACATCTCAAAAGCCTAAGGAAAACCTAAAGACGAGAGAGGAAAAAATACCTGGCTCTAGACGGAAGAAGACTATGGACGCGGAGGGAGTTCTAGACGAGGCTCTAGACGACAAAGATCAAGGAAGAAAATCTTTTGAAATGAGAGGAGCAGGAGAGGAATTCCGCTATTTAAAGGCAACGGGGTTCAACGTTCGAAGCGACGTGAGCAACCATGATGTGCCACGTGGCATCTGCCTCGGAAGACGAAAAACTATGATTAAAGTATACCAGATTGGACCACGCGTCAAAAAAAAAAAAAAAGAAGAAGGAAGGAAAAGGAAGAAGTTGAGGACACCTTAAGACGAACATCACAAGGACAAAGGGACAGTTGATGTGGTCAAGTATGGCTCGTCAAAGTTCAGCTGTCCATAGAGTCCAAGCTTGTCCTTGGATGTTCCTCCTTGAATGAAAGTGTGGCTGAACCACAAATTTACTAACCCACTCATACATGGACGACTCTCAACATAAGTCTCGTCCATAGAGCCTAGGATTTGGCTCTCATGGAGAAAGTCTTGGTGCATTGTCATAACCTCCCTCAATAGCAGTTATGGAAAATATCATAACTTCTTTAGCGGTTACAAGAATTAAGTGTAAAAACTTCTGACCTCCACAAACTTAGGGGAAGTTACAAGATAAGTAACCGCCTCCGAGACAATATATAAGCACTCATCTCTGACAAGAAAAGGCAAGTGTGTTTTTCCTGGGTACAATTCAAAAAAGATTTAGAGTCCCAAGTCTTAAGGAGAGAAACTAACTTTATCATTGGAGGATTGTTGGCCGGTCACACCGGTCGCCTCTGATTCTGTGTTTTTGTCTCAGGCCCCCAAGATCGTCAAAGTCCAAAGCATCCAGTCTACTAATTTTCAGTCCATCATCATTTTTCATCTAGTAAAAAAATATTATTTTATTTATTGATTATAAATAACTCTATTAGTTAATATTTGGGACTTTCTTTTCACTTGAATCCTTAGACAATCGCATCTCTTACTCTACCATTCAGCCCGCCTGCCATGAATTACTGAATTAATAAACTCAGATGGTCATTTTGATATGACACCGGTTATCAATTCTTGTACAGTTTTAATCCTAACTTCCTAAGTGGTCACAGTGGTGTTTCACATTTTCAATAAGTTTGATTTAAATAATAATAATTTTTTATAAAAAAAAATCCTCTAGAGATATCAGACTTAATTTAGTTCTTCACAGCACTAACGATTTTTCAATGAATTTATTGGGTATGCCGATATGAATTAAGGCATACATTACATAACGATAATAAGAGTAAATGGTTAAATATAATAAATATAGTTGGGGTCAAAATTATTTGATTTATTTATTCAAAATTACTACCGCGTACTTTTAGTGTGGTGGTCACTCCATAAGTATAAGTGCTTGTGGGGTGTGAGGTGTGGGGGGTAAGAATCAGGGTACAGCTCTTCAAGAAGGAGCTTCATACACATATACACTTAGATTAGGCTAAAGTAAAATTTTTACTTTAAAATTATTTCCAAAATTCAGAAAAAAAAAGAAAAAAAAAGTCCTAAATTAGATTCGACACAGTCGCTTTAAAGACTAGAATATTTTTAAAAAGTTAGTTTTTTAATTTTGAGAAACATTTAAAAAAGTTAGTTGAGAAAACATTTGTCTTTAGTTTAGCATCTCTATATTAAAGAGACTCTTTGTTTTTTTGCTGAAATATATTAAAGAGATATTAGCAAAAGAAATATATTAAAGAGACAATGAACGTTGTTATACATGAACAATTAACTTAGCAATAATAATTAGGTTGGACTATAATCTTAATCATAGCAGCAATTGACTTTGGATATTTTATTTTATTGTATTTTTTTATTATTATACAAGATAGAAATTCTACTCTACTTTAATCTAAGTGTATATGTGTATGAAACTCCCTCCTAGAGACTTGAACCCCAGCTCTTGTCCCCTCCACACCCCACAAGCACTTATACTTGTTGAGTCATCGTCACACTAAGAATGCGCGCTGGTTATTTTACTATATTCTTTTTACCTAGCAACCATAATTAATCTAAGCAACAATAAATATACTGTTTTTTTTTTTTTTTTTTGTAAAAATGGAACTTCATTAAAAACTAAGAAGCAGGGTTACATAAAAGGACTAGGCACTCATAAGACACACCTGCTGAGTCCAACCTCAGAAGTAAGGACATCTCCATTGGAGGGTCTAACAAAACAACAAAATCCTGTGAAAGTAAAGCTCCCTTTCTAGTAAGGGCATCGGCGCATTTATTAGCCTCGCGTTAGTAGTGCTGAATTTGAACCATATGAATTTCCTTCAGTCCCGCCTTACAATCACTCACTAAGGTCCCTATATAATTCGGTTGGCCCTCCTCCTTATGAAGCAAGTCTACAATGAGTTTCGCATCAAGCTCAAATATAACAGCATGGATTTTTAAGGCGATACACAATCTGACACCATCTCTCAACGTCTACAGTTCCACCACCACACTCGTAGTGCACCCAATGGCTCGAGCATAGCCTCTAATCCACTCGCCCTTGTCATTACGGATTAGCCTTCCAACTCCTACTTGCCCAGGATTACCAAGAGCTGAGCCATCTGAATTGACTTTACACCAGTTCAGCGGCAGTTTGCTCCAACTGACACATATTCTCTGTCGGGTCTGAGCCATTTTCCCACTTAAACCAACGTATGCAAACTCATTGGCTTTTGAAATAGCTTCCATCCTCACATTTCGATTGGGTCTCTCATTCCTAAACATAACCCCATTTCGACGCAACCAAAGACTCCAAATTCCGAAGGAGAACACAACCCCCCAGTTCAGATTTAAAGCAGAGTTTCTCTTTGTGCTGCAACAATTCAGCCTCAGCCAATCAATAAGATTGATGCCATAAAATAAAGCCACGGGGAGAGGAGGAGGAAACAAGTCCCAAAAGCTATGGGCAACACGGCAATCCCTGAGGACATGTATCACTGTCTCGGGTCCCCCTCCACATAACTGACATGATGTTGGCACATCCATGTCTCGGCTCGCAAGAACAGAGCAAGCAGGTATGCTATTGTAATAGCATTGCCAAAGGAAACAGTGAATCTCTGGGATGGTTTGAGCCTTCCAAATCCAAGCACCATCAAATTGGCGAGAAAAACTACCTGACTCCTCCAATGTGGCCAACCTGTAAGCTTCATTGAGCTCAAAACTTCCACTCGCGGAGGAGGACCATGTGATCCGGTCTTTGCTATGGGTGTCGCTTTTAACTCCATCAGAAGCTGACCAGGGAAGACAAAGGAGCATCTCTACCAATTCCATCCGGAGAAGCTAACCATATCTTTCAATTGGACATCCTCTTCTCCACGGTTAAGAGGACCTTCAATCAGGCTTCTAAGAGAGCCATTGTCCAACCATTTATCATACCACAAAGAAAGCGTACTCTCTCTACCTACAATCCACTTTGATCCTCTCTTGAATACCGATTCGCCCTTTCGGATGGCAAACCAAGTAACAGAGCAAGATCTGAAAGGAGTATAGGAGTTGGAAATTCTCCGGGGATTACAATGTTTTTGAGTCAGCACCTTAGCCCACAAGGAGTTGGGCTCCGAAGCGAGGCGCCAATTTAATTTAGCAAGTAGTGCAATCATTTTGTATCTTTTCATTTGTTCATAGTTTGATATTATTTTAGACATTCACAGATTTCTTTTGTACATACTTTGCCCCTTTAATCAAAATCATGGCTCCATTTCTAACTGTTACAACAGAATTTAGTGGTTTACAAAATTATAATAATCCTTTCTCAATGCGCCTTTGTCCTCCGCATTATTCCAAATCAAGAGACTCTTTATTCATTAGCTTTATGACTAATGGCCAGTTTAGATTAAAGGGGGGAAGGGGAGAGGAAGTGAAGGAGAGTAGAATATAGTTAGCAGCAAATAGGCTAATTTTAAGCCAACTCTACTCTACTACCGTCAACTCTCCCTCCCTCTCCCTCAATCCAAATAGACCATAAATTTAACCCATGTTTTGCTAATGTCCTTGTGACGTATTGATTTCATGATTCTGTTTATTTCCTAAAACGTAGTTAGTTGACACAAATATGTTAGATATGGTTTTTTTTTTTTTTTTTTTGAGAATCAAATATATGACTAAGTTGTATATAATGAATTGTGAGATTATACAAAACAATAAAAATAAATTGATTTAATTTAAAAATTAAAACATGCACTTAAGTTTATCTCTAATAAATAGTATCTAGCTTGTTCAATTTATAAAATCTCTTATTTACAAATGAGAATTTTAGTTCAAATCCTGCAATCATTACGAAGCAGACATTATATGTCCAAATCTTATCATTTACATGCATAATTTGTCGTAATTAGTGTACCTACTGCCATACATTAGTGGAAGATTTTAAGAAATGGGAGTCCTGTTTGTCTTAATGCCTTTGTGACAAACTTAATTCAAGTCTTCAACTCGATGGAACCTTTAGCAACATTTCAAATTCATTCTACTTTCTACGACCACTTGGTGGTCTTGTTTTATTTTATTTGGCTGAATATGACCACTTGGTGGTCTTGGAACACTTCTTACCTAAATAATGTGGACCACCTTAAGCACTAGTCATCTCTCTTTTTTTTTTTCTCTTTTTTTTTTGGAGTTTCTACAAAGTGCCATGGTTAAGTTGACAAAATAATCTCCTAGAATAATGATCTACACGCAGATAGGTTTTGATGTCTCGATATGGCACTTTATTCCAACGAATTTCACGTGTAATCTGATGATGAAGTGGATTCTCATAGGGGAGATCTGATAGGTCTTGTGGGATCTGCTCTTTTAAGTTGTAGCCCTAGAGGCTAGAGCATAGCAAAAGTGATGTGATACCGTTGATACTCGCATGGAGCAAGATACCTCATGTTATACTAAGGTAGGATATATATTTTCATCAAAAAATAAAAAGGTAGGATATATATATATATATATATATATATATATACACATAAATAATAAAATTAAAATTATATATATTACAATTGCTCTTTCTTATAAGACTAAGACACTAATTAGTTTTGGTGTAAACAAGATTTGAACTTCAAATCTCTTATTTAACAACAAAAAAATATTTAATATTTCGAATACATGTAGCATTACACTTATAAAATGGAGTCTTGGTATGAATCAATTTTTTTTTTAATTTGATATTTTAAAAATTCTTAAATTATAAATTAAAAAAAAGGAAAATTTTTAAAAATTTGAAAATGGAAATTGATTTTTTTCCCCTTTTCCAAATTGAAGGAAGAAAAAAAGAAAAGAAGGATTTTTTTTTTTTTTTAAAGCTCCTCTTCTCTAAAACCCAAAAAAAAAGTGTTGAGAATACATAAATTCAACCAAAAATCTATATCAATTAAAATTTTAATAACGACGGGGAAAAACAAATCCTAATGTGTGACTGATGATTTAATAAAACAAAATTCCCAACTAACTTTCTATACATATATTTTTTATTAAAAAAAATTCAACTAAATAAATTAAACCAAATTTCTGTAGAACTTTATACACAGATTTAATTCATTCAAATACATATTCAAACAAATACACAACCAAAAAATCATCACTTTACTTTTTTTTTTTTTTTTTTTTGCTGAATAAATCATCACTTTACTTGCAACCAAACAACTTTTTTATTTATATATTTATAAGAACAACATCTTTTCTTTATTCCTTTCGTCAGATTGGATGCAGCCTTCGAAGCAAAAGCAACTAAATAGTGGCTTAGTCATGCTCAAGGTCAAAGTCATTACATTGGTGCCCATTTTCTCTCTCTATGGTTTCACAGTCACACATAAATAATGCAACAACAGTTGAGTTTGAGTTAGGTTTTATGGGATTTTACTGTCGAAGTCGGAGAAATTATAGAGTAACTTGAAGTGAGTTCCTAGCGTGTGCTTTGCTTGAGGCCCTCAACGGTCCGTACACCACTTGGCACTTGTTGTGCTTAAACGGCAATAGCTTCGAGGCTTTAGTCGAATATCTCACTTGGCCTTGCACGACACCACCTAGGCCAACTTGATGGCCCAAATGGCCAAATACCACCATTTTCAGAAATTTGTAGCGAAAAAGTATTGTTTCGGAACTAAATAGGGAAATACCACTTTTCTAGAACTCGAGTTTTAGAAACTCGAGTTCCAAATGGTACTCAAGTTTATGAAACTCGAGTACCTCATCAATTCTGCTACCGTGGCACTGCTAAACTGGAATTTGTGTGATTAAAAAAAATAATATGGTACTCGAGCTTGGTAAACTCGAGTTCCATGCAACACAGCACTCAAGTATACCATGCTCGAGTACCTTTTACAAAAAAATTATGTTTATGTTTATGTTTATGTTTATTTCTACAGTACTCGAACTCACCAAACTTGAGTTCCTTATAACTTTTTTTTTTTTTTGGATGATCAACAAATAAATATAAACATAAAAATAAGTAGCTTTTTTTATGTTTTTATTTATTTAAATAGAAGCATTGTAAAATATAAAGATTTTATTTTCAAAATATGAATTAATTTCTACATTAATTAAAATTGTTTATTATTTTTTCGTAAAAATTGTTCACTGTTATCTGCAAAAAATATTTCTATGATTTTGCATAAAATTATTTTCTGTTCAGCATTATTTAAAAAATTGTTCACTCTCTTTTCTGCGTAAATTATTTTCTGTTCACTATTTTAAAAATTGTTCACTGTTTTCTCATAAAAGACTTACTGAAATCGTGTTTTCTAAATTTAAACACCAAATCTAAATGCTTTTTCATGCTTAAATTTCACAATAATCGAATCTATTTTTCTGCATTGATAAAATCTATTTCTACATTAATAAAATTTGCTCTCTACACATCATGTTTATTGTATATTCGAATCTGCTTACTGCATTCATAAAATCTGTTTTCTGCATTAATTAAAACTGTTCATTGTTTTTTCATAAAAATTGTTCACTATTTTCTGCATAAACTATTTCTAGCATTCTGCAAAAATTATTTTTTGTTTAGCATTATTTAAAAAATTATTCACTCTCTTTTCTGCGTAAATTATTATCTATTCACTACTTAAAAAATTGTTCACTGTTTTCTCATAAAACACCAGAGGTGAATCATAGCTGGTCAAATATTTTGGTTTCAGGTTAAGTCCCTTGTACAGGTTTGGATACATAAAATCCACCTCTACCACCTCTGAGCCGGCTTGAACTGGTAATCTGATTTGTCTGCTCGGGACAACAACCATCCCATCAAAGCCCACTAGAGGTGAATCATAGATGGTCAAATCTTTCGGTTTCAGGTTAAGCCCCTTGTACAAGTTTGGATACATAATTTCGGCCCCACTGCCCTAGTCCATCAGTACCCTCTTTACGTCATACCCACCAATCCTAAGGGTTATTACCAGGGTATCATCATGTGGTTGTATGGTCCCGACTTTGTACTCGTCCGAGAAGCTTAAAGTAGGATGGACTCCCACCTTAGCCCTTTTCGGCTCATGGCCAGAATCCTCGGCATATGGCCTAGCTACCGTCATCACCCTGGACGGACAAGATCCTGTTCTGCCCGGTGCGGCGAGAATAACATGGATAGTTTCCAAAGGGGGTCTTAAAGAATTATTGCCCTGAACCCTTGAGCCCACTTGACCTTCCTGCTTGCCAGGTTGGCTCAAGAACTGTTTCAACTTACCATCTCAGATCAGCTGCTGTAAATGACTCCACAAGGTTCTACACTCCTCGGTTGTATGCCCTCGCTCCCTGTGGTACTAGCAGTGAAGACTCTGATTGCGCTTCGTAGGATCTCTGCCTATTTTGTTTAGCCACCTGAAGTATGGCTCATTTTTGATCTTTTCCAAGACTTGATGCACTGGTTCTCAGAACACAGTGTTAACAACCTGGGCAGCTGTAGATCAAGATTGCCCTCCAAAATCCCTTCGTGGCCGATTGTTGTTACAACGGTCCGAACTGAAATCCCTTCTCTCCTAAAGGATAACCTTACCTTTGCCCTTTCCTTGCTGCTGGTCCTCCTCAACCTTTTTATACTTATCAATCCTATCCATGAGCTGGCGTACACTAGTAACAAGTTTCCCTGTTAGGAACCTCCTCAAGCCGTACTCAGCAGGCAAGCCGACCTTGAATGTCCAGATAGCCACATCATCAGAGTCCCCATCTATCTCATTGAACATTTCCCAATATCTGTCTGAATATGTTTTCAAGGTTTCTCCTTCCCGCATGGACAGAGACAGCAAAAAATCCAAAGGCCAAGGAACTCGACTATACGTGATAAAACGGGACCCAAACGCCAGAGTGAGTTTTTTAAAAGAGTCAATAGAACCTGCCCCTAAACTATCGAACCATCTCATCACCACAAGCCCTAAGCTAGACGGAAACACCTTGCACATCAGAGCTTCGTTCCTAGAATGTACTGCCATTCTCTAATTGAAATGGCTGACATGTTCAATAGGATCTGTCTGGCCATTATAGATGGTGAACATGGGCTGAGTAAACTGCTGAGGAAGCTTCCTACTCTTAACTCTACGCGTAAAGGGAGACATAGAGATTCAGTTAAGTGCCTTGCTCATCGCATCATTTCCCAAGCCCCTTGAGGATGAATCTCTATTCTTGCGCTCACGACGATAATCCTCCTCATACGAGCAGGTTTCACTTGGAGGTGTTCTTAACCTACGCCTATAGTCACCATCCCTCTCACCATTAAAAGAAAGGTCAAAGACTGGGGGACTTCGCTTCCTCCGCTCATGGCGTAGCTTCTTCTTCAGGTAGTCAATCTCCTTCTGCATGGCCTTGGCATTCTCCTCATGAAAGACATGGCTACCACCCCTAAAATGGCTCTCACCAGTGTGGGTGGAATGCACACTACCCTCCTAGCCCTCTCTACGCCCAATATTTCAAAGATGATCTTCCCATTGAGACCCCATAGACTTCGACTAGTTTGGACCCAAACTTACCATGATTGAAAATCAGACACACTAACCAATCAGCTTTCCACAGACGGCGTCAATTGTAAAAACGCAGATTTTGTTCTCAAGCCCAAATAATGGATGAACCAGCCTACAAGGCCCAAAAATAATAAATTTGTAGAGAGTATGTAAAAAAACTGGGCTAATTTGAATTAGACAATCGATAGGATGAGTTTAAATGATAAGAAGAATATAATAGACAAGTTTCACTTTAGAAATTAGTCCTCGGCCAAGATCCGAGGAGATTAGGTCTGGTATATAATGTGCTAATTCAATTACACGTTTGGTTCTTAGTAGTTACAGTGTTTCTCTCTTGATTTTCCCCCCTTCTTCTTGGGGTATCTTCCTCCATTTATACTCCTCTTTGCCTTCCACGTGCAATCCAAGTGGTCGATGTTGATACTTGTCCCATTCACCTTTTTCAGAAGTCTTTGGGTAGTAGCTGTAAGGCTGAAATTCATTGTTCAGATATCACCTCCACATTAATGCGGCCAGAAGATTAGTTACAGAGCATTCAATGCGGTGGTAGCAGCTTTCTCCTTTGATATTTTAGGATCTTCCCTTACTGTACATTTCAGCAATGCCTATCTGCTTTAACAGAACATTCTGGGATATTCTACTGTGTAGTAGACCGCCAAAAAGTACCTCAGCTTTGCCATCCGAGATGCTATCAATCCTCGACACTACCTCCTTGGTTACGGCGTTCAATATTGACTTGCTTATCTGCCAACGCAGATTTCCTTGACGGGGTTTGCTTATGCTCGAATAAATCTCAGTCCTTGGCTTGGATTTTAGGCCCAACATGTTCATGGGTAAGGAATTCCTGGCCCAACACTCCTACAATAACAATTGCTCTCTCTCATCAGGCTAAGACACTAATTCGTTTTAGTGTAAACGAGGTTCGAACTTCAAATCTCTTATTTAACAACGAAAAAATATTTAATATTTCGAATACATGTAGCATTACACTTATAAAATGGAGTCTTGGTATGAATCAAAATTTTTTTTAATTTGATATTTTAAAAATTCTTAAATTATAATTAAAAAAAAAGGAAAATTTTTAAAAATTTGAAAATGGAAATTGATTTTTTTTTTCCCCTTTTCCAAATTGAAAGAAGAAAAAAAGAAAAGAAGGATTTTTTTTTTAAGCTCCTCTTCTCTAAAACCAAAAAAAGAAAAAAAAAGTGTTGAGAATACATAAACTCAACCAAAAATCTATATTAATTAAAATTTTAATAACAACTGGGAAAAACAAATCCTAATGTGTGACTGATGATTTAATAAAACAAAATTCCCAACTAACTTTCTATACATATATTATTTATTAAAAAAAATTCAAATAAATTAAACCAAATTTATGTAGAACTTTATACACAGATTTAATTCATTCAAATACATATTCAAACAAATACACGGCCAAAAAATCATCACTTTACTTTTTTTTTGGCTGAATAAATCATCACTTTACTTGCAACCAAACAACTTTTTTATTTATATATTTATAAGAACAACTTATTTTCTTTATTCCTTTCATCAGATTGGATGCAGCCTTCGAAGCAAAAGCATCTAAATAATGGCTTAGTCATGCTCAAGGTCAAAGTCATTACTTTGGTGCCTATTTTCTCTCTCTCTTTGATTTCACAGTCACATATAAATAATGCAACAACAGTTGAGTTTGAGTTAGGTTTTATGGGATTTTACTGTCGAAGTCAGAGAAATTATAGAGTAACTTAAAGTGAGTTCCTAGCGTGTGCTTTGCTTGAGGCCCTCAACGGGCCGTACACCACTCGGCACTTGTTGTGCTTAAACGGCTATAGCTTCGAATGGCTTCAGTTAAATACATGGTTTTAAAAACCGAACCAGACATTGAACCGTTTTTTTTTTTTTCAATATTTTCGGTTTTTAGCTGGTTTTTGACCGGTTTTTTGATTGTTGACCGGTTTTGAGGCTTTTAATTGGACCGGATTGGCTCCCGGTTCCCAGTTGAACCAGTTAGACAGGCCGGTCTGGTCCGGTTTTTAAAACTATGGTCGAATATCTCACCTGGCCTTGCACGACACCATCTAGGCCAACTTGACTAGATTTTATTGGAAAGAGATTAAAATGAGATTTGTTTGTTTGTTTTTTTTTTTTTTTTTTTTATTATATATAGAAAAATGAGATTTGCTTGAACACTTATAGCAACACAATATATATAAATATATATATATATATAATTTTTTTTTTAAAGTGCCGTGATGGAAGGGCATTGCTTTTGCTTAGTGCCCATCAATCATAAAGTAGTTGCCGTGGCCTCTTGGGCAGGCAGTTGAGACCAGAGGGGCCGTGGTCCCCCAAAACAAGGTCTTCAAATTTGTTCTATAACTTAAAATTTTATGGCGTTAATGAGGTCCTTTAATAAAAATATTATGTTGTCCCCGCTGTTTTGTCAAAATGTAGAAATGGTTCCTCTTATCCAAAATGACGCTTTTAAAATGAGTCGGGTTTTCAATTAGTTGAAATTGTGTAATTTTTCTTTGTCAAATACATATTTAACTTCAAATCCTTCCTATGTGGAAAAAAAAAATAATAACTAAATTCAATGAAGTTTTGACGTGATAAGAAAAAACAATTATTATAAAACTGATTACGTAAGTTTAAATCATAACATATTTGGAAAAAAAAAATACTTATATGATCCATACACTATCAAAAAGTTAATTTGTAAACTAAATATACTTGTATTCAAATTTATTGTCAATTATAATAAATTTTCTTCAATTTATCACAAATGTTAATATTTGTTCATTGACAGATTATTAAAATCCATAATTGGATAAACCTGATATTATAAATAATATATTAATATGCTCAATTTGAAGTTTGTTTAAGGAGTTTAATTGTAGTTCTTTCATTTTTTTTTTCCGATCTAATAACTATTAGATTTTGATTGAATTAATTAGATAAAAGTATAAAAATCAAAAATAAAAATCAAAAGTACAACAACGATTAAGTAGACTTCATCAAAACATTCAAGCAAATTTTTCTTTATACTTATATTGCTATGTTATGAATTCTATACTAACTATCTTCTATATAGAGATACAAGAAAGATAAAACAGCCATTTTTTATCATTATTAAAGTAAAAGTATTCTTGAAACTTTTTTAGAGAGTTTCAAACTTGAAACTTCAGGAAGTTGTTGTCCTTAGCCAATGTCCGAGAAGGTCAACTATAATATATGTTGTTCTAAGTTTGATTTTACGTTTGGTTCTACGTTTGGTTCTTCGTGTCTACAGTGTTTCTCTTTCTCTCTCTCTATTTTTCGATCCCCCTCTTCGTTAGATCTCTCTTCCTTTTATACTCTTTCTTCTCCTTTTCTTAGCCTTCCACATGCACATTAGATTATTTTTGTTGATACTTATCCCATCTAGCTTTTCAGAAGTCTCTATGCAATAGCTGTAAAGCTGTAAATCACTGTTCAGATATCACCTCCTCATAAATGCGGCCAGAGAGTTAGCTGCAGAGCATTCAATGCGGTGATGACAGCCTTCTCTCTTGATATTTTGGGATCTTCTCTTGAGACACGCTTCTACAACACTTTCCCGCTCCACCAGAATTCTTTGGAGTGTTTTCCTGAACAGCGGATCACCAAAACGAACCTCGGCTTTGGTTATCCGAGATGATATTAGTCCTCGGCCATACTTCCTGAGTCACCAAGTTCACAATTAACTACTTTCTTTTTCAACATTGGTTTTTTAGACTAAGCTGGACTGCTCTCGGGCTAGTCTTAGTCCTCGGCTTGGGTTTTAGGCCCAACATGTACAAGGGTAAAGAATTTTTGGCCCATTGCACCTACAATAACATATTTGGAAAAAAAAATTACTTATATGATCCATACACTATCAAAAAGTTAATTTGTAAACTAAATATACTTGTATTCAAATTTATTGTCAATTATAATAAATTTTCTTCAATTTATCAAAGATGTTAATATTTGTTCATTGGCAGATTATTAAAATCCATAATTGGATAAACCTGATATTATAAATAATATATTAATATGCTCAATTTGAAGTTTGTTTAAGGAGTTTAATTGTAGTTCTTTCATTTTTTTTTTCGATCTAATAACTATTAGATTTTGATTGAATTAATTAGATAAAAGTATAAAAATAAAAAAATAAAAAAAAAAGTACAACAACGATTAGGTAGACTTCATCAAAACATTCAAGCAAATTTTTCTTTACACTTATATTGCTATGTTATGAATTCTATACTAATTATCTTCTATATAGAGATACAAGAAAGATAAAACAGCCATTTTTTATCATTATTAAAGTAAAAGTATTCTTGAAACTTTTTGAGAGAGTTTCAAACTTGAAACTTGGTTTCAAAACTTGTTATGAAGTTTTTAGACAATTTGATATTAAAGCTTTAAGTGTTGGAAATTTCCAATATTCTAGTTTTTAGATATATTCAGGGCTGGCTACATTTTGAGGCCAAGGCAAAAAAAATTAGTAAATTTTTTTAATATTTATATATATAAAAAAATTGTTTATTTGACTTTCAATATTATATACACTTTTCTGTTTAAAGCTTTTTTTTAAAATGTAAAATTGCTAATTAAGTTTTATATTTAAGTTTTCATAACTTATTTTTTACAAGTTATTAAAAAAAATTTGTCAATAATTATTAGTCCATAGTTTTAATTGGGTGATATTTTTATATAGACACCTATTTTGGGGGGCCTTCTTCAAGTCGTAGTGGGGGAGACTTGCAAAACTCTCCTATATTTTTTTTATCTTAAAATAAATTCAATTATCACTTTAAAATTTTGGGATATATTTATATAATTTTGGGGGCCTTGAGACTTTTTAAATTTTTTTTACACAAGTGGACTTGAGCCGGCCTTGGATCTATTCAACTTTCTTCGTTGACATATACAATTATACATCAAAAGAAATTGGGTTATTATACATTTTTAATGTATTAACTATTAATAGCAGATTAATGTTACTATCATCATTCCAGCCCAAAAATATATAAATAAGATAGATTAAAGATTCAGCAATGACAGGACTCGATATATTCAAAAAAAAGATTCAGCAAAAACAAAAAATGTTAGATTAAAGACAATGACAGGACTCGAATTTGTCTCTTTCTTTAAAAGAAAATCGATCTCCGACACTGGCCTGGCTGCCTGGGTACTTTGTCATGCGGTGCGACGTTGTTGTCTACAAAGCCTCATTAATGAAAAATGTGGGTACAAACAACCAATCAACCAACGCCAATCACACAGTACATACGCCTAGTTGCACTTCGGAGAGAGTTAAAATATCTATTCCTTCCTTTTGGTCAGCGAACAATGGCCACTCGATGAGATCAGATCAGTGACCTGTTAACAAAGCCAAATATATGCTCTAGTCACACCAAATAGTTTAACTTTTTTTGGTCCACTTTATCCTATCATTGCCTATATGTGGTGCTAATTATCTCTCCCTCAATCCAAGTCACGTTTTCACACTAGAAAACTGTAGAGAAACCCAATAAACGAGCAAGGAATATAGAAAAATCCAAGAGAGAGAGAAGAAAAAAAAATGGGGATCGTTGAAGAAGCTCACAACGTGAAGGTTCTAGGAACCGGAGTTCAAAACCTTGTCCTAGCTCATGGCTTTGGTACCGACCAGTCTGTGTGGAAGCACCTAATTCCTCACCTCGTTGACAACTACCGAGTTGTTTTGTACGACAACATGGGTGCAGGTACTACCAACCCCGAGTACTTCGATTTCGAACGCTACTCAACGCTCGAGGGACACGCCTATGACTTGCTTGCCATTCTAGAAGAGCTGCAAATTGAGTCCTGCATCTTTGTGGGTCATTCAGTCTCGGCCATGATCGGTGCCATCGCTTCCATCTCTCGCCCCGATCTCTTCTCTAAGCTCGTCATGATCTCCGCCTCTCCGAGGTACGTTATACGTAGAAACTCTTCGCGTAGCGCGTGCGTTGAGGCTATTAATTAAGCTCGTAGTTAATAATAAAATGCTTTTCTTTTCGATTCAATTATGGTTTAAACAAGTCAATCACTTGGTAATTTGGATTATTCGGCTTTTTGTGTATGTCGTGCACAGCCTGTAAAGCCTTTAAAATATTGGAGTAAAATGATTTAATTAAGTATGGAGTTCATATTAAAAAATGACCTTAATTAATTAGTTTTTTTTTTTTTTTGGGTTGAGAAGGTACTTGAATGATGTGGATTACTATGGAGGATTTGAGCAAGAAGATCTGGACCAGTTATTCGAAGCGATGAGGTCAAATTACAAGGCATGGTGTTCTGGGTTCGCGCCACTAGCCGTGGGCGGGGACATGGATTCAGTGGCGGTCCAAGAATTCAGCCGGACCCTATTCAACATGAGACCAGACATAGCCTTGAGCGTAGGCCAAACTATATTCCAATGCGATATGAGACAAGTACTAGGCTTGGTGACCGTGCCTTGCCACATAATACAGAGCATGAAGGACTTGGCCGTGCCGGTCGTGGTGTCGGAATACTTGCATCAGAACCTCGGCGGCGAGTCAATCGTCGAAGTCATGTCATCGGACGGTCATCTTCCCCAGTTGAGCTCGCCGGACGTCGTGATTCCGGTGCTTCTCAGGCACATTCGTTTCGATATTGCTGTTTGAATTATTATGATAGTTTATGTGTTTGTGTTTTTTGGTGAAATGGGGTGTGCAAAGTTCGTGTGATCTTCAATTACTATCGTGGCTAAGTGGTGACCCAACACCTGCTCGCATCAATCATGCGGGAGAGTCTCATCACTTCACAGAGCTCAGTAATAATGACTCTGGCTAGCTAATCTTATTGCACTATTCTTGTTCTAGAAACTTTTTTTTTTTTAATTTATTATTATTATTAATATTTATTTTCGTACTTTCTTTCTTCTTTATATGAGCTCGTTTCCCAGATTTGATCTTGGCGGATAGTTAGAAATCCGTACGCTTGGGACTTTCCTCTTTTATCCTTTGGCATGTGCTTTAATTATTAATTAAAAATATTAATTTTAATAGTATGTCTTTAAAATATGTAATTACCTTGTGTTTATTTTGTGATTAGTTTTGTAATTTTTTTTCTTATGAATAAGTATTTCATTAATCACAAAAAGAGGGAACAAACAAAATAAAATAAAATAAATATCCACATCAAGCTTGGAAACAAAAAAAAAAGCATTCAATAGGAACAGTGGAGATGAGATCTTATTCTCCCTTGTTTTTTTCACACAAAACAAGCCCATCTTACCATTATGGACCATAAAATTAAAGACTCTAGCAATCTACCTGTATGAGATATGAAACTCGAAGGCTATAAACAATTACTGTAATATTCTTCGAGTTTCACTAATGACAGGTTCAATTGGCCAGTGGGGGAGGATATTGTGGATCATTGAAGAGGGAGAGGGGATCTCCTTCAGAGATAACATACTCCTACTCGAAACCCAATCCTTTGACTTACTGATGGAAGCCAACACTACTACTGCCTTATCTGCTGCTACTAATAGTATGTTACCTCACACAGTTCAGTCCACACTGACAAAACCGTGGTCGTTGTCACTGGACCACTGGTCACAGCTATTGCACATGCGTTGTCTTCCCTCACTGCTGCATCAAAATTGACTTTAATGTAGGGGGTGTTGGTGGCTCCCAAGTTTCATTACAAGAGTTTTTAGATGGTCCTCGTAAATCTTTTTTATTCGACTTCAAAATGCTCCCAAGTGCAGGATTGTCGCATGGTAATATAACTCAGTAAGTCTAATATTGAACCCATAGAGAAGGGATTAGCAATCCAAGAGATAAAATACAATTAAAACAATAAAATTTATTTGAGGAGAATTTAAAATTTGGTTGGTAAAGAAAAATTAATTTGAGGAAAACAACAATTTCTTAAAACACTAAGGCTTAGGGATCTACAAGCAACACATTTATGTGAGACCTACAATTATGTGGGAGGAGAGAGTACGCATTTATGGTACTCCGAGAGTACTAAATAATTACCCATAATTTAAGAACTAAAATCGTCAAAATATTGTTAAGAACATACCAATAGAAGGTTGGATTTCATTCCTTGCCTTAGCAAGGTTTTTAGCAAGTTACTACATCAAAGAAAACTCTAAAAATTGAAAAAAAAAATATAAGCAAAACATAATTTTGTTCGTAGGTTGCTCTCCCTTGAATTTGATCTAAAGAGCCTTTTAAGGAGGACCAAAAAATCCTATTATAAGTAGAACTCTTGTTTGGAAAAAAAAAATCCAGATTTTCATGCTCCGTTTAATTGACATTTTTTATCCATTAAACGTTATAATTTGGACTTTTCATGAACAAAAGAATTGTATCCCTTTGAGTCATCTTTCCTATCCAACTTGAATCATCACAATATGACATATGAGTCAAAAGTTACGTTGAAATAAAACTTGCGCAAACTGGAATCCTAATCCAAGTTTGACTTGGATTTAGTGTGAATTGCTTTTGATTCCTTACTCTATGGAGCTCAAATTTTACTTGGATCGACCTTCTTTAACGTTATTATGGCACTTGTACAAATATGGTCCATTAGCCTTTTTTTTCACAAATTCGCTAATGCATTTTTAATAATCTTGCTAAAATTAATTCCTCTAAAAACTTCATTAGTGAAATTTTCAAACATTTGGCAATTTCTACTTAAAGCACTTTTCTAAAAATGCTATGTCTACAATATTTTCACAACAAATTTTAAGTGATGGGTTATTATTGATTGTTATGGATGGGCAAAAAAGTAATTTAAATTATAGAATATATAAATTACAACCAATAAGAACTTATCACTTATGATTTATTGTGAAAATATTGTGGATGTAGCACTCTTCTATCTTATAAACCCATAACTCTAAAGTACTATTCACCATAATTTGCCAAACACTTAAAACGTTAATATCACAAAAGCATTACTGCTAGAGCTTTAGAGCATTAGCATCTTGGGATGCACCAAAAAAAAAAAAAACTATTTTGCATCCTCGTACACAACTTTCTCTATTTTACCAACCCATTTTATAACTCACGATCTACATCTCAGTTTTTATTTTTACATACAACCTAATAAAATAATATAAACTGCCTAATAAAATATATTATTCTCTTTTTTTTTTTTTTCTCCCACTCACTTTTTCTTTTCACACACAACCATACATTAAAATAATATATTTTTTTACAACCTATGAATAGCAAATCTAATCTAATCTAATCTAATCTAATCTAATCTAATACTATATATAAAAGCAGAAGTCTTTAGGTGCTGCCACGTTAAGAAAAATGCCCCCTTAAAAAGCTGACGCGTGTACACTTAAAAAAATTCGCACGCTGTGATAGAAGAGGCACCCTATCTGACACCAACCCGCCTATCCAAAAAAAAAAAGAAAAAGAAAAAGAAATGCAAACCCTTATAAATAACACGAAGCCACTTATCCGGAAAAAAAAAAAAATGTAGATACAAAGAGAAGGAGAGAGAGAGTTCGTAAGCCCTCAACGTCCGTTCCCTCGCTAGACTTAGAGCACCGGAACTGCAACCACAGAGAAAGAACCGGCGACGGTATGTTTTACTCCATTTTTTCAGATTTGGGTATGAATATTACCTTTTACTGATTTTTTTTGTTTGATAGGTTTAGATTTGAATTGGTTTTGATCCCTTTCTGTTTTGGGTTTTTGGATTCTTCATAAAAATGTTTGATTTCTTAATTTTCCAATATTTTTTTTCCCTATCTTGGATTACAGAAATCACTAAGCCTGCGTTCATAGTTTTTTTTTTTTCTTTCTAGGGTTTTGATTTGGGAAACCGGTTTTGCTGTTGATTCACCACCAATCTCCTCTTTCACAGGTAACTTCTTTTTTTTCTCTCTTTGGAGCACTAGCCATTCAGGTTTTTCTCTCTCACTCTTTGGGTTTTCAGTTTTGGTAGATATTTGGATTCCAATTGGTTCTTAAATTTTCCACTCCTACTTAGAATTTCAATTTTAGGTTTTAGAAGGTTTTGGCAGATATTTAGATTCCAATTAGTTCTTAATTTTTCCACTCCTTCTTAGAATTTTCATTTTAGGTTTTTGAATTTCTTGATTTTAGGTTTTAATCCCATTTGATAGTTTGTCAGTATATAAAACTGTAGGGACACGATTTCGGCGTACCAGCCCAAAGGAGAATGGACCAGCCCAAAGGCCCAACAATAATGAACTTGTAGAGAAATGGGAATCGAGAACTGGGCTAGAATGGAATAAACAAACGACCAGGTAGATTTTGGGCCCAAGAAAGGCTCGAATGCAGGGTATAATTCAATAAAACGTCCTCGGCAATGGTCCGAGGAGATTATATTCAGTTTTAGTTATCCTTAATTTTTACACAAGCTTTCTCGTTCTTTTTTCCTCCCCCCTCTTTCGAAGGAGACCTCTACATTATATAGCTCTTTCTAAACCATCTACACCTTACACTTGTCGATTGCTTAAGCCTCCACTTGAGTACCTGTCCCATCATGTATCTTTTTTGGTCTCTTGAGAGTTGCGGTGACCAAGATTACAATGTTCAGGGATCTTCTCCACATAAATGCGGTCTTGGGAGTAGGTGCAGCACATTTAATGCGATGGTGGCAGCCTTTTCCTTAGATATTTTGGGGAGTTCCACTCATTAGGGGTCATGTCTACTCCTCGGCCGTCCTTATTAGTTCCAGAATGCACTAATACGTTCTGGCGTCGGTGCATTTGCTTTTCGTCTTCTCGGATTTGGCTCCATCCTCGGACATGATTGAGCCTAACGGGTGTTTCTAGGCCTTTACCCTTACGAGGCCCAGCATGTGATCTTGGGATTCCAAGTGGTGCGTGGCCTAGTATATGATCCTGGGCCCCTGTGCCCACAATAGCCCCTTAAAACTCTGACTTTTTCCCTCCTATCCGAGGAGAAAAGGAGAGTTTTGATTTGCTGCAGGTGCACCAGTCTATTCGTGGGCTTGCTTGCACCGGATTGCCACTTCGCGCGCTTCGTGAGTAATATCGATGCTTCGAAAGTCACGAACCAGCATTGATTGCTCTGGGCGGCGCTATGTCGCGTTCATCGAATGGTGAGAGATAGATCCAACGGTGGACATTTTATTTAAAGATTTGAGCGGGATAACTTTCGCTTCTTCTATAAATAGGCACCCAGGGGAAATCACTTCCTCTCACTTTTCGCATTTCAACTTCTCGAACACACACTCCCTGAGATCTCCTGCTAGCACAAACTCCTCGAGTTCCCCTTATTCTCTTCATCAAAAACCCATTTTACCTCCTTAATATTCCAAAGGTTAGTGTTCCTTTTTGTTTTGTTTTTGCGAACGCCAAAGTGTAGGTTTGCCCTCTGTAGTTAATTTCCTCCTTGGCCAAAACTCTCGGCCTTATAGATCCCAATTTCTAGGAAGTCGATTACATCACCTTTCCTTTAGTTAGTCCGTATGGGTAAGTTCATGGAGTTAATGGATTCCCCTGTAAAAATAGCGATTTTTAAGAGTAAATACCATATTCCTGAGGAGGTAGGTCTGCAATATTGTCATCCAGACCGAATAGACTTGGACAGGAGGGAGGGGGAGGTTGTTATCCCGGTGATAGCCTTTTTGGAAGGAGGGATTGCGCTTCCCATAGGTAGGATCACCCGCGACTACCTTTTTCACCATAGATTGTGCCCTCAGCAGTGTGCGCCGAACGTCTTCAGGATCATAGGTAGCATTGACGCTCTGAATAGGCACTTCGGACTAGGGCTCACCTGGTATGACGTGGTGCACTTGTATGAGGGTCACACGCAATCCGACAGGAGATTTTACCTTAAATCTCGCTCGCTCGTCGTTAGACCTATCTCTTGCCTCCCTAGGTCCAATAAGAACATGAAGAACGATTACCTGATAGCCTCCGGAGCGTGACATGATAGCGTCCACTGCCCCGTTAAAGAGGGGGACCCAGGTGGGAAACCTTTAAGTCAGTCTTCCTTTTTTTAGATTGTAGATTCTTTGGTGCTAACTATGCCATTTTTTCCTTGTCGTTTTTGTTGTCTCTTGGTGCTATGCCTAGATTTCCTAACCATTCGTTTCTCTTCGGTTTTGCAGAAAAAAACATAGTAGCTCTTCGGCTGAGCCACACAAACGTCCCGGCCTTAAACTTTCTGCTCTGTGCGGAGATTTTTGTGAACGAGGACGGGCAGCTGCGGGCCGTTCACAAGATCTTGGACTTCGAACCAATTTCGAGGTCGTTCCAAGAGATTGGCAACAGCATAAGGGCTGGCGATCATTGGATTAGTAGGATCGACGTGTCGAAGCCAGGCTTTTTAGCCAACCACAACCTTCCTCCCGTTGAACTCCCAATACCCCAGGGTGTTCCGCTTCCCGTAGCTCCCCTGCAACAAATTCCAATAGAAACCGCTGAGGTTGCCGAGGAAGGGACTGCTTCCTCGCGTCTATCTTTAGAAGAGGAGATAGACCGGTTTAGATTCGAGGAGGAAAACGATCCGGTGCCCGAGACAACTCGCTATCCAAACCTCGGCGTGGAGACTGGTGATCGTTTGAGCGCACACGCCCCGGCTGCTGTGGTGACTTGTCTGGATAGCTCGTCCGAGGAGGAGATGGCTCTGAACCAGAAGGGCAAAGGCCTAAAAGAGTTGCTGGCTGGGCGGTCAAAGGGAGGGACTTCGAAGGACGCCAAGAAACCTCAAGTTCCTCCCACGCTCCCACCTCTCCCTCCTCCTCCAACTGACTTGGGTCTGAAGCCCATTCTTGATCTGAAGAAGAAGAGACCGATCGGAGAGCAGGAAGAGGGGGAGATCATACAGAGAAAGGGGGCCAAGCAGCAAAAGACAACCATGGAGCCCCGAGACAAAAGATCAACTTCCATCGACAGTCAGGGTGACCAGAATAGGGCGGATGTGCGCATACCGACGCGTGCCTGGTCTCCTCGACTTGAGGTGGATGGGGCTCCTATTCCATGGGACTCCTCGGTCAGGGAATACCGAAGGGGCCAAGCCGCATACGTGGCTGAGGCTTTGGAGCAGCCACTCCTCCTGCCCAAAGACATGGAGGCAGTGAGGAATCTGAAGCAGCAGGACCTCTTCCTGTGCTTGAAGAGGGATCTTGCAATGGTAAGTCTCTAAGTTCCTTGTGCTAAGTTTCTGCCTTTCTTCTTTATATTTCTTTCATCTATGTAATTATGTTACTTTTGATCAGATAACACAAGAAGTCTTCGTGGCAGAGGAGTGGGTCAAAGAGGCCCGGGGAGAAGCAAAGAATGAAATGCTCCTCCACCGCGAAGCCGAGAAGGCTACCGGAGCTACGAAGGCCGAAAGCCAAGAGCTCCAGGCGAAGCTGGTGATCGCGGAGCGGGATCGAAAGAGCGCTGAAGCTGGGCTAAAGTCCGCTGAAGCCCAGGCCAAGGACCAGCGCAAGTTGCTGTACAAGACTGAGCTGGAGTTGGCAACGTCGCGGCAGCTCGTGTTGGATCTGAAGGTCGAGCTTCAACGAGCCAAGGAGGCTGCACAACTGGCCAAGGAGGCTTCCGAAGCTGAGAGGCAGGCGTCCTATCAGTTGGGCGTGGAAGAAACACAAGCCAGGCTCACTGAAGAACTGGCCGAGGCCTGCAGGGAGTTTTGTGACGCGACGTGGGCCGAAGCCCTTATGCCGCCGGAGTTCCTGCAGACTCGGCCTTAAGGGGATCCGAGAAGGTGTATTATCATCCTAACATTCGCGAGATTCCGGATGATTCCTTCTTGGATGCCCTTGATGCTGCCACAGCTAAGGAAGCCGAGGCTAAGGATGTGGTTTCTGAGGTTCCGAGCGCTGCTTTGGTCGAAGGCGATGAAACGACGGCCAAGGGTGAGCCGAGCTAAACAGATAATCCTCCCGCTCCCGAGGCCTAGGGCTTAGGGTTTTCATTTTTTTGTTGTTTGTTTTTCTTCTTCTTTTTTTTTTTAATGTACGCATGTTATTGCAAACTTTCAGTGTATCTTTGACTTTATAAATGAAGGAGCTTTTTTCTTTATGTGTTACATGTTTGTTTATTGTACTTTATGCTATGATTCTTCTAACTACTCTGAACAAATCTGTACCAACATGACATGTTAATTCGCAGGGTTAAGCATTGCAATTTCAACATACGTTTTCTAAATCACAAGTAGGTGTCAATTTGATTCACTCAGGAAAATTTAGTAGGTTATTGAATTTCCCAAAGCAGGTGGTCCGAGGGGCCAGGCTTAACTTATGATTTGTTTAATACTTAGAAAAATTTAGCAGCGTATTAATTTTTCCAAAACAGGTGGTCCGAGGGGTCAGGCTTAGCTTAGGATCTGTTTAACACTTAGAAAAATTTGGCAGCGTGTTAATTTTTCCAAAGCAGGTGGTTCGAGGGGCCAGGCTTAGCTTAGGATCTATTTAACACTTAGAAAAATTTGGCAGCGTGTTAATTTTTCCAAAGCAGGTGGTCCGAGGGGCCAAGCTGAGCTTAGGATCTGTTTAACACTTAGAAAAATTTGGCAGCGTGTTAATTTTTCCAAAGCAGGTGGTCCGAGGGGCCAGGCTTAGCTTAGGATCTGTTTAACACTTAGAAAAATTTGGCAGCGTGTTAATTTTTCCAGAGCAGGTAGTCCGAGGGGCCAGGCTTAGCTTAGGATTTGTTTAATACTTAGAAAAATTTAGCAGCGTATTAATTTTTTCACAGCAGGTGGTCCGAGGGGCCAGGCTTAGCTTAGGATCTGTTTAATACTTAGAAAAATTTGGCAGCATGTTAATTTTTCCAAAGCAGGTGGTCCGAGGGGCCAGGCCTAGCTTAGGATCTGTTTAACACTTAGAAAAATTTGGCAGCGTGTTAATTTTTTCAAAGCAGGTGGTCCGAGGGGCCAGGCTTAGCTTAGGATCTGTTTAACACTTAGAAAAATTTGGCAGCGTGTTAATTTTTCCAAAGCAGGTGGTCCGAGGGGCTAGGCTTAGTTTAGGATCTGTTTAACACTTAGAAAAATTTGGTAGCGTGTTAATTTTTCCAGAGCAGGTGGTCCAAGGGTCCAGGCTTAGCTTAGGATCTGTTTAACACTTAGTAGCTCAAGGCATATGATCCATGGGACCAGGTATGACCAGGGCTGCATTAGCTCTTTTTATTTAGCGCAATTAAATGTCATTCACAATGCAGAGAATACGAAAATTGAAAAGAAACACATTGTTATTAATAGTAATACCTTTTTAGGTTATTTACATTCCATGGATGGAGTATTGCTTGATTTTCTAGATCCTCCAGGTAATACGCTCCTTTTCCAGCTACAAATGTAATTCGGTATGGTCCTTCCCAGTTCGGCCCCAGCTTGCCCCAGGCAGGGTTTTTTGCAGTTCCGACTACTTTTCTCAGCACCAGATCTCCCGGCGCCAAAGGCCTCAACTTCACGTTGGCATCGTATCCTCGTTTTAGCTTATGCTGTAGTAGGCTAGTCGGACTGCTGCGGTTTCTCTCCGTTCATCAATTAGGTCTAGATCTTTCTCCAGTAAATTGTTGTTATGGTCAGGAGTGAAAGAGCTTGTCCTTAGTGTAGGGAACCCAATTTCTAATGGAATGACCGCCTCGGCCCCATAAGTTAGCGAAAAAGGGGTCTCTCTAGTGGATTTTCGCGGGGTGGTTCGATACGTCCATAACACGTGGGGTAGTTCCTCGACCCATTTTCCTTTGGCGTCCTCTAACCTTTTTTTGAGCCCGCCCACAATGACCTTGTTAGTGGCCTCGGCTTGCCCGTTCTCTTGAGGGTAGGCCGGGGTGGAGTAGCAGTTAATTATGCCTAGCCCACAGTAATATCTTCGGAAAGATTTGCTGTCGAATTGAAGACCATTGTCCGAGATGAGAGTATGGGGAACTCCAAACCGAGTGATAATGTTTTTCCAGATGAACCGCTTCATGTCGGCATCTCGGATGTTGGCCAATGGCTCAGCTTCGACCCATTTGGTGAAGTAGTCCGTGCCGACCACTAGGTATCTTCTGTTCCCTGCAGCTTTGGGGAAATGTCCAACGATGTCCAAGCCCCATTGGGCGAAAGGCCAGGGGCTGGATAAGGGGTTAAGCTTCCCTCCAGGTTGGTGTATGTTCGGGGCGAACCTCTAGCATTGATCACATCTCTTTACGTAGTCTTGGGCTTCCCTATGCCTGTTGGGCCACTAATATCCTTGAGTGAGGGCTCGATGAGATAAGGATCTTCTCGCCGTATGGCTGCCACAAATTCCTTCGTGTAGTTCTTCCAGGAGAATCTCCACCGCTTCGGGGTGAATGCACAACAAGTAAGGTCCGGAGAAGGACCTTTTGTACATTTTATGATCTTCGGACATCCAGAATCGAGGGGCCTTCCTCCGTACCTTGTCTGCCTCTAGCTTGCTATCAGGCAGGATGTCGTCTTTAAGGAATCGAACAATGGGGTCCATCCAGCTCGGGCTCACCATTACTTGATGGATGGACGATACCCCTGTCCCCGGTCTATAAGGCTTCATAAGGTCCTCGATCAGGATTGTCCTCGGCAGACCCCGCGCCGAGGAGGTTGCCAACGTAGCGAGGGAATTCGCATGTGTGTTTTTGCTTCTAGGAATATGGAATAGGTTGAAAGAGTCGAAGCTGGTCTGCAAGTGTTTGACTTGGCCCAGATATTCCTGCATTCTGGGGTCACGAGCCTCCATATCTCCTCGGACTTGACCTACAACCAGTCTGGAGTCCGAGAACATGTCCACGGCCTTTCCACCCAGCTTCTGGATCATGATCATTCCAACCAGGATGGCTTCATATTCAGTTTCGTTGTTGGTGGCCGAGAACCCGAGTCTCAACGACTTTTCAATTATGTCGTTTTCTGGGGAGACCAAGACAAGCCCCACTCCAGCTCCTTTAAAGTTTGAGGCGCCGTCAACATAAACCTTCCAAGGTAAGGCTCCTAGTATAGAAGTTACCCCAACTGAATTTTCATCCATGTGCGGCTTCTCCACGTCCTTCTCCACTGGTGTCTCAGTGAATTCGGCGACAAAATCGGCTAGGACTTGCCCCTTCACAGAGGTATGAGGCATGTACCTGATGTCATACGCCCCCAGGTTCGTCCCCCATTTAGCAACCCTCCCCGTATAATCGGCGCTTCGAAGTAAGGCTTTGAGTGGTAGCTGGGTCAGGACAACGACAGTGTGGGACTGGATATAATGAGGCAGCTTGCGTGTGGCATGGACCACGGCTAGAATAGCCTTTTCTAGTGGCAAATATCTAATCTCGGCGTCATGTAAGGACTTGCTGACATAATATACAGATCTTTGTATGCCATTATCAACTCTTATCAGCACTAGGCTCACAGCATGGACAGTAACTGCGATGTAGGCAAATAAAACCTCGTCTGCCTCAAGTCTCGACATAATAGGTGGCCGAGAAAGATATTCCTTCAAATGCTGGAAGGCCAGGACTCACTCCTCGGTCCACTCATTGTCCTTCCACTTGTTCAATAGTCGATAAAAGGGTCTGCACAGATCTGCTGATCGTGATATAAACCGGTTGAGGGCGGCAATTATTCCCGTGAGTCTCTGTACTTCCTTGGGATTCTGAGGGGGATGCAGGTTATTAATTACTTTGACCTGACTTGGGTTCACCTCAATTCCGCGGTGAGTGATCATATAGCCCAAAAATTTTTCGGATCCTACTCTGAAGGAACATTTGGAAGCGTTAAGCCGTAGCTTGTGGCTCCTTAGGATTTCGAAGACATTCCCGAGGTCCTCGACGTGCTCAGCCTCTTTCTTGCTCTTGACTACCATGTCGTCTATATAAACTTCGACGCATTTTCCCAGATGCGGTTCAAACATCCGCGTCATCATTCGTTGATAAGTGGAACCTGCATTTTTTAGTCCGAACGGCATTACCTTGTAATGGTAGTTTCCGATGGGGGTGACAAAAGCCGTTTTCTCCTGGTCCTCCAGGGCCAAAGGTATCTAATGATATCCTTGGAAAGCGTCCAGGAAACTCATTCTGGGGTGCCCTACAGTCGCATCTACCAGCTAATCAATTCGGGGCACGGGGAAAGGATCCTTTGGGCAGGCCTTATTCAAGTCTGTATAATCTACGCACACCCGCTATTTGCCATTTTTCTTCTTAACTACCACAGTGTTGGCTAGCCAGTCCGGATAGAAGATCTCCTTGATTGCTCCTACCTTCTTAAGTTTTGCGACCTCCTCTTTGACGGTGTTAGAGTGATCTTTCGAAGAGCGCCGAGGAGGCTGCCTTTTGGGGGTAACAGAGGGATTGATGTTAAGGTGATGGAAAATGAAGCTTGAATCTATTCCAGGAGCTTCATAGGTGCTCCAGGCAAATACGTCTATGTTCTGCTTCAGGAAGTGCACTAACTCTACCTTCTCCTAGGGAAGCAATTGAGCGCCGACCTGAAAGAACTTCTCCGGGTCATCGTTGATGACGACCTTCTCCAATTCCTCCTCGGCCTTCACTTCGGGAAAGGAGGCCCTGATCTCTGATTGCTATAATGCTTTGATGGAAGAGGTCGAGGACTCCGGTTCCAATCGGCATGTTATAGCGGCCACCAGACACTGCCTGGCCACAGATTGACTTCCAATCAGCTCCTCAACTTGATCCCCGGAAGGGTATTTCACTTTGAGGTGAAGGGTAAACGAGACAGCCCCGAGAGCATGGAGCCAAGGCCGTGCTACGATGGCGGTGTAGGGGGAGTAGGCGTCCACCACGATAAAGTCCACCTCCACTACCTTGGAGCCGGCTTGAACTGGCAATCTGATCTGTCCACGCGGAACAACGACCTTTCCATCAAAGCCGACCAAAGGTGAATCGTAGCTCGCCAGGTCCTCCTGCTTGAGATTAAGCCCCTTGTAAAGATCTGGATACATGATCTCAGCTCCGCTGCCCTGGTCCACCAATACTCTTTTAACGTCGTAGCCACCGATTCTGAGAGTTACGACTAGGGCGTCGTCGTGTGGCTGTATAGTTCCGACCTTGTCCTCATCTGAGAAGCTTAAAGCTGGGTGAGCTTCTGTTTTGATCCACTTGGATTTAGGTTCGCGGGTCTCAGCCTGTAAACCTGTGATTGACATTACCCGGGAGGGGCAAGATCCTGTTCTGCCTAGCGCGGCTAGAATGACGTGGATGACTCCCAAAAGGGGCCTGGAATATGCGCCGCTTTGAGCCCCGGGGGTTGCCTGATTGCCCTGTCCGCCGGGCTGGGTCAGAAACTGCTTGAGCCTGCCCTCTCGGATCAACTGCTGTAGATGACTCCATAAGGTTCTGCAATTCTCGGTCGTATGACCCCGCTCCTTGTGGTACTGACAATGAAGACTTTGATTGCGCTTTGCTGGATCGCCAATCATTTTGCTCGGCCATCTGAAATATGGCTCATCTTTAATTTTTTTCAGGATGTGATATATCGGTTCTCGGAACAGAGTATTAACAGCCTGTGCAGCTGGGGCTCCAGAGTCTCTCCTAGGGCGATTGTTGTTGAAACGATCCGATCTGAAATCCCTCCTCTCGTGAGGGATAACCTTACTTTTGCCTTTTTCCTGTTGCTGGTCCTCTTCAACCCTTTTATACTTATCAATTCAGTCCATGAGTTGGCGCACGCTGGTGACGGGTTTTCCAGTCAGAGATCTTCTCAGGCCGTGCTCGGCGGGGAGGCCGACCTTAAAGGTCCTGACGGCCATGTCGTCAAAATCGCCCTCTATCTCGTTGAACATTTCCCAGTATCGGTCCGAGTACGTTTTCAAAGTTTCCCCCTCTCTCATGGACAAAGATAGCTAGGAGTCTAGAGGCCGAGGGACTCTGCTGCAGGTAATAAAGCGGGATCTGAATGCCTGTGTGAGTTCCTTGAAAGAGTTAATAGTACCCGCTCTCAGTCCGTCGAACCATCTCATCGCTACTAGTCCCAAACTAGATGGGAACACCTTGCACATAAAAGCCTCATTATTGGAGTACACCGCCATTCTCTGGTTGAAGTAACTAACATGTTCAACCGGGTCCGTGCGGCCGTTATAGAGAGTGAACGTAGGTTGAGTGAATCGCTTGGGGAGCCGTCCCCCATCGATCTTGCGCGTGAAGGGAGATTTAGATATTCTGCTGAGCGCTTTACTCATGGCGTCATTTCCCATGCCCCTCGCAGATGTACCTTCCCTCCTGCGCTTTCGACGATCATCCGGCTCATACGAGAAGGTCTCACTTGGGGGTGTCCTTGATCTGTGCCTGTATTCATTAGTGTCCTCGCCACTTGTAGAAAGGTCAGAGGCTGAGGGACTTCGCTTCCTCCGCTCTCGGCTTAACTTCTTCTTTAAGTAGTCTATTTCTTTCTGCATGGTCCTGGCACGCTCCTCTTGGGAAATATGGCTATCACCCCCGGGATGACTTCCATCAGAGTGGATGGTATGCACACTTCCTTCCTGACCCTCTCGAGAATGGTGTTCCCCACGTGATGCCATAGATTCGGATTGGTGTGGACCTGACCCTACCATGATTGACTGTCTAACACTCTAAACCACCAGTTCCCACAGATAGCGCCAATTGTAGGGACACGATTTCGGCGTACCAGTCCAAAGGAGAATGGACCAGCCCAAAGGCCCAACAATAATGAAATTGTAGAGAAATGAGAATCGAGAACTAGGCTAGAATGGAATAAACAAACGACTAGGTAGATTTTGGGCCCAAAAAAGGCTAGAATGCAGGGTATAATTCAATAAAACGTTTTCGGCAATGGTCTGAGGAGATAATATTCAGTTTTAGTTATCCTTAATTTTTACACAAGCTTTCTCGTCCTTTTTTCCTCCCCCCTCTTTCGAAGGAGACCTCTACATTATATAGCTCTTTCTAAACCATCTACACCTTACACTTGTCGATCGCTTAAGCCTCCACTTGAGTACCTGTCCTATCATGTATCTTTTTTGGTCTCCTGAGAGTTGCGGTGACCAAGATTACAATGTTCTGGGGTCTTCTCCACATAAATGCGGCCTTGGGAGTAGGTGCAGTACATTTAATGCGGTGGTGGCAGCCTTTTCCTTAGATATTTTGGGGAGTTCCACTCATTAGGGGTTAGGTCTACTCCTCGGCCGTCCTTATTAGTTCCAGAATGCACCAATACGTTCTGGCGTCAGTGCATTTGCTTTTCGTCTCCTCGGATCTGGCTCCATCCTCGGACATGATTGGGCCTAACGGGTGTTTCTGGGCCTTTACCCTTGCGAGGCCCAGCGTGTGATCTTGGGATTCTAAGTGGTGCGTGGCCTAGTATATGATCCTGGGCCCCTGTGCCCACAAAAACAAAACAAAAACCCGGTTAAAATACAATTAGCCTTGCGATATAGAGATAGAGAAGGAAAAAAGAAAAAAGAAAAAAAAATGCAACACGGACATGAGAAGGAGACAGAGTTCATACCGCTGGCCGGCTATCACCATCATTTTCCCACCACCGTCCGTCCCACCATAGAGTTCATACCTTATTATTCTTTCTATACCATTCACTGTTGTTTATATAATTATATTCCATCTTCCTTATAAATCTTCCCTTTCTATTCTATCTTTGGCAGAATACTGATTTTCTATGCCAGATAAAGCCGTTGGGTTTTCTGCAAAAGGAATTACTCAATTAAGGTTAAAGGTTTGGCTACCTGTTAACCTAATCTCCCATTTATTTTTTCAATTTCTTAAGTTCTGTTTTGTCAATTATTGTATTGGTTAGATTTTTTTTTTGGCAGATTTTTGTTAGATTTGTACTTTTTTCATTTGCCCCTGAAATTTGAATTGATTTATGTTTTGTTGATTATTGTATTTTGGTTAGATTTGGTTTTTATTTGGCAGTTTTTTTTTGTTAGATTTTTTTCCCTGCCTCTGAATTGTGAATTCATTTAATTCTAGCATTAAAAACGCTTCAAAATTATGCACATTTCAGGTCCAAGAATTAATTCAGTTTTAACTGTTTCTGGACTTCCATTTTTTTTTTCTTTTGCCACCTTTGAAACAAAATCTTTCCAGATCAGGATCCGTACCAGTAGGTTTATTGTTAGTCACTTTAAACTCAATGCTTTATAAAAGTTCACACTTTTGAAACTTTTGATTAGATAACTAAATGAATATGAATGCTGCTTAAAGAAAACACACACATTGTTTACATTAAACTTTAGGTAGATGGTATAGCTTTCCATTCAAGAAATTCATAGATGAGTATGGATTAAAAAAAATAATTGTTTAAGTTGTTAGTGTTATCCCTTGAATTCTCTGTAATTGATACTTGCCTTTGTAATTAATATTTAGGATATAACAGCCCTACAACTCTTTGGTAACAAAGGCAATCTTTCTGTTTAGTGGAAAGTGAAGCCCTTTTGGAATTTGTAGCATTGTGTTGTGGTTAAATGTTTAATATTTAATTGTAGAAGTCTTAAAATAACATTTTGCAGCTGAAGATGCTATTACTTTACAATTTGATTAAGAATTTAGTATTGAAACAATTACCACCGGTTATTGACAACATTACAAAACTTAAGTAGACTTTGCCCTTCCTGTTTTTAGCAAAAAACTTGCCTCTTAGTCTTCAATTAAATTAGAATCATCTATGTTATGAGTCAATTTCTGTTTCTACTTTGTTTCTTGAGGAAAATAAAAACAGGAATTTCTTTTATTAATTTGATTAATGTATATATCTTCATCAATATTCTTAATGTGACTCACTTATCAAAGACAAAAAAAATTTAAGGCTTTTTAAAACAAAATAAATTCATGCCTAGTCATCATTTGCTTCTGAACTCTAATTTCAATCTAGGTGTGAGGAAGAATGAAGGGTATTATTCATTTGATGGAGAATTTCTATTTGGACTCATTAGAGAAATTTGTTATTTGTAAATTTCATAAATTAGTTTAGTTGCTGTAATTTTTTTTTTATTCATATCCGCTAAATTCCTCATTTTGTGTATTATGTTTTCATTCTTAGGTTTTCTAACTTTGCCTAATAGAACCACAAGATTATAAGATTTGGGGAGAAATAAAAAGAAGTAGCTTCTTTTTCTTTTGGAATTTCTTGAGTTGGAGGTATTTCAATCTGGCACAGGAGCATACCAGAGCAAGATGACAAGTCAAGAAGGTGCTGAACAACCTTGAGAAAACATGTAAGAACCTACAACTTATTAATATTTTATGTAAAACCATTTTTGACAGGTTTAAAAATCTGCACCTATTACAAAGAATAAAATTTTTATTTGGTGTAACATTAGTATTTTTTATGAACACTATTTTCCTGTTAGATACATACTTGAGTCTTTTTTTGTTCTTGATTTAGTTTTGGTTGATTGGATGTGGTTTGATCCTTTAGTAATTTCAGATTTTGTTTGTTCATTTCTCCAGTGCATTTTTATCAATGGTTATTTCTTTGTGCAAAAGAATCCTCTTCTGTAAGTAGATCAATTCTATTTATGACGTTATATAGCTATTTGTTATTTTTTTTGGAACCTGTTTGGAGGTGGTTGAATGTTGGAGTTGGTTAACTAAATCTTATATACTAATATAATGTCAGAAGCTATATTACTTATGAAACCAATGCTTTCTCAGCGTCCTAATTTTTCACAATGTTTGTCAATGTCACATTAAAATTATAAGCGTTGCAACATTGCTATTTTTTTTCCTTGATGACCAAAAGTGAAGTGCAAATCCACTGTGTAAAAAAGAGGAAAAATTAGAAGAACTAACCTGGGATTCTGCTTTCAGTGATTTAAAGTGGGTGTGTAGTGTGATCCTCAATAGCCAAGTACTCTTTGTAAGCCTTTTGTTATTTCGGCTATTGAATTATTAACATTATATTGTAGGTTTAGACAAATGGCTATCTACTTAAGTTGGTTTCAGAGTTTAAGAAAACAATGATCTTATATAAGGTGAGTTTTTCTCTATTTATTATTGTTATTTCAAACATTTTTCCAATGAATTTATGTTGGTTTGCAGTTGGTAAACTTTGGGTAGTTGTGGAATTGTGTTTGGGTGTTGAGACATTTGTTGGTTGCAATGATATGACCATTTTGGGGCTTTGGCTGGTGTTTCAGTTCACTAAGAAATTATATACGTTTGTGCATCCTATTCATTTGAAAAAATGTTTTGGAAATCAATTACATCAATATAGACTAAAAGCATGAATTCAACATTTTTTGTAACAAAAAATTTGTTTTTTGCTTTTTTGTAACTATGGGGCATTTGCATCTCATAAATAGTTAAAAGAGTGGTTAAATTTTACATCTGTTGCAGCCTGTAAATAGCAATGAAGCATAAATTTTAGTCTCTGCCTATTAGAGGAACTTTCATTCATATTTCCCACACACCCCCTTAAACTTCCAAGCCTTGGCTTCACATTTTCATCATTTTTGTTTCTCTGTTACTCTTTTCCTTTTTCTTTTTCCGATCTTATAAAATTTGGAGAATTTAAAACGTGATAATATACTGTTTGTCAAATTGGAGACAATGAGGGTTTTTATTTTAATTTTTTCATTAGACTTCCAATTCTATGTATTTTCTAAAATGTATTTCAATGACCTCATTTTAATGGGCAAGAAAATGAGTACAAACTACATTTAATACTTACCATAAAAATGATTTTTTTTCTTAAGCTCATAGTGCAAGTTACAATAGTATAAATGCCCATATGAATTCTCCAACTAACATTGGCTGAATTCTCTTTTAGATTGTAGATTGATACTGAAATTGTTGAACTCATTTAATTCTCCTCTGTAGTACATCACTACCACAAATGATTTACAATTTTTTTTTATTATTAATTTTTTTAATGGTAGTAGGTAAACGCCTTACAATTAGTAAACAACTAAACATACATACACATTAGCCTTATCAATTTTAGTATCTTCTATTTGGGTTTTTACCAAGTTTTTCTTTTTTTTACTCTTTGATCTTCCATGGAAATTCGGCAACACCTTATTAAAAGATAAGAAAAGTATGACTATATTCTAATAGATACTTTCCAATGTTTTTTTTTTGTTTTTTTAATTGGACTTTGTTTTATAAGTAAAATTTTTATTAGACATGTTTAAAGGAAAAAGAAATGATAAGAGTTATCTAACTCTCATTCATGTGATCTAGATTTTAGATGGTAGAACTAATTTCACATTTGCATGTGATCTTCATTTAAAATCAATTTAACATTAACATTTTGTTTGAATCTTCTAATATGTCCAGATATTCAAAGAGATCCTCAATGGGTTGGTTGCTTACAAAATTAGACCCGTAAAGACTTTTAAGAGAAAGCATGAAGTCCATAAACGCAGGGTTAAACTATTTGACTTTCGGTTTATTTTAGGATTTTAAATGTTATTTTGAGCTATGAATTTAAATTTTTATGATGTCATGAAGAAAGGCATTTGTTTTTCTTCTACAGTAAGTTTAATTTTTTCCGGTTATTCAAATTGTGTTAATATATATTATTATGATGAAGTATTATTTACTTTTGATGATGTTATATAAAAAAGAAAAGTACATTGATGATGCTATACCAACACAATTATAAAAATCCCCTGCATTTGCACGGGTTATAAGCTAGTTTTTTTAAGTTTACAAACCCGAATGGAGTGGATTTTGGATTGTGCATATGTGTGTTTCATGTTTGCGTTTTCTTTGTTTTTTTTTTTTCCTTGCTATGCGCGTTTCAGGAGTCAAAATGTATTATTTAACTACTGTTCATGAACAGTATTTGCAATATTTGACTTTTTAACTCCTTTTCAGCATATCAGTGAGTCTCGTGCACTGTTCATAGAACCCACAAATATCACTTTTCAACAATTTTTTTAATTAAAAATGGATCCCACGTAACTAGTTACACATTTAAAAATTATTTTGCTATAGTATTTTTTAATTTTCAGTTTTTAGCGGTATCTAAACAGAACCTAAAAGATGTTTATACCCCCAATGCTAGTCCTCTGAAAACGTTAATATCACAAAGGCGTTACTGCTAGAGCTTTACAGTTAAAGTTCTACTTCCTTGAATAATGCAAAAGGAATATTTCCAAATACAAAATTTTGTTAAGGTTTGTATTTGGGAATTGGGATTTCAAAGTTCGACTAAGATTTTACTTGTCTCAATATAAAATGTTTCTTTCAAAATAATAATAATAATAATAATAATAATAATAATAATAATAATAATAATAATGACAGGGGTAAGCACAGTGCTATGACAATAAATGCAATTTCGCTGGCTTGGTAATTATATGCTTTGAAACTTATCACAATGCTATTTTGCTGGCTGTCATAAATCACCAGTACCAACACCATCTAAAGAAATTCGTTTTTTTTTTTTTTTAATATAAGAAACCGATTATTTCTTTAGCCTTGAGCATTCACAACAAAGATGTCAAAAAATATAACTTTTAATAATTTAAAAAGTCATTTTATCTATTTTAACAATTCATTTTTAAATACATCCAACATCAAATGTTTTATTTTAATATATAATATATTAAAATAATATAAACAATACAATAAAATAACCAATCAACACAACAAACAACAATCACAACCAACGGTTACAACCACACCCATCAACCCACAGCCACCGCATCAACCCACATAACTACTGTATCAACCCAATGATCTAGTGAGTGATTCATATCACATCACCTCCGCTAAAAACAAAAACTATCCAACTCATAATCACCACAAATCACAAACCCGCGACCCAACAAGAGAATAATGGCGTTCTCGCCGTCCCAAGAGGCCCACTTCCTCATCCACAACAGGATCCTCGAGAGCTCTGATGAGTTCGTCTCCGATGCCGGTGAGGAAGGTTTCGGGATGGTGACAGGTGGGAAGGAGAGAGTGGCAATGAGACTTGTTGTGTCAAGAATGCATGTGGGTTGTTTGCTGGGAAAAGGATGGAGAGAAGAAAGAATTGAAAGAGAAGAGAGATGTGAGAGTGGAGAAAGGCACGAGAGAGAGAGAGAGAGAGAGAGAGAGAGAGAGAGAGAGAGAGAGAGAGAGAGAGAGAGAGAGTTAACAAAATAATGTAACAACTTGCTACAGTAAGTTGTTACTAGTAATAATGTAGCAACTTACTGTAGCAAATTGCTAAAAACTTTTAAATTTAACAACATTGATAAAGGCCTTAAAAGTTATTTTAACAGTTTTAGTGTGAATGCTCTTACAACTTCAAGTATTATACTTAATTTCTTTATATATAAAAAAAAGTATTATAGGTTCACCTTAATAAAATGTGAAAATTAGAATTTCTATTTTTTCTTTAATATTCAAGAACATTAATATTCAATTTAGCCTCTTGATGTTTATGTCAGTTATCACATTAATCTTTATTTATTTTTTGCTAAACCTTTAAAGTTTAATTTTTGTGAATGCAATTCCTCACATTATAATAATGAGTTAATCTGGTCTTGAACGATGTCCTTTAAACATTTTTTTAATTAAAAAATCCTAATGTATATGTCATTTAATTTTTTGTTTGTTTGATGGGTGTTATTCTTTTTAAGAATGAAATAAAAAAAAAAATGTTTGACGGCATCATTTGCTAATAAATTTGGATGGTAGGACTAAACTGATTTATTTTAATAAAATTAGAGATTAAATTAATAAAAATTAAATCTTAAGAACTAATTTCATAATTGAAATAAAAGTAAAGAGATTAAATTTAATTTTCGAAAAAAGAAATGGCAAGAAATAGAGTTTTCATTTAAGTGTGGAGTAACTAAAGTCTTTGATTTGCAAGCGTCGCTCGCTGTATCATTTTGTGGACTAACGCCGGACGGTGTGGTGACAGGAAAAATGACACGTCACACACTTTGCACAGCCAACAAATGTACAAAAAACATGTATACGTAACAGGTGTTTTTTTTTTTTTTTTTTTGACATAACGTAACAGGTGTTTGTTACTTTGTCATTTATCATCAAACATATGCGGTGCTAGCTATATATAAATCCATGAATATATATATATAGCATCCAAATTAAGACCTAAAACCGACACACCAGAAAACCAAACCAAATCTTTGTTGGCCATTCAGTCTCAGGCATGATAGGTCTCATCGCCTCTGTCATGCGACCTGATCTATTCTCCAAGATTGTCATGCTCTCCCCCACCCCAAGGTATTAATTCTCTACTCGTTGAATAAGAGATTTGTGCTGCATTAAAAATCAATTGGTATATTGGTCTCATAATAAAAAGTAAGTGTCCGGTCAAAAAAATAAAAATAAAGAGTAAGTGGAGTAAACGGGCCGTGACTATTATAGGTTGAAATTCTAATTTGTTTTTTAAAAAAGTTATAAATAAATACATACTTGATCTAGGTTTTTTGGTTTTTTTTTTTTCTCCGCTTAGTAGTAATTATTAATCTTATACTAAAAGCTTTATAGTTTATAAGATATTTTTTTAGCATTTCGAATGAAAATATTTAAGATTTAAATTTTTTTTTAAACTTGTCCTGCCTTTTTAGAGAAAAAAAAAAACTTATTGTAGTAATATTTTGATTCACTAGTAGTATATTTCAAGACAAAGATATTATTCGTTGTCGCATAACTATTAAATAAAAAACATAACTATTAATTAGTATTATTGTTTTACTCGGTAAACAATAAGAAACTACTGTAATGCGCATGCATAACTTTAAAGAGTTATTTATATATAGTCCATCAACTTATGGTTCAATATCAATGACTCTGCTCAATTTTGGGCTCAAGTCAAATCTTCTTCCCACTTCCTTCACACTTATAAGTTGAAATTCTATTTTGTTTTTAAAAAAGTTATAAATAAATACATACTTGATCTAATTTTTTTTTTCTCCGCTTAGTAGTAATTATTAATCTTATACTAAAAGCTTTATAGTTTATAAGATATTTTTTTCGCATTTCGAATGGAAATATTTAAGATTTAAATTTTTTTTAAAAGTTGTCCTGCCTTTTTAGAGAAAAAAAAAAAACTTATTTTAGTAATATTTTGATTCACTAGTAGTATATTTCAAGACAAAGATATTATTCGTTGTCGCATAACTATTAAATAAAAAACATAACTATTAATTAGTATTGTTTTACTCGGTAAACAATAAGAAACTACTGTAACGCGCATGCGGAATTATAAAGAGTTATTTATATATAGTCCATAATCTTATGGTTCAATATCAATGACTCTGCTCAATTTTGGGCTCACGTCAAATCCTCTTCCCACTTCCTTCCCACTAAGGGTTTGTTTGAAATTTGCTTATTTTACTAAAATTAAAAAATTTTTGTTAAAAGTATTGTAGATAAAGGTAAAAATTAGATAAAATAGTACAGTAGGACCCATAATTGGTACCAAAAAGTACAATAGGACTCATAAATAGTAGTAAAAATAAACTGAATAGTAAAATTGTAAAATAAGTTGGCAAAATAATTTTTCTCACTACACTTTTTGATACTATTCATGGGTCTCACTATACTATTTCAGTTAACTTTTACCTTTATCTACAGTATTTTCAGCAAAAAATTTTCAGTTTTAGCAAAATAAGCGGATCTTAAACACACCCTAATTGTAATGAAAGAAAAAAGGATAGATTATTTATATAACACAGGTAGCACATTATCATTTCATGACATGCGAATATACATATATATAAACACAAATAAAAATTAATAAAATAATTTGTTTATTATCATCAACTCCGAAATAGACTAAAAATAAATATAAATAATAAAAACTGAGAACTTGCTAAGGCATTCACGTTTTACGTGGAAAAACCCTCCTCATAAAAATGAGGGGAAAACCAGGGACACAATTTAACTGGCCTCTATTTTGTGTTTTGTGGGACAAAATGGGCAAATGTCCTTTTCACACAAACTAAGCAACATTTTGTCCTCTTTTTCAAACTAATCAGAAAAATGCCCCTCTTTTGAAACTCGATTTTCTCAAAATCGAGTTTAAAAAAAAATTTTTTTTGAAGTCCTATAGCGGCATTTTTAAAGAGTCTATAGTGACGTTTTCAGGACTTATAGCGGCGTTTTATAACTCGACCTTCATGAAATCGAGTTATATGCAATTTTTTTCATTTTTTTTGTCTATAACTCGACTTTGTAAAGATCGAGTTATAAAACACCGCTATAGGTCCTGAAAACGTCACTATAGGCTCCTTAAAAATGCCGCTATAGGGCTTAACTCGATTTTTAGAAAATCGATTTTCAAAAGAAGGGCATTTCCCTGATTAGTTTGGAAAAGGGGGCAAAATGCTGTTTAGTTTGTGTGAAAAGGGTATAAGCCAATTTTGTCCGTGTTTTGTGTTTTGTTTTGTTCAAACAAGCTTACAATCAGTCAATCGTATATATAGAAGGAATGAAGAGATTTATTTTTTTTTTTTTTTTTTGAGAATCCATGAAGAGATAATGCTCTATACTTGTTCAAATTTTAATGGCTGTATATGGAATTACATGCAAAAAAAATTATTTATTTTCTCTCATTTGCACTGAGAGGATGGTACTATATCGCTCCTCTATAGTAATAGTATCATGCAGACTAGGATACATTCGTTTTTATTATATGTGTGGTACTGTTTGTGTAAGGACACGGTTTCGAGCTCCCGCCCAAAGGGGGATGGTCCGGCCCAATAACAATGAATTTGTAGAGAGTGGGGGCAGTAGGCTAGCGGGCTAGATTGGATTAGGCAATCAACATGACGAGTTTAAAGTATAAGAAAGACAAAATAAAAGTTTTAAGTGTAACAAACTGTCCTCGGCAATGATCCGAGGAGGCTAATTCACTGTTCTTAATTCTGATACAAGTTCCCTTCCTTTTCTTTTTCTTTACAAAAAAAATCATGTGTCCCTTCTAAGGGGGGTTCCTTCACATTATATATCTATTTTTAGAGCATCTTCACCCTACACTTGTCGATTATTTAAACATCCACTTGAGTATCTGTCCCATCATGTATCTTCTTTGGCTTTTTGTGAGTTGCGGTGGCCAAGATTACACTGTTCAGGGGTCTTCTCCACATAAATGCGATCAGGAGAGTAGGTGCGGCACATTTAATGCGGTGGTGGCAGCCTTTCCTTAGATATTTTGGGCAGGTACTCCCTTCGGTATTAGGATCACTCCTCGGACCATTCTTATTTGTTCCAAAAGTTATGAATTACGACCCGGGATCCTACGCACTTATTTGCTTCTCCTCGGACTTGACCTCGTCCTCGGATATGACTGGAGGTCTAGTATACAATTTTTGGGCCTTTGACCCTTTGAGGCCCGAAGCCTGATTCGGGCACTTCAATCACTACAAGGCCTGATATATAGTTTTTGGGCTCCAGTCCCCACAATTTGCAATTGATAGCAGTGATTGATGAGTGTTCAGTACTGCGGTTAATGGAAGTGCCAACTATTAGACAAGTGTTAGTGTCAAAATTTCTCTACAAATAAAGCACATGGAATGTGCATGTTAATTGAAGAAGTGACCATTACTGAGATTAAGGAAGGAATGTGGGCACTAAAACCGTTTAAAGCGCCTGGAGCTGACGGACTTCATGCTGGTTTTTTCCAACGGTTCTAGCATGAAGTTCAAGAAGCTGTTTGTAATGAGGTTGCTTTAGCCTTTCAATCAGGGACAGTTCCTAATTTCCTGAATGAAACTCTTTTAGCTCTCATTCCTAAATGTCAAAGTCCGAAAACATTGGGGAACTATAGACCAATCAGCCTGTGCAATTCGGTCTATAAAGTAATCACCAAAATCATCACTACTTGGCTGCGACCTTTCCTCAACAAGCTTGTTTCTCCCTTACAAGCTGCTTTTATTCCGGGTAGGAAGGGTATGGACAACATTGTTATAGCTCAGGAGCTCATTTATTCCATGGATAACAAGAAAGGAAAGACGGGTTTTATGGCAATTAAGGTGGACCTTGAGAAAGCCCATGATAGGCTTGAGTGGAATTTCATCCACAAAGTTCTTCGTGCATTTCACTTTCCTCATCACTTGGCAAAGCTCATTATGAGCTATATTTCCACTACAACCATCTCCATTCTTGTTAATGGTGAGTCCTTGGAAAGTTTCAACCCATCAAGAGGCATTCGCCAAGGTGATCCAATATCCCCTACATCTTCATCCTATGTATGGAGTACTTGGGAAGCCTAATCGAAAAAGAATGTATGGATGGTGACTGGGTTCCCATAAAGGCTTCAAGGGGAAACCTTGAGATATCACATCTCTTCTTTGCTGATGATCTAATTCTTTTTGCCAAGGCAAGTGCAAAAGACAGTGTGGTTATCAAAGATGTGCTAGACAAATTTTATGCTGAATCGGGTCAAAAAGTGAGTTCTGATAAATCCCGCATCTATTTCTCCAGAAATGTGAAGGCATATCTGAAAGAAAAAATTTTCCGCAATCTGAAAATCCAAGCTACCATTGACTTAGGCATATATTTGGGTTTTCCCATTAGACATAAAGGGGGTGCAAGGAATCAATGTAAATTTGTGGCGGAAAGGGTTATCAACAAGCTATTCGGTTGGAAAGCTAAGTTACTATCCTTCGCAGGTAGGACAGTCCTTATGAAATCTGTGATGTCAGCCATTCCAAACTATTTGTTGCAAGGGGCAGCTCTTCCAATTCATCTTAGTAATAAATTGGATAAAATTAGTAGGGATTTCCTTTGGGGATCATCTCAAGGAAAAAGCAAGATCCATTTGGTTGGTTGGAACAAAATAATCATATCTAAGGAGAAGGGAGGATTAGGCATTCAAGCAGCGAGAGCTAAAAATCTAACACTTTTGGCTAAGTTTAATTGGTGGCTCTATCATGAAAAGGATGCTCTGTGGGCAAAAGTTTTGTTAAACAAATACTGTTCTCAATCAAGGAGGAACTCTATTGATCCTAACAAGCTCCCATGCTCCTCAATATGGAAAGCGGTCAAACAAGGCTTCCATATATTCTCTAAAGGAATTTGCATGGAGTGCAGGCAATAATTCCAACTTGAAATTCTGGACTGGCAACTGGTTAAAAGGGGGTAGCCTAAGGGAGCTCATAGAAGGTCTTCTACAACAATTAGAAGACAAGATATCAGTTAAAGATGTGTTTAGAGATAGAGAATGGAAATGGAACGAGCTATCTTTTCAGCTTTCGACAAGTGTGAAGGAAAAAATTTTAGCTACGCCTATCCAATTATATGGTAGTAAGGAGGACACCTTAATTTGGAAAGCTACAAAGAATGGAGAATTTTCTGCTACATCGGCATATGAGTTGGCGAAACCTAAGGAGGACCAAGAATGCACATTCCTGGGCAAATGGGTCTGGGAGCTGGATACAATGCCCAAAATAGCAAATTTCTTATGGTTGTGTCACCACAACAGTGTGCTCGTGAGAGAGGTCATTGCTGCAAGAGGTGTGCAATGTGACACCACCTGCTCTCCATGCATAAATGGCACTGAATCAATAAGCCATTTATTAAGAGAGTGCCCCTTTGCCGTAGAATTTTGGAGGAAGATAGGGGTGCCTGCCTCTTTGATTTCCTCCTTCAAATCAAACTAGTTGGATTGGTTGAAAAGGAACAGCATGTGCAATGCCCAAATCCAATCCCACGAAATCCCTTGGAGGAGCTTATTTCCTTTTGCTGTTTAGGGGTTATGGAAACATAGAAACAGAGTAGTCTTTAAGAATACCACTCTGAATTACGTCCTCCATAAGTCTTGTATTAATCAGGCAATTGAGTACTTCTTTTATGTTGGCAAATCTGTCCAATCTCGACAATAGGGCTGCTTACAAATAAAATGGAACAAATCCAATGTGGGCTGGCACAAGCTCAACATAGATGAGGCATCAATGGGGAATCCAGGGAAAGTAGAAGGAGGAGGGGTCATTCGAGATCACAGAGGGAGCTGGGTTCAAGGTTTTGCTCAAAAAATTGGTGTCACAACTAGTGTTATAGCTGAGTTTTGGGCTGACCATGGCTGCACAACTGGGGATAACTCTCCTAGAAATAGAAATGGATGCAAAGATTGTAGTTAATCTTGTACTCTCTAATTCGAACTCTAACAAAGAGTACTCTCCATTGCTAAATGATTGTAGGTCCCTTCTCTGCGGATTTCAGCAAGTCAAGATGCAACATGTCTATCGAGAAGTGAATAAAGTTGCTGATGGTCTTGCGAGGAAGGGGTTCATGCAGCACGCTGATTTTGTTGTTTTCACTACCCCTCTTCTCCTGTCTTTACCTCTTTAGTTATGTTTGATGTTAATGGTCTGTACTCTCTAAGGCAATTTGCCAATGTTGCAATTGCTATGGATAGCTAGTTGTTTTAATGCATTCTTCTTTTAACCAAAAAAAAAGCTTATATTTCTTGATGTTTTCAATAAAACGTCCAACATTTAAATTTCGTTTTTTTTTTCAAACATATAATTAGTAAAATAACAAATTTATTTTTTGTTTTGGTGTTTGAATCCTTTTAGAGACATATAACAATTTCACAACATAGTCCTTTTAATATATTTGTTAGGTGGTAGGTTAATTTAGAAATGCTATGAAATTACTACGATTTTAATAATACAATATTAATTAATAACCAAATTAACCTCATGATTAATTATTTCAACATAGTAGTTTTTTTTTAAAGATAAGATATAATTTTCAATTTATGACATCCACTTCATGATAAAAATAACCTATAAATTATATTAATTAATAACCTAATCAACCTCATTAATTATTTTAACATAGTGAGTTTTTTTTGTTATATAAATACTATAAAATTTCAATTCATAGTGTTTACTTCATAATGATTTTTCTTTAAACTTGAGCTACATAGTAGTTTTTTTTTTTGGGTTGAGAAAGCTACATAGTATTTGGTCGAAGGTAGAGAATCTGTTTAATCATTATTAGTACTAGTCGTTGATAGCAAACCAATTGACTTTTTAATCACTAATAGTACTCTATCAATCCCGAATTTTAGTCATGTTTAAGAAATTCAACATTTTAAAGAAATATCATTTAAAACATTGTCTTTTAAATACAAAGCTACAAGTTTTCAAACTACCCTTCTTAATTTAAATTCTAGTGAAAGGAGTAATTGACATTATAAATAAAGTAATGATAAGGTAGGAAATATAAATGTTTATTGATTTTTCAAAGAAGACTATATTTTGGGTCATTCCAAAATGAAATAGAAATTAACAATTTAGGATGGAGAGAATACTAATTATTTACAAAAATAATGATCATACTATGCAAAATTACCAATATTTGATGTAAAGTCAAAGTATTTCATTTTCATTTATTTATATTTGTTATTCTAATTTTGATCACATTCCCTTTTTCACTAATTTATATGTCCACTATAAGTTGCAGTCACAACAACTAAAGTCTCAGATTGATATCATGTTTGTTCTCTCTTTAAATTTTTTTCGATAAAAAATTAAACCTTAATTTTTCTTATAATTTGATAATTGGAAGAAGGAGGAATCAAATCATGAATGTCTCTGTTAGAAACAAAAGGAGATGTCAACCAGTTGAGATACAGGACTCTTGGCAATTAAAATCTTGATTTAACCTTTTTTTATGCCTATTTCTAGTTTTGTTAGAAATTGTCTCAAATTCCTAATTTGACTTGATTTGGGTTTCTCTATGTGGAATAAAAGCGTATTCCTTGTCGACTAAAAAAATGTATTTATTGTCCAAAAAGAAAAGTATCCCTTATCTACAAACAAATGTATTCCTAGTTCATTACGGGATAGGTATTATAAATAAACAATAGTATTAAAGGTTTGTTGGCTTTGGTCCAAGGCTCCCACATTAGGGGTGACTTTGGATGACTTTGTTATTTATGATGCCTCCTTTTAGTGTAAACACTTTTCAAACTCTTTTTGATATGATAAATCCATCCTTGCTATCAATAGGTATAGGATAACAAAAGCAAAACCACGTAAATCTATGATTTTCTATTTTGTGTGTGGCTATCTCTATTTTTCTTTCAAGTTTTCTTTATTTCTATTATTCTATTATCTGTTATAGAGATATTTCTTAACTTTATAATAACTTTTGCACTCAATCTTGTGTGGAAGTGTCACTTGAAAGCCTTTTCCCATAAAGAAAATTGGTACCAAAACTTTCACTGTCACAACAAACTAGTATCAAAGTTAAGGTTCATTACCTAAGTATTTGGATTTGTTGTTCAAAGCCAAGGTTTAGTACCTAGGTGTTTGGATTTATCTTCTTTGGAGATTTTGTTGATTGGATCATGGATTTTAGCATTGGGGGGAAAGATGTCAAAGAATGACTTGTAGAAGATCAATAAATAGACTTATGACACCCTCTTCAGGTGCATTTAGCTCCTATGGGCATATTTGAAGATAGCTTTGGGTGATATGCACCTTATTCTTTTGATTTGACTCTAATTTGAGTTTAGCATCTTCTTTGAGTGCATTTGGCATCAATTGGTAGATTTGGAGGTAGTTTGGGTGATTTTGATTTATTTTAGGCTCTAATTTGGTTTCAAGTCTTTTGACACTTAACACATTTATGGTTTGAGGGAAGTCTTGTCAAGGTGAAGATTTGTTAAGAATTTGTATTTGGTTGCTAGGTGAAGAGAGGAATTTGATAAATTATGGTGCTTTGCAAATTTCGCCAGGGTGGAAAATTGTTGTGGATTTTGGCTCAATTTCTAATTCTTACCTTCTGGATTAAGGTGAAATTTCTAATTTGACTTGGTTTGGAATATTTTTAAGTGAATTTGGTCACTATGGAGAATTTTGAGAATTTGTCTCCAAATCCTAATTAAACTTAGTTTTGATTTTCTTGGCGTGGAAGAAAAATCTATTTTTTGTATCTCTTTAATACGCCAACAATTTACATGGTTTGACTTTTGGCCTGTATCCATAGATAGTAATATATGAAATCACCATATTAAGGAGAGATTATAAAATTGATATAAATAAAAATACGTATGCACAAGGCTACGTGCTTGTTATTATATATGCTTGTGACATTAATATTTTCTTAAAATTTATTCTTTTTGTGATATGGTGGACTTGTAACACATTGATTTTTTTAAAAGGTTATTAAATGATGCGGATTATTGTGGAGGGTTTGAGCTTGAAGATCTAGACCAAATATTTGAAGTGGTACAATCAAATTACAAAGCATGGTGCTCTGGCTTCGCTCCATTAATTGTGAGTAGTGATATGGATTCTATTGCAGTCCAAGAATTCACCCAAACACTCTATTAATATGAGACCAGACATAGCTTTGAGTTTGGCTCATACGATATTTTTGAGTGACTCAAGACGTATTCTAGGTCATGTCACTATGCCTTGTCACATAATATAAAGTATTAGGGATGTTGCTGAGCCAATCCCAGTATCAGAATATTTGTTTCAGAATCTTGGTGCTGAGTCAACGTAGAAGTCACATCCTCAGAAGCTCATTTGCCGCAGTTGTGCTCACCGAATATTTTGATTCCTGTACTTCTTAAGCACATTAGTTATTGTATTAGAGACTTGAAAACATGATGAATGTACTTATTTTTGTTACTTTGTATGTACTTTGTAATTATTTTTTAATTAAGAACTTGGATAAACAGTTTTCATACTGAGATTCTCAAGATTTACCAGGATAATTTCTCTAGAGTTCTACGTGATATCCCGCGTAATGAGTGACTACTTTACAATTTTATTTACAATTATTTTTGTGTATATTAAGACCTATATTTAATACTTATTTTGTTGTATAATATATATGTTTGCCAACAATATTATTGAATACTTTGAAACTTGATTTTCTTAATTCATAATTTATTTAAAAAAAATTGTATGACACTATAAGACTATAAGAGCACTAGCATATGGGTTTGTAAACCGGTCTCTATTTTACCATCTAGAAAGTTATTTTATCTATTATACCAACTCATTTAACAATACATCCTACATACCAGTTTCTTTTCTTTAACCACTACAGTAAAATATTCTTTTTTTACTCTTTATTTACCATTTCTTTATTTTTATTTATTTTTTCTTTCCCATTCTTTCTATGCAAGAACCACCACAAATCTATTGACACCACTAGCCCACCACCGCTGCACTACACACCTGACACCATCACCACCAGCAACTCACAGAACCCCACAATCCACCGTCAACATTCAACACCAAAAAAAAAATGACCAGCAACCTATGGTCTCCACCATCGTGAGCAAAACCCAAACCCATAGCAAGTAAACCCATACCTATGGCAGCAAACCCATGGCCCACGACGAGCAAACCCACGGCAAAATCCACGACGAGCAAACGGCGAGCCCACCCACGACCAACCCACAGTAAGCAAATGACGAGCACACCCACGGTGAGCCCACACCACCCAAATCGCAAGACCCAATCTACAACCCCTCTAATCCACTGCCAAAAAATCGAGCAAATGGCAAGTGAGAGAGAAGAAAAGAAGAAAGAAAAGAATAGAGTCAGAGACGGAGAAAGAATAGAGAAGAAAGAAGAGAGAGAGAGAAGAAGAGAGAAAAGTCAGAGATAGAGAGTGAGAAAAGAAGAAAAGAAAGAGTTAGAGAGTGAGAAGCAATAGAGGAGATAGAAAATAATATTATTTTATTTATACATACATGCTACAGTAAGTTCTAAGTACCCATGCTTACTATAGCTAGGATGGGAAAAAAAAAAGGTTTACATACTCAGATGTGGGGGGTTTTTAAGGCTCTAGTTAGTAAAATAGCAATTGAGGGGTGTTTACACCCCCCAATGCTAATGCTCTAACATATTATAATATTTACTGTTAAAAGTATATTTTATTTTTTAAACTGATTAAATGATTTTGAAATCTATAAATAAGAATTTAAAGCATAAAATATTTTTATATGCTAAAATGACATAAATTTAAGCAACTTTCGAAATACTTCCTTAATCACTCTATTCTCGTAACAAAATATGGAGACCTTAATTGCAAACACTGAATTCATTATCTCAATGAAATTAAGGAAATCATTTGTAAGTATCAACATAAAGAGAACGTGTTTGAACAAAGAGAAATTGGCTAAAAGTACATCCATTTATCAAAAATTTAATGGTCTTTAGTTGGGCTTCTGTGTCCTTTAAAATAAATGAAAAATAATTTGAAATCATGATCGATTTTTATTTTTATCACTATAGCTCATACTACACAAAATAGTAGTAAAAAAAAAAAAAACCTACAAAGAAACCTATAAATTATGAGTTATAACACAAAATTAAAATAAATAGCTAACTTAATAAATAATCAATTTGAATATATCTTTTTCTTTTTCTTTAGTTCTAAAACAAAAATACATTTTTGATTTTTCCAAACCAAAATCTCAAACACCCAAAGGTTCAAAGCAAATTATAACCTTTACAAAATCCACAATGTCTGCCTTCAACATTAAAATCGTAAGTCATCGTCACTAAATAAAAAACGCAAGCTCTCTTCCTTGGTCATAGCCTACTCATCCAGGTTAGGATCAAATGGTACTTTAATATTGGAGTAATGTAGGTGTCATTAAAAGGTTGAATGTAAATGGCATCATTTTTGGTCTGAGTGTATTTGAGATGAGATGAAATGAAGAGTTATAGGCATGTGTATATAAAGAAATAGAAGTGAAAATGGTGAATGAAAATGCAAAGAGTTTTTTATGTGTGTGAAAGATGAAAAGTCTTGAAATATTGAATCAAATGAAACAAATAATAGTCTTAAAACATTAGATATAAAATATAACAAAAAATAGTCTTGAAACATTAAACCAAAGGTGTGTGTGTGTGGGGGGGGGGGGGGTGAACTTGATTCAGGGCCGAAGCCTAAATGCTTAGAAGATTGTGCTTGAGGAAATGGGCCAAGCCCATTTCAACGAGTAGTAATGGGAAACCTCCCAAGACTATTCCCGTGAAGTTCCGAGCATGTCGCCAACCTTGAGACACTTTTTCGAGATCATAAGCATGGTTGGCCCTTCGATAAGCACGGTACAACGGGAGATCGATCCCACCCCTTTTTATTTTTCTGGCTGAGGTGACACTCCTACCAAGACCACCTCGGGAAACCTACTGAAAGGATAAAAATCACAAAGGTCGTCACATACGCATTAATGAGAGGTTCTCTACCTAATCTCTTCAACATTAAATGCATATAGGACAACCTGAATAGTACAAACAACCCCCAAAAGTCGTGTTTCATGATGAAAATGGGAGAGAACCAAGGGAGGATGTGACAAGTATCTCCAAAAAATCTGGCTAGGAGCAGGCTAGTTGGAGAGATAAAGGAAGGAAAAATGCTTATCAAAGGGGTGAAGGCTACCACGGAGAGGCAGTTGAGAAATATCAAGAAAAAGACTTAGAGAATAGTAAGAAGATAAAGAGAGAGTAAGATTGTATTTTTGATTCCTTTCTTTCCTTGCTGATTTCCCATACCTGAGGAAAGAAATTTGTGTATCGCAAACCTTCTCATCTATAATCTTACTTTCTTAAGAAGTTGTTTGAGTTTCCTACTGTGGAATTTCCACCCTGTTCTTGTGATAAATAAATTGTGCAAGTTAATTACCATGAATCCTACTGTTTTGACCAAATAGTGCTTTTTTAATTGAGTTTTGATCCCCACAAAAGGAAATAAAGAGTTCCTACTTTTAAATTTATTCTTATCTCTAATATGGTTGAAGAATATTTCAATTCTCTTCATAGAGTGTGTTATATAGCAAGACTTCATTCTCTCCCGCATGAGGTTACCGCTTTTATATATATATATTGACCGATGATTGATTCATAATTAAACATGTTTTTGTAAATGAAATCACATCATTAATAATTTAAATAGATTTTAAAATAATAATAGTCAATATTTATTTAAACGTAGACAGTGTGAAGAAATTTAAATAAGTTAATTATGATTTTAAAAGTTTTACAGTAGAATTAGCTTTATGAATTCCAAAAGATCATAATTTATAAGAAATGAATCACTCCCATTGAATGGTTAATTATGTTAGCATTAAATAATAATAAAAAGTAGACAAAATTCAATTTACACCCAGCAAAATTGTTTGATTGTTATTTTAGTTCATTATGTTTGAAATTTATTATGTTGATCGTACAACTTTGCTAATCTAACCCACTCATTTAAGTCATTCCGTCCATTACCGTTAAGACTGCTACGTTAAAACACTTAAAAACGAGACTGTATTATTGACTTTAACATTAAATAATTATTTAAGTAATATTTTATTAATTAAAAAAAGAATAAAAAGAAGAGTAAAATAGACAACCAAATAATTTTGTAATAAGATCCACTACTTTTGGACAACCGAAGAAGCCCCTAGACTGCATTTCTTTTTTTTTCTTTTTTTGAAAGCCCTAGACTGCATTTCTAAGGAATATAAAAGGAAGGAATAATAGTAGATTAGTAGGACATGGGCTAAAATTCTTGTTTATTTTAGCATAAGAATTTATTTTTATTTTATTTTATATACTCATATTTTAAAACAACCCATGTCAAATTATCTTTTTTACATAACATTTTATTAAAATATCAAATTTTCTTGATTTTTTAAATTATTTCTCTTTTTTCATAGTCAACAACTATTGTCTATTCTTTTTCTTCATCCTCAAGATTCGCAAAGAAAGAATAAAAAATTAAATACAAAATTAATAGTGTCAATGTAGGTTTCTGCAAGCAAACTTGTAAATTTATACATGTAAATACTCGCAATTGAAAGATATGTGTTAGTAGGTAATTATTTTTATACATATATTTTTTGTCTACTAAATTTTAATACAGATGGCGTAGTATCATTTGATAAAAAATATTTTTTTTTTAAGGTATATCAATTCAAAAAAAAAAAAAAAAAAAGACCGAGTAGGACCGACCCACCGTGACTCCGTGAGTGACCTTTCGGTGAAATTAATGTCGACAAAAAAATAAATTCAAAAATCAGAGACTCAACGGATCAAACGAAGCGCATAATCCCCAAAAAAAAAAAAAAAACGAAGCGCACAAGGCACAACCAATCAAGTTGAAGCTGTACGACACGTGTAATAGGTATGTACAGCACAACACATCTACCAAATCCAAATCTTATCTCTCCTTTTCTTCTTTATTGCAGCCCCCTCTCCTTCCTCCTCAATTTCCCATTTCAGTGATTTTCACGACTTTCAACTCCAATAAATTTCCAAGCATTTTCCAATTTTACCCCTCTTACCCTCTTTAAAGTTTAACCCCCACTTTTATTCGGTTTCTCTTTCTCTCTCTCTCTCTCTCTCGAAACCGTTGAAACGAAGAAAAGAACCCACCGCACCACACCAGACCACACCACTTCACTCAACTCAGCTCAACTCGTCCGCGTCAACTCATGGGCAGCTCAGCTATCTCGGAGCGAGTCGAGCTCGCTAAGCTCTGTAGCTCTCGGGACTGGTCCAAGGCTATCCGAGTCCTCGATTCGCTCCTCTCTCAGTCTTTCGCCATCCAAGACATCTGGTTCGTACAACGCGCAATTCTCCAAAATTTTTTTTTTCGAACCTCGCCGATCTTCGATTTCTTTGATTATCTTTTTTGGTGACTGATTGATTTCTCGCTTTTGAATGTTGGTTTCAGCAATAGAGCCTACTGTTACAGCCAATTGGAGCTCCACAAGCATGTGATTAAGGACTGTGACAAGGCGCTTCAGCTCGACCCTACGCTTCTTCAAGCTTACATTCTCAAAGGTCTCTCTTCGTTCAATTCTTCAATTACGATAATCCAATTAATTATTGTCGATAGGACCTGAATTAGTTAGTCTAATTAAAAATTTTTGTAGTTGATGTGTTTTCTAGTATTTGATTGAGGATTTAGTTAATAATTTTTTTATCTACAATTGTGGCATTGTCTGTGAGCTAAGTAGTTGCATTTGGGATCGGTTTCATGGCGAATGTGAGTAATTGATACGGTGCTAGGTGAGAAATGTTAGGGTTTAATAGGAAGGAGCAAGGGCTTAAGACTGTTTGGGTTATTAGAATGCATTTTTTATTATTAATTATTAGTTGCACTTGGATTTCCCGTCTGATTGTTTGCATTGCATTGCTAGTTTTGTTAAAACTGTTTGGGTTCTTCATTCTTTTACCATGATTTGGGTTTATGGCATTTTAGGCGTTGTTCGTGAGTGAAGTACTGTGCATTTTATATGAAATTCAAATTTAATAACTGACTTTCTCTATGATTTAATTGGATGTTAACAACAATTATCGAGGCTACTCTTTAATCTCTGTTATGCAAAGTTGATGGTTAGCATGATATATATTTGATCGAGAAGAAAAAATATACTAAGATTTAAAGCTAAATTAATATATGAAACATAAAACTAGCATGCATTTAGTGTTGGCAAATATGAACAAAAGAAAAGGCGCAAGATAACTGTCTACATGCATTTCATATCAATCATCAATCAAAATGGAACTCAACGTTCTTTTAAATCCTTTACATCATATATGATTAATTCTATACTAAATTTTACAGTAATTTCCTTTTCAATGTATAAAATTAAAGATTCATTTCAAAAATCAAAAAAATTTTTTTGGTTGCAAAATTTGAGTTTATCAATATTCATGACTGAAAATTCTCGTTCCATAGTTGCGGTAGAAACATTAGAAAAGTAAGAATAAGTACAACCACTTTATAAATACTTTGGTAAGTTGATTATCTTCTACTGTTTACTCTACAAGAGAAGAAAGGGAAAGACCACTCATTGCAGCCATCCAATCATGCAATGAATGCAAAAAAACACGCTTCAGGTCTAGCATGGAATGTTCCACCCCCTCAGAGATGCAATTGATGTTGTCTCTCCAAATAGTCCATAGGAGACACAACGGGATAGCCCCCAAATATCCTTTTTTTTGGGGTGTGTCTGTGATCTATTTGGGTCAATTGAATTCTTGGGGGTAATAAAAATTATAAAAATGAAAATTCATTTTGAAATAATAGGGGCATATATAACATAGAAAATTTCATTTTGAACACTCTTTTCATTAAATATATGTTTGAAATTAAAGCTTGGTACCTCAATATGAGGAAGGTAAAACATTAAAATGATAGTAAATTTATGAATAGGAAAAAAGAAAAGAAAAGACACATAAATGCTCATAGCCTTTGCTCTATGCAACTAGAGAAGGTCTTACTGTGTTAATAAGCGGTTGTACATTATTGATCCCTCTTATAATTTTAATCTGATGCAGTTATGTATGTAATAGTTTTACATTTAGAGCTTGTGCATTCACTTTTAAACTGATTCTAGTTATGTTTCTTATCTAGGTCGTGCATTTTCTGCTTTGGGAAGGAAAGAGGATGCTCTTTTGGTTTGGGACAAAGGTTATGAGCATGCTGTGCGTCAGTCTGCAGATCTGAAGCAATTGCTAGAACTGGAGGAGCTTCTGAGAATTGCAAAACAAGAAAGAAGTATTACACATGAAAACAATGGGATGGAGTCTATGTCATCTGTGTTTGCATCTGGATTGGGACCTCATAGCAATGGCACTTATAAGAATCACAATAAATTGAGTGATGAATCTAAATTATGCAGTGCTTCAGGGGATTCATCTGAGTTCTGCAGTGGGTCTAGTAATAATTTTGACCTACGCAATGGATTCAGTGATAAAGCTTTAGAGAGTACAAATTTTGATGGTCAAATGACTGAGAGTCATGATATTGTAGATAAATTGAGTTATGAATCAGATTCATGTAGTGACTTAAGTGATACATCTGAACCATGCAGTAAGTTATCAACTATTTGTAACAGCCCAAGCAATACAACTGAAACTAGCAGCAAGTTAACTTTTAAATCTGAAATACATAATGAAATAATTGATGAAGCCAAGAAAAATAAAAAGTTCTGTGTTGCTAGAATTTCCAAGACCAAGTCAATAAGTGTAGATTTTCGGCTATCAAGGGGTATAGCACAGGTATGTTTAACACCACTACTTGGTAAAAGAGAAAAAAAAAAAATTAAGTGCAGTTATTGTTTTTACTGTATTCTAAATTTTTCAAAGCATGTATTCGGTTCCTTTTTGCAGGTCAATGAAGGGAAATATGCTCATGCCATATCTATCTTTGACCAGGTAAAATTTGGAATTGATGAGTGTGTCTTGGGACTTTTTTTCTTCTTTTTTATTTTTTGTTTGGGGGAGGGGGGGACTAATTATAAGTTTAATAACCATTTCCTTTTCCTGATATTATATACACAGATACTGAAAGAGGATCCCAGTTATCCTGAGGCACTAATAGGAAGAGGGACAGCATATGCATTCCAACGAGAACTAGAAGCTGCTATTGCTGATTTTACTAAGGTATTTGAATGATAAATATTGAGTGTTGTTGAAAACTATTTTGACATTTAGGTTTAAATAGTTTTTATTATGATTTATATTTTAGGCTATTGAGTCAAATCCATCTGCTGGTGAAGCATGGAAGCGGAGAGGGCAAGCTCGAGCTGCCTTAGGGGAATCTGTTCAGGTTAAAGTGGTTCACCCTATTTTTTAAACCTTATTGTCTTTCTAATCAATTGCAAACCTCTGTCTTTACTGTGTATTGCTATGTATGCTTGTCTTTGTTTTTTAGAAAGTTCATATAAATTTTTTTGTAAGTAATAATACTTTTTAGACAAAAAAAATGCATCAAGTACACAAGGGGGTACACTAGATGAACAACATAATGCAAATCAAAAAGTACAAAGATCCATACAATCCAAGAAATTAGAAAAACGATATGTCCCTGTGGCTAGCATCCATTCGAATGGCGTTCTGATAACTTCGAGCTTCAAATCTGCAATCAATCGTTCACACCCATCAATAGTTCTAGTGTTCCTTTCTTGCCAGAGACACCACATCAAACAATGGTGAATAGGCTGAACAGCTTTCCGGATGTCACTGTTCCTTGGCCAGTGTAAGACGCAAACCACCCAGCCATTCTCATGGGAAACAAATGATATTGAAATCCCCAATGTAACACCATGGAACATCCCAATATTGCTGAATTCCAATCAGCTCATCCCACATTTGCCCCCTTACATTATTATCATTTGGGCCATAAACCCCAAAACATGCCCCAATGAAACCATTCCCCACACCCTGCCACCGAACCAACACGGAAAAGGAACCCACCATAACCTCCAACCTTTCTAAAACCCTCCTATCCCACATCATCAAAACCCCACCAGCTGTCTGGTCTGCATCCAAAGCCACCCAATCCACATAAAGACAACTCCACAGGCTACAAACCATCTGTCTATCCATGCCAGCAAGCTTAGTTTCGTAAAGGCAGACAACATCACAATTCCACTCATGCAATAAATTTTCTAGTACCAACCGTTTCCAAAAGTCATTCAAACCTCAAACATTCCATGAAATCATTTTGAGCTTCATAAAAACTGATAATTCCCTACTACTAGCTCTGTACAGCAGCCAAAACTCTACCTACCGTCATAATTAACCGAAGATATCAGATTCCTCCGCTCTCTCTTCCCTTTATCCTCTGAGATAGCAGATTTTCGATGAACAGCAGCTTTCCTGTGCAACAGGTTGGCAACCTCCATCTCCCTCTCTAGCCTTTGTAACATCCCAATACACATCTTCTCATGTCGACTCAAAGGAAGCCTAACCAGCTTACTAAAACTAGGATCTCTGTGCTTCACCCAATTAGAAATATCCAACATATTTTCAAGCCCCAAAACCTCAGTTCCCCTGTTCAGCTCAGCCGACAAAGCCAGCCCAAGGGGAGTGATAGTCATCAAAGGGGAGAAACTCTCAACCTCGCCCAAACCCAGGTTGGCATTACCCACTTCTCCCTCTGCCAATACACTGGACCCAGGAGAACCACGATCTGCCTTCATGGGTATTACCGCTAACATGGACTGGTCAAGGTTAAGGACAGCAGTCGGTGTGTGACCATAATTGCTTATCCCCTGAAAATCACTTACACAGCTGTCCTGGCCACCTCCATCCCCATTTTGGACACCCAAATCCACAAGCACTGCTCTTGATAAGCTCAGAAAGGCACTACAGATATTACTTCTCACATACTACAGATAGTTTCATGGTTAAAAAAGCACCACAGACAAAATAGCTTAGAAAATTGCAGTATACGTCTTATTCTTGCTGTCACAGAACATTACCTTTTTATAAATGAAATATACACCTGAAATATTTAGTGGCTCCTATTGCATGTTGAAAAGTATATGTAGAGTAACTCAAGATTGTTAGTGCTTCAAACCATACAAATACTGATTCAGATGTATGCCATGCTTGATTCCCTCTTGATACCAGGCTATTGAAGACTTGACAAGGGCACTAGAGTTTGAACCAAACTCGGCCGATATTTTGCATGAAAGGGGTAACTTGCTTGAACCCTGCTCTTTTCATAATATTTCAGAGGATTATATTGAAAGAACTTGCTGCTGATGTTTAGCTGTGTTCTAGATGCAGATGTAGGTGTGATATCTATTTAGCTTGATAGTAGAAGTGATTAAATATAAAATTTAAGGCATACAATATTGATATTGAAGTCAGTCTCTATGTATGAACTGAACGTGTCATTGCTCTGTAAAATCATGAGAAAAACACTGGCAGGATAAGTTTTGTGTCACGAAGGTAATAACAGTTTTGTGGCATTGTATTTCAGAGGATTATATTGAAAGCACTTGCTGCTGATACTTAGCTGTGTTCTAGATGCAGATGTAGGTGATATCAATTTAGCTTGATAGTAAAAGTGGTTAAATATAAAATTTAAGGCATATAATATTGGTATTGTAGTTAGTCTCTATGTATGAACTGAATGCGTCATTGTTACTGTAAAATCTCGAGATAAACACTGGCAGGATAAGTTGTGTCAAGAAGGTGATAACAGTTTTGTGGCATAAAGTGATCAATAGGTTGCTATTAATGGCAGGAATTGTCAGTTTTAAGTTTAAAGATTTCAATGCTTCTGTGGAGGACCTATCCACGTGTGTGAAGCTTGACAAGGATAACGCATCGGCATACACATATTTGGTGAGTGTTCAACATCTTCAGTCTTGCCCTAGTACTCTGGTAAAAGTTCCTGCAATTTTACCTTGGAAAATATCTTTTTGTACTGACTGACCAAATATTGGCTCTCATAGGGTTTGTCGTTATCTTCAATTGGTGAATTTATAAAGGCAGAGGAGGCACATAAGAAATCAATTGAATTGGATCAACATTTCCTTGAGGCATGGACTCATCTAACCCAGGTATGCTTGAGCAACTACTTTGTTATACTTTAGGGGATTGTCTTGTTGACTCTGCATCCAGATATCTATTGAGCAGTCAACGAAGACATTCTTCACATCTAGTTGAGGCAGAACTTATCAATAAAAAGCAGCTTGTCATGGATACCGTAATGGTTCAAATTTTACTTTTGTAATCTAATTGTTTTCACTGATGGTCCCCTTTGGAATGAGGTGGGTTGTATGGTGTTAGCCTGAGCTACAATGTTTATACTCGATGTATATGCCTACTATTGGTCAGCCTGTGCGAGACATAAGAAGGAAGCTTCTAAATAAATGTTTGGCTCAATAGTTAACTAGGTTTTCTGAGTAGTATTAATCTAATTTTTAAAAAAGTATCTTCTTGGATTAGATAACATAAATAGTGGTCTTCACTTGGCATTGAAAACTGGAATATATCAGTGTACCAATGACTCATGCATTTTCTTTACCAATTGATACATTGCAAGGGCAATACAGGGAACCTGAAAGCTAAAGAACATTTGATCCCCCTACCAAAAAGAACTAAGAAGAAAGTGAAACAACAAATAGCTGAAAATAAAGAAACAGATACTTTATTTTCTCAGTAGAGTCTTTCGGAAATGTGGAATGCACAATAGCATAATGCTAATTTTGATATATAAGATCATCAAGGGAATAATCATTTGCTGTTGGATTTACAGTGATCACATGAGAAACAGGAGCCGTAGTTAGAGAAGAAATAGTGATAAGATTATCAACTGAACATATCGTTTCAACTTAGTCCTTCTAAGTTCAATTTGAATTTTGGCTCTTGTGGCTTTGTACGTCTTGGGTTGTCAGATTATGGTTGTGTTCACAATTGTGGGGTTGTTGTGATGGGTGTTTCAAAGTCTTGCTCAAAGAGTAGTGGTGGCTTTCACAAGGGTAGGTGTTGTTTTCACTGTTTGTTTGGGAGCAGTTGTGCAGCTGGTGGCTTTGGCAGAAGCACCATCTCATAGGTGTTCGGTGGTGTTAAAATTGCGCTTATGTGTGCCTAAAGCTCAAACCCCCGAGGTCTAAGGCACACTTTTTTGGTGATTTTTGAAGAAGCACAAAGCATGCCTAGGTGCACTCTATACTTTTTTGGCTAAAAATATTTAAATCATTAAGATTAATTGCTTGATCTTGAGGAAATGACATGGACATTAATTTATTATACAAACACTACTCTTAAGGTGTTGTATTATACAAACGGTTTTTTGTTTACATATTAAAAGAAACAAATAAGGATACTTTTCTCTTATTGTGCTATTTGGTTTTTTCCTTTTTAGATATATTTTGGTTGAAACATATACTTAATTTGATCATAGCTATCACAGTTATTTATTTTATAAAAAACAAGAGAATTATATAAAAAAAAATGTATAAACTTTTATGTAAAATTTGAAATTACAAACTTTGTACAATTGCACTATCCATTTTAGCTAATAGGTAAAATATATTACTATCTTGAGTTTTTAAAAAAATTAAATTTTTTTTTTTAAATTTTATATTTTTTATTAGAGGTTATTATATATTATACTTTAAAAATTTGTGTCGAGTGCTTGCTTGCGCTTTTTGCACCTAGGCCCCAAGAGGTCTAGGTGTTTAACTCTATGCACTTTAGTGTGTTTGACACTTTTACCAACACTATATCTGATGTGGCAAGAGAATCCAGGTGGTCTTGACAATAACTTCATGCGGTAAGTATTTCATCTCTGCTGGGTACATAATTGTGGGTGGGATATGGAGCGTGGGTGTTTTGGATTCGGATGGCTGGTTGGGTTGCTTTTTAGTGTTCTGCTGAAAAACTGGATTGGGGTTTTGCTCTATTACTAAGTTGATGTAGCACTGATAGCTGAAGTTTGAACACAATAGAAAAGAAGAGTAATGGGGCTAAACTCTATGCTTCACCAGCTAAGTTTGAACACAATAAAAGAAGTTTGAACACTAAGCTAGAGTATCGACTCACTTTCATTTATCAAATTCAATGTCCGCAGCAATATTTCTGGCTCCTTTTAGTAGGGCTTCCAGAGCTACCACTAATAAGGAAATAAATTTGAAATTAACTATAAAGTATATGGAAATAAACCCTAATGAATTACATTTGATATGTAAATGAACTTAATAGAATCAGATCAATCAGCATTGATCTGGGCTCAATCAGTGTCAATTACTCCATCATCAAACCAGGTCACTGGCTGGTCCTCCTCCTGTGTTGCTGCCCATAAACATTTGCGAGCAGAGATTGATACTTGGTGTCTGCAGTGATCCGCACCTTATAGTGTCTTGTCTTCACCTTATTTTAGTCTATTGGGGATTGCCTAGAGAGGTACAAAACTTACCAAAAGGATAGCATGAAATCTGGTCATAAATAGGGAAATAGCTTGGCAAGCTGTGCCTTTGTGTTATGGAGCTCAATCTCTATTTATTGGTAGTGTTCACTCTATCAGTGGATTCATTTTGTCCTTATTCAATTGATATTGATCTCATATGCGCTAATGCACCCATCTGGTTGCACATTTTTAATAAGTCTAGTGTACTTGGTTGCATCTCTCATATGCATCAAGTAGGCGTATGACTCTTTGGCTTTATTGCATCAAGAAACCTTAACTGTTGTTATGAATATGTAATTTGTTGCAGCTCTATCAAGATTTGGCAAACCCAACAAAAGCCTTGGAATGTCTTCAACATGTTTTACAAATTGATGGAAGGTAAGCATTGTTTACCTGTAACAAGTCATCTATGATGTCAAGAATTAACACTAAAATTTTCTGATGCCTGATTTTGATTGAGATGCTCACTTCTGATAATTTTACTCTACATATATTTGATACTCTTAATGCCTTCTTGAATAGATTTGCTAGAGCCTACCATTTGCGTGGCCTACTGTTCCATGGGATGGGGGAGCACAGGTTTGTTCTATCAACTTTTGATAATTTATGAAAGTGTACATTATGGATTCAATGTTATTATCCGAGTTCTCATGATCCTGTGGACCATTTTGGATCCTTGAGGATATATGGTGGTAGGTGATGGTGAATCATGGGGGAAATAAACTGTCTTGCAAAAAGGGAAAATGGGAAATAAAATCAAACATATTTGGGACAAATCCTACTTGTGATCTGGTTTCATAGACCTGTGCAATGGTCCTAGTTTCCATCATCTCATGGTGAACAACCTTTTTCTCGAGTTCTGCTTTCTTACTCATGGATATCCCATTTGATGTTATGTGTGTATAGGGCATGATCTTACCTAGCATACTTGCTATTATTTGAAAGAGGCCGTTGGTAGAAGTTGCAATCCAGAAATACCTACTTATAAACATAAGAGCACTGGACTGTCTCACCCTTTTTATTTGTCTTTTTTTTCTTACAATTGTTTAGTTTTTGCTCCATATCCACCATCTTGCATTTATATCATAAACTTCTAGGTTGGGAACATATAAAATTTGAAGAAAAAGACAGCCTTTCTTAAATTTGCAAGAAACCTGCCTAAAACCTGGTGCAGAAGGAGTGCATTCTCAAGGGGAACTTGAGTTTAGGAAATAAAGAAGAATGACCAAAAAAGATAGAATGTAGGAGTTAGTACTTAGGGTTTCTAGGTGTCATCATCAATCAATGGAAATAGAGATAAAACCTAGGAATCAGCGCATAGGGGTTACTTGGAGTTAGCACCAAGTGGTGGACAGAGGTATAAAACCTAGGAGTTAGATCCTAGGGGTTGCTTGGAATTAGTGCCAAGGAAAGAAACAAAGATAGGAATTCTGGTTTCAGCATCAAGGGTTGCTTGGAGTCAGCACCAAGCATTGGATGGAAATTCCCAAACAAAATTTTACCAAACCATGGTCAAGCCTTTCTACAATAATGAATTATGGGCCTGTAAATATCGTTTCCAAATTGCCTCAAGTAAGAGAAGGAAATAACTTCATAACCAAGTAAGGAAAAGAAACAACCATTTACCGATTATATTAAATTTGAAAATAAAGCAAATAAAATATAACTCCTGAAAAATTCTTAGCATTATTTAGCATTAGTTGCAATTAATCAATGTCAATTATGATCAATTTGCATCAATAGGTCCAATGAGCATATCTGGTGTCCACACCATAATCTTTCAAGTACTTTGTTATCTGTTTCTTTTGATAAACCTGGTCCTTTGTCATATACCATGAGTTTTAGGTCTGGCCTTTGAGCCTTTCCAATATGTATTTTTCTATTCTGCCTTTAAAATTTCTTCATTCATTTTATTTTTTTCTAAATTTTATTTTGGTCTAAATACATTGTTAGTCCCTAAAATTTACATACTAAGTGCTTTTGGTCCCTGAAGTTTCAAGTGAACGCTATTGGCCCTTGAAGTTTAAAAAATAAGCATTATTGAACTTCCATTAGTTTCTTTGCCTATGTGTCTAATGAAGCAAAATGAATTGGCCCTTATTTTTTAAATGACGTGGAAACTTTTTTATTGTAACACATCAAAACTCATTTCTATCCAAATAAAACCCATTTTAATATGGGTTTTCACCAAATCAAAACTGGTCTGAGTCCTGACCACATAACCCTTAGATTGAGGGGAAAAAAAAAAAAAAAACAATTTGTAGATTGTAGACTGATCACACAGCAATGGAAGCAATTCATACACAATCTATATAAGAGGCCAAGCAGGTTCCATGGCCAGTTCCTCCTCTTCCGAGTCATACATTTCCCGAACCTTACTGTCATGATTTGTAGATGGAACCATTCAAAATCAATTAGTTGCCACAATCTTCGTAAGTGCTTGCATTGCCACCTCATTGAACTTTGAAGTTTCTGATGCAATATAATCAACAGGTGAACAGGATCAAGCAACCAAAAGTCAGCGATCTTAAACCATTTCAAAAGAACTTTGGGGTATGATTATGAATTGCTTCCATTGTTGCATGATTAATCTAAACATTGGGATTTTCCCCCTCCAATTTGGGAGATTAACCCAAATAGAAACAGGTTTGATTTGGATAGAAACAAGTTTTTATGTGTAATTTCTGATGTTTAATTTTTTAATAATAAAAAAATTTCCACATCATTAAAAAATGCCATGTCATGCTCCGTTAGAGTTAGGCAAGAAAACTAATGGAAGTTGGAGGGACCAATAACACTTACTTGAAACTTCAAGGAGCAAAAATGCCCAGCAGATAAACTTTAGGGACCAAACAGTTTATTTTGGCCTTTTATTTTTCGTCAATTAATATCTTCAATATAATATGATTATTGAAGAAGATGAAGAGAAATATAGTGAGGCAGCTTTTCTTGAGGAACAATGCAGTGAGGGAGACAACTTGTGACCTAGAATAAATAGAAAAAAGAATAAGTCCCAGGAAAGGAAAAATGCAAATGCATAACTCATTAGAAATGATGACTTACTTGAGGTGATGCTACTATGTCCTTATGGGTGATAGCATCCTTTGTAACTATCATATTTATCTCCCAAGTCCATAAGCAATGGGGGAAGGATACAACGTTTTTGGCAGCATTTGGAATTTAAAGATGGAAAGGTTGCCAATATTCTTTTTATACTTATAGTAGAAGTGATAGGTCAACATTAGCTTGTGCTTCACTGCTCTTTTTATTTATTTTTATAACCGTCAACACTAATTTTGTTTCAACAGTTGTTTCTTGCACTTTTGTACTCCTTTCCTTTTTTCTTTTTGGTGGTAAAATGCCTCTATTTAATGTTGCAGGAAGGCAATCAAGGATTTATCAGCTGGCTTGGGCATTGAGAATGATAACATTGAGTGTTTGTATTTACGAGCTTCCTGTTACCACGCTATTGGTGAATATAGAGAGGCGGTATGAAGGAGCTCTTATTTTATTTTATTTTATTAAGTGGTTGAATGGTTCTTGCTGTTGTGCTTTAATGTACTAATGTTTATTTTGATGGTCATAGGTCAAGGACTATGATGCTGCTCTAGATTTGGAATTAGACTCAATGGAAAAGTTTGTGCTTCAATGCTTGGCCTTTTATCAGGTTTGCTTTGAAATGAATAGTACCCTTTATTTGGAATTATGTCTCATGTAGGCATTCTCTTTATATCTACTCTTTTAATTGTATGCATTTGCTAATCAGTTCAGAAGATAAAAAGACAAGGTGGGGTCTGGGGTAGGCCCAAGAAAAGAAAAAGAGAAAGAAAAAAAAAAACCACAGTCGATATTTTGGCTTGAATTTGTTGTCAATTCATTCTTGCCTTATCATAAGCTGAATGAAACATATTTTATATTAATTCAGTATATGTAATAAGTATGTGTGTGTGTGAACACATTATATATATGTTTGTATCTTGTGCTCACATTGGATCCATAACTAATTTTCTGTTGGTTAGTTGCACTCTTTCTTGTAGGAACTGGGATTGTTGGATCTGTAGAATATTATCAGTTAACTAGAACTATCTATAGAGTTGATGGAATTCTGGGCTGTAGTAAGACCCTATTTGATCTGGTTCCTCCTCTAATAGAATACATTTGCACTGAATATTTTGAAACAGAACAAGGTGGTCAATTTCGTTTTATGATTGATATATGCTTTATTTAATGTGATAAATGTATACAAATGTGTAAAATCTTGCAAATATACTTGTAGAATTGCAGGTGCAGTACAAGCACCAACGTTGTGCAGGAATTGTACACTTTCTTTCATGTATTATTGTATTTAAGCAGTATTTATGCATGTACTTTGATGTAGAAAAGAAAAAAAAATGTATGTTAACTTTAATACCAAAATTTATGTCTCTGATATGCTTTTGTACACTTATTTTTTCTATTTTTCTTTTTTGTGCTAAATGTAATGGATTTTATAAGGTCATGCTTGAAATGTTATGCTAATGGAATTGTGCACATACAATATATATGACATGTTTAACTCAACCATATGCATGCTGCCCGAGGTTTTATGTTATGAGATGTAAAATATTAGTTTTCTTGTTTTGTAGAAAGAGATTGCTCTGTACACAGCCGCAAAAGCCAACAGTGAGTTTAGCTGGTTTGACATTGATGGAGATATTGATCCACTCTTTAAGGTTGGTGTGTGTACACATACATACATGCATATATATATATATATATATATATATTTATATATGTGAGAGAGAGAGAGAGAGAGAGAGAGAGAGAGAGAGAATTGAAATTCTCTTTCTTAATAATTTTCATTTCTTTGTGTTGTTAGGGCTTGCTGTGGGGACACTTAATTGCCTTGTTTTCTTGTCAGCTATATAATTTTTAACTGTTAGGCACATTCACAGTTTGAAATAATAATGACCTTTTGGTTTTGTCATGTATCAGATAGAACACATGATGTATGTATGACAATTACTAATGACAATTGTTAAATTACCAATTGTTCCAAAAGTTTAAGTTATTAGGAAATTGTGAATTTAATCATATAACCATAATTCTAACACTCCCCCTCATGTGTGGGCCTAAACTTCCCCTTAATAAGTGGGGGTCCAACACGCGGGATTTTTAACATTTTAAATGGGAGGTAGAGTAAACATAGGAATTGAACTTAGGATCTCCTGCTCTGATACCATGTTAAATTACCGATTGTCTCAAAAACTTAAACTATTAGGAAATGGTGAATATGGTGAATTTAATCACATAACCATAATTCTAACAACAATCAACTAGGTAATAAGAAGAGGTATTTCTGAGGTGTGATGAGGCCTTATATCATGCAATCAGTTGTTAAGGACTAAGCTTGATATTGCTAGTTTGGAAAGCAGCACTGTGACTACTAATTGTAAAATTTGAGAACATTAAAACTAAGATAAATAGAAATGACAACAATAAGCCGAAATTTATTTATCCACTTCTGGCTAAATGAAATGTAAGTTATCATGCTATCTTTTTGTATGTAGCCAAAGTTGGTTGCAAGTAGGCATTAGTCATATGCTCTCCAACAGACCCAAGTCCTTGTGATTTTTTTGGGAAGTCCATTATGTGAAGGTCTCATAGATGTTTTATTTTTTGGTAAGTTCTATAACTTCATTGAATAAAGAAAACAATACAGGAGACCAAAGCACACAGGCAGTCTAATAAGGAATCAGAAAAAACAGCGAATACTATAAAACAAAGAAAGTACAACTATCTAACAAATCTGTCAAAGAATTAAAATTAAAAACACCTGAAGCATTTGTCCACTCTAGCAAAGTTTGGAGAAAAAACAACTTCATATCTTGAGTTGGATCTCTCACATCCTTCAAACGTATGAGCATTCCTCTCCCGCCAAATACCCCACATAATACAATGAGGAATCATACTCCAAATCACTAAGGACTTACGCCTGCTACATTTATAGGACCAGCTTGCTAGAAGATCCACAACATGGCATTGCATAACCCAGTGAACCCCAAATAAAGAAAATACCATATTCCACAACTCTCTAGCTACATGGCAATGTAACAATATATGATCGATGGATTCCCCATCCTTCTTGCACATGCAACACAAATCCAACACAACTACTTTGCTTTTCTGCAAATTATCCGTAGGTAAAATACACCCCAAAGCTGCTGTCCACATGAAAAAACTAACCTTTGTTGGCACCTTCAGCCTCCATAAAGGCTTCCAAGGGAAAGAAAACACACAACCTTATAAAAAGATTTAACATCCAAAACCTCACTGGCAGTAGGTTTCCAGCACTGACTCCAATTCCCAATCTTGTACCGCACGAACAAAATTATCATTCCAATGGAAACTGTCCCCCGAGAAAGATTAAAGCTCAGCCACAGAAGAGTACTTAATTTGCAATACCAAATAATGACAAGCTCCAAATGCCCTGTACATATTGAAAGGCAATATAATTGTATGGAGTTCAATTGATGATAGATGAAAAATTGTATTTATCAAATTAAATAAATAAAGGAAAAGTTATAGAAAGGTTATGTGTTTTAAATTCATGGTGAAAGCCCTGGTTGATCTTTGGTTTTGCAATTTATTTTTCATTTTATTGGGAACAAGTTGTAGGAGATTGGATTAGTGGAATTTACCAGTAAATTTCTATTACTTTTCCATTGCTTCAGTATGCACTATAGTGAAATATTATAATTCCTATATAGAGCTTTAGCTATAGAGAGTTTAACAAAAAGGTTGTTCAGGCTTTTTGAGTATTCGGAAAATTACAGTGAATGATACTTCAAAGTTCTGGATTTATAAAGTATGGACAGTGGATTGTAGAGCTTTTTCCCAAAGGCTCCAAATTTCAGATTTAGCCCTAAAGGTTTTTCTGCCTTAAGTACTCCTTTAAAGATCTTCAGTCAGCTAACAGAGCTTAAACCTTTAATGCACTTTTCAACCCTTCAAAAGCAAAACCAGACAAGTCCTAAAGCTGAAATTTGGAGCTTTTAGAAAGAATCTCTACAATTCACTAATCATGCTTTATAAATTTAGAACTTTAAAAATACTATTTTCTATAATTTGCCAAACAATCAAAACAGTAAAAAGTTTTTTACTTAAATCTCTATACATTCATTTATACGAGATTATGTAATCCAGTTTACAGTGCAAGTATTACAAGAAGAATTAAAGAATTGCTTCCTGCTGCATTCTTCCCAACCCCACCCCCCCCCCCCCCCCCCCCCCAAAAAAAAAGAAAAAAAAATTCCAAATTAATGTTGATTTTATTTTCTTTATGGGATTTACAGGAATACTGGTGTAAAAGGTTGCACCCCAAGAATGTATGTGAAAAGGTTTTCCGGCAACCTCCCTTGCGTGAGTCATTGAAGAAGGGTAAGCTTAGAAAGCAAGATCATGCTACTACAAAACAGAAGACTGCTCTTCTACATGCTGCTGATTCCATTGGCAAGAAAATCCAATATGACTGTCCTGGCTTCTTACCAAATAAGCGTCAGGTGATTTAAATCAATTTCAAGTTTGAAGTTGGTCTCCGTTACTAGTGGTTTTTCATTTAATTTTCTATTTCCCTAGTGATTTAATAATAATGTTTTCTAGTCTACTAATTTGAAGTCATATTGTCAATTTTCATACAACATATTGCCTTGATCAAAGATTACAACATTTTCATTCTTTTATTTTCTTTATATCGGTCTTAAATGCGTACTCATATGTCTTACTTTCAATCCAGTGTGTCTGGTTTTTGTGACCCTTTCATTCATAAATATATATATATATATATATATATATGTATGTATCTCACACCTTGAAACAAATTCAAAAGCAAATTATGAAGTTGTACATCTATTTGATCTTTTTATTTGGTTGCTTGAGTCAATGAATTGAAACAGCCTGTAACTAGATCTAAGGATTATTATTATCAGTTCAAACATTTATTCATGAGATAAAAACGGGGCCCAAAGTTGATGCATTACGTTTCCAATCAGAACTGGATTTGTTTTTTATTCGAACCAGGTTACATAAATACAAAGCTACTATACGTCTTCAACATGGGATACTGTTACTTTACTTTTGACTTATACAGTGCTGTGGACCTATTAGAGTGGGCTTCATTTTCACCAAGGATGATGTGGATAATAAAGAGTTTCAAGGAAAAACAAGATTAAATACGTAGAGATTCAAGATTTGACGTGGGGCTATCTTGGCACCTTTCATAGTTTAGTTTAGTTATTGAGTATTGGTATTAAGGGTTTTTTTATTATAAATTTTTTAAAGGTTAGAAAGCTGTTGGATCAATTTTAATTATGTTATTGAATAAGGCAATTGGCAATTTCCAGATTTTCTGGATTGGGCTATCCTTAGCTGTATCAAAATCACATGAATCTTGTTTTGTGTCTTGAAATCTTTTCCTATTTGGTTTAGAAGTTCTTAAAAATATATATTTTTTTATTAGTAATCCTAGTCTTTGCTAATAGTCAATATAAAGGCTTTATTGTCGTCAATAATATTGAGAGAGATTGATTTTAATAAAATTCCAGGATTTAGCAATAGCCTATAAATAGGCTTTATTGTAGTCAATAATATTGTGAGAGAGATTGTTTTTAATGAAATTCCAGTGACTTATTTTAAGCTTTGAGGGCGTAATTGCCTTTTCCTACCTATGTGTGATTGCTTAGGTAAACCTAGGTGTGATTGCCCAGTATTTTATCTTTCTTTATTTCATGTTCTTTTCATTGTTTTAATACCAAACAGCCATCAACACATTTAACAATCTCATCAAGAATCTAGTTTAGTGCTGAATTCCTAAAGATCCTACACAATATGAGCTCTAGCTCAAATATCAGTATAGCACCTCCACTCCCCATAAGAATGGAGAATGTGTTTGTGGGTTAAAGGCCCGCTGGGTGTGTGTTTAACTTATAAAAAAAATAGTGGCTGTATGGCTGTAGCTTAATTATTTTATATAGTTTTATTTCAAGAAATCAACTCTGCATGGCTGTAGCTTAAAGTGTTCTCTAATTCTCCTCACTTGCTCCTTTAAATTGTTGGACTAGTTGTCAAATAAGTGACATCAACAACAACAGGCCTTAATCCCAAATTTTCCTTATCAGCTTAGTTAGGTCCAACGACGTATGTTATTTTCCTCCATTCTATTCTATCTGAAGTCATTGCTGTTACTTTCTTAATTGATAAGTTCTTTTTTATTACTTTGCTAATGTTATTTTGGGTCTTCCTTTACATTTTTTCGTTCCCTCAACATGAGTTAACTCACACTTTCTCTCGATGCATTAATTGGTCCTTTGAACATGACCAAATCATCTTTAGTGACTCTGTTTCATCTTTTCATCAATAGGAATTTTAAGCAAATTTCCTCTTTTCGGATCCTATCTGTCCGTGTATTTCTACTTATCCATGTATTATTTTGGGAAAATTTCATTTTAAACTCTATAATTTATGGGTGTAACAAATTAAACCCTAAGGTTTTATAAAGTAACAAATTAAACCCCAAGGTTTCAAAAAGTAACAAATTAAACTTTTTCTATTTTATTTTGTTTTATGAGTAATAAGACTTCATTGAAAAAAGAAATCAATACAGCGAACCAAAGCACACATGCAGTGTACTAAGGATCTAGCAAAAATTATAGTGCCAAGAAAGTACAACTATCTAACAAAGCCAAAGAATTAAAAATATAATGCCTGAAGCATTTGTCCACTTTAGCAACGTCTTGGGGAAAAGCAACTTCATATAATGAGTCGATTTCTCGCTTCCTTCAAAAGTACGAGCATTCCTCTCTTGCCAAATACCCCACATCAGGCAATGAAGAATCATATTCCAAATCTCCGTAGACTTATGTCTGCTACATTTAATCATTTATGCGACTAACTATCTAGAAGATCCACATGGCATGGCATGACCCAGAGAACCCCCAATGATGACATTACCATATTCAAACAACTCTCTAGCTAGATGACAATGTAATAGTAAATGATCAATGGACTCCCCATCCTTCTTACACATGCAACACCAATTCATCACAACTACTCTGCATTTCTGCAAATTATCAGTGGTTAAAATTCTCCCCAAAGCTGCAGTCCACAAAAAAACTAACCTTTGTTGGCACCTTCGGCTTCCATAAAGCCTTCCAGGGGAAAGAAGAATATTAAACCTCAAACACCTTGGGCTGAGGTTTTTAATTTGTTACTTTTTGAAACTATAAGGTTTAATTTGTTACATTTCTAAATTGTTGGGTTTAAAATGTAGTTTTCCCAATTCTTTTGGTATTCACCTTTGTTTTTCTATTAATGTTGTTCATATTTTATTATGTACCAGCATCGCATGGCAGGATTGGCTATTATTGAAATTGCACAGAGGATTTCAAAAGCTTGGCGTTCCTTGCAACATTCTAATAAAAGCACGTCAAAGTCTGGTAAGAGAGCCCGGAGAAGGGAAAGAATTAATATTCCCAGCCAGAACAGAGGTGGTGCTGGTTGTAGTACAAGCAGTTCCTTAGAGACGTCAACTTCATTTGGGAATGCGGAAGATACATCATTGGGCCGTTCTACAATGTCATGGCAGGAAGTTTACTCATTTGCTGTTAAATGGAGACAGATTTCTGAACCTTGTGACCCAGTTGTTTGGATTAACAAATTAAGGTACATTCCATCTTCATGCCAAGTAGAGTAGAATGTTTTGCTGTGATATCATTTTTTGCATTATGTATCTTAGAAAATTTCTCTGGTTCTGAATTTTGTTTTTATCTATATGTCTGTGTATTATTTTTTATTCACTTTCTTTTCTATTGCCTCCAAAATAATATTTACTAATTTCCTTAGTATATGGTGATTGGGCTTTTTCAATATCTTGGTTTGATGATTCATAAAGATGAAAAGATTGAGAAGGATGTGACCCAAGGAATAAGAGTTGGGTAAGTGAAATGGGGAAGTGCATTGAGTCTTGTTTGACTGTAGACCTTCTTAGTTAAAAGGGAAATTTCTATAAGAAATTACTAGTGCTCTATAGTATAGAATGTTGGGTATAAACAAAGCAAGATTTTTCCTCTCGGTGCTTGTTTAGCTCCTCTCACTATCGTTAGCTTGAGCTCTTCTCCGGCCATCCTCATGAGCCCACTCTGAGAGTGCCGTCTCTCCTGCCCTGTGTGGGTTACTCCTGTCCTTAGTGGACTGTCCTCCCTACATAGTTGTGGGTTTGTCTCTTCCTGTTGCGGCCATGTTCCTACCCAGGTGTGGGTGCATTTAGCCTGGCAGTGGTGTGTTATTTTTGACATATTTGTGGCTGTTTCTGTTCTGTGTGTGGGTCAGCCAGCCCAATTGATTCGCCCAAGCTAGTGGGAATCCAAGGTCCACTTATTCTCAGCCTTCCCTTTTATTTTTTTGATAAGTAAAAATGCTATATATACAAAAGGCTGCTCTATGCAAGAAAAAACATAGAGCAAACCCAAAAAGTACAAGGAGAAGAAAACAGAAAAAACAAAAAAGAAAACCAAACGACAAAAAAAATTACAAAAGAAAGAGAGAGCTAAGGAAAGAGGGTAGAGAATCACTAGACGTGAGTCCCCAAGCCCGAGACCAATCAAAAAGAGTCCCACTAAAAGAGGCAATCATCTGAACAGCAGAACTCTCCAAATCCTCAGAGTTCTCCGATTCCGTTCCTTCCAAATACATCATAGGATGCACAACGGAACTAAGTTCCAAATCTGAGACGAATGCTTCCCCAACCAATTCCACCAGCCAAAAAGCAAATCTGGGATCGATCTAGGCATAACCCAAGACAAACCAAAAGTTATTAAGACAAAGCTCCACAGCTGATAAGCCATCTCACAATAGAGAAGTAAGCGGTCTACCGTCTCTCCACAATGTCGGCACATAATGCACCAGTCTACAAAATCCAATCCCCTCAATCTTCTCAAGTTATCACCCGTTAGAATCTTATTCCAAGCTGCACACCAAACAAAAAAAAGAAACTCGCGTAGGGGCCTTTACTCTCCATATTCCTTTCCACGGAAAGACAATTGAGGGAGAATCCCGCAACTTATTATAATACGACTGGGTGTCAAACTCCCCATTGAGCTTCAATTTCCATCTCATCCGGTCTCTAACATCCAAAGGAGTATTAGCACCCAATAAACGAAGAAAAAGCAGCCCTTCATCCATCTCCCAATTGGTCAGATTCATTTGCTCTTTGGTGGCTGGAGGCATGTTTTCCACTACAAAGCTGTTTCTTGCCATTGTGGGGCTATGATCCAGAAAGGTACATGATGTACTTCTTGATTGTACCTTTTTATTTGGTGAATTTGTGATAGATTTCTGTGTGCGTCTGCTGTGGAAGTGAGGTGGTTACAGTTTGTGGGATTGAAGTTGTTTGTGGCTCTTTAGTGGGTCCCTATGAGTTGTTTGTAGTGGTGGCTGGTTTTGCAGTGGTAAAAAGTGCTCAGGTAGTATAACGTTTCCAACGATGGCCTTAGGTTGGAATAGTCGGGCCATTTGCAATGCCTCCACAGTCAGAGTCCTTAAGGTTCTAACAAAAGTGCACAGGCCATATGTTATTTTCCTGTCTGAAACAAAAACTTTTTTTTTTTTTTTTCTATAAGTAATAAGTTTATTGATATCCAAAAAAAGGAGAACACCCTAGTACACAGGGAGTGAACAAGGGTTAAACAATCAAGAACAAAAATTCCAAGAATCTAAGAAATCAAGAAAAGATAAAAGAGATTGGTTCTGCAAAGCAGTCAACCAATCCATTATGGTTCTAAAGAAAAATAGCTTCAAGTCTGAGATTGATCTCTCCTTATCTTCAAAGCATCTGCTATCTCTCTCTCTCCAAAGACACCACAGTAAACAATGGGGAATAGTCATCCATATATACCCGTTTTGATGACAACAAAATCTGCCTTGCCAACATGCTAAAAGCCCTATTACAGATTGCGGCATAACCCAGCTCACTCCAAACAATCCAAACACCATAGCCCACATCCATTGCAACTGGACAGTGAAGAAAAAGATGATCAACCGATTCACCATTGCACTTGCACATGTAACACCAATCCAATATCCAAACCTTCCTTTTTTGTAAATTGTCAATCGTTAAGCACTTCCCCAAAGCAGCAGTCCAAACAAAGAAAGCAACTCGAGAAGGAATTTTTTGTTTTTAAATACTTTTCCAAGGAAAGCAATAGTCATTAGAGCCCACTAAAAGACTATAATAATCCTTAACCGAGAAGCCCATCTTTTTATCAAGTTTCCAGCACATCTTATCCTCACCAAACTCTTTCACCGAAGCACCATAAATGGTATCCATTAACCGGCTAGTGCCTGTGATTCCTGATCATGCACACCCCTAAAGAAATTGACATCCCAAAAAAGGACTCCATTTTCAAGCTTCATAAGCTCAGCCACACTAGCCTCCTTGTCTCGGAAAAATCTATACAATTCCGAATAGCTAACTACAAGGAAAGTCTCACCACACCAATGATCTTGCCAGAATTTCACCCTTGACCCATCCCCAATATCATATAGAATGTGGCGAGAAAGAAGGCCATCCCCGACTAATATTCTTCCACAAGCCAATACCATATGGACCATTAACAAGCCTAGTACACCAGCAACCCCATTCACAACCATATTTCACTTCTATCACTTGCCTCCAAAGGGAAGCCCTCTCCATCCCAAATCTCCATAGCCACTTACCAAGCAAAGCTTCATTAAAAGGTCTTATCTTCCTTATCCCCAAGCCACCCGAAGCAATGGGACTGTTAATGAGTGTCTTGACAGTAATGGTCTAGTAGTATCAATCTGGAAGTTAAGAATGAAAAAGAATGGAATGGAATAGAATGTATTTAAGTAAGAGAAAAGGATGGAAAAAAATGGAAAGAAATGGAATTAAGTAACCTTGATTGGATGTTTTAAAATGAAGGAATGAAAAAGAATGAAAATGAATGGAATGTAAGTAATCTTGTTTGGGAGTAACAAGGAGGGAATGAAATGGAATCATTTTATGACAATATTACTATTAGACCCCTATTTTAAAATAAAATGTTGAATATATAGGGGTATTTTAGGAGTTTTAGTAAAAAAATCATTAAATTTAATTCCATTTCCTCTCATTCCTCCCAATTTCGGGAGGAATGAAAATTTGAGATTTTAAGGGAATAGAGAGGAATGAGTGTTCTCTTCTACCAATTTCATTCCCTTCTACTTAAACTCTCAAATAAGGGAATAAACTTTTCATTCCCTTCATTAAAACTCCCAAACAAGGGAATGAAAGAATATTCTAAAATTATTCTTTTTTTTTTTGATAAGTAAGATGAAATATATATAAATGAAAGGCTGCTGTAAGCAAAAGCCAAGAGCAAGCCAGAATGTACAAGAAAACAGAAGAAACACACAAGAGGACAAGACAACAAAGAAGTTACAAAAGAGAGAGGGAGCAAAGGGAAGTGCTTAACGATTGACAATTTACGAAAAAGGAAGGTTTGGATATTGGATTGGTGCTACATGTGCAAGTGTAATGGTGAATCAGTTGATCATCTTTTTCTTCATTTTTTGGTTGCAATGGATCTGTGGGCTATGGTGTTCAGTTTGTTTGGAGTGAGCTTATGCTGCAATTTGTAGTGGGGCTTCTAGCATGTTGGCAAGGCAGTTTTGGTCGTCATCGAAATGGATATATATGGTTGATTGTTCCCCATTGCTTATTGTGGTGTCTTTGAAGGAAGAGAAATAGTAGTTGCTTTGAAAATAAGGAGAGATTCATATCAGACTTGAAGTTATTTTTCTTTAGAACTTTAATGGATTGGTTGGCTGTTTTGCGGAACCAATCATTTTTATCTTTTCTTGATTTCTTAGGTTCTTATAATTTTTGTTCTTGATTGTTTAACCCCTTGTACACTCCTTGTGTACTAGGGTGTTCCCGTTTTTGATATCAATAAACTTATTACTTATAAAAAAAAAAAAAACATGAGGTTCTGAGGAAAATGCTAGAGTAGAAGCAAATTTGCAGGCTGAACTGGAAGAGTGGCTTTTGAGGGATGAGATTATTTTGAAGCAAAAATCTAGGGAAATGTGGCTAAAGGTAGGGGATGAAAATTCAAAGTTTTCTCGCCTGGCTATCACTTTTTGATGCAACCATCCAATTCCAAGCCAATTTGGCTATGAGAGCAGAGTTAAAATTCTTTGTTTTTTAAAATCCAAATCCTCCCTTATTCTTTGGTTGACATAGATTTTCCCAAGTCTTCGATGCTAAGTATCAAGAGTAATTCTTTTTTGGGATCCACCAGAATTTTTTCATGAGTGAGTCTAGGTTATTACAAACCTTTGCTGGTACATCAAAGGTTGACAATGTATAAGTTGGGATAGCTTGGGCCACTGTTTTTAGCAATGGGCATCTACTGGCCCAAGATAAGCTCTTAGATCTTCACCCCGTCAGCTTACTTTCCATTCTTTCCTGTAGATACTTGAAATCCTTTGAGGGATTATTGGAGGTAAATACTGGAGCTCCTAGGTAGATGGCATCTTTTTTAACATTCTTCGTATTAAGGATTTGTTTCATAGCTCGGGCTCTTGGTTGTTGAATGAACTTTAAGAAGATTATGCCAGATTTACTCCTGTTTAGCAGTTGTCTGGACCAAGTACAATATTTTTCTAAGCACTCATTTAAAATGTTAGCACCTCTACTCGTTGTTTTGGAAAATATAACAATATCATCAGCATACATTATATGAGTTAATGGAGGTCCACTGATATTTAATTTTATGCCCGTGAGTCTACTCTCCAAGAATTCCTTTTCAATCATTCTGGACAGCACATCTTGACATAAAATGAAGAGGTATGGGGATAGGGGATCCCCTTGCCTAAGCTCTCTGCTCGGGGTGTAAGTACCAGCCATACCCCCACCCCCCATTTATAAGAAGAGTTGATGAGATAGATGAGACACATTCTAGAATCCATTTGGAGAAAGTGTTGTTGAAGCCAAATTTGTCCAGCAGAGTCTTTAGGAACTTCCAGTTGACCCTATCATATACTTTTTGTAGGTCTAACTTCACTGCCATCATACCATCCTTGACTTTTCTCTTCTTGAAGATATGCAGTGTTTCATGGAGAATAACCTTATTCTCCGCAATCCATCTACCTGGAATAAAGGCAGATTGACAGGGAGAAATGAGTTTAGGTAATATCTGTCTCAATCTAGTCACAAGAAGCTTGGCAATTGTTTTGTAAACTACATTGCACAAGCTAATTGGCCTATACCGACTGTCAGATGTGGGGTTCTGAATCCTGGGGATGAGTACTGTTAGTGTACTATTCAGTTCATTCAACATCTTCCCTGATTCAAAGAAGTTAATGATTGCTTTGACAACTGAGATACCCACAATATTCCAGTACTTCATATAGAACAAAGCAGGAAGTCCATTAAGTCCAGATGCTTTTTGGGAATCCATTCCCCAAATGGTGTATCTTATTTCCAATGGAGTAGGGATTCTACTCAACTCCACATTTTTTTTCTCAGAAATACAGGGAGAAATGAGGTTTTCAAGATCTGAAACAGAAAGTCCACCTCCTCTTCCTTAAATGGCTCTTCAAATTTTGAAAGAAAGTGTGTATTAATTTCATCTAAAGTATGGAAAGGTATTGAGAATGCAAAAAAAATCATAGTCAAGGCTGCTTGCTTCATGGTTGGTGATGGCCAGTCCATTAATATATGGCTAGATCAAGACTACAAACCCAAACCTAAAGATGATTCAATTATCCAAGTTCCTATGATGGTCTCAAGCCTTTTCAACCCTTCAACCAAGTCCTGGTGTGTGAATAGACTAGAGGAGCTATTTGATGTTGAGTCCATTGAAGCTATCAAAAGAATCCAAATTCTAGTTAGGGCAAGGCTAGATAGTTTAATGTGGATTAAGGATCATAACGTGTTGAATTGGCAGAATATTTGGAATCTAAAAATTCAAGAGAGGTTAAAAATGCTCTTATAGAGAATTGGAGCCAATGTGCTGCCTACAAAGGAAATTCTGCACCACAGAACGGTTTTGAAGACACTGATTGTGTTCTTTGCAAGGAGAGCACAGAAGCAGCGCCACATCTGTTCTTCCACTGCAAAGTAGCTAGAACTATATGGTTTGGCTGTAATTGGAGTCTCAGAACTGATACTCTTCAAATCAATAGCCCTGAAGATATTATAAATTTTGTCCTAAATACCCAAATCTTGACACCACATTCTGGAAATCCTATCCAAATGACCACACCTCACTCAAAATAGCCCACACCTTAGAATCCATATGGTATTTGAGAAATGAGGTCCTTCACAACAATGTTCAGGAGATGAATCTTGCCAAAATTATTAGCTCATTGGAGACCAGAGTTACCGAAGCAGTTGTGGATGACAGAGGCAGGGAGGTCAAGAGTTGCGAAAAACAGTTGAGTTGAAAAAACCACCACCTGGTTGTATTTAGTTAAATGTAGTTGCAGCTGTGTCCCAGGTATGTGCTTCCATAGCTGTTGTGGCTAGAAAAGAGTCTGGTGGAATTGTCAAAGCTTGGGCTAGTATACACCCAATATATGAACCAATTGAAGCCGAAGCAGCTTCTATTGTATGGGCTCTCAATCTTGCTATAGAGGAAAAATTCCTATATATTGAGATTGAAGGAGATGCTAAACTCTGCTTTGATGAATTAAATGGTGATGTCCAGAACTGTCACTGGATTGCAAAGACTTCGCTGTTAAATGCCGTGGAACTCAAGACTAAGTGTTGTTCTTGTTGGGTTAAGAGTGTAATGCTGTAGCTCATGCTTTAGCAAAGGTTGTTTCTCCCCTTTCCCCTGTTTTCAAGTGTAATAATGATTCACTCCCTTCTGATGTGTGGGAAGCATGGGAGACATGTTGCTTGTAGATTCTATTTCTTTGGCTGGTTAATGAAATGGAATGTTTGTTTACAAAATAAAAAAATAAAATAAAATAAAGAATGTTGGGTATTAAGAAGCAACGTGATCATAAGATCAGCATGGTTGAAATAAGAATGGTATAAGTGGAAATTCTAGTAAAGATAAGGAATGAAGTCATCTATTCAAAGGTGGGGTGGCCCTTATTGAGGAAAAATGACTAAGAGTTTAAGATAGACTGGAATTGTGCACCGAGACAAGTTAGTGCTCTAGTGAGAGTGAATTTAATTCAAAGTGAATGAGTGGGAAAAGGTAAAGGGCAGCCTAAAACAACAAGGGTAGTTGTAGTATAAAAGGATATGATAAATAAGGATGTGACAAAGAATATGATTTTTTATAGGATAGAATTGCAGAAAATAATAAACATGTGCTGCTCCCTATTAGTTGAAAAAATATCCACAATGCAAAACATAATTTAATTGGAATTAAGGTTTAGTGTAGTTTCTTAGTATATATGGTGATGTGTATCTGTATAGATGCATTTGTTTGCCTTTGAAAATCACCAGTAGTTATTCTAATTCTGCGAGTCTTTTTATTTCCTTAAGTAGAATGTCTTACTTTTTTCACCATTTGTTGTATCTTAGACATTTCTTTGGTTCTACCTTTGTTTTTTCTCAATAGATCTCTGTATTATTCTGTTATCTAACTTTTCTATTGCTGGCTATATGAATTTTAATATTTATCCAAAAAGTAAAAATTTTAGTACTTTTCTTAACATATGGTGATGAATTAACTGGAGATGCATTCTTTTTCCTTTCGGAATCACTGTTAATTCTTCTCTTTTTTTTAGTACAATATTGAGTACATTATGTAAATGAGTAAGATTTCAAATTATTATTGTAAAAAGAATTAAAGATGAAATTTATCTGTGTCCTTGAACAGCAATAGTTTGGTTCAGAACTATAGAGATATTTTACTGAAAAAAGGATCGTTGGTTGATTTGTTTCATGTGGGCTGGGCTATGGCCTATTTGGATTTAATATAGTCCAGTTGGGCTCAGTCACCGGAGTTTTTTGATTAGCACCCAAATTTAACCTAAATCATATGTGAAGGACAACGGACTTACATTAGATCTATCTAGCTCTTTTCTGACCATCTATACTCACTGTTGCTTGAATTGGATAGAAGTTTTTTTTTTAGATGTGGGATATAAAATCCAGGTAGTATAACCTTTCTAGGTCTTTCTTTCATTAACCTTTTTTATGTAGGAATGATATGTGGTGAATATTAAACTATGATATGTACAAGTACATTGTTAGTTTGGATATTTGTATCATTATGTAAATATTACATATACAGATATGAACAACTCCATTTCTTATTAACTTGCACATTACCTACCAGAGTTTAATCAGTAATGTTTGGATGAATTTGATCTTATATTTTCTAGCTTTTTAGTTGAATGATTGAGAAACCTCAGCTGTTTACTTGTGTGGGATTTTCTGCAATACAGTGAAGAGTTCAATTCTGGATTTGGGTCTCACACACCAATGATTCTCGGACAGGCAAAAGTGGTTCGCTACTACCCAAATTATGAAAGGTATGTCCTAGTCTGATTCCTTTATAGAAGAAAACTGTTTTACAGTTCTCATTATTTTGTTAATGCTTCAGAACTTTAGATGTCGCAAAGACTGTCATAAAGGATCAATTGTACGTGTACAGCAAGGAAGATAAAATTATTGATCTATCCAAAGATGGGAAATTGGAAGATGTGAGTTCTTTTACCATCCTTTTCAATCTATTTTTGTATATCCACTGCCTTTTCACATTGCACAGGGACTTTATTTCTGTTATTTATAATTTTGCTAAGCTCCTTTTTGATGAAGTTTGTAAAAGGAGTATGTTACAAGTATCCATCCCATTAGCATGATTTGTAATTGCTAATTTTCACTGCATAGTTTGGGGATATGTCTCTTATATGGGCATTTTAAAATGTTGTTATCCAAGGATAATTTCTGTATGTTTTCTTGTTTTGCAACTGAATGCTGCAGTGGCCTAGATGATAGAAGCATCAAAATATGGATCAACATATATAGTGTCACAAGGAAATTAATAAAGTATGATATATAAATCCCAAAATTTTTATCCATTCATTCAACTGGACAATCAAATATTCTATAAAATTTTTGAAGTTCTCTTTGATCCCTACGACTAAACATTAACAGAGTTTAGTGAGTTATGATTGATTACAAAACCGATCCAACTTGCAAACCAAAACCTGGTTGAAGCAAAGAATGCTGGGTGGGCAAGGATTTTGAAGCTTTGAATCACATAGTATTGCCATTGGACTTGCAGGATCCTAGAAACATACCTGTTCCTAAAAAGGTTAGTTCAATTGTAAACATTCACAACTCGCACTACTTGTAATAAGGCCCCCATTTCTAACAAAATTTTAGGAAAATCAAGCTCCTTCAGTTTCATCCTATTCAGACTACTACTGCGTCATAAATGTTCCTAGTAAATTATTCTAAGGATGAATATAATATATACAACCTTGACCTGTGAGGAGAAAGCATTCTAAATCCTCTTTTAAGGAGTGCCTCACATGGTAGAAGCTCAGGCTATTGCAGATTGAATTCCTGCTTTGTGGGGAGATTCTTGGAAAGAGAAGCAATTAATTGTGTCTTATTTATTATATCTAGGGTCAGAAAATAATTGTCAATATGTAAAACTGAATTATGCATCTGGACAAGGAAAAAGGATAAGGAAATATGAATTCCATTCAGGCAAGTAAGGGCTTGGCTTGACCTTGTGTTCTCTCCTGGTCGGGTCGGAGGTGAAGACTGGCAAAGTTCATCATTTAGTGGTGGGGGTGTTCATAGAAAAGAAGGCGTTGCCCAACGAGTAGCAGATTTGGAGCTTGCTTGCATATGATCTATAAGCCTATCGTACCTCCCTATCGTTTGCCCCCAACTGCCTTTCTATTGCACCTGCTGTTAGCTCCTGTTCACTTTCCTTTCGGAGAGTGCCTTACTCAGAAGTAATATACTGATTAGATTAAAGGGAGGAGATATCGTTCATAAAAGTCAACTTCCACCATTCCACAAGATTCTTTTGCAAAGCACTCTCTCAGATGTTTCCACACCTGCCCCTGCAAGCAAAGAGGTTTCAAGATACCAGGCGACCAAGTAAAAGTGAACAGCCTGGGGCTTGTCTTTGTTTCACTGAAAAAGGACCAAGGAAATTTAATTTCTGTAGTGGTGATGCTGGCATCAGTTGACCTGGTTTTTATTTATTTATTTATATGCAAGATCTAAGATGCTATTCATGCAGTCCTCTTTTCTTTTTAAGATAGCAAGGAGGTAGGGGCTAACTGGAACTTTAATTTGTATGCGTAACCCATTGGAGACCAAATAAACAGAATACTATTGTCCATAGCTCGTTAGCGAATATATTCTCTCTCTTCTATTTGCCCTGGTTTTTGGCCTTCAATATATTTAATTGCAATGTGAATAATCTAAGATATTATTTGTAGCTACTTAATAAATTATGGCATATAGAGGTCGAGATATATGTAATTCTAAAACAGTAATTACATGACATCATGTGGAGACTATATACCTCATGTGAGCTTTTTGGATTTTTCTCTTGTTTGAATCTGTCAATACAGCTGACCGAATCCATCTTATCCGTTCCTTTTTCTTTGTACAAGTAATCTTTAGTATACTTCCTGTATACTGTGATCTCTTTTTTCAGTTTAATGATATTTTTGCTTCTTTACTGATAAAAAACCCATTTAGTCCGTATAGGCCCAGTAGTAAAGAAATCACGAATATGCAGTGGATGTAAAATCTTATATTTTGGGTACTTAAACCAAACAAAAAGAAAATTCATTTATTTTTTATGATATTATCGCTTTAAGAAATGCCTTTTGGGTTGGTCATATTTTGCTTCATACCCATTGGAGGACATATCTGCTTTCATATATTGAAAATTCAATCAGCTAATGTTAATGTGAAAATGCCAGATTCTGGGTGCAAACTCCTGCTCTGATCTTTACAGAGTTGTTGGTGAGGACTTCTGGTTGGCTACTTGGTGTAATAGTGCTTTTGAGGGGTAATTATGCATACAAATTAAGTTTTATGTCCTGCATTCAAAATTTCTAGTCATTCCTAGTTTTTAATTGATTATTCTTATCTCAGGAAACGGCTTGAAGGAACAAGGATTACCCTAGTGAAAATGTAAATTCTATTTGTCTTGTTTCTTGGCTTGCAATTATTCCTTTCCTTGTTTCCTTTTCCTTTATTCATTTTATTTTTATTTTTTCTCATTATAATAACTTTCTTTTTCATTTAAACCATCCAATGATTCCTCTAGGGAACGCGGATTTGACTTTGCCATCAGAACACCCTGCACGCCTTCTAGATGGGATGAATTTGAAACAGAAATGACAAGGGCATGGGAAGTATGTTACTCTAGACCTCAAACATATCTACATATACATGCACACACATATTTGTGCTAGACCTCAAGCATTAACAAATAGCTTTGCTTTCTACATCTAGCCATAGACTGTCCATTACTTAATGTTTAAAGTTTAATCAGCCAAAATAATTCTTGCTTGTTTATCTTGCTCACTTATGATTGTATTCAAGCAATTCAAGATACATGATTTCCTGATGCTGACAAGTTCTTTAGTTACTGAGTGAATATTGATATTAAAGGTAAAGAGTAAGGCATATAAAATGATTTTTTGTGGGGATTTTATACCTCTGTGTATTATCAGATTATAAGTGTCAGATCTATTGAATTTAATCTGTGAAGCCAAGTGCACTACTTAAAAGTTAAGTAGGTGATTAGGTGTTACTTAATCTGTGAAGCAAAGTGCACTACTTCAGGCTTTTCCTAGTTATTCTTCAGACACAAGGCCTTACTCAGGATATTTACTTTCATCCCCTACTGGCCAGTTTTCTCAATTTCGGGTGCTGTTCTCTGCAGTGTTGCAACTCTTTACAGCTCTACAATACTTGCAAAGTTCTTCCTGTTTAATCTGCATCATAACACTAAGCTTAGTTATTCTTATAATGTTGCTTTCATACATGGTTGGAGAAGGACAGAGACTACTGACCCAACTAAACCTAGAGTAAATTTCTTCGTAAATTATAATCAAGGAAAATTAGGTATTGTTTCCAGTGTTATTGTAAGGGTGCCTAGGCATTCTTTAAGCCCGAAGCCAGTGAGACCGACATGTGGCGCATGCCAAGCGAGGCCAAGTAACTTATAGTATTTTTTTTCCATCAATTATAACTAAGCAGCAGTAGTTATCTATCCTGGTTTGTAGTATTAAAAGCACTGAAGGCATGCTGTTTAGCATGGCGACACCCACATGGTGTGTAGAGTCCCTCTTGAAAAGCACCTTCTATAAATCACAGCATAAGCACAATGGTGTGCATTTTTTCTAAGCTTGTATAGTCAGTGTCTCTTATTTACTTTGTTCTGAAGACCTTTACAAATGCAGTTTGACCATATATTTATAGTTCATCAAATATTTTCAAATTGGAATTCTTATAGCTTTTAGTGTATCAAAGCATTTTTGGTTTTAGACACGTTTGATGAAGCTATGTGCTTGAGTGGTTGAATTAAATTTTGTGTATGTTAGGATTTTTTTTTTTATCTGCATCATTTCATATAGTAAATTTGCAACATTATTAATTTTCATCACAACGGCATTTTTTTTCCATTTCTCCAACACACTGCACTTACACTCATCTCAGGGTTTTCCACTTTGTACTTGAGCTTTCTGAGGCTGTAGCTGCCTCTAACAATGTTGATCCCAGCACCTTGCCTTGTCTTAAGCTGCTTAACCAAGATTGTAGGACTTGATCCACATTTCTTTCATGTGGGGCTGCTTGATGCAACTGGACCACTATGCCAGTGGCAACCATCTCTTTATTCATACTAACTCTAGGAAGCTTCTCCTTTGTCCTCATTCTGCATATAATATTGAAGTCTTTATTCTCGTTTCTATTTTGCAAACTTAATTGTAAATTGGCTTCCTCTGTGATGCTATTGTGCAGCCCATGGTGATTTGGAATCTGTATATTGTTTTTCATCTATTCTGAATCAACTTAACATTTGCATACGCTAACTTTGAAATGGCAGGCTATATGCAGTGCTTATTGTGGTGAGGCTTATGGGTCCACTGATTTCAGTGTGCTTGAAAACGTGAGAGATGCAATCTTAAGGATGACATATTACTGGTATAATAAATGGTTTTCAGTGAATGGAAATGGTCCGTTTGTCATTCAGACAATTTATGTTGTTCATCAATAAACCTGGAATGCTTTTCTTTAGGTACAATTTTATGCCGCTGTCAAGGGGATCTGCTGTTGTCGGGTTTGTAGTTATGCTTGGATTACTTCTCGCTGCTAACATGGAGTTTATAGGAAACATACCGCAAGGTGTACAGGTGGATTGGGACGCCATTCTAAACTTCGATCCAAACTCCTTTGTGGATTCTGTGAAGAGTTGGTTGAATCCATCTCTCAAGGTAACAACATCCTGGAAAAATTACCCAGATGTGGCATCAACTCTTGCGACAACGGGATCAGTTGTGTCTGCTTTGAGCTCTTATGATGATTGATCTCCTTTAAATCTTGAAGAGGTGAGTCACTGCTTTATTCTGTATGATAAATGTGGCATGGGCATGAAATTTGAGCTCCTTTAAATTTGAAGAGGAGTTAACTGTATTATTTTTGTCTGATGTGGCATGGGCAAAGATGGGCCCTTTTTTGTCACCGCGGGGGGGGGGGGGGGGGGGGGGGGGGGGAGGATAAGTAATGATATCCTCATTGGTAAGAGGAGAAAAACTCAAATACACAGGAAGTGTATCAAGATGCTCCTAAAAAGTTACAATCTAATATTCAACATATCTAAAATTTTTGAAAGAGATGTGGAAAGGACACAGCCTGGGGCTGACATCCAATCATAAAAAGATCTCCACTTTTGCATTTCTTCCATGGCATTTTGAAATCCAGTTTGTCTTCTAAAATGTTGTAAGAGAACATACTTGTCAAAAAACAAATAAATGCTGTGAGAGAGCATAAAAGGAATTGTTGCAGAAGATTGAAAATATTAAAGAAATGAAGATGAAATTGTATATAGTTTGTCTCCTTCACCCCACCCATGGCCCCACAGCTATATATTACTGTACTATTGAATATCTGAATTGGTTGAATTTACTCTTGTATGTAGGCAATAAAAAATTATTGAAATATTATTGACTATACAAGACTGCAGTATAATGTAATGTAGTGATCTCTTGTGGGGCTTATATGAATGAATAACATTCTCACTTTTCATAGTCTTGCGTGGATTTTGATGCAGCAGAACAGTACAAGGAAAAAGCTATTTGTTTTAGGCAGTTAATGTTTCCTGTAGTGGATGGCTCCATACTACCTGGACCTGTGGAGGAGAATTCTAGTAAATTTGAGGCGTTATATCTCCAAATTCACACCGGCTTGTAGCATTGTAAACATGTGTGTGTTATACATTAATTTTCTGTACAGCATTCCTAAATAATTTAATAGCAAGATCCAATTCACAAGGGATAATTTATCTTATGTTTGTGTGTAGATTTTTTAGCCTGTTTAGAAGCTGTATGCAATCAGAAAGTATGATTATTGATTTTTTTACACCCGTGGTTGGATTTTAGTTGGAACTTTGAACAATCTATTTGACAGGTAAAGGCTATTATTAATCTCTTTTATTATCGATTTTTTGGTTGTGTACTGTTTCATGGTGCTGTGGTGTTATTTGAAATAATTTCCCAGTGATTATTTCAAGCTTGTTCATGAGTAGAGCTGTAAAGCCAATTCAAGAGTGGTTCGACACTTTCAACTTTGAGGTCATGATCCAATCATATATGGTTATGCCAAGCACCCAGAGTTATGCTATCCACCTAATTAAATTATCTTATAAAAATATAGTACTTCGTTAGATAATGCTGAATCCATATCCATACAATTATTCATTTATTTTTGTCTTACGTAAGAGCACAATTAGTGCGTTAGGTAGGATGCGAAATGTAGATCAAATCTAATTTGCGTATTAAGAAAGACTTTATTGGAGGATAATTGTTGGTTATTAGATAAATGGTCTTAATCTAAAAAGTCGTCCATGTATTAATTGAGAAGCTAAACGGTGAATCGGTGAGGTTGGTAATCGCTGGGATCAAGTTGGTCAATGTTTAGATTAATCATTTCGTTACCTAAGAAGTTAAAGGCTTCAAGCGCGCCAGCCACAATTCACTGAAGACCCCCCAGCTTTAGGAGAGAGTTTATTGTCAGAATGTGCCCAATCAAATTGACAGAAAATTTCTCTTGTAACAGATCAAATCACTCATAACAATCCAATGAATAAATCCTAGAAGTTAATTGGTGTGATGAACTTAAGTATCTAGAACAACCAAAATCAAACTCAAAATATCTCCCAAGGATTTAAAATACAAGATTCAAAACATAAAATTCCCAAGGATTCAAGCATATAGATTGAAACTTAAGATCTAAATATCAAAATCCACAACAAATCAAACCTAAACAATGTTTAGAGTTGCAACTCACCTTCGATCAACCCACCTTCGAAGTTCAATCCATCACTTGAGATATACTTGTGAGTGCTGTGGTGTTGACAACTGGAGTTTGAGGAGGCAAGATGAAAGAGGCGATGCCAAAGGTTTTTTTTTTTTTTTTTTTGGGGGGGGGGGGGGTGGTGTTGTTGGGGGAGGAAAGTTTGGGTTGAAGAGAAAGATCTGATTGATAGGGGGTTTTTGTATTTTATAGGAAAATTATTAGTTTAAATTGTATTATTAGCATAACATTTACATAATAGATGAAACAAATGTGTATTATTTTTATGTAAATGTGTATAATGTTGTACACATTTGTTTAGTCTACCATATAAATGTAAATCTTACATTAATAGTACAATTTAAACTAATAATTATCTTTATATATATACACATACAAGCTCAATTCGATGCATTAGCCAACGACGACCTCTAGATTGTGCCCCGTTGACAGTTCCCTCCAGTGATACGATCAGCTCGATAGTGGTCGGATAAGTTTGGCACAAATCGATTTGTGAACCACCCTAGTCGTGATGTTCTTTTTCCACCTAATTTCTGAAGCCCAACAAGTGATAAATTGTACCGCCCTAGCCTTCGCCTATTTGTTCAGCGTCAACTCCGTTAACACTGACACCTATTTTCCCCCCTTTTCTACAATTTAATCTCATCCATCTCCTTTTAACCAAAGGTTCTTTACAATGGTGAGCATATTTGGAGAAAGAAATATATAAAAATAAATTTATTATTAAAAAAAATGCCCTCGAAAAGTTATAAAAAAAATCTCCAGGGAAAAAGATCATAAGGTATGCACTCACGAGATTTTTACTTTTTGTACCAATCAAATTTAACCCAACCAAGAACAAGTCAGATCCCGCATTAATAAAAAGGCCAAAACCTCACTATGTTAAGGACCTACCAAGACCACCCTTTGCTTTGCCTCTTCATTTTCGTCATCTTTATCAAGTGCTCAACCTCAACTTGATGCTGGTCGTTGGATTCTTCTATATTTATCTTCAACTTGTGTCCCTAGACTTCATTCTTTTTCCTCCCTATCTTTGCAGAAGCAAAAATCCACGTGGCATTCATCTGCTTGTTAATCATACGTGACGCATAGTACGGGATCTCTGTACCCTTGGACTTCTCAGACTTCAACCAGTCACTGACAAATACTAAGCAATCCATCAAGCTCTCTTTTGCCAACCCTTTCATGTCATAAGCTTGTGATCTCCTCCACAGGCTCTTACCATGAGGACTCGCCGCATTGGATAGACAAAGAGCTCGCGTTGCGTCACTAATGGCGGCTTCAGTGTTCCTCAGCAGCAAATTGCATTGAGCTTTATTGCTGTACAGAACAAGTCTCTCTTTTTTCATTTTTAATGGGCATAAACTCAAAGCCTCTGAGTACTTCATCGCAGCCTCTTCAATGTCCCCAGACCAAAACATCAAATTTCCATTCTTTTTAAGCTTACCCACCAAGAGTTTTCTCTCTCTAACTTCTTGTTTAGACATTAGCTTCTCTCTCTTTTTCCTTTCAACCCTCAAGTCCCATGTTTCTCCTAATGCTTTCTCAGCTTTTTTGCTCTTCAACTTCAAATTACCATACTTGATTTTGTGGTAATCTTGTAAGAGTGCCTGTGTGATTGTGTCTCCTACGTTTGAGCTTCCTCCAAAGCTTCTAAGTTCAACCAAATCAACAAGAATTGGAGCTACAATATCGATAACTTTATATCTTGTATCTGGGTCTTTAAGAATTAGCAAAAGAGAATCAATAGCTGTGTACTGCCAGTCATCTGAGGACCTTGAAAGATTGCAAAGAAACTCTATGACTTCCTTCAAATCTGCTACACTTGTTTTACCACTTTTTGTCTGACACACAGTTCTTATGAGTCCTACTCCAGCAGGCGAGGTTCGATTTGCTAAACCACCCCACATTCCACACAAATCTTTTAAGAATTCTTTTTTGCAGATTAAACTGAGAGATCTTTCTTTGCATGCAAAGCAGTTGAGGAGATAGAGAGACCAACACTGAAGATGGCTAGCCCATTCCTCTGCCTTTCTGTTCTCAATCTCCGACCCTCCAAGCCCTCTAGTCAGCAGGTCACAGTGGTACTTCAACTTCTTTGAATCCTTCACAGCAATGAACTTATCATAGACTTCGTAGAGGCATGTAGAGGCTGTCTTCATGGCTAATTGTATGATCTCCACTTCATGCACAGCAATGGCTTCAAAAGTTGAGTCATGGTTGGCCAAGTGACCAAGTGCTCTAACTGCAACTCTTTGCTCGACCCAACTAATCTTACCTCTCAAAAGCTCCATTAACGGCAAAATCACGCCTGATTTTGCTGCTTTTTCTGCAAATTGAGACTTGTTCATAGTATAGGATCCGATGATATGGGCTGCATAGTATGGGATATAGATGTTCTGGTCCTTGAGAAGCCAAGCTTGGTCATTGATGCCTTTGCGGATTAGTTTTGCCATGCACTCAAAGATGCCAAGAGATGGGAATTCTGGGTCGTCAGGTTGAGTCATGGCTATGTTCCAGAGTCCACTTAAGACTAGAACATGTTCTTGGTCGTCATTGAGAGGCATTTCTTTGAAGCATTTGGAGATTTTAACTCTTCTAAGTGATGGGTCTGGCTCATTCATCATAGTGCAGAAGAAACAAGAAAGGATGGTGCAGGTTGTCTCAGTGGGTAGTTTGCTAGTTTTGGTGTTTGTGTTGTGTTGGTGTTCGAACTCCATGGCTATGAGCAAGAAAGTTAGGAGACTTAGGAGGGTTTTTTTTGGGATAAACAATGGAAAATATCAAAGATGATTAGTTAGGTAAACTTCTGGTTCTGGTGGTGCAGTTGTAACATCGGTTGGGCATAACAAGACTATAAATTTATAAAAGCAAAAAAAAAAAGTGTGGAAGACAGTGAACTATACGCTAGGAAAGAAAAAGAAAGACTGTCCGATAACTGGACCACATCATTGCATCAAACATTAGATCTACAGTTAATAATAGTAAAACATGTCAATACTCCAAGCATTCTTACCTCAAAAGCCAAATGATGGTGAGGATCATTGACACCAGTTGCATCAACTTGAATCACTGCCCTGACCAGAGTGAATGTGTTTCTATCTGCACCAAATCACATAACCAATGTGGCTCACTAGTGATTTTGCTAAAAGAAATCCAAGTATCTTATCTCTGTTATGCTTCTGCAAATAAGTGTGCAAAAGCACTCTCAGTGTTATTATGCCGTGGCGTGCTATGGTTGGTTGCACAAAGAACAAAATAATCACTAATTATCAGTTGAGCTCCAAGTCCTGACTAAAAATGGGTGATGGTCCACAATTCCATTTCGGGACTATGCGGTATATAGGAGTATAATGACCAGTTAATTTCAAATGAAAGATTCAAAGTATAGCTATCAAAAGTAAGAAATTTTTTAACTCGTCCTCCAAAAAAAAAAAAAAAAAAAATTGGAATTTCAGTTGATTCAAGCAAGTCATGATTACCCCATCTTGCTCCCTTCGAAATCAAGGTAAACGGCTTTGGTCCCCTCCATAACAAAGCCTATCTATGGCCTGTGCATCCAAAACAATCAATTAAGAATTTGAGATGAACACGAATCCTCAACTCGAATGCTACTCAGTTTCCATCTCCAAAAGCCAAGAGAACCGGCTAGATATACAACCAAGTACAACTTTGTGGGTCTCAAGAAAATACGGCTGCACATACTATGAGAAAAGTATGTTGTAATTATGTTTTTAGTATGCTAACTTGGTTGAATAATGAGACTAGTGTTGGAGAATGCTTTTCGCATCTACTACTAGACTAGGATCAAGAACCAGGATCTAAGGTTGTTTAGTTCATATCTTGCCATTTGTCCTTAACATTTTTCAAAAATTAAGATGCACGTCTTTGGTGTATTGCGTGCGCTAGATAGACTTTTAGGCACATGATCTTGGAGCTTGGCAACTCAGCATGATGTAGAAACATCTTTATTTGGTAAATAGCTTGCCAAAAGAAAGGAACTCTATGTAGTACATCCAAAGAGAATTTTACCCTTCAAAGAGATACCTGAAATGAGGTTCAATAAGAAATAATTTCAATAATAGCGAAATGAGATGGTAATTTTGTTATAGAAATTAAGTTGACATGAATGGTTTGGGCCTAGGCCCAGGGATCTTGTTTGTGGGCCCAAACTTGTGGACTCTGGAGAGTTTTGAATTTTGTAAATTAAGGGTTGATATAACAACTTTTGAAATTTTTTTTTATCCAAAAAAAAAAAAAAAACTTTTGAAATTAATATATTTTTAAAAATACAAAATTTTCATATTCATCATTTTTTACAAACTTTTCCTATGTAACAACTAATTTTACAACTAAACATATAAACATAAATAGTTATTTCATTATAACAATTTTTACTTCCAATGATAAAGATTATTATTCCTACTGAAATTTATATCCATTGTACTAAATGTTCCCTAATAGTATAGGTATTATTTGAAAAAAAAATAGTCTTAAACTAATTTATTGGTTTCATTTGACATTTTTTTCCTTCTTTGGTCGAAAATAGGTATGCATTCAAAGTTTTGGGGACCATTGTTTATCTAATGAGCTTTGTTTAATTGCATCAAGGATTTTAATTTCTGCATTTTTAAGTATTAAGATCTTCTTCATTTGAAATAGATTTATTTCAAGAAAAAGTTTAGTTACAAAATTAGTTATAGTCTAAGGCTACAACCTTACTCAATATCTTTTTATTGGAGATGAATTTTAACAAATCCACAATTGGACTACATCTTCTTATATCCTCCATACTTGCAAAATTTCTAGAAAATTAAAGATCAATAGCTATGTCATCAATAAATTGTTTAAATTACAAGTTTTTGTAGTTTAAAATTACGCATGAAATATAATCTTATAAATCGTATAGTAAATAAAATTCGATTGATACAAAATTTGATATGTGTATTAAAAACGTAAAGAATATGCAATCCAATGGTTACATTTTTTAAATATGTAATAATGTTGATGATATTAAATAAGGATGTAACTTTAAGTTATAATCAATTTTGTAGCTAGACTTTGTCATTTATTTCATGGTTCAGATTAAGTATGCGTTTGGATAATACTGAAAAGCACTATCCGCACGTCTGTGTTTTCTCTTTTAGCTTTTTTTTTTTTTTTTTTTTAAATTTGAGAAGCACGTGAATGTGGGAGTGACAGACCTGCCAGTGGGTCCTGTGCACTGTGCACGGGACCCACTACCTCTTTGAAAGTGCAAATTTTGCACTGAAATGTGTCACACCAACGGGTCCTGTACACAGGACCCACAAATCTTTTTTTTCAGCAATTTTTTCATTAAAAATGGATCTCATGGTACTATTCACACATTTAAAAATTATTTTGCTATAGTGTTTTCAGTTTTTAGCAAAATAAGCAGTTTTCAAATGGACCCTAAATATTACAAATCAAAGATATACGTAATACCATCTCAATTAAAATTTTTAGACAACTTGACATGCACTCTATATACGTCAAATTCAAGAAATAAATTCTTGACTATAAAATTAACTGTCTCCATTATCCCATTCTTTATTTTAGGCCTCACTTTCTTTACTTTTTGCACTTCTTATTTATGTACTAAGATTAATTAAGACGGGTACATCATGAATTTTCTCGCAATCAAAAGAATAATTGTGTTTGTATATTCATAATGACCTCATTCTCGTTAAGAGAATTACCTCTGCCAAGGAGCTCTTAAGGCCCTTTTATTATGGTTTCTTGCGTATATTGTCTTGTGAAGGATAGAATATAAGAGTTTATTTTTGTCATTTTTTTTTTAATTTAATTTTCAAAATTTTAGAGTTTAGGATTTTATTTTCTTGATTTTAGGTGTTTTTAAGGACGGTTAGAAATACTGAATGCAATATTGTATTTCTTTGTTAAAAAATATACTTGAGTGCCTTTATATAGGAGGCATATAAGTGCAGTACAAGTAAGAGTGTAGTACAAGTAAGAGTGTAGTACAAGAATGTGTGCTATACAAGTAATCTAGTGTGCTATACAAGTAATCTAATTCAGCCTAAAGCCCACAACACTATACACGTTAATAGGCCCCCCTCAAACTCAAGGTGGATGAGAGACCGGCTTGAGGTTGTCAACCAAATCACGAAGGCGTCCCTTAGGACGTGACTTGGTGAAGATATCTGCAAGTTGATCTTTGGAGGAGACGGAGAAGAGCTTGAGAGCACCACGGACAAGATGATAACGGATAAAATGACAATCAATCTCAATGTGTTTAGTCCGTTCATGAAAGACATCATTGTGAGCAATATGAATGGCACTCTGGTTGTCACAATAAAGAGGAGTAGCAGAGGATGTGGACACACCTAAGTCCTGAAGAAGCCATCGTAGTTAAAGGAGTTTAGATGTGATATCAACAAGGGCACGATATTCTGCTTCAGTACTGGAACGGGCCACAGAGGTTTGTTTCTTACTTCGCTAAGAAATTAAAGAAGAACCAAGGAGAAAGCAATAACCAGTGGTGGACCTGTGATCAGTAGGATCTCCTGCCTAATCAGCATTGGAGAATGCACAAAGTATAAGTGGAGATTGAGCTGAGTAGAAAAGGCCATGGAAGAAAATACCCTTCAAGTATTGAAGAATGCGCTGAACAGCAGCATAGTGAGTCGATCGTGGAGCAGATAGATATTGGCTAAATGTCTGGACGAGTGACTGTGAGATAAACTAAGCTGCCAACCAATCGTCTGTAAAGAGAAGGATTAGACAATGGTTTCCCCCTCAAGGGAGTCAGATGCGTATTAAGTTCAACTGGAGTGTCAACAGTCTTACTGTCAGTGAGTCCAGCTCGAGACAAAAGATCAGAAGCATATTTAGCCTGAGTAATATAAAGACCATCTGTGGAATGAGTGATTTCAAGACCCAAGAAATAGCTGAGATGTCCAAGATCTTTCATCTCAAACTGCTGACTGAGAAAATCCTTGAGTTCTTGAATGCCACTGAGGTCATCACCAGTTATGATCATATCATCCACATATAGGAGAAGTAAAATGGTGCCTTTATCAGTGTGACGAAGAAATAAGGCAGAATCATAAGGACTGGCAGTGTAACCCAAGCGAAAGATGGTGGAGTTGAACTTGGCAAACCAAGCTCGTGGAGCTTGTTTAAGGCTATAAAGTGCATGTCGAAGGCGACAAACCTTGTTTGATTCAACAGAGAGACCAGAAGGAGGTTGCATATAAACTTCTTTACTTAAATCCCCATTAAAAAAGGCATTTTTAACATCCATCTGAAAAAGATCCCATTTACTAGCAGCGGCAACAACTATGAGGGCACGAACAAATGAGGCATGAGTAGGAATGGCAACGGGTCGGGTTCGGGCCTGGTTTTATTATACCCGGACCCGACCCGCGGGCTGAAACCCATAACCCGAACCCGGCCCGTTTAATAAACGGATTTTTTATTCGGACTCCAGATCCGCCCCGCAGGGCCCCGCAGGCCCCACGGGCCCCGTCCAGCTAGGCTAGATTTGGGCCTAATTCTCAACCCAAATCATGGCCCAATCACAAACTATTTTTTTTAAGGACCAGATGCCAAAAAATAGGCCCAATCATCTTAAAATATGGGGAAAAAAAAAAGAAAAAAAAAGAGAGAAAAGAAGAAGACAGAGAGAAGGAAAAATCTTACACTATGGCATAATTTTTTTTTTTGATAAGTTACAGCATAATTAAGATCCCATGATGCATATACTTATACTGGATTGTCTAATATATATAGAAACATAAATCTACTTTTTTTTTTTTTTTTGCTCTTCTTTGTTAATACAAGATTTTCATTCATCAAAAAAATAAAATAAAAAATATACACATCACAACCCCAAACATAAACAGAAAAACAAATCAGCTTTTTTTTTTTTTTTTTGGCTCTTCTCTGTTAATACAAATTTTTTACTCAAAAAAAAAAAAAATCACAAACAGAAACACAATCCCATCTCATTTCTCTCAGATCTGATCTAACAATCCGTGCTCCTCCGTGACAAACAGAAGCCACCACGAGATCCATGCTCTCTGTGACTGGGTGAGGGCAGTTGAAAGAAATGGAATTGGAGGAGGCCGAACCTGATCAGAGCTGTCCAAGGCTGTGATGGGTCTGCGAAATGAGTGGTCACGATTGAAAGTGATGGAAGAGATATGGAACATAGCGCGATTCAAAGGGAAATGCTGGCTCCGGTGATGAAGCGGCGGCGTTTTGATGGTTGGAGGAGTAAGAAAGTGCCGGCTTTGATGATGATTGCGGCGGTTTGATGGTTGGAGGAGTAAGAAAGCGCCGGCTCAGGTGTTTACTAAGAACTTGGGTTTGAGGTTGGGGGTGAGTGAGAGTGGGAGAGGAGAATGAGTAGGCGGCTGGTAGTGGTGAAGTGTGAAATGAAATTAGGGTTTGCTTTTTAAGTTATATATATATATGGGGAGGGTATTTTAGTATTTTTAAACTTATATATAAACGGGTCGGGTCGGGTCCGGGTTCGGGCCGGGTTTTTGCAAAAACCCGGACCCAACCCGGACCCGTTTCGGGTTTTTTTTTTTAAAACCCATACCCGACCCTATAATTTATCGGACCGGGTAAAATTCGACCCATTAGGGTCGGACCGGGCCGGGTATCCGCGGGTCGGATATAAATTGCCATCCCTAGGCATGAGCAACTGGAGCAAAGGTCTCTTCATAATCAATTCCATACTCCTGTGTGAAACCTTTTGCAACAAGACGAGCCTTATAGCGCTCAATAGTCCCATTATAGCGAGTCTTGATCTTGTAAATTCACTTACAACCAACTACAGACTGTCCAGGAGGGAGAGTAACCAAATCCCAAGTATGGTTTTTGGTTAATGCATCAAGTTCCTCTTTTATCGTAGTTTGCCATAAAGGGTCAGTGGAGGCCTCACGATAGGTGTGAGGCTCATGGAGTGTAGCAATGGCAATATAACAATGACAGTCAAGTAAATGTGCATGATTGGATCTTACTCGGGTTGAGTGACGAGGTGGAATGTCTTGTGGGGGATCTTCAGGCAGAGCAGAAGCAGGGGACCCAAGCTTAAGGTGGGGTAGCTTGTCATCAGCCTGTTCATCTTCGACCTGTCTAGGAGAAGCATCAAAAATATTTGGAGGTTGGATAGAAAAATCCAAAGGAGGATCAAGAGTATTTGTAGAAGGAACATTAGACTCGTTTGGAAAGACTTCTAAAACAGAGGACGTAGTTAGGGAAGAACGAAAGTGAGGGAGTTCAACAAACAAGCGATGTTCTCAGAAAACAACATTACGCGAAACACGAAGACGATGAGAGACAGGATTATAACACCGATATCCCTTTTGGGTTTCTCCATAACCAAGGAAACAACAAAGTCTAGATCGAGGCTTAAGTTTGTTGTGCTCATGAGGCTGGAGAAGAATAAAACAAGCAGATCCGAAGGAGCGAAGGTGATGATAGTCAGGGGATGACCCAAAAAGGCACTCATACGGAGTTTGATTATAGATGACAGTGCTTGGAATATGATTAATAGCATGAAGAGCATGAAGAGCAGCTTCACCCCAAAATGGGGCAAGAACTTTGGCAGAAAGAAGAAGAGCACGAACTGTGTCAAGAATATGACGAAGTTTTCATTCGGCTCGACCATTTTACTGAGAGGTACTTGGACAAGTTAGATGATGTACAGTGCCATAGGAATGTAACAGAGCTTGAAAAGCATATTGAGTATATTCAAAAGCATTATCAGATCGAAAAATTTTGATACATTTGGAGAATTGTGTTTCAACCATTTTTGCAAAGTTACTGTATATTGGTAAAATTTCAGAACGAGATTTCATAGGAAAAATCCAACTATAACGAGAATAATCATCAATAAAAACAACAAAATATCGAGATCCACTAATACTAGCAACAGGAGAAGGTCCCCAAACATCGGAATGAATTAACTCAAAAATACTATTAGAGATAGAATCACTATTATTAAAAGGTAAAGCTAGCTGTTTTCATAATTGGCATGAAGTACAATCAAAATTTTCTTTAGTCATAGAACCTAACAGACCCTTAGAAGCTAATTGTTGTACCCGAGAAGAGGGTGCATGACTAAGACGAGAATGCCAAAGTGTGAGAGAAGGTAAGGAAGAAACCGCAGCAACTGCAACAGCAACAGAAACAGGAGCAACAGGTGGAAGATGAAGATTGTCCACGGGAAACATACGCCCAACTCTAGGACCGGTCCCAAGCTTTTGTCCCGTCCTCGGATCCTGCACAACATCGAGAATAGTAAAAAATAAGGCGATATCCTAGTTTAGCTAATTGTCCCACAGAGAATAAATTATAGGATAGGTCAGGTACATGGAAGACCCTAGGAACAAAAAGGTTAAAGGTCGAAACAAAACCTAGACTATTTCCATGCACGATGGAGCCATTGGCTATATGAATATTAAGAGGATGTGGTGCAGGGTTAAGTTTGGAGAATAAGGACGAGTGAGGTGTCATGTAATTGCAACAGGCAGAATCAAAAAGCCAAGTGTCAAACTTACTGGGTAACACTGAGAGAGCAGTGGAAAGAGATGCATTACCAGCCATACGAACAGCCTGAGCTCTAATGTCCAGTAGTTCAGTGGGGGAGAGGTTGATAGTGGATCCAAAAGACTGGGACTCAGCTGATATAGAAGGCATTGGCGGAGTAGACTCAGTATTAGCAACAGTAGCAGTAGATTTGTTGCGACGGTAACAAGTATCAATAGTGTGGTCAAGACGCTTGCAATAGTTGCAAAACCTTTTGTTAGTCTTGCGACGATTGCTAGAGCCAGAGGGATCACCTGATTGCTGAGGATGCTCTATGGGTGGAGTAGAAGGAGTGATAGCCAGAACATTAAGCTTATTCTAGGCTTGAAGGGTTACAAGGCGAGCTTCTTCTCTAACCAACTCGTTAACAGCAGTATCAAGAGAGGGAGGAGGACTGCGATTAAGAAGCTGACCTCGGATGGGCTCATAGTCAATATAAAGTGACATCAAGAACTCATAGAGACGAAATTCATCTCTAAGCAGCATATTGTTGAGCATCTATTGAGCATGCCCAGGTTGGATCAGAAATGTCAATTTGGTCCCAACTGAAGTGAAGCTGATCATAGTAGTCATTAATGGATTGCCCTGGTTCTTGCCTGAGTTGGTGCAATTCAACCACTAACTGATATTTCATGGATCCGTGAGTAGTGGAGTATCTTTTGACCAACATATCCCATGCCGATTTCGCATCATCAAAGCTGTCCAACAGATTAGAGATGAAGGAAATTTAAGTGTTCCGAATTGAGGATCATGTGGTTGTGACTATCCCATTCAATCATGCGACTGAGGAAGACATCATCTTCTTCACTTGCCCCCTTGATAGGAATAGTGATTGCACCAGTACAATATTGCCAGAGCATACGACCCTTAAGAAAGTTGCGCATAACTTGAGACCAAGATAAGTAATTCCTATTCCCCTCCAATATAGTATTGATGGGGCGAGAAAGAAAAATATCATTTTTATCCATTTAGAGACACAATATGCAAAAACAGACTGCAAAAATGAAATCTATGCGAAAAACTAGGTAAGGAGAACCTGGACAGCAAAAGTCAACCCTAGAGAAAAGTCAACGGTCAAAATCAACCCTCCGTTAAAGTCAACGACAGTCAATGGTCAAAGTCAACGCTGGTCAACGGCCCGGTCAACGATGACGTCAGCTGTCTAGGTGGGTGACGTCAGCAGAGGAATGGATGATGACGTCAGCCCTAGTTGATGTGGCAGAGATGACGTCACTGATGACATCAGCAAGAACAGAGGGAGGCGCAGCTTCTTTGGGCGGCGCGTGAGGGCGCGTGCTGGCTCCAATGGCTGCGAGGTTTCCACGATTGAGTAGATCGAGGCGAGACGATCATTGTGGTACATGCAAAAAGTTTATCGGAGCAAGATGCACAGTGAAAACGGTGAGTGCAGTGGTCTGTGTGGTGTGAGACTCCTCAACGACGGCGGTTGCAGGCTATTGTGATGGTGGAAGCGAAAAGGGTGGAGTAACACCAAGAAAGACAAGACTGTTAAGAGAAAGGTCAGAGCAGTGACTCTGATATCATGTTAGAAATACTGAATGCAATAATATTGTATTTCTTGGTGAAAGAATATACACGAGTGCCTTTATATAGAAGGCATATAAGTGCAATACAAGTAAGAGTGTAGTACAAAAATATGTGTTGTACAAGTAATCTAATGTACTATATAAGTAATCTAATTGGGCCTGAAGCCCACAATACTATACACGTTAACAAGGACAAACTCATGTCATTGGACTTGTCAAAATGACATGTCATGGGAGCTATGTCGAAGAGGATTTGTTTCCCTCTGGGAGCATTAGAGGCTGAAGCCAAAGCAGCGGAATGTGGTTTAATCTTTGCATGGGAGCTAGGACTTAGAGAAGTCATTATAGAAGGGGACTCGCAGGTGGTCATTCATGCTTTGTCTACAGAGCAACCTGCCCCTTTATCAATCCAGCAACTCATCTCGGGAACTAAGGCATGGCTGCCAAATTTCAGGGACTGGAAGGCACGTTTTGCACGAAGAGACTGTAACAAAGCAGCTCATTTAATGGCTAGACATGCTAAGGAAATTGAAGATTGTATTATTTGGGTGGAGGACACTCCCCCTTTTATTGTATCTGAAGTTCATTCTGATGTAATCTCTCTGGGTTCTACCCAAGTTTAATGATATTACAGACTTCTAATAAAAAAAAAAAAAGAAAAAAAAAAGAAAAGAATATTGGGAAGTCATGAAATGGATTCCCAAATATCTCAGTGGTACTTCTAGAGTGTGTTTATGTTTTGGCAATGGTAATTATGTGCTTGATGGGTTCACATAAGCAAATATGAGTATATGACCGGTGATGTTGATTCTAGAAATTCTAATTTAGGGTACATTTTTGTTTTTTTGAACTAATTCATGTACTTGATTACTTATTCAAAGGAAACACGAAACAGTGTCATAGAAATTCAAATTACAAAAATGTGTTACTTTGTCTATCATATACAGGCTGAGTATATTGCTGGTTACCGGTGAGTTTATAAGCTATTTCAGACTAATGTATTTTGTTGATGCGATACTCTTGTTAATGATTTTCGATTTCCTTTTTTCAAATAAAAACCGTACGTGTGTTGTGCAGAAATATCACCCTGGCCTGATCCCTGAAGCAGGGTTAAAAAATTTTAAAATCGCACTCGTAAATTTCATACAAAAAAATGAGTCGAAATGAATTTTGGCCCATAAATTTATTGTATATTAGTGGGCCTAAACCCACAGAAAGGACAATAGAGTTCATGGAAACCCTTCGGCGCATCTCTACATTGGGGCTTTCTAGCTGTGTGGGCTTAGACCAAAGCCCAAAGATATAGGTATATTAAGCGTTAAATTTTCGGGCTCAACACGATAGTAAAAACATGTCGTTTTTCAAGGACAGCAAAAACGCATCCCAAAAAAAAAATGCAGTTTGTCAAACGAAGTTCAATAATTTTTTGGTTAGTTGAAACGGCAATAATTGACCATTTGACTCCGAGAGAGAGAGAGAGAGAGAGAGAGATTTTTCAACAAAAAAAGAAAAGAAAAGAAAAGAGAAGAGAACAGTATTTATTATATAAACCATTCTAGATGGTAATTGTCCCCCGGGCCCACCTCCCAAAACTCCTTATGTATATAATAATAGTCCTATATATAATTTTTATTTTTATAAGGTCTTATATATAATTAAGATAAAGTTTAGTTACAAAATTAATTACAGGTTAAGATTATAAATTCACTCAATAAAATAAATATTACAATATATTTTAAAATTTTAACCATTAAATTGCATGTTTTTATGTTATTAATACACATTTTAAATTTTGTGTCAATCAGATACAGTAAATCTATAAGCTTATATTTTGTGCATAATTTTAAAATACCAAAACCTGCAATTTAAAAAATTTATTGATAACATAGCTATTGATCTTTAATTTTCTTGTAATTTTGCAAGTATGGAGGATATAAGAAGAAGATGTAATCCAATGGTAGATTTGTCAAAATTCACCTTCAATAAAAAAATATTAAGTAAGTTTATAACCTAAAATTTCAACTAATTTTGTAACTAAATTTTGTCCATATAATTATTATGTTAGCTTGCCCCTTTACAAATAAATTTAACCATAGAAATGTCTTTCATTGCAATTAAATTTAGTGTTTAATATTCCTGTGGGGGCAGAGGGCCCAACATCAGATCCTGGGCCGTGGGCTTGTCCAACATCAGATCCTGGGCCGTGTGCTTGTCCGAGGACAACATCTCGTGGAGTACTTGTCCAACCTGATTCGACGCTGAAGTGTGAATCTCGTAAAAGAAGGCCTTGTCCGAGGAGACCTACTGCTCGGATGGCTGGAAGAGTGTCCCGAATGAGCGTCCCAGTCTCAATCTTATCTCTCCCAAAGAATCCCCTAATTTGTGTTGACCGCGAAGACTGATGATGAAAATCAGATATTAAGTGAAAGGCTGCTGCCACCGCATTTATGGCTCTGCAACTAACATCATGGCCGCATTAATGTGAAAAGACTCCTAAACAGTGATCTCCTCCTTTACAGCTGCCTCAGGAAGGCTCAGGAAGAGAGGGATGGGACCAGAATGAACAGAGAGGGCCCATGCAAATGAGAGGGCATATAAAGAGAAGAAAAAGGAACTAGAAGGGGGACCGAAAAAAAAGAAAAGAGGAAGAGGAAGAAGAAAAAGGAAAGAGAAAGAGAAAAGCTCCTTAACAACACTTGTACTGATATTCTCCTCGGACAGTGTTGAAGAGAGTATTGTAATTCTCGATCATCTTATTAATACACATCTGAATACCACCATATTTGGGCTTTCAACCCATATGTGTCCAATCCAATAATCTTTAATCCACTCTCTTTACAAATACATTGTTGGGTATTAAATATATGTTGGGCCTCCAGCTATTCTGTTAGCCCGCCCAAAAGACTAGATATTTGTGTCCTTACAATTCCATACTACCACACTTTTTTAATCTAAAGTAAACAATCTTCTCATGACACTTTACTCAAAATAGATAGTCGATACTTTAACTCCAAAACATATATATTCATAATATATATAAGAGAATTTCCCTCTTTCAACTGGATTTTTATTTGGTTTGAAAATATCTTCATTAATGTAGGATAACTTCATTTAGAAATAAGGTCATAAATGTCAAATAACAAATTTAATTCTGAATTCAAAAAAAAAATCCTAAAATTTATGATTTTTCCCTTCACATTTAAAAAAGAAATTACAGTTACTATTTATCTCTAAAGTTTATCCTTTTATTTGTTTGAAAAATAAAAATATATATTTTAAATTATATTAGATGAAAATTATTAACTTTTACAAAAAAAAAAAAAAAAAAAAAAAGAGTCTCACATGCGTGTTTAGAGGCTAGTATACATAAAAGAGGATTCCTCTCTTTCAATTGGACTTTTATGCAGTTCAAAAATACTTTCATTAATGAAGAGTAATTTCATTTAGAAATATGGTTATAAATATCAAATAAAAAATTTTATTTTGAATTCAAAAAGAAAATTCCTAAAATTTAGGATTTTTTTTCATTTCACATTAAAAAAAAATTACAATTACTGCATTGCTTATCCCTAAAATTTATCCTTTTTTATTTATTTGAAAAAAAATTTTAAAAAAAATTTCTAAATTATAGTAGATACAAATTATTAACCTTTATTCAAAAAAATAGAACAGCCTCTGAGCATTATAGTTATTATTTATTTCTAAAGTTTATTATAGGGACTTGGGGTCAGTAACCAAGATTGGCCTAGGTAACTGAGACTGGCCCGGTACCGCTTAAGTAGGCCCAGCACTATGATAAAAGTACAAGGTATAGGATCGGCACTCGGGGGAAAACTTACCATATTTGGGCCAGGTTAGGCCCAATACCGACTAATAGGCCAAAGATTGCCAACTAGGGAATAGTCAGGACTAAGGTTGGTCCCCCAAGCATAGCTAGTGCCTTGGGAAAATCCGCTGCTGATCACTATTTGGCGTCAGGTACAAGTTTTAAGGGAATTCTCAGAAGGAATTAGTTTCCTTGGGATTTGGGACAGAAGTGGAATTGCGTGGAAATTGATGCAAAAGTAATGATTTGGATCCCCATTAAGGGGAGGCTATAAAAAGGAAGATAGGATGAATGGGAAGAGGGTTGGCAAACACAGAGAAGGGTGAAAGTTAAGGAGAGAAGAAAGGAGAGTGATAGGAGAAATCAAAGAGAGTTAGGGTTGGACTTGTGACAAAGAAGGGGAGAGGGTTGGGCTGTCAAGGTAGCGTTTGAGGCAACATCTAGTAGGAATGTAGAAAAACCCACCAAAAAATAAATTGGGAGACCAAGTTCTCCATCCTTAAGGGAAGTACCACAGGGTCTGGGTACCACATTTATCATTTTAATTTGTTTGAAAAATGATTTTTTTTTCCTTCATGTTCATCTTTTTATTCCCTCAAATTTAGCATTTTTTATTCCTTTTTCGTTTGAATAAAAGTAAAACACCCAAATTTAAAAAAATAAAAAACTAAGATAACTCCTAAAATTTAGCCTTCTTTCCCCTCACATTCATCTTATTTTTCCTTATCTCTAAAGTTTATCATTTTTATTTGTTTGAAAAAAAATATATATATTTCCACATTGTAATAGATGCAAATTATTAACCTTTACTTCAAAAAATAGAAAAACATTTGAAAGGCTAGTGTGTGTGTGTGTATATATCATTACTTTTGCCTTATTTTTTCAATATGCTTATACCACTATAAGGTTTAAATTCATTCCAAATAATTTTCTCCAATCGAGTTTTAATAGCATTCACATTAGTCTCTTTATATGTTTAGCTAAACTAACCTTAAAAACTTCATTTTTTTTTTGGCTATTTTAATAAATATAAACCTACATTTGCCTCAATATTTATTTTTCTATTCTATTTAATTATTATTATTATTTTTTCTCTCCAATAATAGATAAATAAATATATTTATCTCTTCTCCCACCTCATCATAGCAACACCATTGCAAACCAAACACCCATGTCGTTTAACAAAACAACCACATACTCACCTCCATCATCTCCGTTCTCATCACTTTGTCCCCCTTTACCTTCGTCCCAACTAGAAATATATCACGGTGATTCAAGGCAAAGCCAATCATGGACCTCATCAGAGCGTGAAGTAATTAGGATATTCTATTTAATATTCAATTAATCTCTTTATCTTTAAATATATATGTTTTTCTTATTCACATTGATATTTTCTAGTCGAAATGTATTATTAAAAAATTATAAATAAAAGAAATATTATCTACAATATAAAATTATAATATAACAAAAATAAAAATAAAAATAAAAACTTTAAAGTGTAAAACAATACAATCTCATTTATTAATAATATTGTTGCAATTTTAGTTTATTTTGTTAAGGATAAACGACAGAATTATTGCAATTTTAGCTAATAATAACATCACTTGATAGTCTAAACTTGTCAATGCAAAAAACATCGAGGACCCATTATTAACCATTTTTAAAGACACATCTGGCCAATCACACAAGTTCTTATTTCCAATTCTGAGTTCTGACTTCACCAACTTTTTGAACCAAAAAAGAAAGAAAGAAAAGGAATTGCAATCTAAACATTCTCTCTTCCTACAGTTTACAGCCGTGCACGGAGGACGGGGTAACGGAAATGATTTGTGTTACAAGGCACGCTTTCCTATGCCTCTTTGCATCATGGGCCCCCATTTTCTTGGCGGTGGGCTGGATGCCAAGTAACGTTACCAAACAACCTCCACCCTGCTGTACACTTTTGAGGTTTTGCGCCACAATTATTACCTATCATCTCACGTGGCCACCCCCCATTGGTCTGTCACATTTGCTAAGCCTTCCTAACGCTGGCTGTATCCTCACTATCCAGCTGTGCCAGGTACCACCAACTGCTTCTACAGGAACAAAAAACAATCACATGAAATATTTTAAGATGATATATTGTGATTGCTTTTTTTTTTTTCTTTTTTGGATAACATTGTGATTGCTTTTTTTGATTCCCATTGTACTGTGATTGCTAGTGATAAATTCATTAACAAAGTACTAATATTTTTCCATTTACAACTTACATTATTTTAACAACATATGAAAGACTTATCAAAAAAAGAAAGAAAGAAAAAACAACAACATATGAAAGAGAGCATCCTGCTGATACAAAAAATTCGTTTATCATTAATATTATATTTTTATTCATCACTAACAATATGTAATATCAATCAATATGAAATTTTGGTTAAATTTTAGGTGCTTAGAACATGTCACATTAATGTGTGCAAAAAAACTTTTGTCTATTTTCAAAAGAATCTATTTTTTTTATATTTTACGTACTCACTTTCTAAAACACTTCATATCAAATTATCTATTTTACACTATATTTCATTAAAATATATATATATATTTTTTTTAAATTATTTCTTTTTCTTCACACACAACAACTACCATTCATTTTTTATTATTATCAAGATATATAAAGAAAGAATAAAAAATCAATTGCAAAATGAATAGAACCAGTATAAATTTACACGGTAATAATTTTGTAATTTTACGTTTTTTTTAGATAAACAATAAAAAATTTACATTTTCTTAATTTAGTTGATACGAGTAATTTTTGAACTTAAATAGGTAAAATTAAAACTATTTCAATTGTGCATTGATTTCATTTGATGTAAATGATCTTAATTGACTTTACGTAGAAGAGAGGTTATAGGGGAAAAAAGTAATTTACTTGGGCCAAAAACCACCTAGTCGTCAAAGCTAGCAAAAGCAAGAATTACATTACATCACATAATAACGGTGCTAACGCGTAATAAAGGCATAAGAAGGCAAGAACCAAAGTAGATGACTAAGGGAGGTGTCAATCTTATAATGCGTTGTCCTCAATATCACATGCCACTGATGAAGCTAATGGGCCCCAGACAGACTGTCTCAATCGCCACATTACAGTGACTCCTTGTTTGGTTGTAGCACGTGGGCCCCAAAGGTCTGAACCTTCTTTTAGCCTTGATGCGTTGATCCAACGGCTATAAAGGGCCCACCGATTGGTGGGCCCATTAGTCATTTGGCGGTCCAGATTCAACAACTCCCCACCCCCGTGGGCCTCACACGGTCCTATATAAACACTATGCAGTTATTGTAGTCTTTGTCTGTGTCATTCGCTCGCTCACTCTCTCTCTCTCTCTCTCTCTCTCTTACTCTCTCAAACAGATAACAATGGATCGGAAATGTGTACTCGCATTCGCATTGATCTGCGTCATTGTAAGCAACGTCGGAGCTCAAGCTCCGTCAGCCGCGCCGACGACAACTCCGACTACTCCGGCCACTGCTACTCCACCGGCTTCGTCACCAGCTGTAGCTCCGTCTAAACCACAAGCACCAGCTGAGGCCCCTACAAAACCAAAGTCTCCAGCTCCGGTCACATCTCCGACTTCAGCTCCACCAGCTACCTCTCCAGCAGCGTCTCCGCCGAAGCCAAAGCCGGAGACTCCAGCACCAGCGCCAGTGACTAAACCTAAAGCTCCTGCGGCGTCGCCACCGGCGGTGACTCCAGTGAGCTCACCACCGGTTCCAGTTCCGGTGAGCTCTCCTCCTGTTCCTGCGCCGGAGAAATCTCCTCCAACTCCAGCTCCGGCAACTGTTCCCGCCAGTTCTCCACCGGTTCCGGCTCCCACTGCCGAGGTTCCAGCTCCAGCTCCGAGCAAGAAGAAGACAAAGACAAAGACAAAGAAGAAGCACAATGCGCCAGCTCCGGCTCCAGCTTTGGAAGGTCCTCCAGCGCCGCCTACCGAAGCACCTGGACCACATGCCGACTCCACCGCACCTGGACCGTCAACTGTGGCTGATGAGGTCAGTATGATTTTTTTCGTTTTTTAACTTTTAAATTGCTATACGGTTTAGCTCTAACTTGTGCAATGTGCGATCAGATCTAGAAATTTCTTCGCTTAACATAGTTTCCTTGGTTACTTTTTTTAACTGCTAAACCATGTACGTACTTGTCGGTGTTAACTCTATAGTAGAATTATTATGTTACGTAAATTGTAACGTAGTGAGTGTCGGCAACGATTGTTTGGAGATGTAGATCTGAGTTCTGTTTAACCAATATTACCGTTTAGTCTGGTTAAACTTATCTGGTAAGCCAAGCTAGCGGCGCTGAAGCGTTATTTAAGAGTGAATGAAAGTTGTGGAGTAGCAGAACACACAGGAACAAGAAATGAAGTCCGTGTCAGAATGTGACACAGACACAATTCACGAGGTCTATTATCAAGCCAAATACTCTTTTATAACATTTTTATAAATAATGGACCACCAACTTTTTACTGGTTTTATGCTAAATATCATTTTTATTTATTTATTAATAATCACGCGCATTGCATTATCATTTGTAAAGTTTTTAATAAAATAATTTATATTTTTAACATTATTTTTAGAGTTATATTAATAAGTACTTTTGGGACATTGAGTAATAATTAATTTTAGAAAAATTTTGACCCCATTTATAGAAAAAATTGTTAAAATATATATTTTTTTTCATAAAATTTTTTTTTTCAAATAAATTATTAACTAATAAACTAAGAGCCATCGGTATCATATCTCTTATTCTTATTAGTAACACATAAAATATCATACTTTTTGTAAAATTTATCATAGTGGCAGAATCTAATTAAATGATGGCAAAGTTGTATTAATACATTTCTTTCGGGTCCACACCTTTGAGTACTTACTCGTTACTAATATTGCTGTTGTTTGATAGTACTGTTATAAAAAAATAATTAAAAATGTAAATAGTTAGATCTATAATATTTAATTCATGGGTTCTAACGTTTTGAATCTTTGGAACAAAAAATGCAGAGTGGGGCAGTGACTATCAGGTCCGTGCAGAAACTTATGGCTGGCATGGCATTTGGATGGGCTGTACTGGGTATGGTCATTTAAGAAGCGTACAGTGAGAGAGAGAGACAGAAAATACTATTACGTGCCTCATTAATTATTTCAATCTTTTTATCTCATTAGTATGGCGGTCCCACGTTGATGTTGATTACATTATTTTTATTTACTGGCTGGTGATGATTTGGTTCGGTCTGTGATTTATTACTATATCACCAACCTTCTTTAATTCTTTTGGGAGAGCTTATGATCACACTTTGTAGTTTTCTATTGACTACTTTATTTCTTTTGTAATTTGTACTACTATTGGAGAGCATCTCCATTTTACTCATCCATATTCTTTACTCCTTCCTTGGGTTTTTATAATATTACCTTTTAGTACTAAATCACAGTTTGATCAATTACAACAGTAAAGTGAGGAAAAAAATAAAGAAAAAGAAAATTGATTTGTATGTGTAAAGATTTCAAGAATTTTCCTTTAGTGAAAGGTGCATTATTTAAATATCGGAACCAACTAAAGAACCTATTTTATATGATCCAAACAAAGGACTCTAATTGTTCAAAGTCTTTCTCGTGATGAATTTGACCAGTAGATTTCCATATAATCAACCTTATTATTGTCGCACCCAATTTTTGGCTGTTTTGCACTACCCCTCACATGATGGGTGAATAGCTCTAATGTCACATAGGCTAGAATGCTTTCTAATTTTAATGTCATCATTTCAATGTGATTATTGATCACGAGGACGTGTAAATTGTCTCGTATTAGTTAAAGAATAAAAACCATGGTCCCTTCAGATTCACTACCTTTATAAAGTTGAGGCGATTAAAAGGAAGTAGGAATCCTAGCGTTTGCTATCAGCACGTAATTCAACTTTCATTTGTTAGGCGAAAAAGGGACTAGTAGCATAAATAAATTGAGAGCCATGAAGGACAAGATTTGCATTTTTCCGGTTATAAGACATGCTTGCGTTTCAAGTAATGGAGATGTCTTCCTTCACTCTTTATTCATTGAGTAGGATCTGTTTTTGATAAAACATTGATTAGAATTCTTGATAGGTCTTTACGGGATTTTACTTTCCTTTTTTTTATTTTATATATATTATATAGATAATAGAAGAATGAAAGGTGGAATTCAAATCACAAACATATGAGACTGTTGTAAAAGCGGAAGCTTTAATACCAATTTGTTGAGAATAGTAGAAACATGAATATCTATTTGTTGTGTGTGTATCCAAATAGCAGTGGGTTTATGCAAAATAGAAATAAAACAACAAAAGAAACAATCATACGGGAACACAAAGATTTACGTGGTTTGGCTTTTAGCCTACGTTCACGGGCGGTGTCGAAGAGAAAGTTTCACTAACAAAAGAAGGAGATTACAAAGGCGGTACTAAAACACTCTCACAAAACCCAAACTCCAAATACACCCAAAAGAGCTCTTAATCACCATAAGCACGTGACTAGAGAAACCTGAAAATCTCTAGAACAAAGTCACGCCTTAGAACTCTATACTTTATGCGGCTCTTATACACACCTTAGAACAATAGCTGCATAACTAATGTATATATAGAAGAAATGTGGGCCTTTTGTGGTAGAGTACAATACAAACTCCACCTAGGAGTAGAATTACTTAAGTCAGCAAAACATAGTCCTATTAGTATTAGGACTTGGTCAATTTCTTTGACCAAATTAAAAGCCACGTAACAACAGAGACATTACAAAAAATATCATTAATTATCACTATACTATGAATTGAAACCCACACAACTTTTAAGTTAAAAGTGGGCTATTTTGTCTATTAACTAGTAAGGGTGCTTGGACTTGCTCTTAAAGAGAAAAAGTTTAGTTTTAAAAACAAACAAAAATAAAAAATCTACAAAAAGTATTTCTCTAGTTTTTTTGTGAAGCATAGAAGACATTTTTGTTTTCTTGGAAAAGAGTTGTTCTTATTGAAACTAAGTTTTTTTTTTTTTTTTTTTTTTCATTAATCACACCTAAAATGTATAAAAAAAGCCTACATATATTAGTATAGTGTAAACTAATAGTACAACAATTACAATGCAAAGTGCAGTGGACTCAACTGGAGGCTTGGATCTAAGGGGATAATAATCTCATGGCCCCTCTCAAACTCAAAGTGGGTTAGAGGAAAAAAATACTTGAGTTTGGAGGCAAGATCACTAAAGTGCCTAGGTGGATAGGGCTTAGTAAAAATGTCAATAAGCTAATCGCAATATGACATAAAAGGAAGTTGTAAAGAACCATGAAGAAGATTATGGAATATAGAATAGCAATCAATCTCGATATGTTTAGTCTGCTCGAAAAAAATGTCATGGTGTGCAATTTGAATTATGCTATGATAGTCGGTATTATTGTAGGCACAAAGTTGAAGAGATGATTGCGAATATAAGTAGAGACCATATTACAAGGTGCCTTTGATATAATGAAGCATGCGAAGAACCATTGCAAAGTGGGTGGAACACAAAGTGGCTCACCATCTTGGGGAGTGATGCAACCATTAAATTCTATTGGGGCGAACAATTTTGCTATCAACTGAGTCTAACATGAAACAAAGGGTTTAAGGCATATTTGGCATGTGTCAAATAATAATCAACGTAAATCCAACAAAATAATTGAGCATACTAAGATCTTTCATCTCGGATTGCTAATTGAGAAGTTACCATGAGCTCTTGGATGCCATCAAAATAATCTCCAAATGATTATCATGTCATCAACATACAAAAACAAAAAGAAAAATCAAAACCAAAACCAAAAGAATAGTGCCACGGTTTGTGTGACGAATGGAAATTACAAAATTGTAGGAACTAGTAGTATACCTAAGGTAAGAAACTATACTTTGAACTTGGCAAATCAAGCCTGAGATGCCTGCTTATTAAGCCCTATAAAACATGACAAAGACAACGAACTTTATGTGGTGGATGTGAGAATCTTGAGGAAGGTTTAATGCAGAACCCTTCGCTTAGAAGATCACCATTGAGGAAGACATTTTTACATCAATTTGAATGAGTTTCTAATAATGAGAGGTAGCAATTGCGAGTCTGCAATAAGGGTGCACACAAAAGGAAGACGTGCAATAAGAACAAAGTTTGCTTCATAATCATTCCCATATTTATGTGGAAATCCTCTAACTTAAGACTGTAACACTTAATATAACCGTCCAAGTCTTGATCTTGTATATTACTAATAACAGACTCCATTGGAAATAGATAAACCAAGTCTTATGTATGTATCTTTACAAGTGCATCCAATTCCTGTTTTATTGCTTACTACCATGCCATCTCCATGATTATCACTACTTTCATGTTTTGGCTTCCTTCCTAATAGACGATGAAGATCAAGAGGTGGTGCATTGTTAGCGTCCTCAAAACGAACAAATTATTAACAATCAACTCGAGTGGGACTGATTGTGTTCCCTAAAGCATAAGACTTGACTTAATTAAGTGAGAACAGCGTGTTAGTTGGAGTAGTTGGGGGGGGGGGGGGACCTTATGGTCCGTTTAGATTGAAGGGAAGGAGGGAAAGTAGAGTATAATTAACCTAAAATTAATTTATTTTTGGCTAACTCTACTCTACTCTACTCTCCATCCCTTCCCCTTCAATCCAAACGGGCCTTATAGATTCAACTTAGGAAAGAGATCAGAAATAGGTTGAAAAGAATGAATATGAGAGATAGAATAGGATATTTTGAAAGTCGGCAGTGTTAAACATTTTATTAGGTTCCCAAAGTGCAACACGACAAGATATCCTTAGCCTTTCGGAAATGAGGTCGTAACTCATAACACCACACCAATCACCTTTATGCTAAACACCATACCTAAAAAAGCAAGTGCCAAGCGGTTAGGCGCTTGGTCTCAGGATGCTTGTCCTGGGCTCAACTGGGTGTGCTCTCCAGTTCGAGTCCTGCGACCTGCATTCTGAAAAAATCCCTCGGGCCAGCAGTTTACCCCCTCGGGGCCCACCCGGTACGAGTAGTGATTAGTCTCTGGTTGTCCACCTTAAGGATACACTGTGCGTCAAGCAAAAAAAAAAAAAAAAAAGTGTCCAGAGCATGGATATGACACATACCAGCAAAATAAATAAATTTTTTTTTTTGAGAATCCAAAAATAAATATAATTTTGTATAATGTTTTGCTATAACTTAAATATTTATAATTTTCATAATGTCATTTTTATTTTGTAATTTCACCCTCTCTAAAAAGAAAATATATAATTATTTGGTGAAAAAAAAAAAGTATCTAAAATCCTATACATTTATTATAACTTTATGTACTTGACATGATTAAATACGAAACTTAAAAAAAAAAATTACGAAATTAGGTTTTGAACTCCTTGAAAGATCAATCGTATGTGAAACTTTGAAAATATTTATTTATTCATGCAATTTTTTCTATACTTGAAGGATTGATTATATTTTAATGTTATTTTTTGTTTACACTTTATTATTTTATATTTTTCTTATGTAAGTTTTGAAATTAGCTTTGAAAATTATTTAAATTTTTGTAGATTTCTTTTAAAAAATCAAGTTTGCTAGTTTTAGGTAATCATTAAATTAATTATAACATCATCATAGCTTGTCCTCAAAAAACCATGAACAATTTTTAGCTTTTTTTTTTTTTAGACTTTACGATTTTTATAATATTAGTCAAGTCTCTCTTGAAAATTTTCTAATTTTATTAAAGAATACGATTTTTATAATATTAGTCAAGTCTTTCGCTTACCGCTCTGACAATTCTAATGCCATGTTGAGCATCTATTGAAAGAGTCCAAACCATACAATCTTTGTCACGAGGGAAGACATTAATCATTCCCACAAATATATATATATATATATATATATTAATAGGCAAAGTTGAGAGAAAATATAATTATGTTTAAATTGAATTTCAATTATTGTTTAATTTTACGTTACGTGTCCTATTTAAATTTATTTTTTTAAAATTTTTGTTGTAGGTGAGTTAATGAGGTGTAAAAAATGAATGGTCTAATATATGAGAGAGGCTATAATTTGAATTCATATATGTGTGTAATTGTAATTTTTTTAATTGTACCGTACATATACATGGGTTATACACTAGTGACACTAACTGATAAATCAATTGATTACATAGCTAACATGGATAATTGACTTATGCAAAAACGAAATAACCATAAGGGTATCGTTGTGATGCCGACCATTGTTCCTTCAATACTTAAGTTAGTATAAAATTGTTTAGCAAAAAAAAAAGTTAGTAAAAAATTCTTCTTTTGAATAAGAATGGGCAATTTTTTTTGAGAATTTGAATGCATTATTCATTCTCATTTCCCCCCTTCCTTTTATGTAGAATCTTTATGGCACTTTACATTAGATCATCTTCTTAAATTTTTATTGTCATGGTTAATGATGATGCTGTAATCGTCAGTCAAGTAGGTTTGTCCATATAGGTCAACACGTACTTCATCTTTGTACCTACAAGGTCGTGAAAGGAATCCTCTCTGAGTGGTCACCGATGTGGTGCTAGCCACGGAGTCTTCGATGGTAAAGTCAGTGAATGGAAGCTAAAAGAGATTATGAGAATTAGGAAATATCAGTGCTACAGTGTGTATACATAAAATGTACCTTGTTTAGTTCTGAAAGGTGTATGTATATATATATATATATATATATATATATCTCCCTCACTTCTAGCCATTGTGGCTTTTATTGTGGCTTTAGTGTTTCTTTTTAAAGCCTTTGGGCTCATTAATTTGGGTCTTGATGAGCTTCCAACGGCCTGACAGCTAGTTTATAACTGTTCGAGATATTGAATTCTCCTCTTTATGGCTTACCTTCCCTCGTCCATGAGGTTGAAGAGTGGACGATGGTGCTTGATGGGTTTTTCTGGGCAAGGATATTCGTTGGGCCTATCAATTGCCCCCCCCCCCCCCTCCCCCAAGTTTTGTGGTCATCCTTACGTGTCATGGCGATCACCAGAAGATGAAAGGTTTCTTGTTCAGACGTGACCCTTGGGGTTCTGTTCCAGCCACATTTAGTGTGTAGTGGCGGTGCCATACGAGTCATGGCCACGTGGCACATTCTGACTGGTGGAAGTTAATGCTCCACTCATGTGTCCTTTGGGTTTCCAGCTAATTTTCAGTTTTTCGTGAACAACTTTTTTAAATTGCCTTTCTTTTCTCTTTCCTCCTTACTTTCTTTCTTTGACGCCATTGTTACTCTGTGTTTTTCTTCTCTGAGCTTCCTGTCGCGTTACTCCTTTTGTTCCTTTCGAGGTAAGGTTTCTTTCCTTTTGCTTTATTCTTTGTAGAGAACTTTACTCGCAAAAGATTACTGGTATTTTCCTTTTCTCGTTTTGGAATTTGGATTTTTCCTCCTTTTTCCCTTCTTTTGGGCTCCATGGTAGATAGCTCTGAGGTTAGGAGACTTTGTCCTTCACTTTCGTTTATCTTTGCACGCTTAAGGGCTTCTTTAGGTTCTTCTTGTTCTTTTGGTTCTTCAGTAGAAAATTTTGTGTTTGGGGGTAGTGGCTTAGGTCTAGCATTGGCTAATCTGCTTCCTTTGCTTTGTGAGTCAATGGACTAGTTTGAGGGAATAGTGGGTGAACGGAGAGTTATGTTAGAAGTGAGGTCCAATGAGCTAGAAACGAGGTTGTCATCTAGTGACGACCCCGTTGAGGTGGAGGAGGATACAGCGACTTCTGGCCCATGAGAGGTTAGGGCTTTTCACGCCCTCGAGAAGGTGTGTGGTCTGGATTCTGAAACCCTTTCTAGGTTTAGAGATAGGTTCCAATTCCCTGAGAGGATTCGGATTCGTTTTCCTCACGGAGAGGAACGAGCCTGCCATTTTTCGCCTAGGGAAGTGTGTTTCTATGAGGTCGCTTTCCAATGTGGCCTTAGGTTTCCCGTCCACCCCTTCATCATGGAGCTTCAAATCATTTCAACATTGCTCCTGGGCAACTTATGCCAAATTCGTGGAGGATTGTGATCAGTTGTATGGGGATATGGATGGTCGTCATCGAAGGGGATATGATTTGGGTGGACGAGTTCACATATTTGTATCGTTTGAAGGAGTCAAAGGAGTATGGGTACTACGAACTTGTGCCTTGGGTTAGGAAGGCTAGGATCATCACCGATCTACCATCGTCCTTCCGATGCTGAAAATCAAGGTTCTTTTTTGCGTCTGGGGACGGATGGGAGACTCCTTCCGATGAACTCTGGGGTGATATCCTAGGTTGCTTCGTCGTTGGAGTGCCCCGAGTCTAGGTGTGTCATCCTTCTGCAAGTCCTTTTTCCTTCTTCCTTCCTCTTTTTCTTCTTATTTTTTACTCGTTACTAATCTTTTTGTTTGTTGTGTCTGCACAGTTAAGAAGCGTCGAAAGCTCAAGAGCAGGTACAAGAGGCGTGTAAAAGCTACTACTGAATACGCCAACACGATCGATGATTTCGACGATCTGGTCAATCTGAGAACTTTGGCTCATCACTGCCTAGGTCCAGAGCCTTCCCCCTTCGTCTTGTGCACCATTGAAATCGAGGAGAAAAGTAAGTGTTTATTTTGACTTGTCACTGCATTGGATTTTCCTTTCTCTCTTTTTTTTTTTTTAACAAGTGTTTCTCTTTTGCAAAGTTGACGACGAAATTCAAAGATAAGGGCAAGAAGAATGAGACTCTCTCAAACCTTGGGAAGAGGTTGGTACGTGTCGTGGAGAAGGGGACTCTCGTCACTCTTGTTACCTCTATCCCTGAAGCTGTGAGGACCGCTTCTCCAGCTACCTCGGTTAAAGAGATTACCCTACGCCTGAAAAAGCAGCGCATGGCGGATAAGGGAAAAGAGAAGGCAAACTTACGCTTGTCGAGCGTTTGGGACGATGTTGGCCTGGTACTGACGAAGGCGCAGGATGCCTTCATTGCTGAAGAGCTCAAGGTCTTTTCTGGCATGTCCTCCAACAAGATTGTGGGTCGTCACATCCACAAGCTCGTCTAGGTGATGTGCTTGTATTACTTACTCTTTCCTCTCTTCTTTTTTTTTTTGTTGCATGGATATGAAAGTTGAGTGTTCTGTGCGATTTTCTTTTTAGGTGCTGGGGAAAACCATCCACATTACGTTGGAGTACCTGAGCTAAGAGGTGAAGGCCACATCAGTGGGGTCTAGGGTGGAGGTTTTAGAGGCTGAGAACTTGAAGTTGAGGAAGGACTTCATTTCTGTTATGGACGAGGTCAACATTGCCAAGGAAAAGGCTAAGGTTCTAGCTGACGACCAGAGGGCTGAGAAGCAGCTGACCTTGGGGAAGGATGAACAACTCCAGGCTACAAAAGAGAGGCTCAAGACCGTTATTGCTAAGTCTGTTGAAGCCTTTCAACTAACTGACAAGTACTACGCTGTGCTCATCAGTTGGTACAACAAAGGCTTCGAGCTCTTTCGGCGGTACCTCGTCAAGCACCCTACTAGTGTGGACTTGGAAAGCCTGGACCTAGAGGAGGTAGATAAGGAGATGGCAGCTGACGAGGCTTTTCAGTCCACTGATGTTGCTCCCGAGGGGAATGCTTTAGAGCCCACTCCTGCTAGTGGTGATGAAGCTGCTGCGTGATCCTATTCAGTACACATATATACATGTTTTTCCCCCTTATCTTTTTTTTTTTGGGTGCCTAGTGTGTTTTTGGGCTTTTTGTTCTAACTTCAAAACAATGTTCTTGGCCCAATGTTTTTAGGTTTTTAATTTCTGTTTATGGATAACATATGTTATTGCCTATTTCCATACCTTTGATGGTTTTTTTCTTGTTATGTTTGATATGTGTGACTTGCGCTTTTGCCAAAAATTTTGTTTGCTTACCCCCGTATATGGGTACTTAGCCATTTTTAGGTGACTTACGTTTTGTTAAGGGATTTTGCTACTTAGGTTTCGTCAGTGACTTACATCCGTCTAGCAAAATCTTATCACTTAGCGTATTTTTTAAGTGACTTACATCCAACTAAGGAATTTCATCACTTAGGCTCGTCAGTGATTTACATCCGTCTAGTAGAATCTTATCACTTAGCCCTTTTCTGTGTGAATTACATCTAGTCAAGGAATTTTATCACTTTGGTTTCGTCAGTGATTTACATCCGTCTAAGCAGAATCTTATCATTTAGCTATTTTTAGGTGACTTATATCCTACTAAAGGATTTTGTCACTTAGGCTCGTCAGTGGTTTACATCCGTCTAAGTGGAATCTTATCACTTAGCCTTTTTTTTTTTTTGGGATTTGGACTTGCATACAATAAGTTGGAATATTGGTTGAATAGTGCTTTTATTGCTTTATTTCAAACGTGGATAAAATCGTCTTTGACATTTATTGATGATATTTCTTCAAATGCTCAATGTTCCATGGCTGCGGCAATTTCCTCCCGTCCATCGTCTCCAGGTAATAGCTGCCTTGTCTTGAGTAATGGATGATCTTGTAAGGTCTTTCCTAGGTTGGAATAAGCTTCCCTTGGGTTGGATCCTTAGTAGCTGGCGTGACTTAGCGTAGGACGAGATCTCCTATGTTGAGTCTTTTGAGCTTTACTCTCTTGTTGTATTATTCGGCCATCTTCTGCTGGTATGTCGTCATCTTCTGGAATGCTCCGTCTCTCACTTCGTCCAAGCAATCCAGGTTGACTCTCAACTGGTCGTCATTGCTGTCTCTACTAAAAACTTATCTTCTCATGTTGGTGCCTCTTACTTCGACTGGAATTACTGCCTCAGTGCCAGAGGTGAGCTTGAAGGGAGTTTCTCCTGTCGGGGTTCTTGCCGTAGTTCTATATGACCACTGGACATTAGATAGTTTTTCTGGCCATACGCCCTTTGCTTCCTCCAACTAAGCTTTGATAATCTTCAGCAGCGTCTGGTTTGTCACTTTCGTCTGTTTGTTGGCTTGTGGATGTCCTAGAGATGAGAACTGGTTCTTAATCCCTAATCCCAAGCAAAAGTCTCTGAAGTCTTGGCTGTTGAATTGTCGTCCGTTATCCGATATGATCATTCGTGGTATCCCGAATCTGTAGACTATGTTCTTCCACACAAAGTTCTGGATCTTTGTCTTCGTGACAGTTGGTAGTACTTCTGTTTCAACCCACTTTGTAAAGTAGTCAATAGCGACTAATAAGAACTTGTCTCTTATTTTGGGGTAGTTGCCCCACGATCTCAATTCCCCACTGGGCAAATGGCCACGGGGAGGTTATTGGCGTCAACTTCTCCTCTGGGATACGCTGAACATTTCTAAACCTCTGACACTTGTCGCATCACTCGACGAACTCTTTTGCGTCCTTCTACATAGTAGACCAGAAGTAACTTGTTCTGATGATCTTACTTACCAGGGATCTTGGGCCTGCGTGGTCTCCGCATATTCTTTTATGGATCTCCTCCAAAATGTACTTAGCCTCACTTTCATCGACGCACTTTAGGTAGGGCATGGAGAAGCCTCTTTTGTACAGGGCATCGTTCAAGATAGTGAACCTAGCTACTCTATTCCTGACTTTCCTGGCCTCCTCGATGTCCTGTGGAAGTCGTCCATCTTGAAGGAAAGATAGAATTGGGGTCATCCAGCTGCTTTCACTCTGAATTGTGAAGGTGTGGATCTCTTCAATGCTGGGATGCTTTTGGACTTCCATCTTTAGATCTACACTCGTCGATCTTGCTTCTGATGACACCTGCTTCGCTATCTCGTCTACCCCAATATTCTGGCTCCTGGAGACTTATATGAACTCTACCCGATCAAATTCTCGGGCCAGATGCCTCGTCAGCCTCAGGTATTTCTGCATCCTCTCCTCCTTTGCCTCATACTCTTCCTTTATTTGTCCCACGACTAGCTTAGAATCATTTTGGAGAAGCAAGTTTTTAGTGCCCAATGCTTTTCTGACCCTTAGTCCCGTCAGTATTGCCTCATACTCAATTTCGTTGTTAGTGGCAGAGAATCAAAGCTGAACCCCATATCTGAGCATATCTTCTTCTGGAATGATGATAATAACCCATACTCCGCCCCTCTTTTAGGCTGACAACCTGTCAGCCTAGATTGTCCATCTCTCCGTTTTGTCCGGTGCCCTGTCTTCGTCAGGGATCGTGAACTTGGCGATAAAGTCTACTAGTGCCTGCACTTTGATAGCTGTTCTGGGGTGGTACTCAATGTAGAACTAGCTAAGCTTGATTGCCTATTGAATCATTCTACCTATAGCCTCGAGCTTGTTAATTGACTTTTTTATAGGTTGATCTATCATCACTAGGATAGGATTCACCTGGAAGTATGGGCGCAGTTTTTGTGAAGCTATAATCAAGGCGAATGCAATCTTTTACGATCCGTGGTTACTTTGCATTAACTCCTTTGAATGTTTGACTGACATAGTAGACCAGGAGTTGTGTTCTATTCTCTTCCCAATTCAAGGTTACACTTACGGCTGTAGCCAATACTGCTAAGTTATAAATATAGGTCTTCCCTTTTTTTTGATGGGCTCAAGAGAGGTGGATTGCTCAAGTAGTGTTTAAGCTACTGGAAGGCCTTTTCGCACTCCTTCGTCTAGGTGAAGGCTTGCTTCAGAGTTTTGAAGAAGGGCAGGCACTTGTCAGTTGCATTAGAGACAAACCTATTGAGTGCTGCTATCATTCCTGTTAGTTTCTAGACTTCTTCCACCGTCTTGGGTGATGCCATCTCTAATATAGCTTGCACCTTTTCTGAGTTTGCTTCTATTCCCCTCTGGGATACCATGAACCCTAAGAACTTTCCAGATGCTACCCCGAAGGCACACTTACTGGGGTTCAACTTCATCTACGTATACCTCCATGTTTCTCTCGATTTGCTTATTGAACATTCTACTCACCTTTGGTAGGTTGCTCCTACATTTTTTAGTCCAAAGGATATTACCTTGTAGTAGGAGAGCCCTTGGCTTGTGATGAAGGCAGTCTTCTCCTGGTCTTCCTCTGGCATCTTGATCTAGTTGTATACTGAGAACGCATCCATAAATGTAAGGAGCTTGTGTTCTACCATGGAATCCACTAGTTGATCTGTTCTTGGCAGGGGTAAACAATCTTTCAGGCAAGCCTTGTTTAGGTCCGTGAAGTCTACACATATCCTCCATTTTCCATTTGCCTTTTTGACTAAGACGACGTTGGTTAGCCATTCTGGATAATAGACATTGCGAATGAAGCCTGCTGCTAGCAATTTGTTTACCTCGTCCATGATTGCCTGGTTTCGTTTAGGAGCAAAGACTCGTCGCCTCTGCTGGACGGGCTTCTTCTTAGGATCTACATTTAGTTGGTGTTGGATGACCTCAGTGGCTATGCCTGGCATATCCTTGTGACTCCATGCGAAAATGTCCAAGTTGCCTTTAAGGAATTGGACTAGTTTCTTCATCATCTCTCCGCTCAGAGTCGTCCCTATCCCTGTAGTCTTCATTGGTTCCCCGTCTATTAGCTCCATGGTTTCCAGGGCTTCCACCTTTTCTTCCTTTTTCTCCTCGATCATCCACATATGGTTCTCCTTTGCGGCTAATACTACCGAGTAGAATTCCCTAGCTAGTACTTGATCTCCCTTGACTTCACCCACACCATTCTCCGTCGAGAACTTTACTTTCAGGCAATAGGTGGACGTGGCTGCCTTCTAGCGATTGAGTGTAGGCCTTCTAATTATCACGTTGTACGAGGAAGGACAGTCTACCACCAAAAAGTCGAGCTGATGAGTCAATTGTCGGCGGTAAGACCCCACCATAATCGTTAGTGTCATTATGCCTTTGGGATATACCCTATCTCCACTAAAGCTGACGAGAGGGGACTCAAAAGGTCGCAATCTTTCGGGATCTACATTTAGTTGTTGAAAAGTAGAGAGGTAGATAATTTCAGCAGAGCTACCATTATCTATAAGGATTCTTTTGGTGTTGAACCCCTCTATCATAAGCATTATAACCAGGGGGTCGTCTTGCGATTGCTTCACCCCTTTGGTATCTTCTTCTGAAAATAGTATGTTCCTATCCGTCCTACTTTGCTTCAAGGGTGGTATCCTGTGGATGCTGTTTACTTGCCTTTGTTGTGACTTCTTGAGGGATCTGAACGATCCACCTGTGGATGGTCCTCCGTGATTGTCTTTATCTCTCCTACCGCGTTCTGTGGACAGTTGAACATGTGGTCCTCGTCCTTTGGAACATCTTCGTGCTTATTCTTGTTATCACCTTTACATCTGCTAGAATCCTCTTTCTTCATAAATTTTCGCAGCTTCCCTTCTGAATAAGCTCCACTTTCTGCTCCTTTAAGTCTCTGCAATCTTCTGTGTAATGGCTATGATCCTTATGGAAATAGCAATACTTCTTCTTGTCACGCACATTAGGTGATGAGTGCAATGGCCTTGGCCATTTGAGGAAATGCTCGTCCTTAATCTGCGTCAAAATTTTGTTAACGGGTATAACTAAATGGGTAAATTTTACCGTCTGAGGGGTTTTATCGTCTCTTTGCTTGTTCCCGTTAGTGCCTTGACAATCTCCCTTTTCTCTTTTTTGTCCCCTCCGGTCTTTTGCCTTTCCTTCCCTCTCCCTAGGCTTTTCTTCGTCCCTAATGGCTGCTAGGGCATCTTCGGCGTTCATATACTTCTGTGCTTTCAGGAGCATTTCTGCCATCCTACAAGGAGGGATCTTCGCGAGTGCGACCACAAACTCTCTGGACTTTAATCTGGCTTTGAAGGTCATCAGCTACACCTTGTAATCTGCTTTGTCCACCTTTAAGGTTTCCCTAGTGAAACGCTTTTCATATGACCTTAGGGTCTTCTTCTCCCCTTACTTGATGGTGAGCAGATGGTCCACTGGCATTTTCGGGCGTTTTCCACCGAAGAAATGGCATAAAAAGGATTTTCCCAATTGCTCGAAGTTGTCAATGGATGACGTTGGTAGCTTGGTGAACCACTCCCATGCTGCTCCTTTGAGAGTAATGGGGAAGGAATGGCATAGTATCTTGTTAGGGAGCTGTTGAAGACCTAGAGTTGTCTTGAAGGTGTTGAGGTGGTCCAGAGGGTCCTTCAGACCGTCGAATGACTCGAGTTGTGGGAGACGAAACTTCGAAGGCATTGGGCATTCCAGGACCGCCGGCGAGTCTATCCTCCTGACCATCCTGTCTAAGCTCCGATTTGTTTTTTTCCCTTAATGCACTTCTCAGCTCGTCCATTTCCCTTCTCATATCCCTGAGGAGGTTTGAGTTCGCTCCCTCAGGAGTAGTTGGTTGTTAATGGTCGTTCCTTCTTTGGTTGTCTTCATTGTCGTTCCAGTTAGTCCCAGAACGATTATCTTGCTGAAGCTATAACCTCATCTCTTGGTTCTGTCTCATAAGCTCCTCCACACTTAGGTGTGCTGGACTCCATTTGGTGCGCAGGGCTAATGTTGCATAATCTTTAGGTGTGCTGGACTCCATTTGGACTCTAGAGTTGAATGGAACTACACTTTCGAATCTAAGTACAAAAATGTCGTCCCTACAGACGGTGCCAAACTAATGATACTGTGATTGTCAGTCGAGTAGGTTCATCCAAATAGGTCAGCACGTACCTCGTTTCTGTACCTGCGAGGTCGTGAAAGGAATCCTCTCTAAGTAGTCATCGGTATGGTGCTAGCCACAGAGTCTCTGATGGTAAATTCAGTGAATGGAAGCTAAGAGAGATTATGAGAACTAGGAAATATTAGTGCTACAGTGTGTATACATAAAATATACCTTGTTTAGTTCTGAAAGGTGTGTATATATATATATATATACCAATAGGGGGGGTAAGTTACAAGCGGAAGGAGGTCAGATGCCGACTGGGGCTATTTGATTACAAACTGGAGGCTGACTGAGCCCATCTGATTACAAATTTAAGACTGACTGGGGTATTACAAGTGTAAAACTGGGTTGCCATCTGATTACAAGTATTGGGTTGTAATGAGAAGAGCTGTGAAGTAGTTTTTCTAAAACTAAGACTTGCTGAAGAATGAATCTGAAGCTTCCTTATATAGACTGGAGGAGAGCTTTGGATTCTCTGAAGATTGCTGAAAATCCGGAAGAGTAAATTGCTTTTACTAAGGCGAAAACCTTTTCCACCGAAAGCAAATAGTAATTTTGAATAATGTGCGAGGTATTGTTCATGAATAGTGACTGGTGCTGTTCATGAATAGTATTTTAACCCATATCTTTTCTGTCGGCTGAGTGCTGGTTATTGTTTATCAATAGTGACTGGTGCTATGGATGAATAGTAACCTATCTGGAAAAACTGTTCTGAATAGTGACTGGTGCTATCCAGAATACCTTTATTCGTTGTCTAACCTGTAAGCATCATTCGGATCCTAGGAATCCTAGAATAGAGGATCATTTGGATCGAAGTTTGCTGAGGCTTCTGAAGAGGCAAGAGAACCTTTCTCTAGAGACTGTAATTCTTCTGACTGGAGGAGTAATTGCTGGGCAAGATCTTTTAATCCCTTGCTAGATTTTCTGGCGATCTGAACGGAGTCTAGGCTGGATTGAGATCTTGTTACAGGAGCAATAGTCCTATGAACCGGAGGAGGGAGATCCTCATGAACCTGCTTGATGATTGTATTAATCTTAAGGCTATCCCACCATTTGACTGAGAATTCTCTGTTTAACAGATTTCCTTTAATATCATAATTCCACATGCTAATCCAATGGATTCTGTACATGACCGTCATATGCAGAATAGCTGGAAACTGGCCACCATGATGCGTAACTTGACATCTTGAACTGAAATACTTGAGGGCATCTTGCAGAGGTTCTGGAAAGATCTGGGGTACTGATCAAAACATTTCCCACCACTTAAGGAACCATGTTGGTATTGTGCTAGAGAACTTTTTATCAAAAATCAAGAACCAAGAGTGATCAAACTTCTTATTCTGATAGAAAAGAACCTTTTCAAATATATCCATGTAGTCATAATAACTATAATGGAAATCTGAACCTGTGAAAGACTTAAGACCTGTGAGTGTTTTTAGCAAAGAGGGATGTTGTCCCCATTCTTTGCAGTTGACAAAACCTGTAATGATGAACTTATGATAAAGGACTACTGAGGGGTCCCCTTTGTTCATAATGTCTTCTACCTTGGCAAATCCTTCCTGGATGAGGATATACCTGTAATACTTGATATTTTTCTCTGGGTGTTTTGGGAGGAAATGTCATCCATCTGGGAGGACTTCCATGGCTAGAGCTAGGGGATCTTTTATATGAACCAAGTGGGGTTCAATATAAGAGATATGTTGGACAAATGGCTTTTTAAAATAGGGAGACCAATTTTTTCTGGGTAAAGGCCGAGATGATCTTTGGAATTGTATGGGGCCAAAGGGTTCATCAACTGTATATAGAGTAGTTTGCCTAGGGGCTGGGGAAGCTAAAGCTGAACTATAACTGGGTCGGGCTGGCGTTTCGTAGGTTGGTTTCGGGATAGTGGACACCACATAACGATTGGACAAAGTTACTGGGGAAACTGGAACTAACTGGCCAGGGTTCTTTGCCTGACTGGTACTACTTGTGGTTTGCTGTTTAGGAAACTTTAGGGGTTGGTTTTGTACAGGTTTCTTTCCCGACATTTTGGTTTGGATTCTGCAAAAATTCACGGGTATGGAAATCAGGGATACTGTTTTTAGTTCCTTTTATGAATTCAATGTCAAAGTCAAAAATTGAAAGGATGGCTTGCCATCGTGCAAAAATCTGTTTTAATGCAATGTTTTGAACATCTTTTTCTAAAACATGTATTGCAGATTTGTAATCAATCCTAATTTAAAACTTTTGATTCAAAAGATCACTCTGAAATTTTGAAATGCATAGTACTATAGATAAAATTTCTTTTTTAATAGTACTATAATTTAACTGTGTGGGAGTCCAAATTCCTGAATGGAAACAGACTATCTGTTCTGGAGAATTAGGATTAACACGCTAGAGGAGAATGCCACCATAACTTATGTCAGAGGCATCTGTCTGGACAATCTTGAAAGAATTGGCTGAGGGAATTCCTAAGCAAGGGTGTGTCTTGACATATTTTTTGATGTTCTGGATAACTAGGGTATGAGCTGGGGTCCATGGGGAAGGATTGGTTTGAAGTCTATCAAAAAGGGGTTGGCATTACTGCCTGAGATTTTGATAGAAATTAGAAACATAATTAAGGGATCCTAGAAATCTCTGAAGCTGGGTTTTGTCTAGGATTTCATCTGAAAATTTTTCAGCAAACTGGATAGCTCTGTCTATAGGTTTGATGACACCATGTCTTATATCAAAACCTAAGAATCGCACACTAGTTTGGAAAAGCTTGATTTTAGGGGCTGAAACAACAAGACCATTGTTCTTAACTGTGTGGAGAAAAGTTCGCAGGTGCTTCCAATGTTAATTCAGGGATTCTGAAAAAATAAGCACATTATCGATGTACACAATAGCATAACTGGAGAATGGATTGAAAATCTCATTCATGATATTTTGGAATTCAGAAGGTGCATTTTTAAGGCCAAAGGGCATTACATTCCATTCGTAATGACCAAAAGGTGTGGTAAAGGCTGTTTTATACCTATCAGACTCTCTGATTTGTATCTGCCAAAAACCACTCTTCATATCAAACTTACTGAAAATCACTGCTTTACTAAGCCTATTGACTAAGTCTTTTTTAATGGGAATTGGGTACCTTACCAATTCTAAGACTTTGTTAAGGGGCTTGTAATTGATAACTAATCTGGGAACACCTCTCTCGATCTTAGCATTTTTCTGGATATAAAAGGTTGGACAAGACCATTGTGACCTAGATGTTCTAATGATTCCTTTTTGGAGGAGATTCTCTATCTCAGCTCTACAAATATCCATGAGTTCCTGATTCATTTGGATGGGTCAAGCTTTGGTAGGGATATCATTTTCATGAAAATCTTTGACATATGGGAGAGCTACCTCGTGTCTCTTTCTATGCCAAAAATCTGTAGGTAAATTAGAGCAGACTTCCTGCTTGAGTTTTTCTTCAAACTCTTTGATCTTTTTTGGATGTCTTTACAAGCTAGTTTTTCTTCAACTTGCTTGTACTTTAAATCATCCTTTAGATATTTGAGCTGCTTGGTTTTGGCACTAATAAGGTTAAGGGTCCTGGAGACAGAAACTTATACTAATATCTCTCGGTTCTGGGCTTCTAAGAAACATAAACTTAACGGGTTGGCCAAAGGGATGGGTAGTGATTCCTTTACAATCTGTGATAAAAGGATACAATAGGCACATAAATGGGTTTCCTAGGATGACTCTATCTGTCATATTCTTAACTAGGACAAATGTGGTTTTGAAACATATGTTGTCCTGGCACACATACGCTTTTGGGATTTTGAATTCAATCTGCATTTTCCTGCCACTTGCGGATGTCAATTTTTCCCTAGTCTTTTTGAAGTATTTAGAGGGAATAATTCCTTCTTGAATGCAGTTGAGATCAGCTCCTGAATCTATCAAGGCTACAACCTCAAATTCAAAATCTTTGAAGATGACAATCCTAACCCGGGAATGCCATTTCTGGAAGTTAATCCTATTGATGGTTTCTAAGAACTTCTGACTAGGTTGTTCTTCTTCTTGAACCATATTGGCTGTAGGGTTAACATTTTCATCTTCTTTATCAGAAGGATCTTGAAATGAGGGTCCTTCCTCATTACCTTGATGAGAAGTGTTTTCCAAATTCTTAACTCTTTGATCAAGGAGAGTATTATCAACCTTAAGAATAGTTAATTCTTGCTTAAGGGTTCTAACCTCTAATTTAGTTTCCTTGATTTCAGTTTGAAGGTCGTTGACTGTAACTTCCTTCTTGGACTTGGAAAGTCTCTCATAAATTTTCTCTAAGTCAACTTTGGGTTCACAAAGTTTTGGTTCGGGTTTACTGGTTTCCCTAACTAAGGTTGCATGAAATGCACTAAGCCTTTGGGCTTTGACTATAGGATCTTCGATCTGTTCAATGAGGTCTAGGAGTAATTCTTCCTGTTTGCTAAGTGTACTAACTAGTCTGCTAGGAGCACTAAAAGTCTTGTTCCTAGGACAACTATCTCTGCAAATTTTGCTGATTTGATCTTTAACTGGAGTGTTGGAATCCTTAGTCTTTCTGTAATACTTGGAGGCTATTCTATGCCTTCTTATATCTTGGGGAAGGTGACTAGACTGGACAACTTTTTTAGTTTCTTCTTTGGTCCAGTTGGTTTTGGTGATAACACAAGACTTTTTATGCCATGCAAAATGGTTCTCAAAATATTCAAAGAAAGGAACATTGTCCGATATCTCTTTCATGAACTCTTGCCATTTCTCTAGAACTTCTTTCTTTTGTTCTAAAGTATGGTTTTTTCTGTAAGCTTCTCTTTTAACTTTGTTTCTTTCAGAAACAAATTCCTTTCCTAGGGCTACTAGGTTTGGAGTGAAGTCTTTCTTTAAAACCATGAGTTCATGATCAACTAGAGGTTCCTGATCCTCATACTGGTATGGGTCCTCCATATCAATTTTGGATGGGGAAGGTGTCTTGCGACTGTTGTCGTCATCTTGATCAACAACTGAGTCTTGTTTGGCTGTGTAGCACGGGGTACTAACCTGGGACTTGGTTTGGACTCCTTGGAGTTCTACACCTAAGTTTCTTCTAGATCTTGGGTATGGTGCAAGAGATCTAGAGGAGCTGGCTTGGGAAGCAGATCTATCTCAGAGGAGAAAGGGTAGCTGCTTACTAGGTAAAAGAGATCGGCGGAGATCTATTGGGGATTTAGGCCTATACTCATCTAAGGGTGTTCTAAACCTAGACTGGTCAAAGCTAAGTCTAACAGTACCATCCGCTAGTTGCTGGACAAAATCTAAGTTTGGATTCTGATCTGGGTTTTGAATCTGGAGAGGAAAATTCTCATTCTCTAGAGTCCAACTAGGAGGGAAATCAACTTCATCCCATTTCAGGGTTCTGGGGATCTGAACTTTGGCTTGGACATTGGTTTGAATAAGAAGTGTTTCTCCTATCTTCTTTTTATCCAAATAACTTGATCTAACCTTTGGTCTGGAACAAGATGTTTATAAGACGAACTGCCTTCTCAAATACTCTTATAACATCTCATTGCCACTATAAGAGTATTTGAGAAGGCAGTTCATCCCATAAACATCCTGTTCCAGACCAAAGGTTAGATCCAGTTATTTGGAGATAAAGGTGATTAGGTTTTAATTGTTTAAATTAAACTTTTAGCCATAATGATAAATAGATTGTTTAGAAGTAACTCTACCTCCAGTTTAGCCAGTAGATCTACATCGCTTCTAGAAATTCCAAAAGATGCTGGAATTATCAATAGTGAAGAGTATGAGTTATCAGATATAGACCTAAAGTTAGGTGATTGGAACCTTCCTAAGGTACCCACAAAAGAGTTCTATAAGTCTTCACGGTACTTAAAAACAGTTTTTAAGTCAGATTACCATGTTAGAACCATAGAACAAGTTTATGGAATAAACAAGAAGTACGAGACATGCTATTTGTTTAACCCAGCTACCATAAAAGCCCACAAGAAGAAATGACATAACTTTCTACACATAGGTTTAGTCCAGGTTGGAGTCAGAGCACTCATTAGACCAGGTTTGAACAATTCAATCCTTTTAGCGCTTCGAGATACTCGTCATATAAGGTTTAAAGACAGTCTCTTAGGCACCATCCAAACCAGTTTAAGAAATGGACCAGTCCATTTCGATTGTTTTCCAAACTTTACCCTTCATCTCCATAACCCGCATATCATGAAGGCCCTCACCCTAAATATCAAGACCTATGGAACCCTCTTGGTGCAGGGAACTAGCCAGATAGCCTTGATATACAGAGTTTACTACAAGTGCATTAAGACAAACATGAATGTTGGAGCTTTGGATAAAAAGAAGATGGGAGAAACACTTCTTATCCAAACTAATGTCCAAGCCAAAGTTCAGATCCCCAGAACCCTGAAATGGGATGAAGTTGATTTCCTTCCTAGTTGGACTCTAGAGAATGAGAATTTTCCTCTCCAGATCCAAAACCCAGATCAGAATCCAGACTTAGATTTTGTCCAGCAACTAGCAGATGGTATTGTTAGACTTAGCTTTGACCAGTCTAGGTTTAGAACACCCTTAGATGAGTATAGGCCTAGATCCCCAATAGATCTCCGCCGATCTCTTTTACCTAGTAAGCAGCCACCTTTTCTCCTCCGAGATAGATCTGCTTCCCAAGCCAACTCCTCTAGACCTCTTGCACCATACCCAAGATCTAGAAGAGACTTAGGTGTAGAACTCCAATAAGTCAAGACCAAGTCCTAGGTTAGTACCCCGTGCTACACAGCCAAACAAGACTCAGTTGTTGATCAAGATGACGACAACAGTCACAAGACACCTTCCCCATCCAAAACTGATATGGAGGACCCATACCAGTATGAGCATCAAGAACCTCCAGTTGATCATGAACTCATGGTTTAAAAGAAAGACTTCACTCCAGACCTAGTAGCCTTAGGAAAGGAATTTGATTCTGAAAGAAACAGAGTCAAAAGAGAAGCTTACAGAAAAAACCATACTTTAGAACAAAAGAAAGAATTTCTGGAGAAATGGCAAGAGTTCATGAAAGAGATATCGAACAATGTCCCCTTTGAATATTTTGAGAACCATTTTGAATGGCACAAAAAGTCTTGTGTCATCACCAAAACCAATTGGACCAAAGAAGAAACTAAGGAAGTTATCCAGTCAAGCCACCCACCCCAAGATGCCGTCACTTTTAAATAGAAAGGAAAGGATGTCTTAGCCACCCCTTTTAGGATCCCTTCAGGAGAAGAGAAATTAGTTAAGAAAGTGATTGAGCAGAATAATTACACCATCTAGTGTCTTGGTGTAATAGGAAAACAGCTTGACAGAGTAGAAGAAAAGATGGAACATAAGGTTGTCCTCTAGTCAGGAAGCCCTAGTAAACCCATCCAGACTCTAGAAAAGCCTTTAGTCAAACTACCCATAAATAGGCTTACTAGCCTTAAGTCCAAAGATAAAACAACTTTAGAAATAGTGACCCATATGATAGAGGATTTGAAGAAAGAACCAGTCACCCCTTCACCCTCCAAAGGTCCCCAACTTACAGTTTTAGATATCCACACAGCTTCTAGTAGAACCTCCTCAGAAAGTGAAAAGGAGATACAGCACATAGAAAACCAGTTTTGAGGATTAGAGGTGAAAAGGCTTCACCAACCTAACCCTACCAGCCTAACCAAAAACTGGTATCCCAAACCAACACCCCCTGAGCTCCAGTATGAGGAAAGGAACGTTAGTAACCAGTTCACTGTAACCTCTGGTAAACTCTATGAGTGGAACATAGATGGCCTATCAGAACAGGAAATCCTAAACAAGATCAATCATTTGACCATGGTGGCTAATAACTACTTAGATGAGGGACGCCCTTACACAGAAGTCATTGAGCTCATAGTCTTAGAATTTACAGGGAAACTTCTGCAATGGTGGAACAATTGCCTAACAGAATTAGCCAAAGATAGTATCAAAAGTGCTGTTCAAAAGAATGAGGAAGGTCTCCCCATTTTTGATGAACATTTAAGAAGAGGAATTCCTGATGGAGTAAATACCCTGATCTATACGATCATAAACCACTTCATAGGAAAACCTAGTAATATCATATCTAGGATTTATGACCAGTTGAGTAACCATAGATGCCAAACTTTGGGAGACTACAGGTGGTACGAAGATGTATTCACCACCAGAGTAATGCATAGAAGTAATTGTAACTCTCCTTTTTGGAAGGAGAAGTTCATCAATAGCCTACCCAGATTATTTGGTGAAAAAGTGAAAGAAACACTTTGCAATCCACTAGGTGTCATAGATTATGATAACCTAACCTATGGTGACATCTCTAGCATAATCTGAAGTGAAGGAATGAAGTTGTGCAGAGATTTTAAGATCCAGAGTCAAGCTAACAAAAGCAAAGCCCAGTACGAAGTAGGAACCTTCTGTACACAGTATGGCCTACCTCCTATAGCTCCGTCCAAAAGAAAAACCAAGTCTAGGAGGAAAGAATCCCCTGAAAAACCTTACAGAAAAAGGTTAGCTACCAGGTATTATAGAAGAGAAGAATACAGCAATTCCAAAGATAATGAGTTTTATAAAGAAAAACCCTCTAGATCTAAGAAAACAGCCAGACACGAAAAGCCCCCAAAAGAATCAGGAAAATGCTTCAAATGTGGTAAACAAGGTCATTTCAGTAATGAGTGTAGATCCAAGGCGAAATCCCTTATCAACACTCTAGTTAGTGACCAAGCCAGTAAAGATGAGATCTTTAGACTGCTAGAACTTACCCACATAGAAAGTGAGTCAACCAGCAGTTCTAGTGACCACGAGATCCACTAACTAAACCAGTTGTCATCATCTTCAAAACCCTTTAGAGATTCAAGTTCCTCTAGTGGCCTAGGAATTGATTTAGCCTGTAGAGATAGTTGTTGTAGGAACAAGACTATCAATATTCTCAGCAAGCAGGATGAACTACTCCTAGAAGTGAAAACCCAAGAATGCCAGTTTAAACCTAAGGATAGAACCCTTAGTCAAGATCTAGAAATATCTGAGGTACAAGGAGGAATCTTTGTTAATTCTAAATATCCTGAATCCGGTTCACGATATTTATCCATCATTCCTTTCAAAACCAGTCAAGAACCCTGAATTGTCTGTATCCCTCATTTCCCATCCAGTTAATAGTTTTTTTGACCCTATCCGGTCCAAAAACCCATCATGTTTTAATCCATGCATATTGCATAAAAATATTTGCTGCATTGCATCTCCTGTTTTCAAAAATAATTCTTCAAACATACGTGTAACAGAAAACCATTCTGCTTGTCCAGACAACCCCAAACAGGAAACCTAGCAAATCACCCACAGTCCCACTAATCAGTGGAAGATGGCAGAAAATAGGAACAAGGGAAAAGCTCCTATACAGGACGAGGACAATCCTCAAAACAAAAGACTCCTAGAACAGTCTTTTGAAAGGCATGAAGGCGAATCTTCTAAGGTAAACCAAAGATTTAATATCCCTGCAGGAATCTGTCCGAGAAATTGAGACATATTCCAGTGGTAACATAGTTGTTGATGCTTTGCAGGCAACTTTGCAAGAGAATTTATATAAGGAAACATTTGGAGTACATTCAAATTTCCCATACTCCACAACTATTATCCTTGATCTCCTACATTCAGCCTATATTCTTCATAATACTGATCTTTTCCAAAGAACCCTCAAAACCCTAAAAAATCATTTAGAAAACCTTGAGGCAAGAAATGATCATATCACCAGTCTACTCTCTGGCAAAGAGGAAATCCGTTCAAAGGATAAGACTGTCCTAATGGGCACATGTTTTGCCAGGCTAAGTCTTAAGACCCAAGCCTCGGTAAGAAGTGCATCTGCTAACTTACCTTCTGAAATACAAGTCTGTATTTTGGGAAGTAAGGTAATGACTGAATCACTTGACCTATGGTTTAGGCATTTCAAAATATTGGTCACCACCAGACACCCAGATCCAAATGACTCAGATCATGTTAATAATGCTCTGTCAATGGCCTGTTGGGAAGCATATTTTGGAAGCAGTCTAAGAGTCTATGAAAGGGCAAGACACTCCTTTCCTGGATTGTTAATTAATTATAGTGATGTTTCAGAAGATGAAGAGGAAGATAATCAAATGAATCCTCACTGGCTTTCTCAGATGTTCGAATATGGTTTTGTCAGGTTTATAAGATTAACCAGCCACAACCAAGTCAGCCAGTTTCCTCTAATCATCAAGAAAACCATCACTACAGTCAAAAGCCCTTTTGTCTCTATCAGGTGCTGGAGCACAATTCCAAAATGGGAAATGGACGAGTGGGCAACAGTTCAGCCTTCAAAGCATTTTTTTCTTATAGGAGGGTATTCCCACCAAGGTCCCTGGTCAGAAGGAGACTCCTTTCTTTCCTACAGGAATCCCCAAGCTCTTGCCGAATGTTGGAGAAACTATTTCAACAATGAAATTCTTCATGTTACCAAAGAATTATGGAAGAATTAACATTTCATTGGCAATACAGGAAAAATTTCGGTTTTCTCCATTAGACCATACTATGAGTCCACTCCCCAACTTTCATGGGTCACAATTGCAACCCCAGAACGTTCATGATCCCTGGAACGGATCCAGTTTGTAAACCCTTAATTTATTGCGGACTTTGTGAACAGTTTACTACTTTTCACGAGCACGCCTGTAATAATGATCCTCCATGGGAATCGCCTGATGACGATGGTTATTAGTATTAGATTTTGGATAGCATCAGTCACTATTCAGAACAATATCTCTAGACAGACCTTTATTCATCTACAGCACCAGTCACTGTTGATAAACAGTATCCGCACCCATCCGACAGATAAAGACAAGGGACAGAACACTATTCATGAATAGTACCAGTCACTATTCATGAACAGTACCCGACACAATTATTCAGAAGTATCATTTGCTTTCGGTGGAAAAGGTTTTCACCCCAGTAAAAGCAATTTACTCTCCGGATTTTTAGCAATCATTAGGGAATCCAAAGCTCTCCTCCAGCCTATATAAGGAAGCTTCAGATTCATTCTTCAGCAAGTCTTAGTTTTAGAAAAACTACTTCACAGCTCTTCTCATTACAACCCAATACTTGTAATCAGATGGCAACCCAGTTTTACACTTGTAATACCCCAGTCAGTCTTGCATTATATATATATATATATATATATATATATATATATCTCCCTTACTTCTAGCCATTGTGGCTTTTATTGTGGCTTTAGTGCTTCTTTTGTAACGCCTTTGGGCTCATTAATGTGGGTCTTGATAAGCTTCTAATGGTCTGACAGCTAGTTTGTAACTCTCCGAAATATTGAATTCTCCTCTTTATGGCTTACCTTCCCTCGTCCATGACGTTGAAGAGTGGACAATGGTGCTTGATGGGTTCGTCTGGGCAAGGATATTTGTTGGCCTATCAATTAATGTGAGAAAATGGTTGAAACTACTAGCGAGATTCTAAAATACGTGATTCTTATATAGGTTGATAGTTTTTTGGTAAGATGGGCTAAGGTCATTCTCATGCCTTTTATGCTTTTTATGCTATATTAGTTCTGCTGGGTTTGTAGTTCTTTGAGCATTTAACTAATCTTGAGTGTGTTTATTAAAGGACTCAACTAATCCTCTTGTTGTGTACTCCCTCTATTTCATCTTATATACATTAGATAATTATAGGAAAAATTTCTTAGGATGACCCCAAAATATTGGCTAAGAGTTTTCAGCCCAAAATCTTATGGATCTAAAGAAACCTTAAAGCTAGACCATTACCTTGGGGTTTTGGCTATACTTTTATATATATATATATATATATATATTTTTTTTTTTTTGAGAAAATGGCTATACCCTTTTTAAATTTGTATATCCATAGCGATCCCAACATGCCACCAATTATTGTCCAATTATTGTGACCTTGAGTAATTTACTAATATAAGTGGAGTGTCTTATTGGCCAATGAGTTAACATATGCGATTTTTCTATAAAGAAATATACATTGTCATCATTTAACTTGTTTATATTTTCCTGAACTTAACAACTTCCAAAGTTTTATTGTCACTTGTCAGGTGATGTTTATTTCATAATACCATTTAGAAATTTAGAAGTCTTTTATTTTAAAATATATCATTTTTCTTATAATTTTGAAAATAAGTTCAAAGTTTTAAAGATGGCTGAGAATTAGTTTGTATAGCAATGATTCAAGTTCAAATATGTTGTTTTATATTTGTGGTTCTAAGCTCACCTTAGCCCCCCTCTCCTTCTCCAATTATATATTTATTTATTTATTTTTAATTTTTATTATTATTAAAATTGCTTAACATGAGAGTTTTTTTTTTTTGTTACAAATTAGGGTAACTTATTTTATATATTTGGTGTAATACACGTCTCTTTCAAATAAATATAGATCCTATGTGCAAGATCTACATATTTAATTTTATTTATATATATGAGAATAAGATATATGAAATGTATCAAATAATTTCACAAAAGATAAGAACCAAAAAAGTCCATAGACTCCATACATCTTATCAAAATAAGAATTATAATAAAAATAAAGTCCATACATAAAATACTGAGAGATATCTAAAACTTGGTTTGGAAATGAGGTAGGTCATGAAAAAAATATGGTGGAAAAAGGTTCAAGCAAGGAAACTAATTGGAATAAAACTATTCAATAGCTACCATATTTAATAAGAGCATGACTAAAATATGATAATAAAAAATTATAATTTTTTTTTTTCATTAATTTTGAAAAAAAAAAAAAAAAATCTCACCCATATGGCCATATCTATTTCCCTTTAATCTTTTCATTCTTTTCTTCCTTTTAACAAACGTATGTTAAACGCTCTTACATGTTTCTTAAAAAAAAAAAAATGTTAAACGCTCTTATGACTTATCTCATGGAATCAACGTGCTGGAAGTGTCGTTTTTAGTTGGGCCGGTGGACCCGCCATAGGTTAGCCTAAGCCATCAGCTCCAGCAGTTCGACCTGATCCGACCAAAAAAAAAAAATCTAGATACAGCTGAAATGGACACTGGGGTTATCTCGTTTGACATGTGGTTCTGAGAAGCCACTGCTCTTATACCTTCTGTTTTTTTGTATACGCACGTTCTCTCTTGCACATAAATTCACTCTACCAGTATTACTTTCCAAAAGTCTTCTTAGTCTTTTACTCTTTTTGTACCTCCACAATGACTCCACAATCACTCTTATGGTGAAGACCAGCAAGTAGAGGAAGAGTAAAAAAGCCATTTCCATGACTATCTCCACCTTAGAAGCTCGGTAATTCTCTAACTCTCTCTCTCTCTCTCTTGCTGTGTGCTTTGTTTTGGCAGCAATAAAAGGAAGTTGGTGTAAAAAGGGGGCTGTGAATTGATAGTTGTTGAGACTTGAGAGCTGGTTTGAGTGAATGTTGTCGGGAACTTGTAATGAATTTTACTTTGGGATAGAGAGTAATTCACATGGAGTTGCTCAGAAAATCTAGTGTTTTTGGCAAGTTATATTGGCAGTTATTTAGATTGCTACAAACTAATGCATAAGCATTAGTTTTTCTGGGATTTGGCAAGTAATTAAGGAAGCATTCTCATTTCTCCCTTCACTTGGATTTTTATTTTTTATTTTTAATTATTTGGATAAAATTAAAAAAAGTATGTAGTAGCTGCTGTCAACTAATTATCAATTTTCTTCTACCTCATGGTAGAGTAGATTTATTTTAAGAAGTGTAACTTCCTCTAAACTTGAACATTGCAAAAAATTCATGGAATGAATATAAAGCCGGTTTCCATATAATTAAAACTTTTGTTGTGTATTAGTGTATATTCACGGAAATACTATGAGAACTTTTTGCCCCTTTTTAGTCGCTAAATAATTGGCTTGATGCTCTTTTTGATTATTTAAGGTTTTTGACACTCCTATGCTGTTTATTATCTTTAATAGTCTATTAACTCTGTTTTTTTTGGGTGCTAGCTATCTTGATTCTTGCAAGAGGCATGAGGTGCTACCCAACTCGGCAGTGTTATCCTGGTTTTCTAAGGTTTTTTTTTTTTTTTTTTTTTTTTTTTTTTTTTTTTTTTAATTTTAAAGTTCTGCTTACTTTAAATCATCATTGATCAAGTAATTGTTCGTGGTTTTCTTAGCTTCTGTTTCTTCTTTTTATACCTTAGTATTTCTCAAGTATGCAAATATCCAACCTTTCCTTCGCTCACATAAAACACATTTTGTTTCATTAATATTCAGGCCAAGATCCAAAGCTCGCACCATGAAAAGTGTAGCATAGTGGTTTCATTAGACCAGCTAAAGGATGCTGACCTGTCCCCATTAGTCGATGTGTTTATGGCAATTGATTCCTATGATATCGATGCAGTTGACATACTTCAGGAATCACATTGTACCTTGAGTAAAGAAAACATTACAGCTTTGATGCATGCAATCAATCTAAAGCTCCGGATCATTGATCTCCTGGATATGTCACTGAGGAAGGATGTTTTATGGTTTGTAACAGTTATTATTCCATGAATTGAGTAGTGCTCTGTACTTCTTTTCACCTGCGCCTTTATGAAAGTTTAATGATTAAGAGTTAAGACAATACAATTCTTTAACCATTAATAAATACATAAATAAGGTCTTACATATTTAAGTGAAGCATTAACTTAATTTCTTGATTTGGATTTTCTCCAGGGATATCTGCCAGAATGGCTTGGCTTGTGAAGTTTTGAATTTGAGGTCTCTCCATATCCAAAAACTCAACATTGTTGGAAGATTTAAGCGGTTACACACCCTTAATCTGGATTTTTGTACTTCACTCACTGGTATCCAGAAGGACTGTTTTGTTTGCATGCCAAATCTGATGCATCTCTCAATGTGTGAGACAAGAGTTGCTAATCTCTGGACAACTACTGCTGCGCTATCAAAACTTCCTTCTTTGGTAGAATTACGGTTCCAAAATTGCTTGTGTTGCAAGGACACTGGACCATGTCCTGCGTCATCTGGTGAGAAAACTAATTTTCATGTTTGTGAGAGAACTGATTTGACTCAATTGAATATGGCTTATTACAGAGGGGTGCCGTCCACTGATGGTAGAGATGCTACATGTCCTGCTTTGAGCACAAAAGCAGTTGGGAACTCACTTTCTCTTGATGATTCAAAAACGGCTTGTAAGATCCAGAGCAGAATAAATAGTTTTTCAGAGAATAGTGAAGTCAAACTTTCAAGTTGCTTGAAAGGAATGTGTTTGTTAGAACTATCATCTACAGTCCTTCCTGATTTGAATGGACAGGCCAAATCACAAAATAAGGTAAGAACAAATATGATTTTTGGATCAGTATATAAAGTTAAAAAAACAATTTATGAGTCTATTTAACAGGTTTCTTTTGGAAAATTGTAGATTCAAGACAAAGATGGGTTTACTATGAGCATTCCTAAGCAGCACTTGACAAATGGCACATTGAACAAATATAATTCTCATCATCCTTCACCCATATGCTTTGAAAAAAATTATAGGGAATACATGATTGTTTCATTGCCTCATTTAGAAGTTTTAGATAATATCCCTATCAAAAAGATGGACAGGGAAATGGCCAAGACTGTCTCTTCAAAATACTATGAATATTTACCTTATAAACGACAGCAGAAAGAAAGTGTTGTTAGTGTTTTGCATAAGCGTGAAATGGGAACAAGTGGTGTTTACTCCAAAAAACCTTTCAAGCCCAAACAGCTATATCCTTATAGAAATGGTCAACATTTTTTCTCAAGGTCCCTCGGTGCTGCCAAACTTGGGTCTTCTGCTTGGCCTCTCTTACATCCGTTGTCTAACTTTAGCCACACATTTAAAGAAGAAAGTAAGAAGCTTCGTCCAAGGCAGTTTGAGTATCATCCATCTAACTCTTGTCTTATGGCTTTTGGAACTCTGGATGGTGAAGTAATTGTTATTAACCATGAAAGTGGAAAAATTGTTAGCTATATCCCATCCATAGGAGCAATGAACAGTGTTTTGGGGCTGTGTTGGCTCAAAAGGCATCCATCCAAGGTATGTGATTTTATTAGAGCGCCATTTGTTTTCAAGTCTACCATGACTCAGTGATATTGGTAACAACAGCATCATGCTTTTACATATAATTATTTATTCTCATGGAATATGCTATAATCTAATATTAGTATATGAGAATGCATAGTACTTTCTCTCAAGATTGACATAGAATGTGTCACAACGATCTTTCTAAATTATGAGCTAAATTGAGATACCAAAAAATTTAATGGTGCCATGTTGTGTTAGGTTTATTATATATTGAACCTTGAAATAACACATTAGGTTAATGTGTCGAAATAGCAAGTACCATTTTTACTCCTGGAAGATTGTCTATTGGGACTGATTATATTTGAATCCATAGCCTTCCAGTGTGCTTGGTTGGCCTGCTCATACATGTATATAATTCAAATATTTATAGCCATTAATAGTACACAGGGGTGTGGATACTTGTCAGTTATTTAAAACATCTGCCTTTTTCGCTGATATCTTATTCATTTGTGATGAACGATCAGATTGTTGCAGGCTCTGATGATGGTTCCTTGAAGTTGTTTGACATCAATCATTTGCCACCAAAAGTTGCAGATATCTATTGCTGTTCTGCTTCAGTGACTTATGATGATTTTGAGCAACTGACTTCTCTTCACATCAATTCGACAGATGATCAGTTTCTTGCTAGTGGGTACTCAAAAAATGTTGCTCTATATGACATTAGCAGTGGAAAACGTTTGCAATTGTTCTCTAATATGCATCGAGAACCAATTAATGTTGTTAAGTTTGCAAACCATTCCCCCTTTTTGTTTGCTACTTCATCCTTTGACCATGATGTCAAGATGTGGGATTTGAGACAGAACCCAGTGAGGCCTTGCTATACAGCTTCAAGTTCAAGAGGAAATGTGATGGTTTGCTTTTCTCCTGACGACCTCTATTTGCTTGTTTCAGCTGTTGACAATGAGGTACACCTTCCTATTAAATAACAAAATTTAGTCAAGTAATTTTTTTGACTCGTGTGCATATGATCTCCACTGTCCTTATTAGAAGGGTTTCCTTTGATGAGTTACATGAGTATAGCCATCCATCTCCAGTTTCAATATGATATTAGTTCAGAGTTTGACCTGGGTAAACTTAGAGGTGAGGATGTTCTCATCCTATTGCCGTATACCATCTCATTGTTTAAAGTCTTCTGCTTCAGCAGTTAGGCTATTGGCTTGCCTTCTAGCAATAACAAATTTTTGCTGTTTCTTTGTGAGTTGAAAATGGAGGCTAACTGTTAAGGACTTCCAGGTTAAACAACTTCTGGCTGTAGATGGGAGGCTAAACATAAATTTTGAGATAGCTTCGTCAGGAAGTGCTCATAATTATACACGCTCCTATTACATGAATGGAAGGGACTATATTATTAGTGGGAGTTGTGATGAACATGTTGTTCACATCTGCTGCGCTCAAACTGGAAGGCGTCTTAGGGATGTCCATTTGGAGGTACAATGAAATTTGTAATTTTCACTTATTGAGCATCTAATCATGTCCACAACTACTTCATAACTGTATTTATAACCAAGGTTTCAAATAAATCTGGTGCTTCTTGTTCCTTTGCAGGATAAGGAGTCAGGAAATTCTATGTTTGTGCATTCCTTAAGGGGCGATCCTTTTAGGGTATGTCTTTTTGTGGATATGGTGCTTAATTGTTTTGCATGACATTTTCCATCAACAGTTGTTTTTATTAGCATATTCATGGTACCAAATTCAGTTCTCAAAAATACATATTACAGTTGTTAATATGATCCTGATACTATTACCTCAAAGTTTCCCCTCTTCTTGATTTCAATACTATTATGGCTTATGAGCTCCCACAAAATGTAGGAATAAGTACTCAAAAAAATTTTGAGTTTCATCAAGTTGATGTACAACATTTATTCTGCAATGCAGCAATATGTCAATTGATAAATAAATCCTCAATATGTTTACTTGTGTTCTCAAAAACAGGAATTTCACATGAGTATCTTAGCAGCATCCACGCGGCCAAGCTCAAAGTGGGAGATCGTCAAGGTAACCTCCATGTGCACTGGCTCTTCATGTTGTTGATCGTGTAAAGTTCCAATTGGGTTGGCTAAACCAGTGAGAATTAATGCAGGTCAATCTGCTTGCTTCCAGTCACAGTGCTGAAAAATATTCATTTGAACAACGTTGTGGTCCTTCCTACATTCTGGGAGGATGATGTAACTTCATCATATGCTATTTATACCAGAAAGCATGTATATAATATACACCTGTATATACAGCAAGCTGTAGAACTTAATAATTTCTATACCTAAAATGAGTAATTATCTTTCTAGGATAGGTATCATTATGTTAGGATCAATGCCCTTAAATCTTATTGTATGATGCTATGTATGACATTATGTATGACTTAATGTTGTAATTAATAAAGTTGTTTTATTATTATTTAAAATAATGGTAACATGAATAATTGAACATTATCATATAGTTCATGAGATGCATAGTATGTGATTTAGTCACAGAAGATATAAATCACAAGTTTTTTGTAAACTCAGAATTTTAGTTCATAGTTGGTGATGAAATTGGGTATTTTATTTGCGAAGACTATAATATATCAACTAAGATGATTTATCTTGATCATAGAAGTGGAGACTTCTAGTTGATATGTTGATATGTTTTAAGAGTTAAGACATATTGAACTGGACCGTTGTGAGATTTATTATTCTCCTAACGACTGTCAAATGAATAATAAATCTCACGACTTCTATTTATACGAACTCTCAATCTTGAGAAAATAATAGACCTAATCATGAAGTGTAGGTTGCTTTGATATATCAGGAGTGAGATCTAAAGTCACAATCAAAATCTTAATATGTTAGGTAGTTACATTTAGTGTTAATGGAACATATATTCTCAACATGTAATTCATAATCTCTTAACGGAGATATAAAATATTCTATTGAGATAAGTTTTATGGGTTTGGTTATTCAGAATGTTAGACCTAACTATTTTAGTATGGAGTTACTAAAGTATATATTTATGAAATTAGATTTCATAAATATATGATGAATAATTTAAAAAATTAAACCAGGTATTTAAGGATTAAGATGTAGTAATCTTTAAAGTGACAGTCAACCTACATGACTTTGTATTACTACGAATATTTTATAAAGGGGTTGTATATATAATAAAGTCTTGGGATATAATTTATTAATAAGGCCTAGAGTACAATTATATTTATATAGTGGTATTAAATATAATTAATGGTAACTTTGGACTTATCAAGACTTGACAGAAAAGCCTAAAGCCCATTAGAGCTAATGTCTTATTTTTTTTTCTTTTGGTCTCACTCCAAGCTGCATACTTAAACCCAATTGGAATGGCTCAAAAGGCTAGCCCAATTAGATAATCAGTTATAAGGAGAGAAACGTGCATAATTTTGATAGAGAATGAAATGGTTTGTATGTGAGTATAAGACACTCTCTTATTCTCCTTTGAACACATACATATAAACTGATTGAGAAATCACACTTCTTGGGCATAAGTGAAATTAGAGTGAAGATTAAATATGTTCCCAAGTACTTCTAATCTTTGGTTTTGAATTTCATCGCACCAAGGTACACTCTCTTGTTCTTATATTTTGAAATTTAAATAGTACATGTTATTAATTGCGAATGAAATAAATATATAATTTTTCACTGCATACGTCTTGTATATAATAGAAACATGTGTTTTTCCAACACATTATTCATTACATCTTGCATTGCTTAGTTTTGAATGTGATTGATGTATGTCCTTATTAAGCAAACTGGCATACTTGGTAGCAAAGTTAATGGAATGTAAGATTTGAGAAATTTTACTGCAAAATAAACAATAAATTAGTTGGATGGTTAGGTTCTCTTTATGCTTAACGAGGACCATACTAAACACAGACTTGTTGGGCATAATTGAGGGACCAACTCAGCAGGGGAAAAAAAAAGCCTGAATTCGAAATTAATCCATATTGTTTATTGAATGATATATAGAGTTTGAGATATAAATCATTTGACATACCACAAGTCCCACTTGAACTCAAGGAGACAGCTCTCTCTCTCTCTCTCTCTCTTCACGCGCACGCACATGCACTGCGGACACAAAAAAGCAAGTGGGGGAATGCACAGACTGTATTATTCCAGGAATACTTCACACAGTCTCACCCACTCCTCTTTTTTCTCACCTGATACCTACTCCCTGTCACTCTCTAGAGTACCTAGTATTCAATCTTTGTTTCTTTTCCTTTTTTTTTTTTTTTTTTTTTTTTTTTTTTTTTTTTCTCTTCTGTTTTTCAAGATTTAAACGAATCTTAGTCTTTTTATTGGAGAATCTTGTAGTCTTGCCAAGCTAGCAAGAGAGTAATAAAAAAATTGCAAATTGATTTTTTAATCCCCAAATATAGGGTCTATTCTATTTTGATCCTTCAAAATTTTAAAATATAAAAATTTATTCTTATTTATTATTCGTTCATATTTTGCTCATATGTGAGGAACAAAATTGAATCATCTCGTATTTAAAAGACCAAAATCAAATTAATCCAATATTTAAGAGATTCAAATCAAGCTAACCCTACTTTTAAGAGATCAAAAATAAAATTTACCAATATCACATCAACTAAAATATGTTACATCCACCGTTTACCCAGCATGCCATTGGTCAAGTAAAGCTTGGGTCTAGTGTATTTGGAGCACTAAACTCAAGTTTTGTCCCCATTGGTCAAAATGGCAAATGTGCGTCCTCACTTTTTTATAATTAAAAATTAAATCAATTTACACTGCAACTTTGAGATTGAAAAAATTATAGTAAATCATCCCAAGTATTTAATATTAGAGTGTGCTTTGGAGAATTTCTCCAAAAAAAAAAAAAGTGTACTCTGGAGATTGAAAAAAATTACACTCCACACATGTGAAAAATTGGTTAAGTAGAGAAGAGAGAAGAGGAAATCAACAATGACATGAGAGGAGAATGAGTGAGAGTGGGAGAGGAGAGTGAGTCAGAGGAGAAAGAGATGAGAGAATTGAGAGACGGCTGAACACTTTGAAGTGTGTGAGGTTAGGTGTTTTAGGGTTATAACAATATATATATATAAGAGGATATTTTAGTAATTATACACATATATATATATATATATATATATATATAACTGGGTTAGGCTGGGCTGAGTCCTAGTTCGGGCCAAGTTTTTGTAAAAATCCAGACCCGACCCTGACCCGCTTCAGGTTTTTTTTTTTAGAAACCCAAACCCGACCTTATTTTTAATTGGACTGGGTAAAATCCGGCCCATTAGGGTCGGGCCGAGTCGGGTATCCGCGAGTCGGGCAAAAATTGCCATCCCTGCCGCTCACGCCGTCAGCCGCCCCTCTCTAATGCTCTTCAGAGTGCCATTACCTCTCACTGACGCCCTAGCTGTCACCGCCGTCCCAAGCTGTCACCGCCTCTCCCTCTTCATCTCTCAGCTTTCTCATTCACACGGCCACAAGCCCACAAGCAGTCAAGCACAGGCACAGCTCCATTTCATCGGTTCATCCTCGCTGTCACCGATTTCACTCCACCTCATTCTCCAATTTTTTTCTTTTTTCTTTTTTTTTTCCTGGGTTCAGTTCATCTCAATGAGTTTGTGTTTGTGATTAGTCAAGCACAGGCACAGCTCTGTTTCATTGGTTCTTCCTCGCCGTTGCCGATTTCACTCCACCTCATTCTCCATTTTTTTTTTTCTAGGTTCAGTTCGTCTCAATGAGTTTATGTTTGTGTTTGTGACTTTGAAAGGGAAAATCAGAGATCTAAAATTTGTGTTTGTGTTTGTGATTTTGAAAGGGAAAATCATAGATCTAAAATTTGTGTTTGGATTCTGATTTTGAAATGGAAAATCATAGATCTGACATTTGTTTTTGAGATTTATGTGTTTATGTTTGTGATCGAGTTTGGATTTGTGTCTGTGTTTGTGATTTTGGGCCGAAAAATCATAAATCAAAATTTGTGTATCTGATTTTGGGCTTGGCTGGGCATGAGGGGACAGGGCGGGTTTGGGTTGAGAAAAAAAAACCTGTTTAATAAACGGGTCGGGTCCAGGTTTTTGGGACAAACAAGCGGGTCAGTTCCGGGTATGAAAATACCCGGCCAGAACCCGACCTGTTGCCATTCCTGATCAACATAGAGAATTTACTTGATTTGATAATGTTTCTATGTCCACAAAAGCGAGCGGTTATTAATCCATTATATGAGAATTTACAACAGTTTTTATGTATAACATAACCTTATCTAGTATAAATTTGTTTTATTCCACTCACTATACGCTCCGCTCCGCTACACTATAAGACCTTTTGAATAGTGGCCCAAAAACAAATATGAGCCAATTCTAATAACACATTACCAAAACAATTTTTTTTTTCTAGTACTTTCAAGCGAAATATTAAAAAGATCTAGTTAATGAGTGCTCATGGGCATTCGTTAAGATTGAATTTTATAATGCAGTTGATTTTTTTTATTGAAAATCGAGTCATTTTAAGTTTAAAGAACATTTTTTAATGAGAATAAATTGGGTCAGGAGCTGGCGTAAAAGGTGTGTTTTACGCTAGCCAATCCTGACCTGCCACGTCAGCAAATTTTTTTTTTTTTCAAGCAAAAAATATTAAGCCTTAAGCATTTCTCCCTCTCTTTCTCTTGTCCCCTCACCTGATCTCTCCATCTCTGAATCAAACCCACGACCTCCATGGCCGGAGCTTCAAAGCTCAACACAAGCCACCAACACCACAAGGTTTCTTTCGGCTTCTCTCTCTATCCAGACATGAACATAATCAAGAAGAAGAAGAAGCACAGAAACAGAACCCCAAATAAAAAGTGTCTGTGTTTCCTAAAACATAATAAAGAAAGGAACCCATCAAACTGGAAAATCCAAGAACATGATAACCATCACTGTGATCACTAATTGGATTCACAAGAATTTATATGAGATTAATCTTGTTCATCTCATCCCTTTCTTCCTAATCCAGTTTAGGGCATTCCTAGATTCAAAAAAAAAAAAAAAAAACAATGGGAATAAAATGTTAAGCAAACCAAATTGAAACAACATACAAAGCTTTTAGAGCTTGAAATCCAAAACACATCCACAACCCAACAATCCATAATAACTGGAGTATAGTGACTAATACATAAAACATAAAAACACATTCATTAAAATGATAAAACAAACTACTACATCTACAAAATACAAACCCAATAAGAAATCCAAACGACCTTCCATAACAATTTTAACATATCAAGCCTTTTCTACGTAGCACAACCCCAAACCCAACCCCATATTATTAAACACCATTACAATGGCTCATCATCACAAAACCGACTTCTACTAACAATGAAAGATCAGAGACCGATGGATAGGATTATTGATCAAGGCAGGAACATATCAGTCATGATCGGCTGGATTGGACGGTCGAGCTGCCATGGGTTCATCATAGAATCAGGAATCTCCGGAATATCCACGGAGAATCCACTCATTTCTTTGATCATTTGAAGCAATGAGTTCAAGGATCGCAAGCGATTTGTGAGTTCCGCATGCTGAGCTCTGAGAACGTTGTTGGCAGAGTCAATCGCCCCGTAGTTCTGCTCCTTGGCGTTGATCTTCTGCACCAGATAGCGATTCGAGAGCTACAACCGAGTCACCTCGTCCGTCAGATCCTCCAGCTGCTTCTGCTTCCTCATCCGAGATCGCCTCGCCGATTCGCGATTCGACAACATCCTCGCCAAATAACAAAAAGACAGCACACACACATCCAGCCATAGAAAACCCGAAGCCCCAAAATCCCAACACAAAAACATAGCCACACTCAAGCCAAAAATCCAACCTTTTGAACACCCAAAAATCGAAACAAAAGTCCTTTCTTTCTTACACCCCCAAAGTCCTTGTGGTGTTGGTGGCTTGTGTTGAGCTTTGAAGCTCCGGCCATGGAGGTCGTGGGTTTGATTCAGAGATGGAGAGATCAGGTGAGGGGAGAAGAGAAAGAGAGGCAGAGAAGCTTAAGGCTTAATATTTTTTGCTGAAAAAAAAAAAAGTTTGCTGACGTGGCGGGTCAGGATTGGCCGGCATAAAACACACATTTTATGCCTGACCCAATTTATTCTCTTTTTTTATTTGTTTTTATTACTTCGGACGCTGGTGGGACTCATTTGATCTCTCCTTAAT